>OX123184.2:73335445-74654337 GCA_944739405.2 Euclidia mi | reverse complement strand
CTACACGACACAAAATTAGACGAATTTGAGGACTCGATGACTTAGGCTATTTTGATTTTTCAAACTTTTATAACGAGTGTCGATTAAGGCATTTGGCTTTTTCGCCGTAGTCGTGGTTTTGTCGTTTGGCCTATTTTGCATTAAACCAAAACAATAGGCTGTGTCGTTTGGCCCATTTTGCATTCAGCTACATTAAAATCTTATGGATGTAGCTGAATGATGGCCTAAGCTGCTAATCATGTAATATCTACTAATAATCTAATAAGGGGTCATTTTGTTTCATCCTGCAGTCCCTCTCATGGGCATTTGCATCAAACTTCTTCACTCTGGTGTAACACCATCGTATTGCTTACGATCATTGTGCTTATTTAACTGTCAGTTGACATGGCGCTAAATCCATTTTCTCTCGTATTGTTTTATGCTAAGTCAATGCTTGAGCCAGTTTACTGTCAGCTATTTTTTTTACAGCAGGTATTTGAACCATTTTGCCTTTCTCAAAAGAATACTAAAATTTGATGCATTTTGGGCTAACCAACATAAAAATTCCAAAATAATAGACAATTAACAACAGTAATAGCTTAAAAAGAATCCTTACTTAATTAGGGATATACTGTATAAAATAAATAAAAGTCTATTAAATAGTTGTTTTTTTATGATTTTTTTTCCAAAAAATAAGTTAATTCCATCCACCTGAAAGTTTTACTAAATGTCGCTTAGATCAATTAGCCTTTCAACCATCGATATATAAACGAAGATTATTTACAGCAGTACTTTTAAATTATAAAAGACGAGACCAATAAAATTTATTAAACAACACTTTGTATAATAAAATTAAAGTACTCGGCAATGACCGACCCAAGATTCATGAATGTTTACTCGTATTTAATATAGACGATATAATCATTATTAATACTAGTTATCTTAAGGATTTGAATCGTCTGACAAATAATTAAAAACCTCCGTGGTCCAGTGGATAGCGTATGCGTCTGCTGATCGGAGGTTACCTGGGATACCTGGGTCGGGCAAAAGTGTTACTGAGTTTTTCCGAATTCTCAGTAGCAGCATGGAGTCTGGTTATGTGCCCGGTATCGGCAATAGGCTCCCCCCCCTATTACGTGGGGTACCTAAATATTCATGGCGAAATGTGGGTGTAATATTACATCTATAAATAAATCATTTAAGAAAACTTGACTTTGACGAGTCGGAGATGACTACTTTACCAACGTTTTTGTTTTTGTGATTTATTTATCGTTGACGTCCTTTTAAGTACATTCTTAACTCAATGTTCAGACATATTTACTCCTATATCTATTGAACATATATGAACCACACCATATATGGACAAACTTATAAAGATACCTTTTAAGAAGCAAATCTAGTGTCATCTTTGAGAAACGGCGTCTTTGTTACTAATAAAACCTCAACCTCCCATCTCAACAAGAAAACAACAAAACATTATTAGTCTATATTGAACTAACTTCGTTCAATTACATTTATTACAATAGAAAAGATTACGGCCCGTGACGATAGCGACTCAAAACTTTTTTGGAATGGACCAATTTCTTTCAGTAATTTGCAGTACAGAAACACAATAAATTGTTTTTGTGCTTTTAAGGAGTACTTCTATAGCAAAGGAAATAACGTCAAAATGTGTACAATGAAAAGAAAGCCTGACTGTTCAGCAGTTAGTAAAATCAACTTGGCTGTCCTTTCAAAGTTTATATTTACGAAATTTGTACTAGACGAACAATAATGATATTTTATCATTGCTTTTGTATCGTGGGTCGTTGTTGTTGTATGTTTATGTTGGAGGTAGTGGGTTCGATGTCCTTCTAGGATTATTTTTGTGTTCGTAGCACGATGATTTCCCTAGTGTTATTAACTAGAAATTAGGCTAGGCTTAGCTCAATACACATTTTATAATATTTTATTCCAAAATTTTGAGAATAGAATTAATATAATTACTTCAACGTGTGGAAATGCAGTACATTAATTTCTCAGTAAATAAACCATATTCATTGTACCTTCTTGTTTCAGATTGTCCGCAATTCCCGGTTTTGAATTTCAGTCAGGGAAATCTCTCTGTGCTTGTATTAGAAAGCTGCAGCTGTATAACAACAACCTTAATATTACTGCTGAACCGCCTCTACTTAGTAATTTACTTGCTAAATAATTAATCAATGTTATCTGAAATCTGTTTCGTCCGCTACGAGGTAGAATGATGTATTACATACTGCATATAATTAATAAATTATCATTGTAGTAACCCTGGGGGTGCAAATGCACGGCGCGTACCAACAACCTTTCGAATGTGCGTTATTAATGATCACTTACTAAATGTTGCAGGATATCGTCGCGAGGAAACCTGCATGCCAGAGAGATCTCCGTAAAGTTCTCACAAGACCAAGGAGGTCCGACCGTACCAGGGGCTAGAGTGGTTAACTGTGGCCCTACCATACTCATACTGCGAATAGGCCCGCGCCCAGTGGTGGCATAGTTTATATACGGGGCTGAAATTCAAATTAAATCAACAATACTATAAGAAATACGAATAACAAATATTTTTAGTCGGTATGTAAAATAACGTTTGCTAAAATGGAAACTTCAAAAGCGCTGTAACTTTAAACTAGCGTACAACATTACATTTTCGTTTTTATAAAATAGCTTTCAGTGCACTGCAATCTTGCAATCAAATTCTTGAGAGGGTGCATAGGGTTCCCACCAAGAACTTAGGGTCCCAAGCCAACCTCACCTGCAAGTGGTGCACCTGCCGATCAACGGACGAGGCTCTGGCAAACAAAATATCCCGATAAGCGGCAATAGGCTCGCCACCTATTACGTGGGATCGAAACACTGGCGAAAAGTGGGCGTTTAATAGGCCTCTGCCTACCCCTTCGGGGAGACAGGCGTGAGTCTATGTATGTATGTATGTATGTAATTCTTGAGTGTTGTGTTGGAGTAGTATGTTGTGATCTTTACAACTCTCTTTATAACTGGAACTTTATTCTTCTTAAGCTTTTCTCTTTATACTTACCACAAATCGTGATTGCGCTACATTTTATGCATGTGTGAGTTTCGTTTACATTGATTTGTTTTACATGCATACATACTTACATACGAGTCCCGCCTGTTTCCCGGAGGGGTAGGCACAGACTACGGAACGCCATTTGCAACGGTCCTGACATATCTCTTCTGTTCATGGTACTTCTAACCTGTCCTGTTTTTAGGATGTCTCCAATCTGGTCAAGGAACGTCCGCCTAGGTCTTCCCCTCCGTTCTGTCCCATTCACACTTGCCTTATATTTTAAAAAGAAAAAAAATACATTTATATCTGCTTGGTCAGTCTTTCGTTTTAATTTTGAACAATTGCGATTTATGATGGGATGATAATAAGCAACGTGTTTTAATTGCGTAAGAATATCTATTTATGGTTAGATAGGTTTGTATCGTTACAAACAATATAAACTAGTGGTAAAACTCGCAGTTTTGATGTTTAAGAAATTACAATGTCTAGCTTCTGATGGTGTTAAGCTTTATCAAATACTGGCACTGCCATAAGAAAAACATTTTATATACCTAGTAACTAACATCAAACATACTGTTGTGAATTGAATTGATGACGATCTTTGTGGTAAAAATAAAGTAACAAGTTTGCCTGCCAAGATTAATAGAGGATCATGCTGAATGGTATTTTTTAGATAGCAGTTGCTTATCAGCTAAAGTCGATTATGATAATCTGGGTATCTAGGCTAAACTGAAGTAGTATGAGAGATTATTGCCGTCGTTTTTTTGGTAGGTCATTGACCTTGATAGAGTGCAGATATCATAAGTCATCACGTATTGTTTTTAGGCAACGTTTGCGCTAGGAATATGTAAAGCATCGCGGGGGACTTCCCCACACTTAAGCAACAGCCACAAAACACACCTAAACTCGAAAACGAACCGACGCAAAACTGTGATATTAAAGGCGTAAGATGTGGTTAATCGATAATATACTGTTTTATATACTATAATTATATCCCTATACTGCACACACCTCTAACTTTTCGAAGTTATGTGTTTATTAAAAATGATCGAAATAATTATCGCTCGCTTAACAATGTGCCCGGTAGATGGCAATAGGCTCGCCCCCTAATACATTGGGACCGAATCATAACTGGCGAAGTGTGGGTGTGTAATTCACCTCTGCCTACCCCTTCGGGGATAAAAGGCATGAAGTTATGTATGTATACTATATGTAGGGTGCCACCGGCCTTCGAAGCTGCATTTGTACGATATTTAATTGCAAGATTTACAATTCTTAAGACCGCAATTAAAAACTAAATGTCTCAAGAATCGCTTCTGGTTTTCGTTAAGAACTGGAGATAACTGCTATCGTCAGCCTTTGCGTTCATCAAAATTTAACATTGACATATGTATTTACAACGAATGATTAATAGTAAAGCCAGGGTGTGCTTTCGCTCTACTGATCTGTCCGATCGTAGAGAAGAGGTATTCGGGTCCGCGCTCCCGGCTCGCTCGAGCAGTCGCAATCACTACCAATATCCCTTCCGTGATTGCGACATCCTTTGTTACCTGTGACCTCCTTTCCAAATACCAACCTCCTTTAACACTCCCCTATCCCATCTTGTATTTCCCTTTCGTTTCTTATAGAGTTCCGAAGTAGAGGTGGAGAAGATGGCGCAATGACTATAAGGGGATTCAATATTACTGTACCCCAGGAGGGTACCGGTTCTACCGGAGAATCCCTCTCTGAGCATTGTCGCTCAGACTGCCCAATCGTATCTGGGGGGGGCAAAATTCCCAACGGCGATGAGCTTTGCCACACGTCACGTGTTGTCTCCCCGTCCAACAGACGCAAAAAGAGGGCTAGGGAATGCCTGTTTGCAACGGTGAATGTTTGTGGAGGAGTGGACAGTAAGATCGATGAACTATGTGAGATGATGGATGTAAGGAAAATAGATATACTAGGAGTGAGTGAAACTAAGAAGAAAGGTTGCTCAACAACTACTCATGGCCAATATCATGCATACTGGTCTGGAGTTGTTGAGTCTGAAAGGGCTAGCCAAGGAGTTGGAATGATTCTGTCGGATAGGATGAATGAGTGTGTGAAAGAATATGAATATGTTAACTCCAGGCTTCTTTGGATGCGTTTAAAACTTGGCTTAATTATAGTCTTCATTGTTTGTGCTTATGCTCCGGACATGTCCAAACCAGTGAATGTCAGGCAGGAATTTTGGGATAAGGTCAGAGATGTGCTTGCTAGGTGTGAGAATAATGAAAGAATAATTATGTTAGGTGATTTTAATGGATGGGTGGGTGTATATCGTGATGGATATGAAAGAGTGCTAGGGCAATTTGCTGACGACAGAGTGAATGAAAATAGTGAATGTTTGTTGGATATATGTATGGAGAGAAAGCTAGTGGTGACGAACACTATTTTTAGTCACAAGAGGATTCACATGTATACATGGCAAAAGCAGACAGAAAGAAGTATGATAGATTTTGTTGCGATAGATGAACGTTTGAAAGCGAAAGTAAATGATACAAGAGTGTACCGAGGCATAAATGTGGGTACTGATCATTTTTTGGTAGTCAGTCGTTTAGCTGGTGTAACCTCTAAGTGGCGTCATCGCCCTCGCATACACTTACCTGCCATAGAAATAGTGAAAGTGAAAGATTTGAAGAAGAGGATGTACGTAGTCAGTATAAGGAGGCATTGGAAGAACGGTTTAAAGAATTGTTTGAGGAAGATGATTGCGAGATAGAAGAATTTTGGAAGGAGTTTAAGAATGGAGTAATAGATACAGCAACACACGTATGTGGCGTAAGTAAGAGGAAGCATGTTAAAAGGATATGTAATGAATGGTGGGATCAGGAAGTAAGTGGTGTGGTCGCGGAAAAACGTAAAGCATGGATGGACTTGCTGGCCATAAGAGCCAACAAAAGGATACAAGGTAGTATGAATGGCAATGAGAAGATTGTGAAAGAAAAGTATGACAGGTTGAAATATAAAGTAAAAGAGACAGTGAGAAGAAAGAAAGAAGAATGTAAGGATAAGTTTGATAGGAAATTTGCAAACAATTTTCGGGCCAATATTAAATTATTCTGGCACTTGGTCAGAACAGCCCGAGGCAATTCGTCAGGAGACTCGAAGGTTGGGGTGATAAGGGATATGAATGGAAATATTATTAGAGAGCATGGAGATGTTCTGAATCAGTGGAAGGTATATTTTGAAAATTTGTTTGAACAAGGAGAAAGTGTTACCAGGAATATAGTAGCGGATAAGGAACATGATAGTGAAAATAATATTAGTATGGAAGAGATAAGGTATGCATTGAAAAGTATGAAAGCGGGTAAAGCTGCGGGGTATGACAGGATATCTGCTGAAATGCTCAAGGTAGACGAAGGCGTCACGGCAAGCCTGTTGTACCTACTTTTTAACAAATGTTGGCGGTCCGGTCGACAACCAGGTGACTGGAACAAGGCAGTAATTGTGCCACTTTACAAGGGCAAAGGGTCTCAGCAGGAATGCAAAAACTACCGCGGTATAAGCCTACTGAGTGTTGTTGGCAGATTGTATGCAAAGATACTGATCGAAAGAATTATTTCTGAAACGGATAGTAAGATTTGGGATGTACAAGCGGATTTAGAAAGGGCATGGGATGTACGGATCAAGTCTTTTCCTTAAGGTGTATTGCAGAGTAAATCTTAATGAAACACCAGAAGGTTTTCTGCGCCTTTATTGACTTGGAAAAGGCTTACGATCGAGTGGTGAGGGCTGAACTTTGGTCAACACTTTCCGTGTATGGAGTGAGCAGCAGTCTGATACGGGCACTTACATCCTTATATAGGGATTCAAGTGCCTGTGTCAGAATAAACGGGGCCTACAAGGACTGGTTTAACATTGATCGTGGTGTTAGACAGGGATGTGTAGCGTCTCCTTGGCTGTTCAATCTATTCATGGATAGTTGTTTGAATGATTTGAAAGAGTCTGAATGTGGTTTAAGAATGGGTGAATCTGTGTGTAAGACCCTGCTATACGCTGACGATCAGGTTCTTTTTGCGTCGTTAGCGTCTGATTTACAGCAGATGGTCACCGTAATGAATGAGGCATATAAGAAGAAGGGCATGAAAGTGAATGTAAGCAAGACCAATGTCATGGTCATAGAGAGGGAAGCTAGTGTAACTGAATGTAACACAATGATAGGAGATGAAAAAGTGGAACAAGTGAATGAGTTTATCTATTTAGGGTCATTGTTTACAAGAGATGGAATGAAATGAAATGTGAGGGAGATATTGAAAGGAGAGTGAAAGCAGGAAATTGTGTGAATGGCGCCTTACAGACCATTTTTAGCAGTAAAATTATACCGAGTAAGGCTCGCCTTGCTATACTGCAGGGAGTTTTGGCGCCATCCTTGATATATGGAAGTGAATCATGGGTATAGCAGAAGAAGCATGAAAGTAGAATTAATGCTGTGGAGATGAGAGCTTTTAGGAATATGTGCAGAGTAAGAATGGCAGATAAAGTGAGAAATAGCGTTATTCGAGAAAGGTGTGGTTTGAAAAAAGATGTAGTGCCAAAGATTGAGAAAGGTATGTTGCGATGGTTTGGACATTTGGAACGGATGGATGCAAGGAGATTTACGAAAGATGTGTATCGAGTAAGAATGAATGGAGATGTCGGTAGAGGACGCCCAAGACGGACTTACGCTGACCAAATTAGTGACGTACTGCGGAAGGGCCAAATCAAAAGTACTCGTAACCGACGAGCATGCATGACGAGGTTAATGAATGTCGAAGAAGCGAAAGAGGTATGTTTGAACCGGAGCATTGCAGTAAATCTATTATAAAATGAAATCCCCTTTCCTTCCTGTATGTCTGTACTGTATGAACGCGATAAGTACAAAAATGCCAAACGGATACATGTACAATTTCCAACAGATAATGTGATTTATGAGGAAGGTGTAATTTCTGAGGAAGGAAATTTTAATTGACGTGAGTGGAGCTACCGGCCAAATCTAGTACATAAATAAAGTGAAAAATTAATAACGACTGTCGATTTTCACTTTAGCCAAATATTATCTGAAGCTAAATGTGAGGCGCTCGAAACCCTGTAAAATGAAACCATCATTGCTATCACAGCGACGTACATGTTGTTGGGATTGATCACACTGAAACAAAATTTATGTTCCACAAATTGTTGCTTGGAGTGGCGACAGTTCTTGCACACAATGTGGCGATACTAAAATGCTTTTGAAATGCAAGTTCGCATGTATAAGGCGGTTATAAAGCCTGGCGTGATGTATAGAACTGGGTGTTGGGCTATTAAGAAGATGGATGAGAAACGATTGCACGTAGTACAGATGAGAATGTGATGATAGTAAGTATTAAGGTAAAAAAAGATAGAGAGGAAGTGGCGGTAGAAAACTATGGAAGCGAAGGACATACTGCGCAGATCCCAATTATAAGAGTGGAGTCAGAGTTTCTTCAATGCTACTATTTGCTTCGTGTATGTTCCGTAGTCACCTCTTGCAACATCTACGGAATGAAATGAGGTGGTGACACTTTGTATAATTGATTAGTTACCACACGGATAAGCTTCCATATAAAGGATTGGAAACGATCCTTCTCACTGAGCTTCAGTGATTGAAATAATTAGATTTAATACCAGAGGCGGTTAAAGTATTGCTACAACGATTCAATTTTGAATTATGTTAAATGTAGCCGTACAATACTTTTCGTGACTCTGTGTGATGTTTATAAATAACAATTTAACGTGTGATCCCTGCCTGTCAAGTTATCATGTCTATCCGACCTTTTCATCCCACTGAATGACGTGAAAGGTTGTGTGTAATTAAAATATTACAACAGATTAATAAACACATGAGAATATTTTAGCCGACAACTGACGTATATTTCTTCTTCTTCATCTTGCCGATCTAAGATTAAGCAACGTTTCCTTAGGGCAGACGTGGAATGGGTGACCACTTGTTGTACGTCGGACTGTTTCGGAGACATGCACTGCCGTATTGCATTAGGATAAGATCCTTCAGGCCTTCGGCGGCCTACAAACAACTCTGATCCCAAAGTTGCCGAATTCAAACAAAAGAAAGAAAAGTAGATAACATGATACAAATTTTGGTCCAATTTGATTTATTTATCCGAATGATAAATTCACTAGTGAGACAGACCCCTATTATAGAGAAGGAGTTAGCGTAGTGCTCAAACAAGTTTCCATTTTAAAAACCAATCGTTGCAATCTATCCGTACCATGAGTGTTCGGCTTTATGTGAATAGTGATCGTCGAAGCCAAATGAAATATCACGGGGCTCAGCGATGACACGCTGTATTGAGAGCTTAGCTCATCGAAAAACCTGCATTGTTACGTTCATTTCTTTTTCATTGATAGGATGAACGTTTGTGATCGGAAACCGAATTGTAGCGATTTGCATCGTTGTATCAGTAATACAGAGCCATCGACAGACGGCTTTGTGGTGTTGTTTAAATATTCAACAGCTTTTATAGCATGCATGAGAGTTATTTGGGTTGTCCAAATTTTTTTCCACTTTTAATCGCTTTATAGATAGTTTCGACAGGCATTAAGAGACATGGTCAGAATGTAATCTTGCCTCAATCCAATGCTGGTTACATTAGCTGGTTTACTTTAGAGTAATATTTATCATGTTTAATCGCAACCTATTAAATATGATATATAGTACACTGACGTAATGATATAAGGTGAAAAGGAAAGTCGCAATAACCATTACAAATGTGATTTAGGCTATGCTTAATGAACAAAATTGTTTTTCTTTGCCACCGCAGTACCGTTTTAAACTACAGTGGTACTACAGTACTGGTAATTACTTTTCGCACTGGACATTATAAAAGTTCAATCGAAGTCGCCATATCACATAGGTAAGCTCACTGTTGCAAGCAAATACACGTAAAAATGAAATTTCTTTCGATAAGTATCTTAGTTTTGCGCTGTAGAGAACGAAAAGCCACACGAGGGAAGCATACCGGAAATCACTTGAAAAATGGAAAAACTTCAATGCTATGTATACATTGTCAATGGCTTCAAATCTTAGTTACAAATAGCGAGTGGATCAGGGATATTGGAAAGTAGTATTTTTCGTGTCTCCGTGTGGGTAAATGGTATGAAGGAGTTGGATTTTCTCGGAATCGTGGTAACCGTACGTGCCAAATATTGAAGAAAATACTTTTCCTCTCAGATATACGTATCACTGAGTAAATGTTAAATAGAACAAAGTTATATTTAAGGCTTAAACCATTTTAGAATAATTTTTGGGAATTATATTTTGATTACAAAGAAATAGTATTCTTATTAGCCACAAGAAATAAGCTACCTGCAGCGGTATTTCCAAATCAATTCGATATTGGAACCTTTAAGAACAGAAAGTAACGCACTTGTTATTTTTCGGACATTGCAGGTTTCTATGGGCGGCGGTGATCACTTACCATCAGGTGACCCGCTTGCTCGTTTGTTTTCCTATGTAATAAAAAAATTGGTCTTTATCACAACTCCAAAATGAGCCTGGAGCTGTTGGCATATAGTTTTCTACGTATAGGCCGCTCTTAGACTGAAATCGTACTATAGGTACATTGAGAAACTTTTGTATTTTTGAAAGCGTTTATATTAATTACATATGCAAATAAATATTTTTACAGTTCAAATAAACTCATTCAGCCGTGATAATTTTTGTGAGTATCACTGCGTTGGTAGGAAACAAATCAAAAGTGTATCAAATATCGTGGGTATAATGGAAGAACTAAATAACTCAGATTTTGGCCAAATTGACCTTTTACCATTTTCGTGAACCCCAAAATGTGCCGCATCTTTTGGTCTAACAAACATTCTTATATCTTAACCCAATCCAAAAATAATGCAATTGTTGTGTTTCAGTTGTAGAAATAGATAAGTATAAATGAACATTAAATGTTAGTAGAAAAAATGACTAACTCTATAAATAAATGAACAACTGTGACTTCTGATCATATTCAATTAATTTTCTATCTGACATACTCAAGTATGAAATAAATTAGCTAAATTGAGTTATTTATTTATTTATTTTATTTTACACATTTTAGGGAAACTTACAGCTAGAATACACAGTAGAATATACAATAACAGAAATACGGCCAGTTACAAGTTTCCACAGATAGAATATATTTACAAAGAAAAAGAAACTGGGTAGACAGCATTATTTAAGCTTCTCAGCATTAATCAAAGTAATTATTACTCAAAGGTTTTTTTAATTTAAGAGTGCTAGTGTTGAAAATGTCGATGTCAGCATTCCGACTCACGTCATTGTATAAACGAGCAGCCCTAGCCAGGTATGAATTCTGTCTATAGGTGGTCTTAACATCAGGGATGTGTAACAATCTAAATTTGTGCAAGAATGCAGATGGGACGTGCAGGCCTATTTTATTCACCAGCTCAGGAGTATCAACTGTGCCGTTCATAATATTGAATAGGAATGTCAGATCCGCAATGTTCCTCCTAAGAAACAATGGAAGAATGTGGAATTTCTTGCAGCGCTCTTGAATGTACCTCATGATTTTTTTCTGTATGCTCTCAAGACGGTCTACGTAAATCTTATAGGCAGGGTTCCAGATTTGAGAAGCATATTCCAAGTGACTACGAACGAATGAACAATATAGAATTTTCATAGTTTTAATATTATGAAATTCTGCAGACACTCTCATTATGAAGCCTAATGCTTTAGAGGCCTTGCATACTATGTTATGAATGTGTGTATCAAAAAGAAGTTTTGAATCGAATGTAACGCCCAAGTCCTTTATTGCATTGACCCTGTTTACTACCGTGTCAAAGAGTTTGTAGTTGATATGAAGGGGGACGGGCTTACGCGTGAATGAGCAAACGTAACACTTGGAGACGTTCAGATCTAATTTGTTTAGTGTACAGTAATTTTGAAATCTATCCAGGTCATCCTGCAACAATGCAGCATCGTCTAGGTTTGATACTTTTTTCATTACCTTCATATCATCTGCATATAATAAAATTTTCGAGTGTATAAAGCAAGAATTGATATCATTAATGAAGATGTTGAACAAAAGAGGCCCCAACAATGATCCCTGGGGAACTCCGGAGGGGATAATAGTTGCTCTAGACGAGTAGCCATTCAGTACCACTGCTTGACACCGATTATCCACGTACGACGCGAACCATCTGTAGAGATTACCTCTAATGCCCATGGAGTACAACTTGTGCATTAAGGTTGCATGGTCGATCCGGTCAAAACATTTTTGGTAATCGGTGTATATAACATCCACCTGAGACCGCTGAGACATATTATGTGATAAAAAATCACTACAGAGAACGAGATTTGACGTTGTAGATCGCCCTCTTAAGAAGCCGTGCTGATGTTCAACTATTGATGTTGAACAATTCTTTCCAGGATCTTTGCAAATACACATAACTTTGATATCGGTCTGTAATTCTCGACAGATGTTTTAGGTCCCTTTTTGTATATGGGTGTTACATACGCCGATTTCCAGACGGTGGGTACTACGCCCGCAGTGAATGTTTTTTTAAATAATAAAGTGAGTGGAATGGCAAGACTTTTAGCGCATTTTGTTATAAACACCGGAGAAATGCCATCTGGGCCAGCTGACTTGTACAGATTAACATGTTGTAGAAGCGAGACTACTTCTTCATCGCGAACGTCAATGTCACTTATGTGTAAAGCATCGATACCTACCTCCGTACAGATACCTGTACCAGTTAATGACGCGAAGCTAGCGCAAGGGTTAGAATTGACTAGGAAATTTGAATTGAAAAAATCGCAGAACATATTACATATTTCTTCACCATTACCTGATAACCGCTGCCCAAATTGTAATCTAGATGGGTATGCTATGGATTTTTTCCGCGATTTGATGTAACTCCAGAATGATCGCGGGTTGTTTCCTATGTCGGATTCTATTTTCCTTATGTAGTCATTGTACATAACCCTTTCCATGTCTTTTCCCCTTTCCCGCAATAGGCTGAAGGCCTGGTAATCAGCAAGGTTACCATACTTTTTGTATTTCTTGTGATGTTTGGCTTTTTCTCTGATTAGTTTTATAAGTGATTTTCTGTACCAGGGCGGATACTTAGTTTGTGGGAGGACCTTTTTTGTTGGAATATGATTTGTAAATTGCATCTGTATTACTTCGTAAAAATACGACACCGCGTCCTCTAATGACCTGTTGCTCAATTCGAAGTGCCAGTCAATGTCGTTAAGGTTGTTATTTATTATGTTAAAATCAGCTAAGTGGTATTGAAATTTTACGTAAGGGCGATTAGACAGAGAGGCTAGTTCGATGAAATTCACGGTGACAAACAAAGCTTTGTGCTGTGAGTCCTCAGGCACCAGTGGATCAGTACAACAAGCGACATTAACCTCGTCATTGCATAGCACTAGATCCAAAATCCTATTATTATTGTTTGCACAGTTATTATATTGCAAAAGACCGCAGGTGTTAAGGTTGTCTATAAATTTAAATTGAATGTCGCCAGAGAGATTACTAGCGTACAAGGAATCACCTCCATCTGCCATTTGCCATGTTATATTTGATTGATTAAAATCTCCTAAAATGATGTATTTATCTAACGGATGTCCATGTACAATATCTAATAATTTGCTACTAAAATTATCTAATTGAACTGTTAATGAATTACCACGGTTTTGGTTGCAGATATAAACAACACAGATATGCAAATTAAATGATGATTTAGGTCTTTTGCGGTGCAATTTTAATGTTACCCACAAATCCTCCGCGGGCGAACACCACTCACTTCGCGAATCAGCCACTAAATCTTTCTTTACGGCAATTAAAACTCCCCCGCCCATCGCTTGACCTGTACGCACGTAATCCCGGTCCCGTCTCCACACCAGATACCTCGCATCAAACAATTCACTGTCCATTAGACTGTCGATTAACCATGTTTCGGTTAGACATATCACATCAAAGCTATTGATACACATTCCTATAAAAAACACTTGTTTTCGTTCGTAGTCCTCTAACATTCTGGTAGTAAATACTAACCGGTGCCATAATAAATCATTAAAGCATAATACTTTGTATAGAACAGATAATAAGGTACATTCGTCAAAACAAGTAATAAATTTAATAGAAAAAATGCGACTTTGTAAGTACAGTGTTTAAGCGCAATACACGGAAAGCAAAACATATTGTAAAAAATAAAAGTTGGAGTATAATTATGAACATTTGAGAAAGACTGCAAGCAGAATTGAGATCTACGACTATAGAAATTGTGAACAAAATGGCTTGAGCAAAGTAATATAAAGCGGCCGGTATCAGGCGGTAGGTGAACAAACGTCCCGCGGTAGAAAGAATTGTTACCTGCGGTTCTCAACATAAATGGTGTAGTGTATTTAACTGACAAGTCAGAAAGCTGAATCGACATTCTTAACCTAAAAACTTGTGTAGATCTTGTTCGGACTTGATGCAGTGTATCGGTGAAGTCGAGTTTTTTCGCAACAAAATCTTGCAGCCTTTAACCCATACGTGATCGAATCCGCGCTCCCTAGCCAGGGTTTTTGTTCTATTCAGTAACAACTTATTTTCCAAAGTTAGGTGGTCGTTGACATAGATCTTCATGTCGCCTGGTAGCTTCAAGTCACTGGCTTTGAGGTTTTTGTGCTTTTTAGCTGCGGCTACGAAGTCATTTTTTAACGGCCATTTTCAATATTCGAACTATAGATAGATCTGCAGATCTCAGCCTCGTGTTTGACATATTTTGTATGGAGCTTATGTCAAAAAGTGTCAAAAACGAATCTAAAATCTACAGATCTATCTAAATTTCGAATATTGAATTCCGGTGTTAGTAACTGCTGTGTACTGAGCATATAATGTTTTTATTGCGACTATCGTTCCTCATGGGGACTCGTACTATATAGTTGATTTGCTCTTTAGGAATGATACAGTTGATGGCTTCCCCGATCTGGGCGACAATTGTGAAGAGGTTTGTATTATTTAGTTCTTCCGCGCACGAAAATATTTTAATGAAACTAGTCAAGTTGAAGAAAAACTAAACAACTTGAGTTATTTAATTCGGGCATTAATGAGCATTCATTCGGTTTTTAAATAAGTATTTTTATTTATTTCTTCTTCGAGAAAATGTAAATTTATAAGAGATTCCAATCAAATAAATGTCAATAGTTGAAGTTATTTAATATTTCTATTTATAGTATACGCACGTAAGCAAAGTTATCGTGTTGTAATTCAGAAGTACAAATTAGCGCGAAATAATATAAACCTATAGATCAACCATTCTCAAAGTGTGCTCGCGGAGCGCCAGGGCTCCATGAAGCAACTTTAGAGGCTCCACGAAAATTTTGCTCCAATTAAAATAAAACTAAATCACTAGGTAGCAGAATACAGCAAAATGATCGATTTAGATTCTAAACTCATTGCAACTTAAAGTAGTAATACGTGCAATATGCTATGTCTTTATCGGCGTTTTATTACAATGGAATAATTATATTATAAACAGATATACTATTATTAGATATGTTCCTAAGGTAGGAAGCGATAGCTTAGTGGAGATATCAACAGACTGCCATTCACAGGGCTCGGGTTAGAATTCTAGGTAGTAAATTTTCGAAATAATATGTTTCAATTGTTAATTATGGCTTGCCTTGTGCCTCAGAGAGCAGCTCTTTAAAACTGGGTGGTAAGGATACCACACGCTACTTTTTTTTGACATCAAGATTTGATGTCTTCCAGCTAGCGGTTCAGGCTAGTTTTCTTAAAGGCTTTAGTACCGTGGGCCAAATCCATACAGAGCATAATTTTCATAGGTTATTTAGAAATCTGAAGAGTAAAACCGGCCGCTGTGGCTGGCTTTAGTGGATTACGAAAATGCGTTCAACCCCATTGGATCTGGGCTGTGCTGCAATGCACTGCCTACACTACATGTCTCTCAGAGAGCTATGAAAGGGACAATGAATAAAGGATAATAGGATTTCGCTGATGGATAATTTCCAGAACGAGATTATCCGGCAGAAGACCAAACTGACATAGATCGGAGTTATAGATAATTGAATGGGGGAACTTATGGCCAGTTGTTTAAAAAGCAGGTTCTTAAATTAAGGCCACGCCTCAGCAAGCGTAGTGTTGGACGCCAGAATAGGTCTTGTGGCATACTCTAGGGAGGCCCACCTCTAGGAGTGATAGGCTGATGAAATGAGCTAAATGAGAAGAAGTAGTTAATATACTTGTTTGACCATTATACGCCCCCTTCCTATTATGAAAGCCTAGAAATGAGAAAACACCTCGCATCTCGCGAGCAAGGCGTGACGTGGCAAACCGATACTCCGAAGAGGTAGACAGAAGTTGTAATTATTACACTCACATTTGGCCGTGTCATGCATTTTTAGGTCCTTCGTAAAAAAGGGGCCTATTGACTTTGCCGGGCACATTGCAAGACTTCGTTCTACTACTGAGAGTTCGAAAAATCAGTTACCTACACTCTTGCCTAACCCGGGAATCGAACCCAAGACCTCTCGATCAACAGACGCGTAGGTTATTTACTGCGCCACGGAGGCAATCAGCGACAAAATAAATATAAAATATACGAAAATGTATGTCAGTAATTGGAATTGTCAGTAAGTGGAACTTTTTGCACTACTTCTACCTTCAATTTGTCTAGTAATAAAGCATAGTATGCTGCAGTAAAAGTTATCTCTTTCGATCTCTCTTCATGAAGATCCCAAAAAACAGTCAACATCACTTTCTCAGCCGAAAAAACGGCATTTGTCCTTTGGAGTCGGTTCCTCGTTAGCAATTTACTGTTTGGAATGTATTATTGATTTGGACGTATAATGGTGTATCCAGGTTTTGTCTTAAGTCATTAGTTGGACCAAAACTTGGATTTATTAGGCCTAAACTACGCAAACAGAGCATTAAAAATGTTCATCTTAACGCGGTGGTCTTAACGTGAGCAAACACGGCAGCCATCGCACTGGGACCTTGCTCATGCTTAAATCTTGATTTAATATGTAACTTATACATTTATCGGTCATTTTCATAGCCTCTTCTATCTCTCCTACTCAATTCAGCGGTCGTCTAGCACCATTTGGTAAAATTTAGCGAGGTTATCGTCAGTGGTTGCAGTTTTTGGACGTCCCGGAACTTCACCTCTTCCCTACCTCTTACGACCAGGTTTAAATTCAGCTGCCCAAAATTTCATTGTGGTAAATGATGCAGCAGAGAGGCAGCGATAGCCTAGTGGAGGTACCAATGGCAGTCCATGCAGAGGGTATCGGGTTTGAATCCACGGCACCTACTAATAACTTTTCAAAGTTAAGTGAGTATTAAATTGTTAATTATCGGCCCGTGCCTCGGAGCAGGTTAAACCGTCGGTCCTGGCTGGCATGAAGATCTTTGTCAGTACCCTCAAATAAACTGATGTCTAAACCATGGAATGTGGCTATATCCCTTTGGGTTGAAAAGGTGTATATATTCTGTCATATATGGTTAGACCAGTAAGCGGACCTCGGGCTCTAAGATCTGTAAGTCTTGGATGCAATCTTGATACTGGGGCGATTGGGCGATGATGATGGAGCAGAGAGTCCCCATAAACAGAGTTTTAATCAATTTTAAATGGCGTCGGCGTATTGCCTTTAAAAACAAGAATTTAATGACAGCTCGATACAAAATTTCCCATTTTCACAAAAAACACTCACATCAACTCAATCGTATGTCTGTCAAACAGCAACTACTGATACAAAATAGCTGAAAAGTTGGTGGGTAACTGCCACAAGAAGTACAATTACATCCACAACACTTTTGACGAGTGCTACTTCCTTCAGGTTGAGGTCTGCAACTTTTCAGACCACCCTAGTATGTTTTAATGCAGACGAAAGTTATTTTTGCTTTAGTTGATTTAAGAAGATTTATAATAAGTAATTTATTTGATTTTATTACATAATTATAATATTTTGTTGCCATACCTAATTATAATCAGTGATAAAATTTCACAAATAAACTTTCACTAAGTTTAAACTTTCACTAAGTTTTTATAAACTTTTACTAATTTTTCGTGTTTATATATTTCTTTAGGTTCAAAACTCAATAAATGTACTTAGTTGACCCAAATTCATGTATTCACATTCATTTAATGTGTGGAAAAACTGAATAACTACAATATAGAATTAATAACTACGGTATGTTTGCAATATCTTGGTGTGGCAAAATTGGATAACTTTGTTTTTTATTTTTATAATTTTTTTGGTTCATGATAAAAGTAAGTTTTATCAAGCATAGAATAGACAGCAAACATGCTTAAAGCATATAAAATCGCCGACGGTAAAATTGTTCTCCATTTCTTAGTGATGTAAAAAAAAGTGTCAAAAAAACAGTAAATCGCGATTATCTCGAAACTTGAAATTTTGAGTTATTCAGTTCTTCCATTATACCCACGATATATGATTCTGCCTAACACTCTTAACTCTTAACCTATTCGAAGCCATCCGATCGGTGTAGCATTGACCGCTATACCATTAAGGTAATTATTTCTGTAACACACGCCATGTATGTATGCCGGCAGCGTAATCGTATTATCAAGCACATAATCCCTGTCGTGCATATTTTGTCGTTTAGACAGGCGTGGAAACAATTTTACTTCCCACGTACATACGTTGGAAGCAAATTTTCCATTACACAGCTTTTCAGTTGATGTTGCCCGTGTCAGAAACACTACATATGTGTATATATATATATATATATTCTTGTATATTTCATACTACTGATTACTTTTTGAAACTTAAGATGTTTATGTAAAAGCGAGGTAGTTCTAAATAATTGATAGTTTGTAGGGTATAAACACTTTAATTAATCAATTATCAATTAGACTGAAATGAAACATATCTTGTCGAGTTATACATTACATAGATTTACTCATATAAAATAATAATTACTGCACATAATATTACACTATAATATATACTAAAATTGGAATTGTACTATATTATATACCGTACGTGAATTGAGGTTTCAATTACAAGTATTATTACTGTATACAATAAATATACTTATCTCCAGTATTACAGCTGGACTGTGCGGAGTGTACAGTCCTGTGGTCGCCCAACGAAAATGTGTCAGTTGTAGTACGACACTGGTTTATATAGGAATATACCCCCACCGTTTGGCGATCACAGGATGTCAATTGATTCTCTTATTTACATACATGCATACATACATATCGTCACGCCTTTTATCCCCGAAGGGGTAGGCAGAGGTGTATTTCTACACCCACCCTTCGCCAGACATACTTTAGTCCCACGTAATAAGGGGCAAGCCTATTGCCGTACCGGGCACATTTCCAGACTCCGTGCTGCTACTGAGAATTCGTGACAGAAAAACCCAATAACACTGCCCGACCCAGGAATCGAACCCGGGACCTCCCGATCCCACGCGCACATTTATGCCGCGAGACCAACGAGGCAGTCGTATAGGGTTAAATGTCGAGTTTTCCGTCTCTACGCAAAGATGGTATTTGCATCATGTTATCCCTTAGTCGCCTCTTACGACACCCACGGGAAGATAGGGGGTGGTGACACTTGTATTCTATGCCGTCAACCACACGGTTTCCACCACACCATTCTCTTATTTTATTATTTCAAAATAATATTAAAGAGTTGGAGTAGTCTTTAAAATATATTAAATGATACAAAATGCTTATAACTAATTAACAATTATAGTATTTATTAGATTGTTTAAATTGGAACATATTAAAACAATATTTGAAATGATAACTGTAGAATGTGTAACATAATTTAATTGTTTATCTGGCAACTCGTTTACAATGATGTAAAATACTTATTTTAATATTAATAATTATGGAATTGATTACATAATTTAACTATAAGTATGACATCCGATATATATTATTCTAACACCCGCATGCGAGATGCGTGCTATGTCCTGTTTATTTATGCCATTGAGCCTGCATAAATGGCAATTTTATATATATTATCAACTATTCCATAGTTATGGAATAATAAAATAAATCGAGCTTAGTCAAGACTGCAGATGTTTTAAGTATAAACAAAAAACTCTACCTAAGAGATATGCCGATAGATATACGGAATGTAACTCTTATATCTTAGATGCATATTCAAGAAAATGTCAATATAAAGACCACAGACAGTTTCCTTGATAAAAAACATTACATGTTTAAACTGCAAGCTCAAATATATATCTCGATAGATATATTCTAATTAAGCATGTAATTCAAAATCAACAACATTATCAAATTATAACTCATCACTTTAGAACTGTTGACCGCACCGAAAACAATTAAAAAACCGCAGTTAGCATGGTTCATAAATATCCTTATCATGTTCGTCCTGGGTAATAAAACTTTAGCAAGACGTGTTTCTTGCAGTTGAATAAAAGAAGTTTAAACTGAAGTAGCTAAGTTATGCAATTCATGAAAGCCTGCTGACAGCTACGGTCGTAAACTTCAAAGAACAACTTTAAATATGGCTGCCATTAAACTTGACTTGGAATATTAGCTCAAGTCGCCCTGAGCCATCTCGCTTTAACTTTTAGATGTCTTGTTTATTTACCATGTACTAATTACTTACGCTATTTATAACTTTAAGTTAAGCTAGGAGGAGAAATAACCAAATTTTCAGCGAAGCGATTTGAACGAATGTCGTCTAGTCGGTGTCATTTAGGATAGTGCCTTAAAGATCTTTCCTGATATATTTCTCTTGTCTAATTTTATATGATGTGATTATTGGAAGTGATTTTAGTGTGTTACAACTTTAATTGTTAAGTATCGCTTACCCCGTGCCTCGGAGAGCACGTTAAGCCGTCGGTCCCGGCTGTCATGAAGATCTTTGAGGTCGTTTTAGGGCGTCAGTACCTCTAAATAAACTGACACTAGTTTAAACCATGGAATAATTCTATCCCTTCGGGTTGCCGAGGTCAGAGAGGCAGTCGCTCTGTGGAAAAGCTAATATTCAGCCAAATCCAGGTAGAATAGTAAGCGGACACCAGGTTGAAACTAGGATAACGCTAGGAGCATAATAATTATTGTAACTTTTTATCTGTTACCCAGATTAAGATCATAATCTAAGTTAAGATTCTGAACAAAGGAAGCAATCGTTAACATGCCTCAAGCAAAAATAATAAAACAGATTAATATTATCGCATTTTGAAATTCAGGTACAGAAAAATATGCCTCAGAAACCACAAAAACTAATACCATTTAGTTGAACTCTACTAAATGAAATACATTATTAAAAGGCAAGTCTAACTAAGTCAATGAAAAGAAAATATTATTACGAAATAAATGTGAGTTTTTAGTGATTGCAAACCTTCGGAGCGTCGAATGCCCATTAGTCTTGGGTATATTCGATATCATGTTTTCAATGTAAAGTTTTCTTTCACTCGCATTTCTGTATTGTTTTTACAAATTGAAACAGATTAAATAATGGTTCCACTCTCGATATTTTCATTGAGATCAAAAGGAGACAGGATTCGTTTTGCCTACATAGTGGCTTAAATTAAAATTGAAATTAAATCCTCTCATAGCTAGCCTGTCATATATAAGTACCAGCAGGTGTTTAAATCACAAAATGTAAGTAGAAATTTAAACTAAATGATTAGCTTATTAACTAACTTATTAGTAGACCTTGCGTAAAAATCTTTAATTAGCATTTGAACATATCTGTAGTAAAGGACACATAAAGTCAGTACCTAATGCAAGATCAATGAAAGCAATATTTAAATTTCACTAAGTGCGGCCATTCCACTTCTTAATTAGATTTATTCTATCTATGTTAATGGATGGACGATTTCTAATGCAATTTTATTTTAAGAGAATCGTAATAATATTTTATTTCTCAGAAAATACAGATACCAAATAGTCTTCTTATAATATAGTATTAAACTTAAGGCTAGAATTTTCGAAGAATTGGAAAGAACACCAGACTCCTATACTAGTTAAAACTGTATCACAGGCAGTTGGGTCCCTCTTAACAAATTTATGATTGGTATTTTATAAATACAGCAATAGAAGTACATTACTTCGATAGTACACTATATAATAAAGGTAATGCATAAAACTAATTTATTAATTATGAGGTAGGTACATAATAATACTCTTTGATCGTATATTGATACAACATATAAGCGTGTTGTGCATGTTTACAAAAATGCAAGCGACTTGAAAAACTGCGGGGCAGCAGAATCGCGAATAGTGTCAGTGTGTTAGTAAATTTTGTATTTAGCATTTATTTGTAACGTTATATAATAGGTATTTGCACTTATGAACTAGATACAATTCAAATTCAATTTATTCTGTTTATAAAAAAGTACAATTTTTTTCTTAGAAAAAGACAACTCCCGCATTAGGACTAAATCCTGTGTCGCGGGGGACTTAACAAACATACAACTAACGAGGACAATGAACACCCAGACTCGAAACAACAATTTATGGATCACACAAAGTGTTGTCTCGTGTGGGAATCGAACCCACAACACTCGGCGCAGTGTCAAGCGGCGAGGTGGCCGCTTAAACCACTACGCCAACCGTGCAGTCAAATAAGATCATGTAGAGTACAAAAGCTTTGTTGCGTTCTTGATATAAAATAATATATGCCTAAACTGGGATAAACCTGTGTTTTAGGCGATTAGAGCTAGATAGATATAATAAAATATAATTTTAATTACTTACTTAGTACGGTATTACTTCTTAGTACAGTATTACTATTAGATCTACAATATCTTAGGGTTATTTATTAGGGTGCATAGGGTTCCCACCAAGAACTTAGGGTCCCAAGCCAACCTCACCTGCAAGTGGTGCACCTGCCGATCAACGGACGAGGCTCTGGCAAATAAAATGTCCCAATAAGCGGCAATAGGCTCGCCACCTATTACGTGGGATCAAAACACTGGCGAAAAGTGGGCGTTTAATATGCCTCTGCCTACCCCTTCGGGGAAACAGGCGTGAGTCTATGTATGTATGTATTTATTACTAGAAAACTAAAAATCATTCATGATGTGTCACAATGTGTAACAGCAAACAAATTAAATAGAAAGAGATAGAAAAGGTAAGGTCTGAGATAACTCAGATGTCAGCGCTGTCAGGAGTGTCCATAGTCGACAGAATTCATTAACCTCTTTTCTGTCATCAGCTTTGTCGGACGATCAACAGCAGCTGTGTTATGATTGCTTGTTTTTTTGTAGAGCGCAGACAGTCCACGTATCTTTTCCTAAACCTGATGGTCTTGGGTCCGATGCTAAGCGCCTTTTCTTCAAAATGTTCCATTCAGATATTAGCCAGTACTGGGGCTACTGGACTCCCTATTGCGACACCATCGATCTGGAGGTAATATTGGCCTTGGAAGAGGAAGTAGTTGCCATCTAAGCAGTGTTTTAGTAGATCAATATAGTTGTGAGGCATATCATTGTCACTCAGTCTGTCCCTCACTACGTCCAGACATTCCCTTATTGGAACATTGGTAAAGAGCGACTCAACGTCAAAGCTTACCATTATATTTTCCGGTTCCAATCGGATGCTTTGTACGATCTAGACAAAATGACGCGAGTTCTTCACGAAAGACGGTGTCATACCGACTAATGGCTGCAATACCGATGCAACGTGCTTCGCAAGGTCGTAAGAAGGCGAGGAAATCTGACTTACGATAGGCCGCAGTGGCACGTTGGGCTTATGTACCTTAGGCAGACCATATAGCCTAGGTGGTTGGTATGGCTTGGGACCATATAACTTGCTGTACTCGTCTTCCGTGAACAGGTCCTGGTGGTCTTGTATCAGTGCTCGTATTCTGCGCGTTACAACATGGTGGGCACACCAAAGGATGTTCTACCGCTACAAACCCCAGGTATCTATAAAATCAACTGCAGCTGCGGAAGCTCTTACATAGGGCAAACGAAGCGAAATTTGCTTGGCGATTACAAGCTTCTAAGGAAAATTAGCCGAACAATTTTCGAGAATTATTTCATATTTGAAAATTACACGTATATTTCAGTTACCAATAATTGCCAAAGTAACATCAAACAATATAGTAATTAATATTAAATATAATTTAGATTCAAAGCACTCTCATATTGCTGGAATTTCGTTCAACGAACCCCTTTGTTTTCGTTCATGCCTAAAATAATTTACTCGAAATGATATGGTAAAATCTGTTGCTCAATTCGCAAACTGTCAAGTATATGTAAATATATGAGATGGAAATATGGAAAAAGAAAATTAAGATCCTCAGGAACGCATTTATAAAGAAAATTGTTTGTAAGGTCGTTACAGAAATCTTTGTGAAAGGTGTTTGAAAATGTGACTTTAACGCAATTGCTCTGTGACACGTGGGAAATTTGAGAAAATGGATATTTCATGTCTTTTGGCGATCCTGGAGCTTTTTTATATTTCAATAAAATGCCTGGATTTTACCGCTCGCATGCTCACCTTGATTGTCTACTATATTGTCTCTTAAAATGAATTAGGTACCTACTGCAAAGAGCAAAACAATGAAGATTACAATGCATTATGATTATGTTTTTCATTCACTTAATGAAAACAAAACGATTCATATAGTTGCAGCTATTGGTAAAGATGGCAAAAGTGTTAAACTACTTATGTTGATGTAACTAGTAGCCATTTCTTCTGGAACTTTGTGACGACATTTTGTTAAGTTCCATTTAATTATTATAATATATATTATAGTAGTAAAGTTAAAAAAACAAATGAAGGATTGCTTTATTAGGTATATTATAAACATATTAGGTAAGAAAGAAACAAAATTTAAGGTAAACTTCTATTGCAGTGTAAATAAAAATAATGTCACTGACTGCTTTAGGTTTTGCCAATATTGAGGTTGCCAAACCTATATTGTAATATGACAAGGCTGTTCCTTTCACAAAGGGCAGAATAATTTTTAATATTTTTTTTTTAATAATTCTTTCAATTTTGTAGCCAGAGGTGGTGATCGTGTCATGAGATACAGCCAATTTTTACCCGAAAGTCCATTTTTCATTCAATCAGTTTACTCTATAACTCAGATCAAGTCTCGAGAGAAAGGAAAAATGATAATAAGATTTGCTTATCTAAGCCCAATTTAGGAACCGTCATCGATAGATTTAATTAAAAAGTATTATTAGGGTGTGAAAAGGAAGCCGCAATTTAATGACACAATGCTACAACGACGGATTTAGTGGACAGGGGTGTATATTTATGCAAAAGAATTGGCACAGTTCAAGAATATTAGTAAAGCTTTAGTATAGATTTATGCTTCTGTTGAACCACGTTGTGACTCATGTGAGTGCATAAGTGGCCCCAGAAATGGTAATAAGTTTAACTGGTACAAAGACTATAATAGGTGCACGTCACTTTTGATCCTTGAGATTTGATCCTTCAACGTTGCGTAAATTCTGAAAATAAATGCCGTTTCTTGAAATCTGATTGTTACGCCAATCAAATTACATACTATCTTGGCAACTCTCCCATCCTAACATATGTACGACAAAATCCTTATTTTAAACGTCAATAATTTGAATGGTCGTTCTTTTGTTGACCCTACATTGAAGTGAGGCGGCGAGATGACTTTGTGACGTGACGATTTGGAATCGATTGAATGTCATGCTGGCAGACTGTACGGTCGTCATCCGCGGCCTACTTTCGGTCAAAATTGTCAAGACGTGATCCTCGTCATTTAATAGCGGACGCGCGTAGCTCGGCATGGGAATGTGCGGGTGTTCATGATTATTTGTTAGCTTTTTCTTCAATCGCCAATTTTGGTTCTTGACGCAACAACTGAAATTGCATCGTTGAATTTGAAGCTATGTCATGGATTCAACAGCAACAAATACTTAAAGTTGCCAAAGCAATGGCTTTGGCAACTTTAAGTATATCTAAATCTAAGCCTGGCTGTCCGCTGGAGCAAAGTAAGTCTTCTGCGAGGTTTTTACTCATTTTAATTGGTTGTAAAAACTCCCTTTCGCTCGTCTCCACTCCAGTGGACAGTGGTCTGAAATATTCTGGTAGATCGGATCGTCAGATTCGGTTATTGGTATGACGGACGTGAAAAGAATAAAAACCTAGTACATTAAAATGTTCCTCACACTAATAAAAAGAAACTCATAAATCACTCTCTACAATATATAATTATGTTTGGTAGCGCCATCTACCTTCCTATCTATAACGAATCGCATCAACATCAATCGTTCCACGTTCTAGTGCGAGCGATATCATATTTCCGTCCCGCTCTATCCCACTCCCTGGAAGAGGCACTGCCTTCCGCCTGATTCGTCGCCGCGAACGTCGACGCGAGTGACAGTCGAGAACATTCCTCCCGCTGAGAACGCCGTCTCGATACCGCTCCGCGCCGCACCGCTGTATGTGATTTACCGCTTCCACCAAGGAAAACCCGCTCGTGAGTGAAGTGAAAACAAGCAGCTGCATCACGAAACCACCAGGAGGAAAAGAAACGAAGAAGGCTGTATAAGGTAAGTGCCTTCCAACCTTGAAACAGCCTATACCCACTCAATCACCTCCTCCCGTATCCATCTCCTCTTCCCTTATTCCTTTCTAGGCGACCCAGAACTCGCCCTAATACAGTCCATCCATTAATTCTTCCCAAGTCGCTTAGAACCCTACGGTTTCGGTGTAAAGCCGAGCCATTTTTTTTGATCCATACGAGTCGGATTCATTTACGTTTTATACGTTATACCGCTATACCTAGGCAGTTATAGCACCTAGCTATACTCCTAATATATTCACATAACCGTCAGATGGTTATTTCCGCCCGCATTAGTAAGTAAACTTTTATGTAGCTACCTACTATTAAATTATTATTTCTGGAACTATCATAGTTGTCTTGTAAATCTCATATTTCGATCAACTTTTATTTCCTCAGCTCTAAAGTGTTGCCTACTTAGGTAAAATAATAGATACATTAGATATTCTTATTTTATTTCGGTCTCATTAGCTTATACTTACGTAAGCATGTCACAACAAAAGAAGTCACGCGTGTCGGAAGACAAAGAGATGACAATCTTAGAAGCGAAACGCAATATTTTATTTGAGCGCATCCAAAACATATATGAATGCTCAAAAACCGCATCTATGTCTGACGGTAATAGCGAAGCATTTCTCAGTTATTGTATAACAGTAGATAGTATTCGAACAGATTTTCATAAGTTGTTAGACGAT
Organism: Euclidia mi; assembly: GCA_944739405.2. NCBI lineage: Eukaryota > Metazoa > Arthropoda > Insecta > Lepidoptera > Erebidae > Euclidia > Euclidia mi. The sequence continues at coordinate 74,627,102 of OX123184.2, read as the reverse complement.
TATAACGCAAGATTACTTTCTATCAATCCTGATGAAAAACCGAACTATCAGGCGTATACTTCATTCGAAGATCTTTATTGTATTATTAAGCGTATACAATCGCAATTGGAGGGTAAATGTTCGGCAGAGCCCGTTGCCCGCAAACCGAGATTACCGCCAATCGAGATTATGTCGTTTGACGGAGATATACGAAATTGGCCGTTATTCTATGCAAGTTTTAAGTCTACAGTGCACGATAATGGTTCTCTGACAGATGCTGACAGGTTGTACTATTTAATAGGTAAACTGTCACCGAAGGCCCAGTCCGTATTTGCAGGTGTCACACCCAGTGCTGAGAATTATCAGGTCATATTTCAGTCACTACTTGACAGATATCAAGACACGCGCGTCCTAGCGTCTACGTACTTTGACCAAGCTTTAAATCTCAAACTGTCCAGCAACGCGTCTGTCTCGAATTTCCAGCTGTTTATTGATAACTTCGTAACCGCGGTTAATTCTCTTAAAAACTTAAAAATAGAAGATCTTTCCGACTTTATGTTGCTTCAACTCGCTTTAAAAAAGTTTGACACTGATACAATTCGCGCATTCGAGATGACGGAACGCAATAATAAAATACCTACACTAGATAGTTTTATTTCGTTCATCAAAGATCAGTGTCGAATATTTCATAATACGCAGTCGGGTTCACCTGGGCCGTCTAACACTAACAGCAACAAACAAAGGTTGAATAAATCGCGAAATAGTAATAATAACTCGGTCCCTAATCCACAATCTTACGTAACATGTTCGGAATCTAATAGTAATAATTCACAGAAGTGTCTGTGCAGTAATATAGTGCACGACCATTATTATAAGTGTCCCATCTTTAATGATTTAAATCCAATTGCTCGTTTTAAAAGCGTAAAAGATAACAAAGCTTGCATTAATTGCTTAAGCATAAAACATAAAACGAGTAATTGTTCCAGTAGAACGAGATGTCGCACGTGTAAACAAAAACATCATACACTGTTACATTTGGATAAAAATAACCGGTTGTCAAGCCAAGCCGCTAACCTTGACACACTCGCGCCGCAGGTGCAGCAGACCACGGTAGCTGCGCCTTCCGCGACTGAGGGCGAAGTATCGTTGTGTATGACATCCATTGCGCGGGCGACGCGCACGCGAGGACGGCACTCGCGCATCTATAATGATCCGCGCAGGGCCAAAACGCAGTGTACGGCGTCTAACACGGTACTGTTGGCGACAGCGCAAGTTATCGTATATGATGTTGATGGGTCGCCGCACATGGTACGTTGTCTGCTAGATAGCGCATCTCAGACCAATCTAATAACATCGGAATGCTTCAAACGCCTCGGATTATGGAATAACTTTAAAAATACTAACTCAACCGTCAAAAGGATAGGCGGATCAGAAAGGCATTGCAGGGGTTCCGTAGATGTTAAAATACATTCGCGTTTTGATAGGAACATTAATTTTCACATTTCTTCGCTTATCGTGGAGCGTATCACGGACGCATTGCCGAACGCTAATGTAGACGTAGCATCACTCACTCATCTCGAATCATTGCCGCTAGCCGACGCGGAGTTTGCGAATCCGGCAGGCATTGATCTTTTGATCGGAGCTTCAATATTTCCGCACTTGCTACTAACTAACATAGTTCGTAGTGAGCGATATGATTTACCGCCCGCTATTGAGACGGTACTTGGGTATGTGATTATGGGTACCGTACCTACGTTACATACTTCTCATTGTATTACGTCTTGTTGTTGTTCTGCTCTTCAAGAGATCAAGGTGGGTGCTAAAACTGTGTGTAAGATAAAGCACTAATTAGCTATGCTATGCTATGTTATGCTATGCTATGTTATGCTACGCTATGCTATGCTATGCTACGCTATGCTATGCTAAGCTACGCTACGCTACACTACACTATACTACACATCCGCTTTGTATATAGATGACATTGCCTGTAATGTCATACCCGCTCCGCTAGCAATTTCGCTTTGTGAAGAGCTTATTCAGCTTTTCAAGCGAGGCCAGTTTGATCTTGTCAAATGGACAAGCAACTCTAAGGAGGTTCTCGCACGCATACCAGATTCTCATAAAGCTTCTCCAGACATTGAGTTTAAGAAGTCTGTACCGCATAAAATTCTCGGTTTACGCTGGGACAAATCTTGCGATAGTTTTCGGTTTGACGTCTCACCGCCAGATGATAAGTGCGCCAAGCGCACTATGCTGTCCACAGTGGCTCGACTATGGGACATAATGGGTTTTGTGGCTCCCACAATTTTGTACGCCAAGCTCTTGATCAAAGAGCTTTGGCTATCAAAGTGTGAGTGGGATGAAACACCCCCTGACCATATTGTCGCCGCTTGGGGCCAGTTTGTATTGAGCTTACCGCGCTCAATCAAATTACTATTCCGCGTCATTTGGGTTGGTAGATGGATGTACCATCAAATTAATAGGTTTCGCTGACGCCAGCGAGCGTGCTTACGGCGGAGTCGTATATCTGCAAGTCCGCATTGGTTCTAACTACTCGGTGCAGTTAGTTTGTGCCAAGTCTAAGGTCTCGCCTGTTAAACCATTTCGGTTGCGAGACTGGAGTTGTGCGCGGCCCTTCCGCTGTCTCATTTGCTCCGCAAGGTTCAAGACACAGTTTTGCCCCACTACTCTATTAATAAATATACGCATTTTCCGACTCCAAGGTAGTGCTCGCTTGGATTCATTCTTCTCCTCATCGCTGGCAGACTTTTGTCGCCAACCGCGTTAGTAAATTGATTGAACTTGTTCCCGCTACTTGTTTCAATCACGTCGCGGGTTATCATACTCGTCTTCAGGAAGAACTCTCCATAGATCATATTGACTGGAAGTTTATTCCACCAGCATCACCACATTTCGGTGGATGTTGGGCAAGCATGGTCAAAGTAATTAAAACGCATCTCTTCAAAGTTATAGGTCAACAGATCCTCTCTTACGAAGAGCCTTTAACCGTCCTTGCACAAGTCGAGGCACTGATCAACTCGCGTCCGCTTCCAACTCAGTGAGATCTAGCCTGAAGTTGGACCTACCTCTTAGTTTAAGTATTTAGTTAGTAGTTTTCGCTATTATTGCGTTTGTAGTTTTCGCTAAAGTTAGTTTAGATTAATTTTATTGTCATATCGCTGTCTTAGCCTATTGATGGGTTATGCGGTAGTACACCCAACATAGCTAAGTTCAATTCTATTTTTTTTTAAAGGCAACCCTTTAGGGCCGGGGGGATATGGTAGCGCCATCTACCTTCCTATCTATAACGAATCGCATCAACATCAATCGTTCCACGTTCTAGTGCGAGCGATATCATATTTCCGTCCCGCTCTATCCCACTCCCTGGAAGAGGCACTGCCTTCCGCCTGATTCGTCGCCGCGAACGTCGACGCGAGTGACAGTCGAGAACATTCCTCCCGCTGAGAACGCCGTCTCGATACCGCTCCGCGCCGCACCGCTGTATGTGATTTACCGCTTCCACCAAGGAAAACCCGCTCGTGAGTGAAGTGAAAACAAGCAGCTGCATCACGAAACCACCAGGAGGAAAAGAAACGAAGAAAGCTGTATAAGGTAAGTGCCTTCCATCCTTGAAATAGCCTATACCCACTCAATCACCTCCTCCCGTATCCATCTCCTCTTCCCTTATTCCTTTCTAGGCGACCCAGAACTCGCCCTAATACAGTCCATCCATTAATCCTTCCCAAGTCGCTTAGAACCCTACGGTTTCGGTGTAAAGCCGAGCCAATGTTGATCTGCTTTTGCAAATATTTTTATAATACTACATCGACAGTATACTTATTAACCTACAATTATTCTTATGATTATAATTTTGGCACGCTATTGAATTTCAAATGCAATAATTAAGGCTAATAACATGTTTTATTGGAGTCATTTTTATGCAGTATATTGATATGTATTTTCAAAAAGTTTCAGATTTGAATATACTACTATAACTAAATACAAATAAATGAAAAATCAACTCACTGAAACATGAAAAAATATTATGTCAACGTTCATATTAAAATCATAGTGTATTTTTTATATATGCCGGCGGTGGCGGTCAGCTGATCATCATTGCAGGTATCTAACACACTTAAGCACACCTGGTACCTCCCGTAAGGCGCGACCAATTCTTATATTGCACGACTCAACACTTTATTGTGGTATACTATCTAAGTAACATTTAATGAAAATAGGGTTTTAGATCATCGCACATTGTTTGAAGTAATAGTAGGTTAATAAGTATACTGTCGATGTAGTATTATAAAAAGGGATATTTTTAACAGTGCATCAAAAATCTTAAGCAACATACTGAGTACGTTACGCTTAAAAACTTTATTCTTTCACTAAAATACTTATTGCACACCAAATATGCCAATCTTTCCATAAAATATCATTTAATATGAAAAGTCACGTCCGCTTGGGAAACTTATCCACTCAGAAGACTTAATAGGTTATGTTAGGTTTTCTCGTGACCCTGCACCCAAAAATAGGAGCCCTGCCAAGCAGGGCTCCGTGAACTTAGTTTATTAAATTGAAAAGAATGGAAGCGAAAGACGTACTGCGCCGACCCCAAATAGATTGGGACCAGGGCAAGAAGATGATGATGATGGTTGTGGAGTAAAAGTAAAATTAGAAATACTTCTTTAACTAAAAGGATTAATTTTAATATTAGAGATTTGCAACGGTCAATAAACAGGTGTTCGTTATGATAATATTTTAGTGAGTATATTTTTAGTGGTGCAGTAAGTATATTTGGTGGATCAAAGGTATTTTTTTGTAGAAATCAGAGATTATATTGAGGGAGAGTTAAATACTACCCTTATAAAAATATTAGCAAAAGCAGATCAACATATATATTGTATAGAGTGTTTTACGAGTTTCTTTTTATTAGTCTGGGGAACATTTTAATGTACTTGGTGAAGGCCAAGGAGCCGTATTGGTTACCTACAGACTTTTGGTGCTATAACCAGCCAAAACAACCATGGCTCAACTACAATCAGGTCAGCTGAAAGGTGAGAACGACGTAATGCTTCTACAGCTTCACCGTGCTTCATCTAAGCAGGTTTAACTGGACGTTATCCTGACTAAAGGAAATAATTTATACTAAAAATAATAAGATATACCTATATCCTTCATGATTACAGCTTAAGAGATTAAATTAGGCTCGTTGTTATAACACAATTGTGGCGAGTAAAGGGTCAACATATCTTCCATCAATCGCTTAGGCCTTTGTTCAAAAGTTACTCCTAACAACATGTTCATGTTACGAGATAAATAAGTTTAAGGGCTCACCCTATTAAAGCTTAATTGATATAATTAAAGTGACATCACAAAAAGTTCAACCTAAGTCCGGAGTCTAAAGAACGAGAAGCGCTAAGAGGATTATTGAACATACTCGACACAAGAAGGTGTATATTGGACGTGTTACAAAGACTTTATGAACTGACTAGAAGAGCCCGCGGTTACACTCACGTTATTTAAGACTACTGTTCCGCTCCCATGGCTCATAGCGTGATATTATATATTTAATGTAGATAGTCTATAGCCTTCCTTGATAAATGGGCTATCTAACACTGAAATTATTTTTCAAATCGGACCAGTAGTTCCTGAGATTACAGCGTTCAAGCAAACAAACTCTTCAGCTTTATGTTAGTTTTTTTTTATAGATTCACGCCTATATCTCTGAAGGGGTAGGCAGAGGTGTAATATTACACCCACGTTTCGCCATGAATTTTTAGGTCCCATGTAATAGGGGGCGAGAGCCTATTGCCGTACCGGGCACACTACCAGACTCCGTGCTGCTATTGAGAATTTCCTAACGGAAAAACCCGATTACACTTTGCCCGACCACGCACACATTCATGCCGCGAGACCAACACATTATATGTGAGTATTAGAATATAAGGTTAGTTTAGTGAATAATTATGTCGGAAGTTTTAATAGTAGATTGAGTTTTCAGCGTCGGACTATCGATGACTACTGAGCTACCGTCCCACGATGAAGGATTCGATTCGTGAGATTGTTTTTGATGGTTGGTTCTGGGCTCGGGTGTCATTTGCATCTGGTGTATAATATTTGCATAACCTCAATATAGTATTATACATTTTTGTGTACAAAATTTATTGGTGATTTATATATATTCTAAATAATAAATTCAATCTTAATCTTACTGTTGGAGTTTCATGAGTGTTCGAGTCTCCCAAAAATGTATGGTAAATTAAACAGGAAGTGAAGGAAAATAAGAACAGGGTTGAGATGACGTGAGTCCAATAAGATAGATTATTGCAATTTATAGTGGCAGCTATCGAAACGAAGATCTTATGGGCGATATTGCGCTGAAAATACATCGTTAACCTTTAATACGATAAGTTTATCGTTCAGGCTATTGTGAAAGTAGGCATGTCCGTAACAAGCAATTGACGCCTTAACTGTTATGAAACGTACTTTTAAAGCGTAAATTACAGTGTTTGATAAGTTTCTAAATGATTTTCCAAACAAACTCTAATCAGTCCAATTTATATTTAATTTGATTAATCAAACGAATAAAATTTGGACCAACTACTATTGAATAAGTAGTCCTCCGAGCTACTGATTCGGTTATCAATAAAGTGACTTTGTACAATGAATAATTTATAAAAAGCGATGTTATAGAAAATATTAAATTTTCCATGTAGTTAAAGTAGTTAGAGCCTGAGCTGATTTCAACACGGATGGGACGGCTCAAGTAGGGAAGATTGTTAATTGTGATGTGGGTGTCCATAGGGTATTCCCGTTTACTTCCTATCTTATAAAAAATCTTAAATTGTATATAGCTATGTTATCTTTTTATTCTTCACTCTCTCATATAATTCATTAATATGCAAATATCATGAAAGTTCAGTTACACAATATGAAGCTTTGTGTGATAGTGCCGATAAAATTGTCAATATTTGACTTATTTGCTCATGGCTTGGCGCCCGAGGATTGAGGTCTAAGCTAATCTGAAACACTGCGCAATTTGGCAGATTTAATAATTAGATCCGTGGTTTTAAACCATTTACCGTTGGGAGGATTGCATTTTCAATTTAATACTTTAGTAAGTGCTGCCATGTGAGTACGAACAAACTGGAAAATTGCTCAATATAAAGATATTTGGTTTGTCTACGGAACTCAGATTCAGGTTTGTCACAGGTAGAGAAGTGGCATAGTTTATCTTTATATTAAGAACATATAGTGAATAAAGTAGATATAACCTTACTTTATTTACTATATGTTCTTAATATGAAACATAAACTAATAATATTATTTCGATAAATTTAAAAGACGACGTAGTTCGAATCTTTGAGCAATAAGTATGGCCGCTCGCTTCAAAGACAAGTGACCACGCCGGGTGTGTAAAAGTACCTCATGCCAAAATGTTAGTGTAAGTAGAATGTATGTCTCCTTTATGTGTAGAAAACCTGAAAGTTTGATAGTATTCAAACGTATTTGCCTGATGCAATGATTCAACATTCGAAGTATTTTATTGTAGTTTTATGATCTCTAATCCGCTGCCCGCTCCACTTAACCCCTGCCTCAGTGTTAACCATTTAGAATTGATTCCAAATATAAACTATTGTATTGCTAGAACAAGTTAATTTAGTCCACAAGGATTAACGTGACTTTAACTGAACCAACACACAATGACAGAAAGCTTTGGAACTTTATAAGGTTATGTTGTTTCTACGTGACAATACATTATTTTTAGACCCAAATGAGTTAGTTAGTTACAAGTTTATTTGATTTTAAAGTTTGTTCTACAAGCTCTGAATATTATAAAGCACAGTTTTATATTACCTTTTGAACTGGTAGGAGCTTTATCCAGATGGTAAACTTCAGTAGGATGTGGCGAATAAAAAAGTTCTGAAATTGTCTGTATTTCTTGTTGGGGAAGGCTAATAATAATTGAATATCATGGCAACAACAATATTTTAAGTATTTATCATAATATAGACTACACAGGCAGTTTAAGTAATCACGTCACCGTGCACACTGCGGCGAGTGTCGAAGGTTTGATACCCACACAGGATAAAACCTTGTACAATTCACATTTTAATCTTGTGTCTGTAAATCCTCATTCTTCACACTAGTTTAATAAACTGAAGTTGACGGAGCCCTGCTTCGCAGGGCTCCTTTTTTCGGATTAAGGGTTAAAAGAGAACCTAACATAACCTATTTAGTTACTGGAATTACAGTCGGACCTAACCCTAGGCACTCGAAAGCAAAGAAATCATTATTAGTCCCGCTTCACTCGCTCAAACGACCCCGCCATCCCCTTCTAACCTAACCCATCCGAATCGGGGTGATCTAAAGTCCCGATTGCATCCAGTTTCTCCTGATATAACAACCGTTACACACCCAATGTCGATGACAAATGATGTTATGGCATAAGATAATTATGGCATGTGATGATTAGGGCATGTGATAAGTAGGGCTTACAATAATTATGACAAATGATGTTATGGTAAGTGACTTTATGGGAAACAAAGCTTCTAGCACGTGACTAATATAGCACATAAGAGTAGGGCAAATGAATATTACGTCATATAATATTATGGCTGTTGACTATTATGGCAAATGATATTAGGGCAAATAAAATTCGGGCAAACGGCGGTATACCGAAACGGAGTGCAGTCCACCCACCACTTACGAGAGTAATGTGTATACTTATATAAAGTGAATCTTCAAGACACTTCGAATATGTAAATCTAAACATCGGTTGTCTTAAATTGAACTCGCTCCCTCGATATGGAAATAGCAAATATAAAAAAAACTAAAACGAACATGAATTCAATAAGCCAAATGTATTTCGCTATGTCAATTTAATAAATGCGTATAAAGCGCGGGTTACACGAGTGTCGGAGTAAGTCAGGCGTCGGCACGATACTCACATGTTTACCTTTCATGGGCCTTCTTTACGAGATTGGTTTCATATAACCGAACGTAAGGATCGGCGATTGGCTATACGTTTTACATAGGAACTAGTGCGGGTTTGCCGTATATCTTGATACTATTGGGAATCGTGGCTTTTATGATGGATTTGGGGAATGAAGGGTAGATGTGTCATCGAGGAAAGCAATCTTGAAGTAGATGTGGTTTTAAAATGCGTGCTTTGCTGCTATTTGTTTTGGCAAAGCTGCTCGTGTGTAGATAGACACAATAATATCTGTTTGTCAAAGTCTATGAAACCATTGGTTTTAATACAGTTGTCATTTCTAAGTATGTCGTCTATTGAACACATTGTAAATAAATCTGAATAACCAACATAATCGCAAATTAGAAAAGAGTTGCCTCGTGTCTTCTAACTGACGCGTGTGTGATTCATGAATCGTGGAATGATACAATAACGATCCAGACTATTGTAGTAAGAGATCTGACGATATTATATTTATCTAGAAACCTTGTGTAGAACTCATTAAAATCGAAAACTGAAGCATATGAGGACTGCATCTTTCTGTGACGAACGCAACTAAGACTTTATCCATTTTCTTTGTTGTCATGTAAGGGCAGCTATGTGCATTGTATATCATTCTAATGATAGCGGAAATCTTTAGACGCTCAAGTATTTTCAGTAACTATCAAAGGTACCTTTTTTTCATTTGTGTCACATAATTTGTCTTTAATATTTTCTCCATTTATTCGTTTGCAGTTTCAACTAGTAATTGCTTCCACTTATACGATAGTCACCTAAGCAGGGAGCTGCTAAGCCATATTAAACTTTCGGTTCAACGGATAATGCTTTATATACTTCGTAGTGTAAACAAATCTTTAATACGATAGAAACCTAGTACAGTTTTTCTCTAACGACATCTGTATATATTAAATTCTTCGGATACTGAATGACGGACTACGCACAGGCAAAACTATTGGGCGCAAGAATCTCAAATATAGCATGTATCTTCCTTGAAGACGGTAGAACTCTACCGTCTCCAAGGAAGGAGCACTAAGAAAGGAATTGCCGAAATTGTCACGGGTTCGGGAAAAAAGGTTAAAATAAAGGAAAATGTGCAGGCGTAGCTGGGTGCGTGTGTATTCTATAGTAATTTTAATTTTGTATAGCACATACGTTTAATTTTGAACACATACATGCATACATATCGTCACGCCTTTTATCCCCGAAGGGGTAGGCAGAGGTGTATTTCTACACCCACTTTTCGCCAGATATACTTTAGTCCCACATAATAAGGGGCGAGCCTATTGCCGTACCGGGCACATTTCCAGACTCCGTGCTGCTACTGAGAATTTCGTGACAGAAAAACCCAATAACATTGCCCGACCCAGGAATCGAACCCGAGACCTCCCGATCCCACGCGCACATTTATGCCGCGAGATCAACGAGGCAGTCGTATAGGGTTTGATGTCGAGTTTTCCGTCTCTACGCAAAGATGGTATTTGCATCGTGTTATCCCTTAGTCGCCTCTTACGACACCCACGGGAAGATAGGGGGTGGTGACACTTGTATTCTATGCCGTCAACCACACGGCAAAATAATTTTGAATATGTTGTATAAATTGTTTTAAGCACCTGCTGAGAAAAGCTTACAACACAACTGACACAAGTGCCTGCTAGCATTTACTGTAGGTAGTGTCTACAATGCAAGCTTTTCGTGCTCAAATGAACTAAAGTTTTAAATGCAGGATTGCAGAATTATATAAATGCATGTATGAATTTAACATGCTACCCTTGTATGTCAAAATTCTATCTTGTATATGTTAGATTTAATTAATTCAAAATTATTTAACCCTTTTCAACAAGCTTGAAGTTTTGCAACCATTATAGGATTAGGATAAAGTATGTGAAAATGTTAGGTACTAGGTACTAAAATAAAAGCAATGAAAACAGACCCTGCATTTGAAAAAAAAAGCTGGGTTATTATATATTATACGATATACATATACTAATGCTGTTGTTTCAGTGCAGCGAAATGGTTGAAATCTAAACAGGTACAATTGTAAACCGATAGCCAAAAACTATGCTTATAATTATATTCTCAAGACATGTATGTACCTATAACAAACACTCATTATACCTGCGTATTGTACAATATGTGTAGTCGACTCACATAGGTTTTCTTCAGTCTCGTGAGTGTGAAGCAAATAGGATCGTTGTTCATCTTACTTAGCCCTCCTGTCTTATATATATATATATATCGATGTCAGTCTATACAAATAATAGGGAGTAATGCGCTATCTGAAACCCAACTGCTATTCGACTCCACAAAGTCCAAAAATTAAAAGAGTTATCTTTATTTCCTCCATGACTTACGAAAATTTAAACTCGCGAGGCTTTAAATTAATACGATTTCTAATTTGTGCTGCACTTGAGACCACCCATCACTGACCTATCACTGACGCAAACTGAAATATCGTTCGAAACAAAACTAAATTAAATTGACTTAGCTCGGCATCGCTAATTGGGGTATCAGTGTTCGTATTGTACATTGCATAAGGTCTATTATTGCTACTGAAAGGATATACTGTTAGTTCACAAATTATAGGCAACTGAATTTAATCGACGCACTTTGATATAATATAATAATAATATTCTACCACATACACACATCACCATCTAGTCCCAAACTAAGCAGAGCTTGTACCTACTATGGCTACTAGATAATGGATAAATATACATATATACTTTTTTTTGTAAATACATACATATTATACATAGAAATACCCAGACCAAGACAAACTTCCATGTTCATGCACACAAATGTTTGACTTGAGCGGGAATCGAACCTGCGACCTTCGGCTTAGCAGTCGCTTACACTCCCGCTATGCCAACCGGTCTCTGATATTGTTAAACGAAATCATTTTACACTCTTACCATCTATTCTATAATATAATAAAACTGTACAGGTCGAAAAGTCTGTACATTAAAGATATTTTGAAGAAAATTTGCTAAAAAATCTAGGAAAATGATAAAAAGCAATACTTTGTATTTTTTAGAATTTATGTATGTCTGTCTGTCTTTCCCTATATTGCTAAAGATCTCTAAAATGGCGAAATTGATTTCAATAAAACATACACTCATGTACAAAGGATACTCAAACCTATAAAATAGTATATGTTACATCACAATCGGTTGAGTGGTTTTGTGTACAGCTTGACCTCTCTTTTGTACGTAGTCCCAAACAAAACAGGGGTCATCCAAAACTGGTTATATATGTGGTGCCATCTATGATCATTATAAGTTTGTTACTAAAGGTTTAGTTAGTCTAAATAGTTACCTTCAAAGTCTTTTATGGTTATTTACCCGACTTTAAAAAAGGAGGTGATTCTTAATTTCGTCCTATGTTTTTTTTTTCGATAAATAAATTACTGGGACCGAGCATAATTATAGTTATTGTTAGAATATCAACAATGGAAATATATTTTAAAAAGAGAATTGTTTTAGTTCTAAGGTTGGCACCTTATTGTCTATGTCTTCGTGGGGTACGACAGTTGTGTTCAATTGTTTTTAAAATGAAATACATCTTCATATAATAAAATCCGTTTATTATTTATAAAATCATAGGTTATGGGCCCAGGAACGCCTGCCTGTCGATTAAAGTAATGACTTATGCATGCAGTGCAAAAGTTATATAATAAACTGTTGAATATTGTCGAAAAGTGAGTTTGGGACTGCCGACGAGTTGGCAGTACATATTTTCGTCAAGACGGAAAATACTCGTCAGTATTGTATGGCAAGGCAAGAAAAGAAGATGGAAGTAACTACCAGTAACGTAATGAAGCTGGAGGGAGCTAGAAACTGGAATATTTGGAAGTTTCAAACCACAGTTGTACTGAGAGGTCAGGGTTGGCTAGACATTGTAGAAGGTAAAAGTTTAAAACCTGCCGAGGCAGCTGCACGAACCACCTGGGAAGCTAGCGATGCGAAGGCTCAAACTTTATTGGTGACGAGGATGTCATGTTACACATCATATCATGTTCAACGTCTGCTGGTATGTGGAAGAAACTTCTAAGTGTATACGAACAAAAATCAGAAACCAGTATCCATATTATTCAACAAAGATTTTTTCAGTACAAATATGATAAAGGAACAGATATGTCAATCTTCTTATCAAGAGTTTAAGAAATGCAAAACCAGTTAAAGCAGATGAGAGAAGAAATCTCTGATAAGTTCGCGATAACCAAAGTCCTAATGAGCCTACCAGACGAGTATAAACATTTTGTGTCTGCCTGGGAGTCTGCACCTGACGAGAAACAAACCTTCGAGAACTTAGTGGCCCGGTTATTAATCGAGGATGAGAGGGTGAAAGGAAAGGCAGAGGAAATCCAGGATATTCCATCCTCATCGGTGTTTATAGCTAAAAGAAACGCAAAGTGTTTTAAATGTGGTAAAACCGGACATTTCCAAACCGAGTGTAGAAGTAACAGTACCTAACAAAGACAATGAGAAAAAGATGAATGGTAATAAGTGCTTTTACTGTGGCAAGCTGGGACATTATAAGGCGCAGTGTAAATTTAGAAAGTTAAAGGAAACTAAAAAAATGAGTAATGCGTTTATAATATCGAACACAGTGTGCGAACAACATGAAAAATCAAAGTGGCTAGTGGACTCGGGGGCCAGTGAGCATATGTGTCGTGATTTATCGCTATTCTCTTCTTATACAAGCACCTCGCAAAAGTCTGTCATAGTCGGTAATGGTGCCGAAATTTGTGCTCTTGGCTGCTAATGACAGATGGCGGTGCAAGTTAGCAATGGGAGTGAATGGTTAGATACAACCATAGAAAATGTGCTGTACGTTCCTGAGCTAAAGACAAACTTATCATATGTGAAACGCGCTGCTGACCGGGGATACATAATTGTGACAAATGACAGTTCACGTAAATTCTACAAAAATGGTGTTGTTTGTGCAATTGCAAATAGAGTTGAAATCATATTTTATGTAAGAGACAAAGTTCCTTTTCCAGAGAATGTTCCCAGCTGCCTCTTTAAGCTTGGAGCTTAGTTCATACTCAACAACCATAGGCGGCTGATAGAAGCTGTAACGTTGGTTAATAACAGGTATTTATACCTTCAATTATTTTCACATGCCTCTGTTTCTGTACCCTGTGTTATTATCTTTTTGCACTGAAATGTCCATTACATCGCATAAGGTACCTAATTCTGTATTTGGCGGATAATCGCAATTCGGTAAGGCATTGAGATAAAAAAATAATAGGTTCTCCACTTATATCTACTTTGTTAGATTTAATCTACTTGTAAACAAATTCTTGCAAAAGCGCAGTCAATGCCAGAGATATAGCTGCTCAACTAGATAAGAGGTCAAGATAACCTATAAGTACCTTATGCAAATAAAATCATAAGGATTCGGTAAAGCAAATACAAAATGACACAGAGCACAAGTTGTGATTTATGATCTCACTTAGGACTAAAGCGTTTATTATACAAACTAAACAATCTTTGATGTACATTATATTAATTCAATCCATCCGATCCTTGCTTAACTGTCCGTATAAAGAATACTTACTCTGCATATTCTATCATACACATAAAGCTGTTCAAACCATACCAGTAATCCATTCGGATTCATTTTTTTTACACAAATGGAATTTGTAAGCACTCCATTCATTGTGAAAATTAATGGTTTTTACATTTGATTCAGGTCTGAATATTGGAGGAATTGAGAATAAAATTTGCTTTATGTAAATGGTTTAAAGCAACTGAGAAACGTTTGATATTAGTTTTGTTTGGATGGAATTTGTGAACGTCAGAATGACTGTACAAGTTTAGAAAACGGTGTTAGAATTTTACAAGCAATTATGCGTCTACTGATCGGAAGGTCCCGGGTTCGATTCCCGGGTCGGGCAAAAGTGTTACTGGGCTTTGCCGAATTCTCAGTACCAGCACGGAGTCTGGCAAAGTGCCCGGCATGATCCGTGCCGAAAAGCCGAGGGGAATAAGATATTTTACCTATATTTTCAAATAATTACGCGACCAGTTGCAAAAACATTATGATGTGCACAAGTCGCGAACGTTTATAATTATTCTTCACATCTAACTCAAACAGTCCTGTATATCAGTACCTCCTAACAACTATACAGGTTGATGTGGGCATGAAACAATGTTAATATTTGTCACTGCGACCGCATCAAACGCGAAGCCACGTAATCAACTATTAAGTGATCATTTACTACTTTTAAACACGTTCTAACTTATAATTGCAGTTTTCAAACACTGATGAGAGAATTGTTTATTAAAATAGTTGTAAATTATAATTAATCAGAGTATAGACTTTTATTGGATAGTTGAGGTTATAATAGATATAAGACATAATTGAATATTGGAAATATTTAAAAAATAGTAGGGTGAATGAAGGCGATATTAAATGTGCGTAGCAGAAAATTTCCATAGCTAATTTATCGATTCATTTATTTCTAACTCCCTCTATATAATCAATTATTAATTTGGTTAGAACATTACTTTATGGTGAATGACTTGAGCTAGTATTTTGTTATAGCTTTGAACTCAATTACATATAGGTTAGGGATATTACGCTCTTACATTATTATCTATGTGAATACCAAAACTTTACAACTAAAATCATGATCATCATCGCCCTAGAGTTATTCCGGCCGCATCCAGGACTTTACCTTTGAGCTCGGGGTACGCTTTCTATTTTAGTCATATTTGATGCTGCTGGCATGCTGCCGGCCCAAGACTACCTTTGAGCTCTCATTACACCTTCTAGTGTAACTACATTTAACAAAATATTCGCTCTTGCAAAGAGGAACTGCTGTCTGACCACAGCAACTCAAAAGGGATTTTGTTTGTTTGAGATTAATACCCTCTGTATGCCAGTTTGTTGGTAACTCCAACAGGCTATAGCTGCCGTTCGTACTTAAATCAGCTTCTCGAGTAAAATGTAAGAGTAAGATCCGTCTACCCCTTTAGAATGTAAATCGAGTAGCGAAAAAGATCCCGCGTATCCATTTAATGATTTAGTTTTCTCAATTGCCGTGTGACGGTATTTTGCATTTCTAAGCAGATTTTTAACTGCTTGGTACTTACGTATATTTAGAATTCCAGTCAATAGCATGTTTTTCTTAAATCTTGCCTCTAATACCAAAGCTATTAAGAACAGCCTATGCCAACTGATCATAAATCATTTCAATCCTGTTCCATATGAACGATATTCCGCAGCTTTTACGTAATCAATAATATTATTAATATTCACCATAAAGCTATATACATACTACATAGGTATTTCAGTAATTGAGCAATTAATTATCTTAAAGGTCTCCGCCCACTAAAGTGTATCATGTTAGCGATTGTTACAGACGACGTACAGCGAACGCTTTGACAAATGATAGCGGACGACGCTTGTAGGTCATATCATGTATTAAGGATTAGCAAGGGTTACTTTTGATAAATGGTTCCGTGCATTTAAATGCTCTATTTTTGTATACGGGGTGAATAAAATTATGACTTAAGTTACCTAATGGGAATGACATGAAAAATGAGGAGGCTTTCAAAATTAGGAGTGATTATTCCCTTAATAGAAATAGTTAAATGTCTTGACTTGCACGAAGTCAGGAACGGTGCGTGTGGGTTTTCATGAAACGTGAATAAATATGTAGAACTTAAAACAATGTGAAGTTTTGCTCCGTAATATACTCTAATATTTTTTTTCGAAACTATTGCAGCTTGCGACCCATTTGTTCAATAGCTTAGGCTCAACGTATTGTTCAAGAGAGTTTTATTATCGTCTTTATATTGAAGATATTGGTTCACTACAAGATATATCATGAGATAATAACTCTGTATAATGACTTATACCGAGTTATTATCTCATGACATATCTTCGACTTTAAGTCTCTATACTTCACATAATCAGTAAGAAAACTAACGTTAAAATAAGTTCATCCATATTCATATCATTCAAATACTTGCAAAGCCTATTACCATCATGAAAGTGCTCATCTTAATATATAAAATCCTTGCGTTACTGACTGACTACCAGACACGCTACAACCGAAACTACGCGGCGCAAAAAACTGAAATTTAGCATGTATGTTCCTTGGGGACCGTAGGGGTGCACTAAGACGGGATTTCCCAAAATTCTCACGGGATCGGGCAAAACGGGAAATTCGAAAATATGTGCGTGCGAAGCCGCTGGCGTCCTCTAGTCTGAATAAAATTATTAAGTTTACTATACAAACAGTATTAAGACAGTTTCCCTTACTCGTAACCACACAAAAACTTCTTATTAGCCAGTTAAGTGAAGTGTGTCATTACCACAAAGAGGTCGTTCCCTCGACAAAGGAGGGCAGATACTTAAAGTCGTCGGCGTCTTCATAAGCAAAAGCAAGCACAGCGTTCCGACAGTATTTTTCTGATATTTTGTTAATGTTACACGGATGATAATTTTTTTCGGCGACAGTTAAGATGATGTACTCTGTGACAATGGTAACGCATTAAATGTATTAAACAATACAGTCGTTATACGCAAATGAATTTTACATAGATAGCAAATGATTTTAACATAAAAATATATTATTATTAATCTTTTATTTATTGCAACAGTAAAAATTAAAAGTACCTCATGGTATCAAGCGAAGTGATTTAATTACAACAATAATTATATGTCGATTGTAGAATGCAAAATCATCAATCCAGCTGCACGGATGGCTTTAGCGCAGTTTCGAATGGTTTACAGTGTGCTAAATATTGTAAATAATACTTGGTGCATTAAACAATTGGAAAATTATAACTGGCAGTCTAAGCACCCTCTGGGATAGGCTTTTCGAAATACCAACAAAAAGGTGAAAAATGAGAAGTAAGAAAAGAGGAGTATTGATTATGTATGCTGTGGTCAACGCAACCGAAGTCATTAAATGCTGGTTATTACACAATAATCACTAACAATGCCGTATTTTTAAATCGCCTAAAAATATGCATATAATCTTCTCTATTCATTTTTTGTAAAGAAAAATTTAACTTGAAGTTTTAAGATTTGAATTAAATTCATTTGTGGCACAAGATTTGCTGTTCAAATGTTTGTAGATTTTGGCTTAGAGGGCGCAGATGGAATTTTCTTTTTTAAATTATTATAACATCGTGACAAGGAATGAGCGAAGTGAAGGCAGAACGACGCATAAAATATATGAGGCAAACCCGTGTGGTCGCGGCAGACGTCGTAGCACATTCGTCGACAAAATTGGTGACGTTTTGAATAATGAAAAGGTCCGAAGTACCCGGAACAAGCGACTGGCATGTACGAAAAGAGTAATGAATGTAGATGAAGCACGTGAGGTTTGTATGGATATATGTATGCAAAATGCCATGCGTTCTATTGCCTCTGCCTACCCTGACGATACAATATGTATGTATATGTGTATGACTGTATGTATATGTAAATTACTATAAATTGAGTAACAACCCACGTAGATTTTAAATTTAGTAACGGTTTAACGTAATATGAAGTAATAACTTTCGTCGATTAATTTCAACTACATTTTATTTCAATTCAATCTGTCACCGAAAATAAATTTAGCATTAACATTTTACGGATTATTATAGTACATAATAATCCGACCAAAACGGGCCAGCGAAAAGACGCATCGGGTTGAATTTTAATACGTTTTATGAAGGGTTTTAAGTAAATCCTCGAAACAATGTAATTAATATTACTGAAAAAGGACATTAAATGATTCTGTCGTGTACATACATTATTTGCGTATATTAAACGTTTTGTATTGAATTTCTGATGTGTTTACAGCGTATATAAGAGGATTAGAAGAGTTGTTATTTGTGGAACATTTGAATATATAAATACTATTAACAAAACAAAGATCAAGAATTGAAACCTGACGGAAGCCTAACCTAGGGAAGTGGTTGCATAATACCATGTAATATGTATGACACAGGATTTAGTCCTAATGCGGGAGTTGTCTTTTTAAATTAAAAATCAGTATTTAATTATTCTTTACTTTTGAAATACTGATAAAAACATATATGTATGTATTAGTTCAATGTTGTATGGAACAGCTGATTCTCCTTTCACGATTAAGCCTAAAGAAAGCAAGTATGGTCTCATGTATGTATGGTACATGGTAAAATCTTAGTTATTTGACTTGTATTGTCGCGCAGTAGTACCATAGAAAATAAAAAGAAAACAACTTTAATGTTAACTATTAATTAAAAAAATACCTGTTATTTTAAAGTAACTTTTCTCAGGAACATTAAAGAAGACAAGCAAAGTAAAGCCCGCAGAGCGTCCGTAAGTCATTGTCGAGTGTTTGAATAATGGAAAAACTGAATGGACTGGTTTTTATAACAAATCTTCTTGTATACTCTGAACCTAATCCAGAGCAACACGCTGCTTACTAGACATTGATAAATGAAGTGTTTTTGCACTTTAAAAACCTCCTTACAGATCCAAGTTAGTTTAATAGTTTCTAGTCTTAACTTCAGTCGAAATGTTTTTGAGATCTGAAACTGCTGTGGTCTTGGTATGACGGTAGTAAAATACAGTTAAAAATTACTACATTAATAATGATAACAGTGGAGTTATGTAGGCTACTCAATAGGTGAGCCATAACGTTTTGGAATAAAACTCTCAAAGAGCCTTCGCGCGTTGCACCCATGTCTCCATGTACGCCTGACAAATAGCCGGCTATTCTTTTTACATAAATATTTTCCTAAATCTTGATTATTTTGGGCACAAAAGAAACTTTGACTTCTGAGTTGAAACTTATTCCTACTCCGAGTAACTTTAGGCTCTTTAAATAATTATTGCTATTTCATCCGCTATTTCGACAACCTGTACCTTATAGATCAGTAACTTTTTCTTATATACAGACAAGCGTAACAATATGTAAATTTATAAGCAAATATTTTATACCAGTTGCATACAGAAATTCCTCCTTTACACTAACCTCATCATTACGTCAGCCATTGTGTTCCACTATATTTAAGCTATATAATATTAATGAATATCATAACGAAATGAATAGTGAATTTCAAATATGAAGTTACCGCTGCTTTCAAATCGACATGAATACGGACGTAATTTTCAAATAGACAACAGATTTTCTGTTATTACCCGAAAGCCATCGTACGTGCTCTAGAACGAAGCCTGCTTGTTTAAGCCACACATTGCAGACTGATGCTAACATTTATGGCAAGAATACGCAGCGATTTCAACATTTGTGTGCTTACCCCTGATTTTTAGTCCGTAATTGGAATTGGATTGCTCTTAGCGCAAACAAAGGTTTCTGGGCGAGTTTTTCGATAAACCATTTACCGAATTTCGGTCGGATGCACATTGATGGTGTACTTAAATCCGTTCGCATATTGAACGTTGTCAGTTTATGCAGTGTATGCTATTGTTTAGGTTCTTACATCAGCTAAAGGTGGCAATTGAGTTATTACTGTCTGGTAAATATTAGCAAGCTGTTTGGCATTATCATTAATGCCTGGATAGTAGCGCCAAAAAATAATTATTGTTGGAGTACGTTAAAATATCTTCACACTGATGACATAAAAGTTAAACACCATGGATCCTTTAAGGCCACCGTATGTTAGCAATTCTAATATTTCGTCTTAAGTCTAAAATATCTCTATAATCTCTGAGCTATATCGATTACCTTAGTTCTCTGTCGGATCACTTCATTACGAATTCGATCCTTCAGAGAAACTCCGAGCATAGCCCTCTCCATAGCTCGCTGAGCGACCTTAAATAGATGGACTCGTCGCACCATCAGTGTCCACGTCTCGGCACCGTAAGTCATAACGGGTAGGATGCACTCGTTGAAGACTTTTGTCTTAAGGCTTTGCGGTAGGTATGACTAAAAGACTCGACGGAGTTTCCTATATGCCGCCCAGCCGAGCTGTATTCTTCTGCAAGCCTCCCTCTCGAAGTTGTTTCTACCCAAATGCAAGGTTTGCCCAAGGTAGACGTACTCCTGAACAACTTCGAGAGAGACACCATTTAGGATAATCGGTTCAGGAGAGACATGTTCATTGAACATTATCTTGGTATTATCCAAGTTCATCCGGAGACCAATGCGAGCAGAAGAATCAGCCAGGCTTCTCAGCATATACTGCAAGTCTTGCAAGGTTTCAGCCGCGATAACGATATCGTCAGCAAATCTTTCCAGTGCAGCGTCTTGAACACATCCTCCATCGCATTTTTGAACAATTTGGGGGAGATAACATCCTCTTGTCTCACACCTCGATGCAGGTGGATAGGTTCAGACTGCTGGACGGTCATAGTCGCGGCATCATACAGACCTCTCAGCACTTGAACATATCGCCAATCGATTTGGCACCGTTGCAAAGACTCCAAAACAGACCAGGTTTCTATGGAGTCAAAGGCCTTCTCATAGTCCAAAAACGCTAAGCACAGGGGCTGATTATACTCCTCTGTCTTCTGTATAATCTGCCGTACTGTGTGGATGTGGTCTATGGTGCCATATCCTCCTCGAAAACCGGCCAGTTCGGGCGGCTGAAACTCGTCGACTCTACGCGCGAGACGGTTTGTGATGAACCCGGAAAACAGTTTATAGACGTGGCTCAAGAGCAAGATAGGTCGATAATTCTTCAAAAGAGTTTTGTCTCCCTTTTCAAAGAACAAAACAACAATGCTCTTGCTCCACGCCCTTGAAGTTCTACCCGAGAACAGGACAGAATTAAATATGCGTTGGAGCTGCACTAGTATAAGTTTCCCACCTGCCTATAGCAGCTCCGTCGTAACTCCATCTTCCCCGGAGGCTTTTCCATTTTTAAGCTGCCTCAGGGCCACCACAATTTCGTCTTGGCTAACGTCTGGCAACTTTTCCGTGGAGCGGCAGGTTAAAGTGGCTCTTGGATCCTCGGAGTCGGGTTGCGGACGGGCCGTTTTCAAGGTGTAGAGGTTGCCATAGAAGCTATGAACCTCCGCAAGAACCTCCGGCCTAGAAGGGGCGACTTTCCCGTCTGACGTGGTCAGCTTCGTCAGATGACTTCGACCTAAATGCTGAGTAAAAACTTTCGACCCCTTATTTCGCTCAATCGCATCTCGTATAGAGAGTGTATTGGAGCTACGGAGGTTGCGTCTTACCAGCTTGGAGATCTTTTTATTTAGATCTGACGAATTGCCTGTTGGGTTATCTCGTCGCGTCTCTATTAGCTGCCATGCTATTTCCACCACTTTATCGAGTTCCTCGTCCTTATCAGCGTCTATTGCGGTTTCCAAGGTAGCGAACCGGTTTTGCAGTTTTAGCTGGAATGTTTCAGATCCAACCACGGATTGGAGGCCGAAGCGTAGACTTTATAAGGCGAACGTGTTCAAGCTTATAATCGATATTCAGAGTGCCTCGTACAAGTCAGTGATCACTTCCAGTGTTGAACCTAGTGATCACGGAGACATCCCTAAATATTCGCCTTTTGTCCGCCATAAAGAAGTCTATCTCATTTTTTGTCATAGTGTTGGGGCTTCGCCACGTCCACTTCCTTTGAGGCTGCTTTTTAAAGAATGAGTTCATTAAGAACAGCCTCTCTAAGAATTTGATGAGCGTCTGCCCCCTATGATATCTCCTACCAAATCCGTATGGTCCTACTATCGATTCGCCGCAAGTATGTACTTTGGCGTTGAAGTCCCCCATGACAACATTAAAGTGGGCCTATTGAGTATTGTGTAAGGCCCTGGAAATGTCTTCGTACATTTCCTGTACTTCATCATGCGAGTATACCGAAGTTGGTGCATACACTTGGATAACCTTGAGAGTATATCTCTTGGTGAGTCTGATTACAAGGTATGCTACCCTTGTCGATACACTGCAGATTTCTAAAATGTTGTCAGGGAGGACCTTATGAACCAGGAACCTAACGCCGCCTTGGGATGGCCTGTTTCCCCCCCTGAAGTACATAAGATGGCCTGAATCTAGGGTAACGGTATCTTCCCCCTCTCTCGGGTATCTTCCCAACCTCGCATAATCCCAAAACATGCCACCTTTTGTACTTCAGTTCCTCTTCTAGTTGTGCCAGATGTTCGTCGAGTCGTAGCGTGCGTCCGTTATACGTAGCCCGCCAACACCGACTGACTATCAGTCAGTGTTGGCAGCCTACCGTAACCTGGGAAATCCTTCGCACCCCCTGCCACACCGTTACTATGTCCGCTGCCTTAGCCAGGAACAGCGAGGTGACCGGAAACTGGGGGCCGTTGCGTAGGCGTGTGTACCATTTGAGGTTTTTGCCCGTAATCACCACGCTGGGCATGCGTGTTGGTGATCGCAGGGCGTAGCTTCTCGCACCGGTGACGCTGCTGCCCATCACCGATCTATTATATTTAGCTACGCCGATTTGCAACGGTTAAACCGCCGTTAGTCGGTTGCCAGAGCCTCGTTCGCTGGTCGGCAGAATGCACCACGGGCAGGTGAGGTTGGCTGGGAGCTCTAAGATGTTGTTCCATGCATCCCTTTTCATTTTAATCAAAAATATTGCTATATATATTTTGTAATACCAAATTAAAAGTAAATCTATACATCTATAAGTACATATAAATAAAATTGGAGTGTCTGTCTTTAATTTTAAAATAACCGCATTTTACTAAATGCATATGGATGTATACACGGTACATACATATAACGAAATGACATTTTTTACAATTTCTGTCTGTCTGTCTGTTTGTTTTCGCTAATCTCTGGAACGGCTGGGCCGATTTTGACGGGACGTTCACTGGCGGATAGCTGATGTACCAAGGAGTAATCTGTTATATAATTACAATACGTGGTCAATTTAAAGACCTAATTCTTAACTTCACTGCAGGATGTAGATGCTTGTGTATCAAATTCAAATTCAATTTATTTATAAAAAAAACACATATACATTAAAATATTATTTTTATTTAATATCAAACTTAAGGCTTTACGGTTTATTAATAAATTATAAAAACATCACTCCTGTACTAGTAAGAAAACTGTATCACAGTAAGTGAGTTCTCTCTTTACAAATTCTTGTTTTGTATTTTAATAATACCACAAAATAATTATAATATTCGTAAACAAAAATAAAAAGGTAAAACATTAAAATGAGTTTCTAATGAATAGGTAAGTACATACATATAACATTGACGCATTTCTTACTCGTATTAAAATTGCGTGTTGTGCATTTTGTAGAAAACTTAGTAACATAAAAAACTACTAGTCAGCTGAATCGTGAACAGTGTCAGTGTGTTAGTAATGGTTGAGTTTAGCATTTATTTATAATACATAATTTACGTGTGCGTTCATTTATCAGATCATCAGACTATTAAAAGTACCTACCTGCTAAACTATCATACAGAGGAAACACTACGGGCGAGAGAATTGAAAAATAGGTATTTGTAAAATCTATTGCTGTCGCGCAGCCTCCTGCCTCCCCCCGCAGAGCGCGATAGAGACAACGCTACTGCTGGACCAAAAGTACCTATTAAATGTACACAAAATCAACGTTTCGTATTCCCCTGATTCCTTCTCCAAAACTTCATCGATTTAACTAGTTTTTCATATTTATTTAAAGAAAGGCTTTGGCCGTGTCCCTATGTTTTTTTTTTTTTAATATTCTAGCCAAATTTGTTTTTTGGATGTTTGAACACAGCGAAAAATCTGGCCAATTTTTGAGATATTTGAAGGTTCATATCTTTTTTAATATTTAATTTATGAGAAAAAGGAAAACATAGGGACATGCCAATCGGGGCCATACATCTTTTGGAAAAAAAAATTGCTCTACTAGCATAATCCAGGGAGAAAACAGGAGACTACGTTTGTATGGAAAAACGGCCGTTGTGTTTCCTCTTAAGTCCTGTTATAAAATTAGAATACTTCATATTACTTCGGAAACTGACAAAAGTATTCTTTAGTGCGCCGGTGATCGCTGATCTTTAAGGCATTCCTCCATACGTCTCCGACACCTCCTGTTATATATAATTCAATATCTGAACATTCTTTGGCCCGCGCCGGATTCCTTGTGATTCCGAGGTGAGGGCGCCACCGAGCGTAAACAAACATCAACAGAGTATAAAATAATTGCGAAAAAAATAGATAAAGTGCTTATTGAGTTATAAAAACCAACTCTAGTTTGCATAATAATGGACCTACAGTGATTGAAGTTGCAGTTTGTGTATTTTTAACAAGTATATTGAAGAAAAACATAAAAGCATAAAATAACGTAAAAATTTCAAACTTTTTCAAAACCAGTGAAGTTTTTGCTACAAAACAGAGCTTATCACCCGAAAATCAAGCTTGAGTAGCCAAATTATCGCCAAGAAAACTTCATCACCGTAAAAGGTACGATAGATATAAAACAATTACTTGTCTATAAGAATTTGCAAACAATTCATAAGTGTATATCATTGTTTTGCAAACTATCCAGCTGGAAAAGCGACATCTATCGATGAGAGGACATAAGTATTAATAATTCCCTACACACCGCTAGAGGGCAATACCTAATTACGCCATCTACCACCGAAAAGCGGAGATAATATCGATTGATTAAATACCATCACTCGCCGCTGGAGGGCATAACTTGTACCTTGTTTATTGTTTCTATAACATTAAAAATGCCACTTATCTGCTCAGGATGTCTTAAAGAAATACAGAATAACAAGCACCTAACATGCATTTTTTGCAAAAGCAAATACGATCTCGATTGCGCTAACATCTCATAGGAGCGATTCAAAAATGTAATGACACTCTCGTGCAAAAAATCATGGAAATGTCAAGCATGCCACTGCAAAACACCTAAAACAGGCAACGAGAATACCCCGATACGCCAAGTAGATCGCGAATCTAACCAACTGCTAACATCATCGCCAGAAATAAACAACGTTACCAATAGGAAAAGAACAACTTGCGCTAGTGATGTCACAGCATGTTCTGAAGACCTGAGTATAATATGAGACACAATATTATGTTCTCAAAATACAACACCAAATATAATGCAAAGCGAATTAACATTACAAAATTTAAGCGAAATAATAATGTTGCGACTAAAGGAAAACAACAAATCCATTATAGCTGAATTACAAAACACAATCCAATGTGAAATAAACAAAGCAATATTGAAACTGAAAAAAGAAGTAGAAATAGAAAATAATGCACTATCCACGCAGAACGAACATAGAATAAGAGAGATACAACAAATTAACTTAAACATGGAAAATTTGAAAAAAGAGAACGAAAGACTTAAAAACCAAATAAGCGATCTTAAAAACGAGATAGCAGCTATAAAAAGGCACAAAATTGAAGACTATTAAAAAAAACTTGTTCTTTATGGGCTGCCTGAATACTATAAAGAGTCAGAAGATGAGTTACATTTCAGATTAGTGGATATTTTCCGAGAAATAATGCACGTTGATATCACAGGTTATATAGAAGAAACGTACAGAATGGGTAGAAACATTACAAAAAATCGCCCATTAGTAATAGAATTAATTAGCAAGAAGATGGTTAAATACATAAAAGAAAATAAATATTACTTCCATAACACCGGATTGGCCCTATCCGGCTTCTTAGATACTAAATCACAAAAAGCAAGACAGCTAATGCGTGACGAAATGATTAAAGCCCGAAAGAAAGGATTATATGCAGTAATTCGTAATAACCAACTACTAATAGACGAAAAAAGAATAAATATTTTGGATAAAAGCTATATAAATCAGTCTCAAGAAGACAAATATGACCGGTCACATTTAGAAACCATAAATCAAACCCACTCACACGTTACGATATTGCCCGATGAAAGTAATTTTCTTCGGCAACAAAGACCGTCAATTTAAGATTATATTTCAGAATATAAAAAGCCTTTACAACAAACAGCACATAGTGGAAGCCTTCATTCAACAAAATCCAAAATATGAAGCTATTTGCTTATCGGAGTCTTGGCTAACAGAAGAAAAGAAACAATTAATGCAGTTTAGCGGCTATAAGTTTGCAGCATCATACTGTCGGCAAAACCGAACAGGTGGCGGCGTCTGCATCCTCTTACAAGAACATATTGAGTTCGCGGAAATAAGCGATATCACTAATATGTCCATAGAATATATACTGGAAGTCTGTGCTGTAAAATTAAATAAAGAAAATATAGTTATAGTAAACATGTATTGGAATAGGAGAGAGGAAGGTATATTCTACAAAGAGTTAAAATTAATTCTTGAACGTATAAACAATAAATACTCTAAATTCCATGTAATTTTAGGAGGCGATTTTAATGTAAATGTCTTAGAGAATAATATCAAAACTAACAATCTTTTAGAACTCATGTTGGAATATAAATTTATACAACAAATTAAAAAACC
The DNA here is from genome assembly GCA_944739405.2 of Euclidia mi. Lineage (NCBI taxonomy): Eukaryota > Metazoa > Arthropoda > Insecta > Lepidoptera > Erebidae > Euclidia > Euclidia mi. The sequence continues at coordinate 74,599,795 of OX123184.2, read as the reverse complement.
TACACGGATTACTCAAAACACAGCAACATATATTGATCTTATATTTACAAATTTCCATGATAAATACTTATACACGATTTTCAAAGAGCTCGGTCTCTCAGATCACTGCGCCACAGTGATACATACCACCCCACATCATCAAAGTAAACAAACAATATGGCATACTAAAAAAATACTGTTTAGTAATAAAAATATAGAACTATTCAAAGCAAATTTAAAAGATCTTGATTGGACTGACATAATAAAAAGTGAAAAAACTTTAAACGAAAACTACGAAGCTTTTAACAAAATCATGGAAAATACCCTAAATAAAAGTATACCTAAAAGAAAAATAAAACTAAAAACTAATAACCAAAAACACTGGCTTACTATTGGTATTAAAATCTCGTGTAGAAATAAACGGCTACTAAAAATTATTTCACTCAAAACTGATAATCGGTTAATAAAACAGCATTACAAAAGCTATGAAAAAATCTTAAAGAAAACCGCCTTAGCGGCAAAGAAAATACATTTTATACAAAGGCTCAAGAAATCCGGTAACAAAATGAAAACTATGTGGAACATCATTAACGAACGCACGAATAAAAAAACTATAAAAGAAAAAAACAACATACAATTAAAAATTAATAATACCATCACTGCCGACCCTAATCTCATAGCCAACACGTTTAATGATTACTTCTCATCGATTGGAGAAAGTAACACCCAAACTTCTGGAGATGGCCGTCACGACGTTTCTATACAACATACTGAAAATACCATGTTCCTTAGCCCGGTTGAACCCTACGAAATTTATACTCTACTCAAAAACCTCAAAAATAAACAAAGCCACGGCGTAGATGAAATACCACCTTTACTAATGAAGCGATGCGCTGAAGAACTAACTCTGCCATTATATTTATTAATAAACCAATCTTTCGAGGAAGGCACTTTCCCTGACCATCTAAAAAAGGCGACCATTAAACCTATACATAAAAAAACTCTAAAACGGATCCCAACAATTACCGCCCAATAGCCCTTTTGCCAACAGCCTCAAAGATATTCGAAAAAGCCATGTGCAGCCGAGTCTATAATTTCTGCGAGAAATATAAAATATTCAATGAATGCCAAAACGGCTTTAGAAAGAATAGATCAACCACATTAGCAATCTATAAATTTATACAGGAGACTCTTAACATCTTAAATGACAGAAAATATGCAGTTGGGTTACTTCTCGACATGACATAAGCCTACGATAAAGTTCAATACCATATATTACTAAAAAAACTAGAAGGAATCGGCATTCCGGGCAAGGCTCATAAATGATTCACATCATATTTAAGAAATAGACAACATCAGATAGAAATAACATTTTATAATCATAACATCAATGAAATTGAATATATCAGATCAAATATGAAAATAATTAACACTTCTATCCCACAAGGTAGTGTCATTGGGTGTCTCTTATTTCTGATATATATTAACGACCTTCCTAGACACATAGATGGACCATGCGTGCTATTCTCGGACGACATTTCTCTTATCACCTCATGTAAAAACAATATTAACGTAAACGAACAGCTATCAAATACGCTTAACAAAACAATATCTTGGATGAACGACCATAACCTCGAAATTAACTTTACGAAAACTAAAATTATGCCTTTCCACCCCGTCAAAAGACTCCATTAGAATTGAACTTCATTTACAAAAACATTAAAATAGAAACTGTCTCTGAATTCTCGCTCCTCGGCCTAACAATAGATACTCATGTTAATTGGAAATCACATGTCCAGAAAATAAGGGCCAAAATCTCAAAATTTACTTACGCTTTCCGTGAAGTCAAAAAGACGACCAATCTACAAACTGCTCTAGCGACTTACTATGCATACGCCTACGCATGGTTCAGCTATGGCATTATTCTGTGGGGCAATAGTACAAACGCGCTAACTCTCTTTACACTACAAAAAAAGGTTATCAGGATTTTAGTAAATATAGACGAAACCGACACATGTAAACCTCATTTTAAAGAACACGAGATTTTAACCCTGCCCTCAATATATATATTAGAAATTTGCAAATTTGTGCGAAAACACAAAGAATTCTTCACTAAAAGAGAAGACAAACAGACAAGATACACACTACGACATAAAAATAGGCTAAACCTTCCCAGCTCTAACTTAAACCTACATTCAACAAGTACATATGCAATGTCCATAAAACTTTACAATAAATTACCTGATACAATAAAGGAAGAAACAAAATTTAACCGATATATAAATAAAGTAAGATAATTACTATTAAGTAAATGTTATTATAGCATCAATGAGTACCTAAACGATACTTTTTAACTTAATATTATATAAATTAGTTTAATACCTACCAACTATAATTAAGCATAAATAAGATAACAGAATAATACATATAATTATACTTAATATAATAATGAAATATAAATTGAAAGAAAAATTATCCATTAAATTATTAGTATTAAATATAACGAATTAGTATGCTTTCTTCCTCCCTTCCAATTTTTGCTGTGCCCGACAGGGTCCATGATGATCCCCCCCCGTGGGATCTCCACCTTGTCGTGGTGGGGGGGCTTAGTAACCGTGGATTGGTGACCCGCGGTGAAGCTAAGAGGGATCCAGGAGGGGATGCTCCGCGTGGGCTTGACGGAGGCCTGCGCAGGATGCGTCCAAAGGGGCGGGTGCGAGGGACAGTTCTTCTGTCCCTCGCAGTCGGGTGCGGTCGCGGGAGGAGAGGCGTGTCGGTGTTGCGTTGCCGCGCGCCCTATCTCCCGCGACCAAATGGAGGCGCACCATCGTTGCGTCGCGGTGGGGCCGCAGAGGAAGAGGAGATGCGGTGTTGCGTTGCCGTCCTCCCTATCCTCTGCGGCCGCTGAGTGTTTTGGCGGCGGAGCCCAACACCTTCATCCGCCGCCAACGGGGTTTTGTTCGGGGCCCGCCTGACCATCTGGCGGGCCAATACCCGTCGGGGGGTAGCGACGAATGCTTATGCGAATCCCTACCCTCCGACACACGGGTACATGAGGAACACGGGTTGGTTTTTAGTCAGTAAGAGTCTGACAGTCCCCTTCGTCCTTCCCCCGGGGCGGAGGGACTCCATGAGGATTTTCCAACCCGATACCAAAAAAAAAAAAAAAAAAAAAAGGGTCCATGATGATCTCATAGTTCCTAAGTTACATCTAAGCTCACATTGTGGAATGCAAATAAAGATTACTGATTACTGATTACTGATTCCTATGTACGCAGTAATACCCGGTCTGAATGTTGTGGGTAATCTTAAATAAGCCATATTCAACAATACTGAAAGAGGGGAGCATAATAAACAGGCGGCTACACCGATTTTTGCTTGAAACTGAGGCGACGGGGTGTTATCGTAAGACGGGTGCTTTCATGATTACAATTTGTCGTCGATATTCAAATTGAGATGAGACCTATTTGGAACGAGTCCATTTAAAAGAAAATTGCCAATCAGAATACTCGATGTCAATATTACGGTCTAGCACCCTAATTTTGTCTCAATGTGAATATACATATTTTTATATTATCAATATTGGAGTGGAGTAAGATGTTTGTTTTTGAGCATTATTTTATTATGAATATTAAACATTACTCTATGAAATTTATCTTTTTATCAACACCTAATTCTTTAAAGTAAAATCTGGTTTGTATATTTTCAAGGTATACTGAAATGTTTTTTTTTTGTGATAAACAATAATAGAATGAGTTTTGCTATATTAAATAACTTTCCTCTTTGTTCTAAAATTTAGCTGAAATGTAAAAATAATGCCTTGGCTGGCAATTATACTGGGTACTAATCAGATAAATGCTCTACTAAAATACTTACAAAATAAATGTAATCTTTAAATCTAACTCTAATCAACTAAAAATATAACGCAAAATGAAACTAGAGTAGCATTTGCCAAGTCTCAACGATTGTGTATCATAAGCGCGTTAAGAACTTGATGCGCTTGTATACAAAGATTATGCTGCTGTAGGCACCGTTCCATTGAATGTTAAGCTCAACACTTTCTTTCACTTCTATTTTAATAAAATACTTCTGTAATTATAAATCATAAAATATCAACTAAATAATTTGTGACTAGTTCTATATGAATTTATGCAGTTGTATTATTGTACTAGTGAAGCCAGGCTCGGCAGCAGTGACCATTGAACTCTACAAAAAGGCCCAGGGGAAGACAAACGGTCTGCAAATTCGCAACGAATTTAATAAAAAATATTGGAGATGTTGGATAGCAAATATTAAATAGTATATAAAAGCATGACTGCTATGTTGAGCTTCAGTAGGTATACCATGTATCCCCCCCCGTGTGATCTCCACCTTGTCGTGGTGGGGGGGCTTAGTAACCGTGGATTGGTCACCCGCGGTGAAGCTAAGAGGGATCCAGGAGGGGACGCTCCGCGTGGGCTTAGAGGGGCCTGCGCAGAATGCGTCCAACGGTGCGGGTGCGGGGGACAGTTCTGTCTGTCCCTCGCAGTCGGGTGCGGTCGCGGGAGGAGAGGCGTGTCGGTGTTGCGTTGCCGCGCGCCCTATCTCCCGCGACCAAATGGGGGCGCACCATTCGATGCGTCGCGGTGGGGCCGCAGAGGAAGAAGAGATGCGGTGTTGCGTTGCCGTCCTCCCTGTCCTCTGCGGCCGCTAGGCGTTTTGGCGGCGGAGTCCAATACCTTAATCCGTCGCCAAGGGGGTTTTGTTCGGGGCCCGCTTGACCATCTGGCGGGCCAATAACCGTCGGAGGGTGGCGACGAGTGCTTTGGTGATGCCCCACCCTCCGACACACGGGTACATGGCGGAAGTCGAGGTGGTTTTTAGTGGAAACACCACATACTCCAGCTCTTATTTCCCCCAAGAGTCGGAGATCCGAAGGGATTTTCCACCTCGTAAAACAAAAAAAAAAAAGGTATACCATGTATTAAAAAGGTATTTAATTTAAAAAATACATGGAGAGGGAATAACTATTACAGTCTACAGACTATTGATTTCCCTTTTAAACCTTTAGTACATATATATCCATGTTTTAAACACAATATCTTACTGAATATTTAACTCTACACGCACACACATGCACAACCAGCATACTTAATTAAAAACGCACATATCTGAAGCGGTTGTAATGTTTTATGCTTAATATTACACTATTTGTAAGCTATGGGCAGTTAAAAAGTTAAACAAGCCTTGAACAATTTTGTTCAGTTGTTTAATTTCGACTTGTTTTGGCGAAGTAACTAATTAAATAAAAACAAAGTTTGGATGTTGGCAATCTGATATTTATTTAAGGCTATTCTTGACCTGTGAAACATTAGAACTGAGATCTAAGGGGAATGGGCAAAAACGTATGGAACGTGGTACCCGCTCCAATAGTCATCATTAATATATAATTGAAAAAACATTTTGATGCAAAAAACGTCTACCATGGCGCCTGTCCCTATTCACGTTTGGGAAGCAGTAATCTCATAAAGTTTTATAAATCAGAATTTACTACAAACAACATATATTAGTAAAATAAATAATGCTAAATAAAAGCTGGAATATGATAGAACTAGACGATGATATAACACACTTAGGATTCTATTATTAAAAGAAGTAAGAAAACAAGCGTTCTTCAAATAAAAATCATATATTTTAGCAATAAGTGAGTAGATTTAAAACATTACATATCGGTGTCAACTAGAAAAGCATTGAGGAAAGAGCAGTAAATCCTGTATGCCTCGCATAGCCTAGGTACCATACGATGCACACTATATGTGCACAAGTGCCCGTCTTACGGCGCCCGGTTAAACATGTGCAATACTGTTCAACAACATTATTTGCACTGTTGATCAATAGGTATATAACAAAAATATGTTTTTATACGGACATGTCGCGGCTGGATTCGTCTACACAAAAGTCAGGCATCTTCGTGTATGCCATAGTCAGGCAGATCTTCAAGTGCTCCCTGTCTGTACGTTTCAATTTTAATATACAGACCATTTGATAAATGCTCGGCACAGTAAGATCTTGCCAGCTTAAGTTGGTATGCACCTAGCGCTAGTAGAATTATATCCTCCTCCGTCATCGAAGGGAAGTTATCTATATGGCTCGCTTCCATCCTCTGAAATCTACACTTCGGTGATTAAGCAGTTTTCTCTCTACATACATATGCAGAAGATTCGGGATATATATTTTCTACCTTATGATATTGACCAACTCATCTGGCAAAGTTTTACTTAAACGCGTTATTAATAGAAAACATAAACGGAAATGCAGAAAATGTTACCTTGGTACTAATTTTCTTACATAGATAAGAGGTACCTAATATACTCGTAAATGTATGTTTATCGCCGGGGCCACGGGACTGTCTAAACAAGTTACCGCGGCCCTGGAACGCAAAGGGAAACCGAACGAACAGGGTCTTTATGAGTTAGTAAGACTGTCATTTATCTCCAAACGCAATCTGATTTGAGACTGGCGGCTATAGTAAATATTGTTCCTTTTGGTAAGACCATTTAAACGACACTACAATCATATCTATTGGAGCCGGGTACCATTTTGCCCATTCTCCTTTGTTAACTTCTAAACATAAAACAAATATAATTTATTGTTTTATGTTGATTCAATTTAATTTGTGTATAATTAGCAGCTAATTGTCTGTGTAAACTCTAAGGTGATACTTAGATAAAGTATGTAGGATGGGTATATCAGCCACTTAATAAGTATACGGACTGCCTCCGTGGTCCAGTGGATAGCGTATGCGACTGCTAATCGTAGGTCCCGGGTTCGATTCCCGGGTCGGGCAAAAGTGTTACTAGGTTTTTCCGAATACTCAGTAGCAGCCCGGAGTCTGGTGATGTGCCCGGTAATGGCAGTAGGCTCGCCCCCTATTACGTGGGACCTAAAAATTCATGGCGAAATGTGGGTGTAATATTTACACCTCTGCCTACCCCTTCGGGGATACAGGCGTGAGACTATAAATAATTTAAAATTAATAAGATTACTGACAATCAGCTTGTTTTCTGCTGTATAAATGACTGCAACTGCAAGCGGGGTTGGAGAAATGAAAAGAGGCGTTACCTTAAGTTACCAGTCACCCATTTACAAATCAGCCGGCAACGAATTTAAATGATTTAAATGATTTCTGAATAAGTATAGACAAAATATACCGCGAAAAAGACAAAAAACGTAAAACTTGATCTCAATTTATCGAATAACATGCTAATGCGCAACAAACAAATAAAGTTGCGATGAATTTTTATTTACTACCGCATGGGGTTTTAAAATGCGGACTCAATAGAATGAAGTGGACAAGTTTACGAGTCGAACCGCCATCAAACTGGCCGATACTGACGCACTTTAAAATACCTATGTCGTTGTGTGGCAATAGGATTTATCCTAGAGGGAATACTGCCAATACCGATATATTCCGACGTGGGAACAAACACTTGCCTTCAGCCGGGTTTAACTATAATGAAATTGGTTTTTGTAATCAACTGCTAGTGAATGGTAATGCACCTATCTCAAGCAGAATACTCTCTGCGAATAGTTTATTAGTTTCGCAGTTTTGCCTGTGTGTTCAATGTGGGCAACCGCTGTCTATAATGTACATCATCATCATCGTCGAAATCGTTGTCCTAACGTATCCGTTATACTGGTGATATGCCTCTTATTGCGGGGGCTGTCTAACTAGGTAACACTACAGTATCATTACAAATGTGCAGTACTATGTTCCAGTTTGAATGGTACCTACCGTAGCTAGCGAAATTATTAGGCATTAGAAAACTTAACACTTGGCTGTGTATCCAACATGGCCAATGGCCGGTGGCTGCCACATGTCATCAGCTCGTCGGCCACCTTACTGCCATAAAATACCGGATTGTGTTCGTTTTGGAGCCCAGGATCCGCTTACTGGTCTAACCAGATTGGCAAAATATTAGCTTTATTTATTATTTAGCTATTATTAGTTCGCTATCTATCTATCGTTTCATATTACGCGTGGCAAACAAGTAAGAACGAATGTTATTTACTAGACAAGTTTTACATCCATGCAAGCTGGTGCAATCTGGGTAAGGATTGACACTATCTGTGCGGATGTACGCCCGTTTTAATACTAAGTCGTAGGGACCCGCTCGGGCGTCTATCACGGGGAGGTGGGCCTTGTGCGTAATGGTTCTTCACTAATTTGACCGGGCATGCACTATCAGTGAATCCTGTCTTCCAAGCCTGTAACCGCAATGAGAAACATCATGTTAACATGGAGTAGGTACTCGCATATAAATGCAACTAGTAATAGTTAGTAACTATTACGACTGTAGACATGGTTTTTATAAATAAGTGCTAATTCAATTCCAAATATCCAAAATTTAAAAAATGGTTATATTACAGACGACACGATTTTTGTACATTAGTGGTAATTAAACACGTATATCAAAATTAAAAAAAATTCTTTATTACCAATGTACCACGCTATTTTCGCACTAAGGCTTAAATTTATTAAATTCGTCAAATCAAAATAAAAAAGGTTATGTGGAATATCTAAATTACGAATGAGGCCATGCTATTTTCGTACTTTAGTAAGAAATATGAGGTAAATTATCAAATTAAGCCTCAGTGGGTTTATAAATAAATAATTATGTTTAATGTTTCACTCAAACACATTACCTAATTACGGCACGGAAAATATTTACAATTAATTTTCTAATGAGATCTGAAAGTAAAATCTGACGAACAACAGTAATAGACTACAGGCCAATGTCCAAAAATGGATGGGTCATATGAACCACCAGGTGACATATACAGGACGATATAAGAACATAAAATAATAAGATTCAGCACTCTTGTAAGCTGTCCAACTGAGTGCTGGTGAGAATTCAAAAGTGCAGGTAGAGTGAGTACATTTTGATCATATATATTTGTACGGTATTTTTACCACCGATAGATCCATGAAAAATAATAAGAAAGGGCGCAGTTCCGTAAGAAAGTGGTGCCCCATAAAGTCGGTATTTTTTTTTGATTTTCTGACAATTTCCAGGGTAAATTTGGTCATTTCATTCTGTACGGCATCAGTTTCATACTCTTTCAATACAGCTTCTTATCCATTATTCGGCAACGCCCTACAAAAATCATGCGACAAGGGGAAAAATCGAGGGTTGCAACTCCCTTTCCGTGGTCCGGGGGGTGAATTGAAAAAGGCTTCGGTTTCAAAACATTATCTAGCACTCAAAAGTACTAATAAAAATAATCCGTCAAAAAAATATTGTTCATTTCAATGTATATTAATAATTGTCTTAATTTCATGGTATACTTGATTTATAAAGCTGTAAAATCATTTGACTCTGTACGGCAATTTTTTTTTTAACTTGATATTGTAAAATACAATTGTTATATAGTATTGCCGTTCAAAAGAAACTGTTTTAAAAAAAATTATAGAGAAATACAAAAACTAATTTTTTAAATTCATTGCAAAAGTTTAAATATTCATAGATTAATAAAATATAACAATTTTCTACATTTTTACCTTGTTTTAAATAGTATTAAGACAAATATATTAGGGAAAAATGATGTCGTACATTTTAATGCAGACCATATCTTTTAGGCTGATGAAAATGACGCTACCATTTTAAGGGTGTAGTACTTTATGGCCATATTTTTGAAGAGAACAATTCTGCCGTCCTTACGAAAAGTGCAATAACTAGGTCAAACCTGATTTCGAGAAAAACGCGGGTAAAGATTTTATTTTTGTTTTGTTTGTATCTCCATCACTATACAAGGTATCGGATTGAAACTTTTACTACATGATGTATAACAATGTAGAGAATATTATGTGATACTTAATGTTTGTTCCCGCATTTATTCCCGATATAAAAACCAATAAATAAAATAATGTTAAGTATTATTACCATGTAGAAATAATGTTTACTAGTCATAACCGCAATAAGTAACCTACTTATTGCACTAATGGTTAGGAAACTAGCATGATACATTGTTGAGTAGCAATTTCTTTTTTTTATTTAACTGCTTCCTAACCAAATGTGCATTAAGTTTCTTATTTATTGCGGTTTTCATTAGTAAGAGACAAATTTAAAACGCCTGAGTTTTAACTTGTTGCTTTTAGAAAAACGGAGATGTTACACTTTTATGTGAAATACCTATGAATAAAGAGAAGTTTGCAAAACATAATTTTTCCTCTCACCGATTTAGTTTGAAACTGTTTTCGGTAAAGCCAATTCTACTCATCATAGCTGCGTTTAGATGTGTTTTTAAAATAATGTGAAATCGGTTATAATTTTATGAATAAAAAAATAATAATATTAAATATTTTTTATTTTTAACTAAAAAAGTACAATTATAATGGCAATCACTTCGCTATCTTACTTATTAATTCTGGTCTATTATCCAGCATTTAAAGTTCAACGGGTACTAATACTCTGTCAAGAAAGTACCGGGATAAGATCAATAATTCACAAACTGTTATTTATCCAAATTTATTTTATCACCTTCAAAGTATGCTCCTTCAAAAACGTTACACTTACGCCAACGAATAATCGAATCATCAAAACTTTTTGAAACGCTGTTTCCGGAATTGAGTTCAGTTCTCGCCGCGAATTCTCCTTTATGTCTTCTACCGATTTAACACGGGTGCCACGAAGTGATAATTTAAACCTTTGTTTGGGAAAAAGAAAGAAGTCGGTTGGGGGCAAATCTGGTGAATTTGGTGGGTGCTCGATGGTATTTGTTGAGTGTTTGGTCAAAAATTCGTTCAGAATTATAGCCTTGTGCGAAGGCGCATTATCGTGGTACAAAATCCAAGAATTTTCTTTCCACAAAAATGGCCTCTTTCCTCGAATTTTCTCTCTTAAACGCTGTATAACGCTCAAATAATATTCCTTATTTACCGTTTGACCTTCCGGCAAGAATTCCAAGTGCAAAACACCGCGATAGTCAAAGAAAAGACTTTAATTTATTATTTTTATTTATTACGTTTGCTAATAGTCCATACATTTCATACAATTTTGTTTTAAAATGAACTAATACTAGACTTAAATGTACAACCGATTATAAGCAAACACTTCATGCACTAATATTAGTGGAAAATTCATGAGTAGATGTATTAGACTATAATTATTCTGTAAACAATAAGTAAATACCCACTTTTTAAGTGTGGTAACTTTGGCGTGGTTTTTCCGGTTTCGGTTCAGTTGAAAGGCGCTACTCCGAAGTTTGTTGACTGGTATGCATGTGAAACTCGTAAGTTCACGTCTCGTCACCAGCAACAATGCGTTTCATGAATGTTAGGTCGGAATTAACTCGTTCTAGCATGTCTTTTGGGACTAGCCAATATGTTTCATCCCAAGGGATTGATTAAAATGACATGGATCGACTCGTGAGATACAGAAAATTCGGCGGCTATCTCCCTTAAAGTTGAATGAAGATTTTCAGTCACTGTTTCCTTCACTTTTGCGATGTTAGCTTCAGTTGCAGACGTTGATGGCCTACCAGAGCGAGGCAAATCTTCCATCACATCTCGACAGCTTTTAAATGCTTTCTACCACTCATAAGCACAAGTTATTGATAAAATATATTCACCGTAAGCCTTCTGTAACATTTTCGTTGACTCCGAACACGAAATCCCGTTGGTAATGCGAAATTTAAGACAAAATTTTTTTCGGTGCTTTTGTCCATTATGAAATTCGCAATACACACTAGATATGATATAACTAAATACAGCACTGTGTTTAATAGAACAAACATATGCAATTCAAACACCGCGCCAAAATGGAAAACAGTTGTGCCAATCTATCAACAACAAAAAAAAATTTGGAACCATAAACAAATAATCCATTCCCGATACTTTTTTAACTGAATGTATAGTGTTAAAGTTTTTTTTATTTTTTGCACGAAATATTTTACTCCCCTCGTACCCCCTCCTGGTGATTGTTATAATCGCAATAAATTGTGAATTTATTGCAATTGATATCGCGTAGGTATACTGGATTCATTTACTCTTCCTAGAAATAAAATGCAATATATATCTACTTACTAAATCAATTTTAGTATCCTTCCCATAATTATTGATTAGGTTCCTTAAGATAACTGCAATAACACAAGCTTATTGTACGTATAACTAGTAAATGAGAATCACAAGTAACGGAATATGGTAATTATAAATGCAGTAACTATACTTATTGCAGAAATAATTAGTACATTATTGAATACCGTAAATAAGGATCCGTATCATATCTGCAATAACTAAAACATATTGCACTTATAACTAGTAAATTAATATTACAAATGACGAACTATGCTAATTATAAATATAGTATACTATACTTATTGCAGATATAGTTAGTAAAATTTCTTAATAGCGCGAGTAAGTTATTCGTATCTAGAGATTTTTCGGTCTTGATATGTAAATCATAAAGCATCGACCTAGATATGCAGTTAGGCTTAGTATTAAAACGGGCTGCATCATAGATGCGTAAAAAGTGTCTTAAAAGAATATATAAATCTCGTTCTGCTGATTCCGAATATGTACTTATCTCAATTCGGTACAGAACTCGAGTTATTGCACTTTTCGTAAGGACGGCAGACTGATAATATGATAAAATCATTATGACGTCTAACTGAAGTGAAAGGGTGTATATATAATATCCAAGAATTGAAACTGTAAATCCCAGTATCAACAGTTATTACTTTTTGGTTTAATATATAGGTACTTCAAACATTATTGATACATGTATAAATAATTGATTTGTTTCGTTGTAATGATATGAATGAATAAAATAACTATTTTTTGAACTATTCGATATATTTAAAGATGATTATACAAAATAAGGTTTTTATTTAAATTAACAGGTAGGCAGGTGTAGATATATGCCAACAAATGCTAAACGTTGTAACAGAACGTCTCTCCGTAAGCGATATATATGTAAATTGTATTTATTTAATATTTTTATTACTTTTTATCAATATGAACTTTCAGATTTGTACAGCATTAACTTTTTATAAATTATTGCAATAGGTAAATACAAATAAACTATCTGAATGCCGTATAAAAAAATATTGTCATGAATTTCACCTTACATTTCGTTATATGGATTTTTCTTTCATTTTATTCTACGGATTTTTCCTTGAGTGTTTTTCCCCTTCAAACCTTTGGACCAACAAAAATGTACGGCATGTAAAAAATATTATCTATGCATAAAATACTTTGAAAATAAATTAATTTTATGTTGTTTCAAATCACCCCTCGGACCATGGAAAGAGAGGGGGTTGCAACCCTCGATTTTTTCCCCTTGTCGCATGATTTTTGTACGGCGTTGCGGTATAATGGATTAGAAGCTGTACTGAAAGAGTATGAAACTGATGCCGTACAGAATGAAATGACCAAATTTATCCTGGAAATTGACAGAAAATCAAAAAAAAAATACCGACTTTGTGGCGCACCATTTTTTTACGACACTGCGCGCTTTCTCATTATTTTTCATGAATCTATCGATGGTAAAAATGCCGTTCAAAAATATATGACCAAAATGTACTCACTCTACCTGCACTTTTGAATTCTCACCAGCAGTCAGTTGGACAGCTTACAAGTGACGGCATAGTGCTGAATCTTATTATTTTATGCTCTTATATCGTCCTATATTTGTCACCTGGAGGTTCATATGACCCATCCATTTTTGGACAGGGGCCTGTAGTCTATAAGTAAATTATCTGAGCTAACATTCTATGAAAATGTAGAAATTAAATATTTGATAGATTTTATCAAATAGTATTTTTTATACAATCTGAATTTTTATATTGTTGTTGCCTATGTGTTCGATGTTTTGTGATCATGGAGTACTGATATCAGCTATTGCAGTGAATAATCGTCACACATTTTTCTCACATAGTTTTGTTTTCATTTTATATTTATTTTTTGGCTAGACCTTCAAAGAGACTATGACCTCTGAGTTTGTTTCGGTTGTTTCTTCTTAGGGCAGTCAGGTAGGAAACACCGGCCTTATCGTGTTTAATTAAAAAGGTATGATTTTGTTTAAGGGTTTTTATGAACCTATGAAAAAATAAATGGTTTGGACTTTGATGCATCGAGTTTAACACAAGGTATCTCATATCACATCCACATATACTTAGGTAAGCGATCAATTACACCAGGTAAATATTAGTTGGTGTCATCGCCGTATCGCCAATCAGAAATTTATTAGCATCAATTACCTATACATGGCTATTTCTAAATATGAGCTTCCTTAATAAGTATACCATGTGTATTTCCAAAGCGATGAATGATGTTCGCAACACGTCGTACTTTGACTAATTGCCCCATGCATCTATTGGAGCGACAATACACGTTTTTTTGCTGATATTCTGTATTTATTTTGTTCTAATATATTATGAGTGCCTTCGCTTCGCGTTTCATCCAAATCGATATCGCTTACCGCATTTATTACATTTTTACAACAGAATATATCAAGAGTGGATTGGTCTTATGAAAACAATATTCTAACAATTATTAACTGCACACAATGAACTATTTGTAAGGATGGTAAATAACGTTATTGTCTTCACGGACCTTCTTGTAGTGTATGCTATTGTTTAGGTACTTACAGCAGCTAAAGGTGGCAATTGAGTTATTACTGTCTAATAAATATTAGCAAGCTGTTTGGCGTTATCATTAATGCCTGGACGGTAGCGCCAAAAAACAATCATTGTTGCTTTACTTTAAAATATCTTCACACTGATGACATAAAGGTTAAACACCATGGATCCTATAATGCTACAGTATGTTATCAATTCTAATCTTTCGTCTTATGTCTAAAATAAATTCAATACTGTCACAAAATTAAAATTCGCTGTAGGAGGCATAACAGCATCAACATACAAATACAGTATTTGCATTACATTCTGCATCATTTCGTGTTCAATGTTGCGTCTCACAAGGTCTCAATATACCTACGTATCTGACGAGTAAAAAGTAGGTCGTACAAAGAAAAGTTATAAAAGTCAACAGCAAGGGATGTGATCGAACCCGACACCTCCCAATCCCACGCGCACATTTGCCGCGAGACCAACGAGGCGAATTAATTAACTTAGTGGATTAATTCATTAGTACGGAAGTACCACATAATACACGGTCATAAACGCTGGTTAAACCAGCACAATGGATAGTCGATAATATCAATCAATCAGATGGGTGCTAGCTGCTTGTCTTTGGTGTATATTATCACAAAAATATGTAATAATTGGTATACTATATCTTAGTTTTCTTAAAAGTTTTTACTTATGTTATTCTGTAGTCGCATGGAACTAAATTAAGGCTCACTGAATTTGATTCTAATATCACTTACCTTAGTCAGGACAGTGTTGTTACAAATCAATCAATTTATATAAAATTCTTTCTTTACTAACTTGCAGACAGACAACGGACAGCCGAAAGCTGAAATTTGGCAGTTATCCTTAGGTAGCGTAGCGAAATTCCTAAGGGATTGGGCAAAATTTACGTTTCACAGTTTCAACTTTGCGAAAAAAATCCTATAGTATTTATACCGACGTACTTCTTGCGTACCTGTAGTCAGGAATAGTGCAATGTTTTTTTTCATATAGTATGTAGCTATACTATGTGCAATAAAGTTGCCTTGACACAAGAATGTGTGGTTATAATATGCCTCAATATTATACCTATATTTGGACCTGTGAGAGAGACATTTTAAAAATGGTTGTTATTTGTTGCAAAACAAAATCTATTCGGAAATTAACTATCCTACTTATGGATACGTGTAATAAAATGTAAGACTGACCTTACTCCAGTTTAATTTACTGCACCAAGCTGTATCTTTTCATCCATTAGATTAAAACCTAGGATTAATTTGCTATACATTAACTGAAGTGCCAGACGTCTGGCAGATTATATCAAAATTATCGCCGGCCCGAAAGTAGCTCTGATATATAGACATTTTCCCGGAAGAACAAAAGAACTTATTATAAATATAATCCTTGAGAACGGGATGCAGTTATTTTACTTATCTATCTGTGCTGAAATTTTGTGCAACTCTAACAAATAACAATCTTGTTTTTTTACTAGTTTTCGATTTCGTTTCGTTGTGGACATCGAAACATTTTCCTTTTCGTGTAGGTAGAGTTGCTATTTTAAAACACAAATGCTTTGTTAAATTGTGTAAAATTATATAAAATTTCATCCAACATAAAAGCTCTTTTAAAAATGTTTTTATCCACGCACAGTTGCACACCCCTAGTTTAGAAGCTATATCGTCACGCTGGAATACGAACAATACTGTCGCTTAAGAACAACAGGCCGTAATAGTGTATCATCTATGCAACAGGCTGAACTAACAATATGCCATTGTTCTACCATTTACCTCTGAGGCTGATCTATTCTAATTCTGCATATAGCTATGCGGACGCTATCCACCAATTGTTGCATGTTAGTGAGTTTAACCATTGCGGTTCTCATCATCTTTTCTTAAAACTTACCAGCTGTCATATATTGCAAACTTTGTTTGGAAGACCGTGAGGAAGAATGTTTTTTCGTACTTTAGGAGTCTTACGACGATACTAAATACGCTATCTGAGTTTTATTCAATTTGAAAATACTTCTTCGTAGATGTGCTTCTACAAAATTCAGGTGTAAAACAACAGTTGTTTCAAACCTTAAGTAAATTTTGTAACTGATGAAACTTCGGCGAAGCCGCGTAACAAAAATCACACTTTTACAACAATTTTTATGTCAAAAATATTCAGTTATAAAATAATTCTGTTTAAAATATTAAGTAATAAGGGAGGATCATACATCCATACATTTATTGCGTGACACGCAAAAGTAATTTATTCAAATATTTTTAGGTCGTTTGTCACGCTCGGCGGAGTTACGGGGTTCTCAAATAAAATATTTTCATGGCCTACAGGTGTTTGTGTGACATTTGGATATTCATACAAATTATTTGTTTGACGTGTAATTGAACCACGGGTCTTATTCGACTGTGTTTGCTCGTGCTTGTGATATGAATGTGGAACTGTATCCTCTGAAATGTTTAAGTGAAAGGAAAAGGCAGTTCTTTTTAAGATTTTGTTTCCGTAATATACTATTACGGAAATAAAATTTTAAAAAGAACTGAACTAACTAAATTATAAAAAATTACTGAAGTGCAACTGTATAATATGCTACCTTAAAATTATTAATTGCTGCTTATCTGACTATTACAGTTTAAGTAACTTTTTTCTAGAAATTAGTCGAATTTGTAGGAATAGTCACTAAAATCAATCACTGGATTGTAAAACTGATAAGTTAAGTTTCGAAAGTTGTGTAAAGTTAAGTTCTGCAATTTAACGTACCAAATCAACTGAAATAACCTGACAGTGTTCAACCAAGTGTCTTTCGCACATATGAATTCAATCGAAACTAGAGATCGCCTTGGGACATGTGTTCTGATGGTATGAATATTTGAAGTCATGAGAAAATAGGAACCATTTCTATTCGAAGTTTCAACTTTAAAACCAATATAGCTTGCACTCAAGTGCTCAAAACTTTGGATGAAGTCGTCCGGAAAACGATCGATCGTTTGGTATGCTAATGCACTTAGCAGTCTGCAGGGGTGCATACTGATTTGACAATCAGACCCAGGTTATAATGGTCGGACTAAAGGTCGCGGCTTACTGTACAATGACATAGTCACAGCAGACAGACTGTCACAGCTGCCGCACAGTGCTTGCTCGAAATTCGGCTACCATCGTCGCCCGAGAGATGAAAAATTGAATCGCTCTATATTCGCGGGCTGTAAGCACGCTGTCCTCAGGCTTACAAGCGCGCGCACTCAACAACTCAAACTTGGAAGATACATACATAATTATATGAGATTCAATTGTAATCATACGTAATAATAATATGTATTTAAGATTCGATTGATTCGTTGTTAGGAATCTTTTTGAAATATATTTTGCACAAACCATAATTAAATTATGGGGCACAATTAATTAGCTTTACTAATTAACAAGTTATAGGTACTCCATTAATTTGAATATGGGGGCGAAATTGTAAAAGCAACTACCGAACACGACATAGGTCGTTGCCTAAAAAGCACTTGAGCGGTTTTATGTAAAATATTATACAGTGTCTTATATAGACAAACATATACAGGGTGTAAAAAGACCCTTGACGAAAACTGAAATCCCAAGTTGTACCAATCACTACGACCATTTTTTACTTCGGCCCCATTCCTGGGAAATTACTGGTTCAGGAGATATTGAGGCTCAAAGTTAGTATGGATTTTTTTCTAGTTTCGAGTGTATACCTCTTTGTTTGTAATTCAATAATGTCGTCAATCGTTAATGATAGAGTTGTGTTGCTCATTGTCAAAGAAACAATTTGTGTTAGGCAAACTTAGGTATCTTTTCTTATAAGTTTTAAATATTTAGTTGTGTTTTATTTATTTTATTCGTTAATTAAGAGAAAACAAACACAACAATTAATATTATTGCTCGCTGTAAGCCCAATTTCATTATTAAATATACCATTCAATATAAACAAATTTACCCACGCATATAATACATGCATAATATTCAATGCTGTCAGAAAATTAGCCGTGTAATGCCGTATTAAGCAAGACTCAATCAATTACTAGTCGAGTCTTAATTGCTAACTAATAACATTGCTTCAAACTAAACCTGAACTTATACTATCAATACGTGAAGATAATCTGCGTTTACATTTATGGAATGACAGTGTTAGGGTGCTTGTCCATCGGAGTGGACCGGAATGGATGTGTGCAGATATAACAAATCAAAATTAACTCGAAGAGCTGCGAACACTCGCCACTTTATGCAATCGTGGTTACCATACTGTTATGGTCAGTTCGTTCTCCTTTTTAATAAAAGACATCGCAACGAAACCATAACTAGATTAAAAAAAGGAGCTCAACGCTAATTTATTAGTAATCTACATTGTAATAATTAAAGTTTTTGCTTTCAAAGGAAACAAACTGACCAAATAAACTTCTTCGTTCCTTAAAGGCTACAAACAAATGTCAAGACATTTGTTTGTAGCCTCGTGTACATTTTCTTCAACCAAAAACAGTGAGGTATATAAAACCTCGTACTTTGTTACATCTAAAGCCTTTTTAATACATTTAGGAAGTATATATCTTAAGAGAAATACTTCCTAAATGTAGACTAGAAGGCAGACGCCTTAGTGAAAGCCTACAACATAATATGCATCAACTTCCAAAAAGTCTAGTTTATAGCTCCAAAAGCCTATTACCTGTCTTTATGAATTAGTCAGTAAAGATTTTGACTACGATCATGATAAAGTTCGTATGAACTAAAATACATACTAAAGGAGAAAGACCAAATACGGCCTGTAGCGGCCAGAAAGTTGTGAATCGTTGAAATTAAACATATAATTTTTAAAAATTTTACATCGTGTTCGTTTCTTGATAGAGTATCGGTGAAAGAATTTAGTTTTTAAAGATTAATTATTTTGAATAAGCTATGGTAATAGCGGATGAATGTCTTATGTTGCCAGCATTAAAAATAAAATGAAGTATGGTAGGCTGAAATTGTTTTAAGGAAATAATATTTTTATTACTATATTAGAATACAATATATTTTATTTACTTTATAAGTATATTTGTAAAAAGAATCAAGAAATATATAATTTATTATACATTCCATAATTATTAATCGGTAAAAATCGTTTTGTTTTTTAATCGATAGTAGAAATATTTTTTCAAACCATTTGCAACACTTTTTTTATCTGTTATGTCAACTTATGTCATTCGTGTTGCTACTGTGTATCGTAAATATTTTGCTCTGATTTATTGGTGTTTTCGTACGGTTTTAATGTAATGTAATTGAATATAAATCCAATAATAATGATCAGTACCGTCTACCCATGCTAAGAATATGCAGCGGTGTTTGTGATTGTGGTGAGCTTTTTTGGACGAGTATACATAGTACGAGGTTCCCTAGTACACAGGTGATTATTCATTATTATTGGCCACTCTTTATGTAGTTTTTGTTCTTTATGACGCAAAGACATACTTTTATTTACATCTAGGTATTATATTTATGTTAAAATTCAATTTTGAGGTATATTTAGTTGCGGAATAATTTCCATTTCAAATATCTCGTATCTTATTTCCACCAAAAGTTATTTAAAAAGAAATTATACAGGTTAATAGAGTAGTCATTTATCTTCAAAACACACATGGTGTTGTGTTTGGCCGTGCCAGGCCCATAATGTATGGCCAAATGGTACATCTCCTTTGCATTCGTAAAAAGTTGGTCATCTTTCACCCTTCGAGATCAAAATGCACAAGTCACATGTCTTCTCGGTAAGAAACATGTGTTAAAATTTCGTATTTGATGATGATTTATTTTCAGATAGAAACGTATAGGTGACCAATTTGGTTGAGCTTATTGATACCAAATCGTGCTTTGGATCGGCATCTTAAAAGCCTAGTGCCAATATTTACTGGCACTAGGCTCGGCAAGGTTATAACATTTTGCGAACACTAAGATTCGAACATATTTTTGCGAACAGTAGGAGAGTAATTATTATCCATCTATTCGTTGTGTTTGATGCCGCCTGCGTAAGCAGGGAAACAGTAATTAAGTAAGTCATTGTATCGGGCTTTGAAGCCTGAGCTTGAGCGCGCAGTGCTACCAGCTGGGCAGCCAGTCACAGGTCACGCAGCTGTGCCTATGGGATCTCACGGAGGACGTACTGCGGCCGCACGTGAGCGCGCGCGCCTCCACGCATTTATCTGTTGAAGGATTCATTAGTACAGCTTAGCTCATCTCCACTTCAGTTGTAAGGTAGCTTAAAACTGTTATAATGTGTATTCTTTTGAGATTGACTGGTGGTATTCAGTCCCAATTGTTCAATAGCACCTGCCAATCACACTTAGGCTGACGTCGCGGCAGTGCAGATGGTAATGAGTCTGGATGGCTATGACTGACGACATCAAATTAAGTTACGTTTTAACCATTTTACGGTTTAAAATATAATGTTTCTGAATAAAATTGCCAGATATTTCGTTCATTGTAATCATGATTCCTTGCAGTGTTTACTATGTGTTGCTATAATTTATTTCGATAAAGTTAACCGTTTCTGAAATTAGATAGGTACATTTTGGAGTATAAAACTTCATTTAGGTATACTAATAATAATACGTCACTCGGAATGTTTTTTAATCATTCTATAACATTTTTCACCAAGAAAAATATTTATTAATATGGCGTTAACAGATTCTAAGCATTTTGTAACTTAACTCTTTAAGCATAACTTATATATAGTATGTATGAAATTTTCTAAGGAGATCTGTACAAGATAGTTTACACGATGGATCGCGGCGTAATAAAATTTAACAAGTTCTCCAACAGCGACCCAACGGAGGTTCAAGGCTATTTGTGAGCATAAATATAAATTAATTTGTTGTAGTCATATAAAGAAAAAATATAATTTCCTAGATTGTTACTAGTAAAATGGGGACAGAAGTGTCCGCGTTTTCATAAAGATAGCTTTAAAAACATTTTTTTTTTTATAAACCCGCAACATTTATATCTGCCACATACGAGTTGATATTTTGAAAATCCTTCCTTAGTCAAAACTCGCTAGCCAAAGATTTTTCTAGGTTAAGTAGTTGAGAAAGAAAGAAATAAAAATAATATTTATTTAGACTGAAAATTGACACACTCAATATTGCGTAAAAAGAAACAAATAAACAGAAGATTACAATAGATATAAACAGAATAATCATCATCATCAGCCTTTTACAGTCCACTGCTGGACTAGGCCTCTCCTTTGAAAGGAGGGATTGGCCTACTATACCACGCTGGCCAAACGGGTTGGAATAGGGTTTGTATCAAGTTTTCCTTCTCTAATAGTGTTGTTCTCTGCATAATATGTTCCCTCTGTCGGCTCTTACGACACCCAAGGGATGATATGGGGTGGTGACATTCCGTATTCTTTATCCGTCACCACACGGACATAAACACAATAATATTAAGATATAAATATACATTTATAGAGTACAAAACATAACATGTTATGTTATGTTATAGAGTACAAAACATAATAATAAGTAGTGAAAAAATTGTGGTATGGATATTGAAATATTTCATAATTCAAATGATTGCCGCTAATAAATTATTTTACATTAATTGCTTGTTGCTTTTCGCCAAAAAGGAACCTAGTTCAGCATATGCCACGCTTAAAAGCCCTTTCAGACTTTGCAATATATCAGTTAGGACACCACATTCTATATATATATGTATATATATATATATATATATATATATATATATATATATATATATATATATATATATATATATATAATTTATTATATTCAACTGGTATATCGATATAATATTCATGGATTTAGGTATCCATCCATTCAGAAACACAGATTGTACTGCACATAAATAATGGCCTATATTAGAACCCGTAACTTTAATATTGATTTTACTCACAACACAACAACAACAATAAAACGACCTCCATTGTGTTATCAATAGAGTTAAAAAATAAAGGATCTCTCTTTATACAGAGGAATAAGTAAAAGAATAACAACACAATACATCATCGATCAGACCCTTTGCTGCCAAATAAAAGAAAGGCACACCCTTAGGTGTACAAGATTTAAACAAAATCAGGACGACGTAAGAATCAAACATATTTTTATGTTTTACGTAAAGTTACAGCGGTGCAATATTTTCCTATATTAAACTTATGTGAAATTTGAAAAATGTTTATGACCCCTTCATGGCGCATGAAAAACTTCGGTGTTCGTAAATATGTTTTAAAACGTTGCAAACTGGTTTAACGTTACTTTTAAAACTTGATTTAGAGTTTGACCTGATCTTGGGTAGTAATGAGTTCGCGTATCCTCACGAGCCATGCGTCGCCATCACCGAAGACAGCGTCATCTGTCGACACGTCGAGTGGGAGCCACTGCAGAACAACCAAGACTGAGTCGCACAGCTGCTGCAACATAAGGAACCGAACAACTGCACCTATGTTACGGTCGAATATAACCACAACATAATAAACCAAATTCAAGACAACACATGGATCACCATCCTGAAACAAGAGGAAATAGTCAAAACAACCTGCGGAAACGAAGTACATTACCAACGAAGCAACGGCGTCGTACTCATCACAATCGGCAACAAATGTACAGTCGATATCACGGGACGAGTCCTACGCACACACAAGAGGTTCACCAATGTCAAAGAAAGCCTTCCGTTACCACGCACTCAATACGCTGTAACAAAGAAAACCCCACCAATTACGATGAAAATACAAGAAATAACACTTGAAGACCTCAAAAATCTCCTAAAGAAAACGAGAATTATGCAGCAAACCGAAGAGGAACAGGCGCTTACAATAAAACCCAGTTGGCCAACAGTATGCCTATATGCACTTATAACAGCGATCGCCATAGGCTACATAGCTTACAAATGTAGCCGACACCAAAAGGAGAGTCCAGCAACGCCGGAAGCCAAGCCGCTCCAGTCGCAAGAACCCTCGCAACCACAGCAGCAATCTTCGGCGTGCTTCTCTATCAAGGGGGGAGGAGTTACGTTGGTATAACCAACGTACCACCACATAGCATCACCGCATCACATTACGTCTATTAAGATAAGCTCATTTCAACCTCTGTATTCTTTTGTTTAATAAAATCAGTTCTTGTCAGATCGTCACTCAGGACAGTAGTCCGAGACTTTTATTTTTAAAAAGCCTCTCGCCGGTCCTCGCTACTTATCTCGAGCCTCTAAAAACATATTCTTACTTTTCTGTCTGTACAAGCCACTAAAACATATCCGGTAATAGGCACCAAAAGATATTCGTAGTATTCACAAAACTTTTTACTTTATACAATACTAGACGTCGTCAACGGCTTCGCCCACGTCAATTATACATATAAATCTTCCTCTTGAATTATTATATCTATTAAAAAACCGCATTAAAATCCGTTGCGTAGTTTGTAAAATTTAAGCACCCATAGAGACAGACAGAAGACAGACTTTGTTTTATACTATGTAGTGATAAGTTGAAATTAATATATTTGAGCGGTTTGCTTTAGCGCATTATTAATCCGGCGAGCATGAGGTGAAAAAAAGTTACATCAACAATGAGGCAGGGTATGACATACCCAGAACATAAAGTACCATAACACTAATCCTATTATGTTTCATATAATTGTATTAATCATATAGTGTAGTATATAGGATCACTATAATGAAATTAAACACAAAAGTTTTAAATTATGACATTATTATTTCTTATTCATTGTTTTCTTATACAGTCAATTATAGGAAAAATATTTTAGAGACTTAGAAAAATCAACACTTATAAAAAGAAAATCGTTTTTAACATTTTAAATCAACATAAACATAAAGATTATAAGATCTTCCATCAGAAAAAATAAAAGTGATATTATTTTTACAAACATACGTTACTAGTCACTACTCTCAAAATCAGTACAATTTTTACATCCGAACTTAGCATACTCGATACATATAGGCTTGGCAAAAATGTTGCAGAAATACTTAGTTTTTCTATCTTTCTTGTTTGGGCATTCAGTCCTGACACTCCTGACATTTGACATATCGTCCAGTCATATTTGCAGGTTCAGGTGATGGTTCACCAAGCTGTTTCATGATTCGCTGGCGTTTAAAAACTGTAATATTTTTCTTGCACTCTGTATCATCTGAATAACTTAAAAACAAATAAAATAATAAGTCGTTAAACTAAAAAACCACGCGACATTACCTGATTTTAAACACACACAAAATTGAACAAATACAAAGACAAAATAATATAAAACAATAAAAAATACATTACGTAAAAAAAATACGTTAAGCATGTGGTAGGGTATAACGTACCCGAGACGAGTTAGCACACTAATATTCCAGCCGACGATCGACGCCAAACTGCGATCACGCCACTATCCCCTCCCGCAGTCCCCTGGCTCCAGCTATTCAGTGCGCTAGTGTTGTCAGACGTATATTTACAAAAATACACATCTTTAGAATTGCACCAGGGTGTGACATACCCTGCCTCATGCTCGCCGGGTTAAAGTACAATAAAGTGGAATCAACACGAACAAGTTTTATTGTGGGTAAGGTTAAACCAGTTTTGTTACAGGGTACCTACATTATTTCGAGAATTATAGGTAATGCAGTTTAGCTCAGTTTAGTCTTTGTAATTAAGTAAATTCTCTGGGGACTCTAAAATATAACTATATTAATAATTGTATAATATTCTGCATAATAATAATATACTTCCACATACATACAACACCATCTACTCCCAAACTAAGCAGAGCTTGTACTATAGGTTACTAGAAAATGGATACATAGAAATGATTGATAATAATATATTATTGTGTACTGTGATAATGTAACAATACTAAAAGAGTTCTTTATAATTAGAATAGAAGTTCTAATGGCTCACCAGAGATTTGATCAGTTCAATTTTTATTTATAGCAGTTATATAAGTATATTTTGTACATGTTAGGCGTGTAGAATAAATGTATAAACACACTATATCGAAGTTACGCGGCTGAATTTACGTTCCAGTGTATTCGGCTGATATGACACACCAAAACTGCCGAACTTGCATTCGTGCCACGAACGACTACTACAAGGAAAGTTGCAGCTGAAATTACGCCCGACCGAAGTAAGCTGTACGCTATAACGCAACGTAATTTCGGTATAATATGTCGTCAGTAATTCAAATAGCATTCGAGGCGTAATCATGTCGAACTTCGGTCGCGTAACTTCGGCATAGTGTGTTTAGAAACTAAGTCATCGATACCTTTCAGCGATGTTGCAAAAGTTGAAATCATCATGTCTGTACTCGCTTTTATAGTCTGGAGAGGTTTTATTTCTTGTTTAGCGATACCTTTATCATCATCAGCCTTTAACAGTCCACTGCTGGACTAGGCCTCTCCTTTGAAAGGAGGAATTGGCCTACTATACCACGCTGGCCAAACGGGTTGGTATAGGGTTTGTATCAAGTTTTCCTTCTCTTACAGTGTTGTTCTCTGCATAATATGCTCCCTCTGTCGGCTCTTACGACACCCATGGGATGATATGGGGTGGTGACAATCCGTATTCTTAATCCGTCACCACACGGACATGTATGATAACTTAATAGAAAATAAAAATAACTACGTTCAAAAAAAGGACCTCAAAAACTAAAAATAATAAAGATTTAATGTTTATTAAATACTACGTATTATTTATAGGTGCTATTTACGTGGGACTTCGTCGTATGGTACCGACTTCAAACCTATTAGTAAATAGCACATAATAAATAAATAATAGCTAATAATAGGTTTAATTAATATAAAATCTTTATTATTTTTAATTTTTAGTTTGTAAAGTAGGTTTTTTTAACGTACTTAGTTATTTTTATTTAATACTTTTTAGTGTATTGTTGTATTGTCACCGAGTTATGAGTAGATCTTAAAAAGGTGCTGCACGCCTTAAAAATATAGATCTTAAAAATCGGAAATCGATAAAAGTAGTAGTCTCCGTAAAAACTAAAAATGCTCTTCAAAACACAATTTCATTTTTTTGTGAGACTATTAAAGATCGTGGAAAACGTTTGTTGGCCATGAAAGCATATAGCCGAGCTAATAGTGTTAGTATAGAAGAGTACCGTACAAAAATACTGGCATTACTGCATGATTTACGTCCTTGAAGTCACCATTATCATCATTATGCAAATCAAATTGATTTTTGTAATTGCTGAGTTCGTATGGCTCCTTCATCGGATCCTAGAGGATCCTAGTTACCACCAGCACCAAAGTGCTCGTCAAGACGAATCAAACGAGCCCAAACTCGATAGAGTTTTGTTATTTAAATTCCTATGGACACCTTTCGATTCCATTATGAGATCAGATCTATTTTATAATAATTTTCATTGTCATCCAATTAACATACAAAATTTCAGCTCAGTCGGTAACCGGGAAGGGAGAATGACCAATTTTGTATGGAAGCTGGGCTAATTTTGCTTCTTGATGGTTTGACTAGTTATATATAGAAAATATAATCGTAATTGAATCAGGAAAAAATAAATACGAAATTCGACGGCAGTTCTTAGATAGATCACAGACATTTAAGATTCCAAATATTTTGAGGTTAAGTTTTGTAATAGTTATAAGATTTTATCATATTAGTAGTAGCAAATTAGTCAATTATCGACTCTGCGTAGAGTACGTTAAGCCGTCGGTCCCAGTTGTCATGAAGATCTTTCACCGTCGCGCGTCGTTACGGGGAGTCAGTGTCCTCAAATAAACGGATACTGGTCTAAACGATACAATATCGCTATCCCTTTGGATTGTGGTGGTCCGACGGTAGTAGCTCTATGGAAAAGTTTATATTCTGTCATATCTGGTAAGCGGACCCAGGGCTTCTAGGCGTTGAAGTCTTAGATGCAACCGACATAACGCTAGGACGATGATGATTTGATTTAATCATATTACCGGCATTTATTATAAGCCTCTATGTATATTATATATAGAAAATAGTAGTAACTACGAGTGGAGCTACGAAGCAAACTCTTGTACATTACATTACTTTGGAGTTTTTTCATTCTGATATATTTCTTACTGACAATTCTCAATACCATGTGGTACAATTAATGAGATTTCAGTGAGGCTAGTTCGCAAAAGATAAGCTCATTTCTTTGGATCTTATTACAAAGTTGGCATTAAAACTACACTGTTTTATGCTTAATAGGTAAATGAAATACAGTTATTATGTTACTTTTTATTTTATTTCTTATAACTTCTTCAAATAAATCATCTAAAATGAAGCAGGAGCTTGTACATCGTATACTATAATGTGGTGCAGGTATGACCTCAGAAAGAACAACAGCTTCAATTAGTGTGTAGCATTCTAAACATAAGACTCCATTCAATTCCTGAAATAAAGAATTAAATTTCGTTTGAATATTCGGTGAGGAGAACACGAGAGAATTGTAAGAATTGAGAAGAGAAGTAAACAACACTTACACAGACTGGCGCTATCCATGATGTTAAAATATTGAGCGCCGAATGAGATAAATTGTCCAAAAAACGGACGTGTTGCTGCCAAAGTACCGCAAAGGAAAAGTGAACACAACCGCAATCCTTACCACGGCTAGTTGTTCTACGTCCAGACGACAGACTAATGTTACCAATAAAGCCTGTCTCATACTTTAGTTAACTCAGGAATCTTGACAAAACGAAATAAACTTGTTTGGTCCCCAAAAGATTGCTCAAGGCAATATAAATGACAGTAAATTACTTATTTTTCACAATAATAAAGAGAAAGAAGAGAGGGCATAGTTGAACAAGCAATTTGACTGTTTTCATGTCAAAATAACTGACGTAAGACATTATGGATGCTAGTATAATAAAAATATGTGCCCATATTTTCGATAAATACAAAACATATACAAAACATTATTTCGTGCAAAAAAGATAAACTATTATTTATAGAAAATAGTTCACCACAGTCATCATCAGCCCTTAACAGTCCACTGCTGGACTAGGCCTCTCCTTTGAAAGGAGGAATTGGCCTACTATACCACGCTGGCCAAACGGGTTGGTATAGGGTTTGTATCAAGTTTTCCTTCTCTTACAGTGCTGTTCTCTGCATAATATGCTCCCTCTGTCGGCTCTTACGACACCCATGGGATGATATGGGGTGGTGACATTCCGTATTCTTAATCCGTCATCACACGGTTCACCACAGTACACGTTTCAAAATATCATAACATTTTGGTGTTACTTTGCTTATTAGAACTTTTGCTATATCACACTGTTTGCACTGTGAATGTCATTTTTTGATATTAAAAGGAATTTGCAAGAAACTGTAAACATTTGCCGAAATATGCTTAATGAGTTTTGAATATGAAATAGCGATGTCACGACCGGAACATCGCAGATACTTTTATTTTAGAACTTAACATTTCCAATACGCTTTATCGTAAAATTTATATCATCATCAGCCCTTTAACCTGTCCCACTGCTGGGCACGGGCCTCTTCTCACTATGAGAAGGGTAAGGCCATAGTCCACCACGCTTGCCAAGTGCGGGTTGGCAGACTTCCCATGTATTTCGAGAACATTATGGAAAACTCTCAGACATGCAGGTTTGCTCACGATGTTTCCAAAATTAATATATATAAAATTCTAAAATTAAAGAAGATTTTCCACATATGAATGGTTTAGAAACAAACGTGCCACAAAATAGCTCAGTTTTTGTTATTCTCCTTTACTTGAAAAACTTCTTTAATTTTAGAATTTTATATATATATTAATTTTGAAACATCGTGAGCAAACCTGCATGTCTGAGAGTTCTCCATAATGCTACGCTCAAGCGGCTGCGGAAACAAACCAATCCATTGTTACAAAAAGCGAAGAAGCCGGTGACACCACGCAGTGATGTGGACGGTAAACTGTATGAAATTATTAAATTAATGTCGGCTTTTGACAGTCACTTGAAAAAAATAGAGATTGGTGGCAAAGTAGCCTCTAAAAAGAAATCCCAAAAATGAATAAAGTGCTCAAATTATGGCATGGAATGCTAATGGACTACTTAAACATCAACCTGAGCTTCAAGTAGTCTTAAACAAAGAAAACATTGACGTGTGCCTGATTTCAGAAACTCACTTCACGAAATAATCTTACATCAGACTACAAGGATACAAAGTGTATCATGCACTACATTCTAACAATTTTGTCAGAGGAGGCAGCGCCATAATAGTGAAGGAAAATATCTCTCATTGTGAGGACATTAAATACGAAACACAAGAAATACAAGCAGCGGTAATTAGAGTGAAAGGTAATTTATATCCCTTTACTATAGCCGCGTTGTATTCTCCACCACGACACAACATCCGAAAAGATGAATATGTGAGCTTTCTTGAGCGTATTGGACGTAAATTCATTTTGGGAGGTGACTTTAATGCCAAAAATACACATTGAGGCTCCAGGTTTACTACTACCAAAGGCAAAGAATTGCTAAGTGCTGTACGGGAAGTAAAATGTGAAGTAGTCTCTACAGGAAAACCAACATACTGGCCTACTGACCCTCATAAAATGCCTGACCTTATAGACTTCTTCGTATGCAAGAATATAATAATTATGTACAAATTACTGTATAATAGATGAGAGTTATGATATGAACTCGGATCATACTCCTATAGTCTTGACACTAAGTGAAAAGATTCTTTACAAAGAGAATATTCCGTCCTAGAATAGATCTATAAAATATAATAGACTTAAGAGTTCCGCTTAAAACTGCAGAGCAACTAGATTTAGAAGTAAAAATATTTATAGATAATATATAACAGGCATCGTGGAACAACACTCCTAGTAAATTAAGGAAAATGAAAGGGCCTGTTTATCCTTCCGAGATACGGAAACTCATAGCGGATAAACGTACGCAGAGAAGAAAATGGCACCAGACTAGGTGTCCTCAAGATAAAAGATTGCTGAACAATATGACAAAGCGGCTTTAAAAGGCAATACTTGCTCACACTGACACTCTAGCAACTATTTAAGCAAACTTTCTAATGACAGCCAGACCGGATATTCACTATGGAAAATGACTTAAAATATGCAGAAGCCCATCAATCAGATTCCTCCAATAAGAAAAGAAAATGGAAGCTGGGCAGAGACAATAAGCAAAAAGCTATGCTGTTTGTCCAGCACCTAGAAAACACTTTCTAATCAATTTAGTATGCACCAATTACCAAATAGAAACAGCTAGCTTAGATCAAGAAAACTTAGAAATAAAATTAGTTAGTCCTAAAGAAGTATTACAGGAAATCAAACATAATTTAAAAAAAAAAAGCGTCACAAACATAATTTAAAAAAAAAAAAGAGAAACCTACCACGCAAAGAGATCGTAAAACTTACCACTCTTATCAATGCCGCATTTGGAAAGTAGCCGAAGTTATCATGGTTTCTCATGAACCTACATCATATAGACCAATTTCTTTGCTTGCAGTAACGTCTAGATTATTTGAGAAGCTACTATTGAACAGACTCTCACCAGTCATAGAAAATAGCAATCTTTTACCGGACCATCAATTTGGCTTTAGAGAAAAGCACTCCACGATCGATCAAGTGCACCGAATAACCAACATAATAAAAAAAAACACTAGAGGAAAAAAAGTGTGTTCCACGGTATTTCTCGACGTCGCTCAAGCATTTGACAAAGTCTGGCATGAGGGCCTAATATAAAAGTTAAAAATGATGCTGCCACAACAATTTTCGGATATTCTCGAGTCATATATTTTAGACCGAATCTTTCGAATAAGATAAGAAGATGACTACTCTGAAATAAGGCCAATAAAAGCTGGTGTACCACAAGGTAGTGTCTTAGGGCCGGTACTATACCTACTGTATACCTGTGATATCCCAGTAACTATAATAATTTCATAGCGACCTTTGCGAATGACACAGCTATTATGGCAATAGGAAAAAACTATGAAGAAGCCGTCGAAAATGTTCAGGTAGCTGCCAATGAAGTATTAAATTGGACAAAGAAATGTCGAATCAAACTTAAT
Organism: Euclidia mi; assembly: GCA_944739405.2. NCBI lineage: Eukaryota > Metazoa > Arthropoda > Insecta > Lepidoptera > Erebidae > Euclidia > Euclidia mi. The sequence goes on along the minus strand of OX123184.2, from coordinate 74,568,201 downwards.
GAAAGCAAGTCGACTCATATTAACTTCACCAACTAAAAAAGGAAGTACCATCCTGTAACCATAAACGGTCAACCGATACCATACGCGAACACTGCCAAGTATCTTGGTATGACACTTGACACAAAATTACGCTGGAAAGCAGATGTCAAAAAGAAAAGAGAAGAGCTTGGTATAGGGTATAAAAAATGTACAGGCTGATGGCTCGACATTCTTCATTGTCAGTTTATAATAAAATTCTATTATATAAGCAAATACTCATGCCAGTGTGGACATACGGCATCCAGTTATGGGGGTGTACCAGTAAGAGCAATCGGCAAGTCATCCAAAGATTCCAGATTAAAGTACTGAGGGATATTGTCAATGCGCCCTGGTATATTCGCAATAACGATCTCCATCGGGACCTCAATATGGACGACGTCGATAAAGTTATACAGAAATATGCAGATGCACACGAACGGCGTCTTCATCATCACGTGAATGTCGAGGCGATTCAGCTCCTCGACAACACTGAATTAGTGAGGAGACTGAAACGGACAAAACCATTTGAGTTAGTATACTATAGTGACGTTAAAATAAGAGTGTAGTGATTAGTGCACTGTGAAAAAGAACACATGAACAAAGTGTCTTTGCCTTAACGTAAACTAAGAAATTATGTTATTGGACAATTCTTAGATAATAATGTTATGTAACAATTTAGGTTAAATTACAATTACACATTAGCTTCAAGGCTTGATTGTAATATAAGTAAAATATCGTTTAGGTATTTAATACAATAAAAAACATGTAAATCGGATCAAAAACCTCGGCGAAATCGGTGTACATACATACAAAAAAAACCGACTGAATTGAGAACCTCCTCCTTTTTTTATATCGGTTTACATTAAGCTCTTTTTTCATCAAAAATATGACTCAAAAGAGATTCTAAAATACATTACGTTGTCTGTGCACTAAATATCAATGAAATATATTATGCGCAAATCAAATATTTACTTAGTAAAAACATGGGCAATGATGAAAGTTTATTTATCATTTTATATTGCCTTGTCATATTTAGCAAAGTATATGCAATTAATATGGAGACACCTTTTAATTGTAATTGGCTCGGCTTTACACCAAAACCGTAGGGTTCTAGGCGACTTGGGAAGGATTAATGGAATGGACTGTATTAGGGCGAGTTCTGGGTCGCCTAGAAAGGAATAATGGAAGAGGAGATGGATACGGGAGGAGGTGATTGAGTGGGTATAGGATATTTCAAGGATGGAGGGCACCTACCTTATACAACCTTCTTCGTTTCCGTAAGGCAGTCTCCTGGTGGTTTCGTGATGCAGCTGCTTGTTTTCACTTCACTCACGAGCGGGTTTTCCTTGGTGGAAGCGGTAAATCACATACAGCGGTGCGGCGCGGAGCGGTATCGAGACGGCGTTCTTAGCGAGCGGAATGTTCTAGACTGTCACTCGCGTCCACGATCGCGTCGACGAATCGGGCGAAGGCAGTGCCTCTTCCAGGGAGAGGGAAAGAGAGGGACGGAAATATGATATCGCTCGCACTAGACGTGGAACGATTGATCTTGATGCGATTAGTTATATATAGGAAGGTAGATGGCGCTACCAGTAATATTACTCAAAGTTGTTGGCACGAAAAACTAAGCTAGAGTAATGACCGTGCCTAGCTTACAAATAAATAAGGTATTTTCATGATTTTACTTAAAAGAAATAAGTAAAAATGACATTCAATTTATTCTTCTTAAAAAAAAATTAAAACGAAATAAAGTAAAACTGATAAATTGTGCTGTTTATCAGGACTGTTTTCTGAAAGTCGCAAATGATTGAAAGCTCAATGCCAATTATTCAATTTATTTGTTTGCAGAGAAACCTTTTCGTTTCATTTGATTGATGTATGAGTTGATGATTTGGTTTAATCACGTACTACCTAACTCCTGGCCTCGTTTGTGGGGAATTTAATTTGCCCTCAATTTTAATTATAAAAAGCAACACCAAAGTCCTTTCTAGGAACACCAGAATATTTTCTCCAATGTTACTTGTGAAAACATATAAATTTATAAAACGGATAAAGTGACTTTTTATAACCCTAACAATTAAATTCACTTGATGCTCATTCAAAGCTGTTAAAGTATGTATGATATAAATTTAGTCTGCAATTTTTAAGTTCGAAATCATTACTATGTTTGAATAAAATTATCTCTACTGCCGTGGTATACTGTGGATCTTGAGTATATTTTGGAGGGATATTAATTTTTGTTTTATCTGGGTTTCATACCAGTTAAGGCACATTTTTTTTATCGGGGCTAATCCCACCCTCATTCCCACTTGTCACGTGTGTAGACAGGTTCTGCAGCAGTGACCATTGATGACAGTGAGTTTTGACACTCGTGAAGTTCCGGGGAAAGTTAAACTGTCTTGGAACCCGCAACGTACTTAATCAGAAATATATTGGAGGAGTTGGAAAATAACAAGCCACTTCCCTCCTTAACAAAACGGGAGACAAGCAACGAAAAGATAAGTTACATTGTCTGACTTCACAACTAACTGTCCTTAGAGTCAAAGTTAGTTATTTTAATTGCTAGGATGTTTCAAGACCCCCGTAACACAGAAACAATACTTTTTAAGACAGCACATGTGAAGTATCGATTAATCCTATAGCATTATTTCTGAGATAAGTTACGTGAGCAAAATTTATTTAAGGCGGATTTACCAAGTTTAACTCATTAACGAACCAAATCACGTTAGCTGCCAACCGGCGTGCAGTAGTGCATATCGTGTTTGAGGTAAACCACTTTTGGAACGAAAATAATAACACCATTTTCCCCAAATATTAATAGAGTTATTTTGAGATACGTATAATTAATTTGCTACGTGATGGACTGCTGAGGTGTACTGCCCAAATCGGTTATTTATCGCTTCTTGCACAACATTCCTTAAGATTATGTAAACGATTGTTTTATGTGGGCAAGAGCAAAATTATTTGAACTGTATTATTTAGTTGTTATTACAACTAAATAATACAGTTATACGACTATAATACGACTATTAGACTGTCTGAAATCTCGAATTTTCGTTTCATTATGTCGCACGAGTGATTGATTTCCACGGGGTAGCCGGGATCGATCACTCGCCGAGCAATTAAAGAGAGATAATTAGGTTGACTTACGGGAAATAAATAAAAAATATCACCAGGAAAGTTTAAACTCGCGTTATAATTCCAGTTATTCGCGAGGGGGCAGCCCACTGCTGTGCGTCACTCGTAGCGAGGCTCGCGGCGCAGGGGCGCGATGTGACGTCACAATTATAAGTACCTCTTTGTGGGTAGGTAAGAATTTGAAACCTAATTTTTGGTTCCGCGTTAGACCAGAATCAAACTCCAAGTAATTAATCTCTTAAGTTTGGCACATCCATTAATTTCTTCCAAGTGACTAAAGATTCGAACATTGATTAAACTCACTGTTACTAAGATATGTTGTGCTAAGCTAAGGCTTTCTTTGTACCAGTTGTTTAAATATTTGCTAACTGCCCCGTGATACAGAAATTTAATCTTTTTCATAGTAAAATTTAAGCGTGTATACTTATTCTCTGTCATTTATCATCTGAGAAAATTAAATTGTTTTGTAGTATTTGTGTACTTGACCACTTTTAAATGTAATTTGGCGTTATCATTACAAAATGGCTCGTTGTAAGTGCGCAATGCATTTATAGCTAATACGGGAATACACAAAAGTATCTATAGTGTATGTTAGGTTACTTTGTGATGTATATAACACACTGGTTATTTTATTAAACGAAGCGTGCTGATCGCCACGTAAACTCACTGAGTGAGTAAAACTCAAGAAAGAATACATTTCATTTCAATGTTTGTGTTCACGGCAATCGGAAAACTGTTTGCATATGTTGCACTAAGTGGTGACTTTGATGAGTGACCAATCGTGGCATTTAAATCAGAGCGCTGCCGAGCTCCGACGAGCTCGTAAATCTGGCGGACCCGGATCATCTTTTCCTAACAAGAATCTTATTCGACCTTCGGGTTTCGAAAAAAGATGCTGTCGAAATGACAACGTCTCACCGTTTTTCTGAATTCGGTTAAAAACTAAGGAATGGATTTTTGTAATGCTTTCACCAAAACATAGGGTAATGTCAGAGGAAGGTTGCGTTTTTGTTTTCACAGAAACGTTCAAGCTAGAACCGTGGTCGCACCTATATAAATGAACGAAATACCTTCAGTATTTGCTTTATTTACATTCTGTATACTGTAAAGTTATAGCAGCTGTCGCCGAATTAGATATGCCCGACCCAAAAACTACTGTTATATTTTTTTAGCTAACATGAAACACGAACAAGAAGCCTTGAATTAAACACTATTAAATAGCACAATATGCACATAATATTAACATTATGAACACACTTTGACATCATTTAGGATGATTCATGATCCATAACTTTTACTTATGGCGCTGGTACACCCGAGCGTTCTCTTGTAACAGAACAGCGAGCATTTGCCGCTTTTTGTGTTGTCGAACCGAACAACGAACAGAGCCCGACATTGCTACGAACATTTTCAGGATCGTTCTAGCGAACACTCTAATCCTTAGAAGTTAGAAAAAATATAGAACTACTACACTACAACAGCAGTTTTACCCAATATATTTACTTCACTTTAACAAAAAAATATCAATTCATACCTATGCATAAGTGACACTTGATATAGTAACAATTGATATTCATAAAAAAGAGTATTTAAAAATATATATCGTAATTTATCTATTGGTATTTAAGTTTGATTTACGCTTATGTTACTTAATTTGATGATAAATCATGGTCGATATTTTATCGATATTCATTCCGAGTAAGCCTATCACTACTCAAGTACAAACTAGTGTCAAACTACGATGATTTGAAACGTCATTTGTATATTTATCTTTCTCTTCCATTATATTAAAATCATTAGTCAAAGTGAAGTAAATATATTGGGTTTTTGACCGTTTATGGCCATTGTAGCGCCGTTTCTATGTATTTTCTATATTCTTAGGCTCGCCAGAATGTTCGTAAGAATGCTCGCTAAAACACACTCGTTTGTTTTTCTGTTTTGTAACATTCGCACGAATGCTTATTACAGGTGAATGCTCAAGTGTATCAGCGCCATTCAAATCGTAACATTAGAGGTCAAAGCCTTTGAGTAATATCAGAATCTAATTGACTGCTGCTGTACTTTCTGGAGTACATTGTTAACTTTTGCTTCGAGCTTTTTGCCGATTAGACCGTTCGCTAGAAAGATCATACAAATTTTGGTACCGGTGTTCGTTTTTATGCTTGTACAATTTTAAATCGGCGAATTTTCATTGTTCTATGCCAAGTCAATGCTCGAGTGTATAAGCACCAATATTTTCTGTAAATAAAAGCCAAGCATTTTTCCGACTACTTATGTGAGATATCACCGAACAACGATGACAAACACTTATAACCACATAACAGTGACTTTTTCCCGCGGCAAATGAAGTGTGCCGAACAAGGCGTGTTAGATCGATGCGTCGTTAATCATACGACGACGGGACGTATCAACAGTGACCTACTATCTCGCGGAATATTTTGTGTCGACGTTGCCAAAGATATATGAGCTGATTAAATTGATCTGACTGCCCTGCTTAGCCTTACCAGCTCTCATTTGAATATAATTATTACAATAAACTTGTATACTTAATCTAATTTATAAAAATCCCGTTTCACATCTGAAACGGCTGGATCGATTTTATGTATTTTTTTGTGTATATTCGGTAGGTATCAAAAATTATATATCATACCGCAAGGTGATATGGTAGAACAACGTTAATTGGATCAACTAGTAGCTTTAATGTAGGTATGTAAACTAATTGAGAACACCTTAAAACAAAAATTGCAATAAAACTTCAGTATATTTGGTAAAATTCTGGACATAGTTCTCCATACCGAGAGCACCCCGCTTTTCGATTTTTGTATTCAGTTTACTCTTCATGCTATCGAACCATTGCACAGAGATTTAAAACGTAAGCTGCTGGTTATTTAAATATTAAATACTTTGGTTTATAGTATACCAGCCTTTGACCGCGGTAGTTTAACCAGATATGACGGCGGGGCTTCATTGTATAAAATGTAAGAATTTTTTCTGTTATACCTAAAGTACTTTTTAATAAATTAATACGGTAAATAATTTATAGATTATAGATATTTGTAGTCCTCCATAACCCGCAGACTATGGATGTTATAAATATAGTGCGGGTGTTATTTTTTATCAAGTTATGGCCGATATTTTATACATAAGACTTTTTACATCCGAGAACACTATCCATGGCATATCCAAAAAAGGATATTTTCTTAAAAAATACCAAAGTTACTCTAATAATAATTATCGCAAAATAAACAGTCCAGAGTCTAGACGACGATCTTTGTGGGTGTTATTGATAAAACGAAACAAAAGCTTTCAATGTCATTTAACATCATATTTTGTGAAACCGAGACAATATTTGCAGACTATAACATTGTAGGCGACGCGGTAGTTATATTAACAATAACATGGCCGCACGATGCGAAAAAGATATACGATGACGTCAACCGTGACTCATTTGCAAAAGGGCGTATCGTATTATGATGGAGTGAGATATATATGAAACAACTTAGCTTCATCGTGCATGTACAGTTCCTAAATTCTATGGTGAAACTATCACGATGGCCTTTTGATGATTTAGTCGTAACTTCTACTACTGCTACCGGTCTTCTCCGTCTTCAGAACCCCTCTACAAAACCTGTTTTCTTTATTTGAGTGTAAGTAATCACAATAACGCTCTGGGTTCCACTGGTGCCTCATTATATAATATAGATAATTTATAATACTACTCAGACTTCCTTTTCATTAAGTAATATCTATGTAATTGGACTTAACCATGTATTTTAACGAAGTTTCAGCGCAGATTACACTTGTGGTTGTATTTAGGTAGGTACTGTGATATTTCACCTTAATCTTTAAAATAATTATGAGTACAAATCGCAAATGTTTGAAAGTATTCCTTCCTCCTCATTCTACTTCAATTTTCACCTTCCTCTACCTTTGTATTTTTTCTATAATCAACATAAAGATCGTATGTATGTCAATATTGAAGATCTTAAGATACTTCACATCTTTTTGAAATCGGAAAGACCGTATACTTGCAAAATTAGTATCCCATAAAAACAATATTTGTCAAAATACCAAGTCCCGCGACCGTTGTGAGATCCATGTAATACCAAGTCGGTTAATTAAAAATCTTTAACGTTTTAAATAAATAGATTGACTCTTACCGTTACCGTTAAAGTACTTTTCTTTCGCCCGTATTACATCACCGAGCGCTCCTTTATTTTTCATGGAACCCTTAAATAAATCCCGTATAAGAGAGAAAAATAAGGAAAACTTACTGTCTCATTCACTCACTTGACGAACTATAGGTCAGAGCGAGACAAGATATGGTATATGTTTAATTTTAAAGTAAACAGTAACAAGTCGGGTCTAATGGAGTTCACAATACCGTTTGCACTTTTACCGACACAAGGCTTGGCTTTCCTTCTAAGAAACAAAGTTCTAGTTGCTCAAGATCGTGTTTGTGTATCTATGAAAGCCTGAATACCTAGATGTGTATTTACCATGAGTATATTACGCCACTTGAGACTAGAAAATTTGTAAAATGAGCGCCCGCGACGCACTTTCGCCTCGGATGATATATGGCTCCACAAGAACGGACTTCTTGGTAACCCTTTACGGTGGTCACGGTCAGTCACATCAATGGAGAACTTATTGTGTGAATTATTATGCGCGGGCCTGTCTCGCAATTAGCTCCACTGCACTTACGGCATAGTGGTCGGCTCGCCATTCGTGGGTTCGATTTTCACACGAGATAACATGTGATGTGATGCACAAATCGTTGTTTATAAAGTTCCTTGCGGTACAGCATTGAATCCTAATGGGAGTAGTCTTTAGAGAAAGAGAGATATAATGAGAAAGAAATGACAGTCATCCACGAAGTACTTTTTCCATTGAACCGAGTCTGTCTGCTTAAATGAGATTTTGATTTATGCGCCTAATCAGTATAGAGCTAAGTGGGGTGGTGCATGTAAATCATGGAATAAAAAATTACGTTCATATCTTTTCTTGTTCCATCGTGTCGTTTAATCCTTTACGGTTTGTGTATTTTTAAGTTATGAATTATCTATTTAGTAACGATATAAAAAATAAATCTACGGTAGCATCAAAATTATACGTGCTGCCTTTCACATAAGAGACTGCTAAATTAAACAAATCGTGGATATTTTTATGTACTTATTTGAAGACCTTGTACATAATAAGGGGAAGGGAGATCTGGAAAACTGAGGTCGATACCTTAACAAAATCCAAACCACAAAACTGTGGATCAGTCGGTTTTATTGACTGCATATCATGGCTTAGTTCCCTCATCCCTTAGGTAAGGCATAATATTTTGGGGTAATGCTACAGGTAAAGAAAGAGTTTTCATTGCGCAGACAAGCTGCATACCTACAAAGGGATGACACTTTTTGACCGTTTCTTGAAATATGGCTGTAAGCCATATTTCAAGAAACTGAGAATTTTAACTATGCCCTGCTTATACGTATATGAAACCGCCGTTTGTGCGCCGCAGTATGAGTAAATTCATTAAAGTCACTAGCCAAGAAGGGCTGATAAGCTACGCTTGGTACCGAGTAAAAGTAGCCGTTTTCATTATAGCATTGTTGTAATAATAATAATGCTGTCTATGTTTCAGGCTTTGGAACCAAGCATCAACGTCACGGCTCAACGACTATCGGATCAGGTACGGGTTATCCAGCGCAGTGGCAAGTTGGTTAACGCCGTGCTTGATAGGATTCGCTCAGAATACTTACCTTCGAGCCATGCTAATCCCGTCCGGCCCACACTAACACCGACACCGAGCGCACCACCAATGGGCGGCAGCGCCGTCAGGGAGGAGCATGACATGGCTGATGATGTAAGTACCCAGTGCAATGAGGAGGTCAAGGACGCTTTGGAATGTGCGATTAGGGACTACCGGTACACATCATCTATTAGGCCTCGCCTACCGCGGTTGCCTATGCATAGGCGAAATATAGCGCTGGTAAGTGCTCTTGACTCATTATTATCAAATTATTTAGATAATAATGAGGATCTCGGTGATACACACTCAATCTTGTACTGTACCGCCGTGGCAGCTTGTCGTATAGCTGGTGTAAAGTTTCTTGAAACTGATACCGTTGTACGACAAAGGTCTGCTGTACCGGCGTGGCAGTGCAGGATTGAGCAACGTATTGCCGAGGCAAGGGCACTTATAGGCAAGCTGATCTGTTTTAGGGAGGGGAATACACGCCCTAGGGTAATGCGCTTTGTGAAACGGGCTTTCGGGGACTAATATTAGTCCTCAAGATTATATAGCCCGGGTCACAGAGCGCATTGACTACCTAAAACAGAAAGTCTATGCATGGGCAAACCGAATACGTAGATTTAAAAAAACGTGTGGACCGGTACGTCATTAATCGTACATTCCAGAGGGATCAGAGGTGGGAATACAGAAGCTAGGAACGACCAGATCAATGTGTGACTAATGTGCAGCGGCCGGATGCGAACGCCACAGCCATGTTTTGGCGTAGCATCTGGTTGACGCCCATTGGTCATACTGAAGATGATTGGATGCAAGATGTCGAACGTTAATGCGAACATATTCCTGAAATGGAATGCGTGGCCATTTCTAGCCAGGATGTTGCACAAGCAGTCCGTCCATTATCTAATTGGAAATCTCCAGGCTTGGACGGGCTGCACAATTTCTGGCTGAAATGGCTACGTAGTTCGCATGGACGCTTGGCATCTCAATTCCAATCAGCTGTAGAATCTGGGTCGTTACCATCATTTATGATGACTGGAATTACCCACCTGCTCCACAAGACAGGCAGTACTAGCGAGCCCGGCAATGATAGACCGATAACATGTCTACCATCGGTCTATAAACTTCTTACATCTATTCTGAGAGCTAAAATAGCTAAACATGTTGAAGACAATTCTATTATGTCAGCCTCTCAAAATGGATGTAAGAAGGGTGCTCGCGGTACTAAGGAGCTCTTCCTCATTGACATGGCCATTAGCCAACAAGTTCGCCGTAACCGAAAGGATCTGGCGGTATGTTGGATAGATTATAAGAAAGCGTATGACTCCGTGCCGCATACATGGCTTTTGAGGGTGCTAGAGTTCACCTTCTTAAAGTCTTGTATGATGTAATGAAATTCGATTCTTTGCTATCCAGGATGCCGAAGGATCCAGGAGGACGGCGAACGTATTAAAATAGAGCGGGGAATTTTTCAGGGCGACAGTCTGAGTCCCCTTTGGTTTTGTCTAGCCATGAACCCTCTCAGTACATTACTGGAGGGTTCAAGGTTAGGCTACAGGTTACAGAGAGGCGGTCAGGTCGTATCCCACCTGTTATTTATGGATGTCCTGAAGTTATTTGCCCACTCTGATGTCCAATTGCTAGATTTACTAAACGTAACCCAAAACTTTAGTAAGTCTATCAATATGGAGTTCGGTGTGGATAAATGTGCTGTCATTCATGTGAAGCAGGGCAGGATGGTGGAATCTGAGGGGATCCAACTCTCAGATTCCCTTAACCTAAGATCGCTTCTCTTAACCGATACCTATAAGTACTTGGGTATGTCACAGGCTTTAAGTATCAATGAAGCTGACATGAAGCAATCGTTGCAAGAGCGTTTCTTTGGCCGCCTGAAAAAAGTACTAAAAAGCCTTTTATCAGGTGGCAACAGGGTTCGTGCTTGCAACGGTTGGGTCATGCCACTTCTTGTATACTCCTTTGGCACAATCAAGTGAACTCAGTCTGAATTGGACGCCCTGGACAGAAGAGTCCGCACATTGTTGACGGCATATCGTATGCATCATCCACGTTCATCCGTGATGAGGTTGTACATCCCGCGGAAGTGTGAGGGTCGTGGCTTTCTGAATATCAAGACCCTACACAACCGCGAGGTGTGCAATCTCAGAGAATATTTTGTCCGGGCGAACGGGGACATGCATCGAGATGTTGTCACAGTGGAAAATGGACTCACCCCGCTCAAGTTGGCTAAGGAGAACTGGCGCATACCTGTAGTACTCAGTACTGATGATCGCAAGCGTGTATGGTAGAGCAAGGAGCTTCATGGCAGGTTCCATCGGGCCCTGTATGGACCCGATGTAGCTATTGGCCTAGGTGAACTGGCTACGCTTCGGTGACCTCTTTGGGGAAACCGAAGGGTTTGTTTGTGCACGAAGTTATCAAGACGAATTACTACCGGAAATATATCCTGAGGGATGGCACTAGCGATATTTGCCGTGCCTGTCACCAGCCCGGTGAATCCCTCAGGCATATTGTTTCCGGTTGTTCACGTCTTGCTAACGGCGAGTACTTGCACAGACATAACCAAGTAGCCAGAATCATTCACCAGCAACTTGCTCTGAAATACAAACTTGTAGACATCGAGGTACCGTACTACAGGTATGTGGCAGAGCCAGTTCTCGAAAATGGCCATGCCACATTGTACTGGGATCGATCTATCGTCACAGACAGGACTGTTGTAGCCAACAAACCTGATATTGTGATGATAGATCGATCAGAGCGCCTCGCAATAATTATTGATGTCACCATTCCTCATGACGAGAATCTCGTGAAAGCCAAGAAAGACAAATAGATTAAATATCAGGACTTGGCTCACGAGATTGTCGACATGTGGGATGTGGACTCGGCAATTATTGTGCCGATAGTTGTAACGGTTAATGGCCTAATAGCCAAGAGCCTCGATCGTCACCTTAAGGGGCTCGCGTTGGGTGCTTGGGTCAAGGGCCTGATGCACAAGGCAGTACTTCTCGACACGGCACGTATTGTGAGGAAGTTCCTGTCTCTGGAGCCCTAACCACCGACAGCTTGGACCCTGTGCCCGTTGCTGGTGGGATCCCACGGTTTTTTTATATTTTTAAATGTATTTTATTTTTTATTGTATATTTAAAAATGTGAATGAAATCTGAAGAAAAATAAATAAAGGAATAATAATAAACCCCAAAAGTTTATAATAATCTGCCAAAACACATACGCATAGCAGAGAGCATTAGCAAATTTAAAAAGGATTTTTTGCATTCATAATTGAAAAATCATATTATTCCATTACAAGTTACTTAAAAGACATTGAATTGTGATAATTATAATGTTAGAATCGTGAGAACGCCAATTGCCAATGCCAATGCGGGTAAATAGTAATATTAATGCCGTTAATTTTTAATTTATTATTATTTTGTATTGGTATTTAATTTCTTAATTTAATTTTAGTTTTTGACATTTCCAGTAATTACTACCGATTTTTTGCTCGACTTGGTGGGGCCACTGCCGCGCCCCCAGATATACCTACTGACATACATATTTAATCCGACAGAAATCATGTTATTTGGTCATTATAATTTTAATTATGTTTTCAAATGTATTGTTGAAATTTTTTTAATTGTATTAAATTCATATTAAATTTTATTCCTTATAAGGTAATACATTTTGCATGCCGCTTCAGCATGGTTGATCATGGTGACACTATCTTACATGTATCCATCTATTTACCCATGTATCGCAAAATAAACAATTTAATTTAATAATCATTTTATTTCATTTCATTTCACCGGTGCATTGTATGGAGGGGTAACACAACCAACTTAACTATTACGCTTTTTGTGTAATTGAAGACATTGAAGAATGCTGCTTTGCAAACAAGGAAAATAATGAATACTTTTAAACAACTTTACAATCTGTTACGAATAGTAATACCAGTCACGCTATGAACGCTACTAATATTTATAACGAACGTGTGTCGCTGCCATATCGATCATTCAGCAAACGACTTGTACTTGACTTGAAAATTGTACCATGAATAAAATGGCAAATAATATTTTTCATGCGCCTTAAAATGTTTTTGCTCGCAATTCTTTTGATTGAAATTTCATTAAGCCTTTTGATCGAAGCTAGCTTCCATTTTCCCCTGAAAGCAGATGTTAATCAAATTAAATATTAATATTTTGAAAGCACTGTTTAATAATCTCCTGCCATATAGTTTAATTAACTGTATGTTGATTATTTGTAATGTAGTGATTAATTGTAATATTGTCGTAATGTCTATATGAATTAGTTACATACTGATGTTTTAGTAATCCTTGTTTTTAATACCTTTGATGTATTAATTGCACAACATTCAGTTATAGTTGGACGAATTAGTACGACGTATAGACGTAATTAGAATAAGAATGAGTTCTAAATGAAATTGATTACTGAACTTTATTGCAAATATGGCTCCATATTTAGATTTTTTGTGTTATTTATAGCTAGTAAATTTTTATTCAGTCCGTGTGGTGACGGATTAAGAATACTTAATGTCACCAACCCATATCATCCCATGGGTGTCATAAAAGCCGACAGAGGGAGCATATTATGCAGAAAACAACACTGTAAAATAAGGAAAACTTGATACAAACCCTATACCAACCCGTTTGGGCAGTGTGGTATAGTAGGCCAATTCCTCCTTTCAAAGGAGAGGCCTAGTCCAGCAGTGGACTGTTAAAGGCTGATGATGATGAAATTTTTATTATTTCTACGAAGAGAGCAATTGTTATTTAATGCTATGTTAAACATAATAATTGTTTTATTTTATGTGTACATATATAGTCGGCTAATTCAGATATAAATCTAGAAAAGTATAAATACACAAATTGGTAGCGCCATCTACCTTTCCATCGAGAACTTATCACGTCAACGTCAATGGTTCGTCGCTGCTTGGCCAATGCGAGCGATGCCTTTTGTTTCCGTCTCTGTCTATCCCATTCCCTGGAAGGGGCACGCCTTTCGCGGATTGGTCGCCAGTAGAGGAGAGACAGTCTAGAATAATCCGCGTCGCGACGAACTGTACCGCACCGCAATATTTTACCGCTATTTCATACTATAAATTAGTACAAAAAAGCCCGCGGGTGAAAGTGATTTGTGTAGTGGAGTGATTCAAACAGCTTCAGGATTCTCGAAGACACCAGGCGGCCGCCATTTGCAAGGAAAGAGGACTGACGTACAAGGTAGGTGCCCCTCATCCTTCAGCATCCTTAGAATATCCTATACCCACTCACAATCCTCTTCCCTTATCCTTTCTAGGCGAGCAGAACTCGCCCTAATACAGTCCACAATATTAATCCTTCTCCAAGTCGCCTAGAACCTACGGTTTCGGTGTAACGCCGAACCATTTTTTGATCCATACGAGTCGGATTCATTTACGTTTTATACGTAAAACCTCGTTATATCTATATACCTAGGCAGTTATAGCACTCCTAGTCCATTCACATAACCGTCACATGGTTGTTTTCGCACGCTTCAGTAGGTAATATACTTTTATGTAGCTACCTACTTACTCAATTATTATTTCTGGAACTATCATAGTTGTCTTGTAAATCTCATATTTCGAGTAACTTTTAATTCCACAGCTCTAAAGTGTTGCCTACTTAGCCTACTTAGGTAAAATAATAGGTACTTTAGATATTCTTATTTTGTTTCGGTTTCATTAGCTTATACTTACGTGAGCATGTCACAACAGAAGAAGTCACGCGTGTCGGAAGACAAAGAGATGACAATCTTAGAAGCGAAGCGCAATATTTTATTTGAGCGCATTCAAAACATTTACGAGCGTTCAAAAACCGCCGCTATTTCTGACAGTAATAGGGAATCATTCCTTAGCTGTTGTATGACAGTAGATAATATTTGAACAGATTTTCATAAGTTGTTAGACGATTATAACACAAGATTACTTTCTATCAATCCTGATGAACAACCGAATTATCAGGCCTACACCTCATTCGAAGAACTTTATTGTATTATTAAGCGTATACAATCGCAATTGGAGGGTAAATATTCGGCACAGCCCGTTTCCGCGGCTCGCAAGCCGAAATTACCGCCAATCGAGATTATGTCGTTTGACGGTGTAGGTACAGTATGACAGTGAATTATGTACGTGTATGGATGTAAGGTTTGTATGTATTTATGTGTAAGTACTAGGTACGTAGAGATGGCTGCGCCCGTCGACTAAGTTTACCCCAGTCGCGAATAAACGCAGTTTGAATGAACACGTTATCTTTAATTCCTCTCTTTTATGACCCTAAACATTCCTAATTCCCTAAAGTGGTGACCCATGAAAACTGTGTTTATTAAATACGTGTTATATATTTCGATATTTGGACAATGGCTACCCCTGGAGTGAATATACCCGCGATGCGTGCCCCGGAGCCGAGACTCGAGTCAAATCCAGAAAATGTAACCACACTCGCTAGTATTACGGTATCGTCGCGTATAGCAGAGTTTTGGGCGGACCAGCCGCGACTGTGGTTCGTTCAATTTGAGGCGGTAGTGGCGAACCAGAAGCTCAGCGATGCTGCAAAGCAGAACTTGGTTGTGACCAAGCTGAATAAAAGCGCCATTCAGCAGGTCAGTGATTTACTTTTGACGCCACCAGAGGAGTCTTCGAAGTCTTCGAAGTCTTCGAAGAGTCGGAGACACGCCAGTTCCAAAAACTTTTGGGAGAAATGGAGCTCGGGAACCAGAAACCTTCCCAACTCCTGAGGCGCATGAGGGACTTGGCACGGGCGAAGATACCGGACCCTACATTGCAAATTATGTGGAATAGCCACCTTCCGGCAGCGGTGCAGGCGGTACTGGCAGTCACAGATGTCAAAGAATTGGACAATTTGGCTGTCATTGTAGACAAGGTCATCGAGGCGACTCGGCCAGCAGAGGTTGCGGCGGTGACGTCGACCCCCACCGCCCAAGATGCCAGCGTAACTTCGGACTTGGCTGCTGCGGTGCAAAAGCTGTGCGTCGAGGTCGCGGAACTGCGTCGCTCGCGGCAACCATTTCGCGGTACGCGTGGACGTAACGGTTATCGTAACTCAAGGTCGCGCGATAGGAACGCGAGTAAAAGTCGGAAGGACCCCGATTGGTTATGCTTTTACCATTTTAAGTACCGGTCGAAAGCTACTAAGTGCGTAGATCCGTGTAACTGGAAGGAGCCGAAAAACGTTACCGTGCCGGAAAACTAACGGTGATACAACCTGTGGCGGAGGTCTGTATCAACGCGTCAAAACGCCTATGTGTTCTTGACCGAAATAGTGGAAATCTTAATAGACACTGGTGCGGATGTGTCGGTAATACCGGTTTCGTTAACCAAAAGCAAACAATTCGCGAGTGAAAAATACAAACTTTACGCGGCTAATGGTAGTGAAATAGGAACATATGGTGTGCGTACTTTAGTTTTAGACCTTGGTTTAAGAAGATCTTTCCGATGGACTTTCATTGTAGCGGCTGTTAGGCAACCTATAATTGGAGTAGACTTTTTATATCATTATAGATTGTTAGTTGATATAGGCGCGCGGCGACTGGTAGATCAGGTTACGCGTTTAAACGTTATTGCGTCAGTCGTATGCCATGGCGAGTATGAGTCAACGATTAAAACACTAGTTAATAACAATATGTGGCATAATATTTTATCTGGTTATCCTGATATTACACGGCCTGTATCGTACAAAGATATTCCGAAGCATTCAGTGTGCCATTACATTGAAACTTCAGGGCCACTAGTATATGCGAAGGCGAGACAGCTGCCTCCGGATAGGTATAAGAAAGTTAAAGTAGAATTTCAAAATATGCTAGATCTAGGTATTTGCAGGCCATCCAAAAGTCCTTGGGCAAGCCCGTTACATGTGGTACCCAAGAAAAATGGGGAGCTAAGGCCATGTGGTGACTATAGGCAATTGATATGATTGATAGATATACGAAATTGGCCGTTATTCTATGCGAGTTCTAAGTCTACAGTGCACGATAATGGTTCTCTGACAGATGCTGACAGGTTGTACTATTTAATAGGTAAACTGTCACCGAAGGCCCAGTCCGTATTTGCAGGTGTCACACCTAGTGCTAAGAATTATCAGGTCATATTTCAGTCACTACTTGATAGATATCACGATACTCGTGTTCGAGATCAAGCTTTAAATCTTAAACTGTCCGGTGCCGCATCTGTCTCGAATTTCCAGCTGTTTATAGATAACTTCGTAACCGCGGTTAATTCTCTTAGGAACTTAAAATTGGAAGATCTTTCCGACTTTATGTTGCTTCAACTTGATTTAAAAAAGTTTGACACTGAAACAATTCGTGCTTTCGAGATGACGGAACGCAATAATAAAATACCTACACTAGATAATTTTATTTCGTTCATCAAAGATCAGTGTCGAATATTTCATAATACGCAGTCTGGTTCACCTAGCCCGTCTAACACTAACAGCAACAAACAAAGGTTGAATAAATTGCGAAATAGTAATAATAACTCGGTCCCTAATCCACAATCTTACGTAACATGCTCGGAATCTAATAAAATTAATTCACAGAAGTGTCTGTGCAGTAATATAGTGCACGACCATTTCTACAAGTGTCCCGCCTTCAATGGTTTAAATCCAACCGCTCGTTTCAAATGTGTAAAAGAAAACAAAGCTTGCGTTAATTGTTTAAGTATAAAACATAAAACGGGTGATTGTTCTAGTAAGACGAAGTGTCGTTCATGTAATCAACGACATCACTCATTATTACATTTAGATAAAAGTTATCCGTTGTCAAGCCAAGCCGCTAACCTTGACACACTTACGTCACAGGTGCAGCCTACGATAACTGCACCTCCCACGATTCAGAGTGAAATATCGTTGTGTACGACATCCATCGCGCGGGCGACGCGCACGCGAGGACGGCACTCGCGCATCTATAATGATCCGCACAGGGCCAAAACGCAATGTACGGCGTCTAAGACGGTACTGTTGGCGACAGCGCAAGTTATCGTTAATGATGTTAATGGGTCGCACATGGTACGTTGTCTACTCGATAGCGCGTCTCAGACCAATTTATTAACATTGGAATGTTTCAAAAGCCTCGGATTGTGGATTAACTTTAGAAATACTAGTTCAGTGGTCAAAGGAATCGGCGGGTCAGAAAAACATTGCAAGGGTTCCGTAGATATTAAAATACATTCGCGTTTTGATAGGGATATTAATTTTAACATTTCTTCGCTTATCGTGGAGCATATTACGGACACATTGCCGAACGCCAATGTAGACGTAGCATCACTCACTCACCTCGAGTCATTGCCGCTGGCAGACGCGGAGTTTTGCGAATCCGGCAGGCATTGATCTTTTGATCGGAGCTTCAATATTTCCGCACTTGCTACTAACTAAAATAGTACGTAGTGAGCGATATGATTTACCGCCCGCTATTGAGACGGTATTTGGGTATGTGATTATGGGTACCGTACCTACGTTATATACTTCTCATTGTATTACGTCTTGTTGTTGTTCTGTTCTTCAAGAGATCAAGGTGGGTGCTAAAACTGTGTGTAAGATAAAGGACTAATTAGCTATGCTATGCTATGCTATGCTATGCTATGCTATGCTATGCTATGCTATGCTATGCTATGCTATGCTATGCTACGCTATGCTATGCCATGCTATGCTATGCTACGCTATGCTACGCTATGCTACGCTATGCTACGCCATGCTACGCTATGCTACGCTATGCTACGCTATGCTACGCTATGCTACGCTATGCTACGCTATGCTACGCTATGCTACGCTATGCTACGCTATGATACGCTATGCTACGCTATGCTACGCTATGCTACGCTATGCTTCGCTATGCTACGCTATGCTACGCTATGCTACGCTATCCTACGCTATGCTTCGCTATGCTACGCTATGCTACGCTATGCTACGCTATGCTACGCTATGCTACGCTATGCTACGCTATGCTTCGCTGTGCTACGCTGTGCTACGCTGTGCTACGCTGTGCTACGCTGTGCTACGCTGTGCTACGCTGTGCTACGCTGTGCTACGCTGTGCTACGCTGTGCTACGCTGTGCTACGCTGTGCAACGCTGTGCTACGCTGTGCTACTCTGTGCTACGCTATGCTACGCTGTGCTACGCTGTGCTACGCTGTGCTACGCTGTGCTACGCTGTGCTACGCTATGCTACGCTATGCTACGCTATGCTACGCTATGTTACGCTATGCTATGCTACGCTATGCTATGCTACGCTATGCTACGCTATGCTACGCTATGCTACGCTATGCTACGCTATGCTACGCTATGCTACGCTATGCTACGCTATGCTACGCTATGCTACGCTATGCTACGCTATGCTACGCTATGCTATGCTATGCTAAGCTACGCTGCGCTACACTATACTATACTACACTTCCGCTTTGTATATGGATGACATTGCCTGTAGTGTCATATCCGCTCCGCTAGCAATTTCGCTTTGTGAAGAGCTCATTCAGCTTTTCAAGCGAGGCCAAATTGATCTTGTCAAATAGACAAGCAACTCTAAGGAGGTTCTCGCACGCATACCAGATTCTCATAAAGCTTCTCCAGATATTGAGTTTGAGAAGTCTATACCGCATAAAGTTCTCGGTTTACGTTGAGACAAATCCTGCGATAGTTTTCGGTATGACGTCTCACCGCCAGATGATATGTGCACCAAACGCACTATGCTGTCCACAGTGGCTCGACTATGGGACATAATGGGTTTTGTGGCTCCCACAATTTTGTACGACAAGCTCTTGATCAAAGAGCTTTGGCTATCAAAGTGTGAGTGGGATGAAACATCCCCTGACCATATTGTCGCCGCTTGGGGCCAGTTTTGTATTGAGCTTACCGCGCTCAATCAAATTACTATTCCGCGTCATCTTGAGTTGATAGATGGATGTACCATCAACTTAATAGGTTTCGCTGACGCCAGCGAGCTCGAGTCGTATATCTGCAAGTCCGCATTGGTTCTAACTACTCGGTGCAGTTAGTTAGTGCCAAGTCTAAGGTTTCGCCTGTTAAAAACATTTCGGTTGCGAGACTGGAGTTAAGCGCGGCCCTTCTGCTGTCTCAGTTGCTCCGCAAGGTTCAAGACACAGTTTTGCCCCACTACCCTATTAATAAAATATACGCATTTTCTGACTCCAAAGTAGTGCTCGCTTGGATTTATTCATCTCCTCACCGCTGGCAGACTTTTGTCGCCAACCGCGTTAGTAAATCGATTGAACTTGTTCCCGCTACTTGTTTCAATCACGTCGCGGGTTATTGTACTCGTCTTCAGGAAGAACTTTCCATAGATCATATTGACTGGAAGTTTATTCCACCAGCATCACCACACTTCGCTGGAAATTGGGAAAGCATGGTCAAAGTAATTAATACGCATCTCTTCAAAGTTATAGGTCAACAGATCCTCTCTTATCTTCATAAGAGCTTTTAACTGTCCTTGCACAAGTCGAGGCGCTGATCAACTCGCGCCCGCTCACGGCATTGAGTAGTGACCCTGCAGAACCATCCGCGTTAAGCCCTGCACATTTTCTGAACACAGTGCCATTATCGTCATTTCCGGCTCCTGAAGCAGACTCTTCAAGCTTGCTCCAGAGACATAATGCCATCTGCTGGATAAACTCGTGCAGTCGTTCTGGCGGCGCTGGCGTGCGGAATATCTACACCAGCTTCAGGCTAGATTCAAGTGGAATAGTCCTGCATCCCCTATACAGGAGGGTACGTTGGTCGTCATAATACATGATAATGCTCCGCCGCTTTCATGGCCGTTAGCCATCGTAGAGAAACTGCATACTTCCAAGGACGGTACGACCCGCGTTGTTACCGTGAAAACCGCGAAGGGGTGCTACGTACCCTGTTGTACGTCTCTGCCCGCTTCCAACTCAGTGAGATCTAGCCTGAAGTTGGATCTACCTCTTAGTTTAAGTATTTAGTTTGTAGTTTTCGCTATTATTGCGTTTGTAGTTTTCGCTAAAGTTAATTTAGATTAATTTTATTATCATATCGCTGTCTTAGCCTATTGATGGGCTATGCGGTAGTACACCCAACATAGCTAAGTTCAATTCTATTTCTTTTAAAGGCAACCCTTTAGGGCCGGGGGATATGGTAGCGCCATCTACCTTTCCATCGAGAACTAATCACGTCAACGTCAATGGTTCGTCGCTGCTTGGCCAATGCGAGCGATGCCTTTTGTTTCCGTCCCTGTCTATCCCATTCCCTGGAAGGGGCACGCCTTTCGCGGATTGGTCGCCGCGATCGTCGACGCGAGAGACAGTCTAGAATAATCCGCGTCGCGACAAACTGTACCGCACCGCAATATTTTACCGCTATTTCATACTATAAATTAGTACAAAACCGCCCGCGGGTGAAAGTGATTTGTGTAGTGGAGTGATTCAAACAGCTTCAGGATTCTCGAAGACACCAGGCGGCCGCCATTTGCAAGGAAAGAGGACTGACGTACAAGGTAGGTGGCCCTCATCCTTCAGCATCCTTAGAATATCCTATACCCACTCACAATCCTCTTCCCTTATCCTTTCTAGGCGAGCAGAACTCGCCCTAATACAGTCCACAATATTAATCCTTCTCCAAGTCGCCTAGAACCCTCGGTTTCGGTGTAACGCCGAACCACAAATATTAAACATACATTTGTCACATTAAAAGTCCTGATGATTTAGGTTTATAAATCATCAGAGGTTATGAAAAATAGTCAACAAAAATTGTAGACATTAAACCAATTCGATGAAACAATGTCGGTTTTTAGAAACTTATTTATATGATTGATATCACAGTGAAGAATGGATGGCTAAGAGCCCATTTAAAATTTGAGAAGTAAATATTGTTTTGTACCTAAGTACTGATTGTAAAATAAAATTTATGCAAATATTGTGAAAGAAATCTAAAAGCAGATTCACAATGCATCTTTTATAAGATTGGAATCTGAGTGTCAGCAAATGGGAAGCAACTCGCATAATACTCGAGATGTAAAATTGGTGAGCAAACAAGCATTCACTGCCAAGACGTTGTGAAGGCGGCTCGTGTAACTGGAATACACATTCAAGCGTATAGTTTGTTTTCTAAATATATCAAATTGTGTAACGACCTGAACGCATGACTACTGTGCAAACTACGAAAGAAGAATTTATTATTAGGCCAACTTTTTCATTCTTGGCGACACTAAGGCCTAGTTTCACCACATTTTCGGATATGTCTTATCAGATAAATATATAGATTCCAGATGAAAAGATTTTTAAGAATAATCTGACAAATGATTTTAAATCCAACTTATTTGCCAGTGGCAAACTGGCCATGCCTCTTATAAAAATTTTAAGGACAAAAATTTTCGTAAAAGTTTCCTGCAATTTAAAAAGTAGATCATAATATAACTTTATAGATTGGTAATCACCGAACTTCCCCCCTGTGGGATCTCCACCTTGTCGTGGTGAGGGGGCTCAGTAGCCGTGGTTAGGGCACCCACGGTGAAGTTAAGCGAGATCCCGGGAGTGGACGCTCCGCGTGGGCTTGAAGGAGGCCTGCGCAGGATGCATCCAAAGTTGCGGGTGCGGGGGACAGTTCTTTCTGTCCCTCGCAGTTGGGCACGGTTGCGGGAGGAGAGGCATGTCGGTGTTGCGTTTCCGCACGCCTTATCTCCCGTGACCAAATGGAGGCGCACCATTTGTTGCGTCGCGGTGGAGCCGCAGAGGAAGTAGTCAGGTTGCCGTCTTCCCTTTCCTCTGCGGCCGTTTTAGTGCCTGCGGACGGCGAGCGCTGGGGCTGCTCCCCGTCCGACAAAAGGCAAGTAGGCAGCGTAGTGTCCGTGCTCATAACGAGACGGGGCCCACCAACACTAACGGCGGGCCAATCCCAGACGGGGTCCCCACTACACGGGACCCCGCCACTACACGGAATCCGTAGGGATACCACGGTGGTTTTAGTGAGTATTTAGGGAAGAGCCTCCACACACCTCTAAGCCTGGTCAATTTCACTCTGGCCGGGTTGGCGTCGAGTTGAGATGGCTCATGAGGAGAGTTTCCACCGTAGTGAACAAAAAAAAAAGAAAAAAAGGTAATCACCGAACTGTACGTGCAAAACTAAACATTTTAGCGACGCAAACACAAGATTTTATGAGACTTTGAGACAGCTGAGTGAAGAAGTACACGAGATTCCAGTTTATTATTTTTTATTTTGAGTTGAAACCTCTAACATTATTAAGATTATTTTTCAAGAAGAATAAGGTCAACTATATTTGTACAATTAAGACCTCTACGTATGGTAGTTATTATAATTATTAATAATGTGTCCGGTAGATAGCAATAGGCTCGCCCTCTATAACATTGGAACCAAAACATAACTGGTAAAGAGTGGGTGTGTAATACACCTCTGCCTACCCCTCCAGGGATAAAATATTTTTTGCAGCCTAAATCATGCCTCTGCAACCATCCCTACACTCTTTTCGCCTCTCTCTATCGAGAACCGTTGTAATCCACTCTTTATAAAGTTTAAAATAATTTTGCCACCTCAACGCAGGTCTGCTGCGCGGGCTTCTTCGATCACAGACCCACAGTGTGGTAGCTTTAGGCCAAATATCGTCAGACATACGGTGGACATGGTAGTCACATTTTAATCTTCCGGGTATTATGTATATAGATGATGGTATACTTCCATTTATTATCTGTTCAACTTGATGTCCCTGTGTCGTTACAAATACATGCATTGTTTCGAAGATCTCCACAAACGTGGTTTAATTGAGTAAATTTCCATCGGCACAGGATATAAATTGTGTCAAAGTTTGTCTGCACCCCACTAACAAAGACTCCGACTGCCTATCAAGTAAGTTAGTTACCTTGTAAAGTGAACTTGTATAGACTTGAATGAGATGCAATGTTTTAGTGGGATTTTGATAGATGCAATACATTTATTCGTAGTTACTTGTGATGTTTGAAAATTGGACAATTAGTGATAAGATAAATATTCTTCATTTGTCTGAAATAGAAAGTCCACCCAAAATTGCTTTGGGCACTCAATTCTTCATTATGGGATTTTTCATTTCCCTGCTTACATCTGATCCATGATTTGGAAATTTAGTGAACATTTGAAAAGCATTTGATATCAAAAGTCAACCCTCTAGGCAATAGCCCGGGTTATTTTTATTCGATCAATATAATTGCATTGCATAGTTACTAAACGTTTAAAGAAATGCCTTAAATATTTTTATAGTATACCATATTTACTTTCATGTGAACTTTAAATGGAACAATATACTGAGTTTAGAGCGTTCAGGAAAGTATCGTGTACCCTAGACTAGACTTCGCTACGATTTCCCGCAACATACATTATATCTTCATAACGCGAAAGTTCAATTTCTCTAAGAAGCAAATGCAAGTAAACTGATATTAGAGGCCGTATTAGTGGAAATGAAGTTGTCGGGGTCGGTCGGTCTAGGTCAGGTTGACTGACTATTTTATATATTCCTGACCGGGTACGCCATCAGAGCACAACGACCACTGTATCATAATTGCACTTATTATTGATACTAAATGTGTTATTAGTTATTACTGACAGTTAATTCACTACATATGTATTCATTACCCATATAAACACTATTTGATGGTAATACCGTGTGAGAGCACTACGATTATTACGTATTCAAAACAACCAATAAAATAACAATATTATGCTCTTAATGTTTCGTGTATAAAATGAATAGTTTCTACCCACGGCTCCAACTGGGTGTTGCCGCAACAAATGGTTATTAATTCAGTAGTTTATCCGTGAAAGCTGTTTATTTGGTCGAAGCTTGAAAAGTAAGAAACATACACACATTCATCCATCCTAACAAACTATCGCAATAGTCACTGTAGGAACTGGCTACGTAATACATATGAATGTTGTCGCTCACAATATACTGTAATAATATAAAAGATTCAGTTGTTTAGTGACTCTACGAAGCGCTGCTGTGTAGGGACTAATATTTGCATATAAAGAGTGCACGGAGGCCCAATTCACCCAATTTTATTTTTCAAAATGCAGTTTCGATCTAATGTCAGTGTCATACTTATGTCATAAATTATATTCTCCCATTGACATTAGTACATATCGATGCCTTCCGGCCAAAAGGTTAGAATCTGCTTTTTTTTCTGCGTCTAATGGTCTAAGTTTCGTGGCTCTAGGACAAACTTTTTGTCGCTTAGGCGGTAAAGGAATTGAGGTTCTAACACTAAGTTTTTCGTCATAAACGACAGTTATTTTTGGTGCATTTTGTATTATGGTGGTTGGATAAAAATAATAATTTGACGACCGGTTGGCGCAGCGGGAGTGTAAGCGACTGCTACGCCGAAGGTCGCGGGTTCGATTCCCGCTCAAGTCAAACATTTTGTGTGCATGAACATGGGTGTTTGTCTTGGTCTGGGTGTTTCTATGTATAATATGTATGTATTTACAAAAAAAAAGTATATATGTATGTTTATCCATTATCTAGTACCCATAGTACAAGCTTCTGCTTAGTTTGGGACTAGATGGTGTTGTGTGAATGTGTTAGAATATTAAATTATATTATTATTATTATTATTAATATTTCAAAACTGTGAGATAAGCAATTTTGGCTTTGATAATTTTTTTCTTTACTTGAACGTTAAGTAGTTTGGGCTGTTAATATTTTATTGTAAAAAATACATTAATCAAATTTTACTTGAATCTTTGTGTACCAAACTTTCGGTTAGGATATTAGGGCAGTTTCTTTGGATAAAATATATGTAATTTATTACATTTAGGTCTCATTTCCGTGACTTTATTTGGCGCTTATTTTTATTTTCCCTCGTCACCAAATCAATCATTGAAGGCGCTTAGGATAAATCATCCAAACTAATGTCGCCTTACATTGTCGCTTACCCTTTTTTTCCCCCCTCAAAAAAAAATTCTGGTATGGTGGTTAAATAACAAGGTAAACCAAAGATTTGGCGGTTAGCTTACAGAAGAATGACAAACAGCATCGGTTATCTCACTCTTTCGTTCAAACATAATGTCGTTAGCGTTGCACAGCGAATATTCACCGCGGCGTAAGCACCTTCGTGCTTGCGAGTCAGTTGGGCGCGAACACAGACATAGATCTACATAGATAACGCAAATGCATGCACTTCGCGTGTCTGAACTCCGACCAAGCGTCGAGCTTGGTCGCCACTAACTTCAGTCACGGTAATATAATCTAACAGTATTGTAACTCGGCCGTCTTCGTGAGTTATATACCTACCAGACGCGCCGCATGCGAGCTGCGGCACGATAGCGGCTGCGGGTACAGTCCGCCCAGTCTAATGGGTACTCTGCTCGCAGCGCGTAGGTATAACTCGAGTTTTGTGCGTTTGTATGGAGTTACAATACTGTTAGATATTATTACCGTGCTTCAGTCCCCGCGCGTCCGTTTTACCGTTAAGTAAACTTTATTCACATTACGTTGCCGCGTTTGCTTCGGACGTTTGATCTGACGTTGTGTATTAGGAGACGATGAATATCGCACAAGCGATACTGTCGCGCATCGCTTCGACTTCGTGATACAGGCAACGTCACAGTAGGTATTAAAAAGTCGGCACGCTTGGTTTCAATACAAATCGTGATAGTTGCGTTATCTATGTAGATCTATATCTGTGGGCGCGAAGTTTTTCGAAGGAAATAAAACGGTAAGATTATTTTAATAGACTTTTATATTCATCTATAATTGTGTATTCTAATTAGTTATTTTAAGTTTTAAAGGTAAGAAATCATTATTTTGCTATCTTGTTCAGACAATACTGAATGGTTAAATAAGTACCTACCGAGTTTTTGTTGGCTGGCCTGGCTTAGGATCATAATCAAGGGTTCGAATCCCAGGTTGGGCCAGCAAGGAATTATTGGATTTTTTGATGAATTCTCAGGCACAGTCGAGAGTTAATCCTGCGACTGATATGACTCTGTTGTGTCAAATTGCCTATGGCACTATGAGAGTGAGAGAATAAAAACTGCTCGTTTGTTTTGCACATATATTAGCGCACGTTAGTAAGTCCCTCTTTTGCAAATTGTTATTCTGCCTCAAGATTTGCCACCGTGACTGATTTAACATGTGTCATCATCATTGTTTTATCTATTGAGTGAATGGATGGGTGAGTGCGAATGAATGGATACACGGCAAAAGCAATAGTAAGAACCCTCTTTTTGGAGTGGCTGGAGGCCGCCACGGTGTCCTCACCTTCCGCCTGACGCATGTCTTCACCGGACGCGGTTGTTTTGGGTAGTTTCTTTGCTGTGGAGGACTCCCCTGGCAACGGACGCTGCGAGGCGATTTACGGCAACTGTAGACGCGGACATGCGGACGACGAGGACCAAACGCCGTCGTACCTAAAAGTGGTCCTTAGGTACGAAATTTTAAGTTAATATTTTTTGTCATACCTAGAATGTCAGCATGAATGTATAATGCAAGAATAACTTACAATGAGTAACAATTGTTTTGTTCAATTTTCTAAAATAAAGACTGATTGAGCACAATTTCTCTTTTTTTAAATTCATATCTTAGTCGGTTAGCCAGTTTAAAAACTTATAAAAGTCTAATGAATGTATGTAAATATGTATGTATAATTTTATAAGAATTAATCACAATGTGCTTTCGCGTTGTATAAAAGAGCTTATTGTATTTTTTATAGATAATTAACTTATTACAATTTCCTTGTTCTTCTGCCATTAACCAATAGCCGGTTATGTCATATTGGCTCCACTTGATGAACAGAAAAAGCACAGGTATGCTCTTTTTCTTCAACAGAAATAAAATAAACGGTGCAGTTATATCACTTGGGTTGGAACTCATTAATTGAGTTGTTTTCATTTACGACGTTTTTTCCTGTTAGTATAATTAGGACCAATTGAGGGTAAGCGACAGTAAAAAGTGTGAGGCGTGTGATTTGTTTTAATTAACAATGTCATTTCGTAGAGACCTTATCAAAAACTATATGGTTAAATTTTGAAACTTTTGTAACGTACAGAATTTTTTTTATGATTTTTTTTCACTTATTTTGAACTTTAAACTACTCTCCTGTAAAGTTTATAAAGTGGCGCTTAGCCTCTTTTGGCCGTAAGGCATCGATATATATCGATGTATTTTCCTAAATTAACTGATAGTCCATTAGGAAGTTATATTTGGGGTTGCATTTATCAGAGGCCGCAATTTTACATAATACCGATTCTGAGTCGATTCAAAATCTAACTTCATTTCATTCAAAATATAGTTTCAATATCCACCCATTGTGAACCCATACTTCTATTTCATAAAATTTTGCTCGTTTCTAAGTAAGAAATTTATTTAGAACATACACACATTCCTCTGCACCCAGAATTACTGTCGCAGTAATAACTGTCGATATAACTCTTGACTCGACCCGAGCCACTTCTGTTAAATTGTTGGGACTATTACATTTTAGGCTGAGATCAACTATCAGCTAAATTATCTGGCAAAAGTTAAATCATTTATATTGTTAGAGAAACAATAAAATTTGCTCCTCAAAAACCTTACCTTTTGATATAGCTGCTATAGCTGAGTGGAGATATCAATAGACTGCCATGCAGAAAGTATCGGGTTAAAGTCCACGGCGCGGACCACTGCTTTTTCGGAGTGTATTGAATTGTTAATCTGCTCTTCTCCGTGCCACAGATAGCACGTTAAGTCATCCGTGCCGGCTGTCATGACGATCGTTGACAGTCGTTAACGCATCGATATATATGTACTAAAGAGAATATGTTAATGCGTTAAAGGGAGTCAATATGTCTAAAAAACTACTGACACTAGTCTAAGCCATGAAATATCGCTATATCTTTGGTTTGCGGAGATCGGACAGACAGTTGCTCTGTGGAAAGCTAATATTCTGTCAAATCCGGTTAGACTAGAAAGTGGACCCCGGGTTGCAAATGGAACAACGCTCGAAGGATGATGAAGTAAGGTCTACATTTGTATCTATTTAACCCGGCGAGCATGAGGTGAAAAAAAGTTACATCAACAATGAGGCAGGGTGTGACATACCCAGAACATAAAGTACCATAACACTAATCTTATTATGTTTCATATAATTGTATTTATCATATAGTGTAGTATATAGGATCACTATAATGAAATTAAACACAAAAGTTTTAAATTATGACATTATTATTTCTTATTCATTGTTTTCTTATACAGTCTAATTATAGGAGAAATATTTTAGAGATTTAGAAAAATCAACACTTATAAAAAGAAAATCGTTTTTAACATTTTAAATCAACATTTATAAGATCTTCCATCAGAAAAACAAAAGTGATCTTATTTTTACAAACATAAGTTACTAGTCTACAATTTTTACATCCGAACTTAGCATATTCCATACATATAGGCTTGGCGAAAATGTTGCAGGAATACTTGGTTTTTCTCAGTTTTTCTATCTTTCTTGTTTTGGCCGTTCAGTCCTGACATTTGACATATCGTCCAGTCATATTTGCAGGTTCAGGTGATGGTTCACCAAGCTGATTCATGATTCGCTGGCGTATAAAAACTGGAATATTTTTCTTGCACTCTGTACCATCTGAAAGACTTAAAAACAAATTAAATAATAAGTCGTTAAACTAAAACACCACGAGACATTACCTGATTTTAAAAACACATAAAATTGAACAAAAACAAAGACAAAATAATATAAAACAATAAAAAATACATTACGTGAAAAAATACGTTAAGCATGTAGCAGGGTATAACGTACCCGAGACAAGTTAGCACACCAATATTCCAGCCGACGCTCGACGCCAAACTGCGATCACGCCACTATCCCCTTCCGCGGTCCTCTGGCTCCAGCTGTTCAGTGCGCTAGTGTTGTCAGACGTATATTTACAAAAATACACATCTTTAGAATTGCACCAGGGTGTGACATACCCTGCCTCATGCTCGCCGGGTTAATTATCGCATGTAGTAGGTTTGCTGAACGGTCGCACATGTGAATAAACCTCAATATTATTACGAGCCAGCCAAATGACACGCACTGTTCTTCCAACGATAAACCGGCGGATAAGAATCGTCGGCAGTATACATCCGCTGTGCGTACATATCTTATAAACAAGCAAGACCCCGTTACGAGGTGACGATGGTCTAGAAGGATAAGGTGTGTGGTTTGACCGCGCCATGCGATGAACTTATCTGACAAAGAGTCCTTACTAGAAATAAGTATAATCATGGAGTACATAGCCATCACCTCAACAAAATAAGTAGCTGTATTTGGGAAGTGTATACGCTACAATGATTAGCTACTAAACTAAAATAATATAAGGAAACTATCAATTAAACCTTTTATTAAACAAAACTGTGTTTCAAAGTGTGTATGTAATTTTGTCACCAGTCTGTTAGCACACACTGCTGCTATAGAGGATCTCATGTGCAATCCACACATTAGTGACGTTTGAAAGTTATGAATCAATCAATCAGCCTATCGCAGTCCACTGCTGGACATAGGCCTCTCCCAACACGCGCCACAGTACACGGTCCTCAGCCTTCCGCATCCAGTCTGTCCCAGCCACCTTTTTCAGGTCGTCGGTCCACCTAGCCGGGGGCCGCCCTACCTTACGCTTGCCGAGACGTGGTCTCCACTCTAGGATACACTTGCTCCATCGGCCATCGGTCCTTCTACAGATATGGCCAGCCCACTGCCACTTGAGTCTATTGATTCTGTGAGCTATGTCGGTAACTTTGGTTCTTTGTCGGATAACTTCGTTTCGGATTTTATCCTTCAAAGAGACGCCAAACATAGCCCGTTCCATAGCTCGCTGCGTGACTTTTAGTTTGTGGACTAGTCCCACTGTGAGTGTCCACGTCTCGGCACCGTACGTCATAACAGGTAGGACGCATTGGTTGAAGACTTTGGTCTTCAGGCATTGCGGTAGGGGCGAAGAGAAAACTCGACGTAGCTTGCCAAACGCTGCCCAACCCAACTGGATCCTGCGGTCGATTTCTTTCTCGAAGTTGCTTCTATCAAGCTGGACTACTTGCATAAGGTAGACATACTCTTGAACAACTTCGAGCATCGATCCGTCGACATAAACCGGTCCCGGCACAATGTGTTCGTTGAACATAATCTTGGTTTTATCCAAGTTCATGCCGAGACCGACCCGTCGAGAGGCTCCATTTAGGCTGTGTAGCATCTCGCTCAGCTCTTCCAGGCTCTCTGCCACGATGACGATATCGTCGGCAAACCGAGGTGGGATATGTACTCGCCATTAATGTTTATGCCCCGTCCAGTCCAGTCCAGCGTCTTAAAGACGTCTTCGAGTGCGTTGGTGAAGAGCTTAGGGGATATTACATCCCCCTGCCTCACCCCTCTACGCAACTCAATGGGGCTGGTTTGGTCCTGGAGCTGAACGGTCAAAGTGGCTGTGTCGTACAAACATCTCAACACCTCGATGTAGCGCCAATCGATGCGACACCGCTGCAGAGCATCCAGAACCGCCCAGGTTTCGATGGAGTCGAAGGCTTTCTCGTAGTCCACGAAAGCCATACACAGCGGCTGATTGTATTCGTTGGTCTTCTGTACAATCTGCCGAACAGTATGGATGTGGTCTACGGTGCTGTAGCCTTTTCGAAACCCGGCTTGTTCCGGTGGCTGGAAATCGTCGAGTTTTCTGGCGAGGCGATTTGTTAGGACTCTCGAGAACAACTTGTAGACGTGACTCAGGAGTGAGTTGGGTCTGTAGTTTTTCAGCAGGGTTTTGTCACCTTTTTTGAAAAACAGAACCATCGCACTCCCACTCCACGCCTGAGGCGTTAGGCCTTGGTGGATAACGGAATTAAACAGGCTCGCGAGCTCTTTCAGAACTGCTGTCCCACCTGCTTTTAAGAGCTCTGTGGTGATTCCGTCATCCCCTGGAGACTTGTTGTTCTTGAGCTGCTCGAGAGCCTCTCTTACCTCGCCCTGGTTGACATCAGGGATGTCCTCCGTGTAATGGCGCGTGAGTTGGGCTCTGTGGTCATCATCGCTGGGTCTCGTGGGTTTAGGCATCCGTGATGCGTACAAGTCCTTGTAGAAACTCTCAATTTCAGCGAGAATCTCGGACTTGGAGGTTACGGTTTTGCCATCCGCAGTATTGAGTTTCGACAGATGAATTCTACCAAGCTGGCGAGCGAAGACTTTGGTGCCTCGATTCTGTTCAATCGCAGCCGTAATGGCGCGGGTATTGGAACATCGGAGGTCACGTCGCACCAGCTTCCGGATCTTCCGGTTTAGGTTTCTTCCATCTGTTGAAGACGTCTGCGCATATGACATTCCCCTTCTTTGCCTCATAAGTTCGAGAGTCTCGAGCGAGAGTTTACTTTGCTTGTTAACGCTTTTTCCGGGAAACACCCTTCGAGACACATCCTGTAGCGTTTTGACCACAGCGTCGGTTTTCTCGTCAACAGTGCCATGGGTTTCCAGCAGTCCGAAACGGTTTTGAAGTTCTAGTTGAAACTTTTCGAATCCAACTGCTAGCTGAGGTGCAGTAGGTCTAAGCGTAGACTTCATCATGCGAAACCTCTCAGCTCTGAAGTCTATATTTAGAGTGCCTCGGACAAGTCGGTGATCGCTACCGGTATTAAACCTGTTGATCACTGAGACGTCTCTAAATATATACCTCCGATCAGACATGATGAAGTCTATCTCGTTCCTTGTCACAGTATCGGGGCTTCGCCATGTCCACTTTCTATGAGGCTTCTTCTTAAAGAAGGAGTTCATTAAGAAAAGCCCCTGTGACTCCAGAAAGTTGACCAGCATTTGCCCCCTGTGATTTCGGCACCCCACGCCATAGGATCCGATTCTCGTTTCGCCGCGTTCTTGTGCTCCCACTTTGGCATTAAAATCCCCCATAACAACGCTGTAGTGTGTCTTGGTGGTATGATGTAGAGCCTTAGTAATGTCCTCATACATGGCTTCGACTATGTCATCGCAGTATGTCGAGGTCGGCGCATAATACCTGGACCACCTTCAGGGAGTACTTGTCGGTGATCCTTAATATCAGGTACGCTACCCGTGTCGACACACTGCTGATTTTTACAACGTTGTTAGCGAGAGATTTGTTAACGAGGAAACCGACACCGCCCTGAGAGGGCTGATCGCCTTCTCGAAAGTAGAACAGGTTGCCTGACTCAAGGGTTACCGTGTCCTCCCCCTGTCTTCGGACTTCAGACAACCCCAATATATGCCAGTTTATATGACCTAGTTCTACTTCGAGTTCGGTGATGTGTTGGTCCAGCCGTAGAGAGCGTCCATTGTACGTAGCCAGGGTCAGTTTCTTGTGGTGGCCGTTTGCCGTAGCCCGGAGATTCTTAGCACCCCCTTCCCCGCTGTTACCGCGACCGCTACCGTAGTTGCGAACAGCGGGGCTACCGAGAACTGGGGGCCTATTCGTTGGTGCGCTCATTGGGTGGTATTTGGCCTACTATACCGCGCTGGCCAGACGAGTTGGTATAGGGTTTGGTTTCAAGTTTTCCATCTCTTCGCAAAGATACTATTCGCTTTTTTTGCAATTTCCTTAGTCGCCTTTTACGACACCCGTGGAATGAAATGGGGTAGTGACACTTGTATTCTTTATCCGTCACTACACGGATGATTGATGATTTGAAAGTTATGTGAATCTTTATTTGTTAATCGTGTGCCAAACGTTGAAAGGTCTGCCACAGAGCTCTGTAAAGACGTGTGAATGCCAACTAGCACTTGGCCAGCGTGGTGTACTGTGGACTAACTTTTCTAATAGTGAAAATATACATGTGCCCAGTGGTCAGTCATATAAATAACAGAGCTCACATCATTATTTGTAAACCAAATCGTTATCGACAGATTTCCTTGTATTCTTTGAATAAAGATTAACCTAGTTTATAAACTCGATGGAGCCCGTAGCTCTTTCAAATCTTCGCCCTTCAATCAATCAGCCTATCGCAGTCCACTGCTGGACATAGGCAACATCTCCCAACACGCGCCACAGTACACGGTCCTCAGCCTTCCGTATCCAGTCCCAGCCACCTTTTTCAGGTCGTCGGTCCACCTAGCCGGGGGCCGCCCTACCTTACGCTTGCCGAGGCGTGGTCTCCACTCTAGGACACGCTTGCTCCATCGGCCATCAGTCCTTCTACAGATATGGCCAGCCCACTGCCACTTGAGCCTACTGACTCTGTGAGCTATGTTGGTAACTTTGGTTCTTTGTCGGATAACTTCGTTCCGGATTTTATCCGAAACGAAGTCCTTACTGACCTTTCATTGGATCGCCGAACTTCGAACGATCTTATTTCTTAGCAACAAACGCCCGGATATGATTTTTGACACAAAGATTTTGTTCGTAGTTTTCATGTTTGGACAGTTCTTACTTGTAGATGTATTATTATGTATGTTATATATTTTGAACAAGTTTTGATAGGTAAGGCATGCAAGAAAAAGGAAGGATAAACAAAATTGAACTTAGTAATTGCTGTATTTATGTTCGTAATAAGATTGTGAAGAGGGTATAAGCGGCCGTTTCCCCGTTTCACCGTTTAGCCCTGCGCCTGTGGGTTCAATCCCGACACGAGACCAGACTGTGTGTAATTTGTTTTTTTATTTTCTGTCAGTTAATCAACTCTACGGAGTTTTATTCATAGTTGCCCTTCAAAACCAGAAAATAAATCTCTTTTGGTAACTGCTTGACGGTTAAAATACAACACATTACAAATCGAATGATTCGTGGGATATTCTTACCGATATAATACCGAAAGGTTTGCATTATCTTGTTTATTCTTGCTTATAAAAGCGGTTACGCCAGCAGTTCCTAATTCTAATCCGGATATGAGAGAGATATTATTGAATAAAGGGATATTACTGAACAGATATATTTTATAAAAGTAAATTACAAAATGCTGCTTGTATTTATTGTTACATATTGTTGTTACAGATTCAATATTCTCATAATCTAATGACTATATTCCAGTATTAGATAGTTTACTGAAGAAATACAAAAATATCATTGCCTTATAAGATTTTCTTGAGTTTATTAGAAAAGTAAGTTATTGGCACTTAATGTACTTGCTAATCTAAAAACTACGAATTATATCATAATCAACAACGGGATATTTAATAGCATCATATTTTATAGCACTTATATTTTTGTGTTCTTTGAGCTTTTAACGTTTTGCTTACTACTATAATAGATTATGTGAATGAACAGCATACAAGTAGTTTTTAGTGTTTACTGATGACTAGAAAAAATATTATTTAAAAAGATTATTTTATGTAACACTACTACGACAGTGCTCCCTATTCAACATCTATAGCAGAGCTTTAATGTATACCTGTATCGTATTAAAAACATTTCGATCAAATATATCTCCTAAAACCTTGCGAAGAATACGCGGTACGTGAAGTATTGAAGGTAATGGAGAGCAGCTTTAATAAGGAAAACAACGTCTAATATATAAAAATATCATATTATGAACCATGTAAAAAAAGGTCTTTTGTATATGCCTGTTAGTTCTGAGAATAGGCCGTGGGCTATTTCCTATACTTTTATGATACAGGTTCCCAAATAGAAATTTTTGACGATTTTTCTTTATGGTAGATGGTTTGCCATGTCAGGTATTGCTATGTGTAAGCTGATCTGGTCCACTATTAAAATCTATTTCCGGTAATATTACGTTACTTTATCAAGGTTTATAGCACATAAAATCACCGACCTCGCTGTTAATAGCCAATTTCATTGGCTTGGTTCGGGGAGATGGGCCACGTTAGCCTTGGTTGGCAACCTGTCTAGGAGAAGGAAAACTCCGAAATTAAACCAAACGTTCGGGGAGATGGGCCTCGTTAGCCTTGGTTGGCAACCTATCTAGGAGAAGGAAAACTCCGAATTTAAACCAACTTTCAGGGAGCATACCCGAAACAAAACCCCGATCTAAGGTGTGAACCGACCCGTGCCGAGGGATTCGTGGCCAGAGAGCAAGCTGGTCGTAAACGGAGGGTGCCTGTGTTGGTGGTCACAGGGCACAGCTGATATTCCGCCTTACCCCCGTAAAGGGCTC
This sequence comes from Euclidia mi, assembly GCA_944739405.2. Classification (NCBI taxonomy): domain Eukaryota; kingdom Metazoa; phylum Arthropoda; class Insecta; order Lepidoptera; family Erebidae; genus Euclidia; species Euclidia mi. The sequence continues at coordinate 74,532,209 of OX123184.2, read as the reverse complement.
TGCGGGGATGGACCGTCTAGATCGCTAAATCTCGTGGGAACGCTATGGGAACAAAAACTTATTCTTCTCCATACGGCGGCGACGCGGTTCGCAACCCGTCACGTCTCGTTTCCCGCGAGGGCGAAAAGCGGCCTACGGAAAGCAGGTTTGCGACATTGAATGTTGGTGGAGGAATGACCGGCAAATTGAATGAAGTATGTCAGATGATGGATGATAGAAAGATTGATGTTCTTTGTGTGAATGAAACAAAAAGAAAAGGGTGTGACACAACCAAGCATGGTGCATATACGGCGTATTGGTCTGGGGTAGATAGTACCACCAGAGCCTGTAAGGGAGTTGGTGTAGTACTGTCTGCGCGAATGAATGAGTGCGTAAAAGAGTTTGAATGTGTAAATGCTAGGCTACTGTGGATGAGAATGAAAGTAGGACTTACTCGTCTCTTTATTGTGGGGGTGTACGCCCCGGTCAATATAGTTACGGGTATGTCACAACATGAGCAAGACGAAAGGCAGGAGTTTTGGGAGAGTTTAAGAGAGATTTTGAGGAACTGCAAGGATAATGAAAGATTGATCTTGTTAGGGGATTTCAATGGATGGGTGGGAGTAAAGCGAGATGGATTTGAAAGGGTGTTAGGTGCATTTGGTGATGAGAGTGTGAACGAAAATGGAAAAGCACTGCTTGAGATTTGTTTGGAGTGGAGCCTTTGTGTGACAAACACCATGTTTGATCATAAAAGGATACATATGTATACGCGAGAGGCGAAAAATGTTAGAAGAAGTATGATTGATTTTGTGATAGTAGATGAACGATTGAGAAAGAATGTGTTGGATACAAGAGTATATCGAGGGATCGGCATCCACACAGACCACTTCTTGGTGTTGAGCCGGATAAGTGGACTCTTTAAAGGATGGCGACACCGAGAGCATAATGAAAATAGGGTCTTGGAAAGAATAAAAGTTGAACATCTACAAGAGAAAGATGTGAAAGATGAGTATAAACGAAGATTGATAGCAAGATTTGAGAGATTCGATGGCATAAATGATATGGAAGAATTATGGCAGGCCTTTAAAGAAGAGGTAGTATGTGTAGCGTCTGAAGTATGTGGTATGATCAAGAGAAGGAAAATACGAAAGGTTAAGAATACATGGTGGGACAAGGATGTACAATCAGCAGTGTCAGAGAAGAAGAAAGCTTGGTCAGATTGGTTGGCTGCCAGAGCAAATGAAAGAATGGGAAAAGCAACGAGTGTAGACATAGATGAAGCAAAAAAGGAGTTTGTTAGGTCAAAAAGAATAGTGAAAGAAATGGTTCAAAGGAAAAAAGAGGAAAAGAAAGATGAGTTTGATAGCAGATTATCTGACGATTTCCAGAGGACATTAAGTTTTTCTGGAAATCCGTTCGTGCAGTTCGAGGAAGAACTCAATCCTCAGAACACACATCCATCAGAGACGAGAATGGAAGTATAGTAAATGGTGAATTGTGCGTGCTGAAGAGATGGAAAGAGTATTTTGAAAGTTTATTCGAAAGAACGGCGCTAGAGACACCGATAGCTGAAGTGAATTGTAATGATAGCAATGATGAAAGCGTTATTGGCGTGGATGAGATCGTGAAGGCACTGGGAAGTATGAAAGTAGGTAAGGCTGCAGGATATGATAGGATTACAGTCGAAATGCTGAAGGCTGGACAGGGCATCATAGTTGGTCAGTTGCAGCGGTTATATAACTTGTGTTGGAACACCGGCCGAGTACCTAATGACTGGACCACAGCTGTAGTTGTGCCTCTTTATAAAGGAAAAGGCTCGCAACAAGACTGCAAAAACTATAGAGGCATTAGCCTTCTCAGCATTGTTGGCAAATTGTATGCAAAGGTACTTATTGAAAGAGTTATGGAAGTGACCGACAAGAAAATATGGGATGTACAAGCGGGATTCCGAAAGGGTATGGGATGCACGGATCAGGTTTTTTCCTTGCGAAGCATAGCCGGAAAATTTTTGGCCAAAGGTCAAAAGGTCTATTGCGCATTCGTGGATTTGGAAAAGGCTTACGATAAAGTGGTGAGGAATGAAATGTGGTCGGTGCTGTCAATGAATGGGGTGGACAGCAGCCTCATTCGAGCTCTGAAATCCCTTTATGAGGATTCTAGAGCTTGTGTGAGGATAAACGGGGCATACACTGACTGGTTTACCATCGATAAAGGTGTTAGACAGGGATGTGTAGCGTCGCCGTGGCTGTTTAACCTCTTCATGGACAGTTGTTTGCAAGATTTAAAACATAGTGACTGCGGATTAAGGATGAATGGGTTACTCGTCAAATGCCTCCTTTATGCTGATGATCAGGTTATACTTGCATCTTCAACGGAGGAGTTGCAGGAGATGGTAACAATCATGCATCGTGCGTTAGAAAGGAAAGGAATGAAAGTGAATGTAAGTAAAACGAAAGTTATGGTTTTTAAAAAGGAGGAATGCGTTACGGCTTGTAATGTTTTGATCGATGGACAGCGAGTGGAACAAGTGAATGAGTTTGTTTACTTAGGTACGTTGTTTACAAGAGATGGTAAGAATGAAGCAGATATTGAAAGGAGAGTTAATGCAGGTAATTGTGTGAATGGAGCTCTGAAGGCGTTTATGAACAGTCACAACGTGTCCAAAAAGGCACGTTTGGCTGTACATAGAGGTGTGTTAGTGCCTACCCTTATGTATGGTAGCTAAAGTTGGGTATGGCAGAAGAGATTTGAAAGTAGAATAAATGCTGTAGAAATGAGAGCACTGAGAAGTATGTGTGGTGTGTCTTTGACCGACAGAGTAAAGAATTGTGTGATACGAGAGTGGTGTGGGGTAAAAGAAGATGAAGTGACAAGCATTGAGAAAGGCATGTTAAGATGGTTTGGGCACATGGAGAGGATGGATGACGATAGACTGACAAAGAAGATATATCAGGCTAGTGTGAATGGGACAGGACAAAGGGGAAGACCTAGGAGAACGTTCTCTGACCAGATTGGAGACATCCTGAAAAAAGGACAAGTCAGAAGTACCCTTAACAGAAGAGCATGCATGAGAAACTTGATGGGAGTGAGTGAAGCAAGAGAGGTATGTCAGGATCGTTGCAAATGGCGTTCCGTAGTCTCTGCCTACCCCTCCGGGAAACAGGCGTGAGTCTATGTATGTATGTATGTTCATTGGCTTATAGTATGAAAAACCTCTTCATGGACAGTTGTTTGCAAGATTTGAAACATAGTGATTGTGGATTAAGGATGAATGAGTTACTTTTCAAATGTCTCCTTTATGCTGATGATCAGGTTATTCTTGCGTCTTCAGCGGAGGAGTTGCAGGAGATGGTAACAATCATGCATGGTGTGTTAGAGAGGAAAGGAATGAAAGTGAATGTTAGTAAAACGAAAGTTATGGTTTTTGAAAAGGAGGAATGCGTTACGGCTTGTAATGTTATGATCGATGGACAGCGAATGGAGCAAGTGAATGAGTTTGTATACTTAGGTACGCTGTTTACAAGAGATGGTAAGAATGTAGTAGATATTGAAAGAAGAGTTAATGCAGGTAATAGAGTGAATGGAGCTCTGAAGGCGTTTATGAATAGCCAAAACGTGTCCAAAAAGACACGTTTGGCTGTGCATAGAGGGGTGTTAGTACCTACTCTTATGTATGGTAGTGATAGTTGGGTATGGCAGAAGAGTCATGAAAGTAGAATAAGTGCTGTAGAAATGAGAGCACTGAGAAGTATGTGTGGTGCCTCTCTGACTGACAGAGTAAAGAATTGTGTGATAAGAGAGTGTTGTGGGGTAAAAGAAGATATAGTGACAAGCATCGAGAAAGGTATGCTAAGATGGTTTAGGCACGTGGAGAGGATGGATGACGAAAGACTTACCAAGCAGATATATAAGGCAAGTGTGGAAGGGACAGGACGAAGGGGAAGACCAAGGCGGACGTTTTCTGACCAGATTGGAGACATCCTAAAACAGGACAGGTGAGAAGTACCCTGAACAGAAGAGCATGCATGAGGAATCTGATGGGCGTGAATGAAGCAAGAGAGATATGTCAGGATCGTTGCAAATGGCGTTTCGTAGTCTCTGCCTACCCCTCCGGGAAACAGGCGTGAGTCTATGTATGTATGTATGTATAGTATGACAATTAATTTACAATGTAGTTTCTCTATTACTTAATATAATCCGGCCACCATTACGTACGAGAGGTACGAATGGAGCCCTCAGCTTAGGTAGATGAAGATCCTATAACGTGATTATACTTGAGGGATGATATAGAACCGGGATTTGTTTCGTACTTCATTTCATGGATTGACTCCAAACCTTGTATATTAGTTCCTCAAACAAAGATACTGAACACTAAGTATTCTTTTTTTGGAAATTCCTTCCCTAAAGGGGTAAGATAGGGGGTCAAAGTTAGTATGTAACTTTTTATCTCTCTAATGGATTGACTTCAAACTTTGTATTTTAGCTCCTCAAATGACGATAGTGAACACTAAGAATTAGTTTTTTTAAATTCCTAGCTTCAGGGGGTAAGATTGGGGGTCAAAGTTTGTATGAAACTTATTATTCCTTCAGTGGATTGACTTGAAGTCAATTCGCTTTGCATATTGGTTCCTCAAATGACCTTAGTAAACACTGAGAAAATCTTTTTGGATTTTCTTACCCTAAAGGGTTAAAAAGGGGAATTTGTATGAAACCTTTTTATTCCTTCATTGGATTAACTTCAAACTTTGTATATAGGTTCTTCAAATGACGTTAGTGAACACCAAGAAAGGAGTTTTCGAAGTCCCTCCCTTAGGGGGTTAAGAAAGGGTGTCCCATTTTGTAATATAAAAAAACTTCAGTGGATTCACTTGAAACTTTGTATATCGATTCCTCAAGTGACGTTAGTGAATTCACCACTAAAACGGGGAGTTCAAAAAAGAGTTCCTGTTTGTATGAAACTTTTAATTCCTTTACTTGATTGTTTTTCATCGTCCCTTATGTGCATTTAATTTTCACTAATTTAAATGTATGCGGCTGGCTCACATGTAAGTGCTCTTCATCTTCACTAACTAAAGTGTGGGATGGTTCTTTATATGACCAATAGAAGCCAAAATACTTAGAACCGTTATTTCGCTATGTTTATATATTGTTAAGCAGGTAAGCATTTTTTATCAGTTATCTGCTTTGCCCAACTGCTGACCAAGGCTTCTCTCATTTCTTTAACCTAAAATACTAAGAAAAGGTTTTTGAACTTGGTTAATTTATTTTACATTTTTTTACAATGTCGCTGAGATAAACAAATGCATACTGCTTCGGAAACCTTGAATAATTTAATTTGTACTAGCTTTTGCAAGCAGCTATGCCTAAATGAAATTTTCATAGTTTGTTCGAGAGTTTTCATAAACCATTAGTAAAATACACATCTGAATCAATTCAGCCATTTTTAAGATTACCCTGAATAAATAGACAGACAGAAAAACAATCTAAATATATCATTGGGGTAGTGGAAACGGGTTAACAACAATATGCAATACAGTTATTTTGAGATTACAGACAGTTTGTTTATTTTTTTTCTATAGTCTCACGCCTGTATTTAAAAGAAGGGCAGAGGTGTTTCATATTACCCACAATTCGCCATGTTTCATATTAGGTCCCACGTAATATTGAGCGAGCTTATTGCCGTTACCGGGCACATTGGCAGACTCCGTGCTGCTACTGAGAATTCGGAAAAACTCAGTAATACTTTTGCCCGACCCGGGAATCGAACCCGAGACCTCCCGTTTAGCAGACCCATACGCTATCCACTGTACCATAGAGGCAGTCAAATATTATTTATTTGTATAATCTGTCTTTATATAAAATCCATGCGTTACTGATTGACTGATAGACATGCTACAGCCGAAACAACTGAGCGCAAGTAGATGACATTTAGCATGTATTATCCTTGAGGTGTGTAGGGGCATACTATGAGTGGATTCTTGGAAATTCCTCTACTAAAGGGGTACACTGGTTGTCAGCATTTGTATGAAACTTTTTATACCCTCAATGGATTAATTTCATAATTTGTATAACTATAGGTTCCTCAAATGAAGTTAGTGAACTCTAAGAAAGTCTTATCTATTTGGAAATTCTTACCCTAAGTGGATAAAAAGGGGAGTCATAATTTGCATAAAACCTTTTATGCCTTCAAAGGATTAACTCTATACTTTGTTTATTGGATCCGCAAATGACGTTAGCGAACACAAAGACATTTATTTTGATTTGCCTAATATTGCTGAGAGATCTTCTTGCGTGATTTCGTGTTGTTGTGAGTAATATTATATTACGTTGACGTAATCATACCATAACATAACTTAACGCCTGTTATCCCCGAAAGGGTAGGCAAAGGTGTATTACACACCCACAATTCGCCAGTTATGTTTCGGTCTCAATTTAATAGAGGACGAGCCTATTTACATCTACCGAGCACATCTGTAGGGGTACAGTGATGATGATGTTGTAGGTATGTGTGAAGAGATAAAGGAAAGATTCCAGGAAACGAAATATATACCTAAGCTTTAATGTGGTACCACAAATATACTTATAAATAAACTATATAATTATGTGTGACCTAACTATACGGGTGAAGGGAGGCGACTGCTGAGCTTCGCTTACACAATAGTGCGCCTTGTATATAATTTGTAGCGTCAGCAGCCGCTAGACATCAATAAGCAAGCGATAATTAATTTATAATGCACACATAACTTTGAAAAGTCAGAGGTGTGTGCCCAGGGTACCTTGGGATTGAACCCGAGACCATCGTCTCCGTTACGTACACCACTGGGCTATCGACGTAATCCTCTAAAGTTATTTGAAGGTATGTGTTATAAAATCAAAACCTGTATTTTGCATGTGGACCTTATTATAACGTTGCGTACTCGCCCCCACAAAACAATTAGCTATTTTATGGGGCGGTGGGGCACCTCTATAACAATCTCCCTCATAAGAAACCTATCGATAGGGTCTCAAAGCGTATTACACAAAATCAGATTATACCTTTAGACGACAATAATAATGCTAGGCATTGAGCTGCTCTAATCCAGTAGAACAAAATTTGAAAACAATAATAAATATTAAATAGGTATCTTTAAAAATTGGGCAAGTGCGAGTCGGACTCGCGCACAAAGGGTTCCGTACCATCATCTATAAAAAAAGATCACGTTCGTTGTATGTATACTTAAATACTTTTTAAGTTTCTACCTGTTTATTAACATCGAGTAACAAATTGCTTAAAAAATACGTTTATTGTATGGGAGCCCCCTCTTTATTATTTACTTTTTTTGTTTAATTATTTATTTTGAAAGGTAATATACAACTACATATTCTGTGAAAATTTAAAGCGTCTGTTACAGTTAGTAATTTTGAGCAAAAAATACGAAAAAATCACGTTTTTGTATGGGACCCGCCCTTAATATTTTAATTTTTTTATTTTTAGTATTTGTTGTTATAGCGGCAACCGAAATACATAATTTGTGAAAATTTCAGATTTATAACTATCACGGTTTATGCAAAGACTTCTATATAAACTGAGGTTTACTTAGTAGTTTTTACTTAGTTTATATAGAAGTCTTTGGGTTTATGAGATACAGCCTGGTGACAGACAGGCAGATAGACGGACAGACGGACAGACAGACAGACAGACATACAGCGGAGGCTTAGTAATAGGGTCCCGTTTTTTACCTTTTAGGTACGGAACCCTAAAAAGGGATTTCCATAGAGTTTCTAGCCAGTTTATCGCCAAAACAGCAAAAAGGTATTATAAATTATAATATAACACGGGCCATCAATGAAGTGAACCAAGACTTAAAGGCAATAAAGCATTGGTCCGATCAGTTTGGACTACCAGTTAACCCGTTAAAATGTCAAGCTATTATCGTGGGTGGTAACCGCATGATGTGCAGAGTGGATTCTACAGCTCACCCTCCAATCATCTTTGACGGGTTAAACATTAAGATCACTTCGAGCGTTAAGGATCTAGGACTACACATAGACGACACACTTAACTGGAGAACGCAAGTCACTAACGTGTGTCAAAGTGTCACTGGGACCCTGCGATGTCTCTATCGTCTGAAGAATTTCCTCCCCTCCAAAACAAAGACTATGCTAGTGCAATCTTTAGTGTTCCCTATCATCGATTATGGTGATGTGTGTTATTATGACCTGAATGCAGACCTTCTCAACAAACTCGACCGGCTTCTTAATAACTGCATTCGATTCGTTTTCAATCTTCGCAAGTATGACCATGTGTCTACTTATCGTTCTCAACTGAGATGGCTTCCCATTCGTCAACGCCGTAGCTTGCGTGCTCTCACTACTCTCTACTCCCTATTTCACTCACCCACTCCTCCAGCCTGTCTAACATCCCACTTTCAATACTTATGCTCTTCGCATGATAAAGCTCTTCATTCTTCCCACAACCTTTTACTTCTATATCCTCAACATAGCTCTGGCCTTGTACATTCTTCCTTCTACGTTCAAGCTATACTCCTATGGAACGCGCTCCCTCTGGAAGTCAGGACGGCAGACAGTCGTTGGACATTTAAAAACAAAGCTCGTCAATGGATTCAACGTGGGTCATTGGCTGAATCATCGTAATCATCACTGGATTATGTATGTATTTATAATATTCTATTGAATATATATGTATATATATAAATATATATGTTATAATATATTAATATATATTATATTATATTATATATAGTATATTAAGTATATTAATTATTAAATTTATATGTGTATTGTATAAGTGTGTTATGTATATTATTTACTAAAGTATCTAGTTATATATAAATTCAATTATAAAGTACTTCCACCTAATACCTGCCTTAACTATCTCTACATCACCCTAAGGTAGACTGTTAGACAATGCCTAAGGCATTAAGTCCGCCTATGTACAATATTGCGCAGGAAGTTTAATAAATAAAAAAAAATTAAAAAATAACATTATGTCAGTATGTAACGGTAAAGTGCAAAATCACAAAGGCGGGATGTTGAGTTTCTTGTCATTCGATCGAGCGGAAATATGCCTTGACAAAGCACATATACCTACACAAATACTAGAATACAACCATCCATTGTCTTGCCCTGGTCCCAATTTATTTGGGGTCGGCGCAGTATGTCCTTCGCTTCCATACTTCTCTGTCAGCAGTCATCCAATCGCTTACCCCTTTCTCTTTCATATCCATCCTCACACAGTCCATCCATCTCTTCCTTGGCCGTCCTCTCCCTTTTCGTCCTTCTACATGCATATCCATCACTTTTTTACCTACATACATCTCATCTCTCCGCATAACATGTCCATACCAGGCCAATCGACTCCCTTTCACCTTTTCAATTCAAAATACTAGAATACAACAAAAACCTTTAAAGTTTATTTTCTGCGATTTCAAATGATGGTTTTAAAATTACTGGGTATTCGAAGATAGTGGCGACGTTTATCCTATATTTCCCTTTTTAGATCACAAGAAAGCTAAAAATCTAGCCTAGGATACGAAATAAAAATTTTAGTTCCTTTAGTCCTTACCAAGTTGTAAAACATATTTGTCTTGCGATAACATTCTAATTTGTATTCAAATTATAATGTTTTTAGATGGTACTATCTCATAGAACACTTTGCTGACGTTACCTAAATTTAAGCTTACGGATCTAGATGTTTTTAGTTTAATTACGTTATTTAAGCTGTTTTTTTTTCCTAAAGTGAGACAAGCAAGATATGATTAGCTTTAAATGTGCTAACAATTGAATGGTATATGTTTTCACAACCACTTGTTGCAAGGATTACAACGCAGTAATCAAAATGGAACCTAATGTTAATTACAAACATAAAAGTATAAATAATGTAGGTAAGTTTACGAAACGATTAACTGATTAAATAAGTTCTGTTGTCTCACCATCAAACGTTCAAACGTTTTCAGTATACGATAAATCAAAGTCAAATTGAATGCTTAAAGTGCGAACTGAGTAATTTGGCAATATGCGGTTAAGTAACGTTGTGTTTACTTTCGTTTACATTGGCAGTATTTCATTCATAGTTAGCGCAGTAAGGCTGCTCCTCTCCGCTTTGTGGTGCCTAAGACCTATTTGGGCCTTTTTCGGAGTATATACCGTTTTACGTCCCGACTTTTGAGGACTTGTGACACCGCTAACAAATGCTGACTACAGACGCATTGGGTATCGTCGATTTCTATCCTAGCGACATATTCACGGTTACTAGTAACACCTATCAAATTCTTTATATTGATTTGTTCCATGGGATGAATATTAGTTTACAATCTGTATGATGTAGATGAGATGAAAGAGATCTTATCTCATTAAATTAAATTCTCAAAAATAAATACTATTTGCTTGAGTTTAAAATACGTTCATCTTTATTGCGTAACATTATGCCACTAAATCGTCTGTGTTTAGCTACTTATACCTTTCTTGGCACTTGTACCTTTCTTGGGATCTCAAAATCAAAGATGGAAATATATGGTATACGACCGTTTATTATTGATCTCAATGATACACTGTCTTTATTACCTAGGTATTGATTAAGTACACAGTATTATATTATTAGTCATAGAATATACATACATTGCACCAAAGAAATGATAAATCTTCGTAGGTATAGTAGCTTAACATAGAGTAGGTAAGTATAATTATATAATTATGTGCCTACGGCACAGTACCAAAACATGTCCATAACCAGTCAAAGATTTCTTTTTATTTAAAAACTAGTAGGTACAATCTTTGAAATCGTTTTAGTTATTTCCTTAGCAGGCCGCGCTGCTAGTTAGTAGCTCGAAAGCAATTCAGACATTGTATAAATAAATTCATACTTGTTTATATCTAGAAATACTTTAAGCAAAAATCAAAGGGCAGACTGAGTAAACATTTGTTATGGAAAACGTCAAGAAACAGACAATTTCATATGCATTGCTAATGGCAAATCTAGATCTTGACTGTTGCGTAGAAGAGAGATTACCGTTCGATGTTGGGTCCTGATATTTTTTTCGAGATTAAATCGAGTGAGAGGAGTGACAATTTCGTATAACGTTTTCCTTTGATGTTGAAGAGCACTTATTAATGTAATTTATGTCCAATATAAACAAAGGACTTATTTTAATATCAAGTCGAAATTCACCACGTTTAGTCGCAGAATACATTATTTTGTGTCTTTCTATGAACTTGTCTGATCTTAACAAACGAATGAATAGGAATAAATGTTTTTAAAATGCATCAATCGTTGGTGGCATATCTTCTTTGAATATCAATTATTCATTATAAAGTAAAATACAAAACAAAATTCAAAAAATGAGATGTAAGAAATCTTGGAACAATTATTTGAATATCACAAAATAATTCTAGCGTTATCTCAAACGCTTCAAGATTTTCGCCTTGGAATCCGGGATACGTTTTACAGCCTACTAAAAGCGATTTATTTGACGGTGATGACTGCTTGTTATGACTGTCATAGATCTTCATAATAGTTGAGGCTTTAGGAATAAACCTATTTAGTTTCGCCACAGGCAACACAATGTGTGTAATTTGGGTATACTTTATAGACGTGACCTGACGTGAGTCATGTATGTTGAAGGACAACAATAATTTATGTAGGCGAATGTAAACTATTTCTATAATAAATAGGTTGGTAATACATTACAGTTCAGGTAAATATGTGGCGTGCGCTTATAAAGGTTCCCTCCATTTAAATTCTCTGTACAAGATTGAAATATTGCAAAAACATAATAAATACATCATTGTTATAAAACAATAAGCCATTTTCCGCTAAATCGTTTACGTAAAGTGTACATATTTCTACTTGTCAAACACAACTAAAAGTAGCGGAAAGTTAGAATAGTTTCAGCTGTTTATTCTTTCAGCGAAACTTTTAAAGTTATTCGAAAGAAATATATGTTTTTGTAAGTGAAACTATCAGTAAAAAACTGAAATTGCGGAAATGTCTATGAGATATTGAGTAGAATTGTTACTAATAATATTGTGTTTTTTTAAGAGTCTTAGTTTATGCAGAATGACGACAATCCTTCTTGATATCCCGGCGGTAATGCCTGCAATATAAGTTTGTACTTTACTTTTGTGTACTTTTGCTACATTTTAAGAAGTCTTCGTAGACAGCTTTGTTGCTGCAATGACCCTTGTTGCGATGAACGATAGGCCAATTGAACTTCCCGAAAGCGAAAGGACTTTGTACCGATAAATGCATAGCGATGAACGAAATAGCCGTTCGAGCTATTGATCGCCCCTACTAAAAATACATATTTTTGAAATCAAACTATTGTTTACATGTGGACAAAATCAAGTTACGTAGCTACGTAGTATCAGTATCTCATTTATTTTTACTCAAAATCAATCTAACTCTATGAACAGTATAAAAATAAATACATGACATACAATATAACAATGAGGTTAGTAAGTATAATTTTAATTTGTGGATGTAATTATGACTACCTTCAGGCAACTAAGCAATGCTGCGAATTAAGTAGTTGAAATACACCAGAAACATAAATTTGTTTTGGGCTGGCTTTTGTAAATTTGCTTTCAGAACGAGGTTCTGCAATATTTGTCAGAATTTTATGAATTTCCACTAGCACCGCGAAACTGTTTTTTTTTTTTTTATTTAACTTTATATACACTGAAGATTAACAAGTAAATTGATTTTGTGATTAGATGTCATGTATTTAGAACCGTGTCCGTATGGTGACGGATTAAGAATACGGATTGTCACCACCACATATCATCCCATGGGTGTCGTAACAGCCCACAGAGGGAGCATATCATGCATAAAACAGCACTGTAAGAGTAGGAAAACTTGATACAAACCCTATGGCAACCCTATTGGCCAGCGTGGTATAGTAGGCCAATTCCTCTTTTCAAAGGAGAGGCCTAGTCCAGCAGTGGACTGTTAAATGCTGATGATGATTTAGAAATATATATATATATATATATATATATATATATATATATATATATATATATATATATTACACTTATTTATTTACCTAATAGCATTCAAAATATGCACAGTATTTCATATTTAAAAAGTACACTGTTGTAGCTCATTACATAATGCAAATAATGGCAACAGGATAAATGTGTACTTATCGGTAAGAAATGTATACTATATATTTTTATACGTATGCCTAAGGCATTCTCTACCAGTCTACCTTAAAGTGGTGCAGAGATTAAAAGTAGGTGCATTGTAGAAGTGAGTGAAGAACTTTTGTAGCATAAACGTAATACATATATACATAGTATAAAAATACATACATTTGATAATACAAGAACATATTATAAATAATTAAGTATACAAAATTTAAATACATAGCAATTAAACTAAGGATACATAACTAATTCTAATAATATTAAATATATACATGCACTAAATACCAATATACATAAACATATAGTTAGGATACTTCTGCCAGCTTATCCAACAACAGCTGTTTTACTCTGGATTTAAAGCGATCCTTGTTGTTCCTTCAAAAGCTTTCATATTTCAGCATATTCAGTTTATTACATCGTATTAAGATTACGAGTATGAAATAACATAGCGTATGACTTTGCATACTTGTAATAACGTTATAAAAACTGTTTTTTTTAACGTTTCGAATATTTACGTTTCGATGTCAAAGTATACTTTACACATCGCTGTTTAGAGGTTTATACGACTTTAATATTTTCTCTTAAAACAGAGTTTTGAATAACACATCTTTGTGATGTGTAACTAAACATTATCAACACGTTGAAAATATGTTTAAATTCTACAAAATATATTAGTCCTGTATACAAACGTAAGACTAATATTATTATTTAAATACATTAGGTATATCACTACAAGTCAGTGCTGAGCTCGGGCCTCTTCTCAGTTAAAGAACAGTTAGTGCACACATACACAGTTTGTTACGTTCGCCAAACGCGGGTCCACATCTTTTTCGGTAAAATTATAGAAAACTCCTCTGACAAGAATTCTTCTTGATGATTACATAATTTGATATAACCTTATTATTAAGAAAGGTGCAATAATAACGCAGTCGGAACGACGATTGGAATATCAAATAAAAATTGGTTTGATATAGAAAACATAGATGTCCATTGGAGCTCACTGTGTCCGTCGTCTAGTAATAGATTTGAGGGCAAATACCTATACATCGCTTGGGCTTAAGCGGCAAGTTACACAACAAAAGTCCAGATTCTGATTAGTTATTGATACGAAAATGGGGCTCAGTGGCGTGCCATCGGAGAGTATAAATAGTATGGCGTTGCATACTTGTTATAACGTTATAAAAACTGTTGTATTAAACGTATCGGATGTTTACGTAAGATGCAGCGGACGAAGGCTGATGATTTATACTCAGAGTAGAATAGATGAAGCGCGATCTTCTTACTTCGGTAAGCTTCTTTAAAAATTATAAATGCATGAGAGATATTTCATTCTTAACAAGATTATCTTGTGAATATGTATATTTTGTGAAACGAAGCTGAAGGTATTTTAAATAGCTTTCTAAGGATTAGATCTATAAACATATAACTTATTGACAATGTTTCATCAACAGCCAAAAGATAAATTCGTAAGTGGCGTAGTACAAACTTTTTCATGGCTCACAGTACTGATATACTAAAAAAATAACGAACGTAAATAGAAAGGTGTACAACAAGGTGACACGAGATCAATTGGAATCCAATAAGCTTTAATAAAATTGATTACTTGGCATAGTGTTAAGATGCTTCAGATTCGCGCCCATAAAACACCGTTTTAACTCAAGCATATTTTCTTTACATAAATAAAACATCTTGAGCGAAATTATTTTGATAGGCAAAGTTATCAGATAGCAGGTATCGGTTATCAATACGAGTACTCCTAAAATTTGAGATCCACCGGGAAATTGTAAGCGGTAGAATTTTCGCGGAATCAATCAGGGAAATTCTCGGCATCGAATTATAATGTTCGGCTGATATATATATATAATAAACGCTCAATTCTTTAGTGCCAGAGATTAAAATAAAGCTAAAATGATGATGAAAATATGAAATGATTGTATGATAATACAATATTATAGTCTCGCTGTGTATCAGGAGCTGTCCGTGTGGTGACGGATTAAGAATACGGAATGTCACCACCCCATATCATCCCATGGGTGTCGTAAGAGCCGACAGAGGGAGCATATTATACAGAGAACAGCTGCTGCACTGTAAGAGAAGGAAAACTTGATACAAACCCTATACCAACCCGTTTGGCCAGCGTGGTATAGTAGGCCAATTCCTCCTTTCAAAGGAGAGGCCTAGTCCAGCAGTGGACTTTTAAAGGCTGATAATGTGTATCAGGAGCTGCCGGAATCCGGAGACGTGGTATCCTTGTATTCTATGCCTAATCCTTGTCGGGTGCGATAACATGGCATCCGCCCAAGAGCACTGGTACTTAAGAAATACGCCGGATCCCTTCTACTGTTTTATTCGACCCTATAGGCCCTGATTATCTAATTATGTAATCACATCTTTCACTTTGGTCTAAATTCTAATTTAGCTCATACCTACTTGTAAAACATTTTTCCCTGTTTATTTGTGCAAAGACGCTCAGTACCTTTATCTAATACCACAGAATAATTAATAGTACTAACGTACAGAAGCTTCACTTTTCAAACCAATTTATTAAAATTGCGACTCTTGGAACTAAGCAATAAAGTTCAATTCAGCTCGCATAAGCACTCAGTGCCTAATGCGATATTAACCTAACAGTTCCCGTTCTTTTCTAACACATAACGCTGTCGCTGTCTGGCGCGGAGTGGCGCGCTAGGGTTGTCGACTTGACGCTGCTACTATATTTATTCATCGTCTATCTACCTACTTGACTACGTACCTAATAATAAATAATTATCCTATAAGTATCCTATCCCACTATTTGAGCTAGTAGAACAAAAGCACAAAAATTCTGGTCGTTTACATTTTTACTATACAAATTCTTAGTTATTTCCTAAACGCGTGGACCGATTTACATGCTTCAAACAGACAAAATGGTTTTTGAACTAGATTTTTAATTTGACACCATAATCGTTGAGATATCTCAACAAATAAAAAGTACAATTTTCAAGTTGCTCTCGTAAAATAAATAAAATCAAAATTTCAAGTTGCTTCCGACACACATCCGTTAAATGAGCAATACTTCGCACCAGACTTGTGATGTGAACATTTTTGTTGTTCACTATTAAAATTATATAAAAACAGTAAAATAAATAATAATTTAAATTATTACTTTAAATTATTTAAAACTGAATGAAGGGAGTGTAATAATAAGAGGTCAGAACTATAACAGTATTTTTCTATATATATAATTTAGATTAAGCTTAGCGCGTGAGAGTTGGGAAGACGATAAACGGCAACAGAGTCAGAAAGCGCGCGCGTGGCCGCGTACCGCCCGCGCCTCCGCCAACGCCGCATCGCTGCACCGTACCGGGCGCGGCGGCTTGGAGAAAACGGCAACGTCGCATAAAATAACCAAACTATACCGTGAATTTGTTACCGGTAATTTTACAAAAAAATTAATAATAGCGTTAATTTTAACGTAATTTTTTTACCGATATTATTACGTTATGCTACTAAATAACGCTACCAAATCGTACCGGTATGCCAGGTATCTCTTTGAAATACCGTTACTTAACGTTATTTTTTATGTGAATTGGTAACGTTTTCAAGCCCTGCCGTAAAGAGCACTTTACAAGCTTTCAGATTATATGTATTGTATGCAATACGATTCACTATTTACCCAAATTTTAATAATATATATAATAGCATTAATTTGATAAATAATATAGAAGTAGTTAGATTAATTAAAATCGTTGTAATTATTAGATATATTTTATTAATATCTTCAAACTAAAATTACACTCTTTTTGTTTTTATTTATTTACATAATATACCTTCATTAGTATTTATTTTTATATCTATAAATTTGTGTACATAATATACCTATATGCATCTGCCAACTACAACGCTATCAAGGATGAGATGAGTCGCATAGACTGGGAACGCGAACTGTGTAGTAGACCGCTAGAAGACGCTGTATCGTTTTTCTATGATACCCTGTACAGTCTACGGAACCAGTATGTTCCAACTAAAACGGCAAACAATTCTTCCAAATTTCCCCCATAGTATAAAAGTCCGCTGTTAAAAGTCATAAAAGAAAAAAATAAGTTTCATACAAAATATAAAAACTTGTCTGACTATCAATCTTTTGTAATGCTGCGTCAGAGGGCGAAAGCTCTAGAACAAGAAATGTTTGATGCTTACATAGCGAAAATTGAAAATAACATTGCAAGTAACCCTCGTGCCTTTTGGAGCTATGTGAAATCGAAACAACGATCGAATACGTACCCCGCGGTATTAAAGCGTGGACAACGTTCCTCTAGTGATGGCAATGAAATCTGTAATATGTTCCGTGACTACTGTTGCTCTAACTTCCTAGAACCCAACAACCTCGACAATACTGCCTTGTCATATCAGTCCATTGACCAGCCTGATTTTTCCCTCAGTAACATTGATTCCGTGCAGATTTACGAGCAAGACGTTAAATTACACCTCTCTAAAGTAGACATCAACAAGTCCGCGGGTCCCGATAGTGTGCCACCGGTCTTTATTAGAAACTGCGCAGAATGTCTTTCAATTCCACTCACCATATTGTTTCGATTATCCCTTGATACCGGTGTCATGCCCTTAGTTTGGAAGTTGGCATATATAACACCGATAAATAAAATAAAAAAGAACCAAATAACAATATAGAAAATTATAGACCGAGCTCTAAACTGTGCGTGTTCGCAAAGATACTGGAGAAAATCATATATGCGCAAGTATACTCGTCCTTAAAACGCAGATTTATAGACCAACAACACGGTTTTCTAAGAGGCAGATCTACCATGACTAACCTTATTATCTTTAGCGATTTCACCTCCGACTGTATGGCACAAAGGTCTCAAGTCGATGTTATATATACCGACTACAGCAAATGTTTTGATCGAATTGATCATTGCACCCTGATTAAGAAGCTATATGCCATCGGTATCGGGGGAAATCTATTTAGATGGTTTAAGTCTTTTGTTGAAAACAGATGTCAGACTGTTGTGTTGAATGGTTACTCTTCTGGAACCATTTTTATACCATCTGGTGTTCCCCAGGGATCTCTGTTAGGGCCTCTTCTGTTTAACATTTTTATTAACGACATTACTTACTGTTTCCGACATTCCAGAATTCTATTATACGCAGATGACATGAAAATAATGAAACAAATAAACACTATTGACGATGCTATCTTATTGCAGGATGACCTACAGAGGTTTCAAACATACTGCATAGAAAATAAGCTAGACCTGAATCCTGATAAGTGTAATGTGAGCACATATACCCGTAAACCCGTTCCTATTATATACGTGTATAAGCTCTTAGACACCACGTTATCTAGAGTGAGTTCAATCAGGGATCTCGGGGTAACGTTTGACTCAAAACTTTTGTTTGATGCACATATTGACAACATTATAAAACGAGCATCCCACTCGCTGGGTTTCATTTCTCGAATCTGTGCAGATTTGAAAGACATTAAAACGATTAAAATCTTGTACTGTTCCTTCGTTCGCAGTCACCTGGAATATGCGTCTCAAGTCTGGAATCCCAATTACAACATCTTCATAAATCGCTTAGAGGCCATAAAGAGAAAGTTTCTGAGATACATTCAATATCCATCTAATTGCTATTTACCCAACTATTACAGTAGGTGTAAAAAAATCCATCTTCTACCGCTGCAACAAAGAAGAAAGATTGCGGACCTGTCATTATTATTAAGTGTCGCAAATGGGTCGATAGATGTAAGCGAATTGGTGAGCAAAATAGGGCTGCGAGTGCCATCCGCATTTCTGCGCAATCCACAGTTGCTGCTCACACCGACAGCGAATACAACCTATAGACAAAACTCATTTGTTATTCGAGCGAGTTGTACATTCAATGCGGCATGCCGGAGTGCTGATTTAGACTTATTCACAAATAGTAACAGCCAACTTAAAAAAATCTTATGTGCCATTTTTTTTGGTGACTGACGATTTCTCTGTTGCAATGTAATGTTTCCATAACTTTTCCTTCTTGTTTCTTGCCTATATCTACAGTTTGAACCACAAGTCAAACTGTCTAATATCTATTAATATTTATACTTGTCTACTCATTCTATTTATCTGTGAAAACTTTTAATTGGCCTTCATTTTTAATGCTCAACTCTGTATATTATGCATATTAGCTGTAAGTTTTCCTAAAATTGTAAAATAAAATACATAATTAAAATAAGAAACAAAATAACTATTAAGACAGTAAATATAAACATTAGAGTAAAGGATAATAAGCATATAAATGTTGTCTATGTAAATACAGCACTTCGTACTTCTTTTGTAATCTTCGTTCCTTTTCTTTTAATTACTTAATTTTTAAGAAACGTTGTTTACATAAAATCCTGGCTTTACGCAAAGCATTTTCTAAATAAGTAATACGCCCTTGAAGAACTGGGTTACAGTTTGGTTGATTATGTTGAATATTATGATTTTGATGGGAACTTGATGGAGTAAGTACATTATCTACTTCCATTGGTATTTCCATTCGTTTCTGAGTCTGACAATATTGCACGTTATTAGACAATAGAAATATGAAGTTGATAGAGCAGCGATAGTCTTATGGAGAAACCAACAGACTACAACGCAGAGGACTCGGGTTCGAATTCACAGCGCGCAGCACTCTACAGTCGTCACGGCGAGCCAGTACTATCAAATATGATGTACAGCGTATACACTGGTCACTGAAATCGTGGAATCATAGAAATATATAACATTAGAGATGAAAAGGATATAATAAGGATATAATTTTTGTGTCATCTCCTTTGCTGAGTGATGAATGCGATTTATATCCCAATATAATGCAGGCCATAACGATTCAAAGCCGGATAAGTGAAACTGTAATTTCCATAATTTGAATGTCTGCACAACCAGTGTATCAGTATTCTAAATATTTAAAGTGGAACCAAATTATCAGACGCCACTGCTGTATGTTTTTATAGTCTGTAACTGCAGCAAAGCTTAGTATTCGAGCATAATCCTGTACGCGTAGTCAACATACCTATATTACTCTTACACTGCAACGCTTGGTCCGTACAAGGCTTTAGGTTAATAGACGCTACTTTTAAGGTAGGTATCTAAGTAAATTATGTACATTGTAAATTAAACTGCGCTTACTATCAAACGCGTGATAGAAAATTAGACCGCTGGACGTCTTTATTTATTGCCAACTTAGCAACCGCGGCTACCCGCTGTCGCTACCAGCTACAGTTTTACCGATGTCCGATAGTTGGTTTCCGTATTTATCCCTCATTCAAAAAACATCGATATCTCCTTTCACTGTCAAATCTCATCACTAAGGCCATTAAATCAATAAATGTATAAAATACCAATGTATAAAATACAAATTCATTTTCACATACGCATGCAAGCTGTTGCTTTGATTTGCAATACGATACATATTGTGTAAACTTAACACCCATTATAGCATAAATACGAGAAAACTAAGAAAGAATAATGGCAGAATTTGGTCTGGGTTTGTTGTGGCGACCTTAAACTTCATATGAACAAAACAAATTGTTTTATTTTTTTACGATTTTAAGATTTTCACTTTGTCTCGTTAAAGCTGGAGTATTTTATGATGATTAAAAGCATTCCAATTGATTATGAACTAGGTACTTACTTTATTATTTGATGATTGGTGCCATAGACAATGGTGGTTGATCCTTATCGATTATTAAATAAATAATTGATATGATTGACCTATATAGGGTTGGTTTGTTTTAAAATATAATTATT
Source organism: Euclidia mi (assembly GCA_944739405.2). Taxonomy (NCBI): domain Eukaryota; kingdom Metazoa; phylum Arthropoda; class Insecta; order Lepidoptera; family Erebidae; genus Euclidia; species Euclidia mi. The sequence continues at coordinate 74,511,312 of OX123184.2, read as the reverse complement.
AAAATGCAGGTCTTTAATCAACATTATATCAATTGGCGAGGCACAGACTATCCGCGCGCCTCTAGCGGCGAATCTGGAAGTTGTCCGGATACGACACTTTTGACAGATTTGAATATAACTTTGCTTCGAGGTTATAGTGGTAATTATATTGAGCTGTCGAAAGTGTCGTACCCGGATAAATTCCAAATTCGCCGCTAGAGTCACCAGTTAGAATCTTAGCATCACCAATAAGCTTATATTTTTAAAGCAATACAACTTTAAAATCAAATAAAAATGGAACTAAACGTCAAAGCATCGTTTTAATGTTGTATCGATTTCACATAAAATCGATTTAAAATGTGTAGCTCTGCTTTTGTCTTTGGCTGTGACAGTTAGTCCTGAAAGATGTCATTCTGTCCTTCAGTTTCTGTTTGATGTCAATTTGTCATATGCCATTTGATAATTCAAACGTACATTGTACATTCTTAACTTAAAAATTAAAACACCGATATCTTCTTTTTCCGTCTTTCCAGAGTGAAAATAGAATCATTTGTAGACTGTATTACTTACGCCGAATTTTTTGATATATTTTTTATTACTGTACGCTTCAATTTAATTTGAGACAATTTGATGTATGGAGATCTGCCATTGTCCTTTGTTGGAAAATGCTGACTCACTGATAGAAGATAAAGTTTCTCCTGTTATTTCCGTTCCGAGATTAGTGGAATCCATATCCCGATATCACATTACACAATGTGTATTAATTAATGAGTATATTATTTCATTATTTTAAGCTTTCTTACTATTTAAATGCAAAAAAGTTATGAAAAATGTAGACGCTACCGTCCATCAAATTTTACACCTAGTTATAGTATATCATCTATGTTTTACACTAATGACAGATGACAGCACGGCTATTTAGAGAATACAGTCAAAGATATGAGTCTGTAAGGAGGCTATGCCTCTTTAAATGAGACGCGTAATTTGACGTTATGATTAACAGACCAACTGACATTACATGTTGCTCGTTTGGTTGGTGGAGCGGTCGCATAAACCACTCCGCCATACGTGCGGTCAATATTAACTTTATTACCATAATCTAGCGTGGTACACTCCTCTTCTTCTGCCTGCCCTGTTCCCATATTACTTGGGGTCGGCGCAGGATGTTTTTCTCTTCAATTCTCTCCTATCAGACGTCATCTCATCATTCACTCCCTTTTCATTATTGTCACCCTTCACACAATCCATCCATCCTTTCTTTGGTCTTCCTCTTGCCTTATATCCCTCAAATCTCATCTTCATCACCTTTCTAGTCACATGATTTTCATCCCTCCTCATCACATGCCCATACCACATGAGTAGATAAACGGAACAGAGTCACAGCTTCATACAACAGCGCGAATCGGTTGCACTACTACAAGCACGCGGCTTATGTGTGCGTGACCACTGGCCGCTTGTCGTGTACGCGGCGAGACTGGAAAAAACCGGTTTACGTAGGCACAGGCAGTTGACAATCTTAGGGTTATTACAACGCACGTTGTTTGTTTTGTACGTTGCAAGTTTTAATATTTTAAAGTAAAAACGTGGTGTTTTATGATTAATAATGGTTGTTTATTGTACTGTGTGTATGAATAATACTAGAAGAAATAATTCAGTCATTATAAAGATTTTAACCATGGTAACGTACAATTGGGTTTTTTAATTATCCTCCTGATAATTTTGTCGCATTTGTTGAATTGCTCGAGCAAAAGTTTCGCGAATATTTCAATCTTGAAATAAATATTGTCAATTTTGACAACGAAATACTTAACATGTTTGCATGTTGTCCACCAGAATATCCTAGCCCGATCCCCTAGAGGATCCTCATGAACTCATTAGTTGTGAAATTGTGTAAAAACAATTAATGTTTACAAAACCAATGACTATCAGAAAGTGATCAGCCATCAATAGGGATTACAAAAAACAGGTGCATGCTATTTTCGACCTTATTGACGTAACTCAGAATTTTTAATTTTATTAACGTATCAATGTCAGAAAGCAAGAAAATCAAAAAAAAAAAGTCTGTCATGAATTGTGAATAAGGTCGAAAATCGCATGCACCTGTTTTTTGTAAGCCTTATCGATGGTTGATCATTTTATAGTCATTTGTTTTGTAGACATTCATTTGTCTTACACAATTTCTTTTTTAACTTATTTTAGATACCTATCCCCGTGGTAAAACTAGTGCCACATAATAGCTAAAAGAGATTCCTATGTTTATTAGCGAAATAGATCAAATTACAAGAAAATATTCAACACTATTAGTGGTATCGTTGGGAATGTCAAATAAATCACGTCGTCACGTCGTGTACTTAGTAACAAATGTATATTTTTATTCCGTGCTTTTAAAAGTTTCAGGTGCATGCCTTTTTTGGTTCCACTCGCTATTTTATTTACAACTGTACTTCTGCCGTATAGCGTATCCGTCGAGTCCAAGAATCTGCCCAATTCACGAATCTGTCGAGTTGGGAATCTGCCAAATCACGAATCTGTCCAATCCAGAATCTGTCGTATACCGAACAAGCGATTTGTCTTAACCTATTGTGACAACCCTACCAAAATAGGTAACAAATTTACAAGCTCTTAAGAAGCTGTCTCTCTGTTCGGTTTATTTACTCATGTGCCCATACCACGATAGACGATTTCCTTTCAGCTTTTCTTGCACCGGTGCAACTTTCAGACTTCCCCTAATAAACTCATTTCTAATTTTATCCATCCTTGTCACCCCACACATCCATCTCAACATCCTCGTCTCTGCTACATGCAATCTTCTTTCATCCGTCTTCTTCAAGGCCCAGCATTCCGATCCACACAGTGCGACAGGCCTTATTACGGATTTTTAGATTTTGTCCTTTAACCTTAGGGGCGGGGCATCCGTGGGTCACAAGTTGTTCCTGTGACCTGTCGCCATTTCATCCAACCTGAGTTAATCCGGTGCGTGACGTTGCGGTCTATTTCCCCGTTGTTAAAGCGCCTACGCATTATTTCACCGCAGCGTCTAACACACGTTATAACTTGCTACGCGGTAGCATTAGATTAACTTAAGCATAACATAGCTATAGATTTGTATAGCCTCTTTTTTATAAAATGTACCTGCTGTATACGATTTGGATAATCCTTCACTCTGCTTTTGTAAGCTGCAAAGATTACACGTCATCCAAAGTTGCCAAGATCGTTTTAATTCTCGAAGTCCAGTGAATCCCTCACATATGGTCCATTACGAGCGGATGAGAAATCAGCTGATCGCATTAAAATTATCTACGAGTTTTGAGAGGATTCGTCACCAAATTATTGGACTTTGAACCGGCTTGGATATTCGTATTTTTGGATCAAGTACGCCGTTAATTGGTTTAAATCGGTACCCAACACTCGATAAGGTAATATTTATCCATAATCAAGGGAATAATTATAAGGTTAGTGGATTATTGTTAATTTATTGTGTTCATTTAAGCAAACGTTGCATAGTGCTAGTTGTCCGTAATAAAGTAAATACTTTATATTAGACTGTAAATTAGTTAATATCATTTGATAAGTAGTATTAGTGCTACATTTTAACTATTTCGTCATTTTAACGGCAACTATTCACATTAATTTTCATGCAGCGGTAGGTACTTAACTACCTAGTTAGCATTTGTATCACAATTTTGAGTGTTAGGTTTATTACGATATATTATTTATTGCTCATTATCGTTATTTATAACCAGATTAGCGTACTTATTGTGTAAGTTTGTTAAAATATTGTATAATTTGTGTTTTTTGCAACCATTAATTTGTTAAGTAGGTAGGTTGTCACTTAGGTATTAGAAAACTTTTCTGTGCAAAGTTATTTGGCTATTATCAATTGTATTTACATAATTAAAAAAGTATTTAGCAGCTTTTATAATATTTGTGTAATTATTTGTAGATTTATACATCTAGAAATTATATTTCGTAGTTATTTTCTTGTATGCGTGGGTAGGTACCTAGTAAGAAACTAAATTTGAACCACACCCTGTACCGGCGCAATTTGAGCTATTTGTTACCTAACATTAACTTTATTTTGTATAAATTCCAGGTCGACAGCACTCGTTACCCATAATGTCCGAGGAAAGGAGTTAGTGAAGAGGCGAGGCAGTTATAAAGGCAGATTAACTGCATTTATTAATTATTTGGACTCGCTTGATGAAAGCTAAGCTAAGCTGAATTGCAGCTGCGCATAGGCAAGATTGAGGGTTTGTACGACCAATATGATGAGGTTCAACTGCGTCTCGAATGTATTGTTGAAGATATTAAATTGCAGTATACTGAGCGTTCAGATTTTGAATCGTTATATTATAAATCCTTATCTAGGGCACAACATCTATTAGGTAAATAGAATCAAGTAAGTCCATCAATTAATAGCGATAATAGTAAGCGTGCCAGTAAATACAAGAGAGTTAAGTTACCTACTATACAGTTACCAAAATTTAACGGTTCTTACAGTGATTGGTTAGAGTTTCGCGATTCCTTTGCGAGCCTCGTTCATTCTAATGATGAACTAGACAACATTAATAAGTTCCACTATTTGCGTTTGTCACTGGAGGGGTCCGCGGCTGTGGTACTCCAGTCGACTGAGTTTTCTGCTGACAACTACGCAGTAGCTTGGAAGATATTATGCGAACGATTTGATAACAAAAGATTGCTCATTCAGAATCACGTATCAGCTTTATTTAATTTAGACGTACTTACAAAGGAATCTTTAGTATCCCTCAAAGGTTTGATAGATTCATTAAATAAGAATTTGCGAGCTTTAGAAACTTTAGGCGAACCAATTAAGCATTGGGATACACTATTAATTTACATGGTCACTCGTAAATTAGATAACAAAACATATCGTGAATGGGAGGAATATAAAAGTTGGGTAGATAAAGATAACGCGATTACTTTTGATACCTTCATTCAATTTATGCGTAACCGTGCCGACTTTGTCGAAACTTTAGAATTGTCACGCAATAATAATCCCTCTCACACGTTATCTAATTTGCGTCCAAAGATAAAATCTATGGTCACGATGCAAGGTTCTAATAATTTACACACAGCATTGACTTTAAAGGTTTGTCCTAAGTGTAAAGAGGATCATACACTGAATAATTGTCCTCAATTTCTCGCTATGAGTATTGATGAGCGTCTTAAAATATTGCCAAATTATAAAGTTTGCTACAACTGTTTACATACGGGTCATTTTGCCAATCATTGTAGAGAATCAGGTTGCAAAACATGTAAGCGTAAACATCATGCATTAATTCATTCATCGGAGCCTAGGAGTGTTAATGTCAATGCGCGTAATAAACACACGTATCTATAACAACGCATCATCTGATAGCCCTTCTCCACCGATATGTTTACCGTCCGCTTCTAGTGAGACAGGTAATGTTGCTCTGGCCGCAAGCGTCGCTCGTTCTTGTAAAACTTTTAGCGACGTATTATTATCAACTGCATTAGTTAAGTTGTACGATTATTCGGGTCGTGAGCATGTTGTTCGTGCTATTTTGGATAGCGGCAGCACATCTTCGTTTATAACCGAGCGTTTGTGTACGCAGTTAAATTTATTAACAAGTTATGTTGACGGTTCGATATTAGGCATAAATAACGTGATTTCTCGCGTCGTCAAAACTTGTCAGGTAAAAGTGACGTCACTCAATAATAGCTATGAAGTTAAGCTTCGTTGTTTTGTTTTGCCATTAATAACCAGTGATGTGCCCTGTCGAAAAATAGACATTTCTGCTCTTAAAATGCTTTCTCAAATCTGTTTAGCTGATCCTACGTTTTATGAGCCCGCAGATATTAATATTTTAATCGGGGCTGACCTGTTTTGGGATCTGTTAGGATCACAACAAATAAAGTTAGGCGTTGATATGCCAGTTTTATGTGAAACTAAGTTAGGGTGGATAGTTTCTGGGCCTATTACCTCTCATTGTACCAAAATGTCAAAGGACATTAGATGCAATTTTACTCAGGTTAGTGGTGATATTGAGAAACTACGAGCCGACTTAAAGACCTTTTGGGATTTAGAGGAAATAAACTCTGAAGCCACTAATTATATGCCAGAGGAAAAGTTGTGTGAGGAAAATTTTATTAAAAATACCACTCGCTTACGTGATGGTAGGTTTTGTGTTCGTATACCGCTTAAACAAAGTCCTGATGTTTTAGGAAATTCGTACAATAGGGCTAAGCATTGTTTACATGCATTAGAACGTAGGCTAAAGTACAAACGAGAATTTAGCGAATTATATATTGATTTTATGTCAGAATACGAAAAGTTAAATCATATGAGCGAAAATAAAGTAGTAACTTTAAAGGAAAATCGTAATGACTATTTTATACCTCACCACGGCATATTACGCGAGAGTAGTACAACTACTAAACTACGTGTCGTATTTAATGCAAGCAGCCCTTTGTCATCAGGTGTTTCCTTGAATGACATACAGATCGTGGGTCCTACCGTTCAGGATGACTTGTTGTCAATACTTCTTCGATTTCGACATCATAAATATGTCCTGTCGGCCGACGTTGAGAAGATGTATAGAATGATAGCCATTCATCCATCTGACAGGCACTTGCAACCAATAGTTTGGCGTAGCAATATAGACGACCCTATTAAGACGTATACATTAAATACGGTAACCTATGGCACGGCAAGCGCGCCATTTCTTGCTACTCGGTGTCTCAAACAAAACGGTCTTGATTGTAAGCATGAAAAGGTAGCTGAAATCATCCAACATGATTTTTACGTCGATGATTTGTTGACCGGTGGGGATGTTTTGAGTGAGGTTGAGTTTATACGCACTCAAGTCACAAATGCCCTGGCATCTGCTGGTATGACGTCAAGAAAATGGAGATCTAATGAACCGCTACTATTAACTGAGTGTAATCAGCCATTGGTAGACCTAAGTATGGGCACTAGCGGGTCAAATAAGTTATTTGGTTTAAACTTCGCAAATACTGATGAGTTAGGTTTTATAGTAAACTCGGTGCCTTCTCTTAGTAATACGAAACGGGATCTACTTTCAACGATTGCACGTATTTTTGATCCTTTAGGGCTTCTTTCTCCTTTCATCATCACCATGAAAATGTTGTTACAAAGCATGTGGTTAGACAAGCTTTCATGGGATGAGCCGCTAAACCCAGAACTTAGAAATACTTGGCATAATGTTGTAAAATCCTTACCTCTCGTAAATGATTTAAGTATTCCACGCATTGTAGTTTGTAATGCGTATAGGTCACTTAAACTACATGTGTTTACAAATGCGTCTGAGCGCGCCTATGGTGCGTGTGTATATGTTCGTAGCATCAGCGATACTAATAAATGTATGGTCAGGTTACTGATGGCTAAAAGTCGCGTTGCCCCAATTAAGCCTACTACAATACCTCGGTTAGAGTTATGTGGTGCCATGGTAGGTGCGCGTATTTATGAAAAAGTTTCACAAGCCTTTCGAATAAACATAAATCATGTTTATTGTTGGACTGACTCAACCATCGTATTGGGTTGGTTGCAAATGTTGCCCTCAAAACTACAACCGTTTGTGCGTAATCGTGTAGCAAAGATATTAGATAAGACGAGTAACTGCACATGGCAACACGTACCAACTGATTTGAACCCAGCAGATCTGATATCTCGTGGCGTGGATAACAGAACCCTGCAAGGGTTGGATTTGTGGTGGTCTGGACCCAAGTTCTTACACAATGAGCAGTCCAGTTGGCCGTCTCAATTGAAACTGAAAGGTTTAGCATTAGAATCTTTGCCTGAAACACGATCACACATTTCACTGAGCGCCGTTATAAATGATAATTGCAAAGATAAACTAATAGATTTTAAAAGGTTTTCAAATTATCTTAGGCTCGTGCGCTCCGCAGCATATTTTTTGCTTTTTACCAAACCTGTGTCGAAAGAATCCTTGTAATAGTAAATTTCTTACAAAGGATGAGTTACAATGCGCATTAAATTTAATAATTATTAATAGTCAACGGGACTCGTTTTCAGAGTATAAGCTACTCGTCAATAAACAGAAACTACCGAAAAAGAGCTCCCTCGTCAAGTTCAATATTTATTTAGATCATGATAATATAATGCGTGTTGGGGGACGTCTCGATAATTCGGACTTTTCGTTCAGTACGAAACATCCCATTATTTTACAGTCCACTCATGATTTTACGAAGTTATTGTTTCATTATGAACATAAAAGGTTAATGCATGCAGGTCCACAATTATTGTTGGCTACGATTAGAGAATCATATTGGCCTATCGGTGGTCGTCGCTTAGCTAAAGCGTGCTACCATCAGTGTGTACGTTGTCATCGTATGAAGGGCAAAACTATTACGCCGTTGATGGGGAATCTGCCCCACCAGCGACTTGTTCCAGGTGGTTACCCTTTCGACAGCACAGGCATTGATTATGCCGGCCCTATACTTTGTGCTAGTCGTCAAGGTCGTGGATGTAGGCTCGTAAAAGTTTATATCGCGATTTTTATATGCTTCACCACCAAAGCTACCCATCTAGAGCTGGTAGGTGACTTGACTAGCTACAAATATTTACTGGCACTCTATAGATTTATTTCACGCAAAGGTAAACCTGTCAACATATATTCGGACAACGGTACCTCATTTGTTGGTGCATACAACGACCTGTCAAAGTTTTTAAAATCACAGAGCAATTCAATAAGCGAGGATATTGCTAATCATGGAGTTAATTTTCATTTTATTCCCGCGTATACTCCTCATTTCGGCGGACTATGGGAAGCCGGTGTGAAGTCGACAAAATTCCATCTTCAACGAGTGTTGGGACATTGTAACCTTACATTTGAGGAATTGAATACCGTACTGATCCAAATTGAGGCGGTTTTGAATTCACGTCCGTTAACGCCGCTGTCTTCGGACCCCGACGATTATACTCCGCTAACGCCGGGACACTTTTTGGTTGGACGACCTCTTACTGCCCTTCCACAACCAAGTTACCAGGACTGCTCCACAACTCATGTATCACGTTTTCAACGGATTGAGCAACTCCGTCAAAATTTTTGGGCACGTTGGAGTAAGGAGTTTGTTGCTAAGTTGCAACAACGAACTAAGTGGCACACATCCCAAGATGGGTTGAAGCTGAATTCCTTAGTGGTCATCAAGGAGGACCACCTGCCACCCCTCAAATGGAAATTGGGGAGAATTGTAGCTGTGCATCCAGGGTCAGATAGAATCGTTAGAGTTGCCGACATTCGCACTTCAACTGGTACTATACGGAGGGCCTTTAATAGAATATGTCCACTGTCAGTGACTACGGATTTGGTTTGAAAGCTTGGAGCTTCCAAAGCCCGGGGCATGTTAAAGCGCCTACGCATTATTTCACCGCAGCGTCTAACACACGTTATAACTTGCTACGCGGTAGCATTAGATTAAGTTAAGCATAACATAGCTATAGATTTGTATAGCCTCTTTTTTATAAAATGTACCTGCTGTATACGATTTGGATAATCCTTCACTCTGCTTTTGTAAGCTGCAAAGATTACACGTCATCCAAAGTTGCCAAGATCGTTTTAATTCTCGAAGTCCAGTGAATCCCCCACACCCGTCCCCTTGAATAAGTGACCCATGACTACCATTAACAATATCTGACAGTGCGTAACATTCTGCGAGTGTAATAAAAATGTTTAAATATTATCGTAGTCATATAATTATTTTCATCGTTATTTCTCTTTGAAAAATAACTTTAGTAATTTCGTACTCGCAGTACCCGGGAAATCGTACTTAAAATTGTATGTTACATATTTGAAAACGTGAGCAGAATTCCTTGCCAAATGTTAGCTACGAGTATTAGTGAAACCATAAGGGTTTCTAAGAGCTCCGTAGGAACCCTAAAAACGAACATGTACATAGTGATATAGTGGGACAAATGGGCGACAGTATGCGATAAATTCCCAAAAGGATTTTCTAGCCTATTCGAGCGACATTCGACATCCAGAAAATATTTGCTCTCGGGAAAGGCCACACATTGAATTCAATCCACGAAGAACAATTGAGTCCTTTTGCACCCTTGTATACTTTAACGCGCGAATTTTTTTATTGCCATGTATGGCTGCAAAACAATCAACATTTACAACATTTAAAATGCGACTGCTCATATCATTATCATAAAGCTTTTTGCAATCCACTGTTGGAAATATGCTTCTCCTCATTAGCACTGTGAGACAATATAAGGATTTGGCCTTTCACACCACGGTGCCTAAACGGATTGATAAAGTGCATGATGTCTTTCCAGAGATACTATTGGCTTCGTGCATATACACGGAATGAAATGAAGTAGTGACTCTTAATCCGTCACCACACGGATAATGTTTTCATGCAATAAGTATTTATTATATATAATCAGTGGTTATCATGTTTTCAAGTGGCACTGTCAAATCTAATAGGCATCATAAAAAAAAATAACAAAACAAAAAACGTACCTACCATAAATCGCAGTTGTAAATGATTTTGTAATTTTGACATTGTAGTCCAACGACAAAATATTGAACTCAGGGACGAATTTCTGTTTCAAATGTTAAAATGATGGCTGAAAATATTAAACTGTATATTATTGGTTAAAGCCAAAAGTATTAACGTCTCACGTTACAGTAAAAATAACCTACAATTGCATACATAATTATCTGAACAATATTGTATAAAAAGAAAATATTGGTAAGTTTGCTTTTCTTAACAATTTCAACAGCCATTATGAACGGAAAGTATTAAATATTGCCGAAACAAATATGTTAAGTAATGTTTTTTAAATTGCATACTGCTACAATTCTGGTTAATACTCCATAATGACGCTACAGCGTATTCAACGAAGTTTAAATAGTTTCATACATATGATTTTTTTTTATTGATGTACATCAACTGTAAATTTCACGTGTAGTTATTTAACTTATGTATTTTGCTGTATAATAATTATCGGCTAAGATATAGGTATTTTTCTTCATCATGTGTAGTGCTATGAAATTCTCCAGTTTCTAGGCCAGTGTCTAGGTTATTTGAATTTAAGAACAATTTTTTAGGGTGTTTATCTGATGGTGCCGACGATCTACTATATAAATATGTACATGTTAACACCTTTAATGTAAAGTCACCCATTTATGTGTAGGTCTTAGTAACATTCTGTTTAAAGTGTAAGTCAGTATAACTTGACAAATAATAATAGTCTAGGTACACTGAAAATAAAATAGAATAGTACAGTTTTTGAAGGGACCTTTTTATTTTCTATATAGTTCGTTCTTAAGATTTTCCTTTTATTTGTAAAGAGATATCTGAAGACGGTGTAATTTATGTCACTGAGCGTTGAAATGTCTGCAAATATCTGGGCTTCTACTGTTTTAAATATGAGACACGTTGGAGAATTAGGGCGAACAAGTCTAGGACTTAAAAGTCTGAGTTTAAAGTCATGTTGTTGTTTTGTTTTTCGTGTGAGTGTGTGGCCAACTCTGGTGTCGGAGTTTTCCGACCGCCCGAAGGCCTCCGACATGGTCTAACGATCCTTATCCTTAGATAAGAACCGGGACCGACGGCTTTACGTGCCCTTAAAGTCATGCTTATAGTTTTTCGTTTTATTTGCGGTTTGACATTGAACGATTTTATTATATGTGTATTACATATAGTTATATATAGTTAAATCATATATTGATTTATAGATAGATAACTACCGCATTAGGCCCGGCACACCTATAGCGAAGCGAATTACGGTGGACGTTTCAAACACTCAAACATCAGATACAAAGTACATTAATAATAAGAAGAACTATTAGTGGATCGCACAGTGGAATCTATCAAAACAAGTCATTTTTATAGTCATAGTACTGTGCCTATGTTTACTAATGCTACTCGAATATTATATGCGACAGCCATATACAGTTGGTGTAGGCATACCTTTTCTTACATTTACTCTAAGTGGCTCATTTCAAAAATCAAAACACGCAACAAGAAGTTATTTGATAATCAAGTAATTATAAAATCGTATAAATACGCAGATAGTAGATATGCAGGTTCTAAGAATATAGTTAGCAGATTCTGTGTTCTTAATGAACGACCAACGCAGCAATGGGGTTTGACAGTTTACAAACATATCAATCTCCATTCCTGAACAAATAGAGGATTTGCCAACTGTTCTACGAGGGAACGAATAACAATTGCTCTATAATGTCGTGTAACGCTTAGCAGTGTTTGACGGTACCGAGAGTATTTAATTATTGTGTGTGTCATTAAATTAACATTGCATGATAAAAAGGGATAATACATGACGTCGCAGTGCTAAAAACGCATAACTGCACCTATTAAGTGCAAATTGAGTTGAATTTATAAAATTATGAGTCTAGTTCTTATTCCAATAAAATAATTGCAAAATATTCCCAGTACAATTCTTATAACCACACCTAATAGGAATATATAATATTTTGTGAAATGGTGATGGTCAATCGCATTTATATATCGTAGAATAATCGCAGAAAGTTGAAGCGATATTTTTTATGCATATTTATCACAAATAATTATGTTTAATTATCATACTGTACAACTGTCACAAGATTTTCAATCACCTTAATGGCCAGTCCACGTAATACTATTGTATTACATAAGCCAAGCGAGGACGTCTTTAGACAGTGGAGTAATCAATATTTGCAATTCTATTGGAAGGCTCAAACCGAATCGGATGCTTGGACGCCTGCCAAATCTAACAGACTGGATGTGAATTTAGACTAAAACTTTCTAGAATTTAAGATATATATACTTATTAGTGTTTACGTACTTAGAAAATAGTCTACTTTGCGTTTCTCTTAGCTACAAATTGACTGCAATAATAAGGCGAATATGATTGCAATCTTTTAACATTTGAACTCAAAAGATTTATTATGGCGCTGATACACTTGATCATTCACCTGTAATGAGTATTCGCGCGAATGTTACAAAGCAGAAAAACAAACGAGTGTGTTTTAGTGAGCATTCTTACGAAAATTAAGTAAATATTGCGTTTTAACCGCCATTGTAGGGCGGTATCTATATATTTTCTATATTCTAAGGATTAGAGTGTTCGCTAGAAAGATCGTGCAAATGTTCGTAGCAATGTTCGTTGTTCGGTTCGATAAAACAAAAAACGGCGAATGCTCGCTGTTCTGAATCGAGGTAATTTGTAGACAAAGAAGAGTGCGCAACTGAGAGCCTACGCATGTGAGCATCGCCCGAAATTCGGTCCTTTATAACCGCAAGGTTGGTAAGAGGCGGTGGGTCAGGGCGACTGTTGGTTTTGTACAGTGTAGTGTTATTGCATCATTTGGTAAGTAAATTTTAAGTATTTTTATTTTCTGTAAGGTGCTTCGTACCAGATGGCCTTTCATAGAAACATACTCAACAACACAGCAAGCATCAATGTGTTTTTACTACGGCCTTAAAATAAAGATGACGTAATGTAGGTATTACTAATCTATTAACATCTATAGCAATGTGCATACTTGCATTAATATGTTTACGTTATATCATTTCACAAGTTCAAATAGATCATACTGTATTTAACATGCACAACAATTTGATTAATGTCCATCCGTTGATTGACACTGCTTTAACAATTTTATATATTGAAAAAGTAGTCAAAGTATATAAGTATAATTATGTTTGGTTCGAAGTGTGGGTGGTAGTCATTTTTAAAACTTCGAACCAAAACGGGACTCCCTTGTTTGACTGAAAGGAATTTGACAAATTTTCACTTCCGATAATCTAAATAGTTCAGTTCCAGGTAACCTACTAAAGACAATCTCTTTTTTCTAATGCAAGTCGTTTTTGGCTCGCTCGGCTCGTGCGTAGGAGGTCAAAGTTCTAACTTTTTTTTTAACGTGAGGAAATGCGTTACGCATACCCCGTCATTCACGGGGAGAATGTGGGGTTATGTCGGGCTCCCCCGGCTGTTTTTGTCATACCGACTAAAACCTCACGGAGTGCCTCCTCATCGCTTTATGGGTGGATCCCCGGAAAACGTTCGCACTCTTCGGCAACCCACCCAGCGATACTCACTCGGAGTAAGAACCGAGCACTTTCATTAATACGAAGCCCGAATTGTAGGGCGACGCTTTCCTCATGGGCTCCGTTGGCGGATGAGAGAGTCCCCGTTCTGTCACCCGCAGCCTTAGCTACGGTGGTATCAGTCGCGCAAATGCATGCCTGCGCCTGCCAGTCCACCGGCGACGGATCGGATCCGCCAGGCTGTTGTCCTCACGAATCCTCTCCGCCGCCTCCTTCCGCAAGATGATATCCTCGCAGAAGGATGCGACCGCAGCCCACTTACGCTCACTTTCTACCATGGCTTGGAGCACGGCTGTCAGCGAGAGGTCCCACCGATATCTCCGATAACAGTGACGAGATCACGTCGCTGCACAGCCCAGGCGGGACACAGCTCGACCGTGTGCTGAGCTGTGTCCTCGCTGCAATCGCAGTGGTGACAGGCGGGACTCAATTCCCCCCTAGCGACCGTGTGCAGGTACTTGCCGAAGCAACCATGCCCCGACAATACCTGCACTAGCCGGAAAGAAAGGGCCCCATGCTGCCGCCCAGCCCACTGTGCCAGTAGGGGCCTTCCCTAAGCGCACTGACGATTCGAAGGCCGACTGTCGGTGCCTCTAATCGTGACATCTATTATTGAACCGCCTGTTGATTGGCTCGGTTTCGCCAAGCCGTAATATCTTCCGAGGGGAACAGTTCTCACCTAACCTAACATTTTTTTAAATAAATAACCTACTCTAACTACTTCCATAAATACACTAATATCACCAAACGTTTCTTGTCTGAAGATTATTTGCTGTAATAAATCATTTGAATAAAGACCAAATGTCCGTGTGGTGACGGATTAAGAATACAAATGTCACCACCCCATATCATCCCATGGGTGTCGTTAGAGCCGACAGAGGGAGCATATTATGCAGAGAACAACACTGTAAGAGAAGGAAAACTTAATACAAACCCTATACCAACCCGTTTGGCCAGCGTGGTAATAGTAGGCCAATTCCTCCTTTCAAAGGAGAGGCCTAGTCCAGCAGTGGACTGTTAAAGGCTGATGATGAAAGACCAAATGCCATAATGACATTATACTTGGTAAGATTTTGCCAAGTAAAAATTTGACCAAATAAAAATATGCGTACTAAAATCATTCGAAATATTGCAATGGTATAAAAAAAGGTTGCCAAAATTTGTTTGAGTAATGAAAATTTGACAATTTTTTTTCAGCAACACAAAAGACTTCTATTTGCAACCACGGCGCGAAGATTAAAAATTATTTTGTGAATTTTTTGTTACATTTGTTATACGTACAAAAATTACAAATATTCTAGTAGGTAAGCTTAAAATATCAAATTCTGAAATATTGACAAAAACATAATATTTTTATCTATCAAGTGTAAATCTGTTGAGCGTTTACTTTTACGTGATTGAGTAATAAATATCCCTTTCTCGAATTTAATATGCGTAGGAACAAACAACAACAGTGAATCAGAAAATAACTCCAATCAAGTCTAAAGCCGGTTAATCGCATAGGTGCGGAAACTAAGGTAGTTATAAATATGAATACACCCACGTCAACTGAGCAGAGGTAGTGTGCAATATTTCAAAATCAAACTAAAGTTACGTGAAGCTATTTTAACGTCCGGCATTAACTCGTTTCATGAAGTCACTGTTTCAGACGTTGACATTTTGTGGACAACCTTTTAGAGTAAAACTAACAAATGTGGCAGCACGAAATTGATGCTTAAAAGCTTTTCAACTGTGCTACCTGCTTGGGAACTGATATACGTTGCTCAATTGACGTACCTGTTTCACGAGAAACTAAAACTCACAATTTACTCTTGGTATTTTTCAAAATTGTTATACGTGTTTGGAATCACCGCACTTCGGACTAATTTCGTGTACTTGAGTTATCTAGTGTGGAAACTAAAGATAAAATATTTATCTACTTGGCAACAGTTAAAATGTGGTCAGATAAAGGACCTGTTCTCTTTGAAGAGATTGTTATAAATTAAATTGAGGATGTCAAAAAGCTTGTCGTCGCATTTGCCCGATAGTCGACAGTAATTACGACCACAAATAGTCAACGTAACCTTTTTTGTAAACTGGAAGTCCTTACGAAATGTCTATAGCTGGGGTGTGTTGCATCGCCGCTGTATTCTGCTCTTTGGTTACGACTGTAAGTGCAAGTGCAGTCGGCAAAACGTAGGAATTCTTCTTATAAATATCTCTTCACGTATGTAGATGTGACAGTCATGGTAGTTGATGTTTGTTTATATTGCTTTATCTCAATAGAGTCAGTAAATTTTCGAGTAAATATCAGATAAATAAATGATTTTCCTTCTTAAACTTAGTTTTAGTCACACGTCGAGATGAAGGTAAAATAAAATACAGAAAGAAGTATGAGAGGAAATACCCTCTCATACTTCTTTCTGATATCGAAAATAATGATTTTGGCTGGCCTATAATTAAATTATGTTGCTCTAGGAGTTAGTAATCCTGAAACTAAGCTGTGGAGATTTTGTTATCCAATATTTCAACCTGGGTCCCGCTTACTAGTCAAACCAGATTTGGCTGAATATTAGCTTTTCCACAGAGCAACTGCCTGTCTGACCGTCGCATTCCGAAGGGATAGCGATATTCCACGGTTTAGACTAGTGTCTGTTTAATTAAATGGACTTCAACGGTCGTTATAGGGCTATAACGACTGTCAAAGATCTTCAACCGGGACCAACGAAGTCCATCCATGTAATACTTAAAGTCCATATTTGAATGATATTCTTTTGGTTGGGTGTGAGGCGAGTCGTCGTCGTCGCGTCGATTATATCTGTAGTCGTATCCCATACACGAGATATAAGTATGTCAAAATCTTAAACCGCTACAAAACGACCGCTGTAATCGTGAAAACTGCCTGAAAACTACATTGTGAAAACTTTGAGTAGACTTTTGGAACTGTTTGTAGTACTAGACATTTCTGTTTACATATTCGTGTTTATTGGCTTATTTTCTGTCAGTTCGTCTAGACACTCTAGACCGATGATGTGTTCATTCAAGAGTAGAGTGTGAAGGTCACTCCCGTCGAACACTTAATCGTCCATTAGTAATCAATTTGGTTTAGATTAGCTCAAGGGCAATTTTTATCTGATGTAGTTTTGTAGACGATTTGTATATAACGTTTCCTTCCCCGTCTGCCTCCGTGGTCCAGTGGATAGCGTATGCGACTGCTGATCAGAGGTCCCGGGTTCGATTCCCGGGTCAGGCAAAAGTGTTACTGGGTTTTTCCGAATTCTCAGTAGCAGCACGGAATCTGGTGTTGTGCCCGGTAACGGCAATAGGCTCGTCCCCTATTACGTGGGACCTAAAATTTAATGGCAAAATGTGGGTGTAATGTTACACCCCTGCGTACCACTTCAGGGATACAGGCGTGAGTTTCCTTCCCACGCTGCGTGGTTCAGCCGACGGACGCGTAGTATGTCGCACCTTTGAAGTTTGCCGATGCCGATCCGCTGTAACTTCAAAGAAGCAATAAGCGTCCGTGGTCAGAACCACTCGCCGTGGGAAGGAGGCCTTAAAGTTTAATCGTGGTCTGAGGGACCGCGCGTAAGGTAACATTTTTGTACCGTAATAAAATTTGTTTCTTTTTGTTATCAACAACGTATTTTCACAGTGAAACATTTTTATTTTGTTAATTATGTTACTAATCATAAGAAAGAGATATAAATGTTGTGGTTTTCTCTAATCTGAATTTTAAGTTTCATAAGTAGTTACCTAGTTTATTGTATTAATAAATGTATATACCTCAATATAATATACAATTTATTAACATGAAACCTTATCATTACTTTTATGCAAAATTTTACTGCGGTCTGCCCAACCGCATGTCGCGACGATGTGATAGAAATCACGACGTAGTTTAAAGGTTATGTAAGTAACAAAAGAGAAATCTAATAATTCTTGTATTGCGCTGGACATTACAAACATCCAAAGGACACAAAGAACACCCACACATACTCAAAATAACCAATTGTGTATCTCACAAAGTGTTAGTCCGCATGGTCAGAAGTATACTGGTATACAATGCCGTACATTATCAATGATTAACTATCTAGAGCGATGTCCTGTTATATCCTAGCTTGCCGTTCGTAATAGGTCGTAAAAGTTAAGCAACGCTTGCACAGGTCGCCTCTTGGATGGGTGACCACGCGTGACATTTATATTTGATCGCTACCGTTTTTCGGACGGCACGTAAAGCTGTCCGAAGAACTTAAGAAGAAGAACAAGGTACCCACTGACTAGAAGGCCTTTGGGGGGTCTGTAAACTTCGACACCAGAGTTGACTACACACTCACACGAAAAAGAAGAAAAAGATTATGACTAAAAAATGTTCGACACTAGACATTTTAAACCATTGATTAAGAGTTATAGAGGCTTGTGGTAGGGTAGTAAGAATTTGAGTGAGCCGAGGCCGAACAGAATATAGATGTGACTAATCGATCGAGAGATTTTAGACCAACTATTGCAAACCAGCCGGTTTCTTCTTCGCTTCAGATAATAGGCATAATTATCTGAAGCGATCCGTGTCTTTGATCAATACACACAACGAAAAAACGAGCAGTAATATTTGGTATCTTATGACGCTGATACCTGAGCATTTAGGGCTCTTTCAAATTAGATGTTTCGTGTCGGACGGCTGCCGCACGTTTACCGTACCGCTGGTTATAACCCGCTGCCGTGCCGCTGCAGTACGGTAGCCGTCCGACACCGAACGCCTAAATTGAAAGCGTATCTGACTGCCGTGCGTTTGTATGCTAGTGATGTTTTAAATTTATTTGACAGCAGTGAAGCCATGGACTCTGACGAAGAAACATTACTGTACTACTCTTGTTGAAAAATATCAAACAGAAACAAAAACGACGCCCCCGTAAAAGCGCATCACCAATGTTTTCATCAACATGTAATTTTGGTGATTTCCATAATCTTTACCCTAGGTTAAAACAAGATTCAAGCATTTTCTTTAATTACTTAAGAATGTCTAGATAATGTTTCTACGTATTACTTGAATTAGTTGGAAGTAAAATTCAGCGACAAGAAACTACATTCAGACATACTATATCAGCCGAAGAAAGAATACTGATAACATTGAGGTACGTAAATTAAACAACTTAAATCATATAGCAGGACGTAATTCAATTACATTTATATGGGATCCTGCCTTTTCGCCGAATATTGTTTGGCCGATTATCACTTGCCAACCAACGTTTCGCCTATTTTACACTTTGACGACTAACGATTGTCAAATTTTTGCATGACAACGTTTCATTTGGTGGAATTATTGTTAAGCTGATTATTGTAATGACAAAAAACGTTTGGGGCATTTATCTTTTGTCAAATTATTAGGCCAGACAACTTTTAGACGAATGACGTTTCGTCTGTTCAGGTGATGTTTCGGGAAGTTCAGATGAAATCGAAAGGAATCGGTTAGGTTAGGTTAGTATGCTGATAAACAATGCACGTCAACTGAAACAATGGCTGGTTAGGTTAGGTTAGAACTGCGACCACAACGCACGACTCGAGCGAGCGAAGCGAGCGTGCCGCGGCAGCGGCCCGCGAAGTGCCAGAACCAAATCGCTTTTATTTCACTACACAGGGCATTTTAATATGCTACATCGGTAAGGTTAGAACTGCGCCAATAAAAGGAAGACCAAACGTAAATTTGGCAACTGTGAGGTTGGGAAATAAAAACAAAATTATATCACAAGTTGGCAAATGATTATTCTGCGAAATAAAATTCTGCGAAACGTTAGTTGGCAAGTGATTATCGGCTGAACAATTTTCGTCGAAAAGGCAGAGATCCCATTTATATAAATTCTTCCAAAATCATATCATCCATTTTAAGCAAATAATAAACATGAAAATTCGATGAAATTAGCTCTCACGTCTAGTCACCGCACTATTCAACGGCGAAATAAACACGTGGAGCTTGCGACGTTGCTGTACTGTTGTCGTGTGTTCTCGGTACCGACACCGCACTGTTGCCGCACCGCGCGCTTTGTATGAAAACAAATGACCGTCCGTGCACCATACGATAAACGCACCGCTTCGGCACTGCAGCGGTCCGACACGAAACGTCTAAATTGAAAGAGCCCTTACTTGTATCAGAACAGCGAGCATTCGCCGGTTTTTGTTTTGCCGAACTGTACAACGAACTTTGCTACAACATTTTTACGATTTTTCTAGCGAACACTAACCCTTAGAATATAGAAAAAATATAGAAACCGTACTACAACAGCAGTTTTACCCAATAATTTATTTACTTTAGTTTGACTTATGAATTCTTTCCAGAGTTACAGTAGGATACATAAACTAATAACGTTTCTAAAAAATAAAATGCAGATCTTGATTTGTACCGGTTTAATAAATCACACAAGTGTCTGTTCCTACGTTCAAATATAATCAGCAGTGTTGAGGAGACGATTATCCGTAATAAAGTACCGCCCAGTGATGCCGGTACCCTACTACAGGACGTCGCTGTGATATTACGGAAGTCGAAGATACCTGCCAGCAATGTCACTATAGAAGAGCGTCAAGCACTGAAAATGATTCGGGACAACCAGGATATTTTAGTGCTTAAGCTGACAAGGGAAACGCCACTGTAGTGATGAATACGGCTGATTATACGGACAAGGTACGAGATTTGTTATGTGATAACAAGGTGTATAAACCGATCTCATATAACCCCACGGCCAGAGTAACGCGCAGAATACGAGCACTGATACAAGACCACCAGGACCTGTTCACGGAAGATGAGTACAGCAAGTTATATGGTCCCAAGCCATACCAACCTCCTAGGCTATATGGTCTGCCTAAGGTACATAAGACCAACGTGCCACTGCGGCCTATCGTAAGTCAGATTTCCTCGTCTTCTTACGACCTTGCGAAGCACGTTGCATGGGTATTGCAGCCATTAGTCGCTATGACACCGTCTTTCGTGAAGAACTCGCGTCATTTCGTCCAGATCGTACAAAGTATCCGATTGGAACCGGAAGATGTAATGGTGAGCTTTGACGTTGAGTCGATCTTTACCAATGTTCCAATAAGGGAATGTCTGGACGTAGTGAGGGACAGACTGAGTGACAACGATATGCCTCACAACTATATTGATCTACTAAAATACTGCTTAGATGGCAACTACTTCCTCTTCCAAGGCCAATATTACCTCCAGATCGATGGTATCGCAATGGGGAGTCCGGTAGCCCCAGTACTGGCTAATATCTGGATGGAACATTTTGAGGAAAAGGCGCTTAGCATCGGACCTAAGACCATCAGGCTTTGGAAAAGATACGTGGACGATATCCTTAGTATCGTAAAAGGAGGTAAGCAGGAAGTAGATCAATATGTGCAATACCTTAACTCCATTCATCCGAAGATGAGATTCACCTACGAAATGGAAACTGACAGATCGTTGTCATTCTTGGATGTCAAAGTGACTGTGAGACCAAATGGGTCCTTAACACACTGCGTATACCGGAAGCCTACACACACAGATCGCCTGCACGCCACGTCGCACCTCCATCCTCGACACCTGCAATCCGTTGTGACGTCACTAAAAAACAGAGCACACGACCTCTGGGACCCTGAGCATTTGAAACTAGAGCTAGACCATGTTCAGGAGGTACTCAGGAAGAACGGATACCAGGTACAACGTCGAATGACGCGGCCTATCAAGCGAGAAAAACATCCGGCGTTAAATAGACAACCTACCTACATGCCCTACATTAGAGGTGTTACGGATAAAATAGGAGCAAAGTTAAAAAACTATTCCATTCCGACCGTATTTACACCAGGGGCCAAAGTATACAACATGGTGGGCACACCAAAGGATGTTCTACCACTACAAACTCCAGGTGTCTATAAAATCAACTGCAGCTGCGGAAGCTCTTACATAGGGCAAACGAAGCGGACTATCTCTGAACGTATAAAGGAGCACATCGTAGCTGTAAAGAACCGTCAAACGAACAAATCGGCGATTGCGAAACATTTAATTCAATTTTTGGTGACCGACCAACCACTGGATTGAATTTCATCGTCCCCAAGTCCTCTCCACGGAACGCTACTTTTACCCAACAGTTGTGCGTGAAGCGATCGAAATCAGAAAACATAAAAAAATCAATCGGGAAGAGGGCTTCAAATTGTCATCGGCGTGGAATCCAGTGATCCGGTTAACAACACCCTACTTTAATGCGCAGTCGGCGAATGTTCAATATACAGATACGGTTAGTGTGTTTTGCGCCGGTTCTTCGAAAATCAACAACCCGGGGGTAGAAATAGAATCTTCTACCTCGCACTCGGAGACGTGACATCGCTACACCAGTCAGCTTGCGACCACGGGACGTGCAACCGTCTCGTAACGTCAAGCAAATATAAGGTATGTAAATACCTAATGCATGTTCGCGTTTGTTCCCGTATAGATATATATGTCTTCAGTACTCGCCGAAATCGAAGCATGCCTCAATTCAAGGCCACTTTGCCCCATATCAGAAGATCCTGAAGGTTTGGACTATTTAACACCATCACACTTTTTAACAAGCGGCCCAACACTGACCTTGATTGAGACGGAAAGAAATATGAGGACTTATGGAAAAGATGGTGCTCGGAATACTTAGCGAAATTAACGACAAGAAGCAAGTGGCGACAGCCTCGAGAAAACATTAAGGTCAATGACCTAGTACTCCTCCATGAAGACAACTTACCTGCCGGCATGTGGCCTATGAGTAGAGTCGTCGACTTACATCCTGGCGCTAACGGATACGTCCGAGTCGTCAGTCTAAAAACCAAAAACGGAATTCTGAAACGACCTATTACGAAAATATCAATCTTGCCTGTTCACCAAAAAGCAGAGGAAACAGTGCAAAATAGCAATCAGAAATCAAACACAAACTCTACTAAGGAAAGGTCGAATAGTCGAAAAACAACAAAGAAAACAAACTTTAACATATTATCATTATTTGCGTCACTAATATTTTTTATGACGTTTATTTCAAGCGCACGTAGCAGTTTACATGACACGGAATTTAGACAAAATCAAAGTCTCTATTTCGACAAAGTATCTAACATGTAAATAATAAGATACGAATGGAAACTTATTATTTACTATTACCTGCAACCTTATCGGGCCACCAAAAAAGCCACATTTTATTTTTATCACAAAGAGAGCATTACGTTTACAAAAAAGTAATATTACAAAGTTACCATCAGAATTTTTAAAAGTAGGGTAAAATTGTATTTTGTGTCATTAAAAACGTAGGTTTGAAAGGTTCAAAACAGACAATACAGAATGAAAATTAATACCCTTATGAAGTATATTAACAGTAAATTAATTCAAGCTTAGTTTAGAAAATAGAAGTCTTTGTCTCCAACCTACAGGATACATTATTAATAAATGAATTATACTGCATTGTTTAATTAAACAAATGAAGGAAAGGGAGACTTATAAATCATATAAATGACGTAAAGAGAGATACCAGAGAGATGGAGATGCTGAAACTGCTATTAAAAGAGGATCGGGTTCGAACCACTGTCTTTTCGGGTGGTCCGGGATGTCATATATGTCGTAGATTGATGGCGCTTTGATGCAACAGTCAGCGCCATCTAGTAACAAGCTTCGTAAACCATCAACATCGTAAACGGAAACGCAAGCGCGCACTGCCGCTTGGACACGATCGTCGGTAGAGGGGATGCCGGGAAGACTGGTGGCGGGGCGACCGAGTGCGCACACTCCAGTTCGGACAGTCTTGGCGAACGCTCAGTACCAACGCACGTGTTTGTTTTCTCGTTCAAGTTGTTGAGTAAAATTATAATAAAGTTATTTTGATTGAAGCTAAATTATCTTTTGCTCGAGTACCCACAACAGTGCCCACATTATTTGGAAACTATGTCGGATCGTGAAGAAGACCCGATGCTTCGCATCTCGGCCACCCACGACGCGACATCAGAACTGGGATGCACTCGAGCTGAAGAACCCGAAGAAATATCGCATAATCAAGCTATGACGTCACGGTGCAACGAGAATCTACTTCGTACGCTGCTGGCTGCTCAAAATCAGAACATGATGTCCTCGATAGAAGCCATCAAGGGGCCGACAGGTACCAAGCATATTTCTTTGCCTGAATTTGACCCGGATAAGCCGGACGTGGACTCACGTGCTTGGTGTACAACAGCGGACCTGTGCTTATCGGAAGTACCGCTTATTGGCAGTGCTCTAATCATCACCTTAAGCAAGGCTATGAAAGGCAGTGCATCACGTTGGCTAGCACAAGTATCGTTCGCGGGTATGACATGGTGT
Organism: Euclidia mi; assembly: GCA_944739405.2. Classification (NCBI taxonomy): domain Eukaryota; kingdom Metazoa; phylum Arthropoda; class Insecta; order Lepidoptera; family Erebidae; genus Euclidia; species Euclidia mi. The sequence continues at coordinate 74,486,936 of OX123184.2, read as the reverse complement.
GACTTCGAAAGCCTGTTTTTATCCCGTTACGATTGCGTGGACACACCAGCTGCAACTCTTGTCAAAATGACAAGTAGCAAGCCAAAAGAAGATGAGTGTTATGCTGCGTATGCCGCCCGATTGTTGTCTACCCTCACATCACGCTGGCAAAACTTGAGCGTTGAGCAGATAGCCATATCTACTGTGCTTGCTCATATGGCGCAATTTGATGGGCGCATACAGAGGTTGGCATTTACTACCGACGTAAACAACAGAAACAAGTTGCAGTGTGAACTTCAAGCGTTCTCATTTTTGAAGAGGAAAGCTTCGATGAGTAACTCAACCGACACCGGTCCCGAGTTCAAGCGATCGAAGTTCCAATCAACGTCGCTGAAATGTCACAACTGCGGCAAAGTAGGTCACCGAGCGGCAGACTGTCGATCAAGAAGTGAGGCGAAAGGCAAGGCATCCAATGCCTCCACTTCGTCATCAAGTTCTGCAGGACAAAAGCCGCGTTCGGACATCATCTGTTTCCGGTGCGGCAATGCCGGACATTTTGCTACGAAGTGCCTACGTAGCAATGAAGGCACCGGCATGGCGAGCGGCCCAAGCGGGGCAGCACCTGTAGCAGCGGCGAGCAGCGAGCGACGTGTTGAAGTTTGCTACGTCAGTAATCCTAGTGGCACGCTGATGAATGCTGGTGAGTCATATCCATTTTATTACGGTTCTGGCGCCGAGTGCTCTCTCATTAAAGATCGTGTTGCGTCTAAGTTTAGTAAAAAGCGTGTAAATAACATGGTAAAATTAACTGGTATCGGTCAAGGTAGTGTGCATAGTACCCTACAAATTTTATCTGAGGTTATGATTAATGATCTGCGGTTAGAGATCTTATTTCATGTTGTACCGGACAGTTGCCTTAAAAATGATATTTTAATCGGCCGTGAGATTTTAGATCAGGGATTTAACGTTAGTATGACGTCTAATAGCGTTGTTTTGTGTAGGTCTAAGGTTGTTAGGTTATGTGATGTTTCAAATAACCTCAAAACGATTCCACTTGTCGTGTTGATTTCGATCAGGTTGATACCGACATTCCGCCAGAATATCGTGCTCAATTAATTAACCTTTTGTCAGAATATTCATCATCGTTTTCTACTGGTGTTTCTAGATCCAGGGTAACAACAGGACAGTTGCAAATTAGGCTCATAGATCCTAGTCGTACGATAAATCGTCGTCCATATAGGCTTAGTGCGAGTGAACGCGAAGTTGTTTCGGCTAAAGTTCGTGAATTAGAGGAAGCTGGTATTATTAGGCCAAGTTGTTCACCTTTTTCTAGCCCAGTGTTGCTTATCAAGAATAAAGATGGTTCAGATCGCATGTGTGTCGACTACAGAGAACTGAACGACAACACTGTATCGGATAGGTTTCCACTGCCATTGATAGAGGATCTTGTATCTAGGCTAGGTGGTGCTATATGGTTCACGTGTCTCGATATGTTATCAGGGTATCATCAAATTCCAGTGCACCCTGAATCAATAGAGCGCACTGCGTTCGTCACGCCAGACGGTCAGTGGGAATATTTGACTATGCCGTTTGGTTTGAAAAATGCTAGCTCAGTTTATCAGCGTGCAGTGATGAAAGCACTAGGTGATCTGGCTCATAGCTATGCTGTTACATACGTCAACGATATTTTAGTGATAGGATCAAGTGTTCAGGAGAGTTTAGTTCGTCTTCGTACTGTGCTCGATAAATTGACAAAAGCCGGTTTTTCCCTGAATTTTAGTAAGTGTTCGTTTCTTAAGCGACGGGTTGAATATTTAGGCTTTGTTGTTGAGGACGGCCAGATCAGACCCAACCCTAATAAAATTATTGCTTTATCGAGACTTCCCCCACCTGCAACCGTCACTCAACTGAGACAGTTCATAGGACTGGCCGCTTATTTTAGACAATTTGTGCCACAGTTCTCAAAAACGATGGCTCCTCTATTTCGTTTAACAAGTGGCAAGAATAAGTCCATTTGTTGGGAACCGAGTCATGAGGCCATTCTTTAGAAAATAATATCTTACTTAACCAGTGAGCCAGTTCTAACAATTTTTAACCCTGCTCATCCAATCGAGTTATATACCGATGCTAGTGCTGAAGGATATGGTGCCATTTTTATTCAAAAGATTAATGGCAAACAACATGTAGTTGCTTACTATAGTCGTCGCGCGTCCCCAACAGAGTCAAAGTTTCATTCATTTGAATTAGAAACGTTAGCAGTCTTTAATGCCATAAAATATTTTCGACATTATTTGCTAGGGCGCAAGTTTATCGTTGTGACAGATTGCAGTTCTATTAAAGCATCTAAAAATAAAACTGACTTGTCTCCACGAGTTCATGCAGTCGTTTGAGTTTGAGATTGTTCACCGTGAAGGCAGTAGGATGACCCATGTAGACTTCCTTTCTAGAAATCCTCTGCCTGCATCTAAAGGAGCCTTCACACGTGTAGAACAAAAGCGGGTCTATTTAGCTGAGCTTTCTAGTAACTGGTTGCAAGCTGAGCAGGAAAAGGACGAAGAGATTAGCAAGATTGTATCTGATCTTCGTAATGAAGTTTTTCCTGAGGAAACTCGCAAAACTTACGAAATTCGTAAGCATATTTTGTACCGTAAGATTCAACGCAATGGTCGCACTCGATGTCTTCCCATTGTTCCAAGATCACTTAGGTGGTCAGTGATTAATAATGTCCACGAGTCCGTCATGCATTTAGGATGGGAGAAAACCCTTGAAAAGATTTACGAGTACTATTGGTTTGAAGGAATGTCGAAATATGTGAGGAAATTCGTTGACAACTGTATCACTTGTAAAGTATCAAAACCCCACACTGGTAAAGTTCAAGCCGGACTTCACCCAATTCCCAAGTTCAATATTCCATGGCACACAATTCATATTGACGCCTCTGGCAAACTGTCTGGGAAAAACGACATCAAAGAGTACGTGTTTGTCATAATAGATGCTTTCACCATATTTGTTCTACTCAGTCATTCGCTTAACATCGACACTAATAGTAGTATTTGTGCTATTAAGTTCTGTATTGCATTGTTTGGCGCACCGAAACGCATAGTAGCTGATCAAGGTCGATGTTTCGCTAGTAAATAATTTTCTAGTTTTTGTTCTTCTAACAACATAGTTGCACTTGATGGCTACTGGAGGCAGCCACGCTAACGGTCAGGTAGAAAGGGTAATGAGTACCCTCAAGAGTATGTTGACAGCTGTAGAGACTAGTCGTGATCGCTCTTGGCAGGATGCGTTAGGAGAGGTTCAATTGGCCATAAACTCTACTATTAATAGGGTAACTAAATCTAGCCCTCTCGAGTTGATGATTGGAAAAGTAGCACGACCACTTGGTTTAGTGACCGCTGATGAGAATGTGACTGACATTAATCTAGATGAGATTAGAGAGCACGCGACGCAGAATATTACGAAAAAAAAAATTACGATAAAAATCGATTTGACCAAAGTAAGGCTCAGGTTTCTAAGTTAGCTGTTAATATTTATGTTCTAATAGAAAATGAAGAAAGGAATCAAACAAAATTAGATCCTAAATTTAAGGTTGTAGCAAGACAATATTATCATTACGCGCGGACTCGAATACTTTCCCGCTCGCACACCGACTATCTGTTTCACTCAACGTGCATCGCATACGACGTCATGGAAGTGGTGGGACAAGACCCGCCTATATAAGCTCATGCGCATCGAAGATTTATTCATTCGCTCGCTAGGCGACTCAGAGTGCGATAGCCCCGCAGTCCACTCTGGTGTCCAGTAGGCATAGCGAACCTGATCGATAGCCCCGCAGTCATCAGGTTAGCTAAGTATCGAGGTTTAAAGAGCGATAGCCCCGCAGTCCTCTTTAGACACTCGCGAAGCGTAGGGAGGAAGTGAAGAGCGATAGCCCCGCAGTCCTCTTCGCCCCTCACATAGGGTTAATACGTATATGCATAAGTATAAGTTGGTAAATGTATGTATGAAGAAATATAGAATAAACGGTCAAAGCTACCCAAGAAGTCTATAATTTCTACACTGGTAACCCTATCGCCCTACATTTGGCGCCCAACGTAAATGAAGTTAGCTACAGATGTCAAGAGGATATTTTGACAGATTGTGAAATACCCACTACGGAAATAATAATATTGGAAGAAATTACCTTCAACATTTGGATAATATTTTGCAACTACCTTCATTTATAAATAATTTGATACAAATACCCACATATTGCAAAAATCAGTAGGTACCTGTATTTGCACATATACATAATGGCTGAATCTAAGGATTTGTCACCAGACACTGTCAAGCAATTGAGTGAAATATTAAATAAACTGCAATTAAAAACAATGTCGACGAAAACTTTTGCGCAATGCCATGCTAAATACAACGGTGAACGTTGTCACGACAAGGTCGAGGAGTTTTTGACAAAGATCACGGTTTTCAAGAAGGTGGAGAAAATTTCCGACGAAGACGCGTTAGAAGGCCTTTCATTGGTGCTCACAGAAAAAGCAGCTACTTGGTGGACTGGTATTAAACCGAGTATCAAGAAGTGGAATGCGGCACTTGGAGCGATACGGTCGGCTTTCGCACCACAAAAGCAACCACATGAAATTTATTTGGAATTCTTTGCAAAAAAACAAACGAATGAACCAATCGACGATTTCGTTTGCGAGAAACGGGCCTTATTGGCGCAGTTGCCAGCCAAACGGCACAAGGAGGACGAGCAGTTGGATATGGTGTATGCCTTATTAAAACTTCAATATAAAAAGGACATCGCCCGTGAAGACGTCAAATCGTTCGACGAGCTCTTGCGACGCGGCCGCCATATTGAAAATTTGACTAAAGCTGGGGATGGATGTTCTCAAGAAAGGAAGCAGCCTTTGCGGTGCACATTCTGCGGCAAAAAGGGTCATGCCTACGAAGTCTGTCGGAAGAGACTTGCTGATGCCACTAAGGAAATTAAGGTGACAACAGCGAAAGAAAAAATTGCCTGCTATGGTTGTGGTGCTCCTGGCGTGTACAGAAGCAGATGCGAAACTTGCAAAAACAAAGAAACGCCACCAAAGCCAGTTTCGTTTTACACGATGCAAACTACGCTGGAGAATAAGGCCAAGATCCCTACTGTAGAGATTTCTTTTAAAGGTGATGTCGGTTACGCTCACATCGACACAGCTGCAAGAACTAGTATCGCAGGAACACAACTACATAAGGCACTGATCCGTAAAGGTGTACAATTTACGGAGTGCGAGGCTGAGGTCATGCTTGCTGACGGTAGTAGGAAAATGTCTACGCTTTTGACTGCGCAGGTAGAAATTGTTATTGGACAACGTACACTGCCGATTTCTCTCACCGTGTTGCCGGAAGCGAAGGACAACAGAACCTTACTAGGTATCGATTTTCTCGAATCATCGGGAATCGTTTTGAATTTACCGCAGAGATGCTGGTATTTTATTGATGAACCTGGAAGAGTTCACAAAATTTTACAGTTGAGCAATGACCGAATTCCGCTCAAAGCTACAAAAGCGTTAAATTTCGAGGATGAATCGGACGAAAGGGAACCAATTCACGATTTTTTGAAGTGGGCTCGGGAACTAACCATGGTCTCGCCCATGGCTGAAACACCATCACCACTGAGGGACCTAGAAAGTCCGCCAGAAGCAAAAAGACCACGTTGGACATTACACAAGCTGGACACACCGCCGCGGCCAGTACGCCCGCGTGAACCAGCTGACAAAAATTCTTTTATAGACCCACGTGTTAATTACGTACCAATAAATCCTTCTCACTTGTATTCTATTGATATTCATTTACAACCTAATGAAGGCACTTTACTTACCAAAGATGAACGACAGATTTTCAATAACTTACTTACCGAATATAGTAGTATCTTTGGTAAGAACACAAATCCTACCCCATTTGCTGAGCACAGAATAGACACAGGCAATCATACTCCTATTAGTGTGAGGCCATATAGATTATCACCTACTAGGCAACAACAACTACGGGAGAAAATAGATGAAATGCTTACAGATAATATTATTGAGGAATGTGACTCCTCATGGTCAGCACCAGTAATTCTTGTACCTAAGGGCAACAATGATGTCAGAGTCTGTATTGACTACAGGAAGCTAAACGAGATAACTAAACCTGATAGATATCCGTTACCACGTATTGATGACTTACTGCATCAAGCTAAAGCTATGCCATATATGTCTACAATCGATTTACAATCAAGCTACCATCAAATATGTGTACATCCAGATGACCAAGACAAGACAACCTTTGTTTCACCATTTGGAACGTTTCGATTCAAACGTATGCCATTTGGATTACGAAATGCGCCTGCAACGTTTCAGAGATTAATGGATAAGTTTATAAGAGGCTTGAAGACGAAAGATAGCTGTGTAATAGCATATTTAGATGATTTGATCTTAAGATCAGTCAGCTTTATTCAACATATAGAAGACTTAAGGGAAGTATTTGAAAAACTTCGAATATATAACTTGAACGCTAACAGAAAGAAATGCAAGTTTGGTTGTTCTGAAGTAAAATATTTAGGACATTTAATTGTACCTGAAGGAATTAAGGCAGATCCTGGGAAAGTATCTGCTATTGCAAACCTACAAGAACCTAGAAATCTTAAACAATTGATTTCATTTCTACAAACAGCATCTTGGTACCGAAGATTCATACACAAGTTCGCAGAAATTGCAAGACCATTAACTAACTTAACACGAAAGAAAGTTACTTGGCAATGGAATTCTGAAGAAAGTGAAGCCTTCGACAAGTTAAAGACTGCATTAACTACTGCTCCTGTACTGAAACAAGCTGACGAAAGTTTGCCATTCACAATAAAAACAGATGCAAGTCAGTATGCCATTGGCGCAGCTTTAGTGCAGGGGGAGGGCGAACATGAGCACCCTGTGGAATACGCAAGTAGATTACTCAGTCCAGCCGAATGCAATTATACAGTGACAGAAAAAGAAGCATTGGCAATAGTATGGGCTATATCACAATTTCGTGGTTACATAGAAGGTACACGATTCATAACAATAACAGATCACCAACCCCTTAAATGGTTGATGAATCTAAAAACCCCAACCGGACGCCTTGCAAGATGGGCACTCCAGTTACAACAGTATGAGTTTAAAATTCTGTATACGCCAGGTCGTACCAATGTTGTAGCTGACACATTGTCACGACCACCATGCCGAAATCACAACGAAAACTGTACGATTTGTAGCATAGAAATGGCACTTCCAAGACTGAATGAAAAACAAATACGAGAAGAACAGTTTAAAGATAACGATTTGAAATTGATAATAAAAACATTAGAAAATGAAGACGAATCAGAAAAATATTCAGAATACGTTAAAAAAGGATTTCTGTTACATAAAGGAGTTTTGTATCGTTACTCACCAGATCAAGACGATGATAATGCAAAGCTGCTTATCCCAAGACACGAAATACCTAATATCCTAAAAGCCTATCATGATGCTCCCACTGGTGGGCACATGGGTGTTGAGCGCACACTACAGCGTGTTACCAATAAATTTTACTGGAAGGGAATGCGAAAAGACATAATCAAATACATTAAAACATGTGTTGATTGCCAAAAATATAAACCTTCAAATCAAAAACCAGCTGGATTATTTCAATCCACACCAAACAGCCACAGATTTGAAGTTCTATCAATTGATTTGTTTGGGCCGCTACCAAAAGGACCTTCTGGAGAAAAATGGATCTTTATTGTAGAAGATACCGCCTCTAGATGGGTTGAAATTTTCGCTTTAAAAGAAGCTAGTACTGAAAATTGCGCATCCATATTAATTAACGAAATATTCTTTCGTTATGGATTACCAAGAAAAATTTTGAGCGACAATGGAGTCCAGTTCATATCAGCAGTAATGCAGAAACTTACATTTTGTTTAGAAATTGAACAAGTTTATACACCTGTTTATCATCCTGAACCAAACACTGTAGAGAGGAAGAATAGAGACATGAAGTCACAAATAGCTATGATGGTTAAAGATAAGCACCAAAATTGGCCAGCTACATTACCTGCAATCCGTTTTGCTATGAATACAGCAGTCTGTCAAACAACAGGTTTTTCACCAGCATACCTGACATTTGGTCGCGAGTTAAGAACCACATATGATTTGACACACGACTTAAGTTCAACTATCGAATCTGAGAACTTCATTAAAGAAATAACTCCAACTTTGCAACAATTGGCGAAAAATTTGGCACTTGCGAAAGAAAATATTGAGAATAATTTGGAATCAAATAGACTCAAAGCAAATGTTAAGAGAAGACCTGATCCAGGATATAAAATTGGAGACTTAGTGTTAGTAGAGACTCATCCTATTAGTAACACTGATAAACAATTCTCCGCAAAATTTGCTCCTCGTCGTGATGGTCCTTACATTATATTGAAAAAACATGGTACTTCTACTTATGAAGTAGCACACCCAGATTCACCTGAACTTTCAATTGGAAAATATCACACCTCTGCAATAACTAAGTTTGAAAGAAGAGATGACGTCTTGCCAAGTCCTGTTAATCCGATCCGTCGAAGAGGACGACCTCGCAAGAATGCTGGTACTCTCACGGGACGCTAACGAGTACCAGAGGGGGAGAATGTAGCAAGACAATATTATCATTACGCGCGGACTCGAATACTTTCCCGCTCGCACACCGACTATCTGTTTCACTCAACGTGCATCGCATACGACGTCATGGAAGTGGTGGGACAAGACCCGCCTATATAAGCTCATGCGCATCGAAGATTTATTCATTCGCTCGCTAGGCGACTCAGAGTGCGATAGCCCCGCAGTCCACTCTGGTGTCCAGTAGGCATAGCGAACCTGATCGATAGCCCCGCAGTCATCAGGTTAGCTAAGTATCGAGGTTTAAAGAGCGATAGCCCCGCAGTCCTCTTTAGACACTCGCGAAGCGTAGGGAGGAAGTGAAGAGCGATAGCCCCGCAGTCCTCTTCGCCCCTCACATAGGGTTAATACGTATATGCATAAGTATAAGTTGGTAAATGTATGTATGAAGAAATATAGAATAAACGGTCAAAGCTACCCAAGAAGTCTATAATTTCTACACTGGTAACCCTATCGCCCTACAAGGTCCTTTTAAGATAATTGAGGTGTTAGATGGAGATAGATACCTACTCAAGGCGCTTAACTCTAAGCGAACATACAAACCCATGATCGCGTGAGAAAGATCCCCGATCACCAAGTTCCTAGAGAATTAGATGTCATAGTTGATGACAGTGGTAGTGAAACCAAATCTGAACAAGAATAGCTTGTATACTCATGCTCAGAATTGTAGACCGCACCTCATTACTGACATGTGGCGATGGGTCTGGACCGCACCTCATTACTGACATGTGGCGATGGGTCTGGACCGCACCTCATGGGTAACATGTGGCGATGGGTCTGTAAGGAATCGTCGGTGCGATTTCTGTCTGTGTTGGTGCACAGAGCGCTTATGTGTTGTAGCACATATTGCGTAAGAGTTTTTTTGAGAATCGTTGGTGCGATTCTTGTCTGTGTTGGAGCACAGAGCCCCTCATGTGTTGTAGCATATGTGGTGGCAGATTGTTAAGAATCGTTGGTGCGATTCTGATTTGTGTTTGTGCACAGATCACAAAAAGAGTTGAGTATGCATTGCTTAACAGTTATCGTAAAGAGTAATAGAACTGTTGGAATAACATTCTTTAGTAGTTTAACTTGTTGATCGGATCTTTTCCAAAGAATGATGTTGTGCAGGAAGCACTGTGTATGTATCCTCAATGACGAGGAATTGTAAATCATAGGAGTTGATTAGTGTACTTAGATTAAGATGAAATAAAGTACCAATGAGAATCAGATTCCTTTGTTTTATTGACAGGATAGCCGAGCTTGACTACTCTCAGAGTATATTTTGTCCACAGGAATTCCACCCGAGGACGGGTGCTAGTCAGTGATGGCCGTGTCGTGGATTGATGGCGCTTTGATGCAACAGTCAGCGCCATCTAGTAACAAGCTTCGTAAACCATCAACATCGTAAACGGAAACGCAAGCGCGCACTACCGCTTGGACACGATCGTCGGTAGAGGGGATGCCGGGAAGACTGGTGGCGGGGCGACCGAGTGCGCACACTCCAGTTCAGACAGTCTTGGCGAACGCTCAGTACCAACGCACGTGTTTGTTTTCTCGTTCAAGTTGTTGAGTAAAATTATAATAAAGTTATTTTGATTGAAGCTAAATTATCTTTTGCTCGAGTACCCACAACAGTGCCCACATTATTTGGAAACTATGTCGGATCGTGAAGAAGACCCGATGCTTCGCATCTCGGCCACCCACGACGCGACATATAGATATTAATTGTCAATCATTATCAGAAGTCAGTGTCTCGCAATAAACTGATACCATTCCAAACCATGGCATATAGCTGTCCCTTTGGGTTGTGGACGTCGGACGGCAGTCGTTCATTAGAAAGGCTAGTTTTCAGTCAAGAATCACTGGGATGGCGCTATTGTCATTATGTAAATGCTCGCCAATCTTACTATTAATAAAGCAGTTTTATTTTATACTATACGTAATCTGTGTTTATCATGTTTTTGTCTACAGATGAGATTAATAGGTGAGACGGACCCACCTTGCTGAAAATGGTTACCGCCGTTCATGAACTTTGGGAGTGTCAAGGTTAAACACTTACGTATACTGGTTCTCTGTTCGCAGGTCTCCTTTACAACCCTCCAATTGTCCCTGGCTGTGCCAGTTAAGCCAATTCCTATCGAAATCATATAGATCGCCACGCTGTTGCGTCAGTTTTAGGGGTCTAACTTGCAGCACCCGCAGTACCGACTGACTGTGTGGGTACTGTGGTAGTAAATGGTCAACAAAAAAGTTATTCCACATTGTTGATGTTATGGCATATTGGTTTAAACAAGGTTAAATATAGCGGTTGGTAGTTGAATGTAACGCCTAAAATATATTTGTTAATATACAAGGTCTCCTGAACAAGCATGCAATACAATACACAATTTGTCGAATTCCGATATTATATCATTACAATTACGTCAAAGGAGCATCGAACTGGAGTACTACAATGAGTTGTTGCTCGGTCAGCATTCACGAACACAACTCTCCAGACAGCGTCGCGGCCTTATCGACGGTGTAGGATTCCTCGCTAACAGTTTTTTTTAGTATTATGGCGCTGATACACCTGAGCATTCACTTGTAATGCCTCCTCTACACTACTCGCGAAGTTGAACGAAGTTAGACGAATACGATAGTGTAGACAGGCACTTCGGCTTACCTCGTCAAACTTTACCTCGCCTCGGCCAATTTCCATTTGTTGTCGGTTTTTGCGCCCGAGTCAAAGGGCCCGAAGTTGCACGAAGTGCGTTTACGAAGTGTCTCTCTACACTACTCGGCCGACTTCGTTAGAACAGTGCGTGTAACACGATTATGAGCACTAAAAAGTGCTCACAGGAGCAAATTATGTTGTTCCTCGAAATTCTGCAAACAGAGACAGTTATTTGGGACCCCAATGACAAATGTCATAAAGATATTTATAGAGATAATGTCATAAGAAAATAATTTATCATCCATCGTTGAACGAGTGTGTAGTTACGCACTTTGGACTTCGGCCAAAGTTTCTCGAGTACTTCGCCGAGGAACTTCGCGAGTAGTGTAGAGGAAGCATAACAGAACAGCAAGCATTCGCCATGTTTTGATGTGTAGAACCAAACATTTTCACGATCATTCTAGCGAACACTCTAAATTCAAATAGTCCGAAGAATACTGAAAAAATATAGAAATCGCTCTACAACAGCAGTTTTACCCAATATATTTACTTCAGTTTCACTTATGAATTATTTCTAGACTAAGAGTAAGATTCATAAACAAATGACGTTTCTAAATAATAAAATGCAGATTTTAATTTGAACAGGTTCAATAAATCACACAAGTGTCTGTTCCTTCGTTTAAATTTATTTATCAAAATCGAGAGTTTATCCACATTCTATTGAAATTAATTTTGAGTAAACCAAATCTAAAGATCTATTGTAAACATTATCGATATTTTATCTATATTTATTCCGAGTAAGCCCATCACTAGTCAAGATAAAATTAGTGACAAACTACGAAGATTCTTGCCTAGATTAAAATCAAAAGTCAAAGTGAAGTAAATATATTGGGTTTAGCTGCCATTGTAGCGCGAAGTCTAAAACCTTTATTTTAAGGCTCGCTGGAATGTTCGTGAGAATGCTCGCTAAAACACACTCATTTGTTTTGTAACATTCGCGAGAATACTCATTACAGATGAATGCTCAAGTGTATCAGCGCCTTTAGACTCCAGATTCGCCGAACAATATCAGAAAGATATTACGTTACTACGCGACAATCAAAGACACATTAAATCATACTGGAAAAATCAAACATCAATCATTGAAGCGAAATATAATTTTCTAAAACGAACGGAACAAACAATGAACGAACAACACAAAATGATTACGCAGCACATACTCACCATGGAAAGCGCCGTGAACAACTTACAATCCACAACCCAAAACATTTCCTTTATCAATGGAGTGACCGTAGGAGCCATAATAGCGACCAACATGCTCAACAATCTGAAAACTTTACAGAACACCTTGTTGGATACTGTCACGGACATTTTAACCCTCATCTCTTGAGCCCTTCGCAATTGCAAGATCAGCTGAGGACAATTGCCACTCAGCTATCCAAGGACGTGTCATTGCCTATCAACAACATACATACAGACATATGGAAAATATACAACTTGCTCAAAGTAAAAGCTCGAATGTTGCCAAAATATTTGATTTTCGAAATCAGGCTTCCTCTCGTTAGTGGAGATGTTTTTGAGATTTTCCATATACGGCCGACACCGCAAGTAAGAGGAACGGATATGGTGAGCATCAAACCAATATCCCCCTACGTAGCTATAAATCCGAGAAAGGATACCTACGCCACAATAACCGATGCTAGCTTGCGATCATGTTTATATCAAACAGTTAGTGTCATTTACAAAAGCCAATTTATCATTTAAAAGGTGAGAAAGAATTTTGTCAGACCAAAGAAATGGAATGTGAAATACGAACTACTACTACCTGTAAAAACTATTGGCTAGAGAGCAGTAGCATAAACAGCTATGTATATATTTGTAGCGATCAATGCCCTTTGCGAGTCATGTGTGAAGATCAGGTTATCGCACATCAGCTGTCGCGAGCCGGCATTATCGCCATAGATAACGGTTGCATAGTCAAATCAGATCTATTCACCGTGATTGCCCATAAAAAATTATCGAGTAGATTGAACATACAGCCTGATATTTACGTACCAGGGATTTCTCCCATAAACAATATAATCAGAATATCCATTCCTGCCATGACTCAATTAAACACGTCACAGATGGATAAGGAGCTAAATGAGATTGGCGAGAAGATTCAGATCTTGAAAGATAATGCATCGATAATATAAGACAACATTTCCATCCATGACGTCCACCATTACTCAGTCATATACATTATCCTCGGGCTTGAAGTAGCAGCAGGACTGGTGTTCGCGTGTCGTCGCATGCGCAACTAGCGCTTGCCCACGCCGCAGTCACTCGCCCCAGCAGAGCGGACTGAGACGCCTGCGCCCCTTACACATCATAGTGAGAGAGCACAGTGCGCTAGTGAAAAAGTCATTTATCGCAGTGAATGTGAACAAAGTGACAAAAAATCGTACTAGGCTTTAGACGTATGGAGTGCGCGTGTACTGAATAAGGCAACGTCGCCTATCTTAGTTTGAAACTCATTTTAAAAGCATTCTGCGAGGTGACCAAGGCTGTCGACAGCCTGCCCACAGTGACAGCGATGCGGAAAAACACATGACGCACCCAAACGGAGGCAAGCAGCGATGCGGAAAGTCGTATCGTCCAACATGGTACCTATATTGGACGATGGCAGTGCCTGAAGCCAGAGACCCGATTCCTACTCTCCCACAGCCAGCAATGGGCACGCTCTGCTTCATTAGACGATGTACTTAGGAGATTTTCTCTTACTGCGCTGCAAAGCGGTCCGTCCCACTGCCTCTAAGAGGATAAGTTTCGGGGTAACTCGGTGTTTGGACAAGCCATTCTCCAAGCATGCACGGCATCGATCACACACGGCACCTTAGAATCGACCAGTGTAGGTGCTAAGATTTTCCTGGTCAATTCTGCTGGGCCGTGGACCGAGGACAGGAATACTGGTAGGCTCATATCGGAAATTTTGCGAACGCCGAGGCCGTCCAGGCGTACAGGTAAGGACGCCTGTAGCCACACTCGGTCGTTCAAGGCCACATTTAGAATTTTGCTTAAGGTATTTTTAATAATATTGTCAATTTGAAAGAGTGATGATGGGTTTTTCCAAAATGTTGAAGATCGAATAGCATGTGTAAATTTAGGCACAAAAAGACAATATCTAATAATAGTGAAAGCCGAGTGAATATTAATTTTGAATAGTCTATCAGAAATTTCACTAATATTTTAAATTTTTTCATGTAGAAATGAATCGGAACCTTCGTCTAAAATTGGGGACCCAAGGAGGCGAAGAGAACTTTTTTCGATGTGGGTAATATTCGGCGCCAGATTTTGGAATTTTGACAGTATGACAGATTTGTCTAAACTGTTGTTAATAAAAATTTCACATTAGCTTGGGTTGAGTTCTAAACCGATTGACAAGAATTTTGATTTCAGGAGTGCTAGATCTTCATAAACTGTCTCAACCCGCCCGCCGAGGGTTCCATCGTCTAGGTACCAGACATTAAATTTTGAATTTAACTGGTTGATGATTGGATGAATGGCTAAACTGAAAATTAGTGGTCCAAGAGGGTCACCTTGTTGACAGCCAACAGCGGATTCCAAAAGATTTTCTTTATATATTAATTTAGAAGGGTGTCTGTAACACTGCCAAATAAAGTTATAAATTTTGGGTGTTTCTAATTTAACTTGTGTCAACTAGGTATCCCTGTTCACCGAGTTAAAGGCATTTTTCAAATCAACCTTCAGAATAACCTGACCTCCATTACAGCCAAGGTACGTAGACAGGGCATGTATGGCAGCCTCGCAGCCCCCCATAGAACCGAAGCCAAGCTGCAGGGGCTGAAATTTACTTGCCAAAGTAGATTTATAATGTCGGCAGCATATCTTGGCTGCCATACCATAGAATAGATAGTACTTACGTACAGAAGCATCACTTCGCAAACCAATTTAAAGAAATTGCGACTCTTTTTATTCTCTAAAGAAAGTGCAATTCAGCTCGCATAAGCACTCAGTGCCTACCGCGATATTCACCTAATCGTTCCCGCTCTTTTCTAACACATAACGCTGTCGCTGTCTAGCGCGGAGTGACGCACTAGCTGTCGCGCTAGGGTTGTCGACTTGCTGCTGCTACTATACGCTGTCTATGTACCTACTTGACCACCTAATAATAAATAATTATCCTATGTTTAATGCGTATGGTTACACGGTAAATTTTACTAAATTAAAACAAACCTACATATATCCTTGTTTAATGGTTAGTGATATTTGTGATGACTTATTTCAAGTTGGCTTGACGAATTCTTAGGACCCCCCCGTGGGATCTCCACCTTGTCGTGGTGGGGGGGCTTAGTAACCGTGGATTGGTGACCCGCGGTGAAGCTAAGAGGGATCCAGGAGGGGACGCTCCGCGTGGGCTTGACGGAGGCCTGCGCAGGATGCGTCCAAAGGGGCGGGTGCGAGGGACAGTTCTTCTGTCCCTCGCAGTCGGGTGCGGTCGCGGGAGGAGAGGCGTGTCGGTGTTGCGTTGCCGCGCGCCCTATCTCCCGCGACCAAATGGAGGCGCACCATCGTTGCGTCGCGGTGGGGCCGCAGAGGAAGAGGAGATGCGGTGTTGCGTTGCCGTCCTCCCTATCCTCTGCGGCCGCTGAGTGTTTTGGCGGCGGAGCCCAACACCTTCATCCGCCGCCAAGGGGGTTTTGTTCGGGGCCCGCCTGACCATCTGGTGGGCCAATACCCGTCGGGGGGTAGCGAGGAATGCTTTGGTGAAACCCTACCCTCCGACACATGGGTACATGAGGAGCACGGGTTGGTTTTTAGTCAGTAAGAGTCTGACAGTCCCCTTCGTCCTTCCCCCGGGGCGGAGGGACTCCATGAGGATTTTCCAACCCGATACCAAAAAAAAAAAAAAAAAAAAAAAAAACGAATTCTTAGGAAGTATTTTTCGTCTTTTCGCTAGAACAAAAACCACAAAAATTCTGGTCGTTTACATTTTCACTATACTAATTCTTAATTATTTCCTACTATTTCCTTATATTCCTATTTTTGGTTACGTCATATTATACCCGTTTGATATAATAAGTGTAACTTTACAAGAAATTATCATTGCCCAATCAATACAAAATTCATATTCATAATAGAGTATAATATTGTACAGACCCAGTATAGCTTTTACCATACACGGCAAAAAGATATATTATACATTTTTAGCATCTTTTTTATTTATTCAATACAATTCTATATTCAAATTAAAGGGATCACACTCAATACGGAACATTATGTATATACCCACGTAAACAACAACTTCATGCAAGGGACACCCAGTGCGGTGACGTGAGCTCAACGCTCGTCGAGAACAGTTTGCAACTACCTTACATTTATGACATTATGTGCGATACAGAAAAAATCGAATAATGTAACTATCATCGTCATGTGAATTGTATGATTTGTGTGGATTTCTTGTTGATTGTGATAAAAGCATGGTCACACATGGCTATGCCGCCGTCGATCATATTATTAGCATACACGGTAAAACTCGAATTAGTTTGTGTTTGCATCACAAGTATAAGTGGATTGTGTATTGTTATTATGTTGTAAATAAATAAAAATTAAAAAAAAAACGCGTGGACCGATTAACATGATTCAAACCGATAAAATGGTTTTTGAACTAGATCTTTAATTTGACACTATAATCGTTGGGATATCTCAACAAACAAAAAAACAATTTTTCAAGTTGCTAAACTAGGATTCTGTACGATTGTCAACATCATTAAATCAGAAATAATCAACACCTTTTAAGTACGTAATTTGGTGTTAATTAGTTTAGCTTACCTTTCCGCATCTGTAGGCAATGTAAAAATGACACACTTTTATCTCCCTTTTTCGACACACATCCGTGAAATGAGCAATACTTTGCACCAGACTTGTGATGAGACATTTTTGTTGTTCACTATTAAAATTCACGTTATTAGCAAATTTAATAGCAAAAATCGCTCTGCGCGCTAGCGGTGACAACCATGACAACCGACTAACGACCCGGACTTGGAAGCCGCGCCAAAGTGTAGGCACTTATCGCTGTAGGTACGGCCGAGTGAAGGAGACCTGGCCATACGCCTGTATGTACTCCCAACGGCAATGCGACGAATGCCACCGTCTATCTTCTGTAAGGCACATAAATTAGCGCCATACAAAATATCGACGATGTCATCGTTCACATTGCCGGAGAGCATGAGGTTGATTAAGGCCGTAAGCTCCCTCAAAAGCATGTCGCCGGCCGCCCCGGCGCTTGAACACACAAGATCCTTCAGATGTTGTGGTGTCAAGCCGTCGAGACCACCAGCGGAACCACTTTGGAAAGAGCAAACGGCACCAACCACGTCCTTGGCTGTAATGCTGAGAAAATCAGAATCCATGTTAGGTGGATCAGGGAAAGAAAGGTTATCCCCTGGCGCTGGATGCTTACTCTGCAGACTGGCGAGTGTGTCGGCAGAGTAAGGCGCCACCACATCGCTATTAAATAAGAGCTTGGAGGCTCCCCTAAGTTTTGTTTCTACGCTGGTGGTAGATAGAACTATTACGATATATGTTAGATGAATTGTAGTTTAATTTGGATGCCGAAAAGGTACAATTTTCCTTATTTTTTGCTGTCAGAGTTTTTTTAGTTAGCCGGTCTTCTTGTGCGTGTAGTATTCTATATGGAAAGGTGAGTAGCTGTTCCCAAGCCGTCACAGAATTCTCCCGGACCACAAGACCTACGCAGTGTGCCAGATTTTGGACCACTGAAGGCCTTGCACCCCGGGGAATTCGTTTAATGATCGGAATTGAATTTTTTAATTTACTTAAATATTGCCAAAGAGGAATTTCATTCGGGACTGTTTGCATATTTTGTGTGGTGTTGTGTGTTGATATATTGGGGCCAGAAAGTACATTCTGGTTTTTGTGTATTTTACCAAAACGTACTTTTAGGCCCCGGTCACCTTTAAAGAAACGTGCCTGGGAACAAATGGGGCAGTGCACCAGAGCAATCGATGTGCCAGGTTGACTGGCACCTGTTTCCTCACCACTTTTGCCACCGTTATTCGACATAAAAACTTAATATATACACTAAAAACTTATATACAATAAAATACAATAACAATAGTATAAAAAATTATGACGTTTGACAGCAGGCACTTTTTTTCTTTTCCGTGGCGGCAGGTCGTGGCCAACGCGGCGGCCAGTATGTTGGCGGATGCCGGCATTGAGGCCCACCACCGAATCAGCCTCTCACGCCAGCCATATATTGCCTCAACTGCATCTCAATAGAAATTCCAACGTCTGTTCCATTATTGGTATGATGTGGTTGTCTTTATGGCACTGTATAACTGCACAGAATTGCTGATACTACGTCACGCAAAGCGGCAAATATATTTATTAAATTATTTTGCTCTATTCAAATATCTTTATATGCACGACTATTGAATTTATTAATGGGTTTATATAATTTTAAAATTAATTGCGAATATGTTTATTATATATTGACAGCTGCCATTATCTTACGTTCAGGTAATTTTTCTTTGTCTTAAAATCCCATAAGATATTGAGAATAATAATTTATTTGAACGATAAAACCATTTTCAAATCACATAAATGTATAAGGCCTTATGCAGCTGAACTGTACCTATATATCCTGTTGTGTTAAACAATTACACAATAACCAGCTGAAATTGATTTAAATATCAAACAAAGTAGAAAGTATCTACAGGTAGTAGAGCCGTGCTGATTTCAGCGTGAATGGGCCGGCTCGACCGGGGAAGTACTTCCCTCTCACAGAAAATCGACGTAAAGTAACAGTACCTAAACTGTTGCGTTTCGTTCGGTGAGTGAGAGTTCCGGAGACCCTATCCCCTATTCTTTCTCCCTCATCCAACTCCCTATCCTATCCCTTTTTCCAATCCCAAGGGGCGGCAGAGCACTTGTGACTCCTGTGGTGTTGCTTGTGTCCATGGGCGGCGGTAATTGCTTACCATCAGGCGATCCGTCTGCTCGTTTTCCGCCTATTACTATAAAAAAAGTAAACTATGGTCCATTATGTCACTAAAATACGGAATGGTAAATATGACTGCCAACCGACTTCGTTCATAAAATTGCAGGCCATCACGAGAAAATGAGTTTTGTGAGAAATACTTAGAAAATTGTAAAATAGTTTTCTTGTGGGTAATGTGGTGATTTTTGCCCATATTTTAATACAAGAAGTTTTGAAAGGATTTATTGTTGCGAAACGGTTAAATTTGAATATTAAAAGGTAATGATATCTTAGCCTGATAGAGATTCCAACAGACTTTTTTAAACTTTCGCGATTTGTATACATCATACAATTATTATTTAACGACTAAGACCCGCTATATAATATTGTATGATGTACCAATAGACTGACATGCAGATGGTATAGGGAGTTCTACGGGTTCCATATCATCAAGAGGCAAGGTGATGAAAATTATGTTTTATACGTTAGGTGCTATTAGTATTTCGTTTTGTTGTTTGAATATTAATTTGTTAGCGTTTAGTTTTGACATACATGTCTGCTACGAAAATAATTCACATATTGCAATGATATTACAAGAAAAAGGTAGATACGGTACCTACGTAGTAATCAAACCGTAGAAAAGCTACACTAACGCACACATCGATAACTCCATATTTTATTGACAGATGTATCAGTTTCACTTTGACGCTGGCTCGCGACGTCACACAGACATAATTATGTCAGACTTGCCAACTGGTTTATGTTTAGCGTCCTGCTTTTGGTACGCCTATAACATATCTACTTCTTTTTACTTTTGTAACATCATTGACATAATGTATATTGCTTGCGTATGGTTTGATAATAATTATTAACTTACATAACATTGTAGTAATTTTATCAATGTATACAGGTTATTTGAATACTACCAAAATATTGTATTATTATATTTTTATTATACAAGATTTTTTTTTTCTTTATTAAAGGGCTTTATCGCTGAGCGATAAGGTCGCCCTGTAAAATCAACCTTAAAACTATAACAAATCACTCAATTATCTCCTTAAAGCTACTGAACCTATTTTATATAATATTTTAGCAGGTTATGATAAAGGATCCGATAAAATCGAGTTACATGCTCCGACTTCGAATTGGTAGGAACCAAGCAAATTGTTTCTTTGGACTTCGTTCCGTACACACTCCATCAAAACGTGTTGAACATCCATTATAAAAGATGAAAAAATATTGTATTTTTATTATACAAGATGGAAACATAAGAAATTATATTTATAAAATAATCAGTAAAATAAATACAGTACCAAAGAAGTTCTAAGATTATAAAATCTGTAGAAGACGCATGTTTTATCCTTTTCTCGCAAAATGATTATTATTATACGGGGCAACCGCCAACATGGAGATCAGGACCAGTTTATTCCTCTTTCATAAAATTCTAACTTGCTTAATAGGAAGATAAATTCCAAGCTGTTTTACGAAAAGACGACATACTCGTCATTTTTTTGTTGCTTTTCCATTTACGACAAATAGGATCAATAATTTAAGCTATGACTATACGTATTTACTCTATAAATTGATTTCTATTGCAACACATTGAGGATTTATTACTTACCCTGCGTTGCTGACAATAAATAGATGTGATTTAAAACACATTAAGATGGTCCCGCTGGCTAATGTCTTAAGGTAGTTAAGCTCAGTAAAAGCATGCAATATTTTCTACGAACGTAAAGATATTGTGCAATGATATGTATGTTTACGGCCATTAAAAACCCAGTGAGAATATTTCATGAGTTTTATTACAGGAGGAATTATAAAGTTAAATCTGTGCAATATTTTCATGGCGTAAAAAAAAATATTCTAAATGGCTGCATAAAATCTGTGACATACATAATATACGCGAATGGTAATAATAATTATAACCTAAATATTTCGCATTCTCTGCCTTCAGATATGGGTACAAAAGTGATTATTCACTAAATACGTAAGGGCCATCATGCCATATTGGTGTGATACTGAGCTGTTGATCTTTACAATAGGACACCATCACTGCTTAAGATCAGGTGTCATGGAATAAATGAGATAGGCAATGATTAAGAAATAATCTATGTCGTTTCTTTTTATTTAGTTTTGTCAACCTGAACTGCACAAAATACAGAAAATGGAACACAGGACAGGCACGTACAATGTCGTAGATCCGACCGATATTTGCATTGACATATTGTGCACTACATATTACAATTCAATGAAAACCTTCTAGTCTTATACATACAACAAATATATGAAAGGATGGTCAAAATCTAATATATTGAAAATATATTTTGCGAGATGAAAATGAAAATGAATGTCAAGAAATGTCAAGTAAAAAACTAAGTAAAAAATTAATGAATAATCTGTATATATAAAATCCTTGCGTTACTGACTGACTGACAGACAAGCTACAGCCGAAACTACTCGGCGCAAGAAGCTGAAAGAACAATGGCAGGATTATACCTGTGAAGTGTTAGAAGCGTCTATAAACGTTACTTATGAAAAACTTATTAATATAATTATTTCGTATTTTGTACGTTTTTAGTTTCAAATATAAAAGCGTACGTTAAATTATCTAAATTGATAAACTATTTATTTAATACATTCATTTCCGGTGCTTGTTTAATGTCATTTTCAGAGTTACCATTTACAAAACAATCGTATTTGTTTAACAGAAAAAAGGTAAGCAATCTTTTTAACCTACATCTAGAAACAATTCACGGTAATGTTAAAAAAATATTTTATGTATATTATATTTTATAAAAAGAAGATTTTATTTATGATATTAATAAATATAATTTTTTTACTTGATCTGAGATATCATTTAATTAGAGGTATCAGTAGGCAATTGAAAGATAATTAATGACAACACTAAGTGAAAATGTCTACATTATCAGTATCCTTACTCCTTGCCCTTGTCTGTGATCCCTATAGACCGCAGAGCTTCCGCAGAGAGATTGTTAGGTTATATTTCTTTGATAGACCGTGCCACGAGAACATACACACATCAACAAAGTCTAGGGATATCTTAATCCTAAATTATTTACGAGTTTATAGTTTAGAACCTTGTTAGTTTCCACAAAAAGTTTATATACAGATTAAAACCTCTTTTATTCTATTTTCAAAATTTGAACATGGAAAGAAAAAAAACAAAATAATAAATAAAATATGGCGGCAAATTTGCTAGTAATTCGTTACATTAAAGAAAGTTAAAACTGTTTTATTATAATTATTAATGAAAAGGGTTTTTAATTGTTTTTCTTTTTTAATTTAACGTGACGTACGAACTTTAAAAGTCATGTCACGTCGTCATTTGAGTCGAGATGAAATGTTACGAGCCGTGGGCATGTTAGAAAATGGTGCAATTCAACGCGTCGTTGCTGAGGCCCTACATACCAGTCAAAATGTGATATCAAGGTTGTGGTCACGTTATCGCAGTACTGGAGATGTGGCCGAACAGCACACAGGTAGATATCGTGTTACTACGCAGAGACAGGATCGATTTCTCCAAATGACCGCCAGAAGACAACCCAATATCACAGCGCTGCAACTAGTGCAAAGGCTCCAGGAGGACCACCAGCTGCTGGTAAGCGACCAAACCGTGCGAAGAAGGTTACATGAAGTTGATCTTCATGCTCGAAGACCATTGCGTGTTCCAGCATTGCGACGTGGCAATCGCGGTCGGCGGCTTTCGTGGGCTCGGGAGCATTTACCATGGAGTGACGAACAATGGTCTTTGGTGCTGTTCACCGATGAGTCCCGGTTTGGGTTTCACCCGGATTCACGAAGAACACGCGTTTGGAGAGCTCCAGGGAGAGTTAGCCGTCTACGGCACCCTTAGGAGGTCCACCCATACCAAGGCGGGACAATCATGGTGTGGGCAGGAATTCGTCTTGGCGGACGAACCCAACTCGTTTGGATCCAAGGCAGCATGACTGCACAAAAATACCACGAGGAGGTAGTAGAGCCCGTTATTGTCCCACACAGAACTCAAATAGGCCATGAATTTCTACTCATGCACGATAATGCTCCTTGCCATACGGCGCGGCTGGTATCGACCGCTCTCCGAGAGCACGATATTCAAGTTTTGGATTGGCCTGCACAGTCGCCCGACTTAAATCCTATCGAGCATGCCTGGGACATGTTACAACGAAAAGCTTTGAGAGATTTTCCACCAAATTTGACGACTGAACAACAACTTTACGAACACTTGCAAAGGACATGGGACCTCATACCGCAGCAAGACATTGACAATTTAATTTTAAGTATTAACAATCGATGTCGATGTGTAATCAATGTAAGAGGTGGCAACACTGATTATTAATGATTAGATTTTACAAGATTTTTTATTAAAATTAATAGTTTTTTAAGAAGAAATGTTTGTTGTTATCATACTAATTTTCCATGATGATTAAAAAAATTATTTTTTTTATTTAAAACAAAAAAAAACACGAAATGTTTTTTATTTTTATTAAAGACCTTAAAATAATCTATGATTCTTCTATTTACTGTATCAGAAAATTCTTCATAGATTTTTAGATATTTGATGAAATATAAAATATCCCTAGACTTTGTTGATGTGTGTAGACTTTTTGAAACAAAGAATTTCTACTAAGTAACTTAGCGACAGATTTGTCAAAAACAAATAATGTCAAATCCAATGAGCGCAATGGTACACAAATATGTGTCATTGCAAAAGAATATGTCAATTGATCGGGTTTTTATTGATATATGCGCTGCCAACAGTGTTTTGTGGTACTGGAATATGTCAGACGCCTGGAATGTCAACATTTTGCGTTAATCCATTTTTTTTTTCATTCTTAGGCATTTATCAGAGGATAAAACATATTTTTTGGATGTTAAGAATATTTTTGGTGTCGCAATGCTCGTCCTAAGGTCGGCATCTCGGAAAAGCGGGTGCAGAATTGCAGATGGCAAACTATTATAAAACGATTTTGTTTAAGTTGATTGTGACGTTTTCATTCATACACAATGTAAAATCTCTATGCCTAGACATTTTAATGTAATATACTAGCTAGTGGTCTGTAATATTATTCATTAGTGGTATTTTTTTTTATATTTTACGATAGCTTAGCTATTGACTATACGATCGAGTACCATGTTTGTACTCTATTATTGACATAATGGCTCTCTTTTGTTGTCTTGCATTTACAGAATTACTTACGTGTAAAAACTAGAAAAAATCGGCAAATTCATGCAAATACTTCCGGGAAATTCGAATACTCAAACACAAAATAAAATATGTCTATTTTTGTAAAATCAGAAAAAAATTGTCACGACAAGAAGTCATAGATAATAAAATATAAATTCGAATACTTAGTAGATACATAATTGAGCATTGAAAAAAAAACTACTGTTCAAAAAGCATAAAAGTTCACTAAGGCATAAAATCACAAAAACAACTGTTAGAAACAAAGGTTGTCAAACCCTGAATGTGTGTTTGCAAAAAGTCTATCTTCTCGTGGCACCAACATGTCTGTGACATTCTCAACGTTCTTTTCTTTCTTTCTTTCCGAAAAGCTTGTTTGGTTGTGTTCTCGTTGTTTTCGCAATTTTTGTTGAATTATCCTTATTTATGATTCTTGCTTACCCCCTGGACTTGATTCGCTGCCCCATACGACCACTTGTGCTTTCTCACGGACTATCTGTGCTCAAAACATCTGTACCTATAGCTTTTTCTACACGGACTTCGATTGTGCCTTAAGATTTTGTTATGATGCGAAGTAGCAGGCCTTATACGCATATTGTGCGTGAATTGTAACATCTGCGTCAATACTCTCCGGCGATTTCGCATCTTAGATCAGAACACAAGAGTTTGTACTTTGCTCTGCAACTGGGTTTATCCACAAATCGTAAGTTTTTAAACATTATTATACTTACTTACCAATTTAGCGTTAGTAAGTTTCAGTGAATTTTCAAAGCAGTTTAAAATATTACAAAATTCGGTAATATTAGTCTACTTAGATGTAGTGTGATGCGTTTTCTTTGCCTGTACTAATAATTGCTTTTCTTAATTTTTAGATTACTGATGATTATGTTTATGAAGCATGTTGGGAACTCGCTATGGATTGAGTAAATCAGAGTTTGCAGCAAGATGCTAATGAAGGTGAACAAGCTGGACCGTGTCCACGAGGCTATAGAAATGTGTGCCTTCCATTGACTTATATATTAGTGCCTTCTGTGTGGATGTTCATTAGTACGAAGGCAAAGTGACAAAATATTAAAAGATAGCCCGACCGAACTACAACAGAACATGATAAATATTATCCAAATGAAAATAGAACTACGTCAGGTCCATTCTCTCTCATCTTTTATTAGTATTTATTAAATAATAAATCCTTTTGCAGTGTTTTATTACTAAAGAGTTTTATCAGTCTATTGGTGTCTCTTTTAAAGCAATCTAATACAAATTGTTTTTATCAATTATGGAGTAAGTATTTGATTACAAAAACATTCCTTTATTTCATTTGCAGCGGTCACCTTCAGATAAGGTTTGTCATGCCTGTCGGTGGCGCACTAAGAGAGATCCCATATCCTTACTAATATTATAAATGCGATGTTTATTCGTTTGTATGTTTGTTACGCACGAAAAAACTACTGAACCGATTAGAATGAAACTAGGCGCACAGATAGACTATAACCTAGAATAGGATATAGTATACTTTTTATCCTGGTAGGTATTGAGTTCCTGTGGGATAATTTTCGACTTCCACGCGGGCAAAAGCTAGTTCCTTATAAAAACAAGTGACTTGTACCTATTTATTAGAGAGATCTAACATCATGCCATGACGTCTAATCTTAGAGCCCTGCCTCACTTGTACGCCATGGCGACGTCGCCGGCTGCGTATCCAAACAGTTTATATTGAAATATACCTATGGCTGCCAAACCGTGGCCAAGTGAGTTAGGAACCATAGGTACATTTCAATATAAATTGTACGGTAGCTGGCGACGTCACCATGGCCTCATAATGAGGTGGGGCTCTAATACTCAATAAAATTGTGAAAGATAAAGGATTACATAAATCCTACATAGTCTACATCCCTATTTCGTGATGGAACTATGATTTTTTTATATTAGGTACTTATCAAGTCTAGACACTGATCTTGAATCAGTCTAGGTATATCCTATCAATGCTTTCCACATCACCACCCCTTATCTAAATGTATTTTATGCATTTGTGTAGTTACAAAGTTGTTTTCTATTAACATAACCTTAAAATATAAACAATGTTCATATCTTTTTTTTACGGCCTCCTGAAATAAAAACTCTTGATGATTGTGTTTAAGTAATAGAACCCCTTTGTTTTTAACATTTTTTCATACATAGACGCTTCGAATCGATTTCAAATAAAGTGTTGTATGGGAACTTGCCATTGTTCTTTAGCATGTATGTTCCTTGGGGACGGTAGGGGTGCACTAAGACGGGATTGCCCGAAATTCCCACGGGATCGGGCAAAACGGGAATTTCGAAAATATGTGCGTGCGAAGCCGCTGGCGTCGACTAGTAATAAATAATTTGATAACTGGGCTTCTATTCGTGCTTAAAATTTGCGTAATAATATGATTAACATAATGAAAACAGTTTGCCTACCCAGTGGAAGATATACCATCATAAATCTGTAAAACCCAAGAAGCCCCACCCACCTAAGAAGCACCCGCTGTCAACGTACGATAAAATAGAATAAATTTTGCCTACAATATAAGAACTGTTCCTGCAAATAAAAGCAATAAACCACCCACAAATGGATACTTCGTCAGGCCCACTGCCGCAGCATGGCTGGCACACGGCTGAGTGTGAGTTGGCGTACAGAAGTGAGAACATAGCAGACAATGGGTTAAAAGCTATCATTGAGTCTAAAAACAAATTATTATTGTTTATAGCACTTTTAAAAGAAATTCCAGTGACATTGACAGTTTGTACATATTATTTATGATACAATGTTTGTTTATATTATTAACTTAAAGTAAGAATTTTTATTGTGTTATTTCTGTAAATATTGTGTATATGGAAGATTACTATGACACTGGCGATACGGGAGTTAGTGTCAGTCAACCTACCACATCGCTGACTGGTCTGGTGCGCTGTCCGGACTGTTCGCAGGACCGTTTTTTCAAAGGTAAGCGGGGCTTGAAAGTACATTTTGGCAAAGTACATAAATCCCAAAATGTGCTTTCTGGCCCTTCAATATCTTCACCACCTATATCAGGAGACAACAACCAAATTCCTTTTTGGCAAACTCTATCTAAATTAAAACATTCGGTTCCTATAGTCAAAAGAGTTCCCCGTGGGGCAAGACCATCAGTGTCAAAAAAATTGGCTGAATGCATTGGTCTTGTCATAAGGGAGAACTCAAAAGCGGCCTGGGAGCAATTATTGACTTTCCCTTATAGGATTCTACATGTTGATAAAAATCAGGCTGGCAAAAATTCATTAACATCTCAAATTAAATATAATTGTCAAATTTCGGCCAACACTTTAGACCCTAAATTCACTTCAAATAAACGTAAATCTCTGTATCAATATGTGGAATCCAAATTGAGGGAAGGCAACATACGGGGCGCATATAGACTCTAATTCAGCAGTGATGTGGTGGCGCCTTGCTCTCCAGATACGCTTGCGGGTCTGAAGAGCAAGCATCCAGCGCCCATTAATGACCTTTCCTTTCCTGAAGCTCCCGACAGTGAATCGGAACATCTGATCACCACGGCCAAGGACGTCTTAGCAGCGGTTTGCTTCTTCCGAAGTGGCTCGGCAGGTGGCCTCGATGCCTTGACACCACAGCATCTAAAAGATCTTGTGTGTGCAAGTGCTGGGGTGGCTGGCGATACACTTCTGAAGGAGTTGACTGCGCTAGTAAATATGATGCTCTCCGGTAATGTGGACGATGCTATCATTGATATCTTGTATGGGGCCAACCTGTGCGCCCTTAACAAGAGAGATGGTGGCATCCGTCCCATTGCCGTGGGTTGCACTTATCGGCGTATAGCAGCTAAGGTATGCTGTAAATTTTACAGCAGGGAGCTATCTGATAAATTCCAACCTCTCCAACTAGGTTTTGGTTCCAAGGGAGGTTGTGAGGCTGCTATACATGCCCTTTCGACGTATTTTGGAAGTGGTGATGGGGAGGTCATTCTGAAGGTTGACTTGAAGAACGCCTTCAATTCAGTAAATAGGGACACTTTGTTGGCACAGGCAAAATTAGAAACCCCTAAAATTTACAGGTATCCCACAAAATTACTATATCAGGACAATCTTTTGGAATCTGCAGTTGGATGCCAACAAAGTGACCCTCTTGAACCAGTCATTTTTAGCTTAGCTATACAACCCATTATTCGGCAAATCAATTCTAAATTTAATGTATGGTATTTAGACGACGGAACCCTAGGAGGAGATCTGGACATTGTGTTACAAGATTTAGCTTTTATTAAAAATAAATTCGCATCTATTGGCTTGGAACTAAATTCTAGTAAGTGTGAGTTGTTTATAAATACAACAGACTCTACAAAAAAACTTTCGATAGTATCTAAATTTAATCATCTGGCACCAAACATCAAAATTATTGAAAAGAGTTCATTTCGCCTCCTAGGTTCGCCCGTATTTGAAGAAGCTTTTGATTCTTTCTTGGAAGAAAAAATACAAAATATTTGTGAGATTTCAGATCGTCTATTCAAAATTAATATACATTCGGCTATTATTCGATATTGCCTTTTCGTCCCAAAATTTACTCATGCCTTAAGATCGTCGCAACTTTGGAAAAAATAACACTATTAGGACAAATCGACCAAATTATACAAGTTACTTTAAAAAAAATATTAAATGTGGACTTGGACGACCGAATCTGGCTACAAGCATCTTTACCCATACATTTGGGTGGGCTCGGCGTTCGCAAAATTTCCAGTGTCAGTTTACCGGCGTTCCTGTCTTCGGTTCACAGCACGGAAGAGTTAACTAGGAAAATATTATCACCTACACTAGTTAACTCAGAAGTGCTGTGCAAAACCGAAGCTATAAACGCCTGGAAAATGGCTTGTCGAAACACTGATTTGCCCACCAACCTATTCTCCCAAGGACAGTGGGACGCGTCGCTTTGTAACATTGTGAGGAAAACTCTTTTGGATACATCTTTTAATATTACAGAGCGTGCTCGTTTGCTGGCTGTGGGGGAATGGGAATCCGGTCTATGGCTTCAGGCACTACCATCGTCTAACACAGGAACCATGTTGGACGATGAGACGTTCCGTATCGCCATCTGTCTCCGTTTAGGTGCTCCGTGTGTTTCTCCGCATCGATGTCATTGTGGAGAAGACGTCGATAGCCTCGGACACCATGGGCTATCCTGCAGCAGAAGCGCTGGTAGGATTCCTCGTCATGCTCACCTAAATGACATAATCTGTCGTGCTCTTGTCGCGTCTGGTGTACCAGCTGTACTTGAACCAAATGGTTTGGTACGCGACGACGGGAAGAGACCTGACGGTATGTCACTGTTGCCATGGAAAATGGGCAGGCCTTTGGTGTGGGACGCAACCTGCGTAGACACCCTCGCGCCATCCCACGTTACAAGCTCGGGAGGTCAGGCCATGCTGGCGCTGCTGCTGCATCTGCGGAGACCCTCAAACGGCGCAAATACAGTAATCTAGTAGCTAATTACGTATTTGAGCCGTTTGGGGTGGAAACGCTAGGCTCATGGGGTCCGAGCGCTCGTTCTTTATACCGAGAAATATCTAAACGGTTAGTCGACGTCTCACGTGACCAGATGGCTGGTTTATTTTTTGCTCAAAGAATCAGCATTGCCATCCAGCGTGGCAATGCTGCCAGCCTTCTGGGCACGTTACCCGATGATATTGATGCGGAGGCATTCTACGACGCCTAAACACACCTGTACATATGTATCTATTTTTACTCTTTATTTTTAGTTTTATGTACATATATATTCTTAGACAGTATGATTATTTAAGATAGTAATGTATATAGTTATAATTAATCATCTGCAATGTACCTCATTATGAAAATTTAACAAAATAAATGTCAAATGTTATATGACTTTTCAATATAAATACTTACGTATTTGTATAATACTCGGGCAAAGCTCGGAAAGTCTTAGTTATTGGTTTCTGTTCGCTATAAGATAACTGAAGTCATTGTGAAGATTTATTTTTCGGTTTCATATTGTAGTTTAGGTTTGTCTTTAAAACATGACTTTTAAACTGTTCCATAGTATGGTTTTATCAAAAATTTCCATACTATGGAACAGTTTAAAAGTCATAGTATGTCTCTTTAGTAACTGACTGCCTGACTGACAGACAACACACTGCTGCAACTACCGTGCCATTCCTCAGGGAGTGTAAAAGAACACTCAGAGATGAAAGTTCAGTTTTTTTGTTAGATATAATCGTTAGGATTGTTTAAACATCGACGCGTATTTTCTTACGAGTTATATGACATAATTATATGAATGATTGTAAAATAAAAATAAGATATTTCGCTATTCCTGTAGCATTTCCCCTAATATCTACGTGAACAAAGCACCATTCGCTCCCGGGGCCATTTCCCAGGTAGCTTCTGTTTCGGGGTTTCATAACTTATAAACTTAAAAAAGTTCCTGATGTTCAAAGATTAAAATTTGTAAGGAATTCATTATTTGCTTCAGCGTTCCATAGTAAATACGTCAAACTTGTGTGGCAGGTTTTGGTGTACATACTCACATTTTATGAAATAAAAAATCTTCTTCCTTTTTGTTCTTAGTCGTGCAGATGACTCAAATAGCATTTCACAGAAGGATTATGAACCTGCAAGTTCCTTTTATAGCGAGTAATAAAGTGCGACATTATTCTGATGCAGCAAATATTAGCACTATTATTTGAAATGAAATCCTCGCGAAGAAAGCATCTATTCGAAGACTGTCCTAGTGACTCCGTCGGCTTGACGAGCCAACATGAAGCCGCTTGGAATTACGGCCGGACTCATCCACGGAATTTTCTAATAAAGGAACCTGATTTCCAAAAATATGGGCCCGCTTAAAGTCTTTTATTTTATTTTATTTATTTATTTTAAACCTTTATATACAGAGCGTATACAGGCGGACTTAATGCCATGGGCATTATCTCCCAGTGTACCTTTGAGTGGTGCAGAGAGAAAAGAAGTAGGTGCTATATAAATAATATAATGAGGAGAACATTATTTGAACTTACATAAATATACTTACATATATATATAATAATAAATATATAAGATACATACATAGATATCAATTAAGATATATAAACATAATTTCAATTAATACATATTATTACTACATACTAGTACACCTTATATATTATTAATACTTATATATATATATATATATATATATATATATATATATATATATATATATATATATATATATATATATATATATATATATACATACTATAAGTTAAAATGAAATATAAATGAATTATGATACACTTGCTGCTTCAGCCAATAAGAGTTCTTTAACTTTGAACTTGAAGGTGCACTTGGTCTTGGCCATCCTGATCTCAAGAGGAAGGGCATTCCAGAGAAGGATTGATTGAACATAAAAAGGAGAGTAAAGAAAATTAGAGCTGTGAGTTGGAACCATGAGGAGAAGGTTATTAGAAGAGCGAAGGTTACGAGCATGATTAGAAGATAGTTACTATTCAGGGATTCGTTGGTAAAAAATTTGGCATCAATTGTTACGTGTGTATCTGAGTGAATAGGTAGTCCTATAGGTAAATATTGAAATGATAATACAGACAAAAAGAACATAATCATAAAAGAATGGGTTATAAGTTAATGAGATTATATTTGTTTCTTTTTTTTCACTAGTAACTAACTCTGGAAATGTCGGGTAGGTTAATTTACAACATTTGATTTGCTGCAGCTTGTAGTCGATAATCTTATTGCTTAAGTTGTTGAATTCGCGATCATTACTCCCAGGGATAGCAATAGGACAAAAACTGACTGATAGAACTGATAACGTTCAGAGGATCATACAATATTTACCTACACCTTTATAAATTCACAGGCATTCATTTAGCTATGTTGGCATGCTTCCATTGATTTTATTGTAACCGATTCTATTTTGTATCTATACCAATCCACCGAGACCAAGCGTATTGAAATAAAAAGTGAAAGTATTTTTATTTCAGTAAAATCGCAATAGCAAATCGAATTTTAGAAAATCTTAGCTTTACCTATACGGGACTTATTGAACCACAGGTGTTGAGAAACCTTATCATGTTCCGTCTATTCATTCCAAATATAAGTTATCTTTAGAAAACTTATTTCAAAAAGAAAAAGCAAATACGCTAGTTTACTTAGATTCAGTGACCGGCAATTTCGTGAGTCTAGATTCATCGTAATTTGGAGACATGCTGAAATTTAATCGCTTCTTCAGTCCCACGTAGTTTATGGGTATGTAAGTATGAATATTTTGTACCTACTTGTTCATTTAATAAAATGACTGTACAACTTTTAGCAATAAATATTAGTATCGTTTTATATCTTATGTTGAAATAAATATGATAAATAGCTTCTTAAGCAGTACGTAGTTGCTTTCAATATCGTTCTTGGGTTATCTCGTCTACACTAAATACTCGTTTTATAGCCTGGGAGACCAACCTTTTTGTCTTACCTACTTGTTTTGAGTTCCACAAACTGGCTTTTGATCGCCGCGGCGGTCAGCAGCCAGTTTGTCGAACTCGCCGCAACTCAAAGGGAGAACCGTATAGATCTGTCAGTTCAGAGTACTGACCTCCATTAACTTTTACACATAGATCTTTCCAGACTGCCGGAATAGGCGTGACAAAATAGTGTGTGACTTTTTATGCCCGACCACTT
Organism: Euclidia mi; assembly: GCA_944739405.2. Classification (NCBI taxonomy): domain Eukaryota; kingdom Metazoa; phylum Arthropoda; class Insecta; order Lepidoptera; family Erebidae; genus Euclidia; species Euclidia mi. Next base: position 74,453,721 of record OX123184.2, on the reverse strand, counting down.
GTTGATATGCCAGTTGTTGACGAACGGTTCAACCAATCCTAATCTAAAAATTATAAATTTTTGGGGTCGATTCCATGCCGCGGAGACCTAAAGAGTTGATAGTATGTTTCTAGACACATGCTGAACATTAAATGCATCATAAAAGTTAATGCGCCGATAACTAGTTATTGTTATGTTTTATTGAAACATGAAAGAAGAAATGTACGAAATTGAAACAACTAGGTGCTCATACACTTACGTTTATTGTGAATTCAATTTTTAAAGGAAAAACAGAAACCAAATTATTGAATGAAACATATACATATAGCCTATTGCAGTCGATTGCTGGTACATAACCTCTCCCAATTTAAGTTACAAAAATTTTGACAGTCCATGCGAGGATTTGCCTTACACCACACTAGCCAGATGGGTGGTTTAGGCCTTGATTTCAAGTTTACCGTCTCTTGACAAAGATTTTATTTGCTTCGTGTACCTATTTTCCTTGTCTTACGATCCACATGGAATAAAATGGGGCAGTAACATTTTGTATTCTTAATCCGCCATTACACGTTATACGGAATGGAATAAAAATAAATAAATCATGGCTTTTTGTTTATGAAAGATTGTTTTGTCTGATCAACGAATAAATAGCTATCAGAATATTGGCATGCTTTTTGTAAAGACAAAAGAGGCCTCTTTATCTTCCTAATTGAATGGATGCCATTATTATACCGAAATTTACCTGGTAATTACATGTATATGAATATTATTTTGAGAACTTGAGTAAAAGGTTTACTTTCTATTGTTTGATTTGTAAATATGAAATCAATACTTCGTACAGGTGGTCTTTACACATCACTAACAAATATGGTCTGTTCTGGCAATATTATAAAGAACTGAAGGAAACCCACGGTTATGGCCACATTTTTTTTTAATTTATCCGTTTTGCCAGATCTCGCGGCAATTGCGGGAAATCCCTTCTTATTCTTACCCATGTGTTTTGGCTGTAGCTTGTCTGACAGTCAGTCAGTAACGCAAGGGTTTTTTATAAAGAGATAAAGTCGTAACTTTTTCTCCTTCCTTATGTAACTATTAGTTACCAACCTAGAAAATATTTGTATTGCGTTCTTACCACGTTATAGTATGGATATTCATTACCGTAATAAACAATACACTCTAAATATTTTCTGTATAAAGTATATGTCTCTTGGTATTATATCTGTGGATGTTTGGGAAGCAAACTTCGCATCAGATTAATCATTACCGTACCGAATACTACGGTCTAGCTTAGTATTTGTTTTATTTTGTTGTAAGCTTGCCTCTATGCTAATTTCTTTGCCTATGTAATCTATTACCATCGTTTGAAGTCGTCGCTATTAAATTTGAACGATGCTATATATTTAATATCTTTCATATTGGTTTGAAAAACTATGGTGTTTGATTAAAAATCTAAGCGCGTTTTTCCTTATCACTTGGCTTCTGCGATTTGTTATTTCAACAAATATAGATTTGTTAGGAAGTAACTTTTCTCCAATGTCAGTTCTTATCATTTACAGAGATGTCTTGTTTCCCGACAAATGTTATTCGTTATGAAATCTTCTAGGTTCTGATTACTTGTGGTGTTCAAGCGTCCCTGCATCGTCTAATACTTTGAAAGCTCTTGGGATGTCGCATTTTCTTGTCTAGTAGTGAGAATTTCTTTGAAATTATATTTTGTGTTCCGATTTCATCGGGGTTGTATAGTTTTCGCCGATTATTATGTGGTATTATTTAATAACATAGGGTGAAGGATTTGTAGTGAACTTAAGTAATAAGACATTTTTAATATCATAGATATATGCTTGTGGTTTTTGTTTTCATGAATTCTTTCGATGCCGAAATCATTTTGATCAATCGTAATTAGAATACTTACTCACAAAGAATAGATGGAATACTCATTGAACATAATCTCAAGGAATAGAAGACAAGTTAAGTCGCCTAAAATAGTGGAACATTTATTATGTAGCTTAAATGGACGCAGAACGAATAATTATTGATCTGATTGCCATAAAATATCGTATCGATAACTGTAATTTAGGCAAGTAGGATACGAAAATGATATCTTGTGTAAATTTTAATAGTAAGCTGATCGCTCATTGGGTCATTTATATATCTCTTTATCATAATAAGTTCATTTAGCGTTACACCTAGTTGACATACTTCTTAATCTTCGCATAAGATGTATAACTGAAAGAACAATGGCAGAATTTGGTCTGGGTTTGTTGTGGCGACCTTAAACTTCATATGAACAAAACAAATGGTTTTTTTCTCTACGATTTTTTAAATTTTCACTTTGTCTCGTTAAAGCTGGAGTATTTTATGATCATAAAAAGCATTCCAATTGATTACGAATACTTTATTATTTGATTGTTGCCATAGACAATGGTGTAACAGGAATAGACGTGAGTGCTATATCCGTATCGATTATTAAATAAGTAATCGATACGATCGACCTTTATAGAGTTGGTTTGGTTTAAAATGCAGTTATTTAATATTTAATCAACATTATATCAATAAGCTAATATTTTTGAAGCAAAACAACGTTTAAATCAAATAAAAACGTCACAGCATCGTTTTAATGTTGTATCGATTTCACATAAAATCGATTTAAAATGTGCAGCTCTGCTTTTGTCTTTGGCTGTGACAGTTAGATGCTACAAAATACTTCCGCGTTTTGATGTCAATCTGACATATGTCATTTGATAAGTAATTGTTTGATTTAAATTGTTGAAATCTAGTTATAAGTCACTTTGATTGGATACATAACAGTTACATGTATCAATTAATTAAGTTAATGGTTAATTGCATATTATATTGAGTTGAAACATTATAACCAAACTTTGATAAACATTGATAAACCTTTGTTTTGTTATAATATATTATAGATAATATTGTTAGGTAGCACATATTCTGTGCTTACTTACTATTGTATATCTCAAATAACACAGCCAGTCTGTCTGTTGTAAGTAATTAATTAACTTATTTCAAGTTTCAACTTTTGATAACTTTGGTTTTGTGTCAATATACTTAATTGAAACTATTAATTTTGTTGGACAGTAGATACCTGTCACTTGCCTGCACTTGCAGTAAACAGGCTAAATACTTTGTTGGTTTCAAAGAATTAACAAATATTAAGTTTTGATTGTTAATATTATTTAACGCTTGTCCGGGCTCTTTTGAAATTTGATTATGTCAGCTATCAAGGACTTGCGTGCGGCTGCTGGTGCTATTGCATCAGATTTGAGCTGGTTTGCCTCGGCCAGTGCCTTGGTGAACCGGCCTGATCGCCAGCAGGCCTTACTACAAAGGTATGAGCGGATTGATGATCGCCTGGCAAGTGTGGAACAGCAATTGCGCACTTTCAGCGCTTGCTGTCTCGAAATGTCAGTTAATGAATTCAGCGCTGACCAGCGAAATAAGGTCAGCGAAGATTATGCCCAGGTCTTAGACCTGTATGATGCTGTCTCCAATAGTGCGAGACAACTAGTTGCCGATAGGGAAGGGCAACCCGGCTTGAAGCAGGAGCTTCCTAGGTCAGCACCGGGGCTGGTGAGTAGGCTTCCTACCTTAGACCTCCCCCATTTTAATGGCTGCCTAGGAAGCTACCTGGGCTTCGTTAATTTGTTTGACAGCCTGGTCAATGATACGGCTGACCTTCGGCCGGCACAAAAATTGGCCTATTTGTTGTCGGTTCTGGATGGAGAGGCCAAAGGCCTCATCCAGCATCTGCCCGTGTCTGACGAGGCGTACCAGACGGCTCGGGACCTAATTACCCGTAGGAACCATAACAAGCGTGACCTCGCCGACACGCATATTGAACAGATTTTGGGTTTGCCGACACTCACCCGGGTCTTTGGGTTGCGCACCCAACTTTTGAACCCGCTTTTGGTGGCAATCAATGCACTTAAGTGCCTTGGTCTGCCCGTGGACCAATGGTCCTATCTATTGGTGCACATTGTGTTGAAAAAGCTGCCTGCCGACCTGAGGTCGCGTTTTGAGCAGCGCTTTGGTGGGGATAGTGCGACCCATCTGCCCACCTTCTCTGACTTGGAGAAGTTCCTCAAGGTTGAGTGCCGGGTCCTGGATAACTCCGGTGGTGACACGCCGGCTAAGTCGCAGCCGCCCAAGGAGCAGGCTCGCGTTCACACCCGAGCCAATGTTGACCGGCGCCCTCCTCGCTTTGCAGTCACGCAGAGCCCAGCGGAGTGCTCTTACTGCAAGGTCACGGGGCACAGAACGGCCAGTTGTAGGGCATTCTTGGACCATCATATCGCCTCTCGTAGGCGCATCGCGAATGCCCGCCGCCTTTGCTTCTCTTGCTTGGGGTCCCACTACCAGCGAGACTGCCCAAACTCTCGCCCCTGTCCTCACTTTGGAGGACAGCATTTGGACATTCTCTGCATGAATGCCAGAGAGGTAGGCCGCTTGTCCAATCAGCCGACGCCGCGCACGGGCGGGTGTTTTAAAGGTGGTAGCCGAAGCTCACCGGCGCGCAGCCGAGAGTCGCCTCGCTCAATTGATCGCCACTCACCCCGCTTGGAGAACCGTAGCGTGCGCACGCCTCCTCTCTCTCGCGCACCTGAACGTGCTGTTCAGCGTCACCAGCACCATGACTGCTGCCCCACGTACTCCCCTCCTTTGGCGGAGAGTCCTCGCCTTGACTCGCGCCCACCTCGTTTTGGGCGGGTGTGGCGCACAGATGGCGCGTGGATCGAGTCATCGCGCCTTTGAGGACTTCAAGCCGCACCCTCATTTTGAGTTGCCTGGTCCTGGCCAACGGTCGCCGCCCAGGCAACAATAGGTAATTAACTCCTGCCCTATAACGCCAACCCCCCCCATTGAGACCGTTATCCTACCAACGGTTGCTGTTAGGGTCTGGGGACCCACGGGGACCTCTGTTGTTGTCCGTGCTATTGGACACAGGTTCACAAGGTTGCATTGTTTCCACTTATTTGGTAGGGCAAGTTAAATTAAATATGGGCTCTTTTCCAAATGGTATTCGGGGCATAGGTGACGTAGCCTCTAATGTTGAAGGGCAAGTTAAAGTTTTGTTTGCCCCCGTTGAATCTTCACACCAAAGGATTAAAACCTCGGCTATTGTGCTGAAGAATATTTTGAGTATGCATCCACAGAATCAGCTGCCTGCTGCTGTGGTGAATTTGACATCGGGATTGGATCTGGCAGACCCCAAATTTGACACACCGGGACAAATCGATTTGTTGATTGGCTCTGATGTCCTCGGTGGAATTTTGATTGGTGGTAAAAGGGTCTTGGTGCCAAATGGTTTGACTGCCATCCCGACAATATTTGGATTTGCTTTGATGGGACCTGTACCAAGGGACCCCCCTCCACCCGAACTTGATAATTTGTTGGCTGTAGGCTCCGCTCTCTCTGATGAAGTTCAGAGGTTTTGGGAAGTGGAGGAGCCCCCTCAAGCTGCCCGTTTGAATCCAGAACATGAGGAGTGCGAGCTGTTCTTCCAGAACAACACTGGTCGACTCCGTTCTGGTCGGCTTATTACGAAGCTGCCTTTTCTGTCTGTTCGGCCTCCGCTTGGTGAGTCACGACCTTTAGCCGAAAAGAGATTGTTGGCTATGGAGCGCCGCATGGGTCGTGATCCGGAGCTCAGACAGAAGTACATTGAGTTCATGAGAGAATATGAACAGTTGGGAAACATGTCCGTGTCAAATTTGGATTGGCGTTCAGTGGAGCATTACTTTTTCCCGCATCATGCCGTATTGAAGCCATCGACTGGCTAGCTGCGCACAATGTTTGATGGTTCTGCGCAGACTTCAACAGGCGTATCCTTGAACCAGTGCTTGCATTCTGGTCCCAAGTTGATCAAGGACCTTTGTGACGTCATCACCAGCTTCCGACGACATCACGTTGTCTTTGTGGCTAATAAAAACATACACATAAAAATGATGTTCAGGCAGACAATTATCCACCCTGATGACCGTCACTTCCAGCTGATCCTTTGGAGAGAGAATCCTCACGATCCCATGGTCGTCTACGAGCTCAATACTAATACGTACGGGTTAAGATCAAGCCCCTACTTGGCAAACGTTCTCTTTAAGAGCTCGCAGACCGCGAAGGCTTACGTTTCCCACAAGCCTCTGCCACCTTGAAAGACGATATTTACGTCGATGACATTTGCTCGGGCGCCTCCACAGCGGACGAGGGGATCCTCCTGCGGGACGAATTGATAGGTATTTTGGCCTCCGCTGGTTATGAGTTGCGCAAATGGATTTCCAACTCACCAGCGCTTTTGGAGGGCTTACCCGAGGATCATCAGCAAGATCCACACCTATTTGATATTGTTGATAACCCCGCCATGATGGCTGTTCTCGGCGTCCAGTACAGACCAGTCCAAGACATCTTTACGTATAACGTAGACTTGAAATTGCCGTGTTCTTGGACTAAACGTCTCGTGTTGTCTACTGTCGCCAGAACCTTTGATCCGAACGGTTGGATCTGTCCTGTCATATTTTGGGCAAAATGCTTCTTGCAGAAGCTTTGGACAGCAGGATTGACCTGGGATGAACCTCTACACGGCACTCTTGTTGAGGAATGGACCTCTTTTGTATCCTTACTTCCTGCCGTCAACGAGATCTCCTTGCCTCGTCCCATCCTTTCTCCCGGGAAGTACAAGGCCACCCTTCACGGGTTTTGTGATACCTCGGAACGTGGTCACGCGGCCGTGGTGTACTTGCGCACAGTTAGTACCTCAGGTCAGGTGAGGATTTCCCTGATCATGGCGAAGAGCAAGGTTGCACCCCTTCGGACATCTCTGACCATCCCGAAATTGCAGCTCTCGGGAGCAGCCCTACTTGTACGCTTATTGAACCACGTGTCTAGTACTTTGGGTAAAAGCATTTGTATTAATGGGACCTACACCTGGACAGACAGCCAAATTGTTCTCTGTTGGTTGAAGGCTTCTGTCCACACCTTGGAGGTATTTGTCGCCAATCGCGTCTCCCAAATCCAAAAATCTGAAGTCAAGCTTGTTTGGAGACACGTGCCAGGTGAGCTCAACCCCGCTGATTGTGCCTCGCGCGGATGCTTGACGCCTAGTTTGATAGGTCCTTCGCTGTGGTGGGGTCCGGAATGGTTGAGTCAACCAGAAATTGATTGGCCTCGAACGCCAGTTTTGAATACTTCCAATTTGCCGGGTCTACGAACACTCGCTCTTGAGAAGGTGGAATGCGCCTTCGACCCAGATTTCCTGTTGAATCGTTATAGCTCCCTCGACAAGTTATTAGATGTTACTGTTTGGATAAAGTGTTTTGTTTTTAACTTTAGGCACCCACAACAGAAACGACTGACACCGTTTCTCTCACCACAGGAACAACAGGAGTCCCTCACCTTTTGGGTTCGTTCTGTGCAATTGGCGCATTTTGAGAAGGAGATTGCTATACTTAAATCAGGGAAATCGAAATTGTCGGGAGCTGTATCTAAATTGAACCCCTTTTTGGACGATACTGGTCTCTTGCGCGTTGGAGGGCGTCTCAAGAACGCCAACCTCCCTTACGGGGCACGTCACCCCCTGTTGTTACCTAAGGACGGTCATTTGGTACGCTTGTTGGTAACTGACCGTCACCTTAAAAATTCGCATGCCGGTTGTAATGCGCTCTTGGCCATTTTGCAACGCGAGTTTTGGATTTTGTCTGCCCCAAGAATTATTCGGAGCGTAGTCTTTCGCTGCATCCCTTGCTATAAGCTCAAGGCTTCTACCATGCAGCCCTTGATGGGAGACATACCGGCAGATCGCGTTACTGAGAGCAGGACGGCACGTTGGCACGGACTTCGCTGGTCCCTTTTTGGTGAAAACGTCGACACTTCGAAACAGCAAGACTGTTAAGGCCTACTTGTGTGTTTTTGTTTGTCTCTCCACAAAGGCCGCACACTTAGAACTGGTCTCCTCGCTTACGACCGAGGCGTTTGTAGCCACATTTGACAAATTTATATCCCACAGAGGGCTGCCTTCCTTGATCCGTTCTGACTGCGGCACTAACTTCAAGGGCACGTATAATTATTTGAATGATGTTGTTAATTTTCTTGAAACCAACAAGGCTGATATAGGCAATAGGCTTGCCCGACGTGGGATAAATTGGTTGCTTTCCTCACCAAATTGTCCACACTGGGGTGGTATTTTTGAGGCCGCTGTAAAATCGGCCAAAACACACTTGCGCAGGAGAATTGGTGAATCTGTCCTTACATTTGAGGAACTCGCAACTGTGTTTTGTAAGATTGAGGCCGTTTTGAACTCTAGGCTGTTGTCTTGACACGTCTACCTACTGATTAGCGGACCGGTAGGCCGGTCCGGGGCGGGTGGATGTTTGATATAGAAATATTATTTGTGATAAGTCAAGTCGATTATATCGATTTAGTAACGTTTAGTTTAGTCTATTGTAAATTTTGACTATGGTCACACTGAACTGTCAACATCCGTTTCAAAAATTTGGCTGGGCTCGCGCTGTTTGGTCGCTCTCGCGTGGGTTTGTATTGTAATTGAAATAAATTGTTCGCCTTTTGAAAAGCTCGTCCTAGTAGCTCGCGAAGTGATGAAAAATTATAAATAACCTTATAAGGAACATTGTAAAACGTGTGTGAAGCCGATGCACGTGCTTGGTGCTTGACGACTTCGCTGATGAAGGACGCCGAACTGGATCCTGTGGTATTTATTCGATTTTCTTGTTATTTTGGCCAAAATTATGAGTTAATCTTATAGGTCCACTCAAGAGCATCATCAGGAACACCAGGAAATATAAGGTAAAATTCATGTACCTACCTATTACTTGAATTCACTGTGCAATCGCAGTATAACTGTTTAGATAAATTGTCTATCGTGGTCAGGTAGATGTATTACAACTTCCACTGCGACTCTGAACAATTTCCTACCTGGCTACGGTAATTCTAGACACATATGTTTGCCGGGACCCATGGGAGCAGCCGCAAGGTTATGCGATGGTATCTACTAAATTATTTTGTGAATACGCACCTTTTTTTAGTTCCGCCGGCGGCATTCAATTACGAAGGCATTGCATGTCATATGAGGACAGCAATGGCTAATCGCTATCCTTGACAGACAAAATGATGTTACGTGTATAACTCTCTTTCACTCTACTTTAAATATTTACCATCTTCAACAGCTGGCAACCCTTATTTGCGGCCGGATCTAATTAGGCAACCATATATTATAGTAGGGTAGTTAAAAACACCTGTTTTAGAATCAGCTGTTATAATTTTTTCAAATAAAATACTTTAAGTATATAAAATATAATTTAATTGTTTAATAAGTATAGCTAACATCAAATACCTGCCAGTCAAGTGTTATCTCCACTTTACAACAACAAGAGTAGCACAACACATTAACTAGCACTGCACCTTTATGATGGAGACCTCAATAATCATCATGCAGCAGTATTTTGAGGAGCGGATGGCCAAATTTGAAGCGGATCTCAATAAGAAGCCTTCTAGATCCGGCAGCTTGGCAGAGGAATTTGCGGCATTCGAAGACTTCATTCTGCAAACACTGAAGTCCTTTTCCCAGCAGTTAGAGTCTGTCGCCCGCCAAGTGGACAGTATGGAGATGCGCAGCCGCCGTAAAATGATCTTACTGCACGGTATTGAGGAGGGGTAGAAAAAAGAGACTGCTCAAGTGGTCACACAGGTCATAAAACAGGATCTTAAGTTGGATTCTTGCACAGCGTCAGACATCAAACGATGCCATAGAATGGGGCGTCAGTTATCCGGTAAGAAGGCCAGACCCATCCTCAATAAGCTCCATAGCGTTGCGGTACGGGACACCATTTGGTTTTCCGAAACCAAATTAAAAGGAGCGGGTCTTACGCTGTCCGAATTTCTGACTCGATCGCGACACGCAGTTTTCATGGCAGCGCGAGAGAAGTTTGGTGTCGCGAAGTGCTGGACCCGGGAGGGCTCCGTGTTCGTTATAGACGTCAATGGTCATCGACATCGGATTTCATCCACGGGAGATCTCGGCAAGATCAAGGGCTTGGACCCGCAGAAACCTGCAACGAAAACAAAACGAGCTCCAGCACCGAAAAAAACAGGATTTTTATGTTCTTTCGTGTTTGTTTACATGACAGGGTGAATTACTTTTCGTCTTACTTACGTATTTTCCAAGCTATACATACCTTACACTTATTTTATAAATCTCACTTTTTCACTGTTGACATATTACCTATAACACTTCTCATCTGACAGCTGTCATACCATAGAGTTCTACCTATTTAAAACTCGGGCTTTTAATCCGTGCTTATCTTTTTTACGGAGTACCGAAATTTTAATTCACCTGGTCCAGTTCTTCCAATTGTCTTTTATTTTTTTCACTTATTTGCATCTTAGTATGTTCTGATATCTGTTTGTTCCGTTTTTGTTACTCGGGAGATACTTCATTGTTTATTTATGTAATTCGTAACTGGCGGGTGGAGTTAACGACTATACATATATTTTTATATATTTTTTTTGTTCTTCAATATAAGATATATATATATTATTTTTATATTATATTATTTTTTTTATTTGTGTTTTATTTTATTATTTTATTATGTTAGATGACCATTTTAGTAGTGATAGTGACAGTTTCCACTCTGTTAGTAGTCATAGTGATAGTTTTGTAAGCATTCCTTCTCCGATATACCCCATAACTTGAATGTCGATCACATCAACGCCCAGAGTATTCCTGCCCACTTCCAGGATATGCTGGCTACTTTCGACAGTAAAAATATCCATGCTATTCTTATTTCTGAATCATGGCTGAAACCATGTCTCTCTTCTGTTTCTTACACTTTACCTGATTTCCGTTTAGTATGACCGTACTGTTGGCGGTGATGGCGGTGTGGCCATTTATCTCCGTAATCACATTCCTTACAATGTTATTGATATGTCAGCACAGCCACCTCCGCTTAATGCAGGTGAGCATCTCTTTTTAGAATTAAGTCTCGCTCATACAAAGTTTCTGCTTGGTGTCTATTACTTGCCTTACTGCCATATAAATTATTTTTCATCTTTCGAGCGTATTTTAGAAAATTTTATAACTTCTTACACTCATACAATAATCATGGGCGATTTTAACACTTAGGGATAACACGATGCAAATATCATCTTTGCATAGAGACGGAAAACTCGACATCAAACCCTATACGACTGCCTCGTTGGTCTCGCGGCATAAATGTGCGCGTGGGATCGGTCGATTTCTGGGTCGGGCAGTGTTATTGGGTTTTTCTGTCACGAAATTCTCAGTAGCAGCACGGAGTCTGGAAATGTGCCCGGTACGGCAATAGGCTCGCCCCTTATTACGTGGGACTAAAGTATATCTGGCGAAAAGTGGGTGTAGAAATACACCTCTGCCTACCTCTTCGGGGTTATAGTCGTGAGACTATGTATGTATGTATGTTTAACACTTGTCTGTTAAAGCATGATTCTCGCTCTTCTCCCTTATGTAGAATAGTGGAATCCTGTAACCTGTCTATTCTTCCTCTAAATGCTATACATAACTTTCAGAATTCAACTCCTTCTCTTCTTGATTTTATCTTTGTTTCTTCACCTTCTCTTGTCGTCCAGCATGGTCAATTTTCAGCTGATGCATTCTCCTATCACTACTTAACATACGTATAAACTTCGTCCTACTAAGCCTTAGACTAAAATTCTTCTGCAACGTAATTTTGTTGGCATGAATGTGGAGAGTCTCCGTAGTGACGCTCGCAACATTATCTGGGAATCTGTGGAAAGCGCTCAATTCATCGACGAAAAAGTTGAAAAACTCAATAGTGCAATTATTCGTCTATTCGATATTTATGCTCCAGTCCGTGCAATAAGAGTCAAGCACTTGTCTTCGCCGTGGCTAACTAAAGAAATAAAAAATCTGTTATCAAAGAAAGCAATGGCTAAAACCAAATATAAATGTCTACCGACTCCTAGCAATTGGGAAAGCTATATTGCGATTAGAAATCACTGCAGCAAGGTGTGTAGGCAAGCACAACGCCAACACATTCATAAATCTGTTGAGAGCGAAGACCCAGCTAAAGTCTGGAAATTTCTAAGAACACTGGGAGTTGGAAAGTCAACACATGACCACAGTTTCAATAATATTGACATTGATTTACTAAATCAGCATTTCACTTCTTCGTCGCAATTTGATGCGACTACTAAAGCTAAGCTTTGTTAAGCTAAGCTAACACAATCATTCCACGCTTCCAACTCCAAATTATCCACATTTTGTCTTTAATCAAGTTTCTGCGTGTGATGTTAAAAGGTGCGTATTATCGATTTCTTCCAATGCTGTCGGTAATGATTGCATGAGTCGTAAGATGATTCTTCCTATCCTAGACGAAATCCTTCCCATCCTTAGTCATATACTTAATTATTCCTTAGCCTGGGGCGTATTTCCAACTGCTTGGAAAGATGCCCAAATTATTCCTTTGCCCAAAAAATCGAAACCTACTTCCTATTCTGATTGTTGTCCTATTTCCGTGTTACGTCGTCGCCTAGTCCATGTCCAACTCACTACTTTGCTTAACAAGAACCTCCTATTCAATCCTCTACAATCCGGATTCCGTCCTGGTCACAGCACCGTTACGGCACTGACCAACATTAGGTTCCGACGACATTAGGTTCGGTATGGAGAAAGGCAATTTAACGGTACTTTGTTTACTGGACTTTAGTAACGCCTTTGATACCGTTGATTTCCACACTCTACTCGGTATATTACGCTCTATTAACATATGTCCACCAGTGATTGATTGGTTTCATAGTTACCTGTTTGGTCGTCGGCAGCGTATACGGGTCGAAGACTCTTTCTCTTCGTGATGTAATACGACAGCCGGCGTTTCACAGGGTGGCGTTCTCTCTCCATTACTCTTCTCAATTTTCATAAATTCCATCTCCTTTCAACTTCAGTCATCCTACCACCTTTATACAGATGATCTTCAAATTTACACACAGGCACATGAGCTGTTTGAAGCATTTCGCATCATGAACTCTGATTTAGAACAGATATCTGCTTGGAGTCTGAGATTTGGTTTGCAGATCAACCCTTTGAAAACACAGATTATAGTTGTTGGTAGTCCCAGGATGATCTCTCGCATTGATTGGAATCTGCTACCCTAAATTACTTTTTGTGGTATCCCAATACCTATAAGTGGTTGCGTGAAGGACTTAGGTGTTTATATAGATAAAACTCTATCTTGGGGAACACAAATCACCGAAGTTAGTCGCAAATTGTTTGCTGCGGCGCGCCGCGGCGGGGACTTTACGAAAACTGCGGAACTTTCTGCCGATTACCACTAAGATTGCACTTGCAAACTCTCTTCTATTACGTATCCTTGACTATGCCGGTGTCAGCTATCTAGATCTCACTGAGGAGCAACTTGATTAGGTTGAGCGTCTTCAAAACTTCTGTATTAGGTTCATATATGAATTACGTAAATATGATCACGTTTCTAATTTCCGCAATAAGCTCAAGTGGCTGCCAATTCGCCTTCGGCGGAATACTCACATTCTTTCCTTACTCTATAATATTCTCTTCAATCCTTCTACTCCATCTTATTTGAAAGAACGCTTCAAGTTCCTAAGTGACTCTCATTCAAGATCGGGTCTTAGGTCATCGGTAAATTTGAGATTGGAAATACCGATGCATTCCACTACTTTTTACGAAAAATCCTTTACTGTACAAGCGGCACAGTTGTGGAATGCATTGCCTGTATCCATCAAACTGGCTCAAAATATCACATCTTTTAAAAACTTAGTGAAAAACCACTACTTATCTCTTTAACTTTCCATAACATTGTCAAACTCACACTTTCTTCCTCTCTCTTTTTTACTATTGTCTACTCCCATTACTTAATTCATTATATTATTGTATATATGTATGTATTTATATTATAGTATATATTTTAGTGTATTTGTATAGTGTGTATTCGTATTTTGTTTGGTATAATTTCATTAGTATCCAACTACGCCAAAACTGCCCTATGTCTGGCTCCTTACTTCTCTTTTCCATAAGGGTTGCCTGTAAGACATTGCTTTTTAGCGATAAGGCCGCCGTTAGTGCAACATGTACATATCTGTTGTAATTCCTGTGTTAAATTTACCAATTGGTGTACAATAAATATTATTATTATGAACGTACAAATGTATCAATAAAATAAAAATTAAAAAAAACAAATCATCTTTATTGCTCAAATTGTGGTATTACAAAGATCTTAAAACTAAACAGTACAGCACAATTTACCTTACTAGGTATGCAATAACTGGTTTCATAGGACCATTTTCAAACACACATTTACAATTTACATTTTAAATATTGTGCAACGCAGTGAAAATGTTTAGATATATTGTCTATCGTGGTCAGGTAGATGTATTACACCTTCCACTGCAACTCTGTTCTGAAAATCCCTACCTGGCTACGGTAATTCTAGACATAAATTTTGGTGCAGAGCGCTGTTGTATCTTAGCCGTTGATTGTATCTGAACTCAGATTGGTGTTGTATGAGCTATATATCTCATTTGTAATCAGTGTTATAGTGTTCTCAGGTCAGTATTGTCTAAAATACATAATATTTAATTGTATAAGTTGACCTAGATAATTTGAAACACATGTCATACATAACCTCAATCAGTAATTGTTGATTTGTATTGTTGAAATCTAATTTAAATTTGTTGTTGCATTAATAAGTCAGTTTGTTTGGATACGTAACAGCTGTATGTATCAATAAATTTAGTAAATTTAGTTTATCTCATAATTATATTAAGTTTGAATCATTACTTATAACAACCAAACTTTTGATAAACCTTTGTTTGTTATAATATATAGATAATATTGCTAGGTAACACATATTCTGTGCTTACTTACTATTGTATATCGCAAATAACACAGCCAGTCTGTCTGTTGCAAATAATTCATTAATTAATTTGAAGTTTCAACTTTTAATTTGTTATAAGTTACAACTTTGATAACTTTTGTGTTTGTTTCAATATATTGAAACTATTAATTTTGTTGGACAGTAGATACCTGTCACTTGCTTGTACCAACAGTAAACAGGCTAATACTTTGTTGGTTTCAAAGAATTAAGAAAAAATAAGTTTTGATTGTTAATATTATTTAACGCTTGTCCGGGCTCTTTTGAATTTTGATTATGTCAGCTATCAAGGACTTGCGTGCGGCTGCTGGTGCTATTGCATCAGATTTGCGCTGGTTTGCCTCGGCCAGTGCCTTAGTGAACCGGCCTGATCGCCAGCAGGCCTTACTACAAAGGTACGAGCGGATCGATGATCGCCTGGCAAGTGTGGAACAGCAGTTCCGCACTTTCAGCGCTTGCTGTCTCGAAGTGTCAGTCAATGATTTCACCGCTGACCAGCAAAATAAGGTCAGCGAAGACTATGCCCAGGTCTTAGACCTGTATGATGCTGTCTCCAATACTGCGAGACAACTAGTTGCCGATAGGGAAGGGCAACCCGGCCTGAAGCAGGAGCTTCCTAGGTCAGCACCGGGGCTGGTGAGTAGGCTTCCTACCTTAGACCTCCCCCATTTTGATGGCTGCCTAGGAAGCTACCTGGGCTTCGTTAATTTGTTTGACAGCCTGGTCAATGACAGGGCTGACCTTCGGCCGGCACAAAAATTGGCCTATTTGATGTCGGTTCTGGATGGAGAGGCCAAAGGCCTCATCCAGCATCTGCCCGTGTCTGACGAGGCGTACCAGACGGCTCGGGACCTAATTACCCGTAGGAACCATAACAAGCGTGGCCTCGCCGACACGCACATCGAGCAGATTTTGGGTTTGCCGACGCTCACCCGGGTCTATGGGTTGCGCACCCAACTTTTGAACCCGCTCTTGGTGGCCATCAACGCACTTAAGTGCCTTGACCTGCCCGTGGACCAATGGTCCTATCTATTGGTGCATATTGTCCTTAAAAAGCTGCCTGCCGACCTGAGGTCGCGTTTTGAACAGCGCTTTGGTGGGGAAAGCGCGACCCATCTGCCCCCCTTTGCTGACCTGGAGAAGTTCCTGGAGGATGAGTGCCGGGTCTTCGACAACTCCGGTGGTGACACGCCGGCTAAGTCGCAGCCGCCCAAGGTCAAGGAGCAGGCTCGCGTTCACACCCAAGCCAATGTTGACCGGCGCCCTCCTCGCTTTGCGGTTACGCAGAGCCCAGCGGAGTGCTCCTACTGCAAGGTCACGGGGCACAGAACGGCCAGTTGTAGGGCATTCTTGGACCTGCATGTCGCCTCTCGTAGGCGCATCGCGAATGCCCGGCGCCTTTGCTTCTCTTGTTTGGGTCCCACTACCAGCAAGACTGCCCAAATTCTCGCCCCTGTCCTCACTGTGGAGGACAGCATTTGGACATTCTCTGTATGAATGCCAGAGAGGTTGGCCGCTTGTCCAACCAGCCGACGCCGCGCACGGGCGGGTGTTTTGAAGGTGGCAGCCGAGGCTCACCGGCGCGTAGCCGAGAGTCGCCTCGCTCAATTGATCGCCACTCGCCCCGTTTGGAGAACCGTAGCGTGCGCACGCCTCCTCTCTCTCGCGCACCTGAATGTGCTGTTCAGCGTCACCAGCACCATGACTGCTGCCCCAGGTATTCCCCTCCTTTGGCGGAGCGTCCCCGCCTTGACTCGCACCCACCTCGTTTTGGGCGGGTGCGTCATTATGACCCCCCACACCATCTGTGGGCCTTTGAGGACTTCAAGCCGCACCCTCATTTTGAGTTGCCTGGTCCTGGCCAACGGTCGCCGCCCAGGCAACAATAGGTAATTAACTCCTGCCCTATAATGCCAACCCCCCCCATTGAGACCGTTATCCTACCAACGGTTGCTGTTAGGGTCTGGGGACCCACGGGGACCTTTGTTGTTGTCCGTGCTATATTGGACACAGGTTCACAAGGTTGCATTGTTTCCACTTATTTGGTAGGGCAGGTTAAATTAAATATGGGCTCTTTTCCAAATTGTATACGGGGCATAGGTGACGTAGCTTTTAATGTTGAAGGGCAAGTTAAGGTTTTGTTTGGCCCTGTTGAATCTTCACACCCGAGGATTAAAACCTCGGCTATTGTGCTGAAGAATATTTTGGGTATGTACCCACAGAAACAGCTACCCGCTGCTGTGGTGAATTTGACATCGGTATTGGAACTGGCAGACCCCAAATTTGACACACCGGGACAAATCGACTTGTTGATTGGCTCTGATGCCCTCGGTGGAATTTTGATTGGTGGGAAACGGGTCTTGGTGCCAAATGGTTTGACTGCCATCCCGACCATATTTGGATTTGCTTTGATGGGACCTGTACCTAGGGACCCCCCTCCACCCGAACTTGATAATTTATTGGCTGTAGGCTCTGCTCTCTCTGATGCAGTTCAGAGGTTTTGGGAGGTAGAGGAGCCCCCTCAAGTTGCCCGTTTGAATCCAGAACATGAGGAGTGCGAGCTGTTCTTCCAGAACAACACTGGTCGACTCCGTTCTGGTCGGATTATCACGAAGCTGCCCTTTCTGTCTGTTCGGCCTCCGCTTGGTGAGTCACGACCTTTAGCCTAAAAGAGATTGTTGGCTATGGAGCGTCGCATAGGTCGTGATCCGGAGCTCAGACAGAAGTATATTGAGTTCATGAGAGAATATGAACAATTGGGACACATGTCAGTGTCAAATTTGGATTGGCGTTCGGTGGAGCATTACTTTCTCCCGCATCA
The DNA here is from genome assembly GCA_944739405.2 of Euclidia mi. Classification (NCBI taxonomy): domain Eukaryota; kingdom Metazoa; phylum Arthropoda; class Insecta; order Lepidoptera; family Erebidae; genus Euclidia; species Euclidia mi. The sequence goes on along the minus strand of OX123184.2, from coordinate 74,435,997 downwards.
TGCGGTATTGAAGCCATCGACTGGCAAGCTGCGCACAGTGTTTGATGGTTCTGCGCTGACTTCAACAGGCGTATCCTTGAACCAGTGCTTGCATTCTGGTCCCAAGTTGGTCAAGGACCTTTGTGACGTCATCACCAGCTTCCGACGACATCACGTTGTCTTTGTGGCCGATATAAAAATGATGTTCAGGTAGACGATTATCCACCCTGATGACCGTCGCTTCCAGCTGATCCTTTGGAGAGAGTCTCCTCGTGATTCCATGGTCGTCTACGAGCTCAATACTAATACGTACGGGTTAAGGTCAAGCCCCTACTTGGCAATACGTTCTCTTTGGGAGCTCGCAGACCGCGAAGGCTTACGTTTCCCACGAGCCTCCGCCATCTTGAAAGACGATATTTACGTCGATGACATTTGCTCGGGGGCCTCCACAGCGGACGAGGCGATCCTCCTGCGGGACGAATTGATAGGTATTTTGGCCTCCGCTGGTTATGAGTTGCGTAAATGGATTTCCAACTCACCAGCGCTTTTGGAAGGCTTGCCAGAGGATCATCAGCAAGATCCACATCTATTTGAGATCGTTGACAACCCCGCCATGATGGCTGTTCTCGGCGTTCAGTACAGACCAGTCCAAGACATCTTTACATATAACGTAGACTTGAAATTGCCGTGTTCTTGGACTAAACGTCTCGTATTGTCTACTGTCGCCAGAACCTTTGATCCGAACGGTTGGATCTGTCCAATTATATTTTGGGCAAAATGCTTCTTGCAGAAGCTTTGGACAGCAGGATTGACCTGGGACGAACCTCTGCACGGCACTCTTGTTGAGGAATGGACCTCTTTTGTATCCTAACTTCCTGCCGTCAATGAGATCTCCTTGCCTCGTCCCATCCTTCCTCCCGGGAAGTACAAGGCCACCCTTCACGGGTTTTGTGATGCCTCGGAGCGTGGGCACGCGGCCGTCGTGTACTTGCGCACAGTTAGTGCCTCAGGTCAGGTGAGGGTTTCCCTGATCATGGCGAAGAGCAAGGTTGCACCCCTTCGTACATCTTTGACCATCCCAAAATTGGAGCTCTCGGGAGCAGCCCTACTTGTACGTTTATTGAATCACGTGTCTAACACTTTGGGTAAAAGCATTTCTATTAATGGGACTTACGCCTGGACAGACAGCCAAATTGTTCTCTGTTGGTTGAAGGCTTCTGTCCACACCTTGGAGGTATTTGTCGCTAATCGCGTTTCTCAAATCCAGAAATCCGAAGTCAAACTTGTTTGGAGACACGTGCCAGGTGAGCTCAACCCCGCTGTTTGTGCCTCGCGCGGATGCTTGACGCCTAGTTTGATAGGTCATTCGCTGTGGTGGGGTCCGGAATGGTTGAGTCGACCAGAAACTGATTGGCCTCGAACGCCAGTTTTGAATTCTTCTAATTTGCCGGGTCTACGAACACTCGCTCTTGAAAAGGTGGAATGCGCCTTCGACCCCGATTTTTTGTTGAATCGTTACAGCTCCCTCGACAAGTTGTTAGGTGTCACTGCTTGGATAAAGCGTTTTGTTTTTAATTTTAGGCACCCACAACAGAAACGACTGACACCGTTTCTCTCACCACAGGAACGACAGGAGTCCCTCACCTTTTGGGTTCATTCTGTGCAATTGGCGCACTTTGAGAAGGAGATCAAGTCAGGGAAATTGAAATTATCGGGCGCTGTATCTAAATTGAACCCCTTTTTGGACGATAACCCGTATCGTCCAAAAAGGGGTTCTCTTGCGCGTTGGAGGGCGTCTCAAGAACGCCAACCTCCCTTACGGAGCGCGTCACCCCCTGTTGTTACCCAAGGACGGTCATTTGGTACGCTTGTTGGTAACTGACCGTGACCTTAAGAACTCGCATGCTGGTTGTAATGCCTTGTTGGCTATTTTGCAACGCGAATTTTGGATTTTGTCTGCCCGAAGAATTATTCGGACTTTAGTCTTTCGCTGCATCCCTTGCTATAAGCTCAAGGCTTCTACCATGCAGCCCTTGATGGGAGACTTACCGGCAGATCGCGTAACTGAGAGCAGGACGTTTGACGGTGTTGGCACGGACTTCGCTGGTCCCTTTTTGGTAAAAACGTCGACACTTCGAAACAGCAAGACTGTTAAGGCCTACTTGTGCGTTTTTGTTTGTCTTTCCACAAAGGCCGTTCATTTAGAACTGGTCTCCTCGCTTACGACCGAGGCGTTTGTAGCCACATTTGACAGATTTGTATCCCGCAGAGGGCTGCCTTCCTTGATCCGTTCTGACTGCGGCACTTACTTCAAGGGCACGTATAATTATTTGAATGATGTTGTTAATTTACTTGAAAACAACAAGGCTGATATAGGTGATAGGCTTGCCCGACGTGGGATAAATTGGTTGTTTTCCCCACCAAATTGTCCACACTGGGGTGGTATATTTGAGGCCGCTGTAAAATCGGCCAAAACACACTTGCGCAGGACAATCGGTGAGTCTGTCCTTACATTTGAGGAACTCGCAACTGTGTTTTGTAAGATTGAGGCCGTTTTGAACTCTCGGCCATTGTGCCCGATCTCCTCAGATCCGAATGATTTGGAGGCCCTTACGCCGGGCCATTTTATGATTGGTCGCCCATTTGTCGCCTTGCCTGAGTACCCCTATATTGATACGAGACCTGGTCGTCTCTCGCGTTTTGAATTGGTACGCCAGATTACTCAGAGCTTTTGGAAACGCTGGAATTTGGAATATTTGCACATACTCCAGCAACGCGTTAAGTGGACCGACAAGACCGATCCACCCAAGATTGGTAACCTCGTTTTGATCAAGGAGGCTAACCTTTCGCCACTCAGATGGCGCAGGGGGCGCATCCATCGTTTGGTAACTGGGGCTGACGGAGTGCCCCGATTTGCTGAGGTCTTGGTGGACGGTTCGATTCTGAGGAGAGCGGTTGCAACATTGTCACGTCTACCAACTAATTAGCGGACCGGTAGGCCGGGTGGGGATGTTTGTCCGGGGTGGGTGGATGTTTGAAATAGAATTAGTTTTATTATAAGTCAAATCGATTAGATCGATTGAGTAACATTTTGTTTAGTCTATTGAAAATTTCTGACAATGGTCACACTGAACTGTCACTTCCGTTCTTGCCTTGAAAAATTATCACGCCGGTCTTGGTCGTCTCGTACGTAAAATATCGCCTTTTGAAATAACGCGAATTGAATTAACTTGTATAATTGAACTAAATTGAGTAAACTGTCTTGAATGCCGCCTGATCTAGTGCTGGCAACGGTAAATTGTGATAAAAGACATTGTGAACTATTGATTGACATTTGCGAAAATTGTGAATCCGGTATCAACGTCCACATGCCAACGTGTCTTGAAAACGTCGCGTTTGCAGCTTAATAGCTAAGTATAAGATACTTCATTCATTTATTTGGCCAATATACTTGTATGAATGTGTCTAATTTAGCTCAAGCCTGACATCAGTACAGATATCGGGTAAGTGAAATATAATATTGATAGTTGTAATTTGGATTTCAATTCATCAATGTGCAACGCAGTGCATTGTGTCTGGATCATTGTCTATCGTGGTCAGGTAGATGTATTACACCTTCCACTGCAACTCTGTCCTGAAAATCCCTACCTGGCTACGGTAATTCTAGACACGCAATGTTACAAGCTTATCATTCATTTATAGTTATATTGTCCCTATGTTATTTGATATTCATTCTGTTATTCTCCGAACAAATGTGACCTTGTGTTTTTGTGCAAGAGATATTGTAACTCGGGCATTCCCTGCCCTAAATATTTTATATCCTAAGCCCCTTTTGGTTTCAGGTTTGAAAAATGGCGATATAAAAAATTGGTTGCCTGTAAAGTCGGTATACGGGCGAAAGTTTTACGTGACAACGACTTTGAGTGGTAAAATAATTTTAATGTGAATATTCATTCGTATAGTAGGAAGAAGGATGAAAGACGCGTGCCTTTCACTTTTTATGTCTGTCTCTCTCGCTCTTAGGCGGGACGCGTGCCTCTCACTCGCTCTCATTGTGAGCGCATAACGTGAGCGGAGCGTAACGCAGTTTCTTGAAGTGTCACCCGGCAAACCAATTTATAAGACGTTGTCACGTCAAAAAGTATGTTATAAGTCGACCATAAATATAAGGGTCACCGTTAATCACTGCTGTGCAGATAAATAAATTGCTCGCGGTAATATTGGAATCGCAAATACTTCTAACCTTAAGCTTGGCACTTTAAAGCTGTTAATATAATTTCAGTGTGTTGTCCATCTATCTCCTTGGAAGGCCAAAGATCACGTTCTGAGTGGTAATCGAATAAACAAATATATTTGTAGAACTTATTCGTGCAACAGCTGACTATATAAGATCAATTCATTGTATCCGTGCCAAGCCATATAAATTTCGTGCTCTGTATTTTTCGCATTTCTTTTTTTCAAACTAATCAAATGCATTTTTCATTCCAAGCCACGTTTTCAGATTCTACTACTTGTTAAAAAATAAAGCGAGAGCGATACCTATGATGATATCTTAAAATACAGAATACCATTTCCAAATTAATATTGAATTGCATAAGTACCTAACACATCTGCTGTAAATTATAAAAGACTTTTGCAATACAGAATATTTCCAATCCATCGGCGAGACTTACGATCTTAATCATCCTGTGCACTACGTAAATGTTATGAACCTCCGTCTTAAACCAATATAGAATTCTAGCGCAACTCAAATTGCTTCTACTCTGTATCTCTGTAATGTATTTATAATGGATTCAAAAGGGGTCGTCAATGAGCTAATACTTATGTATTTATACGCAGATGTTCTGTATTAGCCCTATTTACTTGACATCTAAAGCATCGCATAAACAAATTTGGAAAAACTGTCCAATATATCGGTAAAAGAAGTCAATTTCCTAGACAAAATTATAGAATAACTAGCTTTCGCCCGCGGCTTCGCCCGCATGAAATTTTAATAAAGAGTAGCCTTTGTACTTCCCAAGGATTCAGACTATCCATATCAAATTTCATCGCAAACGGATCTGGACATTAGCCGTTTAGCATACATATAAACAGATAGTAGGTACTTAAAATTAGTTTTGTTTTCATAGTCGTCAAACTTCAGGTAAAGATTGGTATGTAGATATATTATTAAAGTTATTGAAGAGCTTATGTGTCTAATGAACAGAATAGTAGCATAATAAAAACTGAAAGCATTACCACAAAGTACATAATCAGACCGCCCCTCCGCCCCGCTGTGCGCGACAACTCATAGGTAGTAAGCGCTTTTAATTATGCTGCGCTTAGGTCAATTACATCGTGATGATAACTTTTAAAGTATTCCTCCAAACTACTTACTGTAAAGACAAAGTTCATCTATATTAAATACTGAAGGCAATAAATCTATCAATTTTGAAAACAATTTGATTGAACTACTCTAGAATGAGCATTGTAAAAAACATATTGTTTTATGTTTAACTGTTTTCTTACAATAAGAATGATGTAGTTAGGTTACGTAACAAAAGCTAAAAAGTAATTCAGTAAGGCTTAGCTGCCAGATCGCACCAAACTTCTCATCAATCTGGGATATTGATCAGACAAATATAAAATTGTTGGGCAAGTGAAATTTCTATCATAATGTTTATTCTGGATACGCTACGCCCAAAAATTTAATGTTTTTTTAGTTTAATTTATTTTCAAGTTTTTAGTTTTGTTGTTAGTTGATACTTCTCATTCTATTTTCATAGTGAAAACCTTTTCTACCAATCAAACACTGTCATTCGATACCCATATTGAGGTATTTCTGAAAAATAAGTAATCCGCCATTTTGTGGCGGTAGCCATCTTGGTCTTTTCATTGTGAGGTCTATTATAACAATCAAGCCCTTTCATTTGATACCCATATTAAGGTATTTGTGGAAAATAATTTATCTGCCAATTTGTGGCGGCGGCCATCTTGGATTTTTCATAGTGAGGTCTAGTCTACCAATCAAGCCCTTTCATTTGATACCCATATGGAGGTATTTGTGGAAAATATGTAATCAGCCATTTTGTGGCGGCAGCCATCTTGGATTTTTCATAGTGAACCCTATTCTACGAATCAATCCCTTTCGTTTGATACCCATATTGAGGTATTTGTGGAAAATAAGTTATCCGCCATTTTGTGGCAGCGGCCATCTTGGATTTTTCATAGTGAGGTCTATTCTATCAATCAAGCCCTTTCATTCGATACCCATATTGAGGTATTTGTGGAAAATAATTTATCTGCCAATTTGTGGCGGCGGCCATCTTGGATTTTTCATAGTGAGGTCTAGTCTACCAATCAAGCCCTTTCATTTGATACCCATATGGAGGTATTTGTGGAAAATATGTAATCAGCCATTTTGTGGCAGCAGCCATCTTGGATTTTTTATAGTGAGCTGTATTCTACGAATCAAGCCCTTTCATTTGATATCCATATTGAGGTATTTGTGGAAAATAAGTAATCCGCCATTTTGTGACGGCCGGCGGCCATCTTGAATTTTTCATGGTGAGCTTTTTCTGATAAACAATTTCACCGTACGTTATCTGAAGTTCAAGTAACTTTAACGTTTTAGGCAACGCACGCGATGACAGCCTTCTGAGCTCAGGATTTTTGCCGACTCAGTCGATACTTTTCCTTATGTTATGGCAACATTATACAAAGTCTTTATAAATTGTAGCCTATGTGTTATTCTGATGTATAAACTATATTACTGTAAAGTTTAATCCAAATCCGTTCAGTAGTTTTTGCGTGAAAGAGTAACAAACATCCATACATACATCTTCACAAACTTTCACATTTATAATATTAGTAGGAGTAGGATAGGTGCCGAGGCGAAAAAATAAACTCCCGAGACCATCGGCTATTACACCCTAAGTAACTGAGTCTCACACACACAGACAGCCTCGTTGGTCTCGCGGCATAAATGTGCACGTGAGATTGGGAGGTCTCGGGTTCGATTCCCGGGTCGGGCAAAGTGTTATTGGGTTTTTTCGTTAGGAAATTCTCAGTAGCTGCACCGAGTCTGGTAATGTGCCCGGTACGGCAATAGGGTCACCCCCTATTACGTGGGACCTAAAAATGCTTGGCGAAATGTGGGTGTAATATTGTAATATTACGCCTGTATCCCCGAGGGGATAGGCAGAGGTGTTCCTCTCTGCCTACCCCTTCGGGGATACAGGCGTGAGTCTATAATAATAATAACTGAGTTATAGTATAATAAAAGCGGGATGTCCTCATTTCAGTGATAGGTTGGACAAATAAACAGATTAAAGATTCTGTTGAATGCCTATGAGGCATGTTAAATAACTGTTCTAATAAAAGGCCACCTGTACAGTTTATTTCTTTAATACTCCATTCACATTTGAATACTGCAAAGGTAGTTAGAAGAAGTAACTTAAGTTAGAAATCTGTTTTCGGGTTTGCGCTTGGAAGTTTTAGAACTAAAATATTATTATAGTGGTCAATAGCCTTGTTTATGTGTAAACAACGTAGGTAGTACTCCGCCTACATGTTATATCCATGTTGTAAGTTTTTAAACCAACGCAATTAAACGCAACGAATTTAGGTACCTCCTTTGAGTAAGTAAATTAAAAACGACTAGAGGATGCCCGCGGCTACACCCGCGTTATTTAAGGCTACCGCTCCGCTTCCGTCGCTCATAGCGCGGTGTTATATAGCCTATAGCCTTCCTCGATAAATGGGCTATCTAAACCTAAAAGAATTTTTCAAATCGGACCTGAGATTAGCGCGTTCAACCAAACAAACAAACAAACAAACTCTTCAGCTTTAGATATTAGTATAAGATTCAAGTTAAAAAGAAGGGGAATATAGCAAGTTTACTAAGTGTAGATAGTTAATAAGGCCAAATCTTATAAATGGATTCGCAAAGCACTCTTGCACTGTATTTTATAATTCCACATAATTATGCTAGTTGAACTTTTAATCCAAATTGACATTCCAAATTATTGTTACACATAAATAGCAAAGTAATTCTGACTACTCATTTTAAATACAAATCGGTACACAGGTTTCAATGAATTCTATTCATACAGTACTTAGTGGGCTAATAACAATCTACACAGGATTTTAAACACAGCATTAATGAAGTCGCCACTGCATTTTTTACAGTATAAATTGTATATGTCCTGTAAGCGTAAAAGTTAAGATGAACACGGAACTGATATCATTTTATTTCAAAAATTTTATCGGGATCCAAGTAGACATAGCACTCTTAAAACAAATATCTGCCTAAATATTACGAGAACTGCACACACTTCATATAAAACGTTTCACTTAATCTTTGTCAACGTAAATTTTATTATCGCATTGTAAATTTATTCATCAAATTCTAAAGTCTATTACAAACAACTAAGACACTAAAGAACTAAAATATTACAGAGCTCTTCAGAAGATATCATAATGAAAATCAATTTACGCACACATATTTTAACAATGTCTGAAAATTCTTTGTCTTTCTGAAAATAGAATCCGTCAAATATTGACTTTATTCAAGTGTTTGTTCTTCTATTAGCCCTTTTGTCACCGCGCGCGAGGCACAAACGATTGTCAAGAATCTTTTCTCCAAGAAAAATGACTTAAAATCCTTATTTTCAAGTTGTTGTTACGATACTGATAAATTTGATTATGTAAGTATGTTTCTAGGGTTTTTGAACTGTTGTATTAATTCGGCCTAGGGTTATCCTGATTGCGCTAACCTTTGAGCTAATCCATATTCTGGATGAGATTCAGACGTTTTATGGCACTCACTTTTAGTACCTACCTACTGCGACTATAAAAAAATCTCCATAACAGCGAGACTACCGAGGTTTTAACGTGCTTTTAGTAACAAGCAACAAACAAGAATTTAATAAGTATATAACTTTTTTAAATTAGAGGTGCACGTCGTGGATTTGAGATTGAGACTCGCCACAGCCTTTGGGATATTGCTAACAATACGCTGTATTTTATCTTTCTTTATTGATCAGCAGTGGACCGCTGAAGGCTGTATGATAATACTTACTTGAAAATAATATTTATTGGTCATGTATTGTACAGTACAACGTTTTGCAAAGATCGTAAGATTTGATGCGCAATTTATGTAAGGTTTTTTATTAGTTGCACGGACACTCACTTACGGTGTAGTGAACAACCTTCTCGGTGAATATCTCACATTGCGTAGTTTAAAACATACGTAGCGCGTACATACCGCATTGATCTAAAGTGTAACTAAGTGAGGTAGGCATAATTATCTAAATGGGCATAAAAATTGCATTTGAATCAAATCTTAATGAACCACGTGTACGGTATAAGGATATGTTATTCTTATAAGAAAATCAGAAAGAAATGTTAACGAATATTTTTGAAGACAACAATGAGATAAGAGGAAAAGCTGGTTAAAATAATATACTTAATATATTTATGTCAACGAGCAGGAAAACAAAGATTTGAATGGCCTAAGGACCCTTCTTCATTCCAGTTAAAAGAGGCATTGGCAAGAAATATAATTGCTGTTCAGACTTTTTTAAGTAAAAATTGTTGCAGACCTAGGCAGAGTGCTGACATGGCAACATTTTCTTAAGACGGTCTGGCAACTCTACTTACTGCAGGTATATATAAAGATAGACATGATAATTTTGTTTAGAAGTAAAGATATAAGTACTATACAAAATATCGTGGTCAATTATTTCCCAATTTAAATCAGAGTTCATAATGAAACAATATGTCAAGATCGGCCCAACTTAATTGATAGGTAATTAGGAAAACTTTTATTTGGTCTCATTACAGAGATTCTATGCAGGTTTCTCCAAACTACTCTACTACCTATAGAGGCGTTCGGGTCTAATCACTAAAATCACTGCGATGTCCTTGACTTCCTTGAGTGGCACAGCCGCAAATCTAACACTGCAGCAGACTATACTGACATACCGCAGCAGCATAACAAGTATGACACTGTCATAACATGTCCAACCCCGCTAGCATATCTATCAAACGCTGGCCAACAACAAAGGAGTACTTATTACCCCGCAACATTTAATTTCATGACCAAAAAATAAATGTTTCAGCATAAATATACATCTGTCATATATATACATAACGAGACAGAGGATGCCTCGCGGCTTTTATTTTAATTTAACCGTTTCTTGAAAGACATGTGAAGTCTGCCAAACCGCACTTGGCCAGCGTGGTGGACTATGGCCTTACCCTTCTCATAGTGAGAAGAGGCCCAGCAGTTGAAACTCCCTTCTTATTGCACCTCTACAGTCCCCAAGGAACATATGTACATGCTAAATTTCAGCTTCTTGTGCCCAAGAATTCGGCTCAATTGGCTGACAGACAGTCAGTAATGTAAGAATTTTATATTTTATTATATAGATTTAACAAAAGTATTATGTTAAAATTATCTACTCATGAAAGAATTATTTGCATTGCATGAAGCAATTTAAGCACAATGTGTTTAAGGCAACCTGCAGGATACTGCAGTGCTTTTATCGGACATATTTCGATAGGTGAAAGAGCTAAAACATTACTAAACAAATATGCGGCCCGACAGCAAGCGGAAATGTCTCAGTAAACAACATATTCATGCTTGGCATGCCACAAAGGGGGAAGGCACTCATAACTCACCCTGTCACGCTCCTTGTGATCATAACTTGTGATATTGCTCAGAACTAAATTAAATCACCTTTATATTTAAGTAGACGTGACGGATTGATATAACTTTTATTTGCTTGTCAGTTACATTGTATGATAATATATATTCATGGGTACTGGTTTTGTCCTAAGTTTATTTATTTATTTATTTATTTAATTGGTTAACCTACAATTGTAAACACTTATACATTCATCTAACGACTTCTAAGGACACATAATTCAGTGTCACAATCTATTACAGGTTAACACCTCATGCATTACATACAGCTGTGCCAACTTAAAAAAAAATAGTAAAATTAAATTATACATGTAACCAAAAGAAATTAAAATTACACTATAAATTGGAAAATAACATAAATTAAAATTAAAAAAAATATATAAATTACCTAATCGAATTGAGACAAAGACAAACATTTAAAAGAATAAAATTACAATATAAATTGGATAAAAAAAAAATACAAATATATCTCGCATTAAATTAAATTTAGTATAACAATATTAACGTTCAATTAAATAAAACATATTATCTAAGATAGTCATTAAGGGCCCTGTATATTTTAACCAAACTGTCCACATGAATATCAATTACATCACTGCATTCATTCAGACTTTTAGACATTCTAGCCATAGGTGAGTTTGCCCCTAGCACCGTTCTCCTTAAGGGTGGACATAGAGGTGTTATACTATGTCTTGGATACCTAGCTGGTGCACGAAATCTAAATAAGCTCAGCAACTTGGAACAGTCTATTTTGTTTTTTACAATTTTGCAAGCAAATATAACGTCGCTTATTTGCCCCCGCAGAGATAGTAGTTGCACTCTGAAATATTGCAGACGTGAATTGTAGGAAGGCAGATGTTTGGCCTTATTTGCCATAAATGCAAGGTGCCATAGAAAGCGTTTTTGTACTCGCTCTAATCTTAATGTATGGACTGCGTAATGGGGTCTCTATGACCTTCGTGCTAGTCTTTTGGAATTCTCTAGTGTTTCGTAAAACAAACCCTAACATTTTCGATGATCTATTAATGATGTTTTCTATATGTAGCAAAAACGTTATTTTTTTATCAAACAATACACCCAAATCTCGAATAATTTGTTTTTCTTCGATTTTTTTGCTCATTATCAGATATTGCGTGTTTATAGATTGAGCTTTTCTTGAAAATGTTACGTGACTGCATTTTTTTGAGTTGAGCTCCATTTTATTAAGCTTGCACCACTCAATTACTCGATCTAAGTCCTCCTGTAACAGGTCACTATCATTTTGGACTCAATTTTTCTGCCAAACTTCAAATCATCTGCGTACAAGAAACACTCAGAGTAACGGAAACAGTAATCGGGAAGGTCATTGATGTACAAATTGAATAATATTGGGGCTAAATTTGACCCCTGTGGGGCTCCAGAGGTTATTCTATAATTTGTAGATCTAAAACCATTCACGACAACATAAAATTCACGTGCTGTTAAATAAGACCTGAACCATTCTAACAGCGGCCCGGTTATACCATAAGCTGAGAGCTTGTAAATTAATATACCGTGGGAAATTCTATCAAACGCCTTTGAAAAATCTGTGTATATTACGTCATATTGTTTATTTGCATCTAATGTTTGGATGACGGACTCCGTGAACGTTACTAGGTTTGTAGAGGTGGATCTTGACGCAACAAAGCCATGTTGGTGGTTACTTATATTATTCAGGTGACGTTGGATGTACGGACATATCAGTGACTCGAAGATTTTGGCAAAGGTTGACAGAATTGATATGGGTCTATAATTACAGATGACATCTTTCTTATCAGCTTTATACACAGGAACTACTTTGGCTTTTCTCCATTCCAAAGGGAAGGTGCCTGTGGCCAGCGATACATTGTATATTTCCAATAACGGGGCAGTTAGCTCCGATGCACATGCGGAAATAAAAAATGGTGGGATTCCATCGGGACCGGCTCCTTTCTTTATATCTAAAGTTTGTAGCTTTTTAAGTAATGTATCTTGTTCAAATAATGGATAAGTTAAACACTGACTATTATTTTCTAATGAGCTCAATAGCGGAGAAGAGTTGCAACTACTGGAATCCATATCACCACCATCTCTATAAACTGATGAAAAGTAGTTCCCAAAGAGGCCACAAATAGATACAGGATTTAATGTTATGGTCTGTCCGTCAGTCATAGTCAATGGGTAAGTACTACGGCCACTCCGTTTGTTTTTCACATGCGTCCAAAATAATTTAGGATTGTTTATTATCTCCGCTTCTAGGCTTTTCATGTAATTATGGTATAATTCTTTTGCTATTTTTTGGCATCTCTTGGAAAGTAACTTAAGCTCTATTTTGTCCATGGGATTTTTATATTTATTGTAACGTAATCTGAGTCTGTTTTTTTTCTTTTAAAGATCTGATGATAGATTTGTTGAACCATGGAGGATATCGACCGTCTGTCATTTTACGTTTTGGGACATATTTATTTATAGCTGTAGTGAGGACATCATAAAAGACCCTCAACATGTCGTCGACATTATTTTTATCCCCGAAGAGATGATTCCAGTCCTGTTCTTTTATGTATTTTTTTATTTCTTTATAATCAGCTTTGTAGAAGTTTCGTCTTGTATTTAAAGTATTATATGGGAGTTTATAGTCCTTTAAGAATGAGATAGTTATATCAAGCGGAGGATGCAATTTATCGACAATGGTCAATGAGCTACAAGAACTACGTTTGGAAGGAAATCCATATTTCTTTCATTTTTAAGTAATATTTAATCCTTATCTTGTGGCTATGGCGAGGCTTGACTGGCTGTTCGTAATATATTGGCAAAGTTAAGCAATGCTGCAAAAGTCGCCACTTGGATGGGTAGACCTCTAGTGGCATGACATCAGAGCGCTACCATTCGGACGGTCCGTAAACGCTGACACTAGAATGACCTACATGCTCACATGAAAAGAAGAATAAAATTGTTATCTTAAACAACTTAAAGAACTACTTCAAAATAGCTTTAATTCTTTCTTTTTAGCTGGTACCCATATCTTAAAAAAGGCTAAACCGATTTTTATGAAATTTGCATTGTTTCCTTAGTTATAATATAATTGTTCCAAATTAAAATATTAGATCCCACGTAATAGAAGAGCGAGCCTATTGTCGTTACCGGGCACATTGGCAGACTCCGTGCTGCTCCTGAGAATTTGGAAAACTCAGTAACACTTTTGCCCGACCCGGGAATCGAACCCGAGACCTCCTAGCAGATTCATACGCTATCCTCTGGACCCCGGAGGTAGTCAAATATTATTTATTTGTATAATCTATGCATAATAAATAATAAAATGGTAGGAAAGTAAAAATTGTACACTGAATTTTTTTTTTAAAGAATACTTGGGCTGTGATCGATACCGAAGTCAATAATATAGTTTTTAGAATTTTTGTGTGTTTGTCTGTATATCCGGGATAAACTCAAGAAGTACTGCATGGATTCACTTCAAATTTGGCAAGGTAAATCAACTACAGAATTTGAGAAATAGTAAAAGTGTAGCATTATTTAAATCACGCGATGTTGTTTTCAGAAATTTAAACCAAATTAGGGAAATATTAATTTTGTCGATTTGTTGTATTTGTTAACGTCATATACCTTATAATTATTACGTTTTGGGTAAAACGTTTATTTTAATACAGGTCTTAGATGGAATAAGAAATTAGGAATACAAAGTGTCACTACCCCATATCATTGCGTGGGTTTCTTAACAGAAGAAGGAAAATAAACAAAGCAAATAGTATCTTTGCGAACCCATCAAGTGTGGTGTAGTACGCCAAATTCTCCTCACTTCACTTTATGATCAAAGTGCAATAGGTAGGTACCTATCCACCATTCAATATAGTCATTCAGTAGAGCAGTACAATTTTACATAATCTGAGGAAAATTCAATCCGCTTTACCTACAATATTAAGTTGTGTACGCAAAAAGCCATGTCAGGGTTGTCACAGTTATTATACAACAAACATGCTAATGGCACCACACCGGCGCGCGGCGTGGCACCGGCATCACGGGATACAACCTCATTGTTCGGCGTAAGTGCTTTTTGACAACGAGTTTCATGTGCAGATGTTTAATAATAAGCTCTATGGTTAACTCGAATGCGGATTGTATTGTGAGCTCGTTTTGTTTGTGATGAGTTATTTGCTGGTTTAGTGCGGATCCAGAATTGTGTTTTAGGGGTTAAAGCTGGTGATGGAAGGTTTATTTAAGGGAACTAGTAAAAGATCATTTGTTTTTGGAAGAAACCACATGCTTTTGAGGGTAGGGAAAGGGGCTTTGGATCTCTGAGCTGCTTGTATGTGGACTGAAGCAAATTAAATATAAATCGGTTTATAGCTATTTATTTCTAAGAAGTGTTTTACTGTTTAGTTAACATGGCTTTTTGAGAGCTCAACATAAATATGTGGAAGTCGGGACCGGCTCCTTTCTTTATATCTAAAGTTTGTAGCTTTTTAAGTAATGTATCTTGTTCAAATAATGGATAAGTTAAACACTGACTATTATTTTCTAATGAGCTCAATAGCGGAGAAGAGTTGCAACTACTGGAATCCATATCACCACCATCTCTATAAACTGATGAAAAGTAGTTCCCAAAGAGGCCACAAATAGATACAGGATTTAATGT
Organism: Euclidia mi; assembly: GCA_944739405.2. Taxonomy (NCBI): domain Eukaryota; kingdom Metazoa; phylum Arthropoda; class Insecta; order Lepidoptera; family Erebidae; genus Euclidia; species Euclidia mi. The sequence goes on along the minus strand of OX123184.2, from coordinate 74,420,683 downwards.
TATGGTCTGTCCGTCAGTCATAGTCAATGGGTAAGTACTACGGCCACTCCGTTTGTTTTTCACATGCGTCCAAAATAATTTAGGATTGTTTATTATCTCCGCTTCTAGGCTTTTCATGTAATTATGGTATAATTCTTTTGCTATTTTTTGGCATCTCTTGGAAAGTAACTTAAGCTCTATTTTGTCCATGGGATTTTTATATTTATTGTAACGTAATCTGAGTCTGTTTTTTTTCTTTTAAAGATCTGATGATAGATTTGTTGAACCATGGAGGATATCGACCGTCTGTCATTTTACGTTTTGGGACATATTTATTTATAGCTGTAGTGAGGACATCATAAAAGACCCTCAACATGTCGTCGACATTATTTTTATCCCCGAAGAGATGATTCCAGTCCTGTTCTTTTATGTATTTTTTTATTTCTTTATAATCAGCTTTGTAGAAGTTTCGTCTTGTATTTAAAGTATTATATGGGAGTTTATAGTCCTTTAAGAATGAGATAGTTATATCAAGCGGAGGATGCAATTTATCGACAATGGTCAATGAGCTACAAGAACTACGTTTGGAAGGAAATCCATATTTCTTTCATTTTTAAGTAATATTTAATCCTTATCTTGTGGCTATGGCGAGGCTTGACTGGCTGTTCGTAATATATTGGCAAAGTTAAGCAATGCTGCAAAAGTCGCCACTTGGATGGGTAGACCTCTAGTGGCATGACATCAGAGCGCTACCATTCGGACGGTCCGTAAACGCTGACACTAGAATGACCTACATGCTCACATGAAAAGAAGAATAAAATTGTTATCTTAAACAACTTAAAGAACTACTTCAAAATAGCTTTAATTCTTTCTTTTTAGCTGGTACCCATATCTTAAAAAAGGCTAAACCGATTTTTATGAAATTTGCATTGTTTCCTTAGTTATAATATAATTGTTCCAAATTAAAATATTAGATCCCACGTAATAGAAGAGCGAGCCTATTGTCGTTACCGGGCACATTGGCAGACTCCGTGCTGCTCCTGAGAATTTGGAAAACTCAGTAACACTTTTGCCCGACCCGGGAATCGAACCCGAGACCTCCTAGCAGATTCATACGCTATCCTCTGGACCCCGGAGGTAGTCAAATATTATTTATTTGTATAATCTATGCATAATAAATAATAAAATGGTAGGAAAGTAAAAATTGTACACTGAATTTTTTTTTTAAAGAATACTTGGGCTGTGATCGATACCGAAGTCAATAATATAGTTTTTAGAATTTTTGTGTGTTTGTCTGTATATCCGGGATAAACTCAAGAAGTACTGCATGGATTCACTTCAAATTTGGCAAGGTAAATCAACTACAGAATTTGAGAAATAGTAAAAGTGTAGCATTATTTAAATCACGCGATGTTGTTTTCAGAAATTTAAACCAAATTAGGGAAATATTAATTTTGTCGATTTGTTGTATTTGTTAACGTCATATACCTTATAATTATTACGTTTTGGGTAAAACGTTTATTTTAATACAGGTCTTAGATGGAATAAGAAATTAGGAATACAAAGTGTCACTACCCCATATCATTGCGTGGGTTTCTTAACAGAAGAAGGAAAATAAACAAAGCAAATAGTATCTTTGCGAACCCATCAAGTGTGGTGTAGTACGCCAAATTCTCCTCACTTCACTTTATGATCAAAGTGCAATAGGTAGGTACCTATCCACCATTCAATATAGTCATTCAGTAGAGCAGTACAATTTTACATAATCTGAGGAAAATTCAATCCGCTTTACCTACAATATTAAGTTGTGTACGCAAAAAGCCATGTCAGGGTTGTCACAGTTATTATACAACAAACATGCTAATGGCACCACACCGGCGCGCGGCGTGGCACCGGCATCACGGGATACAACCTCATTGTTCGGCGTAAGTGCTTTTTGACAACGAGTTTCATGTGCAGATGTTTAATAATAAGCTCTATGGTTAACTCGAATGCGGATTGTATTGTGAGCTCGTTTTGTTTGTGATGAGTTATTTGCTGGTTTAGTGCGGATCCAGAATTGTGTTTTAGGGGTTAAAGCTGGTGATGGAAGGTTTATTTAAGGGAACTAGTAAAAGATCATTTGTTTTTGGAAGAAACCACATGCTTTTGAGGGTAGGGAAAGGGGCTTTGGATCTCTGAGCTGCTTGTATGTGGACTGAAGCAAATTAAATATAAATCGGTTTATAGCTATTTATTTCTAAGAAGTGTTTTACTGTTTAGTTAACATGGCTTTTTGAGAGCTCAACATAAATATGTGGAAGTCAGGGTAGTGTTTTCAAGTACACAGCTAACAGAATTACTAGCTTATCAACTGTCTCTGATCCCAAGATGATACTTCAAAATTGTCGTAGGGTTAGCACGCACATACATATAGCGTATAATCACACACTCAATATAAACACTAAAACACACACACTCACACACACACAGATACACACACACACACACATACACACAAATGCGCATAAAATGTTTTTCTTGTCTAAATTGTTTTTTCTCACTCATAAAAATATTTCTTACCAATCAATGTAGTTACACTTAAGCTCCGGCATGTCTAGTAAGGAGAGACTGGTAATCTGGCATACAGGTTCTCCTAGTTCAGATACCAGTCTCTCACACAGGTTCACCTACTGATTATGATTATGTAACTAGCCCCCACAAGTTCTTACAACAGCAGACACGAAATTCAGCTATGAAGAATACGACAAACAAGAAATAAATTACCAATTAAATTACCTAAGGGTATTGCTATAATAAGTATATCATTGAATAAATTACTTACCTATACCTTCTTTATTGTACGCGCTGTTATTTAAATTACACCCTTCTGAATAACAAAATGTTAAAAATATACTTTGATTAAAATTCAATATATTCAATAATCAGTGCTGTGAGTTCGTGAAGGCACTGATGTATGAAAATAATTTCTCGTACGTGATAAAGCCTTCACACGTATGTACCTAATGTTTCACTCATTCAAATTAGCGTTCGGAGACACATTATAAATCGAAAAACGGGCGACATTTCTTATGCTGCAATAAGTAACATGTCTCCTTTCTTTGTGTAATATCAAACGATAAAGACATGTTATAATCGGGGATCAGTATTATGTGAACCACCGGCACTTACGGATGTCGTATCAAGTTGAAATTGGACACAAAATCAATAATGGCGATTATTGCTTCGCCTTTACTTTGTTATAATTCTATACATTATAGGATTTCTAGGCGTTTCCAAAAATAGAATTCTGTTAGAACGCTAAATTATAAATAATACCAAATTGTAATCAAATACGGTTTAAAATTAGGGAATTTATTACTTAACTTTACCTATTGTTAGACTCTATTCATGAGTAGAATAAAATTTCATGGTAAGAGAGAATATTATACTTACCTTGTCTATACTATTAATTGATTGAGAGGGCAGGAATTGATGTAGTCTGCCGAACTGGAATGGAAGCCTGCATGCATCGATGCTTCAATGTAATGAACGCTATGGCCAGGCAGGAAAATACACAATCAGCACTTTTAAAAGCATGTTACTATTGGGAATGAGTTTCGAGGCATTAAAGCAAAACTACTTAACCATATATGCTACTACTTAACATAGTCCTCAGGGCATACTAGTGTATTCCTTTCTCATGTAAATATTACGTTGATGCTCTACATTAACGCACTATTTAATATCAGACTACATACTTATGTGTATAAAGTCCCTTAAGGACATAACAGTGCTATTCTGATCATACATGAGTTTCCTTGTAGATGAGATACTTATTTACGTAATCAACAAGCTTGTCAACAAGTGAAATACGCCATGTCATGTTTTGTAATGATCCTGGTTAAATATCTGACACCACTTACTAAAGTATATATTATATCAATCATAATTATCCTAAAATGGAGCGGAATCTATCTTAATTTTAATAATGTGTAGGTAGGTGTATATAATAAAGGCTGATATATTATAATTGTAAATAGATTTGTCACATTTAGGGTCAGAGTAGGCGTTTGGAGTAGTGTCTACCACTTAAATAAGTCAGATCTTGTATTAGATTTACTATCTACAACCTAATTTACTGAATTTGATCTGTAGTAGGACCATTTTTTTATAAGGTCAAATTTTGTTGCAAAACAAGTGTTGTACCTAATTTAAAGTGTGCACGTTATGATTGCGCAGTTATTATAGCTATTTAGTATCTGAAAAGCGTATATAATATCACTTGCTAAAGAGCTACGGTGCCATAGAGAGATATACGGACAGCCGGACACACATAATTGTCTAGGTCAAACAGCCCTCTTTTACTGGGTACTACGACTTATTATTGCTCGTAGTGTACCTAAATGTTACAGCCATAGTGATTAATATAAAATTATACATAATGACTGGTCAAAATAAATAATAACTCAATTGAATAGACAATTTTATAAGTTAATCACTTCATTTGGATGATATTCATAAACGCAGGCCAAAGAAGTCAAAGAAATAAATACGATACGAATTACTTGCCTTACCACTCAGATACAGCCAGCGTAGCGTGATCATCGTGCCACGCTATAATGAAATGTGGAGTCAGGAGTCGACGTTTAATAAGCTAAGATGACGGAGCTCAGCTTCGCAGGGCGCCTGTTTTTACATGCAGGGTCACAAGAAAACCTAACGTTACCTTTTAAAATGTTTTTCCTGGTTAATCGGCCAGTTGACATATCGATGTCCACTACGGAACTGATTAAAATAATACTTTACAAGCTACAAGTCACAGTAATGTATCTTTCGATTTTTATCACAAATATTTTCACTTGCATGTAGCTAAATAGAAATTGGAGCTAACTATGCATTTGAAATCTTTTTTAAATATTAATAAATTTCAATATTAGAAAGTCTGACTGAGTCAAACTTTCTAATATTGAAATGGCTAGCTACAGATCCATAAGCCAAGCCAATATGCTAAAGGAATGCACGTAGTAAAATATTTTTTCAACTATTCTGTTATAAAGGCAGTTCATTAAAATGCCCGAGCAAGAAAGTTCCCACCATAACTCACCAGAATATCGAGGCTTCGAATAAGTATTTACTAAATATTTTGCTATCTGATCGATGAGTTGGACGTGGGTGTGAAGGATGGCATTTTGTACACGGGAATATTTCGAGGACCAACGAACCTTTAGCGTCCAAGAAAAGAATCTTGAGTTTTCTGCAAAGAGGGAAGGTGTATTGTCCAAAATAAATGCCTACCAGAATACTGATATCTGGCTAAAGAATTTCTTTTAAATAATCTTTTTAATTGTTTAAGACCAAAAACGCTCAATGAGTTTGCTCAATCTTCGCTGACTAGTTTTAACAAGATATAACAGAGTATCAGCTTTTCCTTAGTTCGGCAGTCTGACTTCTGCAACCAAAATGAATAGCGATATACCATGTCTTAGACATATATAAAACATACTATTTTATTACCTAATGGTTCACAAGGATTGCCTTTATTTGCAGTGAACAATAAGGCATGCAATTTACGAGTACCTAGGTGTGGTAGCACTTTAAAATTTTCATCAGTTTATTAATATAAAGGATCATGGGCACTTTTGTATGAAAGCTGGTCGTAAAACCAACAGAAATAAAATGAGTTGTAATTTACTTTATTGTACTTCTAAATACCCCCTATATACTTGTTAACCCGAATATCGACCGGGTATCACTGCAAAAAAATCCCAAAGATTTGTTAAATAAAACACAAATATTTGTTAAAAACTACTATATATTGATACCTTTTATTTAAATATCAATGGTTATCATCAACTATAACATCTAATAAATGTTCTGCGGGTGCAATGAAAGGCTCGTGCCGTCCTAACCCTAAAAACCACAAAACTGAAACTATGTGGGCACAACTTCCTACTGTTCTTCTGCCTGTTAAGCAAGTACAGTAATGCTCAACTATCGCATTTCTACCGATTTGGTCCCTATCGATCAAAGTGTAACTATTATATTATGTGCGCGATCTGACATGCCGCGACTGTTGACTTTTAATTCAAAGAAACCACACATTAGTTTGCAGAATATTACATCTGTTTAAGAGGTGGATATATGCCGTTGACTTTGCTCGTACTACTGGTTAGTTGTCCACGCGCGATTTGCGAGTATCGATGATGTACAAAATCCTTAGAAAATAATAAGTAAAGTTATTTGCAAAAATAAGCTGGAGGTTCTCTTGGTGTTCTAATATGCATATAAGAGGCTGATTCAATTTAAACACTCTTATGATTGATAGATTAGGAGAAAAAAGGTAATAACTACAAAACAGAGGTTACTTTGCATATTTTATTCAGATATTTAATTTAGTTTTTTTTTAGGATTTGGTACCGAAGAGAAAATGCTTTCTATGATGTAGATTAAGACCTTTTTATTTCTATAACAATTACGGAGAAAAACGGTTTTAATTTACCCCTAATGACGCCCAATTCACATATGTCCTCGCCTTAAATCATCTAATCGTCGTATCCTACGAATAGTGCCCTAACGAACATAGGGGCTTTCTTTTTTCATTGCATAATTCAATTTTGCTCATCATACCACAGATAACCAGTTTAACAAAGCAATTAAAAACCGCACAGGTTATCAAATAATTATGTTTTCTAAAATGCCACAATTTTAAGCACTACGTTTTCAACGTAGAAAAAAGCCACAACCGCCATCGCGCCTTCGTTCTACGCGAGTAGTGGTGGTGCGGGGTCGCGGGGAGTGCGTCTTAGCGCCGCTCGGCTAGTATTCGGCGGAACGCGGAGATTGTTAGTTGCGGCGAGCGTTAACAAATTTTTAAATAAGAAACTTTTATGGTTGTTTTACTAAAGTTTAGTAATAATTATTAAATATACCGTAGTATTTCATAATAAATAATGAAACGCCGAGGACGAAAGTTGGTGGAATTAGTTGGAAAGGAGGATTGTAGAAATAGAAGGAAACATACGAAGATTATAGCAAGTAAGTAAATCAAAATATTTTATACTTCAAGGCATTTTAAGATAAAAATTATGTTATCTTAATTTGTACTGTATTGATTTAGTTCAAATAACATAATATCAACGAGTTTGTACTTAATTAAGTCATTTTAATTACTAATTCATTTTCAATATAGGGTACATAGAAAAAAACCCTCATGGTGATTGTGGCCGTTTTCTATGGAATGGCTAAATTGCGTATGTATAGAAGAGACGAAGCCCTAATTACGTTTGTGTCTTTCTTCTTCGTTCAAATTATGTTTTTGTATTTTATTATTTCTTTGGTGCATTTAAAATATTCACATTACTATTTTAGGTACAATATTTTTTACGCTGACATGATCTTAACCCTTTTTACAAATTTAAACACTGAGTACACAAGTAAATGCTTTTTCTGGTTTGGGGCTTAAATACTCTTAGGTCTTTTTTCTATTGCTTTAAAATTGATATAAAAGCATTTGTGGCCGCATTAAGTATTAGCATTCCGCACGAAAATTACAATTTCATTATTTCACAAGTTTAAAAATATATATTTAATATGTTACGGTTATGCCGTGTGGTTGAATACCATGTGGTTGACGGCATAGAATACAAGTGTCACCACCCCCTATCTTCCCGTGGGTGTTGTAAGAGGCGACTAAGGGATAACACGATGCAAATACCATCTTTGCGAAGAGACGGAAAACTCGACATCAAACCCTATACGACTGCCTCGTTGGTCTCGCGGCATAAATGTGCGCGTGGGATCGGGAGGTCCCGGGTTCGATTCCTGGGTCGGGCAGAGTTATTGGGTTTTTCTGTCACAAAATTCTCAGTAGCAGCACGGAGTCTGGAAATGTGCCCGGTACGGCAATAGGATCGCCCCTTATTACGTGGGACAAAAGTATATCTGGCGAAAAGTGGGTGTAGAAATACACCTCTGCGTACCCCTTCGGGGATAAAAGGAGTGACGTTATGTATGTATGTATGTAATATATTACGGTTATTAATACATGCAAATTTGTTCGATCAAATTCATATTATAGGTGCTTAACGGGATACCGGCAGTTTTCTTTGACGACAGTTTTAAATTTCATTTTGTTTCAGCCAACGCTATCGAAAGTTGATTTGATGAAAGGGATCGCATCGAGTCTCCGGTGCCACGAGGTTGTGAAAAAGAGATAGAATATTTAATCCAAGAAAATATTCACTCTGAGCTTAACAGCGTAAGTGTTTTTTTGATAATTTTATTCCATTTGATGCTCTTCCCCTACATTGTATTCCATTCAAAATTTAATTCATAATTTTAGTTGAAATATCAATGATATGAATTAATTTTTATCTATAATACTGTACAACTATTTAAGTATGATAATTTTATGATTAAAAGTCTCCTTTCCTACTTTCAGGATATTGAAAACAACATGAACAAGCCTAACCAAAATGATAGTGCAAGTGAGATTGTAATCTTGTACGAAATACAAAATTTGGAACTAAAGAATGGCGACCCTCTAGAACCACGGTCCGAATCCCAATTTGTAATTGACATAATTATAGAATTTACTGAAGAGACCGACCAAACAAGTATTTGCCAGTTAGATACGGGAGAAAATGAAATTACCCTTCAATCTGAAAATCTATCTGTTTCAATGGCTGATATCGTTTTAGATAGTCCGACTTCAAGTTTTACGATTCCCACTCCGCTATCGTCAGCTGTTAATTCCCCTGTTAGTTCTTCTTCTACTCGCAGATGTACAAAAAAACGAGGTCCAGGTAAAATACGGACTAGAAATCCTACAGAATGGAAAGATTTAAAACGAAAAGCACTGAAAAATTCCGGCAGAGCATTTGTTAATAAGAAGGGAAAAACTGTTCCTGAAAAAAAAATTAAACCTCCATGCAGTTGTCCAAAAAATGCTTTGATAAGTTGGATGAAAAGGATAGGCAACTTATTTTTAATTGTTTTTGGGAGATAGGGAGTCACGAAAAGCAGTGAGATTTTATTTTAAAATTCGTAAAGAGCAACAAACCGAAGAGAATTAAAGCCGAAGGTCCTAATAGATGACAGACGAGAGTCTATAGTTTACCAATCAATAATGAAAGCGTCTTAGTATGTCGTAAAATGTTTTTAAATACGTTATCGATCAGCGAAAAAATTATAAGAAGTTCATTTAAAAAACGGGATACTGCGACCAATGAGCACATTTTACTGGATTTAAGGGGAAAGCACCATAATCGACCAAAGAAGATAAAAGAAATAATTGTAGACAGTGTGAAAAATCATATTCTTTCTCTTGCACCTGTACGAAACAAGTAGTACGAAAAAATACCTTGATGGACAACTTTCTTACAAGCGACTCCATGAATTGTATACTGAGTGGTTTGATCCACAAATTTACAGCTCTCAAATGGCTATATTGCGCCAATATCAGGATATTGTCAACACTAATTTTAATATTGCCTTTTATACTCCCAAAAAAGACCAATGCGACAAATGCCATGCGTTTAATAATACCAGAGAGCCAACTGAAACTCAAAAGAATGAGCATGATCAGCACATGCAACGTAAAAACTTGGCGAGGACTATTAAGGCGGCTGATAAAACCGAAGCTGAAGGAGACCTCAGTGTGGTAACCGCCACTTTCGATATGCAAAAAATATTGACTTGTCCTTTTGGAAACGTGAGTATATTTTATTACAAGAGGAAACTTAATATTTATGATTTTACTGTTTTTGACGTAGCCCAAAAAAGTGGATTTTGTTACATGTGGACAGAAGTAATCGGTAAAAAGGGAGCCAATGAGATAAGTAGCGGTTTAAACTTGTTTATTAAATCAAAGATTGACGAAGGTGCAAAAACATTTAAATTTTGGTCCGATAACTGTTCCGGGCAGAACCGTAACCGTATAGTTTTCGCTTTTTATGAACACATCGTAGGAACATTTGACATTGAATCTATTACCCATAGGTTTCTCGAAGTCGGTCATACGCAGAATGAAGGAGACAGTGTCCATTCTGTTATAGAAGGAGCTGCCAGCAAAAAAACTATATATACTCCAGATCAATGGATCAACCTAATCAGATGGGCAAAAACAACAGGAGAAACTTATAGGGTTAAAGAAATGACCTTGGCTGATATTTATAATTATCGTAAATTGCTTGATGGTAAGAATTGGTTAAAGAATGATGATGGTGAAAAAGTTGTATGGAATAAAATCAAAGAGGTGCATATTAGCAAGGACAACATAAACGTTCTTAAATATAAATATGAACTGGATGAGGATTACAAAAAAATCACTACATTAAGAAAGGGTACTAGAGGGAAAAAAATGTAGTTTCGGAAGTCATGCCAGTAAATGAATTACCATTAAAAGTAAATTTTGATAAATATAAAGACCTTATGTCAATGTGTGAGGCTAAAATAATTCCAGAAGAATACCACACATTCTTTAGAACATTGCCTCATGAGCAAGCTGGTGATGCCAATATTTCTGGCAGTTCCAATGAAGAAGACGACTGAATTTGAATTTGCATACAGATTTTCACAACATACAATTTGATTTTAAGAAGTGATTTTGATTATTTGCAATATTCTTTTAAGCAGGGACCGATTGTGATTCTGTGCAATTTTTTTAAAGACTGATTTTAATTATGTGTAATTTGATTGTAAGGACTGATTGTGATAACGATTACGTGTATTTTAATATTAAGCTCTGATTATTCTATATTCTATCTGATATATTTTTTATATGATTCGGTTGTTTTAATGTTTACCAAAGTAAATATGTTAACTAATTCAGATTTTGTTTTGAATTAACTATCGTAACTCTATAATTATTTTCTTTTATAACATTCACATGTTCCTAGTAATGTTAAAATAGTTATTATACACAAATTCCTGTGCCATACGAATAAAAACAAGCATAATAAAAACATATACAGGGCATTAAGGCGGTTGTGGCCTCGACATTTCCGCAGATAAAAGGCATAATGTAACTTATTGCTCAAGTTTAGACCTACTAAGCCTTAACACAACGGAGAAAAAGGGTTTAAGGGACAAAATGCGTATAAACTATAAAGATAATTTATTGAAAATAATGCTAACCAAACCATAAAATAACAATACACATTATATTAAACCACTAATACATATTTTCTCACATTTAATTTAATTAAACACAAAAAAGTGTCTCCCGAAAAGTAGCTATTATGCAGTTACGCCCCTATTCGTAGGATACGACGTAATGACTCCTCTCTATATAATTCAATTAAATATGAATAACGACTGACGCGCTGACGCGCATTGCCCGGCCTGCCCGCACGCTTGTTTTTTGGTCGGCGCCTAAGTAAGAGAGAAGTTAGAAAGGGATGGAATGTAGTAATTCCGTTAGGTTACCAACCAATAGATTGGTTTCATTGGCCTAGCTCTGCACAACATCGTGACGTGTTATCTCCGTTGTATTAGCGATTGTTTTGGATTCTATAAAAAATACGTCTGAATATCTCTGCTCACCGGTTGTTTGGGTGATTGCCGTCATAGTATAAAATTAAGTAATGGTCATTAGCTTTCACATAAAATATATTTTAAAGCTGTTGGTTTTACGCCCATTTTGACCGTGACCCTTTATTAGGTATTTATTTTAAAATTAAAACAAATAAAATATTATTAATTTTATAAACGGTAGCACCAATGACTGAACAAGCGGTAAATCATAGTTTCAATTCCTCAGATTAGTGTCTGAGTTCAATTTCTTCATGAGCTTTCTTTTTAGCAATATTCGGTGCCTAGTAATTTCGATTAACATAGAATAACCGAGCCATACCTACAAACAAGACTACCATGAATATGGGTCATATAACAAAAAGGAATTTTCCTAACATTTGTGGGCGATTACGTAGGTGACCGATGTAGCTTTCTAGAGCCTTTCAGAATCGTCATAAAAATAAGGCATCATAGCATTGTCGCATTAAGTGATGCCGTAATACAAATCTAGTTCAATACGAAAGAAAAGTATTTTGAATAGGAAATATTTTGGATCATACTTTAGTTCACATAACCGTTTTCTAGCTAAAGGTACTTATCGTAATGGGTAATTGGGTTATTGAGCGCCTGATTCCCTTATAGTACAATTTGTGTATTGTACATCTAATTCCGTCGATCTTTTTCAAGCCATCAGGTTAGGAAATCACAGTGATTTATTTGATCTTTAGTTATTGTAATACCTTAATATATGTAATCATTGCTTTTAGTGAAGTAGAAATGAATTTTTTTTTGCTGACGTCTTTTCAAAACGACATTTTTAAAACAAGCTATATTTTGATTCAGTCATGCCAGAAAAAGCTGAACGCACCAAATACGTCATAAAAACAGTTACTATTTACTAATCTATAATAAAAAGCCATCGAAAGAAATTCTTTAGTAAAAAATACCGGGTTTATTAATACGAGTACCTATACGTCCCTAAATTTGTGTTATGAACTAATAATTATAGTTGCATGATGCACTTCTTTTGATAATAATTACTAAAATAATATCTTTCTAAGTTAATGTCGTGGATATGATAGTGCGGATGAATTGCATACACGCTGTGTCATAACCACAAAACAGTTAAATATTTTAATTTGTAGGAAGTACGTCGACATTAAATAAATCCTGTTACTGATGTCCCATTAAAACAGTCACTCCATATAGTCTGTGATGTAGTTTCATTTCTCTGTTAAATGAGAAAACGGCGATAAAGTAGTACAGGCTGCTCCATCTCGAATGGAAATGTTAGATTATTTAGTACGGAGAGGAGTTGGCATTGAAATGACAAAGCAATAGCTACTGGAAATTATGCTGCATTGTTTGTAACGTGCCTTTGTATAGACTTGCAGGATTTGCATTGTTTAACTGCCAACACAGAACCGTGGAATAAAATTTATTATCAAGTGATCATTGTCATTATTATTATTTGTTTCTGTTTCACGGGTATTATTCTAATTTGTAAGAACAATACCCGGCCCTTTGGCAGGCGTACACGGAGACATATATGTCCAACGCGCAGAGGCCCTTTGAGAGTTTTAATCTAGAATGTGATGGGACACCTACTGAGGCGCCGCCATCACTGCACTATTAAGTACAGTCACGGATTAGCTGCAGCAGGTGAGGGACTATTGGTACTTTTATGGAAACTATACTCTGAGCTATTGGAATCAGGTTATGAGGTTGGGTGTTAAATTGATTAGTTTAGATGAAAACTATAGATTAATGCCGGCGTCTGCCCTAAGTACTCTTATAGTACGTCGAAAAGGGGCAGACGGTGACTCGCCAACTCACTAGATAGGCCCTCTCTAAATAGCAAGGCAAACAAACTCGACCATATAGGTAACAAGAGGGCAACACCGGTGTGAGCCACTAGGGGTGTAAAGCGGTGCGGCACCGGTTTCGCCATCGCGGGTCTCGTGACCCGGAGCGGGTTTCCCCGTAATTACGCCCTTGACAATGACACTTCCACCCCCGAGGAAATAGCTCTCGCGACTTTCCTCTGGCTGGCCGACTAAGGCAAGCCAGAGTCGAGAGTCCTGTGGGCGCTCTTGGAAATCCACTCCGACCAGCCAGTAATGGCAAGCCGGAGACGAGACCCTGACCGACTCCCTGAAGTATTTGGGACCGCAGTGTTGCCTCACACATTCAGCTCTGCACAAAGCTGCCCTGCGCCTTGTAAGCTTTCTTTCTATCCTGTAATGTATATCACAAGAAAAAGGTGATGTTTGAAGTTTCATGATGAGATAACGACTGCCCCTGAGGGTTTTATTATTATGTTTCTCTATACACGGTTATTCTTCTAACACTTGGTATTTAAAGAATAACCGGACCTTTGGAAGGCTTACACGGGGATATGGCTCCAATGTGCAGAGACTCGTAAAGAGTTTTAATCTAAAATGTGATGGGACACGTGCAGCGGAGCCTCCACAACTGCACTATTAAGTACAGCTATGGACTAGCCGCAGCACGTGCAGGACTATTGCTTTAATGTGGAATCTACTAGAATTATGTTATGAGGTTGGGTGTTTGATGGAGCGGTATGATAAAAACTATGGATTACAGACGGCACCTGCCTGATACTCCTATAGCATCCGTCCACGAGGCAGGTGGTGACTTGTCAACTCACTGGATGGGCCCTTTCTTAATAGCCGCCAAGTTAAGCAAAGTCTGCCATAAAAGCAGCCAGAGGGCAACACCGGTGCGAATGGCTAGGGGTGTCGAGCGGTGTGGCACCGGTTTCGCCATCACGGGTCTCTTGACATCGGAGACCCGGAGCGGGTTTCCCCGTAGTTACGCCCTTGAAAATGACACTTCCACCCCCGAGCTAATAGCTCTTGCGGCTTCCCTCTGGCCGGCCGAAAAAGGAAAGTCAGAGTTGAGAGTCCTAGGTTAGCCGGAGACGAGGCACTGACCGACTCTCTGAAGCATTCGGGACCGCAGTGTTGCCACACACATTAAGCTCGTCACAAAGCTGCCCTGCGGTTTGTAAGCTTTCTTTTCATCTTGTAATACATTTTTAGTTTAGATCACAAGATGAGGTGATGTTTGAAAGCTGTAACTCTGCCCTCTGAGTTTGCGTTAGTCTCATGGTGAGATAACGCCTGCCCCAGAGGGGCTTATTATTATTATTATTACTGTCGGAAATATGTGGGTTTATGTTCCTACAATTCGTTGTTTATTTTAAGTCCCAGTTTAATACGAACACAATTCAATGATTCTTCAGTAGCAGTTTCATTTAATGCTCTCAAACTCAGTAAAATTTCACTTTGTATTGGACACCAGTATTTTAGGTCGGGAATGTTACTTATTACTCTATCGAAAGAAACTTTTAGATAAACACTTTAATTATGAAAGAGCTCTATTTTATGATTGTTGTACCTGTATCGAAATAGCACGACCTATCGATGTAAAACTGCACAATATAGTATCCTACCAAACTTCCAAACTACAGAAGATCACAATTAATACTATCTGGTTTAGTTAAAAAAAAACCGGTCAAGTGCGAGTCGGACTCGCACACCGAGGGTTCCGTACAAACCTGTAGGTATATAAGTAAAAGTTCACCAGTCATAGTTATGGTATTTTTATTGCCAAATGAAATCCATAACATTACAGTATGGAAAGCTGGAGGAGCATAAATTAAAGAAAAAGGGGTCTTTGTCGTCTGTAATCAGTCATCCTTTATTTTATATTAACATATATCGCTTATTTTATAATATAACTTAAATACCTATACCAGCCTTGAAGCAGCCTTGCAAAAGTCTGCTGATGAGTGATGGTAAGATTTTATATCAAAGTTATTGATTTACAAAGTTTTAGTGACTATTAGAAATCTGTTACAAAAATACTTATAAAGTACAGAATAATTAGCAAAAAGGTTTGAAGACTATGTAAATAATTGAAATCTCAATCTCAATCAGCCTATCGCAGTCCACTGCTGGACATAGGCCTCTTCCAACACGTACCACAGCACACGGTCCTCAGCCTTCCGCATCCTTTATCTTTATTTTTCAAGATTTTGAGTTCACGGGAAGTACCCTGTAGGTTTTGATTCCCTTGCGAGTAGTCGCGAGTTTGAAAATATGCTTATATTGCTGTTTCTTTTGATTGCGTTGACATAGAAGTTTGATTTTGTTGCAGCCTAACGGTGTTATTTACTTGAGTATTTGATATGAATTTCCATTTAATACCTCCACGCGTTCAAGAGAAAGGGGTAGTAACTTTAAATTTATTAAAAATATTTTTCTTATATGATGTAACTAAAAATTTATGGTTTTCGCAATTTTTCCTTTATATGTGCTATAAGGCGTTGCTTTGTACCAAATTTCAAGATTCTCAGCTCACGGAAAGTACCCTGTAGGTTTTGATTCACTTGCGAGTAGGCGCGAGTTTGAAAATATGCTTATATTGCTCTTTCTTTTGATTACGTTGACATAGAAGCTTGATTTTGTTGCAGGCTAACGGTGTTATATACTTGAGTATTTGATATGAATTTTAATTTATTACCTCCACGCGTTCAAGAGAAAGGGGTAGTAACTTTAAATTTATAAAAAAATATTTTTTTATATGCTCTAACTAAAAATTTACGGTTTTCGTAATTTTTCCTTCATACGTTATATAAGACGTTACTTCGTACCAAATTTCAAGATTCTGAGTTCACGGGCAGTACCCTGTAGGTTTTGATTCACTTGCGAGTAGGCGCGAGTTTGAAAATATGCTTATATTGCTCTTTCTTTTGATTGCGTTGACATAGAAGCTTGATTTTGTTGCAGGCTAACGGTGTTATATACTTGAGTATTTGATATGAATTTCAATTTAATACCTCCACGCTTTCAAGAGAAAGGGGTAGTAACTTTAAATTTATTAAAAATATTTTTTTATATGCTGTAACTAAAAATTTACGGTTTTCGCAATTTTTCCTTCATATGTTATATAAGACGTTACTTCGTACCAAATTTTAAGATTCTGGGTTCACGGGAAGTACCCTGTAGGTTTTGATTCACTTGCGAGTAGGCGCTAGTTTGAAAATATGCTTATATTGCTCTTTCTTTTGATTGCGTTGACATAGAAGCTTGATTTTGTTGCAGGCTAACGGTGTTATATATTTGAGTATTTGATATGAATTTCAATTTAATACCTCCACGCTTTCAAGAGAAAGGGGTAGTAACTTTAAATTTATTAAAAATATTTTTTTATATGCTGTAACTAAAAATTTACGGTTTTCGCAATTTTTCCTTCATATGTTATATAAGACGTTACTTCGTACCAAATTTTAGGATTCTGGGTTCACGGGAAGT
This sequence comes from Euclidia mi, assembly GCA_944739405.2. NCBI lineage: Eukaryota > Metazoa > Arthropoda > Insecta > Lepidoptera > Erebidae > Euclidia > Euclidia mi. The sequence goes on along the minus strand of OX123184.2, from coordinate 74,403,866 downwards.
ACCCTGTAGGTTTTGATTCACTTGCGAGTAGGCGCGAGTTTGAAAATATGCTTATATTGCCCTTTCTTTTGATTGCGTTGACATAGAAGCTTGATTTTGTTGCAGGCTAACGGTGTTATATATTTGAGTATTTGATATGAATTTCAATTTAATACCTCCACGCTTTCAAGAGAAAGGGGTAGTAACTTTAAATTTATTAAAAATATTTTTTTATATGCTGTAACTAAAAATTTACGGTTTTCGCAATTTTTCCTTCATATGTTATATAAGACGTTACTTCGTACCAAATTTCAAGATTCTGGGTTCACGGGAAGTACCCTGTAGGTTTTGATTCACTTGCGAGTAGGCGCGAGTTAAAAAATAGGCTTATATTGCTCTTTCTTTTGATTACGTTGACATAGAAGTTTGATTTTGTTGCAGCCTAACGGTGTTATATACCTGAGTATTTGATATGAATTTCAATTTAATACCTCCACGCGTTCAAGAGAAAGGGGTAGTAACTTTAAATTTATTAAAAATATTTTTTTATATGCTGTAACTAAAAATTTACGGTTTTCGCAACTTTTCCTTTATAAGTGATATAAGACGTTGCTTCGTACCAAATTTCAAGATTCTGAGTTCACGGGAAGTACCCTGTAGGTTTTGATTCCAATGCGAGTTTAAAAATATGCTGCAATTTGCAGGATATACGGCTGTATCTTTTGATTGCGTTGGATTAGAAGTTTGATTTTTTAACAGCTCTGTGGAACCGTAGATAAGTGTATTTAGTATAAATTTCAGTTTGATACCTCCACGCATTTCTGAGAAAAAGGGTCTTGACAGACGGACGGACAACAAAGTGATCCTATAAGGGTTCCGTTTTTTCCTTTCGAGGTACGGAACCCTAAAAAGCATCAAATTACATTTGTGAACCCTAATATAAATATTGTTCTTTCGACAACATAACATATTGTCGATCAAATTATAGAAAGCAATATTTGATTCTGTAATACTGTTGAATAAACTAATATTTTTTTGCGAATTTCATGTATACCATGGGTCTGTTATCTATTTTATGATATTTACGTAAAAGGTTGAGCACCGCTCATCATGCACTTTACAAAATGTCTATCAACGAAAAAGTTATTAAATTTTTCAATTGAGTCCAATTTCTGCTGACGATGCGGCCAAATTGAAAGTGCATCAGTTTATTAATATTGATTCAATCGACGCGTATGAAATTGCAAGGGATTTTTTTGTATTGTATTCTAGGATTAGCAAAATATTATGAAATAAATTTATTCGTAAATCCATGATGCGCACCATTGACTTTCAGAGGTTAAGATTAAGATTATCGCTTGCATAAATATGAAAGAAAAGACCGTGAGGAAACCTGATTGTCTGAGAGTCCTCCATAATGTTCTCGATAGATCTATATGTGGAGTCTGTCAAGCCGAAATTGGCCAGGGTGGTAGACTATGGCCTTATCCTTCTCATAGTGAGAGAAGGCCCATGCCCAGCAGGAGGACAGTATAAATACATGGCTGATGATGTTATTACTTTACACTTTGTCTAATTTACTTGTTATAAACCGAGTTAACAATAAAATATATCTTGAGGAATATAAAAAGGTGATAATTGAATTCTATATTGCCGCCATGAGTGCGTCTATTGCTGTGCATGTACTCAATATATTTACCTTTAGTGATCTTATGCAGTTGTGAGGGTCCATAATCTTATTCTATTCATAACTTACTTACCTAAAAAATATCAATTTTAAAAACTATCTTGTGTGTAATGTTAAAGTTACAAAAACCTCAAGAAAATAGCTAAGCAGATCCACGCTGTTAATTTATTAGTTTGCATAAAACAGCAATAGTTGCTTAACAAGGGTTGTTTAACGACAATTGAGTTATCTTAATGGCCAATCTTAGACATTTAGGGGACTTGGGAAGTTCGGTTAAGTTATTTATTTATATTTCAATATGTTTTAGGCAAAACAATTTAGTTTCTCCATATTTATTGTTTTTACATTTTGATCAGCATTCATTCATTAGGTTCTTCAGATGTTTTATAATGAGGTAAATCTTTGGTAGCATGAAAAGGAGATGTACCATTTGGCCATACATTATGGGCCTGGCAAGGACAAACACGAAACCATGTGTGTTTTGAAGATAAATTACTACTCTATTATCCTGTATAATTTTTTTAAAATTACTTTTGGTGGAAATAAGATACGAGATATTTGAAATGGAAATTATTCCACAACTAAATATACCTTAAAATTGAATTTTAACATAAATTTAATACCTAGGAGTAAATAAAGGTATGTCTTTGTGCCATATCGACGACCGGTTGGCGCAGCGGGAGTGTAAGCGACTGCTACGCCGAAGGTCGCGGGTTCGATTCCCGCTCAAGTCAAACATTTGTGTGCATGAACATGGGTGTTTGTCTTGGTCTGGGTGTTTCTATGTATAATATGTATGTATTTACAAAAAAAAAAGTATATATGTATGTTTATCCATTATCTAGTACTCATAGTACAAGCTTCTGCTTAGTTTGGGACTAGATGGTGTTGTGTGAATGTGGTATAATATTATTATTATTATATTATATAGAACAAAACCTACATAAAGAGAGGCCAAGAATAATGAATTATCACCTGTGTACTAGGGAACCTCGTACTATACTCGTCCAAAAAAACTTACCACAATCACGAACACCGCTGCATATTCTTAGCATGGGTAGAAGGTAGTGATTATTATTATTGAACTTATATTCAACTACATTACAATTAAACCCGCACGAAAACACAATTAAATCAGAGCAAAACATTCATTCATCAACTACAGATAAGTATATTGTGGGTAGTAGCAACACGAATGACATAACAAATAAAAAATGTGTTGCAATGGTTTGAAAAATATTCATACTATGGATTAAAAAACAAAACGATTTTTGCCGATTAATAATTATGGAATATATAATAAATTATATATTTCGTCCGTATCCGTCCGTATCCGTGTGGTGACGGATTACGAATACGGAATGTCACCACCCCATATCATCCCATGGGTGTCGTAAGAGCCGACAGAGGGAGCATATTATGCAGAGAACAGCACTGTAAGAGAAGGAAAACTTGATACAAACCCTATACCAACCCGTTTGGCCAGCGTGGTATAAGTAGGCCAATCCTCCTTTCAAAGGAGAGGCCTAGTCCAGCAGTGGACTGTTAAAGGCTGATGATGATGATATATTTCTTGATTCATTTTACGAATATATTTATAAAGTAAATAAGAGATATTGTTTTCTAATATAATAATAAAAATGTTATTTCCTTAAAACAATTTCTGCCTACCATTACTTCATTTTATTTATAATGCTGGCAACATAAGACATTCATCCGCTATTACCATAGCCTATTCAAAACAATAATCTTTAAAAACTAAAATCTTTCACCGAAGCTCTATCAAGAAACGAAAACGATGTATACATTTAAAAAATTATATGTTTAATTTCAACGATTCACAACTTTCTGGCTGCTACAGGCCGTATTTGGTATTTCTCCTTTCTGACTCACCTGGTCAGGGAGAGCTTGGATTTTATAGATATTCATCTTTAGATAGAAGCGGACTAACTATAAGGCCGCCCTCACATTGGGTGTCAGCGTCAACGCAGCGGCAACTCCGGCGTAGACGCCCAGCTGCCGCTGCGTTGACGCTGTTGCAATCTGAGGGCGGCCTAACGGTAGTGGAATATTGTAGCCGGTAGTGTGTAAACTAAACATATAAATATATAACTTACTTAATCACTCTCACATTCAAACATTTTCGCCAGCTGCTCCTGTAAATTCCGCTTTATCAGGTACTTTTATTTAACTGGGTAGATACCTACTTAAACATAAGTGTCCAGTAGATCCTTGCAATAAAATTCCTAAATAAAACGTTGAAACACACATTTTGACATAAAGTAATAATTTCGGATATAAAATCGTTGTAAACGTGTAAGGTTTGCCCAATATGGTGTCTCGTAATTTTTATATTGTTATTCCGGTTGTTTCAAGGGTCATTCTAAGTGCGAGTGCTTGACCGCCTCGGGCGATATGGCTCTAATATCTACAGTTTATAGGGCCTTTTATCGATAAGCCATAAAGGGGCGGATATACTTATAAATTTAATTCATAAAGGTATTGAAGGTGTGCATTAGTAAAATGGTAACTTTTAAGAAAAGGTTTTTGTAGCTTATTTATAGATCAGATTAACTAATTATCAAATATTGAATGAAAATGGCACTTGTAGGCAGCCTATAGTATATACGATAAATTTTTAGGTCTTTTTGCTAGATAGGTTTTAAAACTCTAGGCTTCTAACTTTACGTATCGTATGAAATCGAAATTCATTTATGCTAAATCTTAGCATACCTATTATATAAAATAGATGAGCCTGCAGTTACACCCGCGTTATTTAAGGCTACTGCTTCGCTCCCGTCACTCATAGCGTGATGTTTTAAAGCCTATAGCCTTCCTCAATAAATGGGCTATCTAACCTTGAAATAATTTTTCAAATCGAACCAGTAGTGCCTGAGATTAGCGCGTACAACCAAACAAACAAACAAACTCTTCAGCTTTATATATTAGAATTACCGCGGTTTGGTACATCCGCGTTATTTAAGGCTTACTGCTCCCCTCCCGTTGCTCATAGCATGATGCTATATAGCTTTCCTCGATAAATGGGCTATCTACCACTGAAAGATTTTTTAAAATCAGACCAGTTCCTGAGATTAGCGCTTTTAACCAAACAAACAAATTTTTCAGCTTTATATATTAGTAAAAGATTTGATAATGTTACAATTTGTTAGTGAATTTGACCTCGTTTACAAAATATCATAAAACATAACTGCACACATCTGTTTTTTCTGTTCATCATCACTAGATAAAATCGATTTTGATGTGCTGGGGTTATCTGAAGTGAAGAGGATTGGTTGTTATATCGAAGGGTATCGGGAATATATTCTATGTTACGTTGGAGAAACAAAAGGCCTGCACGGTGTAGGATTCTTGGTGAAGAAAAAACATAAAAATAAAATTCTTAACTTCACAGGGGTCTCCGAAAGGGTTGCTCTACTACAAATCAAAATAGAAGAGCTTAGTTTTTCCATAATTCAAGCATATGCACCAACAGAGGCATCGCAGGAAGTAGAAGTCCAGAGTTTTTATAACGACATGGAGAAAGCACATAACTTAGCCGATGGAAACCTTATAGTCATGGGGGACTTTAATGAAAAAATTGGACGTCCTAAACAAGAAGAAAGATTGTGTATGAGGAACTATGGATATGGAGAACGCAATAAAAGAGGCCAACAACTAATAGATTATGCTCTCGAACACAAGTTATCAATAATGAACACATTCTTCTTAATAATAATAATAATAATAATAATAATAATAATCTTTATTTGCTAGAATATGGTCAAGATATACAGATAGTAGTTTATTATACATGTTCAGCATATTCTACCACATGTGGTGTGCAAAAAATACATGTTTGAAACTTCCTCGATTAAATTTATATAAAACAATTCAGGTATAGGTATGTCAAGGTTCATTAAATAATTTGAAGATGTCACTTAAATCCATTACAGTTTAAATAGGTAATAATTAAATTAAATATACAAGGAATGTCGACTTACATAATAAATTTGAAAAATTAGTAAGTATTAAAAACACGCTGTAAATTTGTCATCAAAATATTCATTTATGGAATAATACATTTTGTCTATTAACCAATTATATAGTCTATGTTGAAATAATGATGTCGGTAATTCAGAGAGGTCATTAGGTAAGTGGTTGAATACCCTTATAGCCGTACAGAACGCGTTTCTCCTGTAAAGCTCGAGTCTTATCTGCGGTAGCCGAAGTCTATCCTTGTGTCTAGTTCGACTACCTGCCGCTTCACCGAGTTTGCTGAATAGTTCAGGGTGTTTTTTTACAAACTTGCATATCTCATAAATGTACAAACACGGCAATGGCAATATTTTATGTTTATAAAATAATGGCTTACAGCTGTCGAGATAATGTGCACCACACATCGCTCGTAAACACTTTTTTTGTGCTATGAATAGGAGACTTACATCCACAGAGTTACCCCACAAAACAATGCCGTACCGGAGCATGGAAGATACATATGCATGGTATACAGTTTTTGCCGTTTGTAGATCCACAATCTCTCTTATCCTTTTCAACACATAAACATAACAATCAATTTTATTCAGCATTTTTTCTATGTGAGGTTTCCAGCTACAATATTTGTCGATAGTAATACCCAGAAATACACAGTCATTAACAATTTTTAAAGGTTGCTTATTATAGCTTAAATTTAGGGTACTTGTTTTGGAGTTAAATGTTTGAAATCTAATTATATTGGTTTTAGTCATATTTAATTTTAAATTATTACAGTCAAGCCATGCCATGGTTCTGTCTAGGGTCGTGTCTATGTCATCTTTTAGCGTCATTTCGTTTTTGCTTTTAATTATAAGGGTTGGGTCATCGGCGAACAGTACGCATTTATGGGTTAAGGCATCTGGGAGGTCATTTATGTACATTAAAAACAAGAGAGGAGATAACAACCCCCCTTGAGGTACACCGTAATTGTTCTGACTGTACGTTGATTGGTAAGTGTTTTGCTGAAACTTGTCGGTTCTTGTAATTTCTACACATTGCAGTCTTTCAGAAAGGTAACTTTGAATCCAATTGTTGGCTGTGCCTCGTATGCCATAATTATATAATTTAGACAGTAGCCTTTTATGGCAGACAAAGTTGAACGCACTGGCCATATCTAGAAATATGCACGCTATCATTGCCTTTTCATTTAGACTCTGGGTTATTTGATTTATAAGTGAAAAACCTGCAAGCGAAGTGCTACTGTTTTTACGAAATCCGTATTGTTCATTTTTGATAATCTCGGAAGTCTTAATGAATTGTTCTAATTTGTTACACATTATTCTTTCAAATACTTTTGCAATTATTGGTATAAGTGCGATTGGTCTGTAATTAACAGTAAGTGTTCTGTCACCTTTCTTGTACAGTGGCTTTACAATAGTTTTCTTTAATCTACAAGGGAAAATACCTTCAGATAATGACAGATTAATAATATGTGTTAACGGAGCGGCTAAATATATCGCACAGTGTTTTAGTAATTTTGTGGTTATCCCGTCGTAACCCGTGGAGTTCGTGTTCTTTAGTGCTAGGATAACTTTATATACTTCTCCTTTATCTACAGGTGTTAAAAATATACTATTTTTATTTTGAGGAATTGTATACGTATAGTTGTCAACTTTATTATAATTGTTAATGTCAGTTTTATTTGTCATGGAAATATAATATTGATTGAATAACTCACAAATTTTGTAAGGGTCGTCATATATTATGTCATTTACTTTAATGCTATTTATTTCATGTTTGTTTGTTGTTGGTTTCGTAGTGTCTTTAATAATTTTCCATGCTGCTCTGCCCTTACTCTTTGATCCTGAGATAAACCTACGGTTGTTGATCTGCTGAGACCTTTGCACACATTTTTTAAGAATCTTCGAGTAGCGATCATATATATTCTTGTTTTGTTTTTTATTATCCCGATATAAATGGTATTTTAAGTAGAGGGTTCTTTTTTTGAGACAGCTTTGTTTTATGCCTCTAGTTAGCCACTTGTTTTTTGTGGGTTTGTCTACGCATTTAACTTTTCTTATTGGGAAGCATAATTCATAAAATAATTTAATCATGTCGTGGAAGTTTTCGAAGGCATTGTTAGTATTTTGAAAAGCATAAACTTCGGAGAAGGAAAGACATGATATGTAGTACTTGTATTTCTCAACATTTTCTTTACAGTAGTCCCTTATACTACGAAACCAGAACCTGTTTTTCTTCTTAGTATTGTTATCTATCGTCATGTTAGCGGTAATCATTTGCCCAGTTTCATGATCCGAAAGCCCTAAACGGTGAACGCTTGGTTTAATCCCTTGTATGTTACTTGCTATTATATCTAAGCAGGGCCTCAAGTCTGCTATTTTAAACACATTCGTCATTCCAACACGATCCCATTGTCATTTTGACAAAAGTTCGTAGTCTGGTAATTCATTATGATAGTTCAGTGATCGATCAGTGGTCTCGTAATTGAATGGTGGCAGAATGGCATTGTTGTATTGCCATAGATAAAAAAAACCATTAGAAGAAATGATTTTTGAAAAACTACCATGAAATTTAATTATTTTTCATGCCAGATTTCATTTATATATTTTTTAAATAATCATTACTAGTGTTATAAGCACTCTAAAGTTGTATTAAAGTTCGTAAATAGCAAAAAAACAATGAATTTAACCATTCAACTCAATAATATTTGTTCTGTTTAGCTGTCAAAGTCAAATCATGTTTTGAAGTAAGAACTGTCAAAAGTTCAAAACTCATACCTTTTTGTAAACAAAGTCCTAGTTTGTTATATTTCTCAATAATCTCAATGCACTGCGTTGAATTGTTAAATACCGAGTAGCTCGTATGTTTCTCTTAGAGCCAAAACGAAGATATCAATGGAAAATGCTCTATGGATAACAAATTCCAAAGGAAATGATACAGCAAGGTTATGCAGTTCACACCTCAAAGAAAAGTGATTATATCGACAGGAGTAAATACTATAATTAAAGATAGCGAGTTTACTACTAAAGGTGTTTATATTCGAAGAAGAATTGGCATAACCAAAACATAAAATATTGAAGATTGAGTTAGATCATAGATACATTCCTATTACAATTAAAATATTATTTGTGTTTCATGTGTTGTAACTGTATCAAGAAGGAAAATAAAACTCATAATTATGTGTTATTATTAACAATGTTGTTTTATAAAGATAAATAATTTCTGTACATGAATTTATTAAGAATTATTGGTCCCAATTATAGACACAAATATTGAACACTATTCTCATATACTAACTATCACAAATCTTCACTTTTGCATCTACTAGCAAAGCAACTTTCTTCATACTGGCTTTGCAGAATCCTCACATATATGTAGGTATGTCTCAAACGGATATGAGCGGTCACAAAACTCATAAAGAAGTTGCCCGTTTGCTTGAATTTTGTATCTGTAAGAGAGATAAGTAAATATTTATAAACACACCACTCATTACATCATATTCTTTTATACTAAGATCTTCTGTACTATGCAATTAATTTAAAAACACTTTTCATCATAATTCAGACATTATTTAATTGAATTATGTAGGTACTTAAATTCTTTACAGGACTCCATAAAATGTAGGTAGAATATATTGATAAATTAGGAACATTATATAAAGCATCATTAACATAACTGTTCCTGTCATTTAGGTATGGCAATATTAAAAAGAGATCAGGAAGATCTTATTGTACTAATACTTCAAACTATCACATAGGTATGACATTATCATTTATTTAAGTACCAAACCACTGCTGGTCACTATCTATAGTCATATCATTATCTACTACTAACACTTCCATTCCCAATGTGTAAAAACATTACTCTTTCTTTTTAGCTCCGTCACTCAGATGAACTAAGTTCATCTGAGCTCTGCCATAGTTGGGTTAAAAGCATAGCTACAACGTTTGAAAATATTATTTAATGTCCTGTTTCTTATGTTTGGAATATGAGTATTTAGCTTTGATGTTCTTGTATATTTCTGAAGGCAGAATGTACATGTATAATTTGATGTTCAAGTAGACACTTGAACATCAAATTTGGAAAACCACAAACTGAACTAGGCGAACTATGATATTCCTTCCCATTTAATACATTGATGGTATATTTTATATAATGCCTCTGTAACTTCTTTAGTGGGCTGCGACACAGTAATTGGCGAAATGTCATGGAGGGCACCCTGTCCAATCAAGGTCTGGTAAGATCCTGATGCGTAAAATGAGTGCTACCAGAATCAGCAATAAAAATATAACATTAATTAATAAATTTCTTCTTTATAGGAATAGAATAATAAAGCAATATTAACTTCAGTTTTCTCACCTTTATTTCTGCCGATACGCTATCGTTTTGACGCGGTCTGGCCTTAAGGGGAATGAGTTTTTGAAATAACTCCCTTACTGAATCCTTTCCTCTCTAAGATGAAACGTTTTTACAAATTTCGCCTCGGGAATATCCGTAAAAGGGTTTGTAGTCATCCTCGATAAGCGACTGGCTTGTTAGTTAGCTCGAGAATATTAGTTCGCAGTTAATACATTATCTCTTTTTTGTAGTACATTAAACTTTTTGATTGTCTATCACTATGTTTCACAAGCAAACACTAGACAAAAGCAATGATTGCACGATGGCGTTACGATGGTAGGTCACTGATCAAAAGAACTGTCAAAATATTACCAGACTACCGCATACGTCAGTCATCGATTTGTCATTATGTACGAGACTACCAATCTATGCCATGTCTTTCAATGGAGTGTCAGTGGTTGACCATCGGAAAATCATAATGGCACCATTGTAACAGTAGACTACCAAACTTGTCAAAATCAACAATTATGAAGTCAGTGATTGACCATTTTGGCACTATTGTAATAGCAGACTTGAGGCCCAGGATTCTTTTCGTGTCGGCATTTTTATGTGATTTGTTAAGCCGTTATTGCTTAGGATAGAGATCAGTTCCCTGGACTCTTTATCCGACTTCAGTAAATTTATATTCCAGTCACCGCATAGTATGACATTTTTGTTGTGCCTTTTAGTTAACATTGACGCAAGATGTTGCAATTTTTCTAAGAAAATCGTTACACTTGATGACGGCGTTCTGTATATACATGCTACCAATAAATTGAGAGTAGTAATTTCGACAACACAGCATTCGAAATGGTTGGGTATTGGGGTGGTAAAATTAGAGACTTCTTTAAAATCTAGGTAATTTCGGATTAGAATGCATGAGCCTCCTCGACGTATATTTGTTCGGCAAAAGTATGCAGCTAGTTTGTAGTCGGTAAGTCTAGCGTATGTTTCATACCCTTTTTTCACGAATGTCTCTGTTAAGCAAATTATATCGATATCTGCAATATTTTTGTTTAGGTCGATTATCGTGCTTTCCAATAGATCTTGCTTACATAATAACCCGGCAATGTTCTGGTGAAGTAATGTTATGTCTTTATTGTTAATGGTTTGAGTCGCGAAAAAAAGTAGCACTTACGGAAGAGGTCTCAGATTGCTTTTTATGACAAGGTTTGAAATATGTAGTAATTTTTGATTGGTGCTTACTTTTTTGCTTCGGTGTCGGTATGTTAGTTGGTGTAGATAATTTCGTTTTATTAATGTGATGTTTTACATTGTTTATGACTTCAAGCTGGTACTGTTTGTGGTCTATTTCGACATTTAATTTAAAGCACAATCTCTTTATATAATCATTGTGGTAACCAAAATTATAATTTACAATTACATTATCTTTGTTACTGTGTTCACTGATTTTGATATAGTTACAGTTTTTATAGTTCTTAACAATTAATTCCAATTTTCTATTTAACATAATTTCGTTTAGATATGCGTTATAATTAACATTGACTATAAATACTAACTGGTCAGTTAATTTACATAACGTATTACACAAATCTGTTATTAGCTTGTATGGGTTTTTATCATTTGATCCAGCTGCTATAACTATGATGTCATCTCTCGTAAGACTCCTTACAAATTTGTCATTGCAATTCCTCAGGATCTCTTCACTCGTTGCGTTTGGTTTAATGAAGGATGTTACATGATATCTATCATTCCATCGATTAGCTCTGGTCTTAATCAGATTTCTCGCCAAGCCTCTGATCTGTTGATCTCCAAAAATGTATATTGTAGGTCCCCTTTTACTATCTACATTTTGAGACACCGATCTTTGATCTGGTAGTAAAAAAATATTTTGTTCCGGTAACTTATGCGATGTATCAATAGAGCCCTCAGAGCCCTGTGGTTCTTGTGTCGATTTAATATTTATTGTCAGATTTTCCTCAGTCAAGTTTTGTGCTCTGTTATGAATTGTTTCTAATAACTGTCTTTCACCTGATGTGTCTATTTTTTCATCGTTAAGAAAGTGGTCAGTTAAACGTCGTGAGATACTTGCTCGTCGTTTTGAGTTAGGCGTTTTTCTCAATGATGATATTGGGCTTTTGCAAAGTTGTTTTAGGGTATCAATTTCTTTGCTCATTTTCTGAATAATTATTTTCAAGTTATTGTTTTCGCATATTACATTTTCGAGCTCATTTTGGGTACTTTCTAAACTTGTTTTTGTTTCCTGTAATGCCGTTCGCAATTCAGCTATAGCATGGGGATTTGTATGGGCTAACATATCTAAACTTGTGCCTAAATAGTCGTCTGATGTATTGCTATCGAGAGAACTTCTATGCAAGCTTTCACACGATTTCGTTTTAGCAAACCGATGTCTTCTAAAAGTTACGTTGCTATCCATAATCAATGTGAGTAGTACGGCCCTCTGTTGGTATAGTGCGTTAAAAATAAGGTCATCCGATAAGTTGTACAAGGTCTAATGAAGCAGTTCAGCTACTTGACACAAGATGTCGCTTTCCTATTTTTGTGAATTGTGTATTCATAGATGGCGTTGTAATCAAAATTAATTGTAATATAGCATGAATAGACACTAATTTCAAATTGAGATTTTTTTCGTAACGTTTTTATTTTCTGTATAATGGCATAAAGACACTTTAATTTGGTTTTGCACTTACTGCCATGATGTTTTGCTACTGTTGGAACGTTTATACTGGTATATAGGCAGATAACTTCACATAAATTGTTTTAATTCACTATTTTAGTGCACTGTTTTGTTAAGTTCACACTTTTCGTTTCACTGTTTATTTATCTTAGATAACATTTTCACTGGTAATTTAAGAGTCCTTTTTCACTTTTATGTTATATTTAAAGTCTTTAAATTGATATAAATATTTTTAAAACATTATTTCTTGAGAGCAGTACTGATTGACTTGTTTACTTATAAGCGCCATCTAGTGGAGTCCCCTTCAAGAAAAAGACGAAAAAGCGATGGACCTGGATATCCCCTAATGAAAAGATCTAAAATGAAATCGATTTTATCACGACACACATGCCTAAAATGATAATAAATATCGAAGTTCTAACAAAGTAGATTTCTCTTCAGACCACAGATTACTACGAGCAACTTTCAGCATATCTCATCAAGGAAAAGTAGGAAGAACTTTAAAAACGCCATAAAAATTCCTAAAACAGATAACGAAATTAAAAAATACATGAATAGCCTGAAAGTCAACGTTGAACACATAATTACTAGTCCACCTGAGAATGTCCAAATATACTACGATGCTCTGGAAGAGATCATACTATGCAGTTTAAAAAATGATACGCACTAAAAACGTGTTATGTAAAGCTACTAACAAATAAATAAAACTCGACTACAATAAACACAAAGAAGAAATTATAAATAGAAATTTAACACCTACAAAAGTGCTAAAAGGGCTTACAGAGAAATGACACTCCAAAAGAAATGGATTCAAATATTAGAAAATAGCTCAATCGAAACAACGACAAGAAAATATGTTATTGACCATGCAACCAAATTTTACAAAGAACTATATAGCAGGAAAGAAAAGGAAAACCCACAATATGAAGAAAATAACGAAAACAATAGCAACGCAGTTGAACCTATTTATGAAGATGAAGTATACACACACATAAAACGGTTTAAAAATGAGAAGAGTCCAGGACCAGACGGCTTAACAAACGAATCTCTAAAAATTGGAGCACCTGTGTTGCTGAAACCACTAATAGTTCTTTTTAATAAGATAACGTAAAAGCTCCTATTAACGACCCCCTAAAATGTGTACTCTATTAACGATCTAATTTTTAAATCACTCTTATTAGACATAATATAGGTTCCAGAAAAGTCATACCTTAAAAATTAGTTACGTATTTTTATTGGACAACAAAAAGAGTAAAGTTTGTGTGTTTAAATAGCCAGTGAAATAAATAATTTGAAAGTGAGTGGGACGCGCCCGAAATGGACGCAAATTTCATAGTGTCGCGTCTCCAGCCACGTAAGTACACCTAAATATTACTTAAGGAAAATAACACACTAAAAATGGATTTGTCTTCTTGCTATCACAATATTACTGTAACGTATGTATTCGTTTTCTAATATAATTCTTTTTATTGGTTTTTAAGTTATAAAATCATGTTTTAATTTAAGGCGCTAATAGAATCGAAATTTCAAAACTTGATTCTAATAACGACCCATGGCGTTGTTAAATTTTGAGAACATACCTCGTTAGATCTATTAACGACAAAGCTAGTTCTTATAGTTTTTGTTTAAAACTCGATTCAACGTTAGACAATATCCCTTATATTATACTGTAAATAACCTTTTTTATCTGAATTAAAGACTAACTGACATTAAAAGAAATAATATAGCTATGAGAACGAAATTAACCACATTCCATAAAGCGGATAGTTTATCTGTATAATATTAACTTTATTGGTCGCTTATATATTGTAACCCTATAGAATATTGTAACCTTCATACTTGATTCAATTACCGACTAGCAGCTGTGACGATATTTTTGGTAATATTACAGTACACAAAATCAAAATGTATATTTTTGAACCTCAGATTATTTTGTTCTAATAATCTGAGTTTTGAACAAACTGTTTTGACGAAGGAGGAAGAAAAAAGACTGGTAAACTGGATTATCTATCTCGGGAAGTTAGCTTTTATTAATTAAAATAACAAAAAATAAGTGCTCTAAGCGTTGCAATAAATAATTATGTTCATATTGTAATAATGTTGATCTCATAACTATTGTTATTATATAATAAATACCTTAAAAACTACTTTTTATTTTATTTAATAGTATAGAAGATGTGACAACTTCGTAGCGGTCGGTAAAAGAAGTAGAAAAATCGGTAATAGAATCTTGCCGCATTCTATGGGTCGGTAATAGAATCAACTACTATTTTGGATTAAATAATTATTTAGTAACTTTGTGTTATTGAATATTGAATTTAAGTACTGAATTGCAAAGAATACTTTGGTGAGATTAATTATAAATTATAACCTCTTTCCTAACATAACAGCTTATATCTATTGTTCTTAAGTGAATCCTAAGACAGCTAAAACTGGCGGTGATAGGAGCATTTACGTTACTTGACGCCGAAATATTGCCGAAACAATGGACTGACATCATTCTGAGCTATAAAAAAGGAAACCCTTTAGATATCTGGAACTACAGACCCATTAGCCTACTAGCTAGCAAAAAGAATCGCTGACAAAATTGACTACACACAGCCAGTAGAACAGGCAGGCTTCCGGTCAGGTTTTAGCACAACTGACCACATACAAACAGTGGAACAACGAATAGAAAAGTGTAATGAATACAACAGACCGTTATATACAGCGTTTATTGATTATAGCAAAGCCTTCGACAGCATCAGTCACAACTCTATCTGGAACGCATTAAAAATCGCAAATATAGAAGACAAATATATAAACATCATAAAATACATATACTCAAACAGCACTAGTAGAGTTAAATTTG
The DNA here is from genome assembly GCA_944739405.2 of Euclidia mi. Taxonomy (NCBI): domain Eukaryota; kingdom Metazoa; phylum Arthropoda; class Insecta; order Lepidoptera; family Erebidae; genus Euclidia; species Euclidia mi. The sequence goes on along the minus strand of OX123184.2, from coordinate 74,388,320 downwards.
AAAGAAGAGGTAATCTGATCAAGATAGAACGGGGAGTTAGACAAGGTGATCCCTTGTCGCCAAAACTTTTCATAGCTGTGCTGGAGAATATTTATAGGAATTCGCAATGGTCAAAATATGGCATTAATATTGATGGACGTAGATTGCATCATCTCAGATTTGCAGACGATATTATTATATTTGCTGAAACAGCCAAACAGTTACAAGATATGCTTTGCACATTGGACCAAGAAAGCGATAAAGTTGGTTTACAAATGAATAGAAGACTAAAATAATGACTAATAGCTCTAAAATACCCATTACCATAAAAGGAAACGCCATACAATATGTCGAGAACTATATATATCTAGGAAAACAAATATCTTTCATAAAAACAAACAATGAAAATTAGGCAGAAAGACGAATAAATATCACATGGAGAAAGTTTTGGTCACTAAAAGAAATTCTTAATGGAAACCACAGCCTAAAGATAAAGAAAACTGTAATGGATACATGTCTCTTGCCCAGTTTACTATATGGAAGCCAAACATGTACTTTTACAAACAAAAATCAAACAAAGAATAAATACAGCACAAAGGGCAATGGAAAGAAGCATCCTAAAAATAAGTAAGATCCACAAGATAAAAAATAAGACAATAAGGCAAAAAACTAAAATTTGGACGCACTCACAGGCACTGGGCAGGACATATCTCACGATACACAGATGATAGGTGGAAACTACTAACCACAAGATGGCAAGGACCAATATTGGGCAAAAGGAAAGTTGGAAGACCAATCAAACGGTGGGCTGATGATTTAATAGAGATATATAGGAATGACTGGATGTACAAATAAAGTAAAAAATTGTGGAATGAACTGGTGGAGGCCTTTACTCAGAGGAGATTCGTAGCTCTGGAAACAGATAAATAACCGTTACCTACTAACAGTAAATTATAAGTTTAATTTATTATCACTAACAATACTAACATCATTTGAAATGTAAAATAAGAGTTATGGAATAAAGCCTTTATTATTATTATTATATTTATGGACACAAGCAATACCACAGGAGTCACAAGAGCGTTGCCACCCCTTGGGGTTGAGAAAAGGGATAGGATGAGGAGTGGGATGAGGGAGCAGGAATAGGGCCTCCGGCACACTCACCGAACGAAACGCAACAGTTTAAGTACTGTTACTTTAAGTCGATTTTCTGTGAGAGGGTAGTACTTCCCCGGTCGAGCCGGCCCATTCATGCTGAAATCAGCAAGGCTCTACTACCTGTATCTAGTTATAAAAAGGATTGATTTTTAGGGTTCCGTACCTAAAAGGTAAAAAACCTACCCTATTGCTAAGTCTCCGCTATCTGTCTGTCACCAGGCTGTATCTTATAAACCGTGATAGCTAGAAAGCTGAAATTTTCACAAATTATGTATTTCGGTTGCCGCTATAACAACAAAAACTAAAAATAAAAAATATTAAAGGGTTCCCATACAATAAACGTGATTTTTTTGTTTTTTTTTTGCTCTAAATTACTAAGGGTAACAGGTAGACGCTTAAAATTTTCACAGAATTTGTAGCTTTTCAAAATAAATAATTAAATAAAAAAAGTAAATTATAAAGGGCCCCCCTTTATAATTAACTTTTTTTATTACCATTCTCATACAACAAAGGTAATTTTTAAGCAATTTTTTACTCGATCTTAATAAACTGGTAGAAAGTTAAAAAAATGTTTAAGTATACATACAACAAACGTGATTTTCTTTTATAGATGATGGCATGGAACCCTTCGTGTGGGAGTCCGACTCGCACTTGCCCAATTTTTATTAATTACTATGTAGCGGCTTATCTACACCGCAGTTATTTTTTGTTGAGCACTTTCAGAATGGCAGAGCACAACTGTCTATTAAAAAGCAATCGAGATAAATCCATAGACTATTGTTGCTGGCAATTCGTCTGGTGTAAATATACGAGGCTATCAACCGTTTAGTAGCCAGCTATAAATATCTAAGTTGTCGAACAAATCACCTTCATCTTAACACCGGTGCACGGGTGGAATACTGGTAGAATCAGTTCTGTTCCAATAGAGACTGATTGTGTCCGCCACAATGCCGCGTAATACATCTGGGATAGTGGTGCATGCCATGCAGGCAACGCAGAAGAGTAAGTTTAAAAATAAGCTTGTTTGATGCTGGTCTTATACACAAACAAATTATTTAAAAGTTAATCTAGTACAGGCTTTGCAGATTTAAATTAGTAGTTAAATCTAGAGGAAATGAAGAAGTCTACTCATACCCAAAAACCTTCCATATTGAGACGTATACCTAACCTTCTACAAATATCATAGTTTGTCTTCTGGTGTATTTGTCCTTATTGGGTTTCATTGACTGACTGTAAAGTAATGGAAACGTTGTATAGTAATAAATAATTTAAAAATAGTGTCTTGATAAATTATTGATTGGCTAAAATATAATGTCAGTAAAACCAGTACATCGCGATAAAATCCATAAACAATAGTTTGATTTCAATATGTAAAATTCGCGTAAACCCAAGAAAATGTTATCATAGTTTATTTGTTTATTAGGAAAAAGCGGCTCGACGTAGGCCTCCCCTATGGCTCTCCAAAATCCACATAGGACTCCGACTTGAGCCAGCCGCACCCATCCGCTGTCCGCCAGGCTAGTAATAAATCGTTTAAAATGTTTGTAACATTTGAAATTGACAGAATGTTGTTTAAGTTTGTGTAGAAATAGGTACGTGTTTTTAATAAATTCCACTATACAATTCTATTTTATGGAACTGTAAGTAAAAATAGGAAGCGCTATTTTGTAGTCCTCATCTTAAATTCAGTTCAATAAATCTGTTCCAGTTCGTAACACATAGAAAACAAAGTGAAATACTTCGGTGATAGTCAGACTGAAGGACATCGCTGTAATTTGTTTCGTAGTATGTATAACATTATGTTTTGAGAGAAGGAGGTATAACTAGAAATAATAGAGTATGCTACCTGGGCCCGCCGTTAAGTACAACCGTTTATTTAGGGCGACTGCTTCGCACCAGTGGCTTATAGCGTGATGTTTGTGCGATATGCTCTATCGCATGATGTTATAGATCGATATATGTATGTTGTAGAGCTATCCAACACACAAAAATCGATTCAAATATTCGAACCAGAAGTTCCTGAGATTAGCTATTTCAACCAAACAAACATAACCAACTCTTCATATCAATTGCACTTAAAATTAAGTGATAATCAAAATAAAATACTCTCTTGTTCTTCTTACAATGCTCAACTGTACATTGACACTAAGGGACAGGGCAACTGATGATACCAATTTTACGCTTGTACGTTGTCTGGAAAATTGTGAAGTACCTAGTCTCTAGATAGCCATAGCGATTTGAAACATTAAATATATTGTGCTCGATGCTGCCGGCTTCCATTTGTAGTGTCCTTACGAATGTAAGTTTATTTTCAACAGGCTGTATTATCTGTGCGACATGCTTCGGAGTATTCCATCGTACGTGGACGTGTTACACGTGTATACCATGGATTTAATCATTATTTGCTACTTGTTTATTTTTTATTTCATTTATAGTCTCACGCCTGTATCCCCGAAGGGGTAGGCAGAGGTGTAAATATTACACCCACATTTCGCCATGAATTTTTAGGTCCCACGTAATAGAGGGCGAGCCTACTTGTTGTTTTATTTAATGGGTTTTTATTAGTTGGACTAGTTAGTCCGGCTTATAATTATTAGTATTCTTAAGAGATATAATATATGTATCTGTAACACGGTACCGATTTTAATCAAATAATTTTTGTATATTACTGCTTCTTACTACAATGTTTATTAAAAACAAAGGTATCTTATACTAATATATAAAGCTGAAGAGTTTGTTTGTTGGTTTGTTTGTTTGGTTGAACGCGCTAATCTTAGGAACTACTGGTCCGATTTTAAAAATTCTTTCAGCGTTAATTATACCATTTATCGGGGAAGGCTTTAACATCACGCTATGAGCCATGGGTGCGGAGCAGTAGCCTTAAATAACGCGGGTGTAACGGCGGGCTCATCTAGTTCATTAATATAATTATATACCTAACTATGATATAAAAGTGGTAGTCCGTTGGTAATGCTGTAGTTGCTACGCGCAAAATATACCTCGGCCAAGCAATCCGGTTTTAATTTAATATTTATATTATTTAGTATGCTGATACGGCAATCATTTTCTACGATAAAAATATTTTCGAGGAAGTATTCCTTAAAATATAAACTAGCTGCCACAAGCAATACAAATTCCTAATTTGTTAGGGCGTAGTTTGATTGGTGCGTATTTCGTTCAGTAAGCTTTGGCTCGCGTATCCGTGGTGGTTTCCTCTGTACACTACACAATACGAACAAACGAATCCGTCACAATGTTCACAGATCAAAGTGAGAATTTAAGTTTCAATCTATGAGAATATTTTGTCAAATCTGGTTAAATCACCAAAACAAAAAGTGATTGATGCAACCGGGATAACGCTAAGATGCTGATCATGATGATTTGTTACTATTAATGTACGCATGGTGTTAGTATATCGAGAAGGTTATTGCATATAACCTTCTGAATTATTGTTAATACTGTAAGAACACATTTTGGAATCAAATCATTTTGAGTGTTTGCATCATAAAGTTGCAGTTAACTATTATGTTTAGGTTTCCTTTTGTTGATTTTTTTGCTGACATAATTAACATTACTGTGCTTCGGATTCGAACATGATCCATCGCCTTTCGGCGGCCTATACACTTCGTCACCAGAGATAGCCATACACTCAAACAAATAGATATAGGTTTACTGCTAATATCTTGCAAATAATCGCAGTCTACAACAACCGCATACACAGAATACCTACATTGGAATTATTTTCTTAGCACGGCAAAATCTATAATAATTGTAATACAAACACTACAAAGGTTGTCTGGCTTCTGTATAATTGATTATTTTTTATGGAGTACTGTCATATCTGGGTTTCAGTCTGCTTAAATTGTGCGAAACCTCTAATGGCGGCTCCACATTAGTGCCGTGAAGCTCCGTGAACAGGCGTGAACATGAATGTGGAAGGATTTGAAAGAAAGAAAGAAAGAAATAAAAATCATTTTATTTCGGCCACACACACACACACACACAATCAGTAACAGTAAAAAGAAAAACAAAAAATAACTTAAAATAAGTTTTGTGAAAATGTCAGGTAAGTTAACAAACACCAAATATTTAACGGAATCACGGTTTAAGAACGATTTACGAACGATAATATTGTATTTGTAATTGATGTAATATTACTGATAGGTTAATATTAAAAGGTTAAGATTTCGCGTTGTTCACGCGCGTTTGCGCCTGTTCCCCGACCAGAGTCGGTATTTTGTCCCGCGACAAAGGGTTCGCGCGTACATATCCACATTCGCGGCTCAGTGCCAGTTTTCTCCGACTTCATAGGCGTATGGATGTGTGCAGTCGCTGCGCGCTTGGTAATAAAATGGAGTCGCGTCTGAAAATTTGGGATAACGAAACTGAAATCGCTTTTTAGAGCATTACCACACCTAGAATGTACTGTCATGATGCCTGGATGCGGATTGGTACTCAAATGGATATTGAAATCAAAGGATTAAAAAAGAAATAATACTCTTTGCTGTCCAGTTATTTCTAATAGCTCTCTTATTTTGTACGTGTAAATAGTAATATGTTACCACAGCAAACATAGTAGCGGTTATAGCGGAATTGGCTTGCCATGCGTAGAAGATCGGCTTTTAGCAACGTTTGCATAAGTTGCCTTTAGGATGGGTGACCACATGTGGCATTTGCATCAGAGCATTACCGTGCTCCGGCGAGCACGTAAAACTGTCGGTCCCGGTACTGGTCTCAGGACAAGGATTGTTAGGCCATCTCAGAGGCCATTGGGCGGACTGAAAACTCCAACACCAGAGTTGGCCACACACTCACACGAAACAAAAAGAAAGAACAGCAAACATAGTTATTGCTGCAGCAGTTTCTACATCCATTTCGCGGCGGGTTTCACGAACGATTACGAGCATCCCATGAATGTGGAGGACACGACTTATGCCGTGAATTCGCGGCGTGAATTTGCGCATGAATTCACGGCACTAATGTGGAGCATCAGTATTCACAAACATGTTGTATCATCATCATCGCTCTAGCGTTATCCCGGTTTCATCCAAGACTTAAACATCTTGGAGCCCGAGGTCCGCTTACTGGTCTAACCAGATATGACGGAATATCAACTTTTCCACAGAGCGACCTCCGCAACCACAAACATGTATCAACATGTATGTAGGTATACAGAATCCATTAGATGATGAGCCTCTTCATCATCATCAGCCTTTACCAGTCCACTGCTGGACTAGGCCTCACCTTTGAAAGGAGGAATTGGCCTACTATACCACGCTGGCCAAACGGGTTGGTATAGGGTTTGTATCAAGTTTTCCTTCTCTTACAGTGTTGTTCTCTGCATAATGTGCTCCCTCTGTCGGCTCTTACGACACCCATGGGATGATATGGGGTGGTGACATTCCGTATTCTTAATCCGTCACCACACGGACAATAGGAGTCTCTTCACTGTGGAGAAAATGAGTTTTTACATTCCTCATCTGATGATTTAATCTTTTAAATTACCTACTTGAATAAAAATTTTAACTGCTCAATCAATATCACACTAGTCATAATTATATAATTATGGATGGAAATAGTAATTCATACTTATCAGTTCCCAAAATACACGACAGGACGAGGTGTTGCGGAAACGGCCTGTGGTTTCATACCATACATCCTTATTACATAATATTAAACAGGTATACATACATATACATACAACAACCATAGTGCTGTACAAAAGGGACCGTAAAAAGTCAAATTAAATTAGTCAGTGACGATATTTTCAGCTTGGGGATTTACAAAGTAGTACTATGTGATCTTATCTATCAATAAGTGAGACAAAAACAGATCTAGTTCTTAATAACTAAAAATAAAACACAAAAGCTGTAACAAAGTACGTTTTTTAGAACACGTCATCATGATCTAAGTATACAACTTTCAGGCGGCATAGCTCTCAACATAAATCTTTGGAGTCAGTCAATTGGAACATTTAGGTAGGAACGTATTGGACCCACGGCCACTTGAGGGATGGAGGGTCACTATAAGGGGCCTACAATTTATAACTACCCACTTTCAAACTCAATATAAAAGCGTAAATCTTGTACTTTGGCTTATTGCCTGACAAGTTACCTAAAGAGATATCCATCTTGTAAGAGCAATCACTAGCCAACCTATTTACACACAGGACAGACACTTTGTACCAATCTTATGGCGTAGGAAATAAGGATTAAAATCGTACTGCAACTGTTTAGCTTGAATTTTCGTTGTGTGTATTAGTTAGTATTTTCGATTCGAGGAATATAGACCCATATTTTGATTAGCTGGAAAGTGGAGTAAGATGACGCTTGGTTTTAACTGTTAGGAATGTAGAACCTGGTTTTTATCAACTTTTTTATTTAGCAGTCTAATTTTCTATTTGCCCACTCATGCACTCCGTACTTTGAAAGCAACATGAAGTTAATGCAAGACTAAAAGCTATCTAAAGAAATAAGGAGTAGAAAATCATTCTGAAAGATTTCGGTATATCTTCTAGATGGTTCGTCATGTACAGCTTCATACCTGTATTACAAAATAGATTAAGTAGCATATTACCAATAGGTACTACTTTTTTTGTAAAATACTAAATTATATATAAGTATCAACTTTCATCGACCTTATTATTAAACACGTATCGTTTAACTTCGCGACTTTGTATTATGTATAAGTGACTGCATCCGAGGTCCAGTGGATAGCGTATGCGACTGCTGATCGGAGGTCCCGGCTTGGATTCCCGGGTCGGCCAAAAGTGTTACTAGGTTTTGCCGAATTCTCAGCAGCAGCACGGAGTCTGGTGATGTGCCCGGTAACGGCAATAGGCTCGCCCCCAATTACGTGGCACCTAAAAATTCATGGCGAAATGTGAGTGTAATATTACACCTCTGCCTACCCCTTCGGGGATACGGGCTATACAAAAATATTTATAATCAATATATGTAATTCTTTCGTTTCTGACTGACAGACAGAAGAAGAATTTGGAAATTACTACGCTATGTGGGTAAAATAGGCTGAAGTCGTGGTTGAAGTCTAGACTGTTGTATTATTGAGAAAATCTGTAGTCCGTGAAAAATCCCATCTAGTCTAGTCTCATCCAAATAAAAACACCTACTGTTGTTCGTATTTGCATATGATTTAATTAAAGTAGTTATTTATGGACTTCATTTAAGTCAGCGATTGGTGTTTGCTTGGAATGGTTCGAACAAAATCCCCGGGGAATTAACATAAATTGTAACAACAAGAAAAGCCACAAAAGCACTCTAGACTGGCAGATTTTGGATTAACAATTTGTTTATTCAATAAATATTTGTTGTATCTTACCATCGCGAAAGTGTATGAGGATGGATATATGCTTGTTACTCTTTAAAACAAAAACTACTGAACGGATTTTGATGAAAAAAGTATTGTATCTTAGCGTGGGCTTGCCTGGAGTTTCACCCATGTGTATATATCGGCTGTCGCAACAAAGTTTATCGATGCATTCTTCTGGCGTAGATACCTATACGCTATACTATTGCAGTTTTGTGAGAATACGTTCTGTAGTTTTTGCGTAAGAGGATAACAAACAACCATCCTCACAAAATTATCGCGATAGCTATAGTAGTAGGATAGCTGCAGCGAAATATATCACAGAAATTAGCTTTTTTAGTTCTAAAATGCGAACTAGGTGCTTACGTTACTCACTAAAATGATACCTACCGTTAATGTCTGCAACATGAACGAGAATATACTCCCAAAAGCTTAGAGCTACAACTTTTCCATGTATTCCGTAAACAAAATTGGATTCCATTTGGATCCGTGTATAGACGTTTCGTAGAACCAACACGGTGGAGGTCGCTCGTTCAATTTCCTATGGAGTCGCTTTGCTAACTCTCCACGTCCGTAGGCACTTAACCTGTTAGCGTTTGCCTCATTCATAGTATATTATGCTAGTTTTTAGTGAAAATGCTAGTCCTGTTATTATTGTAAAGGATGAAATTAGTTTATTTACTCTTTACGGTACCTGTAGTGAAAGAACATCTAACCTGTTCACCTAATGGGTCACACACAATCGTCACGGAAAGATTCACATTTGTGTCCCCGTGACCACGCCTAGTTTAATTCGTGTCGAATCGTCGAGGAAAATATAAAAACTATGATGTCACTTTTTATGTTTATGTGATTGTGACTCGTTTTCTGAATATAAGGTTCTGAAAGATTGAGAGTACAATCACTTTCTTTGTATGCGATTTGTTAATGGAAACTATAGTTCGCAGCTAGGTTATAGCGACCAGCGATAGCTGGTCGATTCTCCTGTTACTACAATTGATCAACTATCACTTATGGTTTTTCGTAATAAGGTTAGGTACTTATATATTACCTACAGCTACCGGTGATATCGATGGCACGTGGACCTCGATAAGTCTAAAGAATAATGCTATTCAATGTTAGGATCTAGAAGATTTGATCCAGATTATGTAGGGCAGTTGGAGCCTAGCTTTTTTTGTATAAATTTTGAACCTGAACAAACCTAGGTGCTCAATGGTAAATTCGTTACATTGGATCAAACTTCTCAGCTCGCTACTAGACGTCCAACGTCATAAAATGTATTAAATCTGCCAACATTTGTGATGCTACTCCTATGTCGCTCAATTTTTAGAAAATAGTGTGCGTTTCTACACTGGAAAATTTACGACTACACCTCCGATTACCATAACCACTGAGCCACACGTAAGCATATGTTGTTACCACATATTTTTCAACATTGTTAAGATATATGTCGTAGAATAAATTCCGCTTCAACAACCCGATCATTCTTCAATATTACGTTGTAGTACAGTGCCTCAATACTGGCGATATTCAGTATCCAATGTTGATACACATTGTTGCTTCTATATAGCCTTCTACAATGTGGCTTACTGAGGCAAACTGCAGGGTTTAAGAAGTTAGCACTGTGTGAAGCATTAAAAAGCAAATTGTAAACCTTTAATTGGCTATGATCGCGATAGCCGATAAGTTCCAAGTTCCAATAATATATTTTTCTTTTCTTTTAAAAGACAATGTTCGTACTTGGAATCATACGCTGTGGACTAGGATATGAATGAACATTCAATTTACGAACTAAGACTAGAAAACAACAATTGATTGATCATGGAAAGTATCGTCTCGTGTGGAGATCAAATTCACAACACTACAACCGTAAAATACCGCTACAATCACCAAGTCATCTGTATAGTCAATATCAATGCATGAAATGGACTTCATTTTTTCAAACGATTACTTGTTATCTGCCTACTCATTTGTTACAACACAAGTCGGACTTTTCATTTACGAAAGATGATGGTTAATCGTGGGCGCGTGAATGTGTATTTGTTCCTTAATATTATTGCAATTAAAGCATCTTTAGATGTCTTTAGTACAAAAGTCAGGCAATTGTAAAATAATTTTAAATTAAGTCGGCCCTGCACATAGACTAATTTAATAAATTGACATTATAACGCAAATAAGAATATTAACCAAATATTTTTCAGAAAGTAGTTAAAACAAGGTGACATCACCGACATATTGCTACCCCTTTTTGAGCCAAAATGTTTTTTGTATATTAGTATGTCAATATAAAATTAAGAATATAATAAGTAAACTAAATGACGTCATCCGAAGTACAAGATACTAAAGCTACCACTACTCACGTCATTCGAACGAAGGTTATCTGAACGATTCATCACTTCGTCCGGCTTACCCGGAACTAGGCATGAGACCGATATATCAAAACGAATCTGAAATCCGATTGCAGTCAGAAATTGTATCGTATCGATATTCTAATGTGAAAATACTTATTTTAGAAACCGCAAAACAATACCACGATAACGCAAACTACACAAATCCGAAGCAAACAGTGCAAACGCAACCAAACTACAAAGTAAATCTAAAGCTTACGTTTTTGACAGTTTTCATACTCATTCGTTTTCTTTCACACTACCAAACGACTAGTAAGTTAGAATGAGAGAGAGCGAATTTCATTTCCTTTTCTTTCTAACATTGTGACCCGTTGAAAGAGCGAAACAGATGAAGTGAATTCTAATCTAAGATATGAGAAACATGTCGCTGAATTAGTGCGTAACTGTTTTTACAGGTTACGTATTCTTTACAAAATGCGACCATATTTATCCGAAGAATTGCGAGTACGATTGGTAGAATCGTTAGTTCTCTCCAAATTGAACTACGCGGACACTGTGTATGGACCACGTCTGCTAGCTCGTACGGATCGGTTGATCCAGAGAGTCCAGAATGCCGCCGCTCGTTACTGCTTCACAATAGGCCGTAGAAGTCACGTTACACCTTTTTTAAATGATAGGTTGATACTGAAAATGAAATCACGGCGTAAGCTACACTTGGCATCCCTTATGTTTGGTGTTGTTCATTGCCGGCAGCCAGTGTATCTTTTTAACAAGATCAGCTGGGTTGCTGGCAGACGCGACTGTGCTAGCAGACAGTGTTCGCAACAGCTTTCCATATTGCCTCATAAAACAGCTGCATTTAGAGGTAGCTTCCGTTATGCGGCTTCTAAAATATGGAATAATTTACCCCCACCTATAAGATCCCTCAAAACAATAAGCACTTTCAAAATTCATCTGCGTAGGTATCTTATTGACGCACAGCGGAAGCTAGATATGGTAAATGTGAACACGTCGCTTATATAGTCGCGTCGCGCGTCGTTGCGTCGCGTATAAGTACTGCTTGTGCCTATATGTGTGTATGCGTGCGTGCGTGTGTGTGTGTGTGTGTGTGTGTGCGAAAACAACAATATTATTACTACATAGCATTGCGCAGCTGATGCATGATGATAGCTGTTTGTCGGATGTCTGTGGTGCTTGTGGTTGTGCTGACGGACCTTTTCCTTCTTTACTGGGAGCGTTGGTTGCATTTCCCATCACAAAACGGGCGGGTGGGGTGACCTTTAAATGTAACAAATATACTCATTTTTGGCATGGATAGGTGTAATATAATTGGTTCATAGTCAAATGTTTCACATTTGTTTTTATTATATATAGATATTTATTTATTTTTTCACTATTCTAATGTAATTTGGTATAATTTTGTTGTTATTGTAATTTTTTTATACACACTTACCTATGGAGTGCGTCCATCGTGCTCTGGTGTCGATTTTATATTCCCTTGGATATTTGTCATAATAACTAAACTTGTCATGATTTCTCCGCCAGTCGAAAGTGCTAGTCAACAAGATAAGACGACTTAGGTGACATTTGCTTCAAGACGATAGTGTACCACGCTAAACACAGTAATATTGTTAGAAATTAGTAACTATCGCACTATTAGTAATGTAAGCTGTTTGATATTGCACTATTATTCCGTGAGTTCACAACGCAGTGCGAGTGCGCGCCGTGCGTGCGGTGAGCGTTCTGTCGGTTCCCTCACTATTATTATACTCTTTGTTCTGTCGGTTATCTCTTTCTTGTTGTCGGTTGACGCGACGGAGACTCCGCCCATACCGCCCGCGCCGCTCGCACCCGTGTTGCTAATGTTGTTTGTTTTGTTATCACTAGATAAACTTGTTTATGATTTTGATGTTTGGTTTTGTTTGGCTTGTGTAGTGTAGGTAGCCACTGCTTTGGACCTTCATGATTCACTAGTAGGGCCCCGTAGAATATCAGTGCCAGCAAGTCTGGTATAATGCTGAACGGGGTCCTATTACTGCCATGACCTGGCCTAAGCATATTATTGTATAGCTGATAAAGATGTTTTTTTATTTTTGTTTGAACCTTTATTTTAATTTTTTATTGTGTACTTGTGTATGGTTGTGGCAGCAATAAACCATTTTTCATTTCATTTCATTTCAATTGTCGCCAAGCAAGCGAATCGTTGTGGATTTTGGCGGTTTTATGAATTGCAGATTGAATAGAAAAAATAAGACTAAATATCGAGGCGATAATATCTAATTCAGATTGCAAATATTTAATGTTTATTTTGAAAATTGCAAATAGTTATTAGGAATTTATGTTTGGAGAGTTTTATTTGACTTGATTGGTCTCATGCCTAAAATACAAAAAGATTTCGATTGTTTACGTTTTTCGTACGCTACGCTCAAACATCCGCTACTGAAATTGATTTTTAAAATCGGTTTTTGAAATTGATTTGAAAATCTGAAATCGGATTTTTATCGGTTTGCGTAAAAATCCGAAAACGCCCATGCCTACCTGGTACACCATCTGACATGGTGACAGTTAGTATTTACATTGTCACCCGATGACATCGTTAGCCCTGACCGATACTTTGACGCGACACCCGCTGCGCTAATGGCGACTTATCGAAGGTTTTGTTGTCGTTTACTAACATTATACGTATTAATGACGGCTTGTACCAGCTAGGGCCTAACCTTCGATAGCTCTTAAGTATAGCCCTAAGCTTGCACGTACCTAAACCTAAACTTATCCTAATTAAGCCTACTGGTTCCTATATCTAGCCTAACCTATCTTATGATATACCTATCCCTATTTTAGATCTAACTCTAACCTAACTCCCTAGTCTACCCTAGCCCTGTCAGGTATAGTGTATAGCGAGGCCGTGTACACTGTGGTCACACAGACTGTCGCGTATACAACCCTCATCCCTAGTTCCCTAGCAGTCCCTGGGATCCCTAGGCCGGGATATCTGTCGCCGGGAGACCTAAGGCGACAGACGGAAAGTGGGTAGGATTAGGGTGTAGTGAAGTGGGTTTTCTCACTGCCGGTCGAGCAGACTCACAAGACCGATCATGGTGACGGCTAAGGGTGTCTTGGTCGCAGTGAGAGGTGAGGGGTAGGGTATGAGTCAAAGCCGGGAGTGAGCTAATGACTGGTTTATTTCTTAAAACTATAATCTTATATACTAAACTTATTCTATGTACACATATACACGTATTTAGTTGTGTGGCGTCGGTGTATTGTGCCGATGCAGCATGTCTGAGCCGACCGCCGTACGTGATAAATTACATGATCTTAAAATATCACGCATCTTCCTCGGTGATAAGTTGGATGTGTGTTGGAATGCCAAGAATGTCATGTTCATGTTTGAACATTCTGGCGTCTCTCCGGGATAGGCTTCAGGAAGGTTATGTTCCGGCGTGAACACGGCTGTTAAAGTTATTAGCAGCATTACGTAATTGTCGAATTGTTACATATTTCATGCTAGCTTTACAAGAGAGATTATTATTGTACAATAATGGTATGTGCTGGAAAATTTATTAAAGTATGTGACAAAAATCTCAGACTGAACGTATTATGCGAGGTAATGGTTTAAAAGTTACTACTCAAGACTTCATATTGTTTGTTGTTTGGATTGCACAGTAAAAGTATAGAACAAGGATACATTAATTTGCTCAGAGGTCAGTCCTCTGATCCAATTAAAGTGTCCTGTCTGAGCAAAGATTGACAGGATAGTCCAGGCTGGCGTTGTTTATTTGTAGACGCAGAAAAATATAATGAATGTTGGTATTTTCGTATAGGGACAATGTTAGATTCTAACAGTAGATACACAGCTGCTCGCGCGTATGGTCAGTCCGTGATTCTCGTTGTTTATGCAAGAAAATAAATATTTATGATGCATAGGTGCTGAAAAATGCATTACGATACAGCGGAAGCTGGTTGCACTTTGAATGTTTTGTTGCACTTTTTTGAACAGGACAGAATAGAACAGAATTGCATGGGCTTAACATGGGCACATAAATAATAATTTTTATTTACATTGCAGTTTACACTAGAATAGAGACTAGTGCCTAATGTAGGTAAAACTTGAATAACAGATCACAGGGCTTTCACAAATCAGATATTTAAAAAAAATATATTTTCTTGATTGGGACATAGGAAAAAAATCAGTTTAGTGATTGTAAATTTCAGACCCAATACAATTCAAAGACGTCACTAATTATTAAGAATACTAGCTTTTTGCCGTAAATTACGTAACTTACTCGTAAATTCACTCGTAAATTACGATTAGATAGATATTTTGTACAAACACCCCTACCCTCCTCAAGGCACATACATGCCGAATTTCACCATTTTGCGCCAGGTAATTTCGACTGTAATGTGTTTGTCAGTCAGTCAGTAACGAAAAGATTTTATATACACAGATTGAAGTGATTTCATTGAAAAATAAAAGTTTTTCCATGAACTTTGAATCACTTTTCCAACCTCTTAGGAGAAAATATTCAAAATAAATGTCCATGTGTTCGCTAACGCCATTTGCGGACCCAAAAAACAAAGTATGAAGGTAATCCCTTGAAGGCATAAAAGGTTCGATGCAAATTATGACTCCCCTTTTTATCCACTTAGGGTAAGAATTTCCAAAAAGACTTTCTTAGTGTTCACTATCTTCATTTGAGGACCAATAGGTAGATATACAAAGTTTGAAGTTAATCCATTCCACAACCAGTTTAACCCCTTTAGGGGAGGAATTTCTAAAAATCCTCTCTTAGTGTGCCCCTACACACCTCAAGGAACATACATGCTAAATTTCATCTACTTGCGCTCAGTTGTTTCGGCTGTAGCATGTCTGTCAGTCAATTAGTAACTCAAGGATTTTATATACAGACAGATTATACAAGTAAATAATATTTGACTGCCTCCGTGGTACAGTGGATAGCGTATGTGTTCGCTAAACGAGAGGTGTCGGTTCGATTCCCGGGTCGGCCAAAGTATTACTGAGTTTTGCCGAATTCTCAGTAGCAGCACGGAGTCTGCCAATGTGCCCGATAACGGCAATATGCTCGCCCCCGATTACGTGGGACGTAATATGCAACATGGCGAAATGTGGGTGTAATATTAATTACACCTCTGCCTACCCCTTCAGGGATACAGGCGTAAGACTAAGTATAAAAAAATAATCAAACTGTCTGTAATCTCAAAATAACTGTATGTTGCATATTGTTGCTAACATGTTTCCAGTACCCCAATGATTTATTTAGATTGTTTTTATGTCTGTCTATTTATTCTGGGTAATCTTAAAAATAGCTGAATATATTTAGATGTGTATTTTATTAATGGTTCATCAAAAGTCTCGAACAAACGATGAAAATTTCATTTAGGCGTAGCTGCTTACAATAGCTAGTAACAATTAAATTAGTCAAGGATTCCGTAGCAGTATACATTTGTATATCTCAGCAACATTGTAAAAATAAATTAATAAATTATCCAAGTTCAAAAAGTCTTTCTTCGTTTTTTTAGGGTAAAGAAATGAGAGAAGCCTTGGTCAGCAGTTGGACAAAACAGATAACTGCCACCCCGTGGGATCTCCACCTTGTCGTGGTGGGGGGCTCAGTAACCGTGGGCTTCAGGTACACCCACGGTGAAGCTAAGCGGGATCCCGGAGAGACGCTCCACGTAGGCTTGGGTTAGGCCTGCGTAGGAGGCGTCCCAAGGTGCGGGTGCGGGGGACAGTTCTGTCTGTCCCTCGCAGTCGGGTGCGGTCGCGGGAGGAGAGACGTGTCGTTGTTGCGTTGCCGCGCGCGCCATTTCCCGCGACCAAATAGGGGCGCACCATCGTTGCGTCGCGGTGGGGCCGCAGAGGAAGAGGAGATGCGGTGTTGCGTTGCCGTCCTCCCTATCCTCTGCGGCCGCTGGGTGTTTTGGCGGTGGAGCCCGACACCTTCATCCGCCGCCAAGAGGGATTTGTTCGGGGCCCGCCTGACCATCTGGCGGGCCAATACCCGTCGGGAGGTTGCGAGGAATGCTTCGGTGATACCCGACCCTCCGACACATGGGTACATGAGGAATACGGGATAAAAAAAAGCAGATAACTGATTAAAACTGCTACATACTTAAAAATAAATAAAAATAGCAAAATAATGGTTCTAAGTATTTTGGCTTCTATTGTGCATAATATAAAGAACCATCCCACATTTTAGTTAGTGTATATGAGGAGCGCTTAGATGAGAGCCAGCCGCATAAATTTAAATTAATGAAAATTTTATGCACACCAGGGACGATGAAAAAAATCAAGTGAAGGAAATAAATGTTTCATACAAACTGGGACCCCTTTTTGAACTCCTTGTTTAGTGGTGAATTCACGTGTGGTCAAACGTCACTTGAGGACACGATATACTTACAAAGTTTCAAGTGAATTCATTGAAGTTTTTTTTTTATATTACAAAATGGGACACCCTTTCTTTCCCCCATAGGGGAGTGACTTCGCAAAACTCTTTTCTTGGTGTTCACTAACGTCATTTGAAGAACCTATATACAAAGTTTGAAGTTAATCCAATAAAGGAATATAAAGGTTTCATACAAATTCCGACTCCACTTTTTAAGCCTTTAGGTTAAGAAATTCCATAAAGTTTATCTTAATGGTTACGAAGGTCATTAGAGAAACCAATATACAAAGTTTGAAGTCAATCCACTGAAGGAATAATAATTTTCATTTAATACACACTTTGAACTCCTATCTTACCCCCTGAAGGTAGGAATTTTCAAAAAACAAATTCTTTATGTTGACTTTCGTCGTTTGAGGAACCAATATACAAAGTTTGAAGTCAATCCATAAAATGAATAAAAAGTTAAATACAAATTTCGACACTCAATCTTACCCTCTTAGGGTTAGAATTTCCAAAAAAATAATTCTTAGTGTTCACTATTATCATTTGAGGAACCAATATACAAAGATTGAAGTCAATCCACTGATGGAATAATAAGTTTCATACACACTTTGACATCCTATCTTATCCCCTGAGGGTAGGAATTTCAGAAAAAACTAATTCTTAGTGTTCACTATCGTCATTTGAGGAACCAATTTACAAAATTTTAAGTCAATCCACTGAAGGAATAATAGGTTTGTTTTATATACACTTTGAACCCCAATCTTACCCCCTGAGGGTAGGAATTTTCGAAAAACAAATTCTTAGTGTTCACTATCGTCGTTTGAGGAACCAATATACAAAGTTTTAAGTCAATCCTTTAAAGGAATAAAAAGTTTCATACAAACTTTGACCCCTATCTTACCGCCTTAGGGGAGGAATTTCCAGAAAATAGTTCTTAGTGTTCACTATCGTCGTTTAAGGAACTACTATACAAATTTTGGAGTCAATCCATTGAAGGAATAAAAAGTTTCATACAAACTTTGACCCCCAGTTTTACCCCCTTAGGGGTAAAATTTTCAAAAACCTCTATTAGTGCTACCATACACTCTTCAAGGAACATACATGCTAGACTTCATCTTCTTGTGACCAGTTGTTTCGGCTGTAGCGTGTCTGTCAGTCAGTCAGTAACGCAAGGATTTTATATATTACGATTAGATAGGTACTTTCAAAAGTGCCCCCGTGGTCCAGTGGATAGCGTATGCGACTGCTGATCGGAGGTCCCGGGTTCGATTCCCGGGTCGGGTAAAAGTGTAACTGGGTTTTTCCGAATTCTCATGTCGCACGAGTGATTGATTTCCACGGGATAGCCGGGATCGATCACTCGCCGAGCAATTAAAGAGAGATAATTAGGTTGTCTTACGGGAAATAAATAAAAAATATCACCAGGAAAGATTAAACTCGCGTTATATTCCAGTTACACAATGGCTTTAATTACACAAAAAAACTGACACTAGAGATTAGCCGACTAGACAATTATCCAGATTAGAAAATAGTTATGTGTGCTACACGAGAGCAAAGTTTTTTGTATCTCGAGCTGTTGAGTCCCTCACCACGCTCAGGATTCTAACTTTGATTCACTCGCTACGCTCGTGAATCAATCATAGAATCCTTCGCTTGCTCGGGACTCAAAATCAGCACTCGAAACAAAAAACAACTTTGCTCTCTTGTTGCACAAATAACTATTTTTCATAGTTCATTCAGATTAAAAAAAAAATATATACAATTCAATTTTATATTTCAGTGTTCGTGTTTACTGTTACTGAACTTTTGAGAAAAGAAAATGTGTCAAATTGTGATTTTTTTTAATGTTTGTGTTGTAAACTACTACTACTACGGCCGTTAGCAATCCACTGCTGGAGTTAAGCCTCTCCTAATTAACGTCACAATATAATTGTATACCAAGGATTTTATACATTAGACATACCTGTGTTTTTTTTGTATAATAGTAATATTGAATAACATATTTTTGGTTCAGATGATATTTTATTCGTGAAATGTTTTTATTGTTCTGATTTATAATAAAATGGTTAAATGATTTATAAATAAAATAATATATTGGTAAAAAAAAAGAATTAGCCAATCAACATGTTAAATAAATATAAAGTATTATTGTTGTTGTAATAATAGGTATTGTCAACAGTGCATTAGAATTAAGTTATATTTTTGTGTCCTTTTTTTTAATGAGTGAAGCGTTTTAATTTGTATTGGTCATTCATATTTCTTTTTATGTTTGTTTCAATTATTTCATTGACCAAAATGTTCCATTTAATTTATTTTTATTAAAATTGTATTACTATAATCTACTTTTAAAAAAAATATGCCTATGGTAACTTTTATTAAAATTTCTTCTCGAATTAAGTTTAGTGAATGTGTTTATTTTATACTTCAAAATAAATATGGAATTAGTATTTCATTTTAGTTTATGTCAATATGGTAAAGTTTCAAAAATTCTCTATTTGTGGTTATTTTCACTAAAATTTTATTTATGCTTTAGGATTAAATATATTGAATATTTTAGTGTTGTTTTTGCGATTATATTAAATAATGAAAAAGATAGGTATACTTTTGTCATGATTTTATTGGAAAACTGTATTTTAAATTACATAAAAAACATGTATGTAAACATATTTTTTATTTTTATAAACGGGGGAGGTGTAGTGTGCGATGCACCTTCCCAACTATATAAGCTAATGTAATACTTATTTGATAGACATTATACTGTAATCATCGAACCTAATAACATCTTTTATTTACGACACCAAGCCCATCATTGCACAGGGCGTGGGTGGTAGGTTGACACTCCACAGGTCTTCGGATGGGTACTCAGCTTTGTCGTGTTGTCTCCAAGCAGAAAGAGGGCCCAACCACGTGTGTCGCCGGTATATATAGGGCCGGCGAGCGGGAGAGGGCTCCCCACTGCAGTGCGTCACTCGCAGCGAGGCTCGCAAGCGCCGGGGCACGACGTCACACACCTCCCCCGTTAGGCCGGGATTTTCCCTAAGGAAAATTCCCTAGCCCAACGGGCGTAGCAGCCCTGAAGATACTCCCTGAAATTAGAGAAAACAAGGGCATGAGTACCTTGAACAAGTGACAACCCTATACGCTAATTAGGATACCTAAATAATAATGACCCACGCTTGCATTCTTCACGCGTACAACGGCAGTCTGAATTAGAACATAAACATTTATCATTCATAATTCATCACACATACCTACATGTAAATGCCAAGGCCAGTGTAATAGCCCAATACCAAAGATAACAATCTATGGAGAAGCGCTTAGGGTAATTATAAGTTAATAATGATTTGTAGATATAAGAAACTCGATCTAGCCCTACGACTTAAAAATCTTGGGTTCGGCCTTTGCCACTAGATGAGTAAACTTTTTGAATATAGTTAGGTGTAACAACAGATTTTTCGTAACGATGAACAAAAATAATATAAGCCGCAGACACGACCGGACCGCTCAATGTCAAAGGAAAGAATTTAATAAATATTTTGCTCTAATTAATAACTACAACACGACCAGTAAACACCTTTTGAATGTAAACAATGGTGAATCATTAGTTAGGCATTTATTTATCGGCGCGTCGCTGAGTGAACGCGCGTGCGTCATAACGACAACTAGGTAGGTACGATCTAAATGGTAGGTACTATTCGACTGTTCCGAGCTCGCGACGCACGGTTAATTACTCTGAATGTTTATAAAGTACCTATAATAACAATTTGATTATGGAATTTATACAGAATTAAGAATAACAACAGAACTTCAGAACAAGGTACGGCGAAAAACAATACGCCAATCAATATGCATTTCAACAAATAGATTTGCGGAAAGAAAATACACATGCGAGAATCGAACACCAGACCGATCCGACAACAACTTTTTAACCACTGAGCAATAACTGATAGTTAGATAAACAACAGATTCTTTGTAACAATATTACGTGTAATAAACTTTATTACAATTTATAACTGAAACATTTATTCATTTTATGTTAGCATGTTTACATAAATCATTAACACAACACAATACATTATCTTGTGAGCTTCGACTCGAAAACATAAGAACCATTGTTGGCCTTCACAAATGATTATGTAGGTAATTATAACTTAGTATAGATATGCGTCTTACATTGTTGTTTTTATGCTTTTATTATTCTTTGTAATTAATCAACTTTAAATCCTTGATGTGCCAACCTCCTAAAGGTTTACCGGCCATGTCGTTAAGTTTGTATACTAGGGGTGACTTTTTTTGAGGCAATCTTACATTTAATAAATTTAGGCGCCAATTTCTTGCTAAAGTATTTATCCTTGTCACTAAGTAGAAACGTTCTGCGCCAAGCTATATCACCGACATTGAATTCTGCCGGTTTACGGCGAAGATTATAAGATGAACAATTTCGTTGGTGGGCCGACAACAGAGCTGAATGTACCTTCTCGAAAATAGAGGATAAGTAGCCTAAAGTTTCGGCATAGCCGTCCCGTGGTTCAAGCACCATATTGGAATTAAATTCCTTGTCAATATACTGAGAACCACATGTTATGACCTCCCTACCAAAAACAAGGAAATTAGGAGAATAACCAGTAACCTCACTAACTGCGCAGTTAAGGGCGAACTGAACCTTAGTGATTAAAGTGTCCCAGATTCGATGATCAGATTCTATGAAAGTTGAAATAGCTGTCATAATGGTTTTGTTGTAACGTTCAACTGAGTTAACGTGGGGAGTATACAACGGTGTTAAATGCAAATTTGGAATTTTATATTTTGACAACATACTTTTAAAGGTTGCGCTAATAAATTGTTTACCGTTATCCAAAACAATAGTAGATGGAATTCTATGCACCAAAAATACATTTTCCTCGAGAAGTTTTGTTATCACTTCTGCAGTTGCCCGTTTAATGGGGAAAAGCAAACAATATTTAGAGAAACAACAACTGACCACAAATATAAAAGTGTTTTGTTTTCTGCTGGGGGGCAATGGACCAATCAAATCAATACTAATCGTCTGAAAGGGCTTTTGACATGATTTGGGTTTTCCCATTAGACCTAAATTTGGGTGATTTTGGTGTTTGTGGGTGATACAAGGTTCACATGAACTGACGAACTTGACAACATCGGAGTACATACCAGGCCAAAAGTAATTAAGTGCAAGACGTTTGTATGTCTTAAAGATACCCAGATGTCCAGCAGTGGGCGAAGAATGATTCGCCCTTAGAATGTCAATTCTTTGGTCAGACGGAATAACCTCTTTCCATTGAAATTCTCTAGTGAGAGGGTTTAATGTTTTTTTTAAACAATACAATTTATTGTTTGTTACTTGATAGTTAACAAAGGAAGTCGGAGAACTTAAACAACCTTTATAGATATTTAAATACCAAGGATCATTAGTAGAAACTGGTAAATTCTGATTAGAATTAATATCTATATTTATATCATTAGCAATAGCAGAAACGGGTAAAGAGCGAGACAGAAAATCAGGTAAAACGTTATCGGAACCCCGACGATGACGTATTTCGAAATTATAGGAAGATAAGCGAACTCCCCATCTGGCTAACCGGCCAGTAGGGTTATTTAAGGTCAAGAACCATTTCAAAGCAGCGTGATCAGTGTAAACAATAAACTTTTTACCATTTTCAACATAACAACGCCAGTGTTCTATAGCAGATAGAACAGCCAGGGCCTCGCGCTCTGTGGCACTGTAATTTTTTTCTTGCTTACTGAGTGATTTGCTATAGTACGCTATGACTCTTTCCTCACCATTTAACCTTTGACAGAGGATCGCGCCAAGACCAAAATCGCTAGCATCTGAGTGTATTTCAAACGGTTGTGAGTAGTCAGGACAAGCCAACACCGAGGAGGAAATCAAACAATTCTTTAGGTTATTAAACGCCTCATTAGCCTCTGTCGTCCAGCAGAATGGAGGTGCGTTTTTACTTTGAGATGTTAACTTATTTAAGGGTGCAGCAATAGAGCTAAAATTCGGTATAAAACGCCTGTACCACGAGGCTGCGCCTAAAAATCGACGTACTTCTTTTCTATTAGAAGGAGTGGGATAATTTTTCATTGAATTTACTTTATCCGGATCGGGATGCAATCCACTAGAGTCGACAACATAGCCTAAATATTTTAGTTTATCTCTAAAAAAATGACATTTTTCGAGATTAATTGTTAAATTAGCGCTTTTTAATTTATCAAGAATGCGTAATAAAAGAGTAATATGCTCGTTGAAGCTGGACGTGATACAGATTATGTCATCGATAAAACAGAAAACCTTATTTTCAAATTCTGGGCCATAAAATAAAATATCAACTAATCGTTGTTGAGTAGCTGGCGCATTCGTAAGACCGAAAGGCATTCTTTTGAATTGAAATGTGCCACGCGTAGGAATATAAAAGGCTGTTTTGCTACGGTCCTCTTCTTTAATTTATGTTTGCCAAAAAGATTTAGACAGGTCTAAACTAGACAAGTATTTAGCATCTCTCAGATTATCTAAAATTTCCGAAATATAAGGTAAGCTATAAGCATCTTTTTTTGTAACGGAATTTAATTTACGACTGTCCAAACAGAAACGCAGTTCACCATTCTTCTTTGGTGTCAAAATGACCGGGTTTGACCACGGGCTTTCGGATCGTTCAACAACATCCTCTGAGAGCATGTCGTCAAGATGCTTTATTAAAATTCTTTGTTTATCGGGAGACATGCGATAAAATCTTTGCCGAATAGGGGGACCATCACCAGTATCAATTGAATGAGAAATAATATTTGTGCAACCGAGACCCCGCTTCTCGTATGAAATATCGGTAAATTTTGAAATAATGTTGTCAGCGGTAGCTCTCTGGTCGACTGTAAGATGATCATAAGAAACAAGATGTGTAGGGGGAACTACCTGCAACTCCATTACTTGAGCGTCAGACTTGTTCACGATCAAAACAGACTCCAATTTGTTAGGAAGTAGGCCAAAGCTTCGCCCAAAAATCCATGCCAAGGATAAGGGAATTTTGAATCCCAGGTACAACATGAACTTCTAAGTTAATCAATTTATCCTGAAACTCGAAGGGTAGAAACACCGATTCCAAAGACTCAAATCGTTCGCCGCCTACTGTTATTAACCTTAAAGGTTTCGATTTATCCAAAACATCGTCTTTCAAAAATAAGTTATGCAAATTATTACCTAAAATTGTAACGCAAGATCCAGAATCTAAAAGACCAGTGGTAGGTATTCCGTTTAATTTTAGAGTAACGTAAGGTAAATATTCTACTTTAGAATTACGGATTGAGGAAATATGATAGCTATTAAAGAATTTTTTTAAAAAGTCCAACCAATTATTCCACTCTGTTTTTTTACAATTAGTTGTATAATTTGATTTTCCACAATCCTTATTAACTAGTTTTTTGAAACTGTAGGGGTCGACTTAGATTTACAATTGGGGCAGTCTGACACCTTGAAACCCTTTGTGCCGCACTTAAAACAGATTAGGTAGTGTGGCTGACGGCAATTACGTAATGAGTGCGAATTGCATCTACAACGCACGCAAAAAAATTTATTTATATTAGAAGTACTCGATACGGCGTTGACTTGTGGTACAGACTTGTATCTCGATGTATCGGCGACAGAATTATATTTATTGAAGTGATTATGATTGTAAACATTTTTGTTTGAAGAAAAATTAGAAAACGGATAATTATACGCTAGATCGGGTGCTACAGTATTCTTTGAAACTTTAGGGGGTTCAGAAAATTGCTTACTGCGACTTTGGTAATTTTCGAAAAGACGACAAACTTCGACCAGACTATCAACATCAACAACCTTTGCAGTGAGCAGACAATTAGTTTAACAAGGTCTAATATTATTTAGTAAAATTTCTAGCTTTTCCGAATCAGCGATAGGAGAACTAAATCGCGAAAACAGACCGTGCATTTTTGCCACGTAAATAGTTATTGATTCGTTCTCGCCCTGTGAGCGCTGACGAATCTCCGTCATAAGCCGATAATCGTAGTTATGTGGACTAAAATCTCGTTTCAAAAGTTCGCAAAGTTCTAACCAAGTCTTTACATTATTTTTAACAGAACGATACCAAACTAATGCGTCACCCGAAAATATTTCAAAAGCGAAAGACAACATCTTGTCGTGTGGAATAGATCTACAGGACATAAATTCATCATTTTTTTCAATAAAAGATCTTACACATGATTTACCGTTAAATTTGAATTTACCTAATTCCGAGAAAAGCTTACGGTCGTAATTATAGGAATTGTTTCCCTCTGCCACTGAGCAATCCGACCGCGAACTACGGCTCGTGATTAATTGTAATTTCGCATATAAGTCATTAAATTTATTCCACACAGACTCAATTTTTTTAATATCAAAACTGCCGG
Organism: Euclidia mi; assembly: GCA_944739405.2. Lineage (NCBI taxonomy): Eukaryota > Metazoa > Arthropoda > Insecta > Lepidoptera > Erebidae > Euclidia > Euclidia mi. The sequence continues at coordinate 74,362,681 of OX123184.2, read as the reverse complement.
TATCCACCCTATTCAGTCGATGAAAACAATAGTGTAGCACGGTTTCGACCTTCTGTTGAAGCTCGGAGGTATAGTTTGCTTCCAACATAGATAAGTGTTTATTTGATCTTAATAACGACTTTTCCACTTCAGCCACATCCTCCTCTGGTGGGAAGGGTGAAGATAATATATCCTCCGAGGGAATTTTAACTGAAAGTTTAGCGATTTGTTTGCGGGGATCGTCAGGCTTTGAAACGCCGCGTATTGTGGTCTCATATTCTAATTCCGCTTTAGTTAATAATGAGAAATTTATAATGTAAGCCATTATTACAAAACAATAATAGAAAATCTAAGTATTTACGCCGGTACTAGAAAAAAAATTAAATATCGCCAGAAAATCGAATACCGTGCTAAAAAAGCTGAAATACACTAAATTATACAATGGTGTGATGATTGGTAAAGGATTAAAAAGAATTTCTTAAAGGTCACTCAAAGGTTGAATCACAATATTTTTTTCGCGAACACGAGGCACGTTAGTTCAACGGCTAAGCGGTTAGAACCGGTTGGCAGCTGGGCACGCTGCCCGCGGTGAAACGTGATTTTAGACCGACGTTAATTAAATCACCGATATGTTATTTACACAGTTAAATTGCTTATGGCCATCCAAAATAGATAGAAACTGTACCTGTACGCAATTCACCACACCAGAATATATGCACACACAGGAGAAAAATATACAAGAGAAAAAGAAATTATTTCACTCACCTGTAAAGTGCCAACCTACGTTTTAAAAATATATTTAAAAATTCTATTGGGCGTCAATGTCGCACGAGTGATTGATTTCCACGGGATAGCCGGGATCGATCACTCGCCGAGCAATTAAAGAGAGATAATTAGGTTGTCTTACGGGAAATAAATAAAAAATATCACCAGGAAAGATTAAACTCGCGTTATATTCCAGTTACACAATGGCTTTAATTACACAAAAAAACTGACATTAGAGATTAGCCGACTAGACAATTATCCAGGGCGTGGGTGGTAGGTTGACACTCCACAGGTCTTCGGATGGGTACTCAGCTTTGTCGTGTTGTCTCCAAGCAGAAAGAGGGCCCAACCACGTGTGTCGCCGGTATATATAGGGCCGGCGAGCGGGAGAGGGCTCCCCACTGCAGTGCGTCACTCGCAGCGAGGCTCGCAAGCGCCGGGGCACGACGTCACACTCAGTAGCAGCACGGAGTCTGGTGATGTACCTGGTAACGGCAATAGGCTCGCCCCTTATTACGAGGGACTTAAAAAAATTCATGGCGAAATGTGGGTGTAATATTACACCTGTGCCTACCTTCTCGGTGATATAGGCATGAGTCTATAAAAAAATACTTTCAAAAGTTTCAAAGCATTATTTTCTACAGGGTAACCGAGTGTACGAATAGATCACGTATGTATTTTACTCGTATTTATAAAGGATACTCACCCGTTCGTGGATCAAATATTAAGTACATATATTGGAATATTATTAATCTAGGTGATCAATATTGTTCTGTTTTCTAAAAAATGTTGTATGTTAAGCGCTTCATGCAAGGTCTTCTGAATGGTTGTCCCTCAGATGCCTAATAAAGCCTCTCTCTCTCTCGATACATGACGATCTTCGAGAATTAGTTGTCTCACAGCAATGATGTCATCTTCAGTGAAGGCGGATTTCTGCGTCCTTCGCGAGATTTATTATTTATTTATTTTCCTTAGAAAGATTCATTTTCGTACGTGACCTGACAGATTCCAATCGACGCTGTGACTAAACAATAGTATTAATCTTTATGCTTTCAACTGTTTTGAGATTCAGAATTTAAACACATTCGAATATAGAACAGTTCCAAATTCAAAATTACCGGGAAATTTGGAAACGACAGAACTTAAAAGGCATGCCTAGTAACTGTTTATTACTTTATTTATATTTTAATAAAGTAATAAACAGTTAATTATTATTAACTAGTCCTTTCGAGAATTAGGCATTTAACGAATTAGTTCATTCGAGACTAGGTAGCCATTTCGCGAATTAGGCATCTGTCGACTAAACGAAATGAAATACGTTTTAGCCCTGACATCATCGTATTGCCAAACGCTTGTCACACCATTGAGAATATTTTCACATCGTATAACAAAAATATCCTTATTTTTTTGTCCGTTAGGTACTACATGTTCTGTTCTATTATTATGCCATTATAAGTAATAACGTTCTCAGTAATAAGAGCATTATGATAATAGAAATGTCGAAATCTTGACACATTTGGATCAAGCCCAATATTGTAATGAGCATAGCCCAAGAAGACTGGCCTGCTCGATTCGGCAAAATACCTGGCAATTTTTGCCAAGGGTACGTCATCGGGAAAGTATGATGGTTCTCAAACTTTTCGTATTACAATTTACCCACAAGTTTGTGGGTAAATTGTGAATTGACAAAGTTGCTTCAATTATCTTAATGTATCAAATCCTTGCGTTACTGACTGACTGACAGACAAGCTACAGCCGAAACTACTCGGCGCAAGAAGCTGAAATTTGGCATGTATGTTCTTTGGGGACCATAGAGGTGCACTAAGACGGGATTTCCCGAAATTCTCACAGGATCGGGCAAAACGGGAACTTCGAAAATATGTGCGTACGAAGTCGCTGGCGTCGACTAGTCATAATATATAAAGGTACCTATTCGAAATAAAAAGTAAAGGCATATTACAAAAGAAAATATATAAAATAACAAAGGAAAATAAATCTTCTAATAATCGATATTAGTTAGGTGGTATAGCTTTCTTTTTTTATCATGCGTAATTATGCTTCTATTTTTACCTTTCGTAATCGTATATAAGTACGCAGCTTTGACATCGATTTTATTATGTGTAACGTAATTCTACACGTATTGCGTTATAATATCTAGCAGGCGCTTAACGCCAGCTTAGCCAGACATCGTTCGCAATATTACCAAATATGGTCATATTCACTAGCCAAAGGCAGTTGTGAGTCATAGATTTATGCCTATATAAGATGGGTGCGCGTCGTAGAATGGTCACTTTCCCTAGACATCGGAACGCTGCCGCTACACCTCGCGATTATTCTACATTCTACTTCCTATCTACTGTCCCACTGGGGGTAAGCATATTCTAGTTGTCTGTGTGCCTATATGTTCTGTCTGTAGTATCTGTGTCTCCTAAGCATAACAGCCGATCTAGGGACAGCCTGTTCCTGACCGGTTGTTGTGTATTCTCTATGCTGTTTCCAGTTCACCCTACGGGCTACGTTCACCCTACGAGCTCACTGCACCTGTCTTCTTCCTACGGGCTACGTTCTTCCTACGGGCTACGTTCTTCCTACGGGCTCACTGCACCTGACGTTCTTCCTACGGGCTACAAGCCACGAGCTGCTGGCGCCGTGCCGCTACTAGCCAGCTGCCACCCAAGCCTCCGTTCCTGCCTACGAGCTCCTACAGCCAGGCCACGGACGCCTGAGCCTGACCGCTCGACCCACATCGGCTGCACCGCCTGAGACCCGCTCAGCCTGAACATCGACCACAGAGCTGCCTGCGCAGCGCACCTTGGCCAGCTCATCGGCGACCCTTCGAGCAGCTACCCTGCGAGCGTCGGAGAGCAGCAGGAGTCTACACTCCAGCCAGCTCAGGCCAGTGCTTACCTAGTTCGGTCATACTGTATGTAAGCGGTAGTGAGACATAATTAAGAACCTGTTCAGCCTAGCAGTGTTTCTCTCGAACCCCGACATCCTACCTGAGATCCTCCGTCTCAAATGTCATAGTTAAATTGTGGGAAGCGCTCTTTTGTGTCTTCATAGACGATATTTGCCACATGCGTAAATATATATTTTTTATAACACAATGATTTTTCGTGGTACTCAATTTTTTATCCAATATTTAAAAAAAACATCGAAGAGATCTTTGCTTGGATATATTAAGTTGCCCGATATATTAAGTTCACCGATATACTTTTACAATTCTTGCTATAACACATCACCATGATGATAGAAAAGTTTGGGAATATCAGTTAAAAATGAGTAAACGAGTGAACACGAGCGACTTTTTAATGTGTTGGAAAGAGAAACGTTTTCAATAGCTGAGTACTTTGTATCTGTCAATTCTGTCACCGGAGTAATACTGCCAGTACTGTAAATATATAGTATTCGTTTAAATCGATAGACTATTTGTATTAAAATATTAGGCCAGTAAGAGTAGCATTGCTGAACTCAAAATGTTATTAAATCGTTACAAATAACTATGAGATATGGACTTTTATGGTATTTTGTTCTTAAAAGATCTCCAATTAGATAATATTTACCCTAAACAACTTTTTTCAAAAAGTGGCAGTGAAAATGTGACGTCATTTTGACGTCATTTCGACGACCCACGGCACGTTGTCACCGAAGTGAGCAGGCCAGTCTTCTTGGGATATGAGTAATGAGTATCGCATCACAGACCATATTAGGAAAAAATAATATTCCTAAATAAAAACGGAAATTGTATAACAAAAACAACGAGTCGAGGAGGGTATCACATGTTGATTTGAATAATGATATGCATTGGAGAAGATCATGGCTAGTAACGAAGTAAATGTTCAGTTGACTACTTCAGGATTTGTAATAAAATATACTTATAGGGTGTTCACAACGAAAACTGCGAATAAAATATTCGTGTAAAACCTGTGACTGCATGAATTGCGTAGTGGATTAAGTAATACGTGGTAGTAGCCTTGACGTTCAGTATTGGGCAACACTACAAGTGTAATGGTATGATTCCTATGGGATGACTAGTAACGTACTACATATTTTATATTAATAGTAAGTATAGTATTATAAATAGAGCGTGAGCAGCCTTTTCTTTAAAATAATAAATGATCAAAAGGATTATATTATCACTTGGCTGTCATAATAATTTTATTATAATCTCAAAATCTATGTTCTCTCAATTTTTCGTCTATCATTTTTTTAAACTAGGCCATGTGGAACGAATTAAACAGAGATTCAAGTTAATAGATGGCTTAATTTTATCAAGTTGACGGATAGCGACTACGCGCCGTGGTTTCGATTCTTTCACAAGGGAATATACTTTGTGTGATGAATAGGTAATTTTGCTTCTAAGTTTTCTTTATATGAGTTGAATAAATGTTGGTAAAATACTCCGCGAGGCAGGCTTCATCATTATTATGTCAGCCTAGAGACGTCCACTGCTGGACATAGGCCTCCCCCAAGGTTCTCCACACAGACCGATTTTGAGCCGCCCGCATCCAACCGCTACCCGCGATCTTAAACAGATCGTCGGCCCACCTTGCGGGAGGCCAACCCCTGCTTTAGGCAAAACTTCGAATTAATAATATTATTATCAAAATGATTGCCAGGGTTTCATAGCATACTACGCTCTAAATATCGGATTGTCGGCGTTATCGCTAACTCCTAAATCGTTCCTGTAAATGGTAACCCTAGTTGAGCCAACTGTAATAGCAGCGTTTGACATTTATCAAATTACGGACTTATCCTAAGTTCTGAATAGGGCCTAATTCTGCTGTTTGTTAAAAGGTTGCGATGAAAAATGCTTGCAAAATAATTGCTGAAATGATAAGTGTTTACGGAAAAATACCCTAAAATTCCATGGAAATTTTGGCCCAATCGTACCAATTATCCTTTGATAATAATCTTGAGTAGGCATACGTACCTACCTATTGCTAATCTAAATGAATAATATCTTCTGTAAATTTACTTTAAAACAGAGTTATTATGTATTTGTCAGACTAACTCACACAATTTATACCCAACTTTACAAAAAAGGTAGTTTCTTAATTCGAGGGCATTATTAACACGCTTTTAGATTCGCTTGTTTTTTATTCGTGTTTCTTTTCAAATAACTAGGTGAACTGATTTTGATGTTTTTTTTTATCTGAATGCTAGTATTTTTCGTGTAGTTCTATTTAAACTTGATCAAGATGTGACGAGTTGTTTTAAGTTATCAGCATTTTTTATTTAAGGTAATTCTTATTGCAGTCGGTTCTTTGTTGTTCAAAATTTGTTATGAACTTCAAATTCAAATGAAAATGGTGTAAACAATATTGCAATAGGATTTAAAATACATAAGTACATGATAATATAATAATACTTTAATGAAATGCTGTTACAAAATGTTCACATTCCAGTCCAGCCATGAAATTTTTACTAATAAAACTTATTCTTATAATATTGCTTGCAGGTTTCAAAAGTAACATGAAATCACACATGACATAGATATTTTTAATAAATTATATGTCATGTGTGATTTCATGTTACTATCAAATTTTATTATTTTAACCCTTTATTTCGCTCTTGAAAATAAATCAACATAACTTTACTGAACTATCTGTTCCGATGAAATTTTACTTCGTATCACAAGTGGTTACAGCTATGGTTGAAGTAATAAACAAGCATTTCTATACTGTCTTCTTCTTCTTTCTCTTAGCGTTATCCCAGTTTCAATCTGGGGTCCGCTTACTAGTCTAACCGGATTTGGCTGAATATTAGCTTTTCCACAGAGCGACGGCTGAATATTAGCTTTTCCACAGAGCGACTGCCTGTCTGACCTCCGCAACCCGAAGGGATAGCGATATTCCATGGTTTAGACTAGTGTCATTTTATTTAGGAGGTACTGACGCCCTGTAACGACTGTCCAAGATCTTCATGACAACCGGGACCGATGGCTTAACGTGCTCTCCGAGGCACGGGACAAACGATAATTAACAATTCAATGCGCACATAACTCCAAAAAGTCATTGGTGCGCGCCGTGGATTCGAACCCGATACCCTCTGCATGGCAGTCTGTTGATATATCCACTCGGCTATCGTTGCCTCCATGCATTTCTATACTGTGACATACCATAAAAAATAATCTTATCTTATACTAATATATAAAGCTGAAGAGTTTGTTTGTTTGGTTGAACACGCTAATCTCAGGAACTACTGGTCCGATTTGAAAAATTATTTCAGTGTTAGATAGCCCATTTGCCGAGAAAGGCTATAGGCTATATAACATCACGCTATGAAAAAATAACGCGAGTGTAACCGAGGGCTCATCTAGTAAAAAATAAAGGTATAATAAAATATGCCCTGTCTATAGGGTTGTTTGCAAGTTTCTACCTAGTCAAATAAGACACTTTTGAATTTTATTGTCAAAAACGGATCTATATGAAATATGACATAGTTACGTCAAAATTTTTTGCTGTCAAGTACTTATTATCAATTAATTGACAATATAAAATGAAAAATATAGTTTTAACATTAACTGATTGACTAGATAAAGATACTTATATAATTTATTGCACTTGCAGGAAACATCCCTGTTATTGTTTAATTCATAATAGCTCAATAGATGGCTTACGAATTTCGTGTTTCATTCCATTTCCTGGGTCGGTCGTTTAGTCATTTTGGTCAGACAGATATAGTCTAAGATCCCTAGAAGAGCGACCTTCACGGATCTGGTTAAAGGATGAAAAGTATTTTATATCAAATTTTGCATGTTAAAAAATATATCGCGAATGGGTTGGTAAAAAAAATCCGGTCAAGACTAGGAAAAGTAGAACAAAAAAATTGGCTTTTCATTTTTTTACTTTTTTTTAGGTAAGCAACATGAATAAGTAAAACGCACAAATAGTTTCGTGGTTTGAAGAAGAGATGGATTTTGAAGAAGCTGGTCTAAAGTAAATACTTTGTAGATACAGCTGAGAAATCACATCGCCCGATTGGTGCCCCCGGAACAACAAAATATACCCTCGGGTAGAGAAGATATATGTGCAGTATATCTATCCAAAAAAAATATAAGGACTAAAAAGTGTGCAAGAGATGCGCAAAGCTACTGTGCAACGAACAGTTCATGAGTCGAGACTGTTTTGCTAAAGTACATATCGTAGACATTGAAAATGTTTAATTTTGTTATTAAGTCTTATTTTCCCATTTTTTATGTAGGTTAAAGCACAGATATTGTTAAAATTGAAAAAAATGTTCCGAAAATATCCCTTGTGAGGTGACTTGGTACAATGACTGAATTGTTTGTACTTCGAATTTTTTTTCAAGTAACTTTTTATTTGCCTAGAAATAGCTATTTACTCATCGGTACGCTATGACTTTGAGCACAGAAATCATTTGCATAGTGGAATGAAGTAATGTCATTGACCGCATCTTTTATTTTACGTGTGCCTCGATGAGGGACTAAGTCAGGAGTGATCGATTGTGAAAGGGGAAGTTAAAAAAGTAGCAGGTAAATCAAGTGAGTGCACACCTCATCTGAACATCTTAATACGTCAATAAGCCATATCATTGCAAGCAATAACGACGTCAGAGGGCTACAATACAATATTTGAGATGAACGACAGAGTTTCAAGAACACAAGGGGTCATTTTGTAAACAAGGGACTTGACCGTGCCAAGATTGCGATCGAGTAAATCCTTTGAGCAAACTATGTTAAGAAGTAACTCTCCACATTGGCAAAAAACAACTTTCTCCTTTATATTCGTAAAGATAATGTTACTTATTTTTTTGTTATAGAACGAAATAACAATACATTTAGGAACATTCGTTTGTTTAGTACACTAATAATTTATATCTGCTGCGCTTATAGATCGATAACCGATTCGACTGTTGATTTTCTTCTAGTTCAGAAACAGTAAAATTGTCTTCTCTATAATTAACTCAAAATTAATAAATTTTATTCAGGTGTAATACTATAGTCAATATTATAGCGACTACGTGAAGTAAGCAGAATGAAATAAGTACGGAACTAGGTATCGTAAGTAGGTACTGTGTAGTTTAAGGGCAGATCCAGGATTTTCTTTTAAGAGCCGTTTATTTTGGTTTGTCATGAACCTAGTGAAGTAAGATTTTATCCAGGAAACATTGAATAGATGCTTCTGGAGAGACGAGCCCTCCACTACTCCAAAATAATCTGTTCTTGGGTGCTTGCGCCTTGCAACTCCCTCTTGATTTGCCCATACTACAGTAGGTCTATTTAAATCCATTTTAATCATTATGAGATACTTACTAAATTTGAACACATTATAACCACAACACGAGTAATTAGATCCCTGTTGTATTCTCAACTGTCTATCTTCCGGACACAAATTAATTTAAGTCACACGATACGTTTACATTGTTCGTACGACACAATCCATCTGCACGTCCTAGGTCCTATGTGAGTGTACAGTTCTGAGAATTTAGCTGCGACATTAATACGGTTGTCTGTGGTAGTTAGAGAGTTCTCAGATCGAACAAGGGCTTTCAGTCGGGTTCGAGAGGCGTGTAAATCATTTCAGGGAGTTATTAACCGTGTCTGCTGTCTGGCGGGCGAGTGGCACTGTTACTTGATTACTTAGAACAGGCTTGGACGTTATTGTTTTATAGGTAAGACTGGAGGCAGCTAAGCATCTAATTTACGACTCTAGTGTTCTGGTGGCCATTTATTACTTAGCTGTGACGTTTTAGAGGTTTGTAGCAAGTCTTCAGTAGAGGTGGTTTATTGTTTTATTGAGTCACGACTCTAGTCGGAGTTAAAATACAACAATAAACCTTTTTTATTTTTATGATAGTACTTACTCATTGAAAATATAGATATTTTAATTATTGATTTCTACGTTGAATACAGCATAAGTAAATCGGAAATAAGTGTATATTAAAATAACGTTAAAATGTCTGACATACCTATGATTAGATAACTACTTCTCCTTAGCGTTCATCACCATTCATCATCATCATCATATTTGACAGTTTTTTAAACTTTCTTAAATGACGTAGGTAGGTACTTATAGCATACAGCTATCAAATATCATCAGAGCGAACCTGATTTAAATGTACTTAGATATTTCTTATTTGGACATGACTTATAAAAATTAATATTAATATATATTAATATATATCTTACCTTTCTCTATTAATTTTAAGAATGATTAAGTACATTAATATTCAATTACGTAAGTACTAGATACCTACTTACTTAGTGAAAAAATAAAAGAATGTTGGAATTTGCGTATGCCTGTCAGGCTAATTTATTCTTCAGGGATCCATAAATTTAGTCACACAATTTTCACGATTTGAAAATATCACCTCCGTCCTTGTCACAGCTGGTCTCATCGTCATGACATTATTCATACAATGTCACACTACATCGTTGTGGCTGCTCTTCTGAGAAAAAGGTTGTAAAAGCTTCGTAATACACATGTCATTTAAATTTATTTGATCGGTAACCAGAGACATCTTTAGATCCTTTTCAGTCTACCTATGTATATACTACGAACATTGAACACGTCAAATACAGTTGAGAGGTCTGATCTCGGTTTGAAGTTAACTTACAAGGATGAGCTTTTAATTTTAGCAACCAGGTTCATAACTTTATGCTTATAAATATAATTTTCCTAAATTAACACGTATCTGTAGACAAATCACCTGCACCTACTACATTAGTACTTACTCTAATAAAATGTAAAAGCTAGCCATTTCATTTAGTTTTAATGACAGTACCGTGGTAAGTTACTTCTAATTACGCTAAGCTAAAATATATAGTGTTTTCGGTGGCTTTATATCTACTCACCTCATACTTGGCAAATTTGCTGTCTGAATGTATTAATTAAGTTACGTAAACGATTAAAGATAAATAATAAACATTTTTCTTCTTATTTTACATACGAAAATATTAAGTTCGTTGGCAAACGGCCATACGAAAATATTTATTTTAATTATTTATAGACTCACGCCTGTATCCCCGAAGGGGTAGGCAGAGGTGTACTATTACACCCACATTTCGCCATGAATTTTATTATAAATTACTCCCACGTAATAGGGGGCGAGCCTATTGCCCGTACCGGGCACATTACCAGACTTCGTGCTGCTACTGAGAATTTCCTAAGGGAAAAACCAAATAACACTTTGCCCGACCCGGGAATCGAACCCGAGACCTCCCTGTCCCACGCGCACATTTATGCCGCGAGAGCAACGAGTATATATTAAGGACGCGTTTACGCTTGTATCAAAAAACCACATATTTCCGGTACATTTTACGACAATTTTAGATAATAACTAATAAAACTAATGATTACGATAAATTGATTACTTTTTTATCTATAAATCAATTTGAAAATAAATAAAAAATATTTAATTAATATTAATGTAAAATCGATTCGAAACGGCCTCTTAAATCAAAAATAGGCATATACTGCTATTTTTGGGTACAATTTTCTCTCTATTTTTACATTTATTTAGATTTTCAAAGATAGAATAGGGTAGTAAATATAGTCAACTCAAAAACAATTTGATTATTTTTTTTCAAAATATTGTAAATTGACTCAAAAAAAGCGAAAACATCTTACATTTTTCTTCTATTTTGCTCGCATACGTGTGTCTTAATATGTGGCAATAAGGTTCGTTTTATTTAGCCACTTTCTTGATTTATATTCCAAATTCTGCAATGAGATCTCAGTCTGCGCTTGAGCGCCGTCGAGAGTGGACTCTATGTCGCTTGTCGCTGCAGCCCGAAGACGAAAAAAGCAATATACGAATACAAAATATTCGCTAAAATCAATTTGATACTTCTCGTATTCTGTGCGAATTACGTACAAGCAGAGACGAGCTAGAATATTATTACTTTATTTTCTCCGTTATGTTGAGTCAGGATATATTTCGGTATTTAGATATTATTTTGTTTCTTGCGTTGAAATCTGGTAAGATTATCTGGACTGATGGTATACCATCCCGTTCAAGTGTTGCGACTGGAACTCATAAAAGAGTAGATCTAGTTATGCCAGGTTGGGGCTCATTTTATTTGTTTTGGTGAGACCCTATCACTGGTACTAGTGAAGTAACCTTCCAAGGTTATTCGATGAGTCGTGCTGGTACTTATATGTGAGTAGAGCTAGGCATGCCGAGTTTGGGCTTATTTTGTTTGTACATAAGAGACCCTACCACTGGAACTTATGAAGTAACCTTCCAGGGTTATTCAATGACTCTTGCTGGTACTCATGTGTGAGTAGAGCTAGGCATGCCGAGTTTGGGCTCATTTTGTTTGTACATAAGAGACCCTACCACTGCATTTTATGAAGTAACCTTCCAGGGTTATTCAATGACTCTTACTGGTACTCATATGTCAGTACAGCTAGGCATGCCGAGTTTGGGTTCATTTTGTTTGTACATAAGTGACCCTACCACTGGAACTTATGAAGTAACCTTCCAGGGTTATTCGATGACTCTTGCTGGTACTCATATGTAAGTAGAGTTAGGCATGCCGAGTTTGGGCTCATTTTGTTTGTACATAAGAGACCCTACCACTGGAACTTATGAAGTAACCTTCCAGGGTTATTCAATGACTCTTGCTGGTACTCATGTGTGAGTAGAGCTAGGCATGCCGATTTTGGGCTCATTTTGTTTGTACATAAGAGACCCTACCACTGGAACTTATGAGGTAACCTTCCAGGGTTATTCAATGACTCTTGCTGGTACTCATGTGTGAGTAGAGCTAGGCATGCCGAGTTTGGGCTCATTTTGTTTGTACATAAGAGACCCTACCACTGGAACTTATGAAGTAACCTTCCATGGTCATTCAATGACTCTTGCTGGTACTCATGTGTGAGTAGAGCTAGGCATACCGAGTTTGGGCTCATTTTGTTTGTACATAAGAGACCCTACCACTGCATTTTATGATGTGACCTTCCAGGGTTATTCAATGACTCTTACTGGTACTCATATGTCAGTAGAGCTAGGCATGCCGAGTTTGGGTTCATTTTGTTTGTACATAAGTGACCCTACCACTGGAACTTATGAAGTAACCTTCCAGGGTTATTCGATGACTCTTGCTGGTACTCATATGTGAGTAGAGCTAGGCATGCCGAGTTTGGGCTCATTTTGTTTGTACATAAGAGACTTTACCACTGGAACTTATGAAGTAACCTGGAACTTATGAACACAAACAATACAAATAAAGAACAATCTTCTAAACAAGACCACCACAAATCAGCGCAAAAACAAACGGTCCAGCTAATTTCTCGACGCCAGAATCACGAAAACAAAAAGAATCTGGTAAAAATAATAAAGTAAACAATTACGAGGCAAAGCGACATTCAAATTGTGTAAAAAAACGTAAGATATGTATACTAAGTAGTAATAAAACTAACAATATGCTATCAGTAGCTGAATGTACATTTAAAGATGAGTACAATTTATGCCACTACCTGAAGCCTCATGGAAATACCGAAGAGCTTCTTAAGGGTCTGGGCACAAAATTGAAGAACTTTACTATGAACGATTTCTGTGTGATATTCCTTGGAGAGGAAGACTTTAAGAGAACCAGCAACTATTATGATCTTATATTCCACCTAAGAAACACCTTACAAACTGTACAGCATACTAATATTATTATATGTCTGCCGACCTATAAATATCCGTTCAATACTAGCTTATACAACTGTCGAGTGGAAACTTTTAACAATCTTCTATACCTGGATGTATTAACACACAACCATGCATATCTCTTAGACAGCAATCAAAATCTAACATACGACAACAGCATGTTTCAAACGTATTTAGGCACTATAAATAACCGTGGACTACGAACTATATTTATGGATTTATTGGAGTTGATTACTGACGTCACACAAAACATTGACATGGAATTAAACGCAAAAGATAGACAAGTAGATGTTGAACCGAACCAAAACTTTTTTCTTGACTAACTATATCAATGTAATGCATCAAAATATAGCTGGATTGCTTGCGAAGTCTAACGCACTCACGGTCTGTCTACAAGAATTAAAGGAAAGAAACATACGCATGGATATTGTGTTCATTACGGAACACTTTATGATGGCCAGCTATGAAAAGCATCTTAACATACCCAACTTCAGCTTGGCCGCCAGCTTCTGTCGGAAAGACAGCAAGAGAGGTGGAGCATGTATCTTAGTTAGGAACGGACATCAATGGAGAGAGCTACCCAAAATAGCCAAAATATCTAAAACAGGTGTTTTTGAATGTTGCGCCATTGAACTCATAAAATACCGAACCGTTTTTGTTTGTATATATAGGATACCAAATCCTAATAATTTTCTTGACTGTATGGATAAATTGGAAATGATATTACGTACTCTGCAACAAAAATGCAAAAAAAATATAGTTTTAGCGGGTGACTTCAATATTGACGTTTTAAAGAGAAACAATCAAAGTATTGAATTTGAAAATTTACTATTAAATTATAATTTAAATCTTGCACTTTATCAACCGACTCGATTGAAGACATGTATTGATAATTTTGCACATAACTTTAACAAGTCATGCAGCGCGTTAGTGTTGGAATTAGCGTTATCTGATCATACGGCACAGATACTCAAATGTCCTATTAATATATTAAAAACTATGAACCAGTGGCGAACCCTTAAACGAGACTATAATAATGAAAACATTAACAAATTTAAGTCATATTTAAATAGCTTGACATATTCTGAGGTTTTTGAAGCCAATGAAACAAATGTAGCATATGACATATTTATGGACGTATTTTCTTTTTTATATAGGCAGTGTTTCCCTGAAACTTTTGTTTCTGTTAATTTATTTAAAAAACAAAAATGGATATCGCGTGGTATAAAGAGTTGCAGCGTAAAGAAACGTCAATTACTATGGTAGGCACGATTAAAACCAACGCAACAAAATAAGAATCGATTTAAGGACTACTGCAAACTGTATAAAAAAAATATCCGGTTAACTCAACGCGCACAAAACAATCACAAAATAACAACTTCTAAAAATAAGTCGAAAGCGACCTGGCAAATAATAAATCAGAACAAACTGAGTGTACCAAAGAATTATATCACTAGAATTTTAGAAAATGACATACCTATTAATGATCCTCAAGACATTGCGAAATTATTTAATAACTTTTTTATTGACAACATTCAACCGAGAACCAAAGCAGGGACCACAATCACAAAACATATTTTAAACAGAAAACAATCTATGTTTATGGCCCCGTGTTTACCGCAGGACGTACTAAAAATTATTTCAAGTCTCAATAATACACACAACACAGGATACGATGGTATACAAACAAAAATAATTAAGGCAGTTGCGAAAGAAATTTGTGAGCCAGTAGCACATATAATCAATTTAAGCATTTGTGAAGGAATGTTTCCTGATGCTTTAAAAAAGTCAGTAGTTAAACCATTACACAAAAAATCGGATAAAGAGTTAAAAGAAAACTACAGACCAATTTCTCTGATCTCAATATTTTCAAAAATATTTGAATCATATATTAATAAAGAGCTTAATACGTATATTGAAAAACATAGTATCCTTTGTAACGAACAAAAAGGATTCAGAAAAAACAAAACCATAAATATGGCAATCTACGACTTCTTATACATAGTCATGACAAATTTAGATATAAATAATCCAGTTTGTGCTATTTTTTGTGATATGTCGCAGGCATTCGATCACGTGCAACATAATATATTATTGCAAAAGCTTGAGGCTTACGGAATCCGAGGCAATGTCCAAAAACTGTTACAATCTTACTTACATGACAGGAAACAAGTAACGGAAATCAGCAAGATAAACAGTATCACTAAACGAGAGGAAAAATACTTATCTGAGGAACGCACTGTTATCTACGGTGTACCTCAAGGAAGTGTGCTAGGACCTTCTCTATTTACGCTCTATATTAATGATCTGCCGAAGTCCATTAACTATCCTATGACACTATTTGCAGACGACAGTACGATCACTATACCTTGTCAACATCGAGATTCGTATGAGACCGAAATAAACAATACATTGAATAAAACGATTGAATGGCTTGACAATAATAATTTAAAAATAAATATTAATAAAACTT
The DNA here is from genome assembly GCA_944739405.2 of Euclidia mi. Classification (NCBI taxonomy): domain Eukaryota; kingdom Metazoa; phylum Arthropoda; class Insecta; order Lepidoptera; family Erebidae; genus Euclidia; species Euclidia mi. Next base: position 74,346,837 of record OX123184.2, on the reverse strand, counting down.
TAATTATACATTTTGGCCAACGTGCACTGACATTTCCTAATTTTGACATTAAAAATAATAATAATACTATTGACGTGGTTAATACTACAAAGTTTCTAGGCTTAACAATTGACCGTCAACTAAATTGGAAGTCACATATTGAGACGATTTCTAAAAGAATCAGTAGCAGTGCTTTTGCCTTATATACGCTGTCGTGGACGCTTAATATAGATTCTCTGCTAACAGCTTATTACGGGCTAACTGAATCAATTTTAAGATACGGAGTGATCTTTTGGGGTAACTCAACCGACAAGGAAATCGCTTTTAAAGCCCAAAAACGATGTCTGAGGTCAATGTTTAGATTGAATGTTAGAGATTCCTGTAAGCCGTATTTTCAAAGATATAAGATCCTTACACTGCCATCTCTTTATATATTAGAAACGGCTTTATTTGTCAAAAGGAATCCAAATCTATTTCCTCGTATGGCAGATAGATATCCTCGAAATAGGCGCGACAACAATAAACTTTGTCTGCATACATCTAGGACTACACTTATGCGCAGAAGTGTTATATGCATGGCTCCAATCAATTATAGTAAATTGCCCAAAAGTTTGCAAGATTTGAGGAGCGCCGCATTTAAGCAAAAAGTAAAATCATTTCTTGTTGATAAAGCTTATTATAATATCAATGACTTTTTGGAAGACACATTTGACTAGACATATATTTTTAATAAGTAGTTATTAGTTTATATGAATATGACATTATTTTGATTTTATTTTTGACGTAATTATAAACACCTTGACATTGTAACTTATCCTATTTTAAAGCTAATAAGCATTTAAATTATATTTGCACGCCATTGTATATGGCAAACATGTCATGAACTTTCTCCAGTTTTATATCCCGCATGCGATTTTTTATATTGTATGTACACATGTGTTTGAGCAAAAAAAAAAAAAAAAAAAAAAAAACCCTGGAAGGTTACTTCATAAGTTCCAGTGGTAGGGTCACTTATGCACAAACAAAATGAGCCCAAACTCGGCATGCCTAGCTCTACTCACATATGAGAACCAGCAAGAGTCATCGAATAACCCTGGAAGGTTACTTCATAAGTTTCAGTGGTTGGGTCTCTTATGTACAAACAAAATGAGCCCAAACTCGGCATGCCGAGCTCTACTCACATATAAGAACCAGCAATAGTCATCGAATAACCCTGGAAGGTTACTTCATAAGTTTCAGTGGTTGGGTCTCTTATGTACAAACAAAATGAGCCCAAACTCGGCATACCTAGCTCTACTCACATATAAGAACCAGCAAAAGTCATCGAATAACCCTGGAAGGTTACTTCATAAGTTTCAGTAGTAGGGTATCTCATGTACAAACAAAATGAGCCCAAACTCGGCATGCCGAGCTCTACTCACATATGAGTACCAGCAAGTGTCATCTAATAACCCTGGAAGTTTACTTCATAAGTTTCAGTGGTAGGGTCTCTTATGTATAAACAAAATTAGCCCAAACTCGGCATGCCTAGCTCTACTCACATATGAGTACCAGCAAGAGTCATTGAATAACCGTGGAAGGTTACTTCATAAGTTGCAGTGGTTGGGTCTCTTATGTACAAACAAAATGAGCCCAAACTCGGCATGCCTAGCTCTACTCACATATAAGAACCAGCAAGAGTCATCGAATAACCCTGGAAGGTTACTTCATAAGTTCCAGTGGTAGGGTCTTTTATGTACAAACAAAATGAGCCCAAACTCGGCATGCCTAGCTCTACTCACATAAGAGTACCAGTAAGACTCATCGAATAACCTTGGAAGGTTACTTCACTAGTACCAGTGGTAGGGTCTCACTAAAACAAATAAAATGAGCCCCAACCTGGCATAACTAGGTCTACTCTTATATGAGTTCCAGTCGCAACACTTGGATGGTATACCATCAGTCCACATAATCTTACCAGATTTAAACGCAAGAAACAAAATAATATCTAAATACCGAAATATATCCTGAATCAACATAATGGAAAAAATAAAGTAATAATGTCCATTTAGGTATATAAAAATAAGAAACTTATTTGTACGTAATTTGCACAGCCAGGCCTATAACACATAGATACATATCACAAAAAAATCTAAGTATCAAAGTTATTTAGTTGAACTACATTTCCGTAAATTACCGTACGTAGTACGTACTGTTGCCGCCGTGTCGCTGTAGTGACGCGATTTTGTACCTACTAATTTTGTAAACGCGTCCTAAAACTGTTGCGTTTCGTTCGGTGAGTGTGCCGGAAGCCCTATTCCTGCTCCCTCATCCCACTCCTCATCCTATCCCTTTTCTCAACCCCAAGGGGTGGCAACGCTATTGTGACTCCTGTGGTATTGCTTGTGTCCATAAATATAATAATAATAATAAAGGCTTTATTCCATAACTCTTATTTTACATTTCAAATTATGTTAGTATTGTTAGTGATAATAAATTTAAACTTATAATTTACTGTTAGTAGGTAACGGTTAGTTATCTGTTTCCAGAGCTACGGATCTCCTCTGAGTAAAGGCCTCCACCAGTTCATTCCACAATTTTTTACTTTATTTGTACATCCAGTCATTCCTATATATCTCTATTAAATCATCAGCCCACCGTTTGATTGGTCTTCCAACTTTCCTTTTGCCCAATATTGGTCCTTGCCATCTTGTGGTTAGTATTTTCCACCTATCATCTGTGTATCGTGAGATATGTCCTGCCCAGTGCCTGTGAGTGCATCCAAATTTGAGTTTTTTGCCTTACTGTCTTATTTTTTATCTTGTGGATCTTACTTATTTTTAGGATGCTTCTTTCCATTGCCCTTTGTGCTGTATTTATTCTTTGTTTGATTTTGTTTGTAAAAGTACATGTTTGGCTTCCATATAGTAAACTGGGCAAGAGACGTGTATCCATTACAGTTTTCTTTATCTTTAGGCTGTGGTTTCCATTCAGAATTTCTTTAAGTGACCAAAACTTTCTCCATGTGATATTTATTCGTCTTTCTGCCTAATTTTCATTGTTTGTTTTTATGAAAGATATTTGTTTTCCTAGATATATATAGTTCTCGACATATTGTATGGCGTTTCCTTTTATGGTAATGGGTATTTTAGAGCTATTAGTAATTATTGTAGTCTTACTTCTATTCATTTGTAAACCAACTTTATCGCTTTCTTGGTCCAATGTACAAAGCATATCTTGTTCTCATAACTGTTTGGCTGTTTCAGCAAATATAATAATATCGTCTGCAAATCTGAGATGATGCAATCTACGTCCATCGATATTAATGCCATATTTTGACCATTGCGAATTCCTATAAATATTCTCCAGCACAGCTATGAAAAGTTTTGGCGACAAGGGGTCACCTTCTCTAACTCCCCGTTCTATCTTGATCAGATCACCTCTTCTTTCAAGTTTAACTCTACTAGTGCTGTTTGAGTATATGTATTTTATGATGTTTATATATTTGTCTTCTATATTTGCGATTTTTGATGCGTGCCAGATAGAGTTGTGGCTGATGCTGTCGAAGGCTTTGCTATAATCAATAAACGCTGTATATAACGGTCTGTTGTATTCATTATACTTTTCTATTCGTTGTTCCACTGTTTGTATGTGGTCAGTTGTGCTAAAACCTGACCGGAAGCCTGCCTGTTCTACTGGCTGTGTGTAGTCAATTTTGTCAGCGATTCTTTTTGCTAGCTAGTAGGCTAATGGGTCTGTAGTTCCCGATATCTAAAGGGTTTCCTTTTTTATAGCTCAGAATGATGTCAGTCCATTGTTTCGGCAATATTTCGGCGTCAAGTATCTTATTAAAAAGAACTATTAGTGGTTTCAGCAACACAGGTGCTCCAATTTTTAGAGATTCGTTTGTTAAGCCGTCTGGTCCCGGACTCTTCTCATTTTTAAACCGTTTTATGTGTGTGTATACTTCATCTTCATCAATTTGGTTGCATGGTCAATAACATATTTTCTTGTCGTTGTTTCGATTCAGCTGTTTTCTAATATTTGAATCCATTTCTTTTGGAGTGTCATTTCTCTGTAAGCCCTTTTAGCACTTTTGTAGGTGTTAAATTTCTATTTATAATTTCTTCTTTGTGTTTATTGTAGTCGAGTTTTATTTATTAGTTAGTAGCTTTAAATAACACGGCGAGTTCTTTTTTCTGGTCTTGAGTCTTGTTTTTAGTGCGTATCATTTTTTAAACTGCATAGTATGATCTCTTCCAGAGCATCGTAGTATATTTGGACATTCTCAGGTGGACTAGTAATTATGTGTTCAAGGTTGACTTTCAGGCTATTCATGTATTTTTTAATTTCGTTATCTGTTTTAGGAATTTTTATGGCGTTTTTAAAGTTCTTCCTACTTTTCCTTGATGAGATATGCTGAAAGTTGCTCGTAGTAATCTGTGGTCTGAAGAGAAATCTACTTTGTTAGAACTTCGATATTTATTATCATTTTAGGCATGTGCGTCGTGATAAAATCGATTTCATTTTTTATCTTTTCATTAGGGGATATCCAGGTCCATCGCTTTTTCGTCTTTTTCTTGAAGCATGTGTTCATTATTGATAACTTGTGTTCGAGAGCATAATCTATTAGTTGTTGGCCTCTTTTATTGCGTTCTCCATATCCATAGTTCCTCATACACAATCTTTCTTCTTGTTTAGGACGTCCAATTTTTTCATTAAAGTCCCCCATGACTATAAGGTTTCCATCGGCTAAGTTATGTGCTTTCTCCATGTCGTTATAAAATCTCTGGACTTCTACTTCCTGCGATGCCTCTGTTGGTGCATATGCTTGAATTATGGAAAAACTAAGCTCTTCTATTTTGATTTGTAGTAGAGCGACCCTTTCGGAGACCCCTGTGAAGTTAAGAATTTTATTTTTATGTTTTTTGTTCACCAAGAATCCTACACCGTGCAGGCCTTTTGTTTCTCCAACGTAACATAGAATATATTCCCGATACCCTTCGATATAACAACCAATCCTCTTCACTTCAGATAACCCCAGCACATCAAAATCGATTTTATCTAGTGATGATGAACAGAAAAAACAGATGTGTGCAGTTATGTTTTATGATATTTTGTAAACGAGGTCAAATTCACTAACAAATTGTAACATTATCAAATCATTTACTAATATATAAAGCTGAAGAGTTTGTTTGTTTGGTTAAAAGCGCTAATCTCAGGAACTGGTCTGATTTTAAAAATTCTTCCAGTGGTAGATAGCCCATTTATCGAGGAAAGCTATATAGCATCATGCTATGAGCAACGGGAGTGGAACAGTAAGCCTTAAATAACGCGGATGTACCTAACCGCGGTAATTCTAATTTATAAAGCTGAAGAGTTTGTTTGTTTGTTTGGTTGTACGCGCTAATCTCAGGCACTACTGGTTCGATTTGAAAAATTATTTCAAGGTTAGATAGCCCATTTATCGAGGAAGGCTATAGGCTTTAAAACATCACGCTATGAGTGACGGGAGCGGAGCAGTAGCCTTAAATAACGCGGGTGTAACTGCAGGCACATCTATTTTATATAATAGGTATGCTAAGATTTAGCATAAATGAATTCCGATTTCATACGATACGTAAAGTTAGAAGCCTAGAGTTTTAAAACCTATCTAGCAAAAAGACCTAAAAATTTATCGTATATACTATAGGCTGCCTACAAGTGCCATTTTCATTCAATATTTGATAATTAGTTAATCTGATCTATAAATAAGCTACAAAAACCTTTTCTTAAAAGTTACCATTTTACTAATGCACACCTTCAATACCTTTATGAATTAAATTTATAAGTATATCCGCCCCTTTATGGCTTATCGATAAAAGGCCCTATAAACTGTAGATATTAGAGCCATTTCGTCCTAGGCGGTCAAGCACTCGCACTTAGAATGACCCTTGAAACAACCGGAATAACAATATAAAAATTACGAGACACTATATTGGGCAAACCTTTCACGTTTACAACGATTTTATATCCGAAATTATTACTTTATGTCAAAATGTGTGTTTCAACGTTTTATTTAGGAATTTTATTGCAAGTATCTACTGGACACTTATGTTTAAGTAGGTATCTACCCTGCAGTTAAATAAAAGTACCTGATAAAGCGGAATTTACAGGAGCAGCTGGCGAAAATGTTTGAATGTGAGAGTGATTAAGTAAGTTATATATTTATATGTTTAGTTTACACACTACCGGCTACAATATTCCATTACCGTTAGGCCGCCCTCAGATTGCAACAGCGTCAACGCAGCGGCAGCTGGGCGTCTACGCCGGAGTTGCCGCTGCGTTGACGCTGACACCCAATGTGAGGGCGGCCTTATAGTTAGTCCGCTTCTATCTAAAGATGAATATCTATAAAATCCAAGCTCTCCCTGACCAGGGGAGTCAGAAAGGAGAAATACCAAATACGGCCTGTAGCAGCCAGAAAGTTGTGAATTGTTGAAATTAAACATATAATTTTTTAAATGTATGCATCGTTTTCGTTTCTTGATAGAGCTTCGGTGAAAGATTTTAGTTTTTAAAGATTATTGTTTTGAATAGGCTATGGTAATAGCGGATGAATGTCTTATGTTGCCAGCATTATAAATAAAATGAAGTAATGGTAGGCAGAAATTGTTTTAAGGAAATAACATTTTTATTATTATATTAGAAAACAATATCTCTTATTTACTTTATAAATATATTCGTAAAATGAATCAAGAAATATATAATTTATTATTATATTCCATAATTATTAATCGGTAAAAATCGTTTTGTTTTTTAATCCATAGTATAAATATTTTTTCAAACCATTGCAACACATTTTTTATTTGTTATGTCATTCGTGTTGCTACTACCCACAATATACTTATCTGTAGTTGATGAATGAATGTTTTACTCTGATTTAATTGTGTTTTCGTGCGGGTTTAATTGTAATGTAGTTGAATATAAGTTCAATAATAATAATCACTACCTTCTACCCATGCTAAGAATATGCAGCGGTGTTCGTGATTGTGGTAAGTTTTTTTGGACGAGTATAGTACGAGGTTCCCTAGTACACAGGTGATAATTCATTATTCTTGGCCTCTCTTTATGTAGTTTTTGTTCTATATGGCACAAAGACATACCTTTATTTACTCCTAGGTATTAAATTTATGTTAAAATTCAATTTTAAGGTATATTTAGTTGTGGAATAATTTCCATTTCAAATATCTCGTATCTTATTTCCACCAAAAGTAATTTAAAAAAAAATTATACAGGGTAATAGAGTAGTCATTTATGTTCAAAACACACATGGTTTCGTGTTTGTCCTTGCCAGGCCCATAATGTATGGTCAAATGGTACATCTCCTTTTCATGCTACCAAAGATTTACCTCATTATAAAACATCTGAAGAACCTAATGAATGAATGCTGATCAAAATGTAAAAACAATAAATATGGAGAAACTAAATTGTTTTGCCTAAAACATCTTGAAATATAAATAAATAACTTAACCGAACTTCCCAAGTCCCCTAAATGTATTTTTGGCCTTTAAGATTGGCCATTAAGATAACTCAATTGTCGTTAAACAACCCTTGTTAAGCAACTATTGCTGTTTTATGCAAACTAATAAATTAACGGCGTGGATCTGCTTAGCTATTTTCTTGAAGTTTTTGTAACTTTAACATTACACACAAGATAGTTTTTAAAATTGATATTTTTTAGGTAAGTAAGTTATGAATAGAATAAGATTATGGACCCTCACAAGTGCTTAAGATTACGAAAGGTAAAAATATTGAGTACATGCACAGCACTAGACGCACTCATGGCGGCAATATAGAATTCAATTATCACCTTTTTATATTCCCCAAGATATATTTTATTGTTAACTCGGTTTATAACAAGTAAATTAGACAAAGTGTAAAGTAATAACATCATCAGCCATGTATTTATACTGTCCTCCTGCTGGGCATGGGCCTTCTCTCACTATGAGAAGGATAAGGCCATAGTCTACCACCCTGGCCAATTTCGGCTTGACAGACTCCACATATAGATCTCTCGAGAACATTATGGAGGACTCTCAGACAATCAGGTTTCCTCACGGTCTTTTCTTTCATATTTATGCAAGCGATAATCTTAATCTTAACCTCTGAAAGTCAATGGTGCGCATCATGGATTTTCGAAAAAAAATATTTCTTAATATTTTGCTAATCCTAGAATACAATAAAAAAAATCCCTTGCAATTTCATACGCTTCTATTGAATCAATATTAATAAACTGATGCACTTTCAATTTGGCCGCATCGTCAGCAGAAATTGGACTCAATTGAAAAATTTAATAACTTTTTCGTTGATAGACATTTTGTAAAGTGCATGATGAGCGGTGCTCAACCTTTTACGTAAATATCATAAAATAGATAACAGACCCATGGTATACATGAAATTCGCAAAAAAATATTAGTTTATTCAACAGTATTACAGAATCAAATATTGCTATAATTTGATCGACAATATGTCATGTTGTCGAAAGAACAATATTTATATTAGGTTTCACAAATGTAATTTGATGTTTTTTTTAACTAAACCAGATAGTATTAATTGTGATCTTCTGCAGTTTGGGAGTTTGGCGGGATACTATATTGTGCAGTTTTAGATCGATAGGTCGTGCTATTTCGATACAGGTGCAACAATCATAAAATAGAGCTCTTTCATAATTAAAGTCTTTATCTAACAGTTTCTTTCGATAGAGTAATAAGTAACATTCCCGACCTAAAAATACTGCTGTCCAATACAAAGTGAAATTTAACTGAGTTTGAGAGCATTAAATGAAACTGCTACTGAAGAATCATTGAATTGTGTTCGTATTAAACTGGGACTTAAAATAAACAACGAATTGTAGGAACATAAACCCACATATTTCCGACAGTAATAATAATAAACCACTCCAGGGCAGGCGTTATCTCACCATGAGACTAACGTAAACTCAGAGGGCAGAGTAACAGCTTTCAAACATCACCTCATCTTGTGATCTAAACTAAAAATGTATTACAAGATGAAAAGAAAGCTTACAAGCCGCAGGGCAGCTTTGTGACGAGCTGAATGTGTGTGGCGACACTGCGGTCCCGAATGCTTCAGAGAGTCGGTCAGTGCCTCGTCTCCGGCTTGCCTTTACTGGCTGGTCGGAGTGGATTTCCAAGAGCGCCCGCAGGACTCTCGACTCTGGCTTGCCTTAGTCGGCCAGCCAGAGGAAGGTCGCAAGAGCTATTTCCTCGGGGGTGGAAGTGTCATTGTCAAGGGTGTAATTACGGGGAAACCCGCTCCGGGTCACGAGACCCGCGATGGCAAAACCGGTGCCGCACCGCTCTACACCCTTAGTGGCTCACACCGGTGTTGCCCTCTTGTTGCCTATATGGTAGAGTTTGTTTGCCTTGCTATTTAGAGAGGGCCTATCTAGTGAGTTGGCGAGTCACCGTCTGCCCCTTTTCGACGTACTATAAGAGTACTTAGGGCAGACGCCATTAATCTATAGTTTTCATCTAAACTAATCCATTTAATACCCAACGTCATAACCTGATTCCAATAGCCCAGAGTAAAGTTTCCATAAAAGTAGCAACTGTCCCTCACCTGCTGCGGCTAAGCCGTGACTGTATTTAATAGTGCAGTGATGGAGGCGCCTCAGTAGGTGCCCCATCACATTCTAGATTAAAACTCTCAAAGGGCCTCTGCGCGTTGGACATATGTCTCCGTGTACGCCTGCCAAAGGACCGGGTATTGTTCTTACAAATTAGAATAATACCCGTGAAACAGAAACAAATAATAATAATGACAATGATCACTTGATAATAAATTTTATTCCATAGTACTGTGTTGACAGTTAAATAATGTAAATCCTGCAAGTCTCTAGAAAGGCACGTTACAAACAATGATGCATAATTTCCAGCAGCTATTGCTTTGTCATTTCAATGCCGACTCCTCTCCGTACTGAATCATTAAACATTTCCATACGAGATGGAGCAGCCTGTACCTACTGCTTTATCGCCCTTTTCTCATTTAAGGCGCTGTTATACCTCAGAAGCCGTGAAACACCTAATTTTTCGTCGCGCATATAGCCATAACGGTACATATTACAACCTAGCAAAAAATTGAGCTTATAGTCAAAAGTCTGAACAAAAGATTTTGAAATAATTTTTCATGTATCTAAAATAGAATCACGGTAAAAAAATCACAAAATCGAAGCAGAACATAATCTTTCGTCTCACTGTTATACACATATTTTGATCGTAAGCTGTCATATGTTTTTTAATAATATTGTAGGAAACCTAATGAACTAAAGAATTACCTAATTTATTTTCATATTATACGGATATATTTTGTAAAATTAAATAAAATCTGCCAAACGTCTATGATTTTGACACTCGGTAGATCCCATCAATATCAAACGCTTCAGCAATTTAAACCTTAATAGCATAAGCGGTGAACTGAGTGTCAGTTGCTAGTTTACGCCCCGCCCAGCAGTGTGACCATTTGTGGCAGATTTCTGCCATTTTGGCAGATTTCGCTCTTGAATTTCAAGTGTGGCAGATCATGCTGACGATTTATAAAAGTGGCAGATTTTGGCAGATTTAAAAGATTCGAAGAAAATTCACATTACCAAATTCGGATTTTCAATGGATTCGTCTTATTTTAGGGTAATAACATCAGGTTTTATATATAATTAGATTGAAAATGAGTAATGAACTGGCAACTTTGGTTTCATGGCCAGATTATACGGGGATTTCCCGGTTATTCTGTTTTTAAACAAGCGTGGTCGCGGAGAGATAGTCTCTTCGCGACCACGCTCGGTGCAAGACGAGCGAAACGTCAGAAACAAATAGGTTATACCTTTAATAAGTGAAAGCGATTAAGACCCGCTAAATTATTTTGTATGATTCAAAAAGTTGATGATGAACTTCGACAAATCTTGATAAAAATGTGAGCGACTTGTTAGAATCCGGTGGAAGTAGCTCCACGAGCACAATACTGAGTGTAGACCAATTTTGGGGAGCGATTGGAAAAATCCTTGACGCGAATGGGGCTACAAAATATCCAAACATAACAAATTTCGCGAAAGCGTTATCATGTTTGCCGATCCTTCGATGCTTCGTGCAACAGTATCTTTTCTCAGGTGAATATAAACAAAACAAAAATACGGAATAGGTTTCTAAATCAACATGTGTCAGCTTTAATTACAACAAAAGACGGGATCAAAGAACACGGGGACTGTGTTTCCTTTAAACCAACTAGAAACATGATCAAAATGATGTCGACAAAATCTATGTACACCGAAAGCCGAAAGTGACGATTTGGAAGCAAATGTGGATAGTTGGATACGTAAAGTATGTAGTATGAGTATAATAATGCATAAGAAAATATTCTATGTTCCTTGTTGTTAAATGTTTTTATTGATTAAAGAAATTTCATTGAGTTCGTTGTGTATTTATTTCATTTCCATGAAGGCATATTTTTGGCATTTTTGGCGCTAAGTGTGGCAGATTTTGGCAGATTTTTGGCCCAGTCTGTGGCAGATTCTTCATTTATGAGATGGTCACACTGCCGCCCAGACCTCATCATTCGGCTATGAGCCCTGTGAGAGATAGGTCATGTCGCTTGCGTCTCCGCTGCACGAAATTTTACGTAAACCTGTTTGTTATTGTAATACGCCGATTTGAGTTCGTAATTTCATGTTTTATGTTATAGACTGAATACTTTGAATCAAATAGGCTTTTCATGTAACTATGGGCACATATAATTACGACCTAAGTTTATACTTGTTGCGTTTAATGTGTTATTGTTTCTGTGCTTATAAATATATAATTAGAAGAATAAAATATGGACAATTAGAGAAATAAAGTTCTACGAAGGATTTGTACAAGAAAGCGTCGTAATAAAATAGAAATTCATCCATGGCCAAGTGATTATGAAATATGTAACATTTTTACACAAATTATTTTCATAAGAGTCTTATATGACTGACTATGTTATAGATTATCGATTATGCATAATATAATTATATAAATTATTCTCACAATACATAGCTGCCACAGTTTTCAATTTTTGAAAGAGTAATAACATAAAATCGAATCATTTTATGTACTTATATTTCAAATTCATTAGCTTGTCAGAGCGCCTGGAGCGCTAAGATGCTGCCACGGCGAACAATTAACAGCGCTAATATGGCGCTCCGCAATCCGCACACAAGCGGTAACGAATGTTGTATTATTGTGTTGTGAACATAAACCTATTCAGGTACATCGGGTAAAACTTTGATTATTCATAAACTATTAGGTATTTATCAGTACATCTAATATCTTTTTAATTTCTAAAATCAATCATTTATAAGTAAGAAAGTGACGTCTCTGTTTGCTATAACACAAGATATAGTATTTTTTTAAATAATAAAGTACCTAACTAATTATCTTTATTGTAATTACAGTGAAGTTAAAGATTACAGTTCTGCAACGTCTTACAAAAATTTGACTGCAGTCATTCCTAACACGATTTGTTCAAGAGCTAGCCAAGAAATGCCAAACAATTTTTTTTAAAATTTGACTCAAATTCCGTAGTGATAAGCAAAAATTACAAGAGGGATAGCAGTGACTGGTTCGAATTGCGTAAGAATATGTTGACAGATTGAAATTCTGGTATAGTGGTAAAAAGAAGAGATAACAGCAGTAAAGCCAACTTAGTAAAAATTATTTTGTACAAATAAAATATTTGCAATGTAAAAGCAGTTGCGCATGGAGTCTAAAATGAACAACTGACATTGCAACAACTGGCGAAGCAAGAAAATGTAACAATCGAGCCTTGTGGATTATCCGTTTATTGGTGCCACGCCAGATGGATAAATAGGTCTAAACACGATTGTGGAAATGTAATGTTGTATAGTTGCCTATAAGAATGGCCTGGAGAATAGTATACGAGCAAATAAAAGACAAATATGGAAAAAAGATTAAAAAAGTGAACTGAATAGTCTAAACAAATATTGTAATTTTTATTATCAAATTCTGTGGCAACGCCACCTTACACGCAAACAAAAGTGTTTATTTGCTGTGTGGAGTGGCGAAAGTATACCACTTAAAAAAAGAAATTATAGAAAGAGATGATGTTTTCTGGGAGAATAAAATGAAAGAAAAGCTTGTGGCGTTTTATATGAATTGGCAGTTGCATGAAATTGTTGATTCTCGTCAAGCTCAAAGGATGGCATTGCGAGATCACGGAGAGGAAAATGTTTCATCAGTGCTTGAAATTTCAACAATACCAAGCCGTAAAAGGAAAGTAAATGAAACTGTGCCTCGTGAACAACAGCAAATATAAAGTATTGAAGCCTTATCACCTCACACACTGCCTTTAACTTTCGATGAGAATAAAGAAAACCTGCCGGGTTGTAGCAAACAGCTAACTTTTGATGAGCGTATTTCGTTCATAAATGATAAATGAATATAAATAAGTATCTTTTAATATTTATTTTCTTTGAAACAACACATATTTGATGCGAAAGAAAATTTTTATATTTTTCCATACAAACATGTATGAGGAGAGCTAACGAAAAAGCAGTACCTAATTCAAATTCTAACTCTATAATTTTCTAAGCGACATAGCAGTATCTCATGAATAAGGTATATCCACTTAAATTTTTGATATTTCATCTATTTTGAAAAAAAATAATGGGTTGGGTTTCGAAACGAGTCGCCTGAATTTGAGGGTATTGGTAGTGTAGGGGGCTTAAGGGAGTTCGTTTTAATCCCCTAAAAGTAATTTTGGCTGCCGGAGTTGCGTCTCAATATTTTTAAACAATTTCCAAAATTTCATAAATACTTTAAAACGGAACGTAGTTTTTATGCTTTAGTACAGTTTTACAAATCTAATTTTTAGGTTTTTAGGAAAAACGTGAAACAAAACGCAAAACCACCATCTTGGAATGATCGCATTGACAGCTAATGTCAAATTTGTTAGGTTAGGTTTGTCATGTTAGGTTTTCTTTTGACCCTTAATCCGAAAACAGGAGCCCTTCGCAGGGCTTCGTTAACCTTAGTTTATTAAACTAGTGTGATGAATGTGGAAGTTGGCAGTGCCATACACACCGATGTTTGTAGATATTTTCTTTTCAGAGGAAACCAAGTATTTCCGGCAAGTGAAAATGGTGAGGGGAGGTTTCGAGACCTCCCCTCCTCCCCCCAATCACTCACAACCCCTCAAAACGGTGACGTATTTCGAAACTTTTACCATTATAACTATACATATAATAACAATAAACATCCATATATTAATAAAATAAATCAACTTTTCTCGCTTAACTCGCTTTAGTTGAGATACGGCTTTTGCGCTTAGTAGGGCAGTATTGTGGTTTTTAGGGTACCTTAGCCAAAAATTTAAAAAACGGAACCCTTATAGATTCGCCATGTCTGTCTGTCTGTCCACCCGTATGTCAAAGCCATATGCAATAAATTTATTGCAAAACAGATTTGAAAACTGGCAGGAATGGAATTAGATGTAGGTATTCTATGAACTGCTTCACTATTTTTATACAAAAATAATAATGGCCTCTCCATACATGGAACTGACCTAATTATTTTTACCATCTTACGGCACGTAGGTATTTACCTACTTTCGTCAACTATCAATACCTATAACGTCTAATGTAAACCAATTTTTCTCATGGCTGCACTGAGAACAAAAATTGCGCTATGCCTATATTGTACAAACAGAATGATGTATGTAATATAAATTTTAATATCAGTATCTCAATTCAATATGCTAAAACGTTTTGCTTGCGATCTTGAAATATTGGAATACGGATGTCGCCAGAATACGGCCGCACACGACGAGAATGAAGGGGGGCGCCCCGCAGTAGACGGAGCTAAGCTCCCTTCACCTCCCCTGCTTCACCCCCTCATTTACCAAAACAGTCGCTTAGGACAGCGCCTTAACAGAGAAATGAAACTACATCACAGACCATATGGAGTGACTGTTTTAATGGGACATCAGTAACAGGATACATTTAATGTTGACGTACTTCCTACAAATTAAAATATTTAACTGTTTTGTGGTTATGACACAGCGTGCATGCAACTCATCCGCACTATCATATCCACGACATTAACTTAGAAAGATATTATTTTCGTTTTATTTATCAAAAGAAGTGCATCATGCAACTATAATTTTATTAGTTCATAACACAAATTTAGGGATGTATAGGTATTCGTATTAATAAACCCGGTATTTTTTACTAAAGAATTTCCTTTCGATGGCCTTTTATCATAGATTACTAAATAGTTATTGCTTTTATGACGTATTTGGCGCGTTCAGCTTTTTCTGAAATGACTGAATCAAAATATAGCTTGTTTTAAAAATGTAGTTTTGAAAAGACGTCAGCAAAAAAAATTTGAGCTCCACTTCACAAAAAGCAATTATTACATATATTAAGGTATTACAATAACTAATATCAAATAAATCACTGTGATTTCGTAACCTGATGGCTTGAAAAAGATCGACGGAATTAGATGTACAATACACAAATTGTATTATGAGGGAATCTGGCGCTCAATAACCCAATAAGATAAGTACCTTTAGCTAGAAAACGGTTTTGTGAACAAAAGTATGATTGATCCAAAATATTTCCTATTCAAAATACTTTTCTTTCGTGTTGAACTAGATTTGTATTACGGCATCACTTAATGCGACAATGCCTTATTTTTATGACGATTCTGAAATGCTCTAGAAAGCTACATCCGTCACCTACGTAATCGCCCACAAATGTTAGGAAAATTCCTTTTTGTTATATGACCCATATACATGGTAGTCTTGTTTGTAGGTATGGCTCGGTTATTCTATGTTAATCGAAATTACTAGGCACCGAATATTGCTAAAAAGAAAGCTCATGAAGGAATTGAAACTATGATTTTCCGCTTGCTCAGTCATTAGTGCTACCGTTTATAAAATTAATAATATTTTATTTAATTTTATTTTAAAATAAATAATAAATGTATATTAATAAACTGATGAAAATTTTAAAGTGCTACCACACCTAGGTACTCGTAAATTGCATGCCTTATTGTTCACTGCAAATAACGGCAATCCTTGTGAACCATTAGGTAATAAAATAATATGTTTTATATATGTCTAAGACATGGTATATCGCTATTCATTTTGGTTGCAGAAGTCAGACTTCCGAACTGAGGAAAAGCTGATACTCTGTTATATCTTGTTAAAACTAGTCAGCGAGATTGAGCAAACTCATTAAGCGTTTTTGATCTTAAATAATTAAAAAGGTTATTTAATAGAAATTCTTTAGCCAGATATCAGTATTCTGGTAGGCATTTGTTTTGGACAATACCCCTTCCCTCTTTGCAGAAAACTCAAGATTCTTTTCTTGGACGCTAAAGGTTCGTTAGTCCTCGAAATATTCTCGTGTACAAAATGCCATCCTTCACACCCACGTCATCGATCGTCGTCATCGATCAGATAGCAAAATATTTAGTAAATACTTATCCGAAGACTCGATATTCTGGTGAGTTATGGTGGGAACTTTCTTGCTCGGGCATTTTAATGAACCGCCTTTATAACAGAATAGTTGGAAAATATTTTACTACGTGCATTCCTTTAGCATATTGGCTTGGCTTATGGATCTGTAGCTAGCCATTTCAATATTTAAAAAAGACTTCAAATGCATAGTTAGCTCCAATTTCTATTTAGCTAAGTACATGCAAGGGAAAATATTTGTGAAAAAAAATCGAAACATACATTACTGTGACTTGTAAAGTATTATTTTAATCAGTTCCGTAGTGGACATCGATATGTCAACTGGCCGATTAACATTTTAAAAGATATCGTTAGGTTTTCTTGTGACCCTGCATCTAAAACAGGCGCCTTATGAAGCTGGGCTCCGTCATCTTAGCTTATTAAACATCGTCTCCTGACTCCACATTTCATTATAGCGTGGCATGGCGATCACGCTACGCTGCATCGGAGTGCTAAGGCAAGTAATTCTTATCGTATTTATTACTTTGACTTCTTTGACCTGCGTTTATGAATAACATCCAGATGAAGTGATTAATTTATAAAATTGTCTAGGCAATTGAGTTATTATTTATATTGACCAGTCATTATATATAATTTTATATTAATCACTATGGCTGTAACATTAACACTACGAGCAATAATAAGTCGTAGTACCCAGTAAAAGAGGGTTGTCTGACTTTGACAACTATGTGTGTCGGGCTGTATATCTCTCTATAGCACCGTAGCTCCTTAGCAAGTGATATATACGCTTTTTGGATTTTAAATACTTATAACAGGGAGACTGCGCAATCATAACGCGTTCACTTTGAATTACTACACTTGTTTTGCAACAAAATTTTACCTTATAAAAAAATGGTCGTAATTTCGGATTAGATTCAGTAAATTAAGTTGTAGATAGTAAATCTAATACTTACAAGATCTGACTTATTTAAGCGGTAGACACTACACCAAACGCCTACTCTGACACTAAGTGTCACAAAATTTACAATCATAATATATCAACCTTTATTATATATATCCACAAACCACAAAACATTAAAATTTAGATAGATTACGCTCTATTTTAGGATAATTATGATTGATATTGCAACTATAGTACGCTTTAGTAAGTGGTGTCGGATATTTATCCAGGATCATTACTAAACATTACATAGCGTACCTATTTTACTAGTTGACAAGCTTGTTGATTACGTAAATAAGTATCTCATCTACAAGGAAACTCATGTATGTTCAGAATAGCACTGTTATGTCCTTAAGGGACTTTATACACCTAAGTATGTAGTCTGATATTAAATAGTGCGTTAATGTAGAGCATCAACGTACTATTTACATGAGAAAGGAATACACCAGTATTCCTTGAGGACTATGTTAAGTAGTAGCATATGTGGTTAATTCAGTATTCTCTAGTTTTGCTTTAATGCCTTGAAATTAATACCCAATAGTAAAAAGCTTTTAAAAGTGCTGATTGTGTATTTTCCTGCCTGGCGTTCATTACATCAAGCATCGATTCATGCAGGCTCCCATTCCAGTTCGGCAGACTACATCAATTCCTGCCTCCTCAATTAATTAATAGTATAGGCAAGGTAAGTCTTATTCTCTCTTGCCATGAACTTTTATTCAACTTATGGATAGAGTCTAACAATAGGTAAAGTTAAGTAATTTTAAACCGTATTTGATAACAATTTTTAACCGACTTCAAACAAAAAAAAAAGGAGGAGGTTCTCAATTCGACCGGCATATTTTTTTTTTCGATGTATGTACACCGATTTCGCCGAGGTTTCTGAACCGATTTACGTAACTCTTTTTTTGTTTGATGCGCAATAGTTTCGAATTGGTCCCATAAAAATTTGATTCATGTAGGCCCAGTAGTTTTTATTTTATGAGCATTTTTTTATTTCCTTTCACCTATCCTTAAGGCTGAAATTCCTATGAATAATAATTGTGACGGCTGGTGTCATGCCAAATTCTCATCACTACGGTCACCAAGGACTACTGACGTCTACACTTTATGCGTCTACACTTGGTCTACACGATAAACTGGCCGGTCGTCAAACATAATAATTAGCAAAAAGGTTTGAAGACTATTTCATTATTTGGAAATGACAGTTTTAAGTTAGATGACGATGAGTGTTCGCTAAATTCGCCGCTAATTGATAACAAGGCGATGGCCGTGCTGATAATACATCCGCTTTACGTTTTGAAGGCGTGGGTTCAAATCCCAATCATAACAGTTAGTGGATTTTGGTTTTTATGAAGTTTGGAAAATGTTTATGAATATATTTTGGCAAATATTTTTTTTTATCTTAGGTAGATTTGAAATAAACTAAAGTATAATTGGTCTATAAGTAGGGTTAACATTATAATGTCCAATAAAATAAAACTAATTATATAACTAAATTACTATCCTAAACTATAAAACAGCAAAAGTATGAAAAAAAAAAGTAAATAAAATATAATAAAAAAATAAATTCCTCCGCAACGCTGTCGAGCGATAGCGTGCCCAGAAGGCTGGCAGCATTGCCACGTTGAATGGCAATGCTTATTCTCTCAGCGAGATATAAAGCAGCCCACGGGAAGCATAGATCAGCCTTCTGGCAATTTCTTTGTATAATGCGCGTGCACTAGGGCCCCATGGCCCCAGCGTTTCCACCCCAAACGGCTCAAAAACCTAATTACCAGCCAGGTTTCCGTATTTGCGCCGTTTGAGGGTTTTCGCCGATGCAGCAGCAGCGCCAGCATCATCAAAATATTTTTTAAATATTTCGAATAAAAATTAGAAAATTCTAGAAACTTCAAAAAGGAATGGACAGACTGCCTCGTTGGTCTCGCGGCATATATGTGCGCGTGGGATTGGGAGGTCTCGGGTTCGATTCCCGGGTCGGGCAAAGTGTTATTGGGTTTTTCCGTTAGGAAATTCTCAGTAGCAGCACGGAGTCTGGTAATGTGCCCGGTACGGCATAGGCTTGCCCCCTATTACGTGGTGACCTAAAAATTCAAGTATTGTCTTATCTGTGTTCATGGGAAATGTGGGTGTAATATTACACCTCTGCTACTAAAGGGGTAGCCTTTGGGGATACAGGGGTGAGTCTATAAAAAAAATATGTCAGACATCGGGTGTTGGGTTTTGTATACGTATTTAAATTGGATGACAATGAAAAGTTATTATGACATAGAGCTGCCCTGATGATGGAATCGAAAGGTGGCCATAGGAATAATTTAGGAACTCAGTAATTGACAAAATTTTATAGAGTTGGGGCTCGTTCTCGTCCGATGAAGGAGTCAGAAGGTGGCGATACGAACTCAGTAATTACAAAAATCTATTTGAATTGCACAATGATGATAATGGTGACTTCATGCGGTAATGCCATGATTTGTCGATTAATATTAATGAGACCAAGTCTATTAGCTCTCTGCTCAATAGACTGATTTGCTAGACGCTCTTGGATCTTACCGAGTCTAGAATTATACTGTTTAAGAGTTTCTTGACGTTAACGTGATTTCATATATGCTTTCCTGGCCAACAAACGCTTTTCAGGATCTTTAATAGTCTCACAAGAACGTAAAAGTGTGTCCCGAAGAGCATTTTACAGAGACGACTACTTTTATCCGTTCCCGTTTCTTGAGATCTATATTTCAAGCCGCGCAGCACCTTTTGTAGGTCTACCTATAACTAGTTGACAATACAACAATAGGTTCACTAAAAAGTATTAAATAAAAATAACTACGTTAAAAACAACCGACTTCAAAAACGAAAAAGTGAAAAATAATAAAGATTTAACATACATACATACATAGACTCACGCCTGTTTCCCCGAAGGGGTAGGCAGAGGCATATTAAACGCCCACTTTTCGCCAGTGTTTTGATCCCACGTAATAGGTGGCGAGCCTATTGCCTATAAATATAAATATATAAAGATTTAAAATTAATTAAATACTACCTATTATTTATGTGTGTTACTAATTGGTTTAAAGTCGGTGCCAAATCAAATTTCAAAAGCCTTTAAATTAAAGAAGGCATTTCATAATTCACATGAATTCACATTCTGTTCAATACATTTTCGTATTAATTTTTTTCATTATTCTTCGTATAAACTGAAGCTGCTTATAATATTAAGATCAAATTGCTCGTAATTAGGTTTATTTATGCATCTTTATCTTTATAGTAGTCATTTCGTTGTATTAATTTGCTCGTATTCATTTAAGTGATTAAAATATTATTATTTGTTTAAGGCTTGGCACAGACTTCAAACCTATTAGTAAACAGAACATATAAATAATAAGTAGTATTTAATTAATGTTAAATCTTTATTATTTTTCACTTTTTCGTTTCTGAGGTCGGTTGTTTTTAACGTGGTTATTTTTATGTATTATCTATAATTTGGCGTTCTAACAGAATTCTATTTTTAGAAACGCCGAGAAATCCTATCAAGTATAGAATTATAACAAAGTAAAAGCGAAGCAATAATCACCATTATTGATTTTGTGTCCAATTTCAACTTGATACGACATTCGTAAGCATCGGTGCTTCACATTCAACTGATCCGCGATTGTAATATGTCTTTCTCGTCTCACATTACACAAAGAGTTAAGGTGACTTGAAGCATAAGAGATGTCGCCCGTTTTTCGATTTAGAATGTGTCTCCGAACGCTAATTTGAATGAGTGAAACATTACATACGTGTGAATGCTTTATCACGTATGAGAAATTATTTTCATACATCAGTGCCTTCACGAACTGTTTATTGAATATGTTGAATTTTAATCAAAGTATATTTTTAACATTTTTTTATTCAGAAGCATGTAATTTAAATAACAGCGCGTACAGTAAAGAAGGTATAAGTAATTTATTCAATGATATACTTATTATAGCAATACCCTTAGGTAATTTAATTGATAATTTATTTCTTGTTTGTCGTATTCTTCATAGCTGAATGTCGTGCCTGCTGTTGTAAGAACTTGTGGTGGCTAGTTAAACACTACCCTGACTTCCACATGTCTTGAGCTCTCAAAAAGCCTTGTTAACTAAACAGTAAAATACTTCTTAGAAATAAATAGCTTTAGACCGAGTGATATGTTATTTGCTCCAATCCACGTAGATACCATACAGCCAGCTCAGAGATTCAAAGCCCCTTCCCCTACCCTCAAAAGCATGTGGTTTCTTCCAAAAACCAATGATCCCTTAAATAAACCATCCATCACCAGCTTTAACCCCTAAAACACAGTTCTGGATCCGCACTAAGCCAGCAAATAACTAATCACAAACAAAACGAGCTCACAATACAATCCGCATTCGAGTTAACCATAGAGCTTATAATTAAACATCTGCACATGAAACTCGTTGTCAAAAAGCACTTATGCCGAACAATGAGGTTGTATCCTGTGTCGCCGGTGCCGTGACGGTGCGGTGCCATTAGCAAGTTTGTTGTATAATAACTGTGACAACGCTGACATGGCTTTTTGCGTACACAACTTAATATTATAGGTAAAGCGGATTGAATTTCTTTATTTTACTCAGTCTGTATAATGGTGGATAGGTACTGCATTTTGATTATAAAAGTGAAGACAGAAGGATTTGGCCTACTATACCACAGTGGTTTGATGTCGGATTGTCCGTCTCTTCGCTTTATATTATATTTTCGCTTTATATTATATTACTCTTCGCTTTACTTTATATTCTATACTATTTGCTTTATTTGCTTCTCACACCACGGAAAGAAATGGAAAAAAGAGCGGATACCCGAAATTCTCTTTTAAAATAATCCTACGATGAAAAACATTATAATTGTAAATTATTACGAAGTTAAGAAATACAATTAAATGGCAAAATAAATATGAACTAAGTTTTCTTTCTTCAGTTTCATGAAACAATATCGGGTGATTTATGAAAACTAATAGTGCTACACTTTTCTTTTTCACAAATTCTTTAGTTGATTTACCTAGATATAGAATATGCGTGGGCAAGACATTTAATTCAAACAAAAAATTCGATCACATTTTTAGAATAAGTTTAGAACCCAAGAAATGTCCTCGACATATCTATAATATAAAAATTGGGCAAGTGCGAGTCGGACTCGCGCACGAAGGGTTCCGTACCATCATCTATAAAAGAAAATAACATTCGTTGTATGTATACTTAAATACTTTTTAAGTTTCAACCTGTTTATTAAGATGAGTAACAAATTGCTTAAAAATTACGTCTGTTGTATGGGAGCCCCCCTTTATTATTTACCTTTTTTTATTTAATTATTTCTTTTGAAAGGTAATATACAACTACATATTCTGTGAAAATTTTAAGCGTCTACCTGTTACAGTTAGTAATTTTGAGCAAAAATACGACAAAAAATCACGTTTTTTGTATGGGTTTTTTTTTTGTATTTGTTGTTATAGCGGCAACCGAAATACATAATTGAAAATTTTAGCTTTCTAGCTATCACGGTTTATGAGATACAGCCTAGTGACAGACAGACAGACAGACAGCGTAGGCTTAGTAATAGGGTCCCGTTTTTTACCTTTTAGTTACGGAACCCTAAAAATGAATCGCTGAATGTGTTGCTAAGCGCAAATCTCGGGAGCAGCTGAACCGATTTCGCTAATTCTTTTTTTATAATATTCCTTGAAGTACGAGGATGGTTCTTACGGAGAGAAAAATTAAACGAAAACAAAATTCAAGAATCGGCTGCTAGGCGGTACAAAGTTCGCCGGGTAAGCTAGTTTCAAATAATTTAGTCTTGTTTAATTTATTTATATTTCTAATAAGTACAATTAAGTTACTATTGTAAACATGTAACTTGTTCAATCAAGATTTCAGAATTAGAAGGCAGTGATGGCCCAGTAGAGATTCCAGCAGGCTGCCAAGCAAACAATATCCAGTTCAAACCCACTGCGTGCACCACTGACGTTTTCAGGTTATGTGCGCAGTTGTTAAATAATTATCGCCAGTACCTCGGAGAGTACGTTAACCCGTCGTTCCCGGCTGTCATAAAAATCATCAACTTTGTAAGTGCTCTGATCTAAACCAGGGTTGTTACGGATGCAAAATTTAAGATATCCGCGGATGCAGAATGCGGATGCCGATTATTAGAAGTTCACATCCACGGATGCGGATTCGATGCAGATGCGGATTTTGGGACTTTAAAAGGATTTTTATGATTACTTATTTAAATTTTAAGTGCACAAATAACTGAAAATCAATTTAATTTTAAATTTTTATTCATTTATTAATATTTAAGAACAAAATTACACAAGTTTTTAGTTTTACTTATGGACGCAACAGAATTTTGAGCTTCGAGTTTCATAATAAAAAATCTTTGTTTTATAATGAAACTTAATAATTGGTGAATAATATTTCATAAATAGTAATATTGCAGTCTTCTCACCTTCCAACCTGTTTCTTAGTGGATTATTTATTAACCTAATAATAGCTAATTTGGAGAGAATTTAAAATTCACAACGGTTAACTTTCCACCAAAAAAATTATTTTTGCTAATAGCGAGAATCTAAATATGTGGCAATGCTTAAAAGTTGTTATCTTCCAAAGAAGAAAATTTCTTAAACAAACGCGAAACACGTGCCACTCTGGCTCCGCCCACTTTCTTTACATGCGGTTACTTGTTGATGTGAATCTGCATTCGTAAAAACTCTGCATTAATTGATGCGGATGTGAATGCGGATGCAGCTGTCTGAATTCCGCATTTACGGATGCGGATGCGAATATTCGTAACACCCCTGATCTAAACCATGGAATCTCGGTGGGTCCGGATCGGGCCCAGAGGTCATTCGGCAGTCGCTCTATTATGAAACGAATACCCTGTCAAGCCTTTTTAGACCAGTAAGCGGACCCTAAGCACCAAGACGAGAAGTCTAGGCAGCAACCGGAAAAACGCCAAAACGATGATCATTCTTATCAATAATTCAGAATGTCGCCATTAAACCAATAATACTTAATATATTATACCCACAATTCAGTTTATACTACTCTGTGTACACTAATTAACTTCAGCTTCAACAATGATAAAAGCTTAATTGCCCACAGTAATTAAGCTTATTAATTATTGGATAGCAACATTAACGAGTTGTAAATCAAAACATTTTGTAAATCAGGAGAAAATCGAGTTTAAAATATTTCTTAGTTTTTGTCAAAACTAAATTACGGTATCGTAGTTATAGAAAATGTATGAATGGAAATAGTAGCGTCTACATGAATTTTATAAGATGACTAGAGGACGCCAGCAGCTATGCCTGCAATTTTTTTTTAATTTACCCGTTATGGCCGATCCCGTGGGAATTTCGGGAAATCCCTTCTTAGTGCACCCCTACGGTCCCCAAGGAACATACATGCCAAATTTCAGCTTCCTGCGCCCAATAGTTTCGGCTGTAGCGTGTCTGTCAGTCAGTCAGTAACGCAAGGATTTTATATATTAAGATTTACTTATTTATTTTTATTTTTACTGTATTTATTCAATAAGCCCCATTTTCCATTTGTAAAATCATTAATATTACGTATAAAAGGCATAATTAACCAAATGTGACTTTCCATTCTAACATTTTGTGGAAAAAAGGTTAAATATTAAAATGAAAAGCCATATTAATTCAAACACATCTACCCACTTGTGACCTCTTCATGTAATCTAAACTAGATATGCCCTTTTCTAGTACTATCACAAAAATAATTGCTCAGTTGTGCCCTTTTAGGTTATGGTACTTTTGTTTATTGTGGTTATAAAATTATACAACAAATATTAGCAGATAGGCCTTTTTCTCCTGATTCCAAATATGTATAAAACTCAATTTCGAAAATAAAATTAGTTTTGCCCTTTTTCGTTATGACGGCAGGATTATGCTCAGACTCGAAACAATGAATTCATATTTTTTGCCTCGTGCGAGCATCGAACCCAGAATTCTCAGTGCAGTCCTGATCGGTTTAACGACTACTTACGCCATACTATATGCCAAGCATTCTTGAAGGAAGAGCTCACTGCACTATTCTCTTTCTAAATTGTTCTATTTGAAATATTAGTTAACAATTAAATACGCGCATAACTTCAAAAGGACGCTGGTGCGCGCCGCAGATATGAACCAAGCACACTACACTACACACTGTTTTTGTTGGTCTCTCCACAACGCTATCGCTGTCTCATGATGAACGCTCACTTTGTTATTTTATACTATGCAAAATAATATATTTTCCAGCAATGTAAGTCTGTTATAATACCCACAAAGGTAAATATTAATAATAGATTTATGATTCTAATAGATGGCCGGTTGGCGTAGCGGGAAGGTCTTGGTCTGGGTGTTTCTATATATAATATGTATGTATTTACAAAAAAAATGTATATATGTATGTTTATCCATTATCGAGTACCCAAAGTACAAGCTCTGCTTAGTTTGAGACCAGATGGTGTTGTGTAAATGTAGTAGAATATTATTATTAAAACTAAGGCCCTTCTCTCACGAAGCTATTCAAGTGCTACGGGACTGAGATGCAAACCATGATCGAATACTGGTATGCTACTTTTTACCGCACACGGTGCTACGCTAATGAGACTATATTTTATCATTTGAAGAACAACATTCGTACGACGATGTCTAGTGACTCTAGCGATGAAGACAATTTTGCTTCTGTATTTATATGACAAGAATAAACGAAAATATAAAAGAAGATTCTGGGTGCACCCGTATATCGAAAAAATATTAATTGTAGGGCATTTGTCGAGGGACGAGTTGTCATTTTTATAGAATCATATTATTATTTGAATCTTTATCTGAGAAATTATCTTGCCAACTATTTAAATAATAACCCCACTGCTTCGCTTATTTAAATTATTGTGTATAAATTTAATGTATACCTATAAATGACCTGTTATATTGTTTTTTTTCTAAATTTCAATCCATGCCTTTTATGTAACAGCTTTTATTACGTACTCTGGCAGCTTATAATTATACAAACATGGAAATTTTCTACCTCCTGCACAAAAATAATATTAAAAGTTTGTTCCGCCGCCATTTTGTAATGCGACGCATATACTACTCGGGTAGCGTGCGACCAGCAAGACGGTAGCGTGCGACTGACATCAAACGCGTCGTCATAGCGTCTCGTCATGTGCGAAATTAGCTGAATATGTATGGCGGCTACTCACAAGCGACGCGTAGCATACGGGTACAGAACACAAATCGTTTGAGAGTAGCTTCGTGAGAGAAGGGCCTAATATTCCCGTGTTCGTCAATTCGTTCGAAATTTAAACGTATTCCATTGCAAAATGACTGCTCAATGAATAAAAACTGAGCTGGAATTAACTTTTACAATCAGACACCTTTAGCAATCCTGAAGCCTAACATTGGAACAAGTTTCAAATTTGATCTTTAAATAAGTTTAAACTTAATGAGGTTACTTTGCCCCTGGTGAAGTTAATCACCCGAAACTTTGTTTTTGTAATAAAAACTACTTAGTCCTTCTTTCGGCACTTTTGATAATTAAAAAGGGAAGATTAACTTGCAGCTTTACTTTCTGGCACGGGTGGACAAGTTATCAGATGCAATCGACAAAGTTAATCAAGATTTACAAGCGATAAAGATGTGGTCTGATGGATTCGGTCTTTGCGTGAATCCATCCAAATGCCAGGCTATCGTTGTGGGAAGTTCGCGCATGATTTCTAGAGTAGACTTCACAAGCCTGCCATCTGTTACTTTCAATGGATGTGTAATACCATTTGCTACAACCGTGAAAAATCTTGGTTTATACATAGATGCCACTCTTGATTGGCGGGCTCAGATTGCAGCAGTTAGCCAGAAAGTTTTCGGGACTCTTCGCTCTCTTTATCGCCTGAAAAACTTTCTCCCTTCAAAAACTAAAGCAATGCTTGTGCAATCTTTAATCTTCCCCATAATTGACTATGGTGATGTTTGTTATCTCGACCTGAATGCAGACCTGCTCAATAAACTTGACCGACTTCTCAATTATTGCATTCGATTCGTTTTCAATCTTCGTAAGTTCGACCACGTCTCGAGATTCCGTACTGAATTAAAATGGTTGCCAATTCGTCAGCGACGGAATTTGCGTACGCTGACGACTTTATACTCACTTCTCCACTCCCCTAATGCCCCTTCTTATCTAATGCCTAGTTTCCAATATCTCTGCTCCAACCATGTTAAGAACTTGCGATCATCTGATAACCTTCTTCTTCTTTGTCCATCTCACAGTTCTAATCTAGTTCATTCTTCTTTTCATATCCAATCTATCCTACTCTGGAATGCTCTCCCTCCTGAAATTAGGATGGCCACTACTCGAGACACATTCAAGTTCAAGGTTCGTCAGTTATATCGTGGATTGTCGGAAGCTTGTCAGTAGCAGCGCTCACTTATTACCTATTTAGCAGTTTTAATTTATGAAATATTTATGTTTATGTAGAAATGATAGTTATAATATATATATTTATTTATGTATTTATATATAATTAATATATTTCAACGTGTATATTTATTCGTATGTATGTATTTTGTATGTATATATAGGGCGTATATATTCGTATATATGTATTATCTTGTATAATATTCTATTGTTATATTAAGATTTCTTGTTTTATTCTCTAAAACACACCTGCCACTATCATCTCTGCATCACCCTAAGGTTAACTGGTAGAAAATGCCTTTGGCATTAAGTCCGCCTTGTGCAAATGTATTGCAGGAAGTTTAATAAATAATGTGACGTCGTGCCCCGGCGCCCGCGAGCCTCGCTACGAGTGACGCACAGCAGTGGGGCGCCCCGCTCGCCCCCTCCCGCTCGCCGGCCTTATATATACCGGGGACACACGTGGTTTGGCCCTTTTTGCTCCGGGACAACACGACCAAAGCTGAGTACCCCATCTGAAGACCTGTGAAGTGCCAACAACGTCGCTCACGCCCTGGATAATAGTCTCTTCTGTTGTATGTGTATAACTGGAATTATAACGCGAGTTTAAACTTTCCTGGTGATATTTTTTATTTATTTCCCGTAAGTCAACCTAATTATCTCTCTTTAATTGCTCGGCGAGTGATCGATCCCGGCTACCCCGTGGAAATCAATCACCCGTGCGACATTGGCGCCCAATAGAATTTTTAATTATATTTTTAAAACGTAAGTTGGCACTTTACAGGTGAGTGAAATAATTTCTTTTTCTCTTGTATATTTTTCTCCTGTGTGTGCATATACTCTGGTGTGGTGAATTGCGTACAGGCACAGTTTCTATCTATTTTGGTTGGCCATAAGCAATTTAACTGTGTAAATAACATAACGGTGATTTAATTAACGTCGGTCTAAAATCACGTTCCACCGCGGGCAGCGTGTTGAGCCGCCAACCGGTTCTAACCGCTTAGCCGTTGAACTAACGTGCCTCGTGTTCGCGAAAAAATATTGTGATTCAACCTTTGAGTGACCTTTAAGAATTTTTTTTAATCCTTTACCCATCATCACACCATTGTATAATTTAGTGTATTTCAGTTTTTTTTTAGCACGGTATTCGATTTTCTGGCGATATTTAATTTTTTTTCTAGTGCCGGCGTAAATACTTAGATTTTCTATTATTGTTTTGTAATAATGGCTTACATTATAAATTTCTCATTATTAACTAAAGCGGAATTAGAATATGAGACCACAATACGCGGCGTTTCAAAGCCTGACGATCCCCGCAAACAAATCGCTAAACTTTCAGTTAAAACTCCCTCAGAGGATATATTATCTTCACCCTTCCCACCAGAGGAGGATGTGGCAGAAGTGGAAAAGTCGTTATTAAGATCAAATAAACACTTATCTATGTTGGAAGCATACTATACTTCCGAGCTTCAACAGAAGGTCAAAACCGTGCTACACCATTGTTTTCATCGACTGAATAGGGTGGATACCGGCAGTCTGGATATAAAAAAAATTGAGTCTGTGTGGAATAAATTTAATGACTTATATGTGAAATTACAATTAATCACGAGCCGTAGTTCGCGGTCGGATTGCTCAGTGGCAGAGGGAAACACTTCCTATAATTACGACCGTAAGCTTTTTTCGGAATTAGGTAAATTCAAATTTAACGGTAAATCATGTGTAAGATCCTTTATCGAAAAAATTGTTGAATTTATGTCCTGTAGATCTATTCCACACGACATGATGTTGTTTTTCGCTTTTGAAATATTTTCGGGTGACGCATTAGTTTGGTATCGTTCTGTTAAAAATAATGTAAAGACTTGGTTAGAACTATGCGAACTTTTGAAACGAGATTTTAGTCCGCATAACTACGATTATCGGCTTATGACGGAGATTCGTCAGCGCTCACAGGGCGAAAACAAATCAATAACTATTTACGTGGAAAAATGCACGGTCTGTTTTCGCGACTTAGCTCTCCTATCGCTGATTCGGAGAAGCTAGAAATTTTACTAAATAATATTAGACCTTGTTACACTAATTGTCTGCTCACTGCAAAGGTTGTTGATGTTGATAGTCTGGTCGAAGTTTGTCGTCTTTTCGAAAATTACCAAAGTCGCAGTAAGCAATTTTCTGAACCCCCTAAAGTTTCAAAGAATACTGTAGCACCCGATCTAGCGTATAATTATCCGTTTTCTAATTTTTCTTCAAACAAAAATGTTTACAATCATAATCACTTCAATAAATATAACTCTGTCGCTGATACATCGAGATACAAGTCTGTACCACAAATTAACGCCGTATCGAGTACTTCTAATATAAATAAATTTTTTTGCGTGCGTTGTAGATGCAATTCGCACTCATTACGTAATTGCCGTCAGCCACACTACCTAATCTGTTTTAAGTGCGGCACAAAGGGTTTCAAGGTGTCAGACTGCCCCAATTGTAAATCTAAGTCGACCCCTACAGTTTCAAAAAACTAGTTAACAAGGATTGTGGAAAATCAAATTATACAACTAATTGTAATAAAACAGAGTGGAATAATTGGTTGGACTTTTTAAAAAAATTCTTTAGTAGCTATCATATTTCCTCAATCCGTAATTCTAAAGTAGAATATTTACCTTACGTTACTCTAAAATTAAACGGAATACCTACCACTGGTCTTTTAGATTCTGGATCTTGCGTTACAATTTTAGGTAATAATTTGCATAACTTATTTTTGAAAGACAATGTTTTGGATAAATCGAAACCTTTAAGGTTAATAACAGCTGGCGGCGAACGATTTGAGTCTTTGGGATCGGTGTTTCTACCCTTTGAGTTTCAGGATAAATTGATTAACTTAGAAGTTCATGTTGTACCTGGGATTCAAAATTCCCTTATCCTTGGCATGGATTTTTGGCGAAGCTTCGGTTTATTTCCTAACAAATTAGAGTCTGTTTTGATTGTGAACAAGTCTGACGCTCAAGTAATGGAGTTGCAGGCAGTTCCCCCTACACATCTTGTCTCTTATGATCATCTTACAGTCGACCAGAAAGCTACCGCTGACAACATTATTTCTAAATTTACCGATATTTCATACGAGAAGCGGGGTCTCGGTTGCACAAATATTATTTCTCATTCAATTGATACAGGTGATTGCCCCCCTATTCGGCAAAGATTTTATCGCATGTCTCCCGATAAACAAAGAATTTTAATAAAGCATCTTGACGACATGCTCTCAGAGGATGTTGTTGAACGATGTGAAAGCCCGTGGTCAAACCCGGTCATTTTGACCCCTAAGAAGAATGGTGAACTGCGTTTCTGTTTGGACAGTCGTAAATTAAATTCCGTTACAAAAAAAGATGCTTATAGCTTGCCTTACATTTCGGAAATTTTAGATAATCTGAGAGATGCTAAATACTTGTCTAGTTTAGACTTGTCTAAATCCTTTTGGCAAACATTAATTAAAGAAGAGGACCGTTGCAAAACAGCCTTTTATATTCCTACGCGTGGCACATTTCAATTCAAAAGAATGCCCTTCGGTCTTACGAATGCGCCAGCTACTCAACAACGATTAGTGGATATTTTATTTTATGGTCCAGAATTTGAAAATAAGGTTTTCTGTTTTATCGATGACATAATCTGTATCACGTCCAGCTTCAACGAGCATATTACTCTTTTATTACGCATTCTTGATAAACTAAAAAGCGCTAATTTAACAATTAATCTCGAAAAATGTCAATTTTTTAGAGATAAACTAAAATATTTAGGCTATGTTGTCGACTCTAGTGGATTGCATCCCGATCCGGATAAAGTAAATTCAATGAAAAATTATCCCACTCCTTCTAATAGAAAAGAAGTACGTCGATTTTTAGGCGCAGCCTCGTAGTACAGACGTTTTATACCGAATTTTAGCTCTATTGCTGCACCCTTAAATAAGTTAAAATCTCAAAGTAAAAACGCACCTCAATTCTGTTGGACGACAGAGGCTAATTAGGCGTTTAATAACCTAAAGAATTGTTTGATTTCCTCCTCGGTGTTGGCTTGTCCTGACTACTCGCAACCATTTGAAATACACTCAGATGCTAGCGATTTTGGTCTTGGCGCGATCCTCTGTCAAAGGTTAAATGGTGAGGAAAGAGTCATAGCGTACTATAGCAAATCACTCACTAAGCAAGAAAAAAATTACAGTGCCACAGAGCGCGAGGCCCTGGCTGTTCTATCTGCTATAGAACACTGGCGTTGTTATGTTGAAAATGGTAAAAAGTTTATTGTTTACACAGATCACGTTGCTTTGAAATGGTTCTTGACCTTAAATAAC
This sequence comes from Euclidia mi, assembly GCA_944739405.2. Lineage (NCBI taxonomy): Eukaryota > Metazoa > Arthropoda > Insecta > Lepidoptera > Erebidae > Euclidia > Euclidia mi. Next base: position 74,314,646 of record OX123184.2, on the reverse strand, counting down.
CCTACTGGCCGGTTAGCCAGATGGGGAGTTCGCTTATCTTCCTATAATTTCGAAATACGTCATCGTCGGGGTTCCGATAACGTTTTACCTGATTTTCTGTCTCGCTCTTTACCCGTTTCTGCTATTGCTAATGATATAAATATAGATATTAATTCTAATCAGAATTTACCAGTTTCTACTAATGATCCTTGGTATTTAAACATCTACAAAGGCTGCTTAAGTTCTCCGACTTCCTTTGTTAACTATCAAGTAATAAACAATAAATTGTATTGTTTCAAAAAAACATTAAACCCTCTCACTAGAGAATTTCAATGGAAAGAGGTTATTCCGTCTGACCAAAGAAATGACATTCTAAGGGAGAATCATTCTTCGCCCACTGCTGGACGTCTGGGTATTTTTAAGACATACAAACGTCTCGCACTTAATTACTTTTGGCCTGGTATGTACACCGATGTTGTCAAGTTCGTCAGTTCATGTGAACCTTGTATCACCCATAAACACCAAAATCACCCAAATTTAGGTCTAATGGGAAAACCCAAATCATGTCAAAAGCCCTTTCAGACGATTAGTATTGATTTGATTGGTCCATTGCCTCCCAGCAGAAAACAAAACACTTTTATATTTGTGGTCAGTTGTTGTTTCTCTAAATATTGTTTACTTTTCCCCATTAAACGGGCAACTGCAGAAGTGATAACAAAAATTCTCGAGGAAAATGTATTTTTGGTGCATGGAATTCCATCTACTATTGTTTTGGATAACGGTAAACAATTAACTAGCGCAAACTTTAAAAGTATGTTGTCAAAATATAAAATTCCAAATTTGCATTTTACACCGTTGTATACTCCCCACGTTAACTCAGTTGAACGTTACAACAAAACCATTATGACAGCTATTTCAACTTTCATAGAATCTGATCATCGAATCTGGGACACTCTAATCACTAAAGTTCAATTCGCCCTTAACTGCGCAGTTAGTGAGGTTACTGGTTATTCTCCTAATTTCCTTGTTTTTGGTAGGGAGGTCATAACATGTGGTTCTCAGTATATTGACAAGGAATTTAATTCCAATATGGTGCTTGAACCATTTGACGGCTATGCCGAAACTTTAGACTACTTATCTTCTATTTTCGAGAAGGTACATTCAGCTCTGTTGTCGGCCCACCAACGAAATTGTTCATCTTATAATCTTCGCCGTAAACCGGCAGAATTCAATGTCGGTGATATAGTTTGGCGCAGAACGTTTCTACTTAGTGACAAGGATAAATACTTTAGCAAGAAATTGGCGCCTAAATTTATTAAATGTAAGATTGCCTCAAAAAAGTCACCTCTAGTATACAAACTTAACGACATGGCCGGAAAACCTTTAGGCGAATGGCACATCAAGGATTTAAAGTTGATTAATTACAAAGAATAATAAAAGTATAAAAACAACAATGTAAGACGCATATCTATACAAAGTTATAATTACCTACATAATTATTTGTGAAGGCCAACAATGGTTCTTTTGTTTTCGAGTCGAAGCTCACAAGGTAATGCATTGTGTTGTGTTAATGATTTATGTAAACATGCTAACATAAAATGAATAAATGTTTCAGTTATAAATTGTAATAAAGTTTATTACATGTAATATTGTTACAAAGAATCTGTTGTTTATCTAACTATCAGTTATGGCCCAGTGGTTAAAAAGTTGTTGTCGGATCGGTCTGTGGTTCGATTCTCGCATGTGTATTTTCTTTCCGCAAATCTATTTGTTGAAATGCATCTTGATTGGCGTATTGTTTTTCGCCGTGCCTTGTTCTGAAGTTCTGTTGTTATTCTTAATTCTGTATAAATTCCATAATCAAATTGTTATTATAGGTACTTTATAAACATTCAGGGTGATTAACCGTGCGTCGCGAGCTCGGAACAGTCAAATAGTACCTACCATTTAGATCGTACCTACCTAATTGTCGTTATGACGCACGCGCGTTCACTCAGCGACGCGCCGATAAATAAATGCCTAACTAATGATTCACCATTGTTTACATTCAAATTAAAAGGTGTTTACTGGTCGTGTTGTAGTTATTAATTAGAGCAAAATATTTATTAAATTCTTTCCTTTGACATTGAGCGGTCCGGTCGTGTCTGCGGCTTATATTATTTTTGTTCATCTTTACGAAAAATCTATTGTTATACCTAACTATATTCAAAAAGTTTACTTATCTAGTGGCAAAGGCCGAACCCAAGATTTATAAGTCGTAGGGCTAGATCAAGTTTCTTATATCTACAAATCATTATTACCTAATAATTACCCTAAGCGCTTCTCCATAGATTGTTATCTTTAATATTAAGCTATTACACTGGCCTTGGCATTTACATGTAGGTATGTGTGATGAATTATGAATGATAAATGTTTATGTTCAAATTCAGACTGCCGTTGTACGCGTGAAGAATGCAAGCGTGGGTCATTATTATTTAGGTATCCTAATTAGCGTATAGGGTTGTCACTTGTTCAAGGTACTCATGCCCTTGTTTTCTCTAATTTCAGGGAGTATCTTCAGGGCTGCTACGCCCGTTGGGCTAGGGAATTTTCCTTAGGGAAAATCCCGGCCTAACGGGGGGGGGGGGGTGTGTGACGTCGTGCCCCGGCGCCCGCGAGCCTCGCTACGAGTGACGCACAGCAGTGGGGCGCCCCGCTCGCCCCCTCCCGCTCGCCGGCCTTATATATACCGGGGACACACGTGGTTTGGCCCTTTTTGCTCCGGAACAACACGACCAAAGCTGAGTACCCCATCTGAAGACCTGTGAAGTGCCAACAACGTCGCTCACGCCCTGGATAATAGTCTCTTCTGTTGTATGTGTATAACTGGAATTATAACGCGAGTTTAAACTTTTCTGGTGATATTTTTTATTTATTTCCCGTAAGTCAACCTAATTATCTCTCTTTAATTGCTCGGCGAGTGATCGATCCCGGCTACCCCGTGGAAATCAATCACCCGTGCGACAATAAAAAAAAAATAACTTTATTTGGCATTTAAACTTAAACGGCTTTATTATTAAACATGGACTAAATATAGATCGAAGATTACTTCTGGTCTTGTTTGCGTAAGTCATCAATGCGTTAATTTTTTGTGAAGAGCCTGTCTAATTCTAGAGTAAGGTACATCAGGTATTGCATTTATTCTTTTAAGGGTTTTACTGGTTTTAGTTGTCCAGATCTGGGCTAAAGGAACTTCTGTCTTCATTATCAGCCTATATATAAATTGACCCACTGTTGGTCACAGACCCCTTCTCATTATGAGAAGGGTAAAACTAATTTTCCACCACGCTGGCCAAGCACGGGTTGGCAAACGATTGCTTCTAGTACTAGGCTGCAAATCAAACATATTAACATTTTTTATTAATATTAGAACTAAATAAGACTTGTCATGCTGTAACATGAAAAGCTCACCAGCAAATAGTTAACTTACTTATCTATGAAGTAGTAATGTAATACCTAAGTAATTATAAAGATACTTAATTAAAAGGTTTAATTTAAGTTTATGCGTAGTAGTAGGCACCAAGTAAATATAATTTAAATTTAATCCCCTTGGACGCATCATAGTGGGTGCAACCACATACATCATAGTTTCTCAACGTGATTGACGTCAGAAAGAACCATTACACAAACACAAATAATTTATTCTATAGGTACTCCACCGAGCACATCGCTTATTCCTTCGCTAAAATATAAACGCCTCTGAGACTCAGTGAGATATTTATTATCACTACGGGCTACCTATGGGATCGAAGCAGAAAACTTTGAACCGTCCAAACTAAGTATTCCCCGAAGCATGTTGAAATATTACTCACTCTCATTTGTTATTTCAGCCACGCAAAAGTATATGGCAACAAAGAAAAATGTGTACGAGAGAAACTCGATGAAAACTTCACCTGAATACGGTACAAGAATGTGCTTAATGAACGTAAGCTGTATGTGAGTCCCTTAGTTTGCTTCGTTACAAACATCCCTATCTTTTTTAGTTGTTCAGGATAATATTGTGTATACGATTTTGTAAGACAGTATTGTATAAATACCTATTATGAAAAGACAACATGAAAAAATGTATTTCTATTTAGGGGTCATTTGAAATACTAAACGCAGGATGCTTAAAAATAAGTCGGTAATATATTTCCAGGTTGTATTTCCCAATTGACGAAGTTGATTTTTCTGTTGGAAAATTCACCACGCGATTTCTTCTAATATTTCATCTAAAAGCCACGAAGTTTCACGCCGACTCTTATAATAATTAAGTCCTAGCACCCGATATTACGGTTACAATAATAAAATTAAAGCACCAAAACACGACCACACAATCCATCAATCTAACGTACAACATTTGACCTAAGGTATAGAATACAGAATAATAGCGATATATTATTATCTAGGTACAGAGCGCTGACGTCTTTGGGCATAACGTTGAATTCTCGCTAAGCAAACTGTTTGTAGACGTTCGTTAACTGAGCGCTAATGCACACTACGATTTCTAGGCAAGTATTATTAACTGGGCTTTGTCTTTACTTTGGAAACTCAAATTTCAGGCTCATCCTCCACTTGTTGGGCCGGCGGGTGTGTGTGTGTGTGACTCTTCCCTACAGCCATTCGGTCCCTACTTATTAATACTGTGGGTGTCCAGTCCATTGCGGTCCCGTAACGACGAGGCCGCTAGGCTTTGCTTATTTTGAGATGATAATGACCCTGTATTAGTTGGAAGAGATTGTCGTAATTGTGTGAATTTGCTGGGTCTCATTTCAATAACGAAATTAAGGACGCGTTTACAAAATTAGTAGGTACGAAATCGCGTCACTACAGCGACACGGCGGCAACAGTACGTACTACGTACGGTAATTTGCGGAAATGTAGTTCAACTAAATAACTTTGAGACTTAGATTTTTTTGTGATATGTATCTATGTGTTATAGGCCTGGCTGTGCAAATTACGTACAAATAAGTTTCTTATTTTTATATACCTAAATGGACATTATTACTTTATTTTTTCCATTATGTTGATTCAGGATATATTTCGGTATTTAGATATTATTTTGTTTCTTGCGTTTAAATCTGGTAAGATTATGTGGACTGATGGTATACCATCCCATTCAAGTGTTGCGACTGGAACTCATATAAGAGTAGACCTAGTTATGCCAGGTTGGGGCTCATTTTATTTGTTTTAGTGAGACCCTACCACTGGTACTAGTGAAGTAACCTTCCAAGGTTATTCGATGAGTCTTACTGGTACTCTTATGTGAGTAGAGCTAGGCATGCCGAGTTTGGGCTCATTTTGTTTGTACATAAAAGACCCTACCACTGGAACTTATGAAGTAACCTTCCAGGGTTATTCGATGACTCTTGCTGGTTCTTATATGTGAGTAGAGCTAGGCATGCCGAGTTTGGGCTCATTTTGTTTGTACATAAGAGACCCAACCACTGCAACTTATGAAGTAACCTTCCACGGTTATTCAATGACTCTTGCTGGTACTCATATGTGAGTAGAGCTAGGCATGCCGAGTTTGGGCTAATTTTGTTTATACATAAGAGACCCTACCACTGAAACTTATGAAGTAAACTTCCAGGGTTATTAGATGACACTTGCTGGTACTCATATGTGAGTAGAGCTCGGCATGCCGAGTTTGGGCTCATTTTGTTTGTACATGAGATACCCTACTACTGAAACTTATGAAGTAACCTTCCAGGGTTATTCGATGACTTTTGCTGGTTCTTATATGTGAGTAGAGCTAGGCATGCCGAGTTTGGGCTCATTTTGTTTGTACATAAGAGACCCAACCACTGAAACTTATGAAGTAACCTTCCAGGGTTATTCGATGACTATTGCTGGTTCTTATATGTGAGTAGAGCTCGGCATGCCGAGTTTGGGCTCATTTTGTTTGTACATAAGAGACCCAACCACTGAAACTTATGAAGTAACCTTCCAGGGTTATTCGATGACTCTTGCTGGTTCTCATATGTGAGTAGAGCTAGGCATGCCGAGTTTGGGCTCATTTTGTTTGTACATAAGTGACCCTACCACTGGAACTTATGAAGTAACCTTCCAGGGTTATTCGATGACTCTTGTTGGTACTCATATGGAAGTAAAGCTAGGCATGCCGAATTTGGGCTCATTTTGTTTGTACATAAGAGACCCTACCACTGGAACTTATGAAGTAACCTTCCAGGGTTATTCGATCACTCTTGCTAGTACTCATATGTGAGTAGAGCTAGGCATACCGAGTTTGGGCTCATTTTGTATGAACATCAGAGACTCTACCACTGGAACATACCTAGCTCTACTCACATATGAGTACCACTAAGAGTCTTCGAATAAACCTGACAAACCTGAAAGGTTACTTCATAAGTTCCAGTGGTAAAGTCTCTTATGTACAAACAAAATGAGCCCAAACTCGGCATGCCTAGCTCTACTCACATATGAGTACCAGCAAGAGTCATCGAATAACCCTGGAAGGTTACTTCATAAGTTCCAGTGGTAGGGTCACTTATGTACAAACAAAATGAACCCAAACTCGGCATGCCTAGCTCTACTGACATATGAGTACCAGTAAGAGTCATTGAATAACCCTGGAAGGTCACATCATAAAATGCAGTGGTAGGGTCTCTTATGTACAAACAAAATGAGCCCAAACACGGTATGCCTAGCTCTACTCACACATGAGTACCAGCAAGAGTCATTGAATGACCATGGAAGGTTACTTCATAAGTTCCAGTGGTAGGGTCTCTTATGTACAAACAAAATGAGCCCAAACTCGGCATGCCTAGCTCTACTCACACATGAGTACCAGCAAGAGTCATTGAATAACCCTGGAAGGTTACCTCATAAGTTCCAGTGGTAGGGCCTCTTATGTACAAACAAAATGATCCCAAACTCGGCATGCCTAGCTGTACTGACATATGAGTACCAGTAAGAGTCATTGAATAACCCTGGAAGGTTACTTCATAAAATGCAGTGGTAGGGTCTCTTATGTACAAACAAAATGAGCCCAAACTCGGCATGCCTAGCTCTACTCACACATGAGTACCAGCAAGAGTAATTTAATAACCCTGGAACGTTACTTCATAAGTTCCAGTGGTAGGGTCACTTATGTACAAACAAAATGAACCCAAACTCGGCATGCCTAGCTCTACTGACATATGAGTACCAGTAAGAGTCATTGAATAACCCTGGAAGGTTACATCATAAAATGCAGTGGTAGGGTCTCTTATGTACAAACAAAATGAGCCCAAACTCGGCATGCCTAGCTCTACTCACACATGAGTACCAGCAAGAGTCATTGAATGACCATGGAAGGTTACTTCATAAGTTCCAGTGGTAGGGTCTCTTATGTACAAACAAAATGAGCCCAAACTCGGCATGCCTAGCTCTACTCACACATGAGTACCAGCAAGAGTCATTGAATAACCCTGGAAGGTTATCTCATAAGTTCCAGTGGTAGGGTCTCTTATGTACAAACAAAATGAGCCCAAACGCGGCATGCCTAGCTCTATTCACACATGAGTACCAGCAAGAGTCATTGAATAACCATGGAAGGTTACTTCATAAGTTCCAGTGGTAGGGTCTCTTATGTACAAACAAAATGAGCCCAAACTCGGCATGCCTAACTCTACTCACATATGAGTACCAGCAAGAGTCATTGAATAACCCTGGAAGGTTACTTCATAAGTTCCAGTGGTAGGGTCACTTATGTACAAACAAAATGAACCCAAACTCGGCATGCCTAGCTGTACTGACATATGAGTACCAGTAAGAGTCATTGAATAACCCTGGAAGGTTACTTCATAAAATGCAGTGGTAGGGTCTCTTATGTACAAACAAAATGAGCCCAAACTCGGCATGCCTAGCTCTACTCACACATGAGTACCAGCAAGAGTCATTGAATAACCCTGGAAGGTTACTTCATAAGTTCCAGTGGTAGGGTCTCTTATGTACAAACAAAATAAGCCCAAACTCGGCATGCCTAGCTCTACTCACATATAAGTACCAGCACGACTCATCGAATAACCTTGGAAGGTTACTTCACTAGTACCAGTGATAGGGTCTCACCAAAACAAATAAAATGAGCCCCAACCTGGCATAACTAGGTCTACTCTTTTATGAGTTCCAGTCGCAACACTTGAACGGGATGGTATACCATCAGTCCAGATAATCTTACCAGATTTCAACGCAAGAAACAAAATAATATCTAAATACCGAAATATATCCTGACTCAACATAACGGAGAAAATAAAGTAATAATATTCTAGCTCGTCTCTGCTTGTACGTAATTCGCACAGAATACGAGAAGTATCAAATTGATTTTAGCGAATATTTTGTATTCGTATATTGCTTTTTTCGTCTTCGGGCTGCAGCGACAAGCGACATAGAGTCCACTCTCGACGGCGCTCAAGCGCAGACTGAGATCTCATTGCAGAATTTGGAATATAAATCAAGAAAGTGGCTAAATAAAACGAACCTTATTGCCACATATTAAGACACACGTATGCGAGCAAAATAGAAGAAAAATGTAAGATGTTTTTTGCTTTTTTTGAGTCAATTTACAATATTTTGAAAAAAATAATCAAATTGTTTTTGAGTTGACTATATTTACTACCCTATTCTATCTTTGAAAATCTAAATAAATGTAAAAATAGAGAGAAAATTGTACCCAAATATAGCAGTATATGCCTATTTTTGATTTAAGAGGCAGTTTCGAATCGATTTTACATTAATATTAATTAAATATTTTTTATTTATTTTCAAATTGATTTATAGATAAAAAAGTAATTAATTTATCGTAATCATTAGTTTTATTAGTTATTATCTAAAATTGTCGTAAAATGTACCGGAAATATGTGGTTTTTTGATACAAGCGTAAACGCGTCCTTAAGTACTGTTACTTTACGTCGATTTTCTGTGAGAGGGTAGTACTTCCCCGGTCGAGCTGGCCCATTCATGCTGAAATCAGCAAGGCTCTACTACCTGTATCTAGTTATAAAAAGGATTGATTTTTAGGGTTCCGTACCTAAAAGGTAAAAAACCTACCCTATTGCTAAGTCTCCGCTATCTGTCTGTCACCAGGCTGTATCTTATAAACCGTGATAGCTAGAAAGCTGAAATTTTCACAAATTATGTATTTCGGTTGCCGCTATAACAACAAAAACTAAAAATAAAAAATATTAAAGGGGTCCCATACAATAAACGTGTTTTTTTTGTTCTTTTTGCTCTAAATTACTAAGGGTAACAGGTAGACGCTTAAAATTTTCACAGAATTTGTAGCTTTTCAAAATAAATAATTAAATAAAAAAAGTAAATTATAAAGGGCCCCCCTTTATAATTTACTTTTTTTATTACCATTCTCATACAACAAAGGTAATTTTTAAGCAATTTTTTACTCGATCTTAATAAACTGGTAGAAAGTTAAAAAAATGTTTAAGTATACATACAACAAACGTGATTTTCTTTTATAGATGATGGCATGGAACCCTTCGTGTGGGAGTCCGACTCGCACTTGCCCAATTTTTATTAATTACTATGTAGCGGCTTATCTATACCGCAGTTATTTTTTGTTGAGCACTTTCAGAATGGCAGAGCACAACAGTCTATTAAAAAGCAATCGAGATCAATCCATAGACTATTGTTGCTGGCAATTCGTCTGGTGTAAATATACGAGGCTATCAACCGGTTAGTAGCCAGCTATAAATATCTAAGTTGTCGAACAAATCACCTTCATCTTAACACCGGTGCACGGGTGGAATACTGGTAGAATCAGCTCTGTTCCAATAGAGACTGATTGTGTCCGCCACAATGCCGCGTAATACATCTGGGATAGTGGTGCATGCCATGCAGGCAACGCAGAAGGGTAAGTTTAAAAATAAGCTTGTTTGATGCTCGTCTTATACACAAACAAATTATTTAAAAGTTAATCTAGTACAGGCTTTGAAGATTTAAATTAGTAGTTATATCTAGAGGAAAAGAAGAAGTCTACTCATACCTAAAAACCTTCCATATTGAGTGAGACGTATACCTAACCTTCTACAAATATCATAGTTTGTCTTCTGGTGTCACAGACCACCTAACCCACGAGACACGTAATCTTAACCAATTTCTTGGCGAACTATTCTGTCAAACTTAGAGGAATGAGACGTACGCGGGCGGCGCGGGTGACGTCACGTACGATGGGTAATAGGGATGTAGGCATGTCGATATTGTTTATCGATAAATCACATTTGGTATAAGAATGCCAAAAAAAAAACAATAATCCGAGCAAAAGTTTTTATTTTGAAATATGAATTTATACTAATATTATAATATTAAAGAATTTGTTTGTTTTGTTTGAAAGCGCTAATCTCTGTACCTATTTATTCGATATAAATAGGATCAGATTTAAATAGTTCAAACAAAACAAACGAAGTTGAATGATGATATAACAGATCAAAATTAAAATCACAATTAAAGATTTTGTTTGATTTAACAAGATATTTTTGCATTAGATGGCCCGTTTATTGAAGGAAGACTATAAGCTATTATAGGTATATCATCAACAATGATCGGAGTAGGTAGATTGATTTTTGGTACTTGTATCATAAATACACAGAAAGAATAACATGAATAAGCCATTTTTCCGAAAAGTAATTCTGGTATTTCCGGATTCAATTAAATATTGTTAATGTTGGTCGTGATATTATTACTACTCAATTCAAAATTTAAAGGAAGGTATCAAAACAAAATAATTCGTTATTTACTTATCTGTTGAATAATAAAAAACCAATCGAATTTCGATCGAAGCTTTAATATTTTTTTATTTTTAGCCTTTATACGGCCACAACTTTTATAAAGTGTTGCACTTTTACAAATTTCAATATTTTCATAGTGGTCATGGTAATTTACAAGTGTAGAATAAATAAAAAGAGTAAAAATCAACATTGTTTATTGTTAAATTTTATAATTACATATTTTTTCCCGAGTGTCAGACTCTTACTGACTAAAACCCACCCGTGTTCCATCAAGTGACCTTTGCGTTCCAGGGCTGCGGTAACTCTTTGTAAATTCCGCAACCCTGGCAGAATACAATTCCTACCTAAGTTCCGTTATTTTTAATAATCATCCATTGCCGGAGGAATGTCCATATTAATGTATACGTTTCGGATCAATGACGTCAATTCAATCTACCTACTCCGATCACTAATCATCAAGCAACTATTCAAAGGAGCGTAACCAGTTTCCCAATTTGTTGACATTCATGGTTAATGCGCTCCTTTAGTTATTCAAAAATGTAAAATCAAATTTAAAACCACGGGGTACAGCTAGTTGATAAAAATTTAAAATCAACTGTTTCGAGTTTGCGCTAGCTCGACAGGAGACATACCACCTCTCACTAAATACCATTGCGAAATGGCGACTGTGTTTCACTGGTGGTTGAGAAAACCAGAAGCTGAAATCCCTTCCCCCTCCCTAAAATACCTTCCATTCATAACGAAGGCAGCGATTTTGGGGAGAGGTAAGGGGGCGGTATATACATTAACGGCCATTTTCAATATTCGAACTATACATGGATTTTGAGATTCGAGATTCGTGTTTGACATATTTTGTATGGAGCTTACGTCAAAAACGAATCTAAAATCTACAGAATCTATCTATAGATCGAATATTGAATTCCGTAGTCAGTCAAAGAATATAATAATATATAATAATAATAATTTATTTATCAGAAAAACACAAGGGTACAAAAAATATACTCATACATAATTAAACTTAAGGCTACAGTTTTCCTATTGATTGGGAAGAACACCAGTCTCCTGTACTAGTTAGAAAACTGTATCACAAGACATTGGGTCTCTCTTTCAAAATTATTTGTAGGTAGGTAAGTATATTAAAGAGATGCAATATTAGTACAGTATTCAAAAGTAAACAATATAATTAAATTAAGGTAAGATATTAAGCTTAGTTTCTAATTTATATATAAACAAAAAAATTGATCATTATTATCGCTTGCTAATCATTTTATGAAAGAAGCAAGTCGGCAGAATTGCTAATAGTGTCAATGTTATTGGATTTAGCAATATAATTATTAATTACGTGTATAACATCTATGTATGCATTTTATAAAACTAAGTGTATTCACAATACCTATTACAATGTTAGTAGGTCACTATGCTAATGGAATGATGTTAAGTACATAAAATAACTATTATGATTGAACAGAGAGATGAATATTAAAAGCAAATTAATTACGTAGGATGATTAAATCACATATATAATAATGTTATAAAGCTATGTTGCGGAGCTCCTAGGCGCCTTCGTAGTCTATGGTATTAATATACCTGATTTCGGCAGCCTTTCTAGCCGGGCAGTCGACGTCACCCGTAGAGTGATTGCTCTGTTTGTTGAAGCGCAGGCACGTTGCACATTTAGGTGCTTGTGATTTTTTATTAGTCCTGGATCGAATGTCCTTCTTCAGCACAATGTCCACATGTAGAGGTCGCATTCTTGCAAGTCTTAGCCGCATGACCGTACTGCTGACATTTATAGCACCTGGTCACAAGTGTGAAGTCCCTTACCGGACAGGAGATCCAGTTAATGAATATTCTATTCTGTGTGATCAGGGCTTTACGGATTACGGCTGTTACCTCTAATATAAGATTGCAGAATTCAGAGTCTCTCTTGCCCGATTTGTGGCTCAGTTTGATATTAGACAAAAATGTATCCTGGGTCATACCTGGTAACTTATCAGCGATGTTCTGCTCTAAAATACATTTAAAGACCTCATTTTCGCGCATTGCTGTCGGGACTCCTATTATAATAATTCGCGGTTTACGCTTGTATGGTTCATCGATCTTTAAGCCTGATGCAGCGAGTTGGACTGATTGCTTAAATTTTTCTATATCAGTTTTCGTTTCCGTGCTTATTATTACACCTCCATTCCTGGTCTTTCGGACACCGCGAACTTGTAGTTTCATTTCTTCAGGCCTTATGATTTTCTGAACCATACTTTTTGTGTCCTCGCTTGTTTTTGAAGTATCACTAGGGTAAATAGCTACCGAGCTTAGACTATTTGGACGAATATAGCTGTTGGCTCCCTTTTTCACCATATCTGCAAACGATGTACTGGCTGGAGCTTGTTTGGCGCTCGAATCCTGGATGGTCTGCTTTATCTGGGCTAACTCCTCCATAAGGTCTTGCTTTTCTGTCAAAGCTGAAAGGGCTTGGTGGTTTTGCAACGCTTTTAGCTTCAATGACTGGTATTGAATTATCATTCTGGACACACCCTGTGCAACATTGCGGCAGTTGGTATTGATCTTCAACTTTTGCTCGGTGTTAAGCTTACCTTCAGAGGCGATAGCACAAACTTCATTAAGACTCTGCTCAATAGTTCCTAACCAGTTCTGTAACTCCGGTGTTGAGATCATTTCTCTTCTCTCTTCATGGTCTTGTCTCTGATGTTGAGAGGTCTTCGGTGCCGGGGTCGGTGGTGGAGAGCGGAGTGTTCTATCACTCCTACTAAAGGGACTATCCATGTTGATGAAGTTACTTGTATTTTATTTGTAACTGTTCATTATGTAAACAAACTGCTTTATTGTAATGACAAAGCGCCTACCACATCAAAAACGCAATTGATCTAGGTCAACGTAAATTTATATTATTGTTATAGAGCACACGTCTGTACGCAACGGCGACTAATGTAAAGAAGTATCGGGTATGGATGATTTGCTTATGGTTCCAAATTAAAATTTGTTTTTTTTTTATTGTTCATCTTGTTTAATTGTTCTTCTGTCTTTTCCTCAAACTCAAATTACCACTTCGTGGCACCCGTTTTCAATCGTTAGAAGACATAAACCACCTTCTAGCTTCATCATCAGACCCTGGTTACCATCTATCACCAAACTACTCGTCAAGACAAATCAAACGAGCCCAAACTCTATGAGGTTATGTCGTTTAATTACTGAGTTCCTATAGTCATCTTCCAGCTCCATTATCAGACCCTGGTTACCATCTAGAACCGCAGTACTCGTAAAGACAAATGAAACAAGCCCAAACTCGATGGGGCTGTGTCGTTTAATTACCGAGTTCCTATCCCTTCCGGTTCCATCATCAGATCAGCTCCATGTCATAATAATTTTACATTGTCATCCGATTTACACATGCATGTTAAATTTCAGCTCAATCGGTAACCGGGAAGTGCATCAAATTCAACTTACAAGATTTGATTTCTGACAAACAGGTGAAACTACCTAAATAAAAGCTTGTAATAATAAAATACCTAACAATTCTTTTTTGTAGGCTGTATTTTTATTTACATTCACCTGTCTCATTCATTAAATTTTTGATTTGAAATTTATTATTCAAATCAATAAAAATCTCAGTATTAGAAATCGATAAATATCGACAATCGGTAAGTTTTCTTCGCATCTCTACTTACACGTGGCGTCTTATTGTAAGAGAGAGATAGTCTGTAATTATAGCGTGTTAGACAAGGACAACCACTGATTCAGTACTTATTAGCAACCATTATTACTAGAACTCTGGTCAGTACTGTTAAATAATTTTAAAATAAATGTTGTACTTATCGGTGAAATGTGATATTATCTTTTTTGAAGTTATTATTTCGACTGTTACTCCCACACAACTTTATAGCACAATTCGGCATTGTTTTCGTATGTTATTATTTTGTTTTAATACAGTTTAAACGCAGTTTACGTATCTGTTTCCTGGTCGCTACTGAACGTGCGCGGGTTTGTGCTCAAAGATATAGGCGCATTTGTGCAAATGCGTGACAGACAACGGTGCCCTTCTATTGCAAGTCTCGTGGGGTAGGTGGTCTGTGTCTGGTGTATATGTTCTTATTGGGTTTCATTAACTGCCTGTAAAGTAATGGAAACGTTGTACCTACAGTAATAAATATTTAAAAAATAGTGTCTTGATCATTCGGTTAACATAATTGTCTACTGACATTATAATAATAATTATGTTCCGAAACCAGTACATCGCGATGGAATCCATAAACAATAGTTTGATTTCAATATGTAAAATTCGCGTTAACGCAAGAAAATGTTATCATAGTTTATTTGTTTATTAGGAAAAAGCGGCTCGACGTAGGCCTCCCCTACGGCTCTCCAAAATCCACATAGGACTCCAACTTGAGCCAGCCGCACTCATCCGCTGTTCGCCAAGCTAATAATAAATCGTTTAAAATGTTTGTAACGTTTGAAATTGACAGAATGTTGTTTAAGTTTGTGTAGAACTAGGTACGTGTTTTTAATAAATTCCACTATACAATTCTATTTTATGAAACTGTAAGTAAAAATAGCGAAGCGCTATTTTGTAGTCCTCATCTTAATTTCAGTTCAATAAATCTGTTCCAGTTCGTAACACATAGAAAACAAAGTGAAATACTTCGGTGATAGTCAGACTGAAGGACATCGCTGTAATTTATTTCGTAGTATGTATAACATTATGTTTTGTGAGAAGGAGGTATAACTAGAAATAATATAGTATGCTAGCCGGGCCCGCTGTTAGGTACAACGGTTTATTTAGGGCTACTGCTTCGCACCAGTGGCTTATAGCGTGATGTTTGTGCAATATGTTTACAAGATAGTCTTCCTCTATCGCGTGATGTTATATGTAGAGCAATCCAACACACAAAAATCGATTCAAATATTCGAACCAGAAGTTCCTGAGATTAGCGCTTTCAACCAAACAAATATAACCAACTCTTCATTTCAATACCTAAAATTAAGTGATACTTAAAATAAAATACTCTCTTGTTCTTCTTACAATGCTCAACTGTACATTGGTACATTGACAGTAAGGGACAGGGCAACTGATGATACCAATTTTACGCTTGCACGTTGTCTGGAAAATTGTGAAGTAGTCTCTAGATAGCCATAGTGATTTAAAATATCAAATATACAGGGTATTTGGCACATGGTTGTCCAAATGAAGTAGGGATCTGGTTTGGGACATTGCCAATGCGATGGACTCAGGCAAATTAAATTCTGTCTCACAGTTTCAGCGATATTGGCATTTTTTTTATTTTATGAATGCTTTTATAGGCTTATGATACATCATTTTAAAGGGTATCAACTGAAGAAGTTTTTAGTGAAGTTGAAAACCTCCATCACTATTATTATTATTTTTTTTTAATCATACCAAATTGAACTTTGTTCTGTTATTAGCTCTTTTCGAAACTTTGACAGCCTGTTATAATTTTTTCACAAGGTTTCTACAGGAAATAATTATTTTAATGAAATGTAGCAATAGTTAACTAAAATAAAAAATGTCACTACGATAGCTAAACCCATATTCGTTAAGCATTTTTGCAATATTAGTCCAAATTTCTGGGTATTTCTTTAAAATATTAAAAAAAATCATATCGCTGAAACTGTGAGACAGAATTTAATTTGCCTGAGTCCAACGCATTGGCAATGTCCCAAACCAGATCCCTACTTCATTTGGACAACCATGTGCCAAATACCCTGTATTGTGCTCGATGCGGCCTGCTTCCTTTTGTAGTGTCCTTACGAATGGAAGTTTATTTTCAAAGGGCTGTATTATCTGTGCGACATGCTTCGGAGTATACTGTTACATCGCACGTGGACATGTTACACGTGTATGAAATGGATTTAATCAATAATTGCTACTTATCGTTTTACTTAATAGGTTTTTATTAGTTGGACTTGCTGGACCGGCTTATAAGAATCCTTATTGTTAAGATCAATAGGAGTATCTGTAGCACAGTACCTACTTGACTAAAATATTTTATAATGTTACTGCCTCTATGTTAATTAAAACTAAAGGTATTCATTAATATAATTATTATAACTATGATACAAAAATGGTGGTCCATTGGTAATGTTGCTACGCGCAAAATATACCACGGCCAGGCCATTCACTTTTAATTGAATATTTATTTTATTAGTTTGCGTAGCAACAGACTCATACATCAATTATTTTCTACAAAACCACGGTATTTTTGAGGAAGTATTCCTTAAAACTATTCCAGTAAAGAGTTACTAAGCTGCCACAAGCAATAGAAATTCCTAATTTGTTAGGGCGAAGTTTGATTGGTGCGTATTTCGTTCAGTAAGATTTGGCTCACGTATCCGTGGTAGTTTCCTCTGTACGCTACACAATACGAACAAACGAATCCGTCACAATGTTCACAGATCAAAGTGAGAATTTAAGTTTCAATCTATGAGAATATTTTGTCAAATCTGGTTAAACCACCAAAACAAAAAGTGATTGATGCAACCGGTATAACGCTAAGACGCTGATCATGATGATTTGTGACTATTAATGTACGCATGGTGTTAGTATATCGAGAAGGTAATCGCATATAACCTTCTGAATCATTGTTAATACTGAAAGAACACATTTTGGAAAGAAATCATTTTGAGTGTTTGCATGATAAAGTTGTAGTTCCCTATTATGTTTAGGTTTCCTTTTGTTGATTTCTTGCTGATATAATTAAGATTATTGTGCTTCGGATTCGAACATGATCCATCGCCTTTGAGCGCCCTATACACTTCGTCACTAGAGATAGTTATACACTCAAACAAATTGATATAGGTTTACTGATAATATCTTTCAAATAATCGCAGTTTTCAACAACCGCATACACAGAATACCTACATTGGAATTATTTTCTTAGCACGGCAAAATGTATAATAATTGTAATACAAACACTACAAAGGTTGTCTGGCTTCTGTACCATTGATTTCTTTTATGGAGTATTGCCATAGCTGGCTTTCAGTCTGTTTAAATTTGTGTAAAACCTCTAATAGTACAAAGTCTATTGTCACGAAATATAATTAAAGTAACCAGCGCCACTGCGCTATAGCAAGGAAAATACTGAAATATATTCTGTAGAAAATTATTAAATTAATTTTATTTAGAGCATTGCGAGTTTTGTTTGTGGCGCCGCAATAATTCAAAAATATTAAATGAATCAGTATTCACAAACATGTTGTGTATCGTATGTACCTATATAGAATCCATTAGATGATGAGCTTCTTCACTCTGGAGTAAATGAGTTTTTACATTCCTCATCTGATGATTTAATATATTAAATTACTTACCTACTTAGTGAATTTAAATATTAACTGCTTAATCACTCTATATTATCATAGATGGAAATAGTAATCCATACTTATCAGTTCCCAAAATACACGCCGGGACGAGGAGTTGCGGAAATGGCCTGTGGTATCATCCCATACATCCTTATTACACACCTAATAATATACAGGTATACATACATATACATACTACAACCATAGTGCCGTACAAAAGAGACCGTAAAAAGTCAAATTAAACTAGTCAGTGACGATATTTTTCAACCTGGGGATTTACAATGTACTTTAGTTCTATGTGATCTTATCTATCAATAAGTGAGATAAAAACAAATCTAGTTCTTAATAAAATCCCTTAATCAGGTTAAACTAAAATATGCTGGTTGACTTTCGTGAGTCACTTATTCGCAGGATACGGTTGAAAATCAGTGGTAGCGCCATCTATCTTTTCCATTGCTAGTTAATTATGTTAACACCTAGCTAATAAATTCCTTTGCATACCGCAGTGTCAAAACGAGCGATCTTTTGTCCCTTTCTATCCCATTCCCTCCCAAAAGCACGCCTCGCTCTAATTGGTCGCAGAATTCAACGACGCTGCGATCGAGTCGTAAATCAACCGTCCCGCTGACCGGCTGCGTCCTGGTGCAGCTCCGCGCCGCGACGAATACATGCAGCACCGCAATATTTTACCGCTATTTTATACTATAAACGAGAACTAAACCGCCCGCGGGTGTAGTGGAGTGATCTGTGCAGCTTCAAGGCTCTCGAAGACGCAGGTGCGGCCGCTATCTTACAAGGTAAGGCGTGCTCTCATACCTCCGCCTCCTATTCCTCCCATGAACCCACTCTTCTAGGCGATTTACCAGCCATTCTTGATACAGTCCACAATATTAATATTTTTCCATATCACGAAATCGCCTAGTACATTATTTCGGTGTAACGCCGAACCATTTTTTGATCCGTACGAGTCGGATTCATTTGCGTTTATACGTAACCTCTCGTTTATCTCGCGTAGGTATCTTCATATGGTTCCCACCAAGAACTTAGGGTCCCAAGCCAACCTCACCTGCAAGTGGTGCACCTGCCGATCAACGGACGAGGCTCTGGCAATCAAAATATCCCGAAAAGCGGCAATAGGCTCGCCACCTATTACGTGGGATCAAAACACTGGCGAAAAGTGGGCGTTTAATATGCCTCTGCCTACCCCTTCGTGGAAACAGGCGTGAGTCTATGTATGTATGATGTATCTTCTAGAAGTACCTACCTAGGTAGTTATAGCACCTAGCTATACTCCTAGTCCATTTACATACCCATTACGTGGTTATTTCCGCACGCTTCCGTAGGCAATATACTTTTATGTAGCTACCTACTAACCCAATTATTATTACTGGAACTATCATAGTTGTCTTGTAAATTCCATATTTCAAGCACCTTTTAATTCCTGCCTTCCTGCTTTTAAGCCTGCGTAGGGTAGCCGTTGCAATTTGCTTGTGCTGGAGGTTCGTCTGTACGACTCTAGTCTGACGAAGATCCGAGAACATTGATGTCCACGGACTCCCCGTCAGACGAGTCGTGCTAGTCGTCGACGTCCGTCACAGCGATGTTTGTCGCTGCGGGCGTCGTGTGTGCTCGGGCTGTGCCCGACGTGCAAGGTTCGGCCGGTGTTGTCGCTTGTCTCTGCGTGTGCCTACTGGCGAGCGGCATCTCCCCGGGCGCGGCAGCCGCCCCGCCACCCCCCGCCCCGGCAGCGTGGAACACTACGTACACGCTGCCGGTGAAGAAGGAGACTCGTTGGTCGCGCGCCTCGATTTTCGGCACTTCCGATTCGGGGATGCCCAGAGCGCTGTATAGTTGCCAAGTTTGGACAGCGTAACATGGGTTTTGGGCAGCTAGGAGTTGGTGAATCTTCGGGAGGTCCAGGCTGGTCGACCTCGGCAGCCAGAGCAATGCGCGTACGCGCTTCGCGAGATCCGTCTGCCTGATGACGGTCAGCCCGGTTCCTTCAACCGGTGATTGTAGTCCCGCTACCGTCTGTTTGAGCCACGCCAGTGATTTTTCATCCTCGCACCATAACTTTAGGACACCTCCCGCTGCGAGGGGTTTGCCTCTAAAGGATGGCGCGAGTGCAGGCTCGTTGTTTGACCGAGGTGCGAAGGCTGCTTCTAGTATCCGCTCCTCTATGGAGCGTTCGAGCTGCCGTGCTTGTTCCACCGTCAGGTCTGTAGGTGGAGTGGCAACGACGGCCACCATCAGATGCGAGTTAGTCGCATCGGCGTAGCTTATCGTTGCCCTCTTGGGTGTTGCGTCCACTCTTGCACGCTTCGACGTGGCGCTTGGTGGTGTGTCGTCGTGACGGTTCCTCTTCGACGGTGTCGCCGAAGTGGGCCGTCCCGAGAGCGCCAGGTTGGTTGGTGCGTGCCGAGGTCCGCGTTTGCTAGGGCCGCGTTTGCGGCGTGGCCCGGTGATGCCCCATGGGGCTGCCGGCTCCGCATCTCCGACTGCCGTCGGAGGGTCGCGACGGGGGTTGCCCGGTGCTGCACCGGCCGGAGCGGCGCGTGCAGCCGGCGGGAGCGAGCCCGAAGGCTCACTCTTCGCCGTCCGCGTGGCTTCCGCTTGCATGCCTGAGCTGCTGCGTCTACCACTCACACCGCCTCCGGCCGATTGCATTGTCCTGGGCGGTTTCCTCATCGCGCTGGCTGGGGCCGGGTGTTCGCGCTGGTGCGTTGCACCAGCTGTTTGTCGTCTCGCGGGGGGTGCGTTCGCCGATGTTGTCGGTTCGCTACCTCTCGCGTGCGCTGCGTACTCGCGCTGGCGTTGATGATGACGGGAGCGCTTTCCGCGGTGTTTGCCTCTACCGGTTCCGGTTGACGCGGAGCCAACGTTCGCCTCTTGTGTGTGTGTGTGTGTGTGTGTGTGCACGACTTGCGCTCTCCCCTAAGGCCATTCGCCAAACTCTGCAACGGACGCAGGTGCAGAGAGTAGAAGTCAGTGCAGTTCGATGGTGTTAAATGAGTTGAAATGCACGGGCCCCGCCGCGAACCGCACATAGTTCGTTGTTTACTCGATAGCGCATCACAAAGTAACTTTATTACCACTGATTGTTTCAAACGCCTCGGACTGTGGGATAACTTTAAAAATACTAACTTAGTAGTCAAGGGGATCGGGGGGTCAGAAAAACATTGCAAGGGTTCCGTAGATATTAAAATACATTCGCGTTTTGATAGGGATATTAATTTTAACATTTCTTCGCTTATCGTGGAGCGTATTATGGACACATTGCCGAACGCTAATGTGGACGTATCGCTACTTACACATCTCGAGACATTGCCGCTAGCAGACGCGGAATTTGCGAATCCGGCAGACATTGATGTTTTGATCGGAGCTTCAATATTTCCGCACTTGTTACTACCTAAAGTTGTACATAGTGAGCAAAATAATTTACCGCCCGCTATTGAGACGGTATTTGGGTATGTGATTATGGGTACCGTACCTACGTTACATACTTCTCATTATATTACGTCTTGTTGTTGTTCTGTTCTTCAAGAAAATAATATTGATTCTCTTCTCAAGCGATTTTGGGAGCTCGAAGAGATTACCGCACCGCCCTCGATGAGCCGCAAGGATCTCGAGTGTGAACAACATTTCCGCGCTACCACTGTTCGTGACGACAGTGGCAGATACGTAGTGGCGTTGCCATTCTATGGTGACCCTTATTCGTTAGGCGACTCGTACGCTGCTGCGCTTAGACGTTTTCATTGTTTAGAAGAACGTGAACTTGATGCTTCACTTAAGTTACGCGGCGCCTATAATGACGTCATTTGTGGCTATAAAGGTTTTTTGAGTGTAGTTGTAAACAACGAGGGCAATTCTCTTCCCTCATATTATATCCCGCATCACGGCGTAGTTCGCGAAGATAAAACCTCTACTAAACTTCGTGTGGTTTTAGATGCTAGTTGTAGGAGTACATCGGGTCAGTCGATTAATGACATTTTGCATGCCGGCCCTAATCTACAGGGTGATTTATTTAACATCATAATAAAGTTTCGTCTTTTCCAAATCGCTCTTTCAGCTGATTGCCGCCAAATGTTTCTCAGTATCGGCGTTTGCGAATCTGACCGTAGATTTCAACGGATTTTTTATCGTTTTGACAAAAAGGAACCTTTATCCGTGTATCAGTTCAATCGTGTTTGTTTTGGACTCAAGTCTAGCCCATATCACGCGTTACGAGTTGTTCGCCAGTTGATCGCTGATGAAGGCGATCACTTTCCCGCCGCAGCAGCTGTTGCTACTTCCGCTTTGTATATGGATGACATTGCCTGTAGTGTCATATCCGTTCCGCTAGCAATTTCGCTTTGTGAAGAGCTTATTCAGCTTTTCAAGCGAGGCCAGTTTGATCTAGTCAAATGGACAAGCAATTATAAGGAGGTTCTCGCACGCATACCTGATTCTCATAAAGCTTCTCCAGACATTGAGTTTGAGAAGTCTGTACCGCATAAAGTTCTCGATTTACGCTGGGACAAATCCTGTGATAATTTTCGGTTTGACGTCTCACCGCCAGATGATAAGTGCACCAAACGCACTATGCTGTCCACAGTGGCTCGACTATGGGACATAATGGGTTTTGTGGCTCCCACAATTTTGTACGCCAAGCTCTTGATCAAAGAACTTTGGTTATCAAAGTGTGAGTGGGATGAAACACCCCCTGACCATATTGTCGCCGCTTGGAGCCAGTTTTGTATTGAGCTTACCGCGCTCAATCAAATTACTATTCCGCGTCATCTTGGGTTGGTAGATGGATGTACCATCAACTTAATAGGTTTCGCTGACGCCAGCGAGCGTGCTTACGGCGGAGTCGTATATCTGCAAGTCCGCATTGGTTCTAACTACTCGGTGCAGTTAGTTTGTGCCAAGTCCAAGGTCTCGCCTATTAAAACCATTTTAGTTGCGAGCTTGCGAGACTGGAGTGGAGAGAGACGAGAGTTGCGCGGCCCTTCTGCTGTCTCAGTTGCTCCGCGCCATCGTTTATGTCTGTAGGTTTCTTAGGCACCTACCTAATGGGACTATAGGTGTAGTCGTTGTGTTGCAGTGTAGATACGTATAATGCAATATGTTAAGGATAGCACTGTACCTTATATGTCCCAGATAGGTAAATCAAAATCCGTATTAAGATCAATGCAGTATATTGTTTATAAGTTCACTTAACACGGAAGAACACAATTGAATAGTCACTATACGATAGAAGGAGTGGAAAACATACTTTGTAGTGAAGGGATAGCGTAGAAATAAGACAATAACACATAAAAAATACGGCGACACGGGTTTCGCGTATGATTAGTGTGGACCAACTAAAGTCGAGTAGAGGTCGATGCCCCGGCGCATCGCGCGCTCCCGCTCGTACGGATACGTCATACATTCTTCATACGTCATCATTGCATTGACAACAATATGAATGCAGGTTCGATGCGCGGATGTGGTGTAGATATGCTGTGTATGTATATAATATTAATAATTAATTATGGTATATGGTAAGTGTTGAATTTGTGAGTAGGCTACATTACTCCCCCCCCGGAGACCGTTACTACGGGTGATAATAATTTGGGAATCGAACTATGCGGCCCGAACGCGTCCTTCTGACATCCTCCTGGACTGGGGTCTTCTGACTTAGTGGAACAGGGTTGGGTAAAGGACTGGAGCTCGGGTTTGAGTGCCGATTTAAAATGGAATTATGAACGGAAGATGGGTCATTCAGTATATAAGCCGGTTTGAGGCGGTCTATTGAAACAGTGTACCTTTAATTAAAATGGTATAATATTTGTCACGGCGCTCTAATACCGCAAAAGGACCGGAGTAAGGGGGTTGCAATGAGCCGCGTACAGAGTCGTCCCTTAAGAATACATGACTAGATGTAGGTAAATCCTTAAATATAAAAACTTTGCCTTTATTATGACGTGTTGCAGGTGAAGGCTGAAGTTTACGTGAAAATTGACGTAGCCGAGTAGCGAAGTCCGATATATCGGTGAAATGGGCATCCGTAGTCTGGAAAAATTCTCCAGTCAGACGTAGCGGTTCCCCATAGACCAACTCGGCGGATGACGTTTGTAAGTCATCCTTGAATGCGCTCCTAATCCCTAGTAGCACTAATGGTAATGCATCGACCCAGTTACAATCGGCGTGGCACATTAGAGCCGCCTTTAACTGTCTGTGGAATCGTTACAAGCTGGGTGATACGCGGTTGTTTTGCGATGTTTGAATCCAATCATTTTCCAAGGTATTGGAAAAGTGAAGATTCAAACTGTCGACCACGATCCGTGACAATATCCGTTGGACATCCAAATCTGGATATCCACGATATTAGCGCCTTCCCAACTGTCTCCGCTGTGATATCCGCCATCGGCGTAACCTCAGGCCAGCGAATGAAACGATCCACAGCCGTAAGACAGTATCGGTAGCCTTGAGAAACGGGGAGAGGACCTATAATGTCCACGTGAATGAAAGAGAATCGAGTGCGAGGTAATTGGAACGTACCCAATGGAGACGAGACATGTCGGTGAACCTTGGCGCGTTGGCAAGCCGTGCATTGTCGAGACCACTCACGACAGTCTTTGCGTACACCAGGCCAAACAAAACGCTCGGCAACGAGCTTGGCCGTAGCATTCGCGCCTGGGTGACTGAGGCCATGCAGGCTGTCGAAGACATTTTTCCTCAACGATTTGGGGACAAAGGGCCTAGGTGAGTTAGTACTGACGTCGCAATAAACTTCAGCTTGAGAGTTCGAAATTCTCAACTTTTTCAGGCGAAGTGAAGATTCTCCTCCCAGATGTTGAGACAGCTCTTGGTCTGCAGCTTGAGAAGAAGCAAGCATATCTAAGTCGATTGGCATCTGCAGCTCCTTGACACGTGACAGTGGATCAGCGACGACATTGTCCTTACCGGCAATGTGTCTGATGTCAGTCGTGAACTGCGAGATGAAATCGAAGTGTCGGTACTGTCGTGGCGAACAGTTAATTTTTCTTTCATTGAAAGCATAACTGAGTGGCTTGTGATCAGTAAACATAATAAAATGTCTTGCTTCGAGCATGTGACGAAAGTATTTAATATTTTCGTATATGGCCAAGAGCTCGCGGTCATATGGCGAGTATTTCTGTTGAGAGGGGCTCAACTTCCGCGAGAAGAAGGCCAAGGGTTGCCAGACATCATTTTTAAATTGCTGCAATACTGCATCCATTGCCCAGTCGGATGCGTCCGTTACCAGAGCAAGCTTGGCTTCACTGTCTGGGTGTGCAAGTAATGCGGCATTGGAAAGGCTCTCTTTGCACTTGTTAAAAGCAAGCAGTGTAGCACCTGATATATCCACGGGGTGGGAGCCCTTAACGGAGCCTGAAAGCAATGCATTTAAAGGAGCTTGAATTGAGGCTGAGTGAGGTATGAACCGCCTGTCAAAGTTAAGCATTCCTAAAAATTGTCTTAATTGCTTTACCGTTTTGGGTACAGGGAAGTCACTTATAGCCTGAACCTTGCTGTAGAGGCTTAAAGCCAGCTGAGGAGATTTGGTAACCCAAAAACTTCACCTCTGGGACACCGAAGACGCATTTTGAGGTATTGATCAGAACGCCATAATTACTCATGCGAGTGAAGAGTTCCTGAAGGTGGAGTTCATGCTGGGCCTGGTCTCTGGAAAATACCAAATAGTCGTCCAAGTAAGCGTAGCAGAAGTCTAGACCTCTCATCATCTCATCCACAAACCTTTGGAATGTTTGGCCCGCATTTCTTAGGCCGAAAGTCATAAAAGGGAATTCATACAGTCCGAAGGGTGTGGTGATGGCAGTTTTCTGTATATCGTCTTCAAAAACCGGGATAAAATTGTAGGCCTTTACTAAATCTATGGTTGAAAAGATGGTGCAACCAGCGATGCTGTGAGAGAAGTCGTGTATATGCCTAATAGGATAACGATCTGGGTTAGTGCGTGCGTTAAGCATACGGTAGTCACCGCAAGGCCGCCAGCCGTTATCCTTCTTAGGCGCGAGGTGCAAGGGAGAAGCCCAGGGACTCTCAGAAGGCCGTGCTGTGCCATTGCTAAGCATCAATTCAAATTCTTGCTTGGCAATTTTTAATTTGTCCGGTGCCAGTCTGCGGGGAGTGCATGAAATAGGTGGCCCTGGTGTAGTTCTTATGTGGTGTACCGTGTTATGTTTTGGAGTGCGTACTGTGCCTGAAGGGCGTGTTATGTCTGGAAACTTACTTAGGATGTCGTGGAAACGCGTGTCGCCTGTAGAAATTTTTATGGAAAATATATCAGTTTTAGCGGGGGAAGCACTGGATGATAACGTAGTGGTATTGTCAATTAGGCGTTGATTTCTACAATCTACAATTAAATTATAATAACTAAGGAAATCAACGCCTATAATAGGTTTTGTACCATTGGCTACTACAAATCGCCAAACGAAATTACGTCTAAGACCTAAATTTAACCTTAGTTCTATGAAACCATACGTATCTATAATAGTCCCGTTGGCTGCGCTGAGCTGGTAGTCCGCCTTGGCACATCGATCTCGAATCGCAGAACGGGGGTAAACGCAGACGTCGCTGCCAGTGTCCACCAGAAATTGGATGTTCGAACTGCGATCAGTCACGAAGAGGCGACATGGGGTGGATGGGCAGCCGTCAGCCGCCATTAGCGACTGCCCTTGGAGTTTCCCGCCTTCGAAGTCTTGGTAAAGTCACAGGGCTTGATGCATTTATGGGCATCTGCACCAAACCTGGTATGGTACCAGCAGACCGGGTACTTTTGATAGCTGGAATTGGATCGGCTCCTTTGCTGTGATGATGATCGGTGCCGTTCGCGCTGTCTAGAACGACCGACAGAACAGCAGGATGCACGGGTATGCTCTTCTAGCTTTATTGTTAGCTGCTGAACCATCTTCTTCAATTCCACGAGCTCATCAGATGGGTGGGTGCGAGCGTACCGTGAGATGATGTCGCGGCGACGTTACATGGTGACGTCAACTCCTGTATACGGTCCGCCAGGTCCGCCAGCTGTTCCAGAGAATGAGTCGGTTGTGATGCCAATACAGTCTGGATCTCGTGTGGCAGGCGATTGCTCCAAATAGTCCTGATGAAATCTTCGGGAACCGATGGACCCGCCAAGTCTCGAAGGTGCCTTAAAAACTGTGAAGGCTTCCTATCTCCCAGTTCTTCATGGGTTAAAAGTTGCTTGACTTTCTTTTCATGAGAAGCCGACATTCGCTTGATAAGCTCTGATTTAATTTTATCATAGCGATTTTTGTTGGGTGGGTTAACAATAATATCTTTGACGGCTTTGGCATACTGTAAATCCAAGTTATTGGTCACTTGCGTAAACTTCATAGCGTCATCTGTAAGGCCATGGCTGTCAAACTGGCCCTCCAGCAGGGCAAACCAAAGTTCCGGGTCGTCCGATGAGAAAGGCGGCACCTTAATTTTTAACTGGCGCATTGCTTTATTCGAACGTTCACTGGGTGCACGCACTCGTTGAGCCCGCCGAGTAACATTATCTTCTTGCCGAGAACCGACGCTTTTTAAGGAATCGCTGCTATCACTCATAATTGCCCACGTGTTCTCCGGGGTCACCAGTTATAGGTGTAGTCGTTGTGTTGCAGTGTAGATACGTATAATGCAATATGTTAAGGATAGCACTGTACCTTATATGTCCCAGATAGGTAAATCAAAATCCGTATTAAGATCAATGCAGTATATTGTTTATAAGTTCACTTAACACGGAAGAAAAGGGTTTGCACGTACACAACACAATTGAATAGTCACTATACGATAGAAGGAGTGGAAAACATACTTTGTAGTGAAGGGATAGCGTAGAAATAAGACAATAACACATAAAAAATAGATCGCGGGCGCGGTTACGTTAAGACGGGCGACACGGGTTTCACGTATGATTAGTGTGGACCAACTAAAGTCGATTAGAGGTCGATGCCCCGGCGCATCGCGCGCTCCCGCTCGTACGGATACGTCATACATTCTTCATACGTCATCATTGCATTGACAACAATATGAATGCAGGTTCGATGCGCGGATGTGGTGTAGATATGCTGTGTATGTATATAATATTAATAATTAGTTATGGTATATGGTAAGTGTTGAATTTGTGAGTAGGCTACAGGACTTTTGTTTCAAGTACTGACCTTGAAATTTGAGAATATAAGTTACTACGAGCTGTACAGGCTGTTCATTTTAGTAACGACATTCAAAATTCGAATGAAAAAAATGTACCTTGCTCTCCCGCTATTCTTAGGCTCAAGCCGTTTCTTGATGAGCACGGCGTCATACGCGTTGGTGGTCGTCTGTCAAATTCGGATGAACCTTATAACTACAAGCATCCTTGCATTCTACCGCGTCATGATCATGTTGTCGACCTTCTTGTTGATTTTTATCACAAGAAGCATCTCCATGCTGGTCCAGAGTTGCTTATGTCCTTACTTAGGCATAAATATTGGGTTTTAGCTGCTCGACGAATAATTCGTCACAGAATACATATAACGTATAGGGTAGGTAACGTAGGAGAATGTGGGCGTTGTTCGTCTCTCAGGTCTTCCTCCATCGTAAATTTCAGGAAAATAAGACTCGGTATACACTCAATAGGTTTTACTCAAACTAATTAGTTTACTTCACAAACTAAATATGCACACGTAGCTCGGATGAAAATGGATTACTTTTGGAAACGCGGCGAAGTCGGACGTAGGTAGGCTACACTTGTTTCCTCCGCTGTGTCTGTCGTCAAAAAAAGTGGCCCTTGACAGCTCGACGTTCGCTTATAAAACATTTAATGACATTGACAGCTGTCAACCGCCGACCTTAGTGTTCAGTGTTGCCAACCATCGTTTCCGAATACGCCCAAATCTAATAAGATTTGACGTTCCGTTCTCCAATCTCCGACACGGCCATCTTGACACGTCACACGTGCCTGTGTGATGCTCCTTCTTCGTCCTCGGTCCCTCACTGCTGAAGATCGCGACCACATATGTGTCTCCAGTCTGTACATAGGTGTAAGGCTCGTTGCATGCTGCCGCCCTCTGCCTTCATGTTCGTGTCAGACCATCTCGTAGGTGCCCTGGGTGATGCTCCTGCAAAAGGGAAAACGTTCTGCAATATCTCAAGGTCTTTGCTCGGCCAACCCTGACCATCGTTTAGTTAAAGAATAGGGCTCGTTACGTAATAAACCACAACATCAAGTTTTTTTTTTTTCAACTACATCATACTAGAACATCACATTATTATGAAAGCAACTCTCTCATTAGCGAACAGTATCAGAGAATTATATCACAAACGTTAATCAGCGAAAAGTGTCACGGTTCACGGGCCCCTTCTCACTATGAGAAGGGTAAGGCCATAGTCCACCACGCTGGCCAAGTGCGGGTTGGCAGACTTCACATGTCTTTCGAGCACACTCCGAAGTACTCTCAGACATGCAGGTTTCCTCACGATGTCTTCCTTCACCGTCGTTGCTATCACCTACACGAGCGTAGCAACTCATATCACCTCCCTCGAGTGACGTACACATTGTCGTCGCTATCACCTATAACGAGCGATAGCGACCCATTGCCACCTACATCGAGTGACAATTAGGCCATAGTCCACCACGCTGGCCAAGTGCGGGTTGGCAGACTTCACATGTCTTTCGAGCACACTCCGAAGTACTCTCAGACATGCAGGTTTCCTCACGATATTTTCCTTCACCGTCGTTGCTATCACCTACACGAGCGTAGCAACTCATATCACCTCCATCGAGTGACGTACACACTGTCGTCGCTATCACCTATAACGAGCGATGGCGACCCATTGCCACCTACATCGAGTGACAATTAGGCCATAGTCCACCACGCTGGCCAAATGCGGGTTGGCAGACTTCACATGTCTTTCGAGCACACTCCGAAGAACTCTCAGACATGCAGGTTTCCTCACGGTGTTTTCCTTCACCGTCGTTGCTATCACCTACACGAGCGTAGCAACTCACGCCACCTCCATCTAGTGACGTAAACCATGTCACCTCCCTCGAGTGACTCTTAGATTACTTATTGCCTCCAACGAGCAATACAACGAACACATCACCTAAATCGAGCGACATGTCCGTTTACCAACTTAGTAATGATACCAACCACTGTTCACTAATCAGAAAGAAGCACCACTAAATTTAATTCATTATTCAGTTAAGCTAAGGTCTTTGGACTCTACATCTTCTAAGCAATGCCAGTTTCGGCCAGATAGGCTTTAGCTTTACCAGTACAAGCTTTTACAAGCTCCTCAAAGCCACATACAGGCTTCACACAGGCGCGGTGCCACATATGGGCCTCGCACCACAAACGGGCCGCGCGCCACACACGGGCCGCGCGCCACACACGGGCCGCGCGCCACACACGGGCCGCGCGCCACACACGGGCCGCGCACTACACACGGGCCGCGCGCCACAAACTGCTGGCCACCATGCCACACTCGCCACCAGGCCGCGCCAGCCGCCAGGCCACCTCAGCCACCATGCCGCGTCAGCCATCATGCCTCGCCGGCCTCCAGCCCGCGCCGGCCACTAGGCCACGCCGGTCACCAGGCCGCGCCAGCTACCAGGCTGCGCCGGCCATCAGGCCGCGCCAGCCACCAGGCTCACCCAAAAGGAATTAAATCTACCATTAGTACTTATTTCAAAGATTCGTCTCATTGTATACACACTAAATAGAGTATTTCAAATTTCAAAGTAATTCAACGTCCGCACTTCGTAAATTTTAAGCAATTATCAAATTCATTTACAACTTCACAACTGCATAGAATGTAACTCCCATCCATACTCAATGAGCTATGTCAAAACTGGATTTGGCCACTGACAAAAACTAAAACCAAATACGAACATGGCGAGAACCGATAAGCTACTTTCGGACAAACTGATTTCCTTTGGCTACATAGAGGAAACGACTACAGTTCTGAGATAACCATGATAATAACCACCATCGGCAGTCTATGAGTACTTTCAGATTCTCGCAACACGCTCTTGTCATACGACACAAACCAGAGGTAGATGATTTAAGCGATCAAAAATCAAATGAGAGCTACTTGAGTAGCAGGGTATCCATGATTGCGATCAACGACCACACCTTAATGCACTTCGCTCTAGGAATAAAAGAACATTATCGCACAGCACTCGATCTAGTCGTTCGGCTATTCCTGACCCAAGTCAGTAGGAATAAAGGTACTCTGATCAAAATCACTACAGGTTTTAATGAAAATCACAACTTATTCTTTTTCTCGAAGCTGACATGTTGAACAACTCACATACTCGTTAAAATAATAGGAAACTCATTAAAATATTGCATTGCTCATACTCTGACATCCATCGGGTCTTTAACATCACGCTATTTAACCTCCAACCCGTTACACAGCACCACCCGGATAATCATTTCAAGCGTTAAACAAAGTAATTTTAAACTAGGTTTATTCAACATGTTGCTTTGGTTTTCCATATCACATAGACTATAAGAAAATCTTACTAGGCTGATGCTCTAGATGTTAAGTTTACTACCAAGTATCTATCAGTATTTTCAGCGTTATAACTTTGTCATGGATAGTCTGGTATCTAGTATGGAGACTATGACTAACACAAAAGCTCATAGGTAAACTTTGCTAACCAGGTAGGCAATTTGCCGGTCCAACTAACGGCAACGCAAGGCTACACATGCAGCCGCATAAACGGCTTATTTAGTTTATGCAAATCTACACCAACGGAAACGCGGGTACCACAAAATTATCACAACATCGACTAAAAAGTACCCATTTAATGAGAACAAGGTTAACATACAATCATCACTACCTAGTTCTACCTACAACGAAAATTGAAATCTCTGAAACTGATTATCATAACGCACTACGGTGATAACTCAATCATTTTCTTCTACGACTGATAATCGAGTTTAACAGCATCTACTAGAAAAACAATCACTCCGAAACGTCCCAACTTGGAATTGGCCAGAGAACTCGGGGCACTTGATAAAAATTCTCAGTGTATCACATGAAATTTAAAAAGACACAGTAGGTAATTTTCATGCGTGAAATCTTAAAATTTTATTAAATTTTACTAGTGGTGCCATCTAATAATCATGAGTAAGAAACATTTTAATGTGCCATGTTAAAAAAATTATGCACACAAAGAAGCAGGTGTAATTGCAACACCGAGATCGTCTGTACAACTCAGAACTACAACGAGTAAAAGTGCCGCTTTTTACTTAGGCTCTGACGACGTTTAAATGAAAACCATTAGGGATTACCAACACCACGAGTCGATAAAATAATGGAGCTAGTAATAACCTTCGACTATGGTCAGGCTAACACGTTTCACTCAAACGCACTTGCTTGAAGCTATGCAAGTCGGCCTGTTACGCTCACTCTCGATACTATTACAGTCCATAAATTAAGACCGAGATAAGATAAACTATTTGCAAGCAAGCATATGATAACAATGTTCGTGAGTACGAGCCACCCTCGCATGAAGTAATAAAAATAATCGCTTTCTTTTTAACCGGCCTATCAAACTCGAAACCTCCGTTCGATATCTACGCTAGAGCTAGGTCACAGTGGTAGTCAGACAACCATACGCTAACATAAAATACAGCAAAGGTGACAATTAAATCGTTCCGTACTACCTACATTTTTTGTCTTTTTCTCTTTAAGCTATTACAAAGAAGGTTATTCATGAGATCATGCCATGAGAAACACGACACTTTGAAAGTCTAACGGTCCCACAACTCAAATGTCTTGAGCAGGAATTGAACCCACAACACTCACCACGATGTGATGGCGACATCATCAAAACGATTATAACATTTCCAAGGTTAAACGTGTAGCAGTATTCTGCTAACTAAGAGTGTTTAACAACTACCGTAAGTAAATAAAATTTGATGTACCAAAATAACAAAAAAAAAACAAACAGACAAAATACGCTCACCCCGTTTGCAGTAGAAAACCCAGCTGATTCGCTAACATAGCAGCGTTAGCAGCCGTCTTCGCTCGCGCCTTGTTGGCACACTTCATTGAACAGGTCCATCCCAGGCAACGGCACGGTAGATAGCCAGATCGAAGCTCCTCCCTTCATGGCCCGGCTTAGTGCTACCATAAGCGGGGCGCAATGCGGATCTCGATTGTCCAATAACATGTCTGCAGCCGTCACCAAAGCACGTGCATCTACATCTTGTTGTTCAGGATCGAGGCTAATTAGTTTACTTCACAAACTAAATATGCACACGTAGCTCGGATGAAAATGGATTACTTTTGGAAACGCGGCGAAGTCGGACGTAGGTAGGCTACACTTGTTTCCTCCGCTGTGTCTGTCGTCAAAAAAAGTGGCCCTTGACAGCTCGACGTTCGCTTATAAAACATTTAATGACATTGACAGCTGTCAACCGCCGACCTTAGTGTTCAGTGTTGCCAACCATCGTTTCCGAATACGCCCAAATCTAATAAGATTTGACGTTGTACATGTACAGCTTCATACCTGTATTACGAAATAGATTGCATAGCCTATTACTACTTTTTTTTGTAAAATACGAAATTATATATAAGTATCAACTTTCATCGACCTTATTATTAAACACGTATCGTTTAATTTCGCGAATTTGTATTATGTATAAGTGACTGGGTCCGTGGTCCAGTAGATAGCGTATGCGACTGCTGATAGGAGGCCCCGGGTTCGATTCCCGGGTCGGTCAAAAGTGTTACTGGGTTTTGCCGAATTCTCAGCAGCAGCACGGAGTCTAGTGATGGATCGGTCTTGTAAGTCCACTTAACGCGTTGCTGGAGTATGTGCAAATATTCCTAATTCCAGCGTTTCCAAAAGCTCTGAGTAATCTGGTGTACCAATACAAAACGCGAAGGACGATTTGGTCTCGTATCAATATAAGGGTACTCAGGCAAGGCGACAAATGGGCGACCAATCAAAAAATGGCCCGGCGTAAGGGCCTCCAAATCATTCGGATCTGAGGAGATCGGGCACAATGGCCTAAAGTTCAAAACGGCTTCAATATTACAAAACACAGTTGCGAGTTCCTCAAATGTAAGGACAGATTCACCGATTGTCCTGCGCAAGTGTGTTTTGGCCGATTTTACAGCGGCCTAAAAAATACCACCCCAGTGTGGACAATTTGGTGGGGAAAACAACCAATTTATCCTACGTCGGGCAAGCCTATTGCCTATTTCAGCCTTGTTGGTTTCAAGGAAATTGACAACGTCATTCAAATAATTATAAGTGCCCTTGAAGTTAGTGCCGCAATCAGAACGGATCAAGGAAGGCAGCCCTCTGCGGGATACAAATCTGTCAAATGTGGCTACAAACGCCTCGGTCGTAAGTGAGGAGACCAGTTCTAAGTGTACGGCCTTTGTGGAAAGACAAACAAAAACACACAAGTAGGCCTTAACAGTCTTGCTGTTTCGAAGTGTCGACGTTTTCACCAAAAAGGGACCAGCGAAGACCGTGCCAACACCGTCAAACGTCCTGCTCTCAGTTACGCGATCTGCCGGTAAGTCTCCCATCAGGGGCTGCATGGTAGAAGCCTTGAGCTTATAGCAAGGGATGCAGCGAAAGACTACACTCTGAATAATTCTTCGGGCAGACAAGATCCAAAATTCGCGTTGCAAAATGGCCAACAAGGCATTACAACCAGCATGCGAATTTTTAAGGTGACGGTCAGTTACCAACAAGCGCACCAAATGACCGTCCTTAGGTAACAAAAGGGGGTGACGTGCCCCGTAAGGGAGGTTGGCGTTCTTGAGACGCCTTCCAACGCGCAAGAGACCCGTATCGTCCAAAAAGGGGTTTAATTTAGATACAGCTCCCGACAATTTCGATGTCCCTGACTTAAGGATAGCAATCTCCTTCTCAAAATGCGCCAATTGCACAGAACGAATCCAAAAGGTGAGGGACTCCTGTCGTTCCTGTGGTGAGAGAAACGGTGTCAGTCGTTTCTGTTGTGGGTGCCTAAAGTTAAAAACAAAACGCTTTATCCAAGCAGTAACACCTAACAACTTGTCAAGGGAGCTGTAGCGATTCAGCAAGAAATCGGGGTCGAAGGCGCATTCCACCTTCTCAAGAGCGAATGTTCGTAGACCCGGCAAATTAGAAGTATTCAAAACTGGCGTTCGAGGCCAATCAACTTCTGGTCGACTCAACGATTCTGGACCCCACCACAGCGAATAGCCTATTAAACTAGGCGTCAAGCATCCGCGCGAGGCACAATCAGCGGGGTTGAGCTCACCTGGCCCGTGTCTCCAAACAAGTTTGACTTCGGCTTTCTGGATTTGGGAAACGCGATTAGCGACAAATACCTCCAAAGTGTGGACAGACGCCTTCAACCAACAAAGAACAATTTGGCTGTCTGTCCAGGCGTAGGTCCCATTAATACAAATTGATTTACCCAAAGTGTTAGACACGTGATTCAATAAGCGTACAAGTAGGGCTGCTACCGAGAGCTACAATTTAGGGATGGTCAGACATGTCCGAAGGGGTGCAACCCTGCTCTTCGCCAAGATCAGGGAAACCCTCACCTGACCTGAGGCACCGACTGTACGCAAGCACACCACGGCCGCGTGACCACGTTCCGAAGCATCACAAAACCCGTTAAGGGTGGCCTTGTACTTCCCGGGAGGAAGGATGGGACGAGGCAAGGAGATCTCGTTGACGGCAGGAAGTGAGGATACAAAAGAGGTCCATTCCTCAACAAGAGTACCGCGTAGAGGTTCGTCCCAGGACAATCCTGGTGTCCAAAGCTTCTGCAAGAAGCATTTTGCCCAAAATATAACTGGACAGATCCAACCGTTCGGATCAAAGGTTCTGGCGACAGTAGACAATACGAGACGTTTAGTCCAAGAACAAGGCAATTTTAAGTCTACGTTATACGTAAAGATGTCTTGGACTGGTCTGTATTGAACGCCGAGAACAGCCATCATGGCGGGGTTGTCAACAATCTCAAACAAATGTGGATCCTGCTGATGATCCTCTGGCAAGCCTTCCAAAAGCGCTGGTGAGTTGGAAATCCATTTGCGCAACTCATAACCAGCGGAGGCCAAAATACCTATCAATTCGTCCCGCAGGAGGATCGCCTCGTCTGCTGTGGAGGCGCCTGAACAAATGTCATCCACGTAAATATCGCTTTTCAAGATGGCGGCGGCTTGTGGGAAACGTAAACCTTCGCGGTCTGCGAGCTCCCAAAGAAAACGTATTGCCAAGTAGGGGCTTGACCTTAACCCGTACGTATTGGTATTGAGCTCGTAGACGACCATGGGATCGCGAGGATTCTCTCTCCAAAGGACCAGCTGGAAGCGACGGTCATCAGGGTGGATAATCGTCTGCCTGAACATCATTTTTATATCGGCTACAAAGACAACCTGATGTCGTCGGAAGCTGGTGATGACGTCACAAAGGTCCTTGACCAACTTGGGACCAGAATGCAAGCACTGGTTCAAGGATACGCCTGTTGAAGTCTGCGCAGAACCATCAGACACTGTGTGCAGCTTGCCAGTTGATGGCTTCAATACCGCATGATGCGGGAGGAAGTAGTGCTCCACCGAACGCCAATGCAAATTTGACGCCGACATGTGTCCCAATTGTTCATATTCTCTCATGAACTCAATATACTTCTGCCTGAGCTCCGGATTACGACCTTTGCGACGCTCCATAGCCAACAATCTGTTTTCGGCTAAAGGTCGTGACTTACCAAGCGGAGGCCGAACAGACAAAAAAGGCAGCTTCGTAATGAGCCGACCAGAACGGAGTCGACCAGTGTTGTTCTGGAAGAACAACTCGCACTCCTCATGTTCTGGATTCAAACGAGCAGCTTGAGGGGGCTCCTCTACTTCCCAAAACCTCTGAACCACATCAGAGAGAGCGGAGCCTACCGCCAACAAATTATCAAGTTCGGGTGGAGGGGGGTCCCTAGGTACAGGTCCCATCAAAGCAAATCCAAATATGGTCGAGATGGCAGTCAAACCATTTGGCACCAAGACCCGTTTCCCACCAATCAAAATTCCACCGAGGACATCAGAGCCAATCAACAAGTCGATTTGTCCTGGTGTGTCAAATTTGGGGTCTGCCAGATCCAATCCCGATGTCAAATTCACCACAGCAGCAGGTAGCTGTTTCTGTGGGTGCATACCCAAAATATTCTTCAGCACAATAGCCGAGGTTTTAATCCTTGTGGGGGGGGGGGGGTAAGCTTCAACAGGCCAAACAAAACCTTAACTTGCCCTTCAACATTAGAAGCTACGTCACCTATTCCCCGTATACAATTGGGAAAACAGCCCATATTTAATTTAACCTGCCCTACCAAATAAGTGGAAACAATGCAAACTTGTGAACCTGTGTCCAATATAGCACGGACAACAACAGAGGTCCCCGTGGGTCCTCAGACCCTAACAGCAACCGTTGGCAGGATAATGGTCTCAATGGGGGAGGTTGGCGTTATAGGGCAGGGGTCAATGACCTATTGTTGCCTGGGCGGCGACCGTTGGCCAAGACCAGGCAAATCAAAATGAGGGTGCGGCTTCAAGTCCTCAAAAGCGCGATGACTCGATCCGCGCGCCATCTGTGGGGGGTCATAATGACGCACTCGCCCAAAACGAGGTGGGCGCAAGTCAAGGCGGGGACGCTCCACCAAAGGAGGGGAATACCTGGGGCAGCAGTCATGGTGCTGGCGACGTTGAGCGGTCGCACATTCTGGTGCGCGAGAGAGAGGAGGTGTGCGCACACTACGGTTCTCCAAGCGGGTTGAGTGGCAATCAATTGAGCGAGGCGACTCTCGGCTACGCGCCGGTGAGCCTCGGCTGCCATCTTCAAAACACCCGCCCGTGCGCGGCGTCGGCTGTTTGGACAAGCGGCCCACCTCTCTGGCATTCATGCAGAGAATGTCCAAATGCTGTCCTCCACAGTGAGGACAGGGGCGAGAGTTTAGGCAGTCTCGCTGGTTGTAGGACCCCAAGCAAGAGAAGCAAAGGCGGCGGGCATTCGCGATGCGCCTACGAGAGGCGACATGCAGATCCAAGAATGCCCTACAACTGGCCGTTCTGTGCCCCGTGACCTTGCAGTAAGAGCACTCCGCTGGGCTCTGAGTGACTGCAAAGCGAGGAGGGCGCCGGTCAACATTGGCTCGGGTGTGAACGCGAGCCTGCTCCTTGACCTTGGGTGGCTGTGACTTAGCCGGCGTGTCACCACCGGAGTTGTCCAGGGCCCGGCACTCATCCTCGAGAAACCTCTCCAAGTCAGCAAAGGGGGGCAGATGGGGCGCGCTACCCCCACCAAAGCGCTGTTCAAAACGCGACCGCAGGTCGGCAGGCAGCACTTAAGTGCGTTGATTGCCACCAAAAGCGCGTTCAAAAGTTGGGTGCGCAACCCAAAGACCCGGGTGAGCGTGGGCAAACCTAAAATCTGTTCAATATGCGTGTCGGCGAGGCCACGCTTGTTATGGTACCTACGGGTAATTAAGTCCCGAGCCGTCTGGTACGCCTCGTCAGACACGGGCAAATGCTGGATGAGGCCCTTGGTCCCCATCCAAAACCGACATCAAATAGGCCAATTTTTGTGCCGGCCGAAGGTCAGCCCTGTCATCGATCAGGCTGTCAAATAAATTAACGAAGCCCAGGTAGCTTCCTAGGCAGCCATCGAAATGCGGGCGGTCTAAATTGGGAAGCCTACTCACCAGTCCCAGTCCCGGTGCTGTCCTAGAAAGCTCCTGCTTCAAGCCGGGTTGTCCGTCCCTCTCGGCAATCAACTGTCTTGCACAGTTGGAGACAGCATCATACAAGTCTAAGACCTGGGCATAATCCTCGCTGACTTTATTTCGCTGGTCAGCGGGGAAGTCATTAACTGACACTTCGAGACAGCAAGCGCTGAAAGTGCGAAATTGCTGTTCCACACTTGCCAGGCGATCATCAATCCGCTCATACCTTTGTAGTAAGGCCTGCTGGCGATGAGGCCGGTTCACCAAGGCACTGGCTGAGGCAAACCAGCGCAAATCTGATGCAATAGCACCAGCAGCCGCACGCAAGTCCTTGATAGCTGACATATTAAGTTTGCAAAAGAGCTCGGACAAGCGCTAAATAATATTATCAATTAAAACTTAGTATTTGTTAATTCTTTTAAACCAACAAAGTATTAGCCTGTTACTAAAGTTATCAAAAGGTTTATAACCTACAGCAAATTAAAAGTTGAACTTTAAATCAATTAATTAATTAATATGTGTTACCTAACAATATTATCTATATATTATAACAAAACAAAGGTTTATTAATGTGACCCGCCCAAGATGCAAGGTCAAGTTTGGTTGTTATAATGTTTTAAACTCAATATATGCAATTAACCATTAACTTCATTAATTGATACATGTAACTGTTATGTATCCAATCAAAGTGACTTATTAATACCAACAACAACAAATCTATGCTAGATTTCAACAATTTAAATCAAACAATTACTGATTGAGGTTATGTATGACAATGTGTTTAAATTAAAAAGGTGAGCTAATTCAAATAAATTCATGTATTAAAGGCAAAAACTGACCTGAAAAACACTACAATACTGTCTACAAGGTGATAAAATACAAGATTACAATATTAATCTGAAGTTAGTACTCAACAATGCAACAGCGCGCAGTTGCATTGTTGAGTACTAACTTCAGATTAATATAGTTGAAATCAAGCCGCTGCAGCGGCTTGATTTCAACTACAGCTTTGATACCAAAAATGTATGTTTAGAGTTTGGGCAAAAATTGGGTAGTTTGCAGAAAACAGTGGCAGCGATTAATTCATCCAGTCTTAGCCCAAGGCAAAGGATCTAAACAGTATTACTGCGACTGCACAGCGATGAGTTCAAGTAATAGGTAGGTACATGAAAAATTTACCTTAGCTCTCCTGGTGATGTTCTTGAGTGGACCTATAAGATTAGACTCATAACTTTGGCCAAAATAACAAGCAAATCGTTATAAATACCACTACTCGAGGTCCAGTTCGGCGTCCTTCTTCAGACCACGATGCACGGACGGATTCACGCAGTTTTACAATGTTCAATATGTTAAAAATGTTTATCTTTTATCACAAAACACAAACAATTCGCGAAGCTACTAGGGCAAGCTTTCCAAAAGGCGATCAATTTATTTCCAACACGCAAAAACACAATACAATACTGCGTGGGCGCAAGGAGAAATTCAACGGAAGTGAATGACAGTTCATAGTGTGACCATAGTCAAAATTTACAATAGACTAAACTAAACGTTACTAAATCGATATAATCGACTTGATCTATCAAAAATAATATTTCTATTTCAAACACTGCCTATCCCTTCGGGGATACGGGCCATAAAAAATATTTATAATCAATATACGTAATTCTTTCGTTTCTGACTGACAGACAGAAGAAGCATTTGGAAATTACTACCCTATGAGGGTAAAATAGACTGAAGTCGTGGGCGAAGTCTAAACCGTTGTATTATTGAGAAAAACTGTAGTCCGTGAAAAATCCCATCTAGTCTAGTCTCATCCAAATAAAAACACCTACGGTTGTTGGTATTAGCATACAACGTTTTAATTAAAGTAGTTTTTCAATGGAGTTAGTTTAAGCCAGCAATTGGTGTTTGCTTTGAATGGTTCGAACAAAATCCCCGGGGAGTTAACATAAATTGTAACAACAAGAAAAGTCACAAAAGCACTCTAGACTGGCAGATTTTTGATTAATAACTGTTACTCTTTAAATCAAAAACAACCGAACGGATTTCGATGAAATTTACAGTATTGTAGCTTAGCGTGGGCTTGCCTGGAGTTTCACCCATGTGTAGAAAGGCTGTCGCAACAAAGTTTATCGATGCATTTTTCTGACGTAGATACCTATGCGCTATACTACTGCAAAGTTTTGTGAAAATATGTTCTGTAGTTTTTGCGTAAGAGGATAACAAACAACCATCCCAATCACAAAATTTTAGCGATAGCTATAGTAGTAGGATAGCTGAAGCGAAATATATCACAGCAATTGGCTATTTTAGTTCTAAAAAGCAAACTAGGTGCTTACGTATCACTAAAATGATACCTACCTACCGTTAATATCTGCAACATACACGAGAATATAACCCCAAAAGCTTAGAGCTAGAACTTTTCCATGTACTCCGTGAACAAAATTGGATTCTATTTGGATCCGTGTATAGTCGTTTCGTAGAACCAACACGGTGGAGGTCGGTTGTTCAATTTCCTATGGAGCAGCTTTGCTAACTCTCCACGTCCGTAGGTACTTAACCTGTTAGCGTTTGCCTCATTCATACTATATGATGCTAGCTTTTTGTGAAATTGCAAGACCTTGTCGTTATTGTGAAGAGTGAGGTTTGTTTGTTTGCTCCTTACGGCACATGTAGTGAAGGAAAAATTTACTT
Source organism: Euclidia mi (assembly GCA_944739405.2). Classification (NCBI taxonomy): domain Eukaryota; kingdom Metazoa; phylum Arthropoda; class Insecta; order Lepidoptera; family Erebidae; genus Euclidia; species Euclidia mi. The sequence continues at coordinate 74,273,152 of OX123184.2, read as the reverse complement.
ACCTGTCCTTCTATTGGGTCACAACTGTCATGCAAAATCCTTGCGCTTGTGTCCAGGTGCCTACGGTAAGTTTAAATCATGACGAAACGTCGAGGGAAATAGAAAACTATGGATATCACCTATTTTAATGTTTATAAAATTTAGACTCGTCATAGTCGTCATGTAAATTAAAGTTTATTTAAGGTTGTAAAAGTCTGAAAGTACCTATCATCATTCTCTTTTAATGCGATTTGTTAATGAAAAGTAGAGTTCGCAGAGGTTATTACAACCAGCGATAGCTGGTCGATTCCCCGGATACTTCAATGGACCAACTATCGCTTATGGTTTTGTCGTAATGAGGGTAGGTTCTTATGTATTACGGACAGCTGGCAGCGATATCGACGACGAAGCGTGGACCTCGATAAGTCTAAAGAATAATGATATTAAATGTTAGGATCTAGAAGAGTTGATCTAGATTATGTGGGGCAGTTAGAGCCTAGCTTTTTTGTATAAATTCTGAACCTGAACAAACCTAGGTGCTCAATAGTAAATTCGTTACATTGGCTCTAACTTCTCAGCTCGCTACTGGACGTCAAACGTCATAATATTGTATTAAATCTTCCAATATTTGTGATGCTAATCCAATGTCACTCAATTTTCAGAAAATGGTGAGCGTTCACACTGAAAAATTTACGACTACACCTTCGATCACCGTGACCACTGAGCCATACGTAAGCATATGTTGTTATCTACCACATATTTTCAACATTGTTAAGATATATGACGTAGAATAAATTCCGCTTCAACAACCCGATCATCCTCCAATATTACATTGTAGTACAGTGCCTCAATACTGGCGATATTCAATATCCGATGTTGATAGACATTGTTGCTTCTATATAGCCTTCTACAATGTGGCTTACTGAGGCAAACTGCAGGGTTTAAGAAGTTAGCACTGTGTGAAGCATTAAAAAGCAAATTGTTAACCTTTAATTGGCTATGATCGCGATAGCCGATAAGTTCCAAGTTTCAATAATATATTTTTCTTTTCTTTTAAAAGACAATGTTCGTACTTGGAATCATACGCTGTGGACTAGGATATGAATGAACATTCAATTTACGACCTAAGACTAGAAAACAACAATTGATTGATCACGGAAAGTATCGTCTCGTGTGGAGATCTAATTCACAACACTACAACCGTAAAATACCGCTACAAATATTTTTGAGAAAGTAGTTAAAACAAGGTGACATCACCGACATATTGCTACCCCTTTTTGAGCCAGACTGTTTTTTGTATATTAGTATGTCAATACAAAATTAAGAATATAATAAGTAAACTAAATGACGTCATCCGAAGTACAAGATACTAAAACTACCACTACTTACGTCATTCGAAGGTTATTTGAACGATTGATCACTTCGTCCGGCTTACCCGGAACACCATCTGACATGGTGACAGTTAGTTTTTCCATTGTCACCCGATGACATCGTTAGCCCTGACCGATACTTTGACGCGACACCCGCTGCGCTAATGGCGACTTATTGAAGGTTTTGTTGCCGTTTACTACCATTATACGTATTAACGACGGCTGTTAAAGTTATTAGCAGCATTACGTAATTGTCGAATTGTTACACATTTCATGCTAGCTTTACAAAAGATATTGTTATTGTACATACATAATAGTATGCGATGGAAAATGTATAAAAGTATGTGACAAAAATCTCAGACTAAACGAACTATGCGAGGTAATGGTTTAAAAGTTATTACTATTACTTACTATGTGAATTAATAGTAAAAGTATAGAACAAGGATACATTAATTTGATCAGAGGTCAGTCCTCTGAACCAATTAATGTGTCTTTTCTGAACAATGATTAACAGGACAGTCCAGGCTGGGATTGGTAATTTGTTGATGCAAAAAAATATAATGCATGTTAGTATTTCGTATAGGGACAATGTAATATTATCACAGTAGATACACCGCTGTTCGCGCGTATGTTCAGTCCGACATTCTCGTTGCCTATGCAATAAAATAAATATTTATGATGCATAGGTGCTGAAAAATGCATTTCGAATCGAAATTCATTTCGAGCTTCCGCTGTATCGAAAATTTCGATCGAAAAAGCTCGAAATGTTTTGTTGCACTCTTGAGCAAGGCTAGAATAGACACACACACAGAATTGTATATTATGTTTCTCAAGAGCACATAAATCATTTATATTGTAGTTTGCATTAGAATAGAGACTGGTGTCTGATGTAGACTTGTTTTATAGATCACCAGGCTCGTCGATCAGACAAGACGTTCACATATTGATTGGGATATACGAGAAAAATAATTACCCAGTTACTGAAAATTTCAGTGCTTCTACAATTCAAACACGTACCTAATTATTAGGAAAATTAGGTACTTCATAAGTTTCATGCCATTATTTTCTACATGACAACCGAGTGTACGAATAAATAGATCACGTATTTTACTCATATATATATAGGGTACCTACTCACCCGTTCAGGGAGCATATATTAAGTACATAGGCATACCTATTTAGCAAAATGTTAATATTGACATCGTACCAACGTCATATGTATGTGTAGATATATACTTATTGCTTTACTCTTTGTGTGCGAAGGATCAGCCCTGTGCACACGCTTTGTGTAATGAATTCTATTCTTGGTGATCAATATCCTTCTGTTGTTTAAAAATATGTAGCATGATAAGTTATAGCGGCGTTATTTGTATATCTACCTAGGTAGACGGTGGTAGACAGGTACCTAATACATCATCATAACAGCGTTTCGCAGTCCACTGTTGGAAATAAGCTTCTTCTAATTTGCGTCCCAATAGCATTGTTAGCCACTAGGAGAATATGGCCTAAAGATTTGGCGACAATTGGTTGGCATTTTTTGTTTCGTAACTACGATTGCTAAACTAAAATTCCGTCGGTTCAAAGGTGAATATAACAAAATCAACAAAGATGAATATTGTATGCTGTGGTTTATTTTCTGTGTTTAGTATTCGCTTAAACGTAAATATTTACTTAACTGGTAACGGACTTTGAGTAAAATTAAAACATCTAAATTATAAGAAACTAGCTGTTGCCCACGGCTTGGTTCGCTGATAAAAATATCTTTACTTTCATGGCTGATACTTGGAGAGGATAGGCCGGGTGGGAACGCCCGGATGCTGCCGATGTTTTTGTTGTGGTAAGTAGTTGCTACTGCCCTGTCAGGACACGGCACTACATAAGTTGGCGGAATGCTACGTCTGGCCGTCGCAATGTCGCGCCGTGATCTCTCTCGATCTCTCAACACTGGTTCTGTCCATAGTCTAGAGTAAGAGGCCTTTGCACACCACGCCTCTTACTGCTAGGCAGTCATGCTGACAAAGGAGACGGAAAATGGATATAGATAGATTTTCGAAGTTCGGCGATAACTTGTGGTAAACAAACTGTGGTATACCTACCACTCTGTGTTAACTGTTCTACGATCTTTAAGTGCAATAGTCGCAACATAGCCGGTTTTTTCAGCGAACGTGGCCACCATCTTCTTTGAAGTGCTTCGAGAACGAACAACTTTAGTCGGCTTTGGCTCGTCTTGAAAGACCCAGATTGTAGATTGTTGTTTCTAGATTGTTGTTTGGAATCAGGATCGTTGACCTATGCCAATGATCCTGATTCCGAATTGACAAATCTTGGATCTATATCCAAGATTTGTCACCACTGATGATGTCGTAGATATGATTTGACTCTCTTCGGTTGAACCTTTGCAGAGTTTTCTTACACCATCTGACGTGGGCCGCCTTGTGATCGTCGGAAAGCAGATACGGTATCCAACGGCAAACTAGATTTCTCACACCAAGCGCTTTATGCAAGATTTTCTGATGGTTGGTTGTCCCTGAGATCCCTAATAGAACCTCTCTCTCTCGATACGCCACATGACGATCTTCGAGAATTAGTTGTCTCACAGTAATTATGTTATCTTCAGTGAAGGCGGATTTTGGGCGTCCTTCGCGAGATATGTCACTAACACTAGTATGTCCATGCTGGAAATCCAAATACCAGCGTTCGACAGCCCGCAGATATGGGGCTTCATCATTGAACAGATGTAAGCTGTTCAAAACACTGAATCCGTATCAGGCCTCTTCTAAAGTTGTAGAAAATTACTGCACGAACCTTTCCTTAGAAAGATTCATTTTTGTACGTAACCTGACAGATTCGAATCGACGCTGTGACTAAACAATAGCATTAATCATTAATCCTAATGCTATCAACTGTTTTGAGATTCAAAATTTAAACACATTCGAATACAGAACAGTTCAAATTCAAATTGCCAGGAAATATGGAAACGACAGAACTTAAAAGGCATACTTACCTAGTAACTGCTTATTACTTTATTTATATTTAATTGGTACACTAACAGTCAGCACACATTACTTTCGAAGAGAAACGTGATATAATACAGATATTGGTGCACTAGCCTATTCACTTATAACACGTGGAACACTTTTTTTCATTGTTGTCATAGTTGAAGTAGTTAGAAATCTTACTAGGAAATATCTCTCCTCTCCACCGTTTTTTCTATCCATTAAAATTTTCTTGGTAGAAAAGTTTAACATTCCTTCTAATACAAATAAAGGGAAGTTATTTCGTTTGCAATAAGGAAAACACTATTGAAGAAATAACAGTCACACAGTTTGTTTTCTTTATAAAATATTCAACGTTCGAGTGTATGAAATTCAACTTAAATAAAAGGAAAACATTAAGTAAGTACTCGCCATAACTCATGCCGTGGTCTTATATTTTTATTTCATATATGTCATGACGTGATGTGAATCCGTGTGGTTGACGGCATAGAATACAAGTGTCACCACCCCCTATCTTCCCGTGGGTGTTGTAAGAGGCGACTAAGGGATAACACGATGCAAATACCATCTTTGCGTAGAGACGGAAAACTCGACATCAAACCCTATACGACTGCCTCGTTGGTCTCGCGGCATAAATGTGCGCGTGGGATCGGGAGGTCCCGGGTTCGATTCCTGGGTCGGGCAGTGTTATTGGGTTTTTCTGACACGAAATTCTCATTAGCCGCACGGAGTCTGGAAATGTGCCCGGTACGGCAATAGGCTCGCCCCTTATTACGTGGGACTAAAGTATATCTGGCGAAAAGTGGGTGTAGAAATACACCTCTGCCTACCCCTTCGGGGATAAAAGGCGTGACGTTATGTATGTATGTATTTCATGATGTCCCAATTGGATTCCGCGAAGCCTCCCTGCGTTTAACAATTTTATTGATTGCTTTTTAATATTCTGGTTCTTTCTATTATAAGTATTTCATAAAACCTTTAGTAAATTGAGTTTCAAATTAAAAGAATACAAGCTTTTAGACTTTTAGGTTCTTGGGTATCTTTAGAAGTCGATCTAAGGAACGCGTGTCAAGAAAAGAAAAGGAAAAACTTAAGGAAAAACCTTTTAAACGTTAAACTGATTTGACGTCTTGCGTTTCTGTCTTAGGATGAGAAAAGAAATAGGAGAAGGAGTGGGCAAGCGAGACAGAAAAGGGAATTGCGCCTTTGTGCTTATATCTAAGTGCTGGCAGAGGCCAGTGCATAGCAAGGCCAATGCACAATATACAAGTCTGATATTTGACCTAACCTATCCCTTTTGCAAATACGTCACATTAGGCTTTTAGTTCTCATTACATTAGTTTGTAACAATAACGTGTAACATGACAAATCTATAACCTGTTCATATAAAGCTCGTAGTCTAGCTTTCAGCGTCAGTGTCACTTCGTCTTCTTCCTTTCGTTTAGTTATAACTCGAAGCGAGCACCTCAGTTAGTATTGACGGTAACTCATTACACTGCATATTACATTGAGCTATTGTACTAAATGCGTTTTGAAAACCAAATAGTATATTCTAGATTCCAAGAATTAATGCAATCTCACTAAGTTTAAAATGATATGATTTTCGTTTTTCTTCTAAAATTTTGGAAGCTAGTAGCAAGTTGTATGATTTGGACAAAAATCTGCACAGCTTCAACAACATACTCGTATGGGTAATTACTATCCTACCGCGCTATTACATCGAACCTACATGCGCTATGTGAAATGAATGAATGAAAATGAAAAATGATTTATTGCTGCCACAACCAGACACAAGTACACAATAAAAAATACATAAAAGGTTCATACAAAAAAGTGAAATAAAAAAAACATCTTTATCAGCTATACAATAATATGCTTAAGGCAGGTCATGGCAGTAATAGGACCCCGTTCAGCATAATACCAAACTTGCTGGCACTGATATCCGCATCATCCAAGCATTAGTCGCCTTATCTGTATTCTTTACCTTAATGGGTAATAAGCTGGCAGCATTAAAAGAAGTACATAACTCCTTTGCGCTCACAATTCGTTGAAATGAAATCCATTTCAGCCATGAACACATCATCGTATTGCCAAGCCCTTGTCACACCATTAAGAATATTTTCATATCGTACAACAAAAATATCCTTATTTATTTGTGCGTTACTACATGTCCTTTTTGATTATTATGGCCATAAGTAACAACGTTCTCGGTAATAAAAGCATTATGTTAATAGGAATGTCGAAATCTTGGCACATTTGGAACAAGTCCAATATTCTAATGAGTATCGCATCACAGATCATATTAGGAAAAAGTAATATTCCTAAATAAAAACGGAAATTCGATAACAAAACTGACGAGTCGAGGAGGGTATCACATGTTGATTTGAATAATGATACGCGTTGGAGAAGATCATGGCTAGTAACGAAGTAAATGTTCAGTTGACTACTTCAGGATTTGTAATAAAATATATAGGGTGTTCACAACGAAAACTGCGAATAAAATATTTGTGTAAAACCTGTGACTGCATGAATTGCGTAGTGGATTAAGTAATACGTGGTAGAAGCCTTGACGTTCAGTATTGGGCAACACTACAAGTGTAATGGTATGATTCCTATGGGATGACTAGTAACGTACATATTTTATATAAATAGTATAGTATTATAAATAGAGCCTGAGCAGCCTTTTCTTTAAAATAATAAATGATCAAAAGGATTATATTATCACTTAGCTGTCATAATAATTTTATAATAATCTTAAAATCTATGTTCTCAAAATCTTTCGTCTATCATTTTTTTTAACTAGGCAATGTGGAACGAATTAAACAGAGATACAAGTTGATAGATGGTATAATTATATCAAGTTGACGGATGGCGACTACGCGCCGTGGTTTCGATTCTTTCACAAGGGAATACTTTGTGAGCTGCATAATTTTGCTTTTGAGTTTTCTTTATATAGGTGAATAAATGTTGGTAAAATGGAGTATTTTACCAACATTTATTCACCTATATAAAGAGCGAGGCAGACTTAATTTGATTGTATTGTAGTTTTAGACTTTAAAATAATTATATTATTATCAACGTAATTGCCAGGGTTTCATAGCATAATCCGTTTTAAATGTCGGATTGTCAGCGTTATCACGAAATCCTAAATCGTTCCTGTAAATGGTAACCCTAGTTGAGCCAACTGAAATAGCAGCGTTTGACATTTAGCAAATTACGGACTTATCCTAAGTTCTGAAAAGGGCCTAATTCTGCTGTTTGTTAAAAGGTTGCGATGAATGCTCAGACTATTTTTTATTTCGTTTAACTAGATGTGCCGTGCCGAAACAAGTAGGTACAAAGTAGGTAGATCACCAGACTTAGAAAGTCCAAGACTTACACTATTAGCTTGCTATTTGTACGTCAATATACAGTACATTTATAGAGTGACTGGTATTGGTTCGGAGATTGATACAAAGATTTTGTTATCTTTAATCTTATATCAGAAGTCTGGAGAATGCATGTCATGTGCTATATTTAGACAAAGGTGGTAGAGCCTTGCTGGTTTCAAGATGAAAAAACCGGCTCGACCTGGAAAAACTTTAACAGAATACTGACGTAAAGTAACAGTATTTATACTCTTGCGTTCGTTTGGTGAGTGAGAGTGCCGGCGTCCCCACATGTTTCTAAAATCGTTACATTAAATGTCTAATTCAAATCGGTAAATACCTCTTTCGAAAATCTTTAAAAATATTAAATTGTATACTAAGTATAGGTTATTATTTTCAGCCCTTTATTGTAACAATGAGTAATTATAGTAATCCATTTTAAAAGAGTAAACAATCTTACTTTTTAGTAAATACCCGTGGCACCTGCAGAAAATCACCTAAAGACGATTTTCTATTCACACTTATACCTCCAGCTTCATTCAATACGTTAACATAATTGTCTTTGATAGACCGTCCATAAAATAATTATGGCCGATACTTATCCTTTATTGATTTATTAATTATACCATCTATTCTTCTGCTAGCTGAGGCCGGCTGACACCGCCTGCCTGACTCTATTGGTTGTGGCTCTTCTAATGCTGCTTTCCTTCAGGTTCCAGGTCTAACTTGGAAGCTCCGGGCTACGCTACCTAGACCGCTACACTACCCTGCACCGTCCTCGACGTCACCTCTGCCGAAGAGTCTGGCCCTGCCCTGCTCATCGCCCTCAGACCGCCGGCGCCTGCCAGCTGAACCAACGGCCTGCGAGGATCTGCCCGCTAAGCGCAGCCCTTCGAACAACCTGCCCTACACACCACCGGAGGGAACAGCGTGGGAGACTGCAGCCCTTAGTGTTCAGGCCAGTGTCGTGTTGTTGGTTGGTCATACTCGTGGCAAGGGAAGTGAGACAATACTCGGCAATAAACGCACCTAGAACCTCTACTACGTTTTAATTCTAGAACCCGTTACAGTGGCGAATCATACGAAGTCTGAAACATACAGTCATTAATTATAGATTCACCGACGGCGGTTTGTTTGTTGCCGATGGGTTTACCTTTGGCTGAAATACTAGTAGGTACTTGCATGCAAATGAGATCTGCCACAGATTTGACGTAGATATTTCACGAGTAATTTTGGTCCATTGGGTTTAATTAAGTATTGTGGCAATATAGACAATGTAAAGCGGGTGCAGATCAAAGTGATTGCGACGCTGTATGGTACTGGGCTTCCTATTATCACCGTTATCATATGTAGCACCGTGTAAATTGGCAATCTGGATAAACGTTACCTATGTGCAATGCTACAATTTTACATCTTGAAAGGCCTTAAGTCATAATTAAGGCCTGTTAGCAATCAAAATTAAATTCCGTAAACAGACTTTCATCATCCTCTTATCGTTATTCAGCTTGCATCCAATACTTTCATCATCAGCCTTTAACAGTCCACTGCTGGACTAGGCCTCTCCTTTGAAAGGAGGAATTGGCCTACTATATTACGCTGGCCAAACGGGTTGGTATAGGGTTTGTATCAAGTTTTCCTTCTCTTACAGTGCTGTTCTCTGCATAATATGCTCCCTCTGTCGGCTCTTACGACACCCATGAGATGATATGGGGTGGTGACATTCTGTATTCTTAATCCGTCACCACACGGATCCAATACTTTGGCCAATACCAATTTATAGTGTAATTTCTGAGTAAGGTTTAGTGTATAAGTCCCGCGGGCAAATTTTAGTTCATGAAAAAAGAAAACACGCATAAATTTAATGATAACAATGTTAACAAGTACTCAGTACCTCGGCTCAAATGTTCATGACCAAAATGTAAAACAATAAAATTATTGAAATGCTGAAATTAAATTTGAAGCAAAAGAGGAATTAAGTAATAACATTGTCCTTTTTATGATCAACTTCTCAATTCAGGTCATGGGGTTGGCTAGCAGCAGCATAGTAACAAATTTATTTCAATAAACAATTTCAGTAACAGGAATCTCAATACAGATTAAATAATTATACGAACAAAATACTCAGATTTGCAAAATAATTGCTGAAATTTACACGCTTACGCTACACGCACGACGGCATTAACACGCTTTTATTAGATTCGGTTGTTTTTTATTCGTGTTTCTTTTCAAATAACTAGGTGAACTGATTTTGATATTTTTTTTATCTGAATGCTAGTATTTTTCGTGTTCTTCTCTATTTAAACTTGATCAAGATGTGACGAGTTGTTTTAAGTTATCAGCATTTTTATTTAAGGTAATTCTTATTGCAGTCGGTTCTTTTTTGTTCAAAATTTGTTATGAACTTCAAATTCAAATGGAAATGGTGTAAACAATATTGCAATAGGATTTAAAATACATAAGTACATGATAATATAATAATACTTTAATGAAATGCTGTTACAAAATGTTCACATTCCAGTCCAGCCATGAAATTTTTACTAATAAAACTTATTCTTATAATATTGCTTGCAGGTTTCAAAAGTAACATGAAATCACACATGACATAGATATTTTTAATAAATTATATGTCATGTTACTATCAAATTTTATTATTTTAACCCTTTATTTCGCTCTTGAAAATAAATCAACATAACTTTACTGAACTATCTGTTCCGATGAAATTTTACTTCGTATCACAAGTGGTTACAGCTATGGTTGAAGTAATAAACAAGCATTTCTATACTGTGACATACCATAAAAAATAATCTTATCTTATACTAATATATAAAGCTGAAGAGTTTGTTTGTTTGGTTGAACGCGCTAATCTCAAGAACTACTGGTCCGATTTGAAAAATTCTTGCAGTGTTAGATAGCCCATTTGCCGAGAAAGGCTATAGGCTATATAACATCACGCTATGGGCCACGAGAGCGGAGCAGTAGCCTTAAATAACGCGGGTGTAACCCAGGGCTCATCTAGTAAAAAATAAAGGTATAATAAAATATGCCCTGTCTATAGAGTTGTTTGCAAGTTTCTAACTAGTCAAATCAGACACTTTTGAATTTTATTGTCAAAAACGGATCTATTAAAAATTATGACATAGTTACGTCATAATTTTTTGCTGTCAAGTAGAGTAAGTACTTATTATCAATTGATTGACAATAAAAAATGAAAAATATAGTTTTAACATTGATTGATTAATGAAACTACAATAATTTTGGCGTGTTTTACTAGATAAAGATACTTATATAATTTATTGCACTTGCAGGAAACATCCCTATTATTGTTTAGTTTCATAATAGCTCAATATGAAGATGGCTTACGAATTTCGTGTTTCATTCCATTTCCTGGGTCGGTCGTTTAGTCATTTTGGTCAGACAGATATAGTCTAAGATCCCTAGAAGAGCGACCTTCACCGATCTGGTTAAAGGATGAAAAGTATTTTATATCAAATTTTGCATGTTAAAAAATATATCGCGAATGGGTTGGTAAAAAAAAACCGGTCAAGACTAGGAAAAGTAGAACAAAAAAATTGGCTTTTCATTTTTTTACTTTTTTTAGGTAAGCAGAATGAATAAGTAAAACGCACAAATAGTTTCGTGGTTGGAAGCAGAGATGGATTTTGAAGAAGCTGGTCTAAAGTAAATACTTTGTAAATACAGCTGAGAAATCACATCGCCCGATTGGTGCCCCCGAACAACAAAATATACCCTCGGGTAGAGAAGATATATGTGCAATATATCCATCCAAAAAAAATATAAGGAGTAAAAAGTGTGCAAGAGATGCTCAAAGCTACTGTGCAACGAACAGTTCATGAGTCAAGACTGTTTTGCTAAAGTATCGTAGATATTGAAAATTTTTAATTTTGTTATTAAGTCTTATTTTCCCATTTTTTATGTAGTTTAAAGCACAAATATTGTTAAAATTCAAAAAAATATTCCTAAAATATCCCTTGTGAGGTGACTTGGTTCAATGATTGAATTGTTTGTACTTCGAATTTTTTTTCAAGTAACTTTTTATTTGCCTAGAAATAGATATTTACTCATCGGTACGCTATGACTTTGAGCACAGAAATCATTTGCATAGTGGAGTGTAGTACCGTTATTGACCGCATCTTTTATTGTGTAACGTGAAAAATAAACTATACATAATTGTCTCATCATGAATATTGGAAAGGATACGTGTGCCTCGATGAGACACTAAGTCAGGATTGACCGATTGTGAAAGGGGAAGTTAAAAAAGTAGCAGGTAAATCAAGTGAGTGCACACCTTATCTGAACATCTTAATACGTCAATAAGCCATATCATTGCAAGCAATAACGACGTCAGAGGGCTACAATACAATATTTGAGATGAACGACAGAGTTTCAAGAACACAAGGGGTCATTTTGTAAACAAGGGGCTTGACCGTGCCAAGATTGCGATCGAGTAAATCCTTTGAGCAAACAATGTTAAGAAGTAACTCTCCACATTGCCAAAAAACAACTTTCTCCTTTATATTCGTAAAGATAATGTTACTTATTTTTTTGTTATAGAACGAAGTAACAATACATTTAGGAACATTTGTTTGTTAAGTCCATTAATAATTTATAACTGCTGCGCTTATAGACCGATAACCGATTCGACTGTTGCTTTTCTTCTAGTTCAGAAACAGTAAAATTGTCTTCTCTATAGTAAGCTCAAAACTAATAAATTTTATTCAGGTGTAATATTATAGCCAATATTATAGCGATTACGCGAAGTAACCAGAGTGCAATAAGTACGGAACTAGGTACCTATCGTAGGTAGGTACTGTGTAGTTTAAGGGCAGATCCAGAATTTTCTTTTAAGAGCCGTTTATTTTGGTTTGTCATGAACCTAGTGAAGTAAGATTTTATCCAGGAAAACGTGAATAGATGCTTCTGGAGAGACGAGCCCTCCACTACTCCAAAATAATCTGTTCTTGGGTGCTTGCGCCCTGCAACTCCCTCTTGATTTGCCCATACTGCAGTAGGTCTATTTAAATCCATTTTAATCAATTATTATGAGATACTTACTAAATTTGAACACATTATAACCACAACACGAGTAATTAGATCCCTGTTGTATTCTCAACTGTCGATCATCTGGACACGAAATAATTTAAGTCACTTACACGATACGTTAACATTGTTCGTACGATACAATCCATCTGCACGTCCTAGGTCTTTTGTGAGTGTACAGTTCTGAGAATTTAGCTTACGAAGTAACTATTTAGTAATCTGTGATTTAGCTGCGACATTAATAACGTTGTTGGTGGTAGTTAGAGACTTGTCAGGGGCCTTACTCTCCAAAATAATGCCAATCTCAATTTAAAACCAATACAATTCCAATGTCAATTCCATGGTCACGTGGTTTCGTACTCTTGAAATCAATGTTCTCAACATTGGATTGAAATTGGGATCGCCCTGCGATTGGGAGGACTAGTGTTGTTCAAAATATTACTATAAACCAACATTATGACTTTGAATGTCTGTATTTTATAAATAACAAGGCAAATTAATAAATAGAATGTGGCTAATGGTTTAAGTCAATGATTTTATCGTTTATAAGTCAAATGAGCCCGAAAAAACTGCTAATATCATAAATATGCTATTTTTGGCTGTATGTGGGAGTGTCGTTGCCACCACAAAAAAAGTTAACCAAGCTGCCAAACATAAATAAACAAACTTGGTAAAGTAAACAAAGTTCTTCAATTTCAAATTACGCTCGAATAAAGTGAAAAAGTTTTATTTTAAGTTTTCCAGTAAGAATACGACTATAATAATTGATAATTTTAGTTCCGTTGTACATATTTATTGTTACGTTACGAAGTTTATAGAAGCGGTAAGTAAAAAATACCAAGATTACATTATAAACATTATCTCGATCAATGTTTCCTAAACTGCGTGATGTAGTAGTATATAGGTACTAAAAACTTATGCATTTTCAGTTATAATGACTTATCGTCCTAGCTATGTCCAGTTAGAAGCTTTGGTGGAGTTTCTTGAAGAAAATCCAGGCATAGCCAAGTGTTTGCTTCGCACCACCCAAGCCTAGCAAGAAACTAAGAGGAAATGGGTGAATTTGGCTACCTCTTTAAATGCTCTTGGAGGAGCTAATAAGGATGGTCAAGGATTGGCCAAGGTAAGATTTTTCACAATAAGTAGATACCTATCTCACCTATTAATAATTATGTAATTTATTCTGTTTGTATAGTTGTTTTTTTATTAAAATTAATTTGTTTTTAGTACTGGGCAGAGAAGAAATGTGCCTTAAAAAGGCAATGGTCTCAAATAGCCATTTCAATTAGGCAAACTGGTGGTAGCTTATCTCGTCACTTGCCGATACTGTCTAACTTAGACAATCGGCTTGTGGCTGTGATGGGTGGGCAAGAGTTTAACATTGGTGATCCAATGCTGCAAGTCAAACCATTTCCTGGCATGGTACGTAACAAGAATTTATAATTTCATGATAAATAGGAAAATAGGTATAGTAAAAATCTTAATAGGTACTTAATCACTTTATTTTTACAGTCTGCACCAGCTGTCTCACCTACAGTAGATTCTGTGCCAGTATTAGCAGAGCTTTTAGACCAAATGGACACATTCTCCATTCCTAGCACCTCACATTATCAAGCAACACCTATAGGTAAGTGTTCATTCAAATTGTTTACCACTAATTTTAACGGTTGTTAAAATTAGTTTAGGAAAAAAAAACTCATCACAAATCTTAGTTTTTTTTATCAAAGGCTATATTTGGTAAGAACACAAATTATATGAATATTATAAGCAGCATTGCAGCCCTAACCCAATGCTAAAGCTATGGGACTTGTGACCGAGAATTTGTGGATTAAAATCCTACCTATTACATTACTGACCTAAATTATTATTAATCTTGAGAGCACAGGCAATAAACTGAGTTAATAGAAAAGAATGAAGGCCTTTAAAAGAAATAATAATTTAAGACTGAAATCCCTGTCATTTTTTTCCTCATAGGGCCCTGAATCTTATCCTTGTATATCTCATTTCAGTGCCACCATCAGCCACTTTGTCTTCAGTGCCACTGCAAACTACACCATCTTCAGAGCCACTACCAGCCACGCCGTTTTCTGTGCGACCACCAGCTGCGGCACCACATCAGGATAATAATATTACACCCAGACAGCGGCGCCGTCGTTCTTCAATCATCCAGAGACCAATTAATCCAGAAATGGAGCGGTTTGCAATGTTGGACGAATGACATGTAGAAGCAGAGAGAACTACAGCCCAAGCATTGGCTCAATTCTCAAACATATTGAGTTGAAACAGAAGAGGCAACAGCTCAAGGCATTGCTGAATTTGGATCTCATTCTTAATTATTGTGATATATTATGACCTCAATGTTGATTCTACTGCTATATTGTTGATTCTGTTATATTTTATCTCATTGTTGATTCTTATATATTTTGATAAATAAAAGTATTTATAAGTTTAAAAATACTTTACTATCATCCCTTACATAAAAATTAAACCATTCTGTTAATATAATTGTCTACCACTACTCAACCATAATTGCTGTACTAAAGCAGCTCTTTTTTGAAGGCCCCGACGTAGTTCAGCAGCTGCTGTTGTTCTGGCTGTCTCACTTAGTTCTTGTGGAATGTGATTAGGGTTATCTTGGTCATCATATTCTATTTCCTCCTCAAGGTCGAGTTCAGGTAAATTAATGCACATGTTGTGCAAGATACAATATGTATTAATTATTTTGGATGCTACGGTGGGATAGTAATGTAGCACCCTGTGCCTCAGTAGGCATGTCCATCTATTTTGAGGACAGCTATAGTATGCTCCACTACATTGCATGCTGAGCAGTGCACTTTGGTTTAATACTCCTCTGGGGAACCTGCAGCAGCATTAATTATAGGTGCCATCTGGTATTCTCTTTGAGCATATCCTGAATCACCTACAAATAAAAAAAATATAATTAATTATTTAAAACATTTTACAGAATTACATACATAAACTCACGCCTGTTTCCCCGAAGTGGTAGGCAGAGGCATATAAAACGCCCACTTTAAGCCATTGTTTTGATCCCCACGTAATAGGTTGTGGGCCTATTGCCGTAACCCTATGCACCCATACCAACTTACAGAACCCACAGTTACAGAATTCTTATTTTGAATATGTACAAAATATTACTTGCCGAGTAAGTATACATGGTACTTACCTACCTAAGTGGCAAATTCCACATAGGCTATATAATATGTTAACCCATCTTATACTTGGGCGCTATATCACTTCTTCTTTTAAGCATTGGCAATTCCTCAAACAAATCCTTAATGACCCGGTAATTTGCCTTAAATTCGGTTTCATGCATAGAAAACGCTTTTTCCATTTAGCGCATCATACGACTGTGCATACGACTTTCGTCTCGTCTTCTATTAATCTCTTTTCTCTTAGATTTATTTAAGATATCATACATTAACACTACCCTTGCCATAATAGAAACTTACTCCAATACTTTGAAAACTATACAATGGATAAAAACTTATAAAATAGGAAAACAATTTACAAAAAGTTACTCTTTCGTTATTGGATTTATCTCAATAAACAAAACAATCTTGACGCAATATGCAACTGTCAAAATATGCTCGGGAGTAGCTTTTCAATGCCGATCCCGATCCTATTTAGTTCCTCAAGAAAACGCACAATTTAAATGCAATTTGGCGCTAGTGTCGTGTTCAAGAGTAGGAATTGTGACAATTACTGACAATCCCAATGTCGATAGATCGGAATTAAATTCAAGAGTAAGGCCCCAGATCGGACAACGGCTTCCAGTCGGGTTCGAGAGGCGTGTAAATCATTTCATGCAGTTATTAACCGTGTCTGCTGTTTGGCGGCCGAGTGGCACTGTCACTTGATTACTTAGAACAGGCTTGGACGTTCTAGTTTTATAGGTAAGACTGAAGCCAGCTAAGCACCTAATTTACGACTACTATTCTGGTGCCCATTTATTACTTAGCTGTGATGTTTTAGAGGTTTGTAGCAAGTCTTTTAGAGGCGGTTTATTGTTTTATTGACTCACGTGTCTAGTCGGAGTTAAAATACAAACCATTTTTATTTTTATGATAGTACTTAAGCATTAAAAATATAGGTATTTTAGCATAAGTAAATTGGAATAAGTGTATATGAAAATAACGTTAAAATGTCTGACATACCTATGATTAGATAACTACTTCTCCTTTGCGTTCATCACCATTCATCATCATTATCATATTCGACAGTATTTTAAACTTTCTTAAATGACGCAGGTACATAGCATACAGCTATCAAATATCATCAGAGCGAACCTGATTTAAATGTACTAAGATATTTCTTATTTGGACATGACTTATAAAAATTAATATAGTCTTACCTTTTCAATTAATTTTAAGAATGATGAAGTACATTTATGTACAAGTATGTAAGTACTTGTCCGTGTGGTGACGGATTAAGAATACAAATTGTCACCACCCTATATCATCCCATGGGTGTCGTAAGAGCCGACAGAGGAAGCATATTATGCAGAGAACAGCACTGTAAGAGAAGGAAAACTTGATACAAACCCTATACCAACCCGCTTGGCCAGCGTGGTATAGTAGGCCAATTTCCTTCTTTCAAAGGAGAGGCCTAGTCCAGCAGTGGACTATTAAAGGCTGATGATGAGTGATGTAAGTACTAGGTACCTACCAACTTACTTAGTGAAAAAAATAAAAGTATGTTGGAATTTGCGTATGCCTGTCAGGCTAATTTATTCTTTAGGGCCATCCATGAATCAAGTAACACAATTTTCACAATTTGAAAACATCACCCCCGTCCTTGTCACAGCTGGTTTCATCGCCATGACATTATTCATACAGTGTCACACTCCATTGTTGTGGATGTCCTCTTCTTAGAAAAAGATTGTAAAAGTTTCGTAACACTGAATTCAGAACTAGCTCCTTGTAGAAATGTCACATAAATTCATTCGATCGGCAGACAGAGACGCCTTTAGATCCTTTTTAGTATACCTATGTATATACTTACGAACTTTGAACACGTCAAATACACTTTTAGCAACCAGGTTGATAACTTTATGCTTATAAATATAATTTTCCTAAATTAACATGTAAGTATCTGAAGACAAATCACCTTCACCTACTACATTTGTACTTACTCTAATAAATTGTAAAAGCTAGCCATTTCATTTAGTTTTAATCACAGTACCGTGGTAAGTTACTTCTAATTACGCTTAGCTAAAATATATTATGTTTTCGGTGGCTTTATATCTGTCTACCTCACACATGGCAAATTTTTTGCCTGAATTTTTAAATTAAATTACGTAAATGATTAAAGATAATTAACAAACCTTTTTCGTCTTAATCTACATACGAAAATATTAATTTTGTTGATGAAATGAGACCTAGCAAATTCACACATTTACGATAAATCTCTTCCAACTGACACAGGGTCATATCATCTCAAAATAAGCAAAGCCTAGCGGCCTCGTCGTTACGGGACCGCAATGGACTGAACACCCACAGTATTAATAAGTAGGGACCGAATGCCTATAGGGAAGAAGTCACACACGAACACACACACACACACACACACCCGCCGCCCCAACAAGTGGAGGATGAGCCAGAAATTTGAATTTCCTACGTAAAGACAAAAAGCCCTGTCAATAATACTTGCCTAGAAATCGTAGTGTGCAGTAGCGCTCAGCTAACGAACATCTACAAACAGTTTGCTTAGCGAGAATTCAACGTTATGCCCAAAGACGTCGGCGCTCGGTACCTAGATAATAATATATCGCTATTATTCTGTATTCTATACCTTAGGTCAAAGGTTGTACGTTAGATTGATGGATTGTGTGGTCGTGTTTTGGTGCTTTGATTTTGTTATTGTAACCGTTATATCGGGTGCTAGGACGTAATTATTAAATAAGAGTCGGCGTAAAACTTCGTGGCTTTTAGATGAAATTTTAGAAGAAGATCGCGTGGTGAATTTACCAACAGAAAAATCAACTTCGTCATTTGGGAATACAACCTAGAAAAATATTACCGACTTATTTTTAAACATCCTGCGTTTAGTATTTCAAATGGCCCCTAAATAGAAATACATTTTTTCATGTTGTCTTTTCATAATAGGTATTTATACAATACTGTCTTACAAAATCGTTTACACAATATTATCCTGAACAACTTAAAAAATATGGATGTTCGTAACGAAGCATACTTAGGAACTCACATACAACTTACGTTCATTAAGCACAGTCTTGTGCCGTATTCAGGTGAAGTTTCCATCGAGTTTCTCACGTACACATTTTTCTTTGTTGCCATAAACTTTTGCGTCGCTGAAATAACAAATGAGAGTGAGTAATATTCCAACATGCTTCGGGGAATACTTAGTTTGGACGGTTCAAAGCTGGTGTGACGTTAAGTTTTCTGCTTCGATCCCATAGGTAGCCCGTAGTGATAATAAATATCTCACTGAGTCTCAGAGGCGTTTATATTTTACCGAAGGAATAAGAGATGTGCTCGGCGGAGTGCCTATTAAAGAAATTATTTGGGTTTTTGTAATGGGTCTGTCTGACGTCAATCCCGTTGAGAAAGTATGATGTATGTGTAAATTAAAATTATCTTTACTTGGTGTCTACTACTACGCATAAACGTAACTTAAACATTTTAGTTAGGTATCTTTATAATTACATATATTAATTTCATTTCTCAAGAGAAGAAGGAAAATAAACAAAGCAAATAGTACGAGTACGCAAAGAGGACCCATCAAGTGTGGTACAGTACTTACGCCAAATTCTCCTTTCTTTACTTTATGATCAAAGTGCAGTAGGTAGGTAGGTAGGTACCTATCCGCCATTTAATATACCTACTCAGAGCCGTTTAATATACTGTAAAATTGTACTAATTTTACATAGTCTGAGTAGGTATATTAAAGAAATTCAATCCGCTTCACCTTAAATATTAAGTTGTTTACGCAAAAAGCCATGTCAGCGTTGTCACAGTTATTATACAACAAACATGCTAATGGCACCGCACCGGCGCGCGGCACGGCACCGGCGACACAGGATACAACCTCATTGTTCGGCGTAAGTGCTTTTTGACAACGATGTTTAATTATAAGCTCTATGGTTAACTCGAATGCGGATTGTATTGTGAGCTCGTTTTGTTTGTGATCAGTTATTAGCTGGCTTAGTGCGGATCCATAATTGTGTTTTAGGGGTTAAAGGTGGTGATGGAAGGTTTATTTAAGGGAACTAGTAAAAGATCATTTGTTTATGGAAGAAACCACATGCTTTTGAGGGTAGGGGAAGGGGCTTTGGATCTCTGAGCTGGTTGTATGGTATCTATGTGGACGGGAGCAAATAAAATATAAATCGGTTTAAAGCTATTTATTTCTTAGAAGTATTTTACTGTTTAGTTAACAAGGCTTTTTGAGAGCTCTAGATATGTGGAAGTCAGGGTAGTGTTATACTAGCCCCCACAAGTTCTTACAAGAGCAGGCACGACATTCAGCTGTGAAGAATACGACAAACAAGAAATAGATTATCTATTAAATTACTTAAGGTTATTGCTATAATAAGTACATAATTGAATACATTACTTATACTTTCTTTATTGTACGCGCTGTTATTTAAATAACATGTTTCTGATTAACAAAATGTTAAATATACACTTTGATTAAAATTTAACATATTCAATATAGTGTTGTGAGTTCGTGAAGGCACTGATGTCTGAAAATAATTTCTCATACGTGATAAAGCATTCACACGTATGTAATGTTTCACTCATTCAAATTAGCGTTCGGAGACACATTATAAATTGAAAAACGGGCGACATCTCTTATGCTTCATGTCACCTTAACTCTTTGTGTAATGTGAGACGAGAAAGACATATTACAATCGCGGATCAGTTGACTGTGAAGCACCGACGCTTACGAATGTGTTATCAAGTTGAAATTGGACACAAAATCAATAATGGTGATTATTGCTTCGCCTTTACTTTGTTATAATTCTTTACTTACATGATAGTATTTCTAGGCGTTTCCAAAAATAGAATTCTATTAGAACGCTAAAGTATAGATAATACAAAATTGTAATCAAATACGGTTTAAAATTAGGAAAGTTATTACTTAACTTTATCTATTGTTAGACTCTATCCATGAGTAGAATAAAATTTCATGGCAAGAGAGAATAAGACTTACCTTGTCTATACCTACTATTAATTAATTGAGCAGACAGGAATTGATGAAGTCTGCCGTACTGGCATGGAAGCCTGCATGCATCGATGCTTCAATGTAATGAACGCTATGGCCAGGCAGGAAAATACACAATCAGCACTTTTAAAAGCATGTTACTATTGGGAATGAGTTTCAAGGCATTAAAGCAAAACTAGAGAATACTGAATTAATCATATATGCTACTACTTAACAAAGTCCTCAGGGAATACGGGTGTATTCCTTTCTCATGTAAATAGTACGTTGATGTACTACATTAACGCACTATTTAATATCAGACTACATACTTAGGTGTATAAAGTCCCTTAAGGACATAACAGTGCTATTCTGAACATACATGAGTTTCCTTGTAGATGACATACTTATTTACGTAATCAACAATCTTGTCAACAAGTAAAATATGCCATGTAATGTTTTGTAATGGTCCTGGTTATATATCCGACACCACTTACTAAAGCGTATTGTAGTTGCAATATCAATCATAATTATCCTAAAATAGAGCGGAATCTATCTAAATTTTAATGTTATGTGGGTGTATATAATAAAGGTTGATATATCATGATTTTAAATAGATTTGTGACACTTAGTTACAGAGTAGGCGTTTAGAGTAGTGTCTACCGCTTTAAGTCAGATCTTGTATTAGATTTACTATTTACAACCTAATTTACGGAATCTGATATCTCTGAAATTACGACCATTTTTTTATAAGGTCAAATTTTGTTGCAAAACAAGTGTTGTAATTTAAAGTGTGCGCGTTATGATTGCGCAGTTATTATAACTATTTAGTATCCGAAAAGCGTATATTATATCACTTGCTACGGAGCGTATATTATATCACTTGCTAAGGAGCTACGGAGACAGCCCGACACACGTAGTGGTCAAATTCAAACAACCCTCTTCTACTGGGTACTACGACTTATTGTTAGCCGTAGTCTTAATGTTATAGCCATAGTGATTAATATAAAATTATACATAATGACTGGTGGAAATACATATATACATACACACATAGACTCACGCCTGTTACCCGGAGGGTTAGGCAGACGGAACGCCATTTGCAACGATCCTGACATACCTCTCTTGCTTCATTCACTCCCATCAAGTTTCTCATGCATGCTCTTCTGTTAAGGGTACTTCTTACCTGTCCTTTTTTTTAGGATGTCCCCCATCTGGTCAGAGAACGTCCGCCTAGGTCTTCCCCTTTATCCTGTCCCATTCACACTTGCCTTATATATCGTCTTTGTCAGTCTTTCGTCATCCACCCTCACCATGTGCCCATCTTAACATACCTTTCTTGATGCTTGTCACTACATATTCTTTTACCCCACAACACTCTCTTATCATTCAATTCTTATCAATATAAATAATTACTAAATTGTCTATACAATTTGATAAATTAATGACTTCATCTGGATGTTATTCATAAAAGCAGGCCAAAGAAGTCAAAGTAATACGTTTGAAGACGTCCAAAAGTTGATCCTCTCTCTGAATAATACGAGAGCTGTTGGATACGACGAGGTTTCAACTAAAATCCTAAAAGTTTGTTCCGCAGAACTGACTCCGGTATTAACACACTTGATAAATTTATCGTTTACGGCCTTTTTCAATATTCGAACTCTAGATAGATCTGTAGATTTTAGATTCCTGTTTGACATATTTTGTATGGAACTTATGTCAAAAACTGTCAAAAACGAATCTAAAATCTACAGATCTATCTATATTTCGAATATTGAATTCCGCAGTTACAGAAGAGCGTTGTCCAACCAATTTAAAATATGTAATAGTAAGCCTCTGTTTAAGAAGGGTGAACGAAACAAAATAGATAATTATAGACCAATTACTACGGAATTCAATATTCGAATTATAGCTAGATCTGTAGATTTTAGATTCGTTTTTGACAGTTTTTGTCATTAGCTCCATACAAAATATGTCAAACACGAGTCTAAAATCTACAGATCTATCTATAGTTCGAATATTGAAAATGGCCGTTAGTCTCATACCTATTATTTAAAAAATCTTCGAGAAAGCCATGCAGAATAGACTACTGTCATTCATCGAAAAACACAAAATCCTAAGAATGAACAATTCGGATTTCAAAAAAACAAATCGACAATTTTGGCTTGTTTTAGTCTCTGTAAAACAATCTTTGACGAAACCGATGCGGGCAAGCGAGTGGCAGTCGTTTTCGATAGTCGTTTTGATATGTCGAAGGCCTTCGATTTTGTTTCCCATAGATTATTTATTATTATCAAAGTTAGAGCGGTATGGTATTCGCGGCCCGGCATTGAATTGGCTTAAATCTTACATAAGCAATAGAAAACAACGTGTAGAGATTTCAAAAATAAATAAACATAAGGAACTAACTAATTATAAATCCCAGTTTAAATCTAACAATACCGGTGTACCACAAGGGAGTGTCTTAGGACCCCTTTTATTCTTATTATATATAAACGACCTCCCTGAAGTGACAAACAGTCCATTTACACTTTTTGCGGACGACATATCGGTAATTATAACTTCCAAAAATAAATCTGACATAAATCAATACACAAGTGACATGAATTCTACAATTCAATCAACAATCAATTGGTTAATTGTTAATAATTTGAGTGTTAATATTTAAAGCCACCAATATAATTTAAATATAAATCACAATGGCTAAGTTATATCTCAAGCTGATGTAACTATATTTTTAGGGATAGTCCTGGATAGCCATTATGTCATGGAAAGCTCACATAGACAAAATTTGTAGCAAGCTAAACAGATTTGTGTTTGTCCTCTATTAATTACGGAAAATTTCTTCAGAAAGTACAGTGCTAACGGCATACCATGGTTCCATGGTTACGTCGCTTCATCGTTGCAATATGGACTTATTCTATGGGGCAATTCTTCAGACTGGTATCGAACATTTCTAGTTCAAAAGAAGTGCGTAAGGGCAATTGATGGAATCCCCCTTGGGAATCCTGTAAGCCTTTGTTTAAGAAATTTAAACTGTTAACCGTTGCCAGTATGTATATCTTGGAATGTGTTAAATTTGTTCGTCAAAATAACCATCTATTCAGAAAAGCTAGGGATGTGTTTTCGAGAAATACAAGGGATCCAGATAGATAAGTTCTACCAAGAGTTCCAAACACAACATTATTCCAAAAAAACTGCTATAATATGTGATAAAAATCTATAATATGATACCAAAAGACATAAAGCAGTTTCCAGACTGTATATGTTTTAGGCGTTTAAAAAGTTGACTATTGGATAAAGGATTTTATTCTGTTACTGAATTTATCAATAGTAATTAGATTTATAAATGTTTTATTGTATGTTATTACTTGCTAAATAATTAAGATATTTTAAATCCTATTTTTAACATGAAAAATATTTGTATGTCGCATCAGCGACTGAGTGTTAGGGCTTCTATTTACTTTAAGATCTACATTGTACATGTACAACACTTAATGCAAATAAATTATTATTATAATAAATACGCTACGAATTACTTGCCTTACCACTCCGATACAGCGTAGCGGGATCATCGTGCCACGCTGTAATGAAATGTGGAGTCAGGAGACGATGTTTAATAAGCCAAGATGACGGAGCCCAGCTTCGCAGGGCGCCTGTTTTTGGATGCAGGGTCACAAGAAAACCTAACGTTACCTTTTAAATTGTTAATCGGCCAGTTGACATATCGATGTCCACTACGGAACTGATTAAAATAATACTTTACAAGCTACAAGTCACAGTAATGTATGTTTCGATTTTCATCACAAATATTTTCACTTGCATGTAGCTAAATAGAAATTGGAGCTAACTATGCATTCGAAGTCTTTTTTAAATATTAATAAATTTAAATATTAGACAGTCTGACTGAGTCAGACTTTCTAATATTGAAATGGTTAGCTACAAAGCCATAAGCCAAGCCAATATGCTAAAGGAATGCACGTAGTAAAATATTTTTCCAACTATTCTGTTATAAAGGCGGTTCATTAAAATGCTCGCAAGAAAGTTCCCACCATAACTCACCAGAATATCGAGGCTTCGGATAAGTATTTACTTAATATTTTTCTATCTGATCGATGAGTTGGACGTGGGTGTGAAGGATGGCATTTTGTACACGGGAATATTTCGAGGACTAACGAACCTTTAGCGTCCAAGAAAAGAATCTTGAGTTTTCTGCAAAGAGGAAAGGTGTATTGTCTAAAATAAATGCCTACCGAAATACTCATATCTGGCTAAAGAATTTCTATTATATAATCTTTTTAATTGTTTAAGACCAAAAACGCTCAATGAGTTTGCTTAATCTTCGCTGACTAGTTTTAACAAGATATAACAGAGTATCAGCTTTTCCTCAGTTCGGAAGTCTGACTTCTGCAACCAAAATGAATAGCGATATACCATGTCTTAGACATATATAAAAGATACTATTTTATTACCTAATGATTCACAAGGATTGCCGTTATTTGCAGTGAACAATAAGGCATGCAATTTACGAGTACCTAGGTGTGGTAGCACTTTAAAATTCATCAGTTTATTAATATAAATTTATTAGGTATTTATTTAAAAATAAAAACAAATAAAATATTATTAATTTTATAAACGGTAGCACCAATGACTGAACAAGCGGTAAATCATAGTTTCAATTCCTCAGATTAGTGTCTTCATTCCTCAGATTAATTTCTTCATGAGCTTTCTTTTTAGCAATATTCGGTGCCTAGTAATTTCGATTAACATAGAATAACCGAGCCATACCTACAAACAAGACTACCATGTGTATGGGTCATATAACAAAAAGGAATTTTTCTAACATTTGTGGGCGATTACGTAGGTGACCGATGTAGCTTTCTAGAGCCTTTCAGAATCGTCATAAAAATAAGGTCCATAGCATTGTCGCATTAAGTGATGCCGCAATACAAATCTAGTTCAATACGAAAGACAAGTATTTTGAATAGGAAATATTTTGGATCATACTTTTGTTCACATAACCGTTTTCTAGCTAAAGGTACTTATCGTAATGGGTAATTGGGTTATTGAGCGCCAGATTCCCTCATAATACAATGTATTGTACATCTAATTCCGTCGATATTTTTCAAGCGATCAGGTTAGGAAATCACAGTGATTTCTTTGATATTAGTTATTGTAATACCTTAATATATGTAATAATTGCTTTTAGTGAAGTGAAGCTCAATTTTTTTTTTGCTGACGTCTTTTCAAAACTACATTTTTAAAACAAGATATATTTTGATTCAGTCATTCCAGAAAAAGCTGAACGCGCCAAATACGTCATAAAAGCAGTAACTATTTGGTAATCTATGATAAAAGGCCATCGAAAGAAATTCTTTAGTAAAAAATACCGGGTTTATTAATACGAGTACCTATACGTCCCTAAATTTGTGTTATGAACTAATAATTATAGTTGCATGATGCACTCTTTTGATAATAATATGAAAATAATATCTTTCTAAGTTAATGTCGTGGATATGATAGTGCGGATGAATTGCATACACGCTATGTCATAACCACAAAACAGCTAAATATTTTAATTTGCGGGAAGTACTTCAACATTAAATGTATCCTGTTACTGATGTCTCATTACACATACATTTCTCTGTTAAATGAGAAAACGGCGATAAAGTAGTACAGGCTGCTCCATCTCGTATGGAAATGTTTGATTACTCAGTACGGAGAGGAGTCGGCATTGAAATGACAAAGCAATAGCTACTGGAAATTATGCACCATTGTTTGTAGCGTGCCCTTTGTATAGACTTGTAGGATTTACATTGTTTAACTGTCAACACAGAACTGTGGAATAAAATTTATTATTAAGTGATCATACATACATACATACATAGACTCACGCCTGTTTCCCGGAGGGGTAGGCAGAGACTACGGATCGCCATTTGCAACGATCCTGACATATCTCTCTTGCTTCATTCACTCCCATCAGATTCCTCATGCATGCTCTTCTGTTCAGGGTACTACTAACCAGCCCTGTTTTTAGGATGTCTCCAATCTGGTGATCACTGTCGGAAAATTTGTGGGTTTATGTTTCTACAATTCGTTCTTTATTTTAACTCCCAGTTTAATACGAGCGCAATTCAATGATTCTTCAGTAGCAGTTTTATTTAATGCACTCAAACTCAGTAAGATTTTACTTCGTATTGGACACAAGTATTTTTAGTGAGGGAATAATATTTGAAATTATACTTATTACTCTAACGAATGAAACTGGTGGATAAAGACTTTAATTATTAAAGAGCTCTATTTTAAGAATGTTGTACCTATATCGAAATAGCACGACCTATCGATGTAAAACTGCACAAAATAGTATCCCACCAAACCCCCGAACTGCAGAAGAACGCAATTAATACTATCTGGTTTAGTTAAAAAAGCATCAAATGACATTTGTGAAACCTAACATAAACATTATTCTTTCGGCAACATAACATATTGGCGACCAAACTACAGAAACCAATATTTGATTCTGTAATACTGTTGAAGAAACTAATATTTTTTTTGCAAATTACATGTATGTCATGAGTCTGTTATCTCTTTTATGATATTTACATAAAAGGTTGAGCACCGCTGATCATGAACTTCGCAAAATGTCTATCAAAGAAAAAGTTATTGAAGTTTTTCTGCTGACGATGCGGCCAAATTGAAAGTGCATCAGTTTATTAATATTGATTCAATATAAGCGTTTGAAACTGTAAGAGATTTAATTTTTTTATTGTTTTTAAGGATTAGCAAAATATTATGAAATAAATTTATTCGAAAATCCAAGCCGCGCACCATTGACTTTCAGAGGTTAAGATTAAGATTATCGCTTGCTTAAATATGAAAGAAAACATCGTGAGTAAAACTTCATGTCTGAGAGTCCTCCGTAATGTTCTCGAGAGATATGTGAAGTCTGTCAACCCGAAATTAGCCAGGGTGGTAGACTATGGCTTTATCCTTCTCATAGTGAGAGGAGGCCCATACCCAACAGTATAAATACAGGGCTGATGATGCTATTCCATTACACATTGTCTATTTTACTTGTTATAAACCGAGTTAAAAATTAAAGATATCTTGGGGAATATCAAAAAGGTGATAATTGAATTCTATATTGCCGCCATGAGTGCGTCTAGTGCTGTGCATGTACTCAATATTTTTACCTTAAGTTATCTTATGCAGTTGTGAGGGTCCATAATCTTATTCTATTCATAACTTACTTACCTAAAAATATCAATTTTAAAAACTATCTTGTGTGTAATGTCCGTGTGGTGACGGATTAAGAATACGGAATGTCACCACCCCATATCATCCCATGGGTGTCGTAAGAGCCGATAGAGGGAGCATATTATGCAGAGAACAGCACTGTAAGAGAAGGAAACTTGATACAAACCCTATACCAACCCGTTTGGCCAGCGTAGTATAGTAGGCCAATTCCTCCTTTCAAAGGAGAGGCCTAGTCCAGCAGTGGACTGTTAAGGGCTGATGTTGTGTAATGTTAAAGTTATAAATACCTCACCATAATAGCTAAGCAGATCCGGCGTGGATCTGGTTAATTTATAAGTTTGCATAAAACAGCAATAGTTGCTTAACAAGGGTTGTTTAACGACAATTGAGTTATCTTAATGCCCAATCTTAGACATTTAGGAGACTTGGGAAGTTCGGTTAAGTTATTTATTTATATTTCAAGATGTTTTAGGCAAAACAGGTTAGTTTCTCCATATTTATTGTTAGTCCATTTTGATCAGCATTCATTCATTAGGTTCTTCAGATGTTTTATAATGAGATAAATCTTTGGTAGCATGCAAATTTCTGACTCCCCTGATCAGGGGGAGCTAGCATTTCATAGATATCCATCTTTAGATAGGAGCGGACTAACTATAAGCACACTATAATGCCGCTCTCACATTGAGCATCAGCGTCAACGCAGCGGCACCTCCGGCTTAGACGCCCAGCTGTCGCTGCGTTGACGCTGTTGCCCAATCCGAGGGCGGCCTATCGGTAATAGAATATTGTAGCCGGTAAAGTAATGTGTACAATAAACATATAAATATATAACTTACTACGGAATTCAATATCTGATCTATAGATAAATCTGTAGATTTTAGATTCGTTTTTGACATAAGCTCCATACAAAATATGTCAAACACGAATCTCGAATCTCAAAATCCATGTATGGATCGAATATCGAAAATGGCCGTTAATCACTCTCACATTCAAACATTTTCATTTTTATAAGTCAATCGCTTCTTTTTTCTGCCTACTTCATTTACAATCCCCTTGAAGCAGGTTATGCGTTTGATGAAGCCTTTTTTAAAAATCGGTTCATACCGCAACTACATAAGTAGGCTGCGCTAGGGTCTATACCTACTAAGTGAATGAGCTATCCGGAACTTTCAGCTCCCTATATTTTGGTTCGCCAAAGCCTCTCTTAGTTCGGATCGTTTTTCGGATCGGATCGATCAGGCATTTTATTTAAATGGGTAGGTACCTACTTAAACATAAGTGTCCAGTAGACTTTTGTAATAAAATTCCTAAATAAAACGTTGAAAGACACATTTTGACACAAAGTAATAATTTCGGACATAAAATCGTTGTAAACGTGAAAGGTTTGCCCCATATGGTGTCTCGTAATTTTTATATTGTTATTCCGGTTGTTTCGAGGCCCATTTTAAGTGCGGGTGTTTGACCGCCTAGGACGAAATTACTCTAATATCTACAGTTTATAGGGCCTTTTATCAATAAGCCATAAAGGAGCGGTTACACTTATAAATTTAATTCATAAAGGTATTGAAGGTGAGCATTAGTAAAATGGTCACGTTTAAGAAAATATTTTTGTAGCTTATTTATGGAACAGAATACTAATCTTCAAATATTGAATGAAAACGGCACTTGTAGGCAGCCTATATAATAGTATGTGCAATAAATCGTTTAGGTCCTTGTTTAGGCTTCTAACTTTACGGATCGTATTAAATCGGAATTCATTCATGATAATTCTTAGCATACCTGTTATATACGATAATTGTAGAATGTGTAAGTGAATTTGACTTTGATTACAAAATATCATAAAACATAAACGTGTACATCGAAATAAAAAGCTTTGATTATTTTATTATTTGCAATGTAATAGTACAGCCACATCGCAGTCACTTTTTGTTGAGCAACATTTTAAAATGGCAGAGCACAACATGCTATAACAAAGCAATCGAAGTATATCCATACACCTGGTATAAATATACGAGGCTATCAACCAGTTAGTAGCCAGCTATAAATATCTACAAGTTGTAGAACAAATCCTTAACACCGGTGCACCGGTCCAATACTGGTAGAATCAGTTCTGTTCCAATAGAGACTGATTGTGTCCGCCACAATGACGCGTAATGCATCTGGGATAGTGGTGCATATCATGCAGGCAACACAGAATTCTAAGTCTAAAATAAAAGCTAACTTTTTGCTGGTCCAATACACAAACAAATTATTTTATAGAATAGTATTATGTACTAATACTCATCTATAAAATAATTTGTTTGTTAAAATAATTTAGAAGACTGTGAAGATTTAAATAAGTAGTTAAATCTTGAGAAAAAGAAGAAGTTTGCCCATATCCGAAACCTGCCGTATTGAGACGTACTGTATCCATCCTTTTACAAAGATCATAGTTTGTCTTCTGGTGTATTTTTCCTTCTTGGGTTGCTTAATTTAATTTGATCGCTATATAGTAATCAATAATATTATTACTTTTTGATCATTCAGTTTAAATGTCAGTAAAACCAATTATTGCGATAGAATCCATGAATCGTAGATTGATTTCAATGTGTAACGCTCGCGTTAACCCAAGAAAATGCTATCATACTTTATTTATTTATGAAAGAAAAGTGGCTCGACATAGGCCACCCTTAAGGCTCTCCGCATAGGACTCCGACTTGAGCCACCCGCACCCATCCGCTGTCCGCCAGGATAATAATACATCGCTTAAAATGTTGGTAACGTTTGATATTTACAGAATACTATTTGAGTTTGTGTAGAACTAGGTACTTGTTTTAAATAAATTCCATTATACAATTCTGTTCCATGGACCGGTATCAACATAGTGAAGCGCTCTTTTTGTAGTCCTCATCTTAATTTCAGTTGAATACATCTGTTTCTTATCATACTTCTGTGATTGTCGAACATCACTGTAATTTATTTCGTAGTCTGTATGACATTGTATTTTAAGAGAAGGACTTATAACTAGAAATAATATATTTAATATTTTTGTTGAGCCCACCGTTACACCCGTGTTATGAAGAGCTATTGCTCCGCACCCGTGTCTTATAATGTTATATAGCCAATAGCCTTCTTCGATAAATGAGCTATCCAAAACAAAAATAATTATTCAAATCGAACCTGAAGTGTCTGAAATCAGTGCGCTCAACCAAATAAACATTCGAAATATCAAATAAACTTTTCAGCTTTATAATGTTAGTATAGAAGCAAAGATTATATAATACTACACTAGTAATAGAAATATACATTACACTTCGCCTACGGTTCTGCTCGCGTGGGAGTCAGTTATCGCGACATGTTTGATTTCAGGAAAAAGTGGCGTTATTCTTCAGGCTGCTAACAATCTCCACACAACATAACATAGCTGCGTAGCGACTTCAAAAAAGGACAAACAAACACACTTTTGCATTTACATTATTAGGTATGGATAAATTGATATTTTTTTAAGGCTTGTTTGCGTGGCAAGCGCCTAAAAGTAATCTGAGCAAAATTTGATTCTATGTTAAACAGTGCCTAAGTTGTATGGTTCCTAAAAATACTATCTTGTTCTTCTTACAATGCTCAACTGTACATTGACAGTAAGGGGCAGGGCAACTGATGATACCAATTTTACGCTTGCACGTTGTCTGGAAAATTGTGAAGTACCTAGTCTCTAGATAGCCATAGCGATTTGAAATATCAAATAAGTATATTGTGCTCGATGCTGCCAGCTTTTCCTTTTGTAGTGTCCTTACGAATGGAAGTTTATTTTCAAAAGGCTGTATTATCTGTGTGACATGCTTCGGAGTATTCCGTTACATCGCACGTGAACATGTTACACGTGTATGGATTTGATCATTAATTGCTACTTGTAGTTTGATTCTACTGGGTTTTTATTAGTTCGACTAGCTTGTCCGGCTCATAACGATCCTTATTCTTAAGAGGTATAAGAGTATCTTTAATACGATACCGGTTTTATTCAAATTATTTTTGTATGTTACTGCGTCTTGCCTGCTAATTAATGCTAATTAAAATCAAAGATATTCATTAAAATATAAAAATACCTATTGGTAGTATGCTACTTAATCTATTTTGTAATACAGGTATGAAGCTGTACATGACGAACCATCTAGAAGATATACCGAAATCTTTCAGAACTATTTTCTACTCCTTATTTCTTTAGATAGCTTTTAGTCTTGCATTAACTTCATATTGCTTTCAAAGTACGGAGTCCATATATAAGTAGTAAACCTCAAGTCGTATGAGTGTGTGGCCATCTCTTATGTTGGATTTTATAGGACGCCCAATGGCCCCCGACATGGCCTGAGAAAGAAACCGAGAATCTACAGCTTTAAAGCTCGTATCCGAAGCACAGTAATCCTAATTACATCGGCCAGAAACAAGTAACACCTTAAAACAACAGTGAACTTTATGATTCATTGGAACTCAAAATGCATGTTGTATACAGGTATATAGATTCCATTAGATGTTGAGTTCTTCCCCTCACTTTGGTGAAAATGATATTATTACATTCTTCATCCGATGATTTATTTTAATCTTTAAATAACCTACTTAGTGGTATTTAAATGTTAAGTCTTTAATGACTTTAAACTTGCGTATATTATTATCTATGGCAAAATTCATAGCTATTAGTTAACATACAGGTATTTACTACCACCCATTATAGCATCGTACAAAAAAAGGTCCGTAAAAAGTCTAATTAAACGGCTACAAAGTATATACTATGTGCCTAGACAAATAATTGGTATCGCTTCGCTTTACGAGCGAGATCTATGTGACTTATGTGATTTATTTTATCAATAAGTAAGACAGGAACCTTAATAAGGTTATATTTCTTTGACAGGAACAAATACAAGAAGTTTCTATAAAAATAAAATGTAAACTTATAAAACAAAAGCTGTAACAAAGTTGGTTTTTTTGCTACACGTCGTCATGATCTATACAACTTTCACTCGGCATAACTCTCAACATTAATCTTTGGAGTCAGTCAATTGGAACATTTTACGTAATGGACCCACGGCCACTTGAGGGATGGAGGGTCACTATACAGGGCCTACAATTTATAACTACCCACTTTCAAACTCAATATAAAAGCGTAGATCTTGTACTTTGGCTTATTGCCTGACAAGTTACCTAAAGAGATATCCATCTTGTAAGAGCAATCACTAGTCAACCTATTTACACACAGGACAGACACTTTGTACCAATCTTATGGTGTAGGAAATAAGGATTAAAATCGTACTGCAACTGTTTAGCTTGAATTTTCGTTGTGTGTATTAGTTAGTATTTTCGATTCGAGGAATATAGACCCATATTTTGATTAGCTGGAGTGTGGAGTAAGATGACGCTTGGTTTTAACTGTTATGAATGTAGAACCTTGTTTTTAACGACTTTTTTATTTAGCAGCCTAATTTTCTATTTGCCCACTCATGGACTCCGTACTTTGAAAGCAATATGAAGTTAATGCAAGACTAAAAGCTATCTAAAGAAATAAGGAGTAGAAAATAGTTCTGAAAGATTTCGGTATATCTTCTAGATGGTTCGTCATGTACAGCTTCATACCTGTATTACAAAATAGATTAAGTAGCATATTACCAATAGGTATTACTACTTTTTTTGTAAAATACTAAATTATATATAAGTATCAACTTTCATCGACCTTATTATTAAACACGTATCGTTTAACTTCGCGACTTTGTATTATGTATAAGTGACTGCATCCGAGGTCCAGTGGATAGCGTATGCGACTGCTGATCGGAGGTCCCGGCTTCGATTCCCGGGTCGGCCAAAAGTGTTACTAGGTTTTGCCGAATTCTCAGTAGCAGCACGGAGTCTGGTGATGTGCCCGGTAACGGCAATAGGCTCGCCCCCTCTGCTCCCTATTACGTGGCACCGAAAAATTCATGGCGAAATGTGAGTGTAATATTACACCTCTGCCTATCCCTTCGGAGATACGGGCTATAAAAAATATTTATAATCAATATACGTAATGCTTTCGTATCTGCCTGACAGACAGAAGAATAATTTGGAAATTACTACCTTATGAGGGTAAAATAGACTGAAGTCGTGGGCGAAGTCTAGACCGCTGTATTATTGAGAAAATCTGTAGTCCATGAAAACTCCCATCTAGTCTAGTCTCATCCAAATAAAAACACTTACTGTTGTTCGTATTTGCATATGATTTAATTAAAGTAGTTTTTTATGGACTTAATTTAAGTCAGCGATTGGTGTTTGCTTGGAATGGTTCGAACAAAATCCCCGGGGAATTAAC
This sequence comes from Euclidia mi, assembly GCA_944739405.2. Classification (NCBI taxonomy): domain Eukaryota; kingdom Metazoa; phylum Arthropoda; class Insecta; order Lepidoptera; family Erebidae; genus Euclidia; species Euclidia mi. Next base: position 74,238,630 of record OX123184.2, on the reverse strand, counting down.
ATAAATTGTAACAACAAGAAAAGCCACAAAAGCACTCTAGACTGGCAGATTTTAGATTAACAATTTGTTTATTTAATAAATATTTGTTGTATCTTAACACCGCGACAGTTTATGAGGATGTATATACGTTTGTTACTCTTTAAAGCAAAAACTGCCGAACGGATTTTGATGAAATTTACAGTATTGTAGCTTAGCGTGGGATTGCCTGGAGTTTCACCCATGTGTATTTAGGCTGTCGCAACAAAAGTTATCGATGCATTATTCTGACGTAGATACCTATACGCTATACTACGGCAAAGTTTTGTGAAAATACGTTCTGTAGTTTTTGCGTAAAAGGATAACAAACAACCATCCTCACAACATTTTCGCGTTGCTATAGTAGTAGGATAGCTAAAGCGAATTATATCACAGCAATTAGCTATTTTAGTTCTAAAATGCAAAATAGGTGCTTACGTTACTCACTAAAATGATACCTACCGTTAATGTCTGCAACATGAACGAGAATATACTCCCAAAAGCTTAGAGCTAGAACTTTTCCAGGTATGCCGTGAACAAAATTGGATTCCATTTGGATCCGTGTATAGATGTTTCGTAGAACCAACACGGTGGAGGTCGCTCGTTCAATTTCCTATGGAGCCGCTTTGCTAACTCTCCACGTCCGTAGGCACTTAACCTGTTAGCGTTTGCCTCATTCATAGTATATGATGCTAGTTTTTAGTGAAAATGCTAGTCCTGTTATTATTGTAAAGGATGAAATTTGTTTGAAATAGAATTAGTTTTATTATAAGTCAAATCGATTAGATCGATTGAGTAACATTTTGTTTAGTCTATTGAAAATTTCTGACAATGGTCACACTGAACTGTCACTTCCTTCCCGCCTTGAAAAATTAACACGCCGTTTGTTCTCTCTCTCGCGTGCCTTGTACCTAATTGAAATAAATTGATCGCCTTTTGAATTAACGCGAATTGAACCAACTTGTAATTAACTTAATACGTAATTGCCGCTCTTGACTTCCGGCAAAGTTTGTGATAATTTGTGAAATATTGAACTTTTGTAAAACTGTAATTGTGAATCCTGTGAACGTGTATCGTGCTCTAAGACGGAGAGGACATCAAGTTGGAAGGAACAGCTAAGTGGATAATTCATTCAATCTATCGTGGCCACCTTAGTTTTGTTTGTTTTTCCCTAACATAGTTCCAGGCCTGACATCAGTGAAGATACAGGTAATTGTACATTGTTTAATTCTTAGCGCCAAGAAACTTGGTCCATGTGTTTAGATCCTTTGCCTTGGGCTAAGACTGGATGAATTAATCGCTTCCACTGATCTCTGTATAAAACTTACCCATTCATAGCCCGAATTCTAGACATAATTTTTGGTGCAGAGCGCTGTTGTATCTTAGCCGTTGATTGTATCTGAACTCAGATTGGTGTTGTATGAGCTATATATCTCATTTGTAATCAGTGTTATAGTGTTCTCAGGTCAGTATTGTCTAAAATACATAATATTTAATTGTATAAGTTGACCTAGATAATTTGAAACACATGTCATACATAACCTCAATCAGTAATTGTTGATTTGTACTGTTGAAATCTAACTTAAATTTGTTGTTGCATTAATAAGTCAGTTTGTTTGGATACATTACAGCTGTATGTATCAATAAATTTAGTAAATTTAGTTTATCTTATAATTATATTAAGTTTGAATCATTACTTATAACAACCAAACTTTTGATAAACCTTTGTTTGTTATAATATATAGATAATATTGCTAGGTAACACATATTCTGTGCTTACTTACTATTGTATATCTCAAATAACACAGTCAGTCTGTCTGTTGCAAATAATTCATTAATTAATTTGAAGTTTAAACTTTTAATTTGTTATAAGTTACAACTTTGATAACTTTTGTGTTTGTTTCAATATTATATTGAAACTATTAATTTTGTTGGACAGTAGATACCAGTCACTTGCTTGTACCAACAGTAAACAGGCTAATACTTTGTTGGTTTCAAAGAATTAAGAAAAAATAAGTTTTGATTGTTAATATTATTTAACGCTTGTCCGGGCTCTTTTGAATTTTGATTATGTCAGCTATCAAGGACTTGCGTGCGGCTGCTGGTGCTATTGCATCAGATTTGCGCTGGTTTGCCTCGGCCAGTGCCTTAGTGAACCGGCCTGATCGCCAGCAGGCCTTACTACAAGGGTACGAGCGGATTGACGATCGCCTGGCAAGTGTGGAACAGCAATTCCGCACTTTCAGCGCATGCTGTCTCGAAGTGTCAGTCAACGATTTCACCGCTGACCAGCGAAATAAGGTCAGCGAAGACTATGCCCAGGTCTTAGACCTGTATGATGCTGTCTCCAATAGTGCGAGACAACTAGTTGCCGATAGGGAAGGGCAACCCGGCCTGAAGCAGGAGCTTCCTAGGTCAGCACCGGGGCTGGTGAGTAGGCTCCCTACTTTGGACCTCCCCCATTTTGATGGCTGCCTAGGAAGCTACCTGGGCTTCGTTAATTTGTTCGACAGCCTGGTCAATGACAGGGCTGACCTTCGGCCAGCACAAAAATTGGCATATTTAATGTCGGTTCTGGATGGGGAGGCCAAGGGGCTCATCCAGCATCTGCCCGTGTCTGACGAGGCGTACCAGACGGCTCGGGACCTAATTACCCGTAGGTACCACAATAAGCGTGGCCTCGCCGACACGCACATCGAGCAGATTTTGGCCTTGACCTACCCGTGGACCAATGGTCCTATCTATTGGTGCACATTGTGTTAAAGAAGCTGCCTGCCGACCTGAGATCGCGTTTTGAGCAGCGCTTAAGTGGGGATAGCGCGACCCATCTGCCCCCCTTTGCTGACCTGGAGAGGTTCCTGGAGGATGAGTGCCGGGTCTTGGACAACTCCGGTGGTGACACGCCGGCTAAGATGCAGCCGCCCAAGGTCAAGGAGCAGGCTCGCGTTCACACCCGAGCCAATGTTGACCGGTGCCCTCCTCGCTTTGCGGTCACGCAGAGCCCAGCGGAGTGCTCCTTCTGCAAGGTCACGGGGCACAGAACGACCAGTTGAAGGGCATTCTTGGACCTACATGTCGCCTCTCGTAGGCGCATCGCGAATGCCCGCCGCCTTTGCTTCTCTTGTTTGGGGTCCCACTACCAGCGAGACTGCCCAAACTCTCGCCCCTGTCCTCACTGTGGAGGACAGCATTTGGACATTCTCTGTATGAATGCCAGAGAGGTTGGCCGCTTGTCCAACCAGCCGACGCCGCGCATGGGCGGGTGTTTTGAAGGTGGCAGCCGAGGCTCACCGGCGCGCAGCCGAGAGTCGCCTCGCTCAATTGATCGCCACTCGCCCCGCTTGGAGAACCATAGCGTGCGCACGCCTCCTCTCTCTCGCGCACCTGAATGTGCTGTTCAGCGTCACCAGCACCATGACTGCTGCCCCAGGTATTCCCCTCCTTTGGCGGAGCGTCCCCGCCTTGACTCGCGCCCACCTCGTTTTGGGCGGGTGCGTCATTATGACCCCCCACAGATGGCGCGCGGATCAAGTCATCGCGCCTTTGAGGACTTCAAGCCGCACTCTCATTTTGACTTGCCTGGTCCTGGCCAACGGTCGCCGCCCAGGCAACAATAGGTCATTGACCCCTGCCCTATAATGCCAACCTCCCCCATTGAGACCGTTATCCTACCAACGGTTGCTGTTAGGGTCTGGGGACCCACGGGGACCTCTGTTGTTATCCGTGCTATAATGGACACAGGTTCACAAGGTTGCATTGTTTCCACTTATTTGGTAGGGCAGGTTAAATTAAATATGGGTTCTTTTCCAAATTGTATACGGGGCATAGCGGACGTAGCCTCTAACGTTGAAGGGCAAGTTAAGGTTTTGTTTGGCCCTGTTGGATCTTCACACCCGAGGATTAAAACCTCGGCTATTGTGTTGAAGAATATTTTGGGTATGCACCCACAGAAACAGCTACCCGCTGCTGTGGTGAATTTGACATCGGGATTGGAACTGGCAGACCCCAAATTTGACACACCGGGACTAATCGACTTGTTGATTGGCTCTGATGTCCTCGGTGGAATTTTGATTGGTGGGAAACGGGTCTTGGTGCCAAATGGTTTGACTGCCATCCCGACCATATTTGGATTTGCTTTGATGGGACCTGTACCTAGGGACCCCCCTCCACCTGAACTTGACAATTTGTTGGCTGTAGGCTCCGCTCTCTCTGATGCGGTTTAGAGGTTTTGGGAGGTAGAGGAGCCCCCTCAAGCTGCCCGTTTGAATCCAGAACATGAGGAGTGCGAGCTGTTCTTCCAGAACAACACTGGTCGACTCCGTTCTGGTCGGATCATTACGAGGCTACCCTTCCTGTCTGTTCGGCCTCCGCTTGGTGAGTCACGACCTTTAGCCGAAAAGAGGTTGTTGGCCATGGAGCGCCGCATGGGTCGTGATCCGGAGCTCAGACAGAAGTACATTGAGTTCATGAGGGAATATGAACAGTTGGGACACATGTGTGTCAAATTTGGATTGGCGTTCGGTGGAGCATTACTTTCTCCCGCATCATGCGGTATTGAAGCCATCAACTGGCAAGCTGCGCACAGTGTTTGATGGTTCTGCGCAGACTTCAACAGACGTATCTTTGAACCAGTGCTTGCATTCTGGTCCCAAGTTGGTCAAGGACCTTTGTGACGTCATCACCAGCTTCCGACGACATCAGGTTGTCTTTGTAGCCGACATAAAAATGATGTTCAGGCAGACTATTATCCATCCTGATGACCGTCGCTTCCAGCTGATCCTTTGGAGAGAGTCTCCTCGTGATCCCATGGTCGTCTACGAGCTCAATACTAATACGTACGGGTTAAAGTCAAGCCCCTACTTGGCAATACGTTCTCTTTGGGAGCTCGCAGACCGCGAAGGCCTACGTTTCCCACGAGCCTCTGCCATCTTGAAGGACGATATTTACGTCGATGACATTTGCTCGGGCGCCTCCACAGCGGACGAGGCGATCCTCCTGCGGGACGAATTGATAGGTATTTTGGCCTCTGCTGGTTATGAGTTGCGCAAATGGATTTCCAACTCACCAGCGCTTTTGGAAGGCTTGCCAGAGGATCATCAGCAGGATCCACATTTGTTTGAGATTGTTGACAACCCCGCCATGATGGCTGTTTTCGGCGTTCAGTACAGACCAGTCCAGACATCTTTACGTATAACGTAGACTTGAAATTGCCTTGTGCTTGGACTAAACGTCTCGTATTGTCTACTGTCGCCAGAACCTTTGATCCGAACGATTGGATCTGTCCAATTATATTTTGGGCAAAATGCTTCTTGCAGAAGCTTTGGACAGCAGGATTGACCTGGGACGAACCTCTGCACGGCACTCTTGTTGAGGAATGGACCTCTTTTGTATCCTCACTTCCTGCTCTCCTTGCCTCGTTCCATCTTTCCTCCCGGGAGGTACAAGGCCACCCTTCACGGGTTTTGTGATGCCTCGGAACGTGGTCACGCGGCCGTGGAGTACTTGCAAACAGTTAGTGCCTCAGGTCAGGTGAGGGTTTCCCTGATCATGGCGAAGAGCAAGGTTGCACCCCTTCAGACATCTCTAACCATACCAAAATTCGAGCTCTCGGGAGCAGCCCTACTTGTACGCTTATTGAACCACGTGCCTAGTACTTTGGGTAAAAGCATTTGTATTAATGGGACCTACGCCTGGACAGACAGCCAAATTGTTCTTTGTTGGTTAAAGGCTTCTGTCCACACCTAGGAGGTATTTGTCGCTAATCGCGTTTCCTAAATACAAAAATCTGAAGTCAAGCTTGTTTGGACACACGTGCCAGGTGAGCTCAACCTCGCTGATTGTGCCTCGCGCGGATGCTTGACGCCTAGTTTGATAGGTCATTCGCTGTGGTGGGGTCCGGAATGGTTGAGTCGACCAGAAATTGATTGGCCTCGAACGCCAGTTTTGAATACTTCTATTTTGCCGGGTCTGCGAACACTCGCTCTTGAGAAGGTGGAATGCGCCTTCGACCCCGATTTCTTGTTGAATCGCTACAGCTCCCTTGACAAGTTGCTAGGTGTTACTGCTTGGATAAAGCGTTTTGTTTTTAATTTTAGGCACCCATAACAGAAACTACTGACACCGTTTCTCTCACCACAGGAACGACAGGACTCTCTCACCTTTTGGGTTCGTTCTGTGCAATTGGCGCATTTTGAGAAGGAGATTGCTATCCTTAAATCAGAGAGATCGAAATTGTCGGGAGCTGTATCTAAATTGAACCCCTTTTTGGACGATACGGGTCTCTTGCGCGTTGGAGGGCGTCTCAAGAACGCCAACCTCCCTTACGGGGCTCGTCACCCCCCTTTGTTACCTAAGGACGGTCATTTGGTACACTTGTTGGTAACTGACCGTCACCTTAACAATTCGCATGCTGGTTGTAATGCTTTGTTGGCCATTTTGCAACGCGAATTTTGGATCTTGTCTGCCCGAAGAGTTATTCGGAGTGTAGTCTTTCGCTGCATCCCTTGCTATAAGCTCAAGGCTTCTACCATGCAGCCGTTGATGGGGGACTTACCGGCAGATCGCGTAACTGAAAGCAGGACGTTTGACGGTGTTGGCACGGACTTCGCAGGTCCCTTTTTGGTGAAAACGTCGACACTTCGAAACAGCAAGACTGTTAAGGCCTACTTGTGCATTTTTGTTTGTCTTTCCACAAAGGCCGTTCATTTAGAACTGGTCTCCTCGCTTACGACCGAGGCGTTTGTAGCCACATTTGACAGATTTGTATCCTGCAGAGGGCTGCCTTCCTTGATCCGTTCTGATTGCGGCACTAACTTCAAGGGCACCTATAATTATTTGAATGATGTTGTTAATTTCCTTGAAACCAACAAAGCTGATATAGGTGATAGGCTTGCCCGACGTGGGATAAATTGGTTGTTTTCCCCACCAAATTGTCCACACTGGGGTGGTGTTTTTGAAGCCGCTGTAAAATCGGTCAAAACACACTTGCGCAGGACAATCGGTGAATCTGTCCTTACATTTGAGGAACTCGCAACTGTGTTTTGTAAGATTGAGGCCGTTTTGAACTCTCGGCCATTGTGCCCGATCTCCTCAGATCCGAATGACTTGGAGGCCCTTACGCCGGGCCATTTTTTGATTGGTCACCCACTTGTCGCCTTGCCTGAGTACCCCTATATTGATACGAGACCTGGTCGTCTCTCGCGTTTTGAATTGGTACGCCAGATTACTCAGAGCTTTTGGAAACGCTGGAATTTGGAATATTTGCATATACTCCAGCAACGCGTTAAGTGGACCGACAAGACCGATCCACCCAAGATTGGTGACCTCGTTTTGATCAAGGAGGCTAACCTTCCGCCACTCAGATGGCGCAGGAGGCGCATCCTTAGTTTGGTACCTGGGGCTGATGGAGTTCCCCGATTTGCTGAGGTCTTGGTGGACGGTTCAATTCTGAGGAGAGCGGTTGCAACATTGTCACATCTACCAACTAATTAGCGGACCGGTAGGCCGGTCCGGGGCGGGTGGATGTTTGAAATAGAATTAGTTTTATTATAAGTCAAATCGATTAGATCGATTGAGTAACATTTTGTTTAGTCTATTAAAAATTTCTGACAATGGTCACACTGAACTGTCACTTCCTTCCCGCCTTGAAAAATTAACACGCCGTTTGCTCTCTCTCTCGCGTGCCTTGTACCTAATTGAAATAAATTGATCGCCTTTTGAATTAACGCGAATTGAACCAACTTGTAATTAACTTAATACGTAATTGCCGCCTTTGACTTCCGGCAAAGTTTGTGATAATTTGTGAAATATTGAACTTTTGTAAAACTGTAATTGTGAATCCTGTGAACGTGTATCGTGCTCTAAGACGGAGAAGACATTAAGTTGGAAGGAACAGCTAAGTGGATAATTCATTCAATCTATCGTGGCCACCTCAGTTTTGTTTGTTTTTCCCTAACTTAGTTCCAGGCCTGACATCAGTGAAGATACAGGTAATTGTACATTGTTTAATTCTTAGCGCCAAGAAACTTGGTCCATGTGTTTAGATCCTTTGCCTTGGGCTAAGACTGGATGAATTAATCGCTTCCACTGACCTCTGTATAAAACTTACCCATTCATAGCCCGAATTCTAGACAAAATTAGTTTATTTACTCTTTACGGTACCTGTAGTGAAAGAAAATCTAACCTGTTCAACTAATGGGTCACAATCGTCACGAAAAGATTCACATTTGTGTCCCCTTGACCACGCCTAGTTTAACTCGTGTCGAAACGTCGAGGAAAATATAAAAACTATGATGTCACTTTTTATGTTTATGTGATTGTGACTCGTTTTCTGAATATAAGTATATTTAACGTTCTGAAAGATTGAGAGTACCATCACTCTCTTTGAATGCGATTTATTAATGGTATAGCTTCCATTAACAAATAGTTCGCAGCTAGGTTATAGCGACCAGCGATAGCTGGTCGATTCCCCAGATACTTCAATCGCAACTATCGCTTATGGTTTTGTCGTAATAAGGGTAGGTACTTATAAATTACGGACAGCTGGCGGCGATATTGACGACGAAGCGTAGACCTCGATAAGTTTAAAGAATAATGATATTAAATGTTAGTACCTAGAAGATTCCTTCCAGAATATGTGCGGCAGCTGGAGCCTACCTCTTTTTGTATAAAATATGAACCTGAACAAATCTCGGTGCTAAATAATAAATTCCTTACATTGGCTTTAACTTCTCACCTCGCTGCTATGTCAAAGGTCATACCAGGTCACTCCTAAAGTATTGCGAGAAAAAGTTTTTATGTACGTGAGACTGGCCAGTTATAATTTTTTTAAAAATATGATTACTTATAAGTAAAAATAGGTACGTTCTAAATTCAAAACTTCCCTCCACATTTATTGCGAGCTAATTAAAGTTACCGTGTCTCATTGAAAAATGGATTTGCGTCGAGAACATTTTCGCGCCATGATTTTTTACGAATTTAAGTGTCGCCTGAAACCGGACAAATCGTATGACAGACTTGAAATGGCATTTATGGATGAAGGCCCTTCTATGGCAACCGTGTATCGTTGGTATAATGAATTTAAGCGCGGTCGACTAACTTTGGGGGATGAAGAAAGAAGAGGTTGCCCTTTGACGTCTGTTACAGAAGAAAACGTGCTAGCAGTGAAAAATTTGATCCATGACAATAGACGAGTTACTTACCAAGAGATTCAGCATATACTGCAGATTGGGTCAGAAAGCCTTCACGAGATTCTAAACATGCATCTACGGGTGCGGAGGATAGTTTCACGCTGGGTGCCGCACAACCTCACCGATGGTGCCATGATATGATAGACAAATTTGAAGCAGGCTTGTCTCAGCGTATTTACGACATCGTTACAGGTGATGAATCCTGGATTTATCAATAAGATCCAGAAACAAAGTGCCAGTCGACGGTTTGGGTGTTTCAAAACGAATCAACGCCTAAAGTGACCTAGAAGCGGCGGGAAGATTTTGATCGCGAGCTTTTTCAATTTGTCTGGCTACTTGGTGTCAATTCCTTTACGAAACCAAAGAAGCATTAACGCCGAATGGTATACTACCAATTGCTTGGCAGAAGTTTTCTCTGTTGTGAGCAACAAGCTACCAAACACAGGGCTCCGCGGGCTACTGTTCCACCACGATAATGCGCCCGCCCACACCGCAATCAAAACGAGGGACTTCCTAGACAGTACACCGGTCAAACTCCTGGGTCACTCTCCTTACAGCCCTGACGTAGCTCCGTGTGTTCTTCTTATTCCCAAAAATAAAAAAAAATCGGCTCAAAGGGATACAATTTTCGTCGCCGGATGATGCGCTCTCAGCGTTCGAGCAGGCTGTAAACGAGGTGTCTGCGGCGGAATGGAAAAAGTGTTTGGAAAACTGGTTCAGATGCATGAAACTTTGTATAGAGGCTGGTGGAGAGTACTTTGAAAAGATACAATAAAAATATATTTACTTATAGAAATTTTTTTTTTAGTGTCGCAATACTTTCTGATTGTCCCACGTATGTATCAAGTCTTTCAAACTTTGTGTTGTTACTTCGATGTTACTCAATTTTTAGAAAATGTTGTGCGATTCTACACTGGAAAATTGACGACTACACCTCCGATTACCATAGCCACTGAGGCATACGTAAGCATATGTTGTTACCACATATTTTCAACATTGTTAAGATATATGACGTAGAATAAATTCCGCTTCAACAACCCGATTGGAGGATCCAATATTACATTGTAGTACAGGCCTCAATACTTGCGATATTCAATATCCAATGTTGATGTATGCATTGTTGCTTTTATATAGCCTTCTTCAAAGTGGCACACTGGAAAACTGCAAGGTTTAAGGAGTTAGCACTGTGTGGAGCATTAAAAAGCAAACTGTAAACTTTAATTGGCTATGATTGCGTTAGCAGATGAGTTCCTAGTTCAAATAATATATTTTTCTTTTTTTTTAAAAGACAATGTTCGTACTTGGAATCATACGCTGTGGACTATGATATGAATGAACATTAAACTTACGAACTGTTAGGAGGCCGACCCCGTTCGTCTTTTAAAAAAAACTCACAAATTAATCTTGAGTCTTTTATTACCTTGACACACACACTACACTACACTGAATGCCTATATTTAGGTTTCTCAACCGTTCACTGTCGCGTCCCAGGCCCAACTGGCTCATAATAATATAATTGAAGTAAAGAAATGAATAAATGCTGATTAAGAGCTTCTAGAATATAATGGAAAATACGCGATGCAGTGAAATTGCTGACTAGGCTTTCTCTACGTTATAATATGGTATGTAACAGCTCCCCCCTTTTGACGGAGCATTATCTAAATTAAGATAAGTGGAGTCAGAGATGAGATTGAGAAACCTTTACAAAAGAAATAGTAAAATAATTTTATCCAATTAGATATTGTTATTCTAGGATATAGGATTTAAATCTAATTACGACATAGAAAATAGTAAAATTAATTATAAAGTTCAACATTATTATTCTAGAATATAGAATTTGAAATTGATTATAATATTTGAACAATTCAATTAGAAAGTATAATTAAAATTAAAACCGACATAGTAAATAATAATTGATTAGAAATATCATAGTAAAGTAAATTCATTTTAATTAGTAGTAAATTGTAAACAAATGAAATAGTAAATATTTAGCAAATGTAAAAATGTAAATAGTTTGTATATATCATTTAGTACATAGACATTTTCTAAAAGTTTTTAATATTTCTTGTAGAATTAAATTGAACTTTATGCAAAGAACCATAAGGTTTATAATTGGTAGTGACATTCGGTAATGATTTTATAGATTTGTCATCTTCTGATGCTGATAGGTCTGTCATTTCAAAAGAACTAGAAAGTTTTGAATTATGTTGGACAGATTTCTTTGTATTACATTGATTGAAGATTTGTATACAACATCCAGACCTAGAATGATTTGTATAACATTTATACATCTTATAAGCTAAGTATAAAAATAGAAACACAATAAGAATAATAGTAAATGTGGAATAGTAGTGGCTATATTTAATGAAATGAGATTCATTTTGCAATTTATTTAATTCGTTTTCTAAATTATTTAATTGATGAGTCTGATACTTTAACGATTCCAAATTGATTTTAGATAAAGAAAGAGGCGTTAAGTGAGGCAAACTTTCATTAAATATATCCTTCTTGCAACAATCGTCATTTGTTATGTCGAAGTGTATATCAATAGGAGATTTAACAGAAAAGGAATAAACGTTACTAGGCAACAACTGGATGGTTTTCGAATAACCTATACAATTCGTTGTTAATTTTACAATTCCTGTGCCAACAATAGAGTAATCGTTAATATCGTCCTGACATTTAATTGTTAATTTGGTTACATCTGACTGTACAAATATCCACCTATTATTTTTAAGTCTTTGCCAAATATCTATTTGACCATATAACAATCTAGAGGTACATTCTCTAGGTAAGGTTAAGGTTATTTCAGTCAGTAACTTAGATTCACAGTTTGCATTATTCAAACACGAAAATATAGAAGTTAACTCACAAATAGAATAATTACTATAAATAGTTTTACAACTGTTAAGGTAATTTAACATGGCATAATGCATTCTATCATCACTTAATGCAATGTAATTATTAGAAGGTTGAATCAAAGCAAATGTTTGAATATGAGAGTTTGACTCGTGAGGAGTCGGTAAGGGAATCACATTATGAACAGTAAAATTATCTAACGATATAAATGGAATTTGTAACACAAAAACAATCTTATTATTATAGTGGTAACAGCTAAGTTGCGATACATCTATAATTGAATTAATATTATTTATATCTAATGGAACTGGAAATTCCAATTGTTTACTTATTTGATTGCTATGTTCTGACAATTCTTTGAAAAGATTCATTGGACTTATAACGCTAGGGTGCAGAACATTTAGCTTAGAAAATAAAATAGCATTAAGAGTAGTATCTAGTAAATTAGAGATAGACAATAAGGAACTTTCAATAACACTAAAAAGATTATTTATCTTAGAGATATAAAGAAGAATGTTATCAGTTTTGGTAATTTGAGAAAATATTTGATTCATAGTATCAATTTGTTGATTTAATTTTACTTCATTTTGATTAAGTTTAGAAATAGTAGAATTAAAGTTATTTATAGTTGACTTAATTATATGTATATTATCTCGAAACAAATGAAATAATTCCTTGTCGTTTTTGCGACAAGATTCAATTGCTGCATCATACTTGCGAGCATCGTCGGCGTCTAATGTGCCGAAAAAGAATTTAAGGATTTCGCCACCGAATTCTAAAGATCTTTTAACTTTATGTTTAGATTGATTACTTATAATATGAGACAGAGATTCGAGTTTGACATAAGTAGATTCTATTAAGATTTCGATCGGGCTAGAAAAGTCTTTACATTCGGATAGATATTTGGATTGAGATTTTACGCATAGATTTAAGGTATTTTGCAATAGAGTTTCGATTTTGTTAAGATATGGATCTAGAGTTATTAAATCAATATGTGTAATGACTTTCCAATAGTCATTATAAAAATGTATATTAGTCTGAGGTTCAAAATATAAACCAGGACTATGAGAAATAGGAATTATATTGGAGTCTGCTTGGCAATGCCTTCCGCAGCATAATATTCTGGAAATGAGAAAATAGAAGAATTAAGAAGATGCTGGTTTAATTTCGTTAACATGATATTTAACTCGTTTGCGACCTACTTGCAAAGTGACATTTCGATTACCATGAACTTGAACGATTTTATACGGGCCTTTCCATATAGGAGACAGAGCCTTTCTTAAACGATGGTGATGTTTTAAATAAACTAAGTCACCAACTTTATAGGATATTTGACGCGAACTGCTGTCATAATATTGTTTTGACCTTTCTTTGTTATTTATTATATTTTGTATCGCTTTTTCGCGACTGAAACGCATACGATATTGTAAAGCCCGAATATATTCATGATATGTTGTATTAGTATGAGTTTCATAAAGTGAAGAAGGGATTACTGGTTTATAACCGTATAACAACTCATAAGGCGTGAAATTTGTACTAGAATGAGGCGTAGTATTGTAAGCTAAAATTGCAGTAAATAGGTAACAGTGCCAGTCGTTTTGATTTTCGTTAACAAAAGATTTGAGATACTCTTTTAAAGTGGCATGAGAGCGTTCCAGAGCTCCATTTGTCTGTGGATGATATGGAGTAGTGAAAAGATTTTTAACTTTTAGTATCTCTGTAAGCTGTTTAAATAAATCCGAAGTGAAACAAGTACCAAGATCAGTTAAAATAGTTTTAGGAAAACCAAAAAGAGACATAAAGTGTACAATATTCCGTGCAATTTCTTCACTGGTTGCTGTAACCATGGGATAAGCGCTAGAGAATTTGGTAAGGTCATCTTGTAGGGTTAATATGTATTTAAAATTTTGAAAACCTGCTTCGGGAAGGGGACCAACAACATCCAGTGCAAGTCGTTCAAATGGCCTTGTACTGGTGGAAGTGATTTCCATTGGAGCTTTATTTGACATTCTTAAAGGTTTATTAATTTGACATAGCTGACATTTCTTTACATAGTCAGTAATATCTGAGCGCATACCTTTCCAATAATAGGATGATTTTATTCTCTTGTACATTCGGTTAGAACCTGGGTGACCAGCAATTGGAGAATCATGGTTTTCTTTTAATATTTTTGGCACTTCGGCTGGAGTTGGATATATTAACTGATTTTTGTAAATGTGGATTTTAATATTGGTGTTACTAAAGATATAGGAAATCATATTATAGATTTTAGTATAAGGTAGCTTAGAAAAAGGGTCAGAGAAGTCTGATATTGCTAAATCAGTAACATTTGAATTTTCTGTTATGATTTTATCTCTAAGCTTTAGAAGTAGGTTATAAATATCTTTAAATTTAGTCTCTTCATAGTGATGAACTTTAGTATATAAGAAATAGAAAGTTTTGTTCTTTTCGACAAACATTTGAATTGTGAAAGGTTCACGTTCAGAATTTAACAACGTTTCAGAATTTTCTAACTGTGTTAAAATTTCTTCACAGTGGGGTATAGAATTGTCGAAATCTAAAGAAACAGGGAGAACAATGGTATTTAATTTAGTTAAATGTAAACTTTGGGAATATTCTTGAATAATAGTATTAGAAATTGGAAGGCGATTAGTGAACTGGAGTTTAAAATATTTTTCATAAGTTAGGTTATTCAAACTATTAATATCTATAACATTAACGGGACACCGGGATAAGGCATCGGCGTTAGAATTGAGACGACCTTGTTTATACACGATTTCATAATCATACTCCTCAAGTTTGAGGCGCCAACGAATTAATCTACTGCCTGGGTCTTTGACGTTAAATAGCCATACGAGAGGTCTATGATCCGTAACGATTTTAAATTTATTACCGTATAGGTAAGGGCGAAACGTTTTAACGGCAAACAAAATAGCTAACAACTCCTTTTCGGTTGTCGAATAGTTTCCTTCAGCACGATTCAGAGTACGAGAGGCAAACGCTATCGGTTTGTCTTTCCCTATAGGTCCTTGCGAGAGGACAGCTCCGACGGCATAATTACTGGCGTCGGTAGTAACAATAAATGGTTGCGAAAAATCTGGATACTGGAGAATCGGTGCAGTAGTTAGTTTTTCTTTAAGAATTTCGAAGGCAGTTTGTTGTTCCGGGGACCAGTGGAAAGTGACATCTTTCTTTAATAAGGACGTAAGAGGTTTGGTAAGTTTTGAAAAATTGTTAATGAAACGGCGATAGTAGCCTATAAGGCCTAGAAAAGATTTGACCTCCTTAGGGTTTTTAGGAACTGGGAATTGAGACACGGCCTTGACCTTTTCGGGATTCGGAGAAAGACCTTTATCGGTGATGATGTGACCAAGGTAACTCACTTCGCGACGTAGGAACTCGCATTTATCAGGTTGGAGTTTTAGGTTGTATTTACGTAGTCTGTCAAAAACTAGTTCTAATTTTTCTATATGATTTTGTAAGGATGAGCTATAGATAATACAATCGTCCATGTAAACATAGCAATGTAGACCTTGTAACCCTGATAATACGGTGTTCATAAGTCGTTGGAAGGTAATAGGGCCATTTTTCAACCCGAAGGGCATCCTAGTGAATTCGTAGTGGCCGGACATAGTAGAATTAGAACTAACAGTGAAACCTGTTTTTGGTGCGTCCTTTTCGGACATTCTCAATTGATGGAAGGAACTTGCAAGGTCAAGCGTAGTAAAATATTTAGAATGACCTAGTTGGTCGAGGATATCAGTTATGAGAGGCAGCGGATAACTTTCTGAGACAGTGACATCGTTAAGGCGGCGATAATCTATTACAATTCGCCACTTCTTTTTGCCGGATGCATCTAACTTTTTGGGAACTACCCATACTGGGGCACTCCAAGGTGAAATTGAAGGACGTATAATATTTTGATTTAGCATCTTTCGAATTTGAGTATCGACTTCTTCCTTGTGACATTCAGGGAAGCGATACGATTTCACGTGAATAGGGGCTGCGTTACCCGTATCAATTGAATGTTCTACGGCAGAAGTAAAGGATAATGGTTCGCCTTCGAGATAAAATATATCTGTATACTCTGAACAACAATTAAGAAGAGCTTTCCTCTCTTCTTCATTTAAATGTGAACAGCGAATAGAATTTAATACTTGATTTGACCGATCAGATTTAGAATAAGAAATAGAATTAATATTATAAGAAGAATTATACTCTAGGTTTTCACCATAATCAATCGGTGACAACTCTACGACATAATCTTTGACCTCAAGGTCTAGGTCAGTAGTATTTAATATAGTAACATTGACCTTTCTATTCGGTTTAATAGATACCATGCAATTTGCGACATAAACACCTTCCTTTAAGGTATGATCTAGTACTAAGGCTTCATTGTTTAGATAAAGCTCGGGAGAGTAATTGGATACGGCGCATTCGATAACGGCCTCGGAGCGTGCCGGTATCATATAAGTAGGTTGATGTAGAAAAATTGGTAATTCATGGCCATTAAAGGTTAACGTTTTGGAATTATAATCTATATTAGCTTCATACAGATGGAGGAAGTCATTACCTAATATACCATCATAATTTTTTAAGTTAACATTGTCATTTATGACGTGAAATTTATGTTGAAAAGATGTATTGTATACAATAAATGTTAAATAAACTCCTCCTAAAGTTTCACAATAGGAATTAGTATCATTTATACCTCTTATTTTAATAGTGTCAGAGGTAAGCTCAGGCATATTTCGCAAACTAGACTGTTTAACAATGCTGATACTTGCACCTGTATCGATAAGAAAATTAAGATAATTACTAGAGCCTTTCGTAAATAATTTCGTATAAGGTAACGATATTTTATTTGATAATGAGCTCATCTCGAAGATGGGTTCACTCATAGATTTAGAATTAGAATAAGTTTTAGTTATGGAACTAGAATGACTCAGTCCCTCTTTGGGCGGCTGAGATGTAAAAGAACTAGAATGACTCAGTCCCTCATTGGGCGGCTGAGATGTAAAAGAACTAGAATGACTCAGTCCCTCTTTGGGCGGCTGAGATGTAAAAGAACTAGAATGACTCAGTCCCTCATTGGGCGGCTGAGATGTAAAAGAACTAGAATGACTCAGTCCCTCTTTGGGCGGCTGAGATGTAAAAGAACTAGAATGACTCAGTCCCTCATTGGGCGGCTGAGATGTAAAAGAACTAGAATGACTCAGTCCCTCTTTGGGCGGCTGAGATGTAAAAGAATTAGTGTGACTCAGTTCCCTTTTGGGCGGCTGAGATGTAGAAATAGTAATTGATTTAGTAGAATAATTCGCGTAAGGTTTAGTATAAGATTTAACATAAGAATTAGTATACGAATTATTATAAGACTTAAGATTAGAATTGGCATAAGATTTAGGATAAGAATTAGTATAAGTATTATCATTCGATTTAGGATAAGAAATAGTATAAGAGTTTGTGCCGTTATGATTTATCGACTTCGGCAGGCACGCATCCGAAATCTTAGTTAGTTTAAAGGTAATTGGTTATTAACTACGTCATCACCTTGAGATAAGGTGTGCACGGGCATATTATTGGAAGTTAACTTAGAATTAGACTGATTTTGACGCTGCGCGTTATACTGTCGTTTACGACATTGATCTATAGAGTGGCCTACATTTTTACAATAATTACAAGTAATAACATTTGTTTTAGGATTAGAATATTGTTTAAAATTCTTATTTTGTTGAGAATTAAAGTTAGACTTTTTATAAAAATTATTTGAATTCGAATTAGAGTTAGACGAAAATTTATGATTATCAGATTTACTAGAATTATTTTGGAAATCGTGTTTGGATTTATATTTTAAAGAATGAGACTGCAGATTAAATAATTTCTCTTCCTCAGTAGCGTGTTGCACAGCTTCATTGAGGGATGACGGGTTCCGACATCTGACAATATTTGAAATTGAAGGATTCAAACCTAACATAAATGTATTGAGTGCGAGATCTTCCATAGCGGCTAACCTGCCTGGAAGCTCTTTGGCGTCCCTGCAATTGTACTGGACGTCTGCTTAAATTCTAGTGAGAATATGTTCTACACGGAGGGAGTACTTAGTGACATCTTCAGATGTACTTTGTTTGCAGTTCTGTAGATCGACTAGCAAATGTGTAGAATGTTTCTTTTCCCCAAAAGTTTTCCTTAAAAATGATTTTAAATTGGACCACTCGTTAAACGTTTTCAAAGTACATGCAACTTGGGCTTTTCCCTCAAGTTGAGAAATTATGAATTTACACAAAATAGACTTTTGGTCCTCACTAGCTAAAGAAATAGCGTTATCACAATTTGTGAGAAAAGCTGGTAGTGACTCTTTGTCACCATTGTACGGCTTAATAAATTTTGTAAGAAAGGTTAATGTTATTTTGTCAGACATATCGACTTTTTCCGATTTTACAGACATATAGTTACAAAAGTAATAAAATAGTAGACAAATAGAATTCGAAAATCACATATAACGTTAAAAATAGGCACACGAAATTGGCACACAAAATTGAATAAAGTAAGTAGTAATAATTACAGTTTATAACAAAGACTCACAAAGAAAGCGACGCGATGTAAAACGACGCTGTCATTCCTGGAACTCGGCGACTCGGTGTAATGTGAGTTGATGCGCAGTAGCGGCGACGCGACGCGTTGTCCTTGATGCTCGGGATCTTTCCCGTGGAACCACGTTGTCGTGTAGAAAACGATGTAGAAATATGGAAATAGCAAAACGGAAATGGTATTAGAAATTAGATAGTAAAGATGTAGATGGGTGAGTGGTACCTGGTGCGGGTTACAGCTACTGAAGCTGTATTTTAACCCAGCTTAATGTGATGACGCGACAGCGGAGGCTTCTTGATCTGGCGGTGGTGTGCTGGAGCGGGCTCGCACTTCGAGGTCGAGGCTTATCGTCGTCCAAGGTTCACGAACTTTTCTTTAAGGCGCAGGCTTAGCCTTGAGGCTAAGGCTTATTGTCGACCGGCGACTAGACGGGGCTCCCAAAATACAAAATTTTATGTGACAATGCCGTATGAAGGCTTTCTATTTTGGCACATAAAATAGATGTGTCAATGCCGTATGAAGGCTTTCTGTTTGACACATCCCACTTCTGACACCAAATTGTTAGGAGGCCGACCCCGTTCGTCTTTTTAAAAAAAACTCACAAATTAATCTTGAGTCTTTTATTACCTTGACACACACACTACACTACACTGAATGCCTATATTTAGGTTTCTCAACCGTTCACTGTCGCGTCCCAGGCCCAACTGGCTCATAATAATATAATTGAAGTAAAGAAATGAATAAATGCTGATTAAGAGCTTCTAGAATATAATGGAAAATACGCGATGCAGTGAAATTGCTGACTAGGCTTTCTCTACGTTATAATATGGTATGTAACAGAACACAATGAACGCCCAGACTTGAAAACAACAATAGATTGATCACGGAAAGTATCGTCTCGTGAGGAGATCAAATCCACAACACTACAACCTTATAATACCGCTACAATCACCAAGCCATCCGTATAGTCAATATCAAAACATGAAATTGACTACACCATCTTTTATTCAATCGATTGCAGGTTTTCTGCCTTCTCATTTGTTACAACAAATGTCGACCTTTTCATTTACGAAGGATGATAGTTAAACGTGGGCGCATGAATGGGTACTTGTTCCTTTATTTTATTGCAATTAAAGCACTTTTGGATGTATTTAGTACAAAACTCAGGCAATTGTAAAATTCAGTAATTTACTAAATTGACATTATAACTGAAATAAGAATATTAACCAAATATTTCTGAGAAAGTAGTTAAAACAGAAGGTTTTCTGCGCCTTTATTGACCTGGAAAAGGCTTACGATCGAGTGGTGAGGGATGAACTTTGGTCAATACTTTCTGTGTATGGAGTGAGCAGCAGTCTGATACGGGCACTTGAATCCTTATACAGGCATTCAAGTGCCTGTGTCAGAATAAACGGGGCCTACACGGACTGGTTTAACATTGATCGTGGTGTTAGACAGGGATGTGTAGCGTCTCCTTGGCTGTTCAATCTATTCATGGACAGTTGTTTGACCGATCTGAAAGAGTCTGAATGTGGATTAAGAATGGGTGAATCTGTGTTTAAGACCCTGTTATACGCTAACGATCAGGTTCTTTTTGCGTCGTCAGCGTCTGATCTACAGCAGATGGTCACCGTAATGAATGAGGCGTATAAGAAGAAGGGCATGAAAGTGAATGTAAGCTAGACTAATGGTCATAGAGAGGGAAGAGAGTATAACTGAATGTAACACAATGATAGGAGATGAAAAAGTGGAACAAGTGAATGAGTTTGTGTATTTAGGGTGTATGTTTACGAGAGATGGCAAATGTGAGGGAGATGTTGAAAGGAGAGTGAAAGCAGGAAATAGTGTGAATGGCGCCTTACAGTCCATCATCAGCAACGAAATTGTCCCAAGTAAGGCTCGCCTTGCTGTACTGCAGGGAGTTTTGGCGCCAACTCTGATGTATGGTAGCGAATCATGGGTATGGCAAAAGAAGCATGAAAGTAGAATCAATGCTATGGAGATGAGAGCTTTGAGGAGTATGTGCGGAGTAAGGCTGATAGATAAAGTGAAAAACAGTGTGATACGACAGAAGTGTGGTTTGAAAGAAGATATAGTGATAAAGATTGAGAAAGGAATGTTGCGATGGTTTGGACATTTGGAACGGATGGATGAAAGAAGAAATACGAAAGAAGTGTATCGTGTAAGAATTCGATGTCGGTAGGGGACGCCCAAGACGGACGTACGCCGACCAAATAGGTGACGTACTAAAAAAGGGCCAAATTAAAAGTACCCATAACCGGCGAGCATGTATGATAAGGTTAATGAATGTCGAAGAAGCGAAAGAGGTGTGTTTGAACCGGAGCATTTGGCGTTCCCTAGTCTCTGCCTACCCCAATGGGAGACAGGCGTGACGATAGATAGATAAAGTAGTTAAAACGAGGTGACATCACCGACATATTGCTACCCATTTTTGAGCGCGAATGTTTTTGTATATTAATAGGTCAATACAAAATTAAGAGTACAATAAGTAAACTAAATGACGTCATCCGAAGTACAAGATACTAAAGCTACCACTACTTACGTCATTCGAAGGTTATCTGAACGATTGATCACTTCGTCCGGCTTACCCGGAACACCATCTGACATGGTGACAGCTAGTTTTTCCATTGTCACCCGATGACATCGTTAGCCCTGGCCGATACTTTGACGCGACACCCGCTGCGCTAATGGCGACTTCTTGAAGGTTTTGTTGCCTTTTACTACCAATAGACGTATTTACGACGGTTGTTAAAGTTATTAGCAGCATTACGTTATTGTCGAATTGTTACACATTTCATGCTAGCTTTACAAGAGAGATTGTTATTGTATAAACATAATAGTATGTGATAGAAAATGTATAAAAGTAAGTATGTGACAAAAATCTCAGACTAAACGAACTATGCGAGGTAATGGTTTAAAAGTGATTACTCAAGACAACTTATTGTTTATTAATTTAATTACATAGAAAAAATACAGAATACAAGTACATTAATTTGATCAGAGGTCAGTCCTCTGATGCAATTAATGTGTCCTTAGTGAACCAAGATTGACAGGGCAGTCATGGCTGGCATTGTTAATTTGTTAACACAGGAAAATATAATAATAATATTCTACTTGCGTAAAAGAGTTACCACACATCACCATCTAGTCCCGAAGCATACCTTGTACTATGGGTACTAGATAATGGATAAATATACATATATTATATACTTTTTTTGTAAATACATACATATTATATAATGAATGTTGGTATTTTCGTATACCTAGGGACAATGTAAGATTATAACAGTAGATACACACAGCTGCTCGCGCGTATGTTCAGTCCGCGATTCTCGTTGCCTATGCAATAAAATGAATATTTATGATGCATAGGTGCTGAAAAATGCATCTGGTTACAATCGAAGCTAGAAATGTTTTGTTGCACTTTTTGGGCAAGGGTAGAATAGACACACACAGAATTGTATGTGTTTATTTATATTGTAGTTTGCACTAGAATAGAGACTGGTGTCTGATGTAGATTTGTTTTATACATCATCAGGCTCGTGGACAGACAAGACGTTTACATATTGATTATGTTATACGAGAAAAATGATTACCCATTTACTGAAGATTTCAGTGCTTCTACAGTTCAAATACGTACCGAATTATTAGGAATATTAGGTACTTTCATAAGTTTCATAGCATTATTTTCTACATGACAGCCGAGTGTACGAATAAATAGATCACGTATTTTACTCTTAAATATGAAGGGTACTCACCCGTTCAGGGATCATATATTAAGTATATGGGAATATTTAGCAAAATGTTAATATTGACATCGTACCAACGTCATATGTATGTATATTGCTTTACTCTTTGTGTGCGAAGGATCAGTCCTGTGCACACGCTTTGTGTAATGAATTCTATTCTTGGTGATCAATATTATTCTGTTGTTTAAGAATATGTTATATGTTACGTTATAGTGAACTTAACGCTTATAGCGTTATTTTAATTCCTACCTAGATAGACGGTGGTAGACTGTTCTTGTGTGACGAGCGATATACCATCATTAAAGCCTTCCACTTCTCCTAATTCGCGCCTCAATAGTATTGTGAGCCATAGCTTAAAAAATTGGCAAAGATAGGGTGACATTTTCCGTTTTCTAAGTAAGATTACTAAAATAGTTCAGAACTCATATATTTCCGATGAGAGAGCGAACCTCATACCCAAATCATTGCCCTGGGATCTGGAACCCGGGCTCTTGGCGTCGCTGCTTTTGTGTCCTCCGGAGGTTCTGGATCTGGGCAGACCACCCACGCCTCGTGTTATTGAGGTGTGACGGTCCTAGCTCTGTCAGATCCTAGGATCTGACAGAGCTAGGACCGTCACGTCGTTGTGATTTCTACGCCAGCACTAGTGCTGGCGTAGAAATCACAACTTGTGCGACCCAGCGTTAGGCACGGCACCATAGGTCAACGTCGGAGTATCCGGTCCGGTTGACGCAAGTCCGTACCGGCCATATCTGTATAGGCCGGTACTTGTGGAGGATAACCCGGGTGGAAACGCCCTTCCACCGTTGTGGAAGTTGCCTCGGCCCTATCAGGATACGGCGCTACATACATTGGCAGAATGCCCTGCTTGGGCATCGCAACGCCGTGACCTGTTCCCGGCAAACGGTTTCTCGCTCTCGACTCTGGTTCTGTTCATGGTCTGCAGTAAGAGGTCTTGACACGCCACCGCCTCTTACTGCGCCTTTTGCTGATGAAGACCGAGAACGGCGACGAACGTCGGCGAAACTAGTTTGATAACCTACATGTGACAAAGAGCTGTCCTCGCGTATTCTATTCGCGTTTCCATAAAAGGAGAACTCACGTAACGTCAACTAATCCTAAACTAGACAGTGCCTTGGTAATGGTAACCAGGCAACTGATAAACATACAAAGTACGTACGTATATCAATTATTTGACTGGCGTGTTGATCCAGTATTAATGGGTTCCTTTCCCATCCAGGATTAATCATTGTGTTAGTGATATTGTGTTTTCTATGTCTGAATGTCATTTATGAAGAATATGTATGTGTTTAGAAATATATAAGCATGTTTATTGGTTAGTTCCTTTCAATAGTACAGGCTCTGTTTAGTTTGGATCAGATGAGAATTTCTGTTATTGTACGATATTACCATTATCACATAAATAACATACCAAATTGCTCTCAATTTGCAATGAAACAACCGTCGGCTGTCTCTGCGATAAACCATCGTGATATTTATAAACTTGCAAAAATTTTTTGTAGCTACGATTTATGACACAGATAGTATTGATTGCACAAATCACATTCTACGCTGTTGTTAGATACTAGCCATAATTTTGATGTAAGATAAAAGTTAATAAATGAAACCCAACTGAGTGCACGATTAACATTAAATTAATTCCAGCGACAGCGACACATTCATGGTAATTTAGATAATATTTCAAACACAATTTAATACCTTTTAAATAAAATATTTATTTCGTTTTCAAACTTTGTAAATACCAAAGTACACGTTGCTGAATTTATTCGGACGTCGTTTTATAAAAAGGTTTAACTTAAATCTGTAAAACACATTTTTTTTACTCACCAAGGGCCAGATACAACACCACTGGACAGATATTATAATATAGAGATAGAAATATAAACCCAATTTCATAATGCTATCTGCCAGATAAGATAATTTAGGTGCAATTTATTGGATGGTGGTGCAATTGGCTTCCAATATTTTATATAAACATTACGATTCTCAAAATTAGGTACGTGCAACTTTACGTATATGCTTAAATTATAATATTACGGTTTTGGAGTTTCCACAAGGATTGGGAATTTACGTTAAATTTGACGGACTTGACCGCACTGTTGGCGTAGTGGTATAAGCAGCCACCTCGCCGCTTACTACCTGTTGTGGGTTCGATTCCCAAACGAAACAACACTTTCATCAACATCGCCCTACCGTTATCCCGGTTGCGTCTAAGACTTACACGCCTTGGAGCCCGAGGTCCGCTTACTGGTCTAACCAGATATGACTGAATATCAACTTTTCTACAGAGCGATTGCCATCTGACCTCCGCAACCCAAAGAGTAGCGATTGTCCATGGTTAAGACCAGTATCAGTTTATTTGAGGGTAATGATTCCCCATAACGACTGTCAAAGATCTTCATGACAGCCGGGACTGACAGTTTAACGTGCTCTCCGAGGCACGGCGATAATTAACAATTTAATACGCACTTTACTTCGAAAAGGCATTGGTGCGAGCCATGGATTCGAACCCGATACCCTCTGCATGGCAGTCCGTTGGTATCTCCACTACGCTATCGCTGCCCACGAGACAACACTTTGTGGTCCATAAATTGTTGCTTCTGGGTTTTCATTGTGTCCGTTAGTTGTATGTTTGTAAAGTCCCCCGCGACACAGGAATCAGTCTTAGTGCGGGTGTTGTCGTTAAAAAAAAATACTAAGGCCGCATGATTAGACACTCATAACATCTATTACCTTTTATCATCATCAGCATATCACCTAGAGACGTCCACTGCTGGACATAGGCCTCCCTAAAGGTTCTCGACACAGACCGATTTCGAGCCGCCCGCATCCAACCGCTTCCCGCGATCTTAACCAGATCGTCGGTCCACCTTGCGGGAGGCCTACCCCTGCTGCGTCGTCCAGTACGTGGTTGCCACTCCAGAACCCGCCTGCCCCAGCGGCCATCGGTTTTTCGAGCTATGTGCCTTGCCCATTGCCACTTCAGCCTGGCTATTCGGAGAACTATGTCGGTGACTTTGGTTCTCCTCCGGATCTCCTCATTTCTGATTCGATCTCGCAGTGAAACTCCGAGCATAGCTCTCTCCATCGCCCTCTGAGTGAGAATGAGCTTTCGGATAAGGCCCATAATTAGCGACCACGTCTCAGCGCCGTAGATCATCACTGGCAACACATACTAGTCAAAGACTTTCGTCTTGAGACACTGCGGGATATCGGACGTGAATTTATGCCGTAACTTTCCGAACGCCACCCAACCGAGTTGGATTCGATGAATGACCTCTTTCTCGAAGTTGGACCTATCCAATTGGATCATTTGTCCTAAGTATACGTACTTGTTGACAACTTCGAGAGTAGAGGTCCCAAATAAAAAAAAACTTTTTATAACATGTCACAATCCCCGCGCGTCCTGTCTGTCTGGTTTGCGATAATCTTAAAATCTACTAAACTCTTCCTCCATAGTTTTCACCAGCCGATAGTGTAATTCTTGCAATAGCTTTAGGTGTATGATTCACTTGGGTGGGGCCGCGAGCGAAGTCTAGCTAAGTTTTTTTTTTATAGACTCATGCCTGTATCCCTAAGGGGTAGGCTGAGGTGTAATATTACACCCAAATTGAATGTATAATATGTTTGTATTTACAAAAAAAATGTATATATTATGTATGTTTATCCATTGTCTAGTACCCATATTACAAGCCCTGCTTAGTTTGGGACTAGATGGTGTTGTGTGAATATGGTAGAATATTATTATTATTCTCTTTATTCCAACTTTCTTTCCTAATTATATTTTACATTTCTATGTTATTTAGAAAAAAACAAATATAAAAATACAAAATAAAATTACGGGGCTCACCGGTATCGGGTGCAGGGACCAAGATACCGGTGGTTAGGGCTTTAGAGAGAGGAACCTCCTGACGATACGAACCGTGGCCAGCAATACTGCCTTCTGTATAGAGGACTTAATTCAGCCATCTAACGCGAGCCTCTTGAGGTGGTGATTCTAGATCACGGAGGCTCTTGGCAATTATCTTATTATTATTATTACATTTCGCCATGAATTTTTAAGTCCCACGCAATAGGGGGCGAGCCTATTGCCGTTACCGGGCACATCACCAGACTCCGAGCTGCTACTGAGAATTCGGAAAAATCCAGTAACAAATTTGCTCGACCCGGAAATCGAAGCCGGGACCTCCGATCAGTAGTCGCATACGCTATCCACTGGACCACGGAGGAAGTAATAAGCGTGTATAGAGGAGTTGACGATGCTATTGACTTACAAATACCAAGAAACGCATTTCTTGTTGGTGCTGATAGAAAATAAAGTTACTTGTCAAATTAAACGACTGACTGTATAGGCTGTATAAAGTCGATTCTTTAATTGCATTTAAGTGCGTGTAGATAGTTGTAAAAATATATTTATTTATTTTTCCATTAATTGTACGGTTTTAGTTTTATTCATGTAGGTATTTATGCTTTAAGTTTCGTGATTCGTAGCAATATAAGAAATTAAGTTTTAATATAATACATAGATATAGATTTTGAACCTGGTAAGAAATAGGACCAGGACCCAACACAACCAGTCCTGGATTGGTATTAAAACATGTAGGCAGGTCAAGGAGGCTCTTCCCGCAGTCTCGTAGTCGGTAAGATAGCCAAACAAATCCTCCGGCTGTCCAAACAACAACTGCGGACAGTCACGGCCGCCTACACAGGACACGGATTCTTTAATAAACACCTATTTACTATAGGTATCACCGACAGCCCGCTGTGCAGGGCCTGTATGGCAGCAGACGAGACGGCAGCCCACCTGCTCCTCGACTGCCCTGAGGTCGCACAGTACAGGCAGCAGTACCTGACCAGATACAGCACCCTGAGGGAAGCCGTGGGCCACATCAAGAGTCTGCTGGCCTTCCTCGAAGAGCTGGGGTGGCTCGAATGATGACACAATTCCCACCCGCACGCAAAATACACGCCAAGACGTGGAGTTGCGGAAACAGCCCGTGCAATCAAGTATCAAGTATAGATTTTTGTCTACCAAAGGGTGGTGATAATAATAAGCAAATACTTAATGATTTCAGCTTGATACTTTCACATGTTCGTTCGTTGTAAAAGTCTTACTGGACAGACAACTGAGTGATGCTGTAGGGATTCTGTTTTCTGTTTTGGGAAACAAACCCCGAAAATAACGTGCAAAACCCTTTTCAAATATTAATATTCATTTGTAGTTAACTAGTTCCAAGCTATGAATAAACCTATAGTAAGAAAGTCCAGTTTGACTATAAAGTGTAATTTATCTTGCATAAATCGTGCTAAGAATAGTACGTAGCCATCTTGAAAAAACCGACTAGACTAGTACTAACTTCTTATTACTTTACTAGCTGTGCCCGCGACTCCGTTCGCGCGGAATTAGTCTTTTAATTGGGCTACCTAATTTGTCTTCTAATTGATACCCAAAATGTTTTAAGTTGCATATAATACCTATACCTAAAACTTCATGGCGAAATGTGGGTGGAATATTACGCCTCTGCCTACCCCTTTGGGGATACAGGCGTGAGACTATAAATAATAAATAATACCTATATTGAATAGTGTAGATGTCCTAAAAATAGCTCAAATGACTTCACTTGTTCGTGCAAGTCTACACCGCGAAGTTACCAATCGCGAGTAAAAGATCAGAGAATTCCTGTGCATGTTCGTTGCCTCATAATCATGCTCGCATATTTAATGTCAAAATGAATAGCGATAATACAATCCCATACCTATGAACTCTTTAGACAGGCTATAATTTCATCAGCTCTTGTCTCATATTCTATTGTGGTATAAAAAACAGTGCCTAACGAAAATCGCCACGAAAAAGTACCTACTGATATACTTCTCATGGGTTCTTCATTTTGTATTCGCACAATCTTACTTTAGCTTCGTTCCTTTGCCGAAATCACCTTCGTAGAAAAAGTCTTGCCGTTCCACCCGGAGCATCTACAGATAGTATTTTTCTTAAATCAGTATCCACGCTACGACACACACGATCATAATTTATATTAAACGCTGTTCTTCAGTAAGTATCGAGAGCTCATTTTTACACCAGCAAATGATGGTTCGTATCGGTCGTCGTGGTCGTTCATATTGAGTAATAGGAGATATCACTATATCTACTGTCTAGCAATGGTTTATTAGATTGTTGTGGGAATCTAAAAATGCCCTCGGCCAATTATTTGTCTTCATATTTATGCCATAACTATGCAGCATCTCAAACCCATGGCGTTATCGATGAGGACTTTTACTTATACTTGCTTTAGACAATACCATCCCAGTGTTAATCCCCATCCAGTAAAATAAAATGACTCGCCACTCTTCAACCTGTTTACATATACATGTGCGAAAACGTCCAGCCTAAGCTGAACCCTATTTAATATAATTAATCATACAGATCTAAGCTCAATTTAAATTGGGAGATCCAAATGTTCGAAAATAATCTATTTATAATCTTTGTTTTTAATTGTTTATAAACCGATTTCAATATTTAAAAAAATATATAATATACATATAAGTGTACTTTTTGAATATGGGAGTTTGATAAAGATATATCTATGTGAAATACAATATATTGATGTATTTACTACACTTTGAAGAAATGCCTAACGATTAAACCCGTTATTGTGGCTAATTTATAAAAGATAGATATATACTATTAAAGACTTTTTTGTAGATCTTTTGAAGATCATCATATTTGTAATACATACTTTTGATGAATGATCAACGTATGCGAGGATAAGAGCTCGAAAGCGCATTTTCATCTGACTTGCTTCAAATTTATCGTCACTGCTCAGCTCCTATGTATCTTAGCGTTATGTTATATAAGCTATAACCTGCCCAGGAGTATGGACTACAATCGTACCAAGTTTGGTTAAAATCCCTTCAGTAGTTTTTGACCCATGCGTGCACATACAGACAGACAGACAGACAGACAGACAGACAGACAGACAAAAAATTTACTGATTGCATTTTTGGCATCAGTATCGATCACCATTCATCCTCCAATATTAATTTTGAATATATATTCAATGTACAGAATTGACCTCTCTACAGTTTTATTATAAGTATAGATTTATATTTTATTGGTACACTAGCAAATAAAAACTATAACACACTAATATATAATAATAAGAAATATTGTAGATATTGGTGCACAAGCCTATTCACTTATAACACGTGGTACACTTTTTCATTGTTGTCATAGTTGAAGTAATAATCTGACCAGGAAATGTCTCTCTTTTCTACCATTTTTTTTATCCAGTAAGAGTTTCTTGGTATAAAAGTTTAACGTTCCTTCTAATACAAATAAGGGGAAGTTATTCCATTTGCAATAGGGAAAATATTATAGAATAAATAACATTCTCACAGTTTGTTTTCTTAATGAAAATTCAACGTTCGAGTGTATGAAATTCAACCTAAATAAAAGGAAAAAAATAAGTAAGTATTCGCCATAAGTCATGCTGTGATCTTATATTTTTATTTCATACATTTCATGATGTTCGAATTGGATACCGCGAAGCCTCCCTGCGTTTAACAATTTTATTTATTGCTTTTTAATAATCTAGTGCTTTCTAATATAAGTATTTCATAAAATCTTTAGTAAATTGAGATTCAAATTAAAATAATACAAGCTTTTAGACTTTTAGGTTCTTGGGTATCTTTAGAAGCCGATCTAATGAACTCGTGTCATGAAAAAGAATGAGACGTGGTCTCAGGTAGGATGTCGGGGTTCGAAAAAACACTGCTAGACTGAACAGGTTTTTTATTACGTCTCACTACCGCTTACATACCGTATGACCGAACTAGGTAAGCACTGGCCTGAAGGTTGGAATGCAGACTCCTGCTGCTCTCCGACGCTCGCACGGTAGCTGCTCGTAGGGTCGCCGGTGAGCTGGCCTAAGTGCACATTGTGTTGGCAGCTCGGTGGCTGAGGTAAGCTGAGCTGAGGCTCAGGCGGTGAAGCTGATGTAGGCCGAGCGGTAAGGCTCAGGCCCAGGCCGGCGTAGTCAGGCGTCTGTGGCCTGGCTGTAGGAAGCTCGCAGGCAGGAGCTGATGCGTAGGCGGCGACTGGTAGCGGCACGGCGCCAGCAGCTTGCAGATTGCAGCCCGTAGGGAGAAGACAGCCCATAGGGAGAAGACAGCCCATAGGGAGAACTGGAAACAGCACAGAGAATACACAACAACCGGTCCGGAACAGGCTGTCTCTAGATCGGCTGTTATGCTTAGGAGACACAGATACTACAGACAGAACATATAGGCACACAGATAACTAGAATATGCTTACCCCTAGCGGGACAGTAGATAGAGATGTAGAAGAATATACCAACCATACTTGGTTGTCACTACAACCATCAGCAAGGCGACGTCTATAGACCAATGAGTCACAGACTGCCTGTGCCTCTATCCATGACCATAAAGGGTAACAATTCCTAGCAAAGCACTCTTCGGCTAAGCTGGCTCCACCCGCTGCGTTAAGCGCCTGCGAGATATTATAACGCAATACGTAGTATTACGTTACAAGAAAAGGAAAAATTCAAGGGAAACACCTTTTAAACGTTAAACTGATTTGACGTAGTGCGTTTCCGTCTTAGGATGAGAAAATAAATAGGAGAAGGAGTGGGCAAGTGAGAAGGAAAATAGAATTGCGCCTTTGTGCTTATATCTAAGTGTTGGCAGAGGTCAGTGCATAGCAAGGCCAATGCACAATATACAAGTCTGATATTTGACCTAACCTATCCCTTTTGCAAATACGTCACATTAGGCTATTAGTTCTCATGACATCAGTTTGTAACATGACCAATCCATTATACCTGTTCATATAAAGCTCGTAGTTTAGCTTTCATCTCGTCTTCTTCCTTTCGTTTAGTTATAATTCGAAGCGAGCACCTCAGTTCGTATTAAAAGCGTTTTGAAAACCAAATAGTATACATATTCTAGATTCCAAGAATTTATGCAATCGCACTAAGTATAAAATAATAGGATTTTCTTTTTTCTTCTAAAATTTTCGAAGCTAGTAGTATGATTTGGACAAAAATCTGCACAGCTTCAACAATATATGGGTAATTACTATCCTACCGCGCTATTATATCGAACCTACATGCTCTATGTCCGCATCATCCAAGCATTAGTCGCCTTGTCTGAATTCTTTTCATCTTTACCTTAATTGCTAATAAGCTGGCAGCGTTAAAAGAAGTACATAACTTCTTTCTGCTCACAATTCGTTGAAATGAAATACATTTTAGCCCTGAACACATCATCTTATTGCCAAACACTTGACACACCATTAAGAATATTTTCACATCGTACAACAAAAATATCCCATTTATTTGTACGTTACTACATGTCCTGTTCTATTATTATGCCCATAAGTAATAACGTTCTTAGTAATAAAAGCATTATGATAATAGGGACGTCGAAATTCCGACATTTGGAACAAGCCCAATATTTAAATGAGTATCGCATCACTGCCTATCATATAGGGAAAAAGAATATTCTTAAACAAAACCGGGAATTCGATAAGAAAAACGAGGAGTCGACGAGGAAATTACATGTTCATTTGAATAATAATACGCGTTGGAGAAGATCATTGCTAGTAACGAAGTAAATGTTCAATTGACTATTTCAGGATTGGTAATAAAATATCATAAGTAAAACTGTGAATAAAATATTTGTATAAAACCTGTGACTGCATGAATTGCGTAGTGGGTTAAGTAATACGTGATAGTAGCCTTAACGTTCAGAATAATTGAGCAACCCTACAAGTGTAATAGTTTGATTCCTATGGGATTACTAGTATAGTACATATTATTTTACATTAATACTTTAGTATTATAAATAAAGCGTGAGCAGCTTTTTCTTTAAAATAATAAATGATCAAAAGGATTGTATTATCACTTAGCTGTCCTAATAACTTTATTATAATATGTTCTCTCAATTTTTCATCTATAATTTTTTTGTTTAACGAGGCAATATGGAACGAATTAAACAAAGATTCAAGTTGATAGATAGTTTAATTTTATCAAGTTGACGGATGGCGACTACGCGCCGTTTGAGTGATGCATAATTTTGCTTCTGAGTTTTCTTTATATGGGTGAATAAATGTTGGTAAAATACTCCGCGAGGCGGATTTAATTTGATTGTATTGTAGTTTTAGACTTCGAATTAATGATATTATTGTCAAAGTAATTGCCAGGGTTTCATAGCATAATCCGTTATAAATATCGGATTGTCGGCGTTATTGCGAACTCCTAAATCGGTCCTGTAAATGGTTTCACGCAAAGTCCTAGTTGAGCCAACTGTAATAGTAGCGTTTGACATTTAGTAAATTACGGACTTATTTTAAGTTCTGAATAGGTCCTAATTCTGCTGTTTGTTAAAAGGTCGCGATGAAAAAATGCTCAGACTATTTTTTAGGGTTCCGTACCTCACAAGGTAAAAAAAGGAACCCTTATAAGATCACTTTCTTGTCCGTCTGTCTGTCTGTCTGTCTGTCTGTCTGTCTGTCTGTCTGTCCGTGTGTCACCACCGATTTTCTCAGAAACGGGTGGACCTAGCAAATTGAAATTTATACCAGATACTGAGGTCTGTGGTTCCTATTAGGTGTATAAAAATTAGGGTCCTGGGTCAACCCGATAAAAAGATATGGTCAAAATTAGATTTTTGCGAAAACTTGTAAGTACCAAAATTAACCTTAATTTTCAACTTTTTTTAATTTTCGGAATTTTTCCTTTACTTGTGCTGTAAGACCTTGGTTTTGACCAAAATTGACAATTCTAGGTCAACCGTAAGTACCCTATAGGTTTTGGGTCGAAAACCTATATGGTAGTTCCCGTTGAACTAGAATCACGAAATTTGGCCAAAAGCAGGGTCTTACAGCACAAATAAAGGAAAAATTACAAAAATTTCAAAAAGTTGAAAATTAAGGTTAATTTTGGTACTTACAAGTTTTCGCAAAAACCTAATTTTGACCATAATTATCTCCTATGTACCTCTACAAAAAAAAAGTGGAAAATTTAAGGGTGTCCCCATACATACATAGGTAGTAGACTCCATTTAAGATAGTAGGTACTCTTTTTATGGGCGCTCGTACAGAGAGAGTTAAAGCGCCCCTTATGGAGAGAAGCGATCGATAGAGACCGCTAGGGGGCGCATTTAAAAAATGTATGGAAATTGTTCCTGTCATCTAGGCTATCGTCCACCGTGACGATCGAGTGCAAACTGGTACTAGAACCTCAGATTTGGAGGACTAGCGTAATTAGCATCAACCTCAAATAAGGTAAAATGCGTGCGGAACCCTCGGTGCGCGAGTCAGACTCGCACTTGCCCGAATTTTTATTCATTATTAAGGTTTTTGTTTAACTAGGTGTGCCGTTTAAGGACAAAAGAGATGTTAGATGCAAAACACTCCCTGCAGGAGGTATAGAAAATTACAGCCACTTTATAGCACTCGGCACATCAAATTTATTTATAGGTCATATTTAGTTTTGTCTCATCACTGGCAGCAATAGCCTAGTGCCGATATCAACAGACTGCCATGCAGACGGTATCGGATGCGAATCCACGGCGAGCACCAATGACTTATGTGCGGATTTATGTGCGTATTGAATTGTTAAATTATCGCTTGTCCCGTGCCTCGGAGAGCACGTTAAGCCGTCGCGTCGGTCCCGGCTGTCGTGAAGATATTTGACAGTCGTTATAGAGCGTCAGTACTTCTAAATAAACTGTTACTAGACTAAACCATGGAATATCACCCTTTGGGTTGCGGAGGTCAGACAGGCAGTCGCTCTGTGCAAAAGCTAATATTCAGCCGAATCCGGTTAGATTAGTAAGCGGACCCCGGGTTGAATGATGAGGATGATTAAGTTTTTTCTCGTGTGGGGATCAAACCACCAACGTTCAGCGCAGTCTTAAGCACCAAAGCGATCGCTTCAACCACTACGCCAAACGTATAGACCTACTTAAAGCATGAGTGCCCACTGGGGAACACATGGTTTTTGTAGGTCTCCCTTGTTTAGTAGAACGTAGGGTGGTGCTGTCACTTGCAACACATGCAGCAGCGAGACTAGCAAACATGATCCTCTTTATAGCGTTGGCGGCTACTTGACGCCCCAAGATAAGTAATCAGTTATTTGTCTTGGGGCGGTTTTAAAGGGAGGAGCCCTTTAAAAACCTGATTCTCAAGAAATTTTCAAAACATTCAAACAAAGGGCAGAATTAAAGTCGAATATTTTATGCCAAAAAATAGTTCTGCTTAAGAATGCCCGGTAAACGATAGACAATTGTGAAATTGTTCAAATATCTTTCATTTTCCAAGAAATTAAATCGTTCGAATTCTAAGGTTAATTGGTACATTGATTGAAGTGTTCGTACTTCGGTTTTTAATTCAAGTAACTTTTTACTTACGTGAAAATAGATATTTACTAGGACCGTGAGCACATACAGTTATCATTGGCGGGAAAAGACATTTATTGACGAAGTGAAACGTATTTTCTTTTTTATAACGTGAAGAAAAACTATGTATATGCTTATTATCTTACTAGCTGTGCCCGCGACTCCGGTCGCGCGTAATTGTTTTTCAATAGACTACAGAATTCTTAACCAAAACGTTTTAAGTTGTATATATTACCTATGTAGTAGTAGTATAGTGAAAAGTGTAGATGTAGATATCCTAAAATAACTCAAATAACAATAAATTAGTATACAGGGTGTCACGGGACCCATCACCAAGCCGAAGTCTACTCGTTTTGCACATCATGCCAAGTCATATCTACTAAGCAAATAAACTGGGCGACAATTTTTTTTAGTGGACACATTTTTTAAGCCGCAATTAAAAGTGCACGCATGCAATGATCGATTTACCTATGGGTGCATAGGACATCTAAAGAACACATCCGCGGGGTAAATGTATCGAAATTGTACCTAATTAGAAAAATTCTCAACATCTCCTAAAAAGCCAGTTATTGCCCAGGTATGGGGCCGAAGTAAAAATGTTCGTAATTATTGGTACAATAGAGATTTCAGTTTTCGTTAAGAGTCTAGTTCAACCCCGTATTTTAGCAAAAACTTCTCTGGTCATCTTAATAATAAAGGCAGTATAGGTATGACGTAAAAGTAAACAGAAATAAATCACTAATTTATTATCTAATAGTCTACATTAAAGCTTCTTTGTACACTATATTAGACGTTTAGATAGCCCTCGGGGATGAAAACGTAAAGGTGCCTAGTAACACTTAGGCCCTTCTCTCACGAAGCGACTCTCAAACGATTAGTGTTTTGTATCCGTATCCTACGCGTCGCTTGTGAGTAGCTGCCATACATATTCAGCTAATTTCGCACACGACGAGACGCTTCGACGACGCGTTTGATGTCAGTCGCACTCTACCGTCTTGCTGGTCGCACGCTACCCGAGTAGTATATGCGTCGCATTACAAAATGGCGGCGGAACAAACTTTTAATATTATTTTCGTGCAGGAGGTGGAAAATTTTCCATGTTTGTATAATTATAAGCTGCCAGAGTACGTAAGAAAAGATGTTACATAAATGGATGGATTGAAATTTAGAAAAAAAAAAAACAATATAACAGATCATTTATAGGTATACACAGACCGGTCTGTGTGGAGAACCTTGGGGGAGGCCTGACTGATATTTATGATGATAGGTATACATTAAATTTTTACACAATAATTTTATTGCCAAGGAAGCGAAGCAGTGGGTTTATTATTTAGATAGTTGGCAAGATAATTTCTCAGATAAAGATTCAAATAATAATATGATTCTATTGACATTCTATAAAAATGACGAATCGTCCCTCGACAAATGCCCTACAATTGATATTTTTAGGGTTCCGTACCTCGAAAGGAAAAAACGGAACCCTTATAGGATCACTTTGTTGTCCGTCCGTCTGTCAAGACCCTTTTTCTCAGAAATGCGTGGAGGTATCAAACTGAAATTTATACTAAATACACTTATCTACGGTTCCACAGAGCTGTTAAAAAATCAAACTTCTAATCCAACGCAATCAAAAGATACAGCCGTATATCCTGCAAATTGCAGCATATTTTTAAACTCGCATTGGAATCAAAACCTACAGGGTACTTCCCGTGAACTCAGAATCTTGAAATTTGGTACGAAGCAACGTCTTATATCACTTATAAAGGAAAAGTTGCGAAAACCGTAAATTTTTAGTTACAGCATATAAAAAAATATTTTTAATAAATTTAAAGTTACTACCCCTTTCTCTTGAACGCGTGGAGGTATTAAATTGAAATTCATATCAAATACTCAGGTATATAACACCGTTAGGCTGCAACAAAATCAAACTTCTATGTCAACGTAATCAAAAGAAAGAGCAATATAAGCCTATTTTTTAACTCGCGCCTACTCGCAAGTGAATCAAAACCTACAGGGTACTTCCCGTGAACCCAGAATCTTGAAATTTGGTACGAAGTAACGTCTTATATAACATATGAAGGAAAAATTGCGAAAACCGTAAATTTTTAGTTACAGCATATAAAAAAATATTTTTAATAAATTTAAAGTTACTACCCCTTTCTCTTGAAAGCGTGGAGGTATTAAATTGAAATTCATATCAAATACTCAAATATATAACACCGTTAGCCTGCAACAAAATCAAGCTTCTATGTCAACGCAATCAAAAGAAAGGGCAATATAAGCATATTTTCAAACTCGCGCCTACTCGCAAGTGAATCAAAACCTACAGGGTACTTCCCGTGAACCCAGAATCCTAAAATTTGGTACGAAGTAACGTCTTATATAACATATGAAGGAAAAATTGCGAAAACCGTAAATTTTTAGTTACAGCATATAAAAAAATATTTTTAATAAATTTAAAGTTACTACCCCTTTCTCTTGAAAGCGTGGAGGTATTAAATTGAAATTCATATCAAATACTCAAATATATAACACCGTTAGCCTGCAACAAAATCAAGCTTCTATGTCAACGCAATCAAAAGAAAGAGCAATATAAGCATATTTTCAAACTAGCGCCTACTCGCAAGTGAATCAAAACCTACAGGGTACTTCCCGTGAACCCAGAATCTTAAAATTTGGTACGAAGTAACGTCTTATATAACATATGAAGGAAAAATTGCGAAAACCGTAAATTTTTAGTTACAGCATATAAAAAAATATTTTTAATAAATTTAAAGTTACTACCCCTTTCTCTTGAAAGCGTGGAGGTATTAAATTGAAATTCATATCAAATACTCAAGTATATAACACCGTTAGCCTGCAACAAAATCAAGCTTCTATGTCAACGCAATCAAAAGAAAGAGCAATATAAGCATATTTTCAAACTCGCGCCTACTCGCAAGTGAATCAAAACCTACAGGGTACTGCCCGTGAACTCAGAATCTTGAAATTTGGTACGAAGTAACGTCTTATATAACGTATGAAGGAAAAATTACGAAAACCGTAAATTTTTAGTTAGAGCATATAAAAAAATATTTTTTTATAAATTTAAAGTTACTACCCCTTTCTCTTGAACGCGTGGAGGTAATAAATTAAAATTCATATCAAATACTCAAGTATATAACACCGTTAGCCTGCAACAAAATCAAGCTTCTATGTCAACGTAATCAAAAGAAAGAGCAATATAAGCATATTTTCAAACTCGCGCCTACTCGCAAGTGAATCAAAACCTACAGGGTACTTTCCGTGAGCTGAGAATCTTGAAATTTGGTACAAAGCAACGCCTTATAGCACATATAAAGGAAAAATTGCGAAAACCATAAATTTTTAGTTACATCATATAAGAAAAATATTTTTAAAAAATTTAAAGTTACTACCCCTTTCTCTTGAACGCGTGGAGGTATTAAATGGAAATTCATATCAAATACTCAAGTAAATAACACCGTTAGGCTGCAACAAAATCAAACTTCTATGTCAACGCAATCAAAAGAAACAGCAATATAAGCATATTTTCAAACTCGCGACTACTCGCAAGGGAATCAAAACCTACAGGGTACTTCCCGTGAACTCAAAATCTTGAAAAATAAAGATAAAGGATGCGGAAGGCTGAGGACCGTGTGCTGTGGTACGTGTTGGAAGAGGCCTATGTCCAGCAGTGGACTGCGATAGGCTGATTGAGATTGAGATTTCAATTATTTACATAGTCTTCAAACCTTTTTGCTAATTATTCTGTACTTTATAAGTATTTTTGTAACAGATTTCTAATAGTCACTAAAACTTTGTAAATCAATAACTTTGATATAAAATCTTACCATCACTCATCAGCAGACTTTTGCAAGGCTGCTTCAAGGCTGGTATAGGTATTTAAGTTATATTATAAAATAAGCGATATATGTTAATATAAAATAAAGGATGACTGATTACAGACGACAAAGACCCCTTTTTCTTTAATTTATGCTCCTCCAGCTTTCCATACTGTAATGTTATGGATTTCATTTGGCAATAAAAATACCATAACTATGACTGGTGAACTTTTACTTATATACCTACAGGTTTGTACGGAACCCTCGGTGTGCGAGTCCGACTCGCACTTGACCGGTTTTTTTCGATATACGGGTGCACCCAGAATCTTCTTTTATATTTTCGTTTATTCTTGTAGGTAATATAAATATGGAAGAAAATGGTCTTTATCGCTAGAGTCACTAGACATCGTCGTACGAATGTTATATATAAAATATAGTCTCATTTGCGTAGCATCGTGTGCGGTAAAGAGTAGCATACCAGTATTCGATTATGGTTTGCATCTCGGTCCCATAGCATTTGAGTAGCTTCGTGAGAGAAGGGCCTTAAATCTGGCAGAGACACATAAAGCAGACCAAGCGCAAAACAGCTGTTACTTAGATCCACACCCGCAACTTTCAGCTTTTGTTCTTTGGCTTACTGGAAACTGGACTCGTTTGAAACATAACGAAAAAAATATTTCATTTAGGGGAGTAAATCCGGGGTATATAAACATTATCACCTGCCCACCGCACCCTGTTAAAATTTTTGCTACGTTTCGTTGTACATTGGTCACTTTTCTGGTGCAATCACAAAGCTTGAGTGGGGTTACATTTCTAAGAAGTATTATAGGTATGCCGACTTTTATGTTAATCTTTAGAGATGGCAATCCAGGAGCATTGATGGATTCCAAAAATTCCACTGATATTTCAATAATTTTTAGACACACATAATTGTTATATACAGGTGATAACAGATTTTGCATCAATGAAACTCGTGTATTCATCCCATTATGATAAGATTACCATTACGTAAAATCTTAACTTTGTCGCTATTTCTAGATATATTAGAAACAGAGCTCTGTGTTGTCTAAGCAAATTGGAATTTTAAAAGTTGAAGGGCACTTTTTCCTCCTGGCAACAATGTGGCTGCTATCCGTCTGTATATAAATATAAAATTACTAGCTGTGCCCGCGACTTCGTTTGCGTAAATGTTGGAATTTAATTAGCATGACATTTATGCCAAAAGTATACAATATTTATAACTTTCCTATGTATATTATATAATACATATCATTAGAGAAATTATTTATGCACAACATTATCTAACTGTTTTACCACCTTCACATAGAACATGTAAATTATTGTTACCGCTTACTCGTGTACATGCCACATATAACTGACCATGTGAAAAACAACATGTTCGCGGGTCGATTCCAGCTGTTTCAAGTCTGGGACAGACTTGAAACAGCTGGAATCGATTTATTTATAAAATACACACAGGGCTACGAATATCCAGCCCTGCCGAAAGTAAGATAGCCCCGTTGAGTTACTCAATAGGGATGATGCGTATAATAATATACTGGTACAGATATAAACACCCAGTTTGAACATGGTAGTACCACAATACTGTGGTAGTACGCACACCGGTTATGTACGTTAGAGACCCGGAGTCTCGGACCGCACCCGATAGGTATTGTACGAACTTTTTTTTTGTGGCGTTTTCCCGGGAAATCTAACTTTGTAGATAAACTTACAATGCCAAACTCTATCTAAATATATAGGTATGTATTGCTCGTTTAAAGTAATAAAGTACAGTCTGAAAACCTAAATAACTGGAATAAGCGGGTCTTTTTTTAATATAATTATAAAAAAATATATTTAATAAATTAAGCCTGGGTGAGCCAAAAGTCATCAAACTGATGAAAACGTCTGAAAGAGCCTCCAAAAGGAAGCCCACAAAGACCTGCCCCGAAAATACCCATAGGTATTATAATACTGGGTTTCTGTACTGGGTGCATGGCCATGGCCATACCCGTAACCCGTGAGGCCGGATATGGAATGTTGCAGGTATATCTCATGCCTATTACTCAAGAGGTATCTGAATTCAGGCCTCAGTCTCCCCGCCCACGGATTCCCACGTGCGTGAGGTGTGGGAATTTGGGAATTTGGGGATAATGAGACACCTGTATAAGTACAGAACACGAACGAACGAAAAAAAGCAAAGAAACACAACCACATTCATTATTTCAAAGAAACGACAAAGAAACCAACCAATCCGATGAAAATGAAAGACAATTAACCGAGAACCTCATCAATCCACGGGGAATCTTAAACACCGCCTTTCAGAAAATGTAGTCATTTGCTCAACGCCATCTATGTTTACATATTATACAAACCGACCGAGATAGAAAATAATATTGACTAATCGACAATTTATTGAAAAAAGGATTTATAGTCATTGTTTTTATCATTTAAAATAAAATGAAATTATTATATAACTATTACATAAACATAATAATTTGAAATAAATGAGATTGACCGTTTAAATTAAGTGGACATTGTAATAAATTTTGACACAGAGACTTTTTGTTTATGAAAGTGCCGAATATTATACTCTATTAATTTTTTAATAACATAAAGATAATTAATGTCTTTTTTGCAAGAAACATTTATTTTGCTAGAAAATTATTTGAAAATAGTGAGAAAATTATTTGAATCTATCGGTCGGAAGGATAACTATAAATATGCTAGATTCCAGTAATTTATTTATCGAAAATACATAAAAATATACTGACGAAATTAAGAATCACCTCCTATTTTAAGGTCGGGTAAATAGCCATAAAACACTTTAAAGGTACCTATTTAGACTAACTATACTTTTACTAACAAACTTATAATGAACGATTTTAAACTTGCGTTTTATACAAGGTTATATAGCGGGTCTTACTCGCGATAAATCTTATATTACGAGGTATTTATGCCTTAAATATAAGATTTATCGCGAGTAAGACCCGCTATATAACCTTGTATAAAACTTATAATGATCATGGATGGCACACAGAAAACCACTTAACCGATTGTGATGCAACATATACTATTTTATAGGTTTGAGTATCCTTTGTACAAGAGTGTAAGTCTTATTGAAATCAATTTAGCCATTTTAGAAATCTTTAGCAATATAGGGAAAGTCGTCGGACAGACAGACAGACAGACATAAATTCTAAAAATTATCAAGTATTGCTTTTTAGCATTTTTCTACATTTTTTAGCTAATTTTCGTCAAAATATCTTCAATGTACAGACTTTTTCACCTCTACAGTTTTATTATAGT
The DNA here is from genome assembly GCA_944739405.2 of Euclidia mi. Classification (NCBI taxonomy): domain Eukaryota; kingdom Metazoa; phylum Arthropoda; class Insecta; order Lepidoptera; family Erebidae; genus Euclidia; species Euclidia mi. Next base: position 74,196,618 of record OX123184.2, on the reverse strand, counting down.
ATAGATTATCATCGTATCGGAAAAGTTACGTGTCGCTCGGTGACAGACAATGTCATTCGACAGTGCTACGGCACTCGAAAGGACCGCGTTGTGAAAAGGGAACTTCAAGAGGAAATGATTTAGCTTCTAGATCCCATTAAAAAGTCAACTAGCACCTCGGTGTTCCAATATAATGACCCATCTGAAGAGTACTTAATATTAATAGCAATTCGCGTGACTCTACTACCCAACGTTGAGGACATGCTTGCGGGTGTTTTTAGAGGGATAGTTTTACGAACACCTTTACGGAAGAGACCCACACTCCTGACTGACCAAGCGGGGTCAGCTCACTATAGAGTCTCACCTTTCTCAAAACTTAGCACACAATCGCACCACAATAAGCGCTCTATACATTTGATCAAATTAAGTTATTAATTGTCCTAAGTTGTATTATTACAAGTAATAATGAGGTAAGAGGCCTACAATACAATACTTGAGATGAACAAAAGAGTTTCAAGTTCCCAACGGATCGTTTTGTAAACAAGGGGCTTGACCGTGCCAAGATTGCGATCGAGTAAATCCTTTGAGTAAACAAAGTTAAGAAGTAACTCTCCACATTGTTTACAAGATCTCATACATGATTGTCTCGAAGACAATCACTTAGTGCTAGAGGTAAAGACAAGACTGATCGAAACGTTGTGGGATTGATTTCTAAACTTTGCATTAGGTACTAAAATTTACTTTAGTCTACCGAAAGGATTAATCAAAGCGAAAATAAATATTAGTATAACTGTTTTAGGAGAGCTCAAAGAGTTCAGTAGAACGATCAAAATAAGCTTATATTAAATATTATTATGCTGTTTTGTATACCAACGTTTACCTACATACAATGGGTTATCTTTATTCGCTTTGCTTAGACACGAGATCTGCAAGATATTGTGATTTGTACATTATTAAACTTATAAATATTCTAATTCAAGTTTAGTTACTAAACACTGTGTTATTGTTATTTATTGATTAATTAAAATACATATTAATTAAGAATTCGTCAATTGTAGCCGGCGCCGGCGTTACAGAAAAGCCGAAACGAAGAACACTCAGACTAGCAAGTAGCTTATTTTTGAAAATTTGTAGTTACTTACGTAAGTTGGAGGCGTAATGCCGTGAAAGTTTTTTTTTACTTAAGCGTGCAAATTAAAATTACAAGCTGAACGTTCGCCTCTTTGCACAGGATGGATGTGTGACCCTACCTGACCTACCTGATGTGACCCTACCCTATCTACCTACTGAAATGCACCTTGCCGCTGACAATAAAACGCTTAATGTATTTAAATAGTATAATTCAAGATGCTACTGGATATATTTCATTCGAAACGCTAACGCCTTTAGGTGTACTAAGCACGGTAGGCCCATGATTAATCAATCAACGTGAGTCTTGAAACTAAAAACTAGTAAAAACTATAATTTTAAAACTATTAGACTCAGTTTCGCAACTATATTTATCGATAGGTATAAGCTCTCAGATTAATTCAATATAAGAACGGTATTTGTATGATGTAATGTACCGATTCATTTACCTGGTCAGTAATGCAAATTGACTGCCTCTGTAGTCCTGCGATAGTGTAAGCGACTGCGGATCATGAGGTCTCGGGTTCGATTCCCGGGTCGAACAAAAAGTGATATTGGGTTTTTCTGTTAGGAATTATCCAATAGAAGTTCGGAGTCAGGGAGTTAGAGAGAACCTCGAAAAGCACGTTAAGGCGTTGGTCCTGCGCCCAATCTCTCTCCGGTCGTGTCGCTGGTGCGTCCCATCGGACTATGAGAGTGAGGGAATAGAGAATGCACTTGTGTTTGAACACACACTTGTGAACTATAATATGTCCCGCGCAGATGGCAAGTCTCATATAAAGACAAGTCGCTGTCGCCGAAATCGGTCAGGAGGACATTAATAGGTACTGCAATTGAATGGTGAACCGTGCGTGCTGAAGAGATGGAAGGAGTATTTTGAAGGTTTGTATGAAAGACCGGCGATAGAGACATCGATCACCGAAATGAATGGTAATAATAGCAATGGTGAAAGCGATATTGGCGTGGATGAGATTCTGAAGGCGCTGGGACGAATGAAATTAGGTAAGGCTGCAGGATATGATAGGATTACAGTTGAAATGCTGAAGGCTGGACAGGGCATCATAGTTGGTCAGCTGCAGCGCTTATTTAACTTGTGCTGGAGCACCTGCTGAGTACCTGACGACTGGGCCACAGCTGTAGTTATGCCTTTTTATAAGGGAAAAGGCTCGAAACAAGACTGCAAGAACTATAGTGGCATTAGCCTTCTCAGTATTGTAGGCAAATTGTATGCAATGGTACTTACTGATTGAAAGAGTTATGGAAGTAGTCGTCAACAAAATATGGGATGTACAAGCGGGATTCCGAAAGGGTTTGGGTGCACGGATCAAGTATTTTCCTTGCGGTGCATACCCGAGAAATTCTTGGCCATAGATCAAAAGGTCTATTGCGCATTCGTGGATTTGGAAAAGGCTTACGATAAAGTGGTGAGGAATGAAATGTGGTCGGTACTGTCAATGCATGGGGTGAACAGCAGCTCATACGAGCTCTGAAATCCCTTTATGAAGATTCTAGAGCTTGTATGAGGATAAACGAGTCGTACACTGACTGGTTTACCATCGAGACAGGTGTTAGACAGGGATGTGTAGCGTCGCCCTGGCTGTTCAACCTCCTCATGGACAGTTGTTTGCAAGATTTGAAACATAGTGTTGAATGAGTTACTTGTCAAATGCCTCCCTTATGCTGATGATCAGGTAATACTTGCATCTTCAGCGGAGGAGTTGCAGAAAATGGTAAAAATCATGTACGGTGCTTTAGGGAGGAAAGGAATGAAAGTGAATGTGAGCAAGACGGTTGGTGGTTTTTGAAAAGGAGGAATGTGTTACGGGTTGTAATGTTATGATCGATGGACGGCGAGTGGAACAAGTGAATGGTTTTGTATATTTTGGTACGCTGTTTACTAGGAATGGTAAGAATGAAGAAGATATTGAAAGAAGAGTTAATGCAGGTAATAGGGTGAATGGAGCTTTGAAGGCTTTTATGAGCAGTCAAAACGTGAACGTGTGTTGAGGCTTTTATGAACAGTCAAAACGTGAAACGTGCACGTTTAGCTGTGCATAGAGGGGTTTTAGTACCTACACTTATGTATGGTAGTGAAAGTTGGGTATGGCAGAAGAGACATGAAAGTAGAATAAATGCTGAAGAAATGAGAGCACTGAGAAGAATATATGGTATTGTCTTTGACTGACAGAGTAAAGAATTATGTGATAAGAGAGTGTTGTGGGGTAAAAGAAGATGTAGTGACAAGCATCGAGGAAGGTATGCTAAGGTGGTTTGGGCACGTGGAGAGGATGGATGACGAAAGACTGACCAAGCAGATATATAAGGCAAGTGTGAATGGGACAGGACAAAGGGGCAGACCTAGGCAGACGTTCTCTGACCAGATTGGAGAAATCCTAAAAACAGGACATGTTAGAAGTACCCTGAACAGAAGAGCATGCATAAGGAATCTGATGGGAGAGAATGAAGCAAGAGAGATAATATACCAGGATTGTTGCAAATGGCGTTCCGTAATCTCTGCCTACCCCTCCGGGAAACAGGCGTGAGTCTATGCATGTATGTACTGCAACTACTCGTTAGACTTGCAAATTAATTTACTTATGTGAGACATTCGCAAAAATAAGTGAGAAACTGTCAAATCATTAATTCAACTAGATCTGTAGAATTAAAACTGCTGTCGAAGCAATATATATACACGACCTTTTCTACCTTGTTAGTGAGAAATTTATAAATGCGCAGCATCAGCAAGTGTATAACCTACCTAAATATACAATTTTCTGAGAGTTCCCAAGACGTATGATGTCTGCCTAAACTCACTTGAGAGTGATATACAATAAGGAGTCGTTGCCTTTTGTTCATATAAACACGCCAATCAGCGGTGCAACAGTTTGTAAAGTTAGTCATCTTCCATTTCAGAAACAGTAAAAAAAGATTTTATGTACATTGAATATATTTCATCATCATCAGCATTGTATATAAACTGTCCCACTGCTGGGCACGGGCCTCTTCTCACTATGAGACGGGTAAGGCCATAGTCCGCCACGCTGGCCTAGTGCGGGTTGGCAGACTTCACCAGTCTTTCAAGAACATTATGGAGAACTCTCAGACATGCAGTTTTCCTCGCGATGATTTCCTTCACCGTTTAGCAAGCGATAATTAACAATTTAATACGCACATAACTCGTAAAAGTCATTGGTACGCGCCTTGGATGCGAACCCGGACCCTTTGCGTAGCAGTCTGTCTCTCCACTAGGCTACCGCACTAGGCTACCGCTACCTGCTGAATATTATTTACAAAAGAAATATTGTATGAGGGTGAGTAAGAAACAGTAAAAGATCAAGAATAAAAAAAAATTTCTGTCTGTTTGTCTGTTTATCTGTTTGAAGGAGATAGGCCTGTACACAGGACAGGCTTATCGCCGAAGGTACAGGACGGATTTGAATGAAACTATTTTTGTTACATTGCTATCAATGCTGGGCAACATCTAGACTGTAATTGATTTTAAAAAGTGTTACACCTGATGCAAAACCACAGACCAGCAAAACTGTAAGTCATAAAAAATTGCGAATTGGCAAAAAGAATTACGCCTGGTGAGCATTTCCGGTTAAGAGATTACTGACTACTTGACTTACCAGAATTTGAAGATCTCGAACATCTGATATGGAATTTTAAGAGCCCAGCTGCACTCGAACATAATTGTAAAGGAATTACAGTCTGATGATCATTTTCTGTTGACTTATAAAAATCGAAGATCTGAAATATCTGTTGTGGAACTATAGGAGCCCAGGTACACTATAACATAATAATATATAACTATGGGATTGACGTCTTAGCAAAAGTTATTTAGTCTAGTGAGCATTTTCTGTTGACTTATAAAATCCGAAGATCTGAAACACCTGATGTGGAAATATAAGATCACATCTACACTTTAACATAATGTATACAGGCATGACGGCTTTGTAAAAGTTTGCCAGTATGATATGCATTTTCTGTTGAGAGATTAAAATTCGAATATGGCACTAAAATGTCCAAGCTGCAATAATCAATGGAACATTTTATAGAAATTGTTGGGAGTGAAGTAGGTAATTGACACTTTTTCTTCATTTAGGTTCCTCAATTCACTTAAAAGGAGTGGTCTCTCGCAGTAGCATCGTCAGGTACTACTGCCACATTACGTCCACGTGGAAATACGGCACAAAGACTGTATTAAATCCAAATCGATTTAGACCGAAATAAACCACTAACATGTTTTAGATAACATTATGTTGCTTTATCGAGGGTCAGCAACGCTTCTGCTTTAAACCCTCACCATAGTATGTACATTTATTTATTAAAATGTTTGTAAAATATACTACTAAGTAGGAAACTTATATTATAAATGTGAAAGTTTGTGAAGATGTATGTATAGATGGATGGATGGATGTTTGTTACTCTTTCACGCAAAAACAACTGAACGGATTTGGATGAAACTTTACAGTAATATAGTTTATACATCAGAATAACACATAGGCTACAATTTATAAAGATTTTGTATAATGTTGCCATAATATAAAGAAAAGTATCAACTAAGTCGGCAAAAATCCTGAGCTCTGAAAGACATTTATTGGAATTTTACTCCCTTCCTGATGACAGATTGATCTGATATTTGGTATACACTCATATTGTCATAAAGATTAAAATATATTATTTAAATGATTGTAATTAATATCGGTGTGCGATACTGAGCAGACGTGTTATTGGTTATTAAGTTAAAAACGGAAAAGTGTATTCTACAAAACTGAGTACTAAACTATAACTATCAAAGTTCAATTTGCTTTGAACTTGAAGTGTTGTGTTGTTATCTTCTGCAATCAAGACGCAAAGCAGCAACAGCTAGCGGTGCCTTTCACTTTTCGGGTAAAAGAGACCATCCTTATTTTTTTATCTCGCTCGTCATTGACAGCGCGCGGGCCGCCCTCTGACGCATTTCGTTGCGGGTGGTACAAATCATGAGCGTTACGCATTCACCGCCCAGCCAAGCCGGCTCACAAAATGATATGCCAGGAACATTTGCGGCACCACCGGATCAACATATGACATTGAGAAAACGTAAACAAACCAAGCAGAGCTGTAGCTGCTTGCAAGAATTGCAAGAGTTTCGCAAAGAAATTACATCAATGCTGGAGAAAATAACAGGCAGCCAGGAAGTTACATTAAATCTCATGCGTGAGAATATAGCTGAAATGAAGACTCAATTATCGCAATTCAAAGTGACAACTGACACCTTGGCCGAGGAACATGTGGTCATGAAGACGCAGTTATCGGAGCTTCACATCAAACAATGTAACACTGAAAAGAAAATTCAATCTTTGGAGTCGGGTATGAATGCGGTGACCAAAGACGTGCCACGTGAAAATAACATAACATATTCTTTTGATGAAGACATTATGCAAGAATTGCACGAGCGCGCAAGGAGAGAAAAAAATGTCATAATTGTTGGATTAGAAGAGAAACGAGAGTCTAGTGCCGATGGAAGCCAGTCTTGTGATGCAGTCGAGGTGACTAAAATACTAAATAACTTGGTCGAAGACTGCCCAAAGCCTTACAAAATATTTCGTCTTGGCAGATATTGCTCAGACAAAAGACGCAGTGTAAAAGTATGTTTCGACTCATCGCATACAGTAAAAATGCTACTTAAAAATAAAAACAAAGCACAAAATGGCATTAGGATCTATTCAGACCAAACTCTGGCACAATAAAACTTTTTGCAGGAATTGAAAAAGACACTGATACAGAGAACATCAAGCGGGGAAAAAGATCTCACCATAAAGTATATAAAAGGTATACCAAAAATTTTAACAATTATGCCAACAAAAAACTAAACATTACCAATGCGAACAGTATGAGCGACTCTGACCATATGGAAACAACCTATCAGGCAATTAACAACTACCAGAATATAGTAACAAGTAAGTCAAGTTTAAATTTTTTCTACGCCAACATCAGAAGTATCTGTGGACCAGGAAAATTTGATGAACTTAAGTGTATAATTCACTCTTTCAAAAAATTTATACATTTTGTGTTACTCACAGAAACCTGGATAAGGTCAGAAGAACAAGCCGTACAGTTTAATATGCCAAATTATAGTCATTATTACAATATTAGATCTGATAGAATCGGCGGCGGTGTCTCGATATACGTACATAATAACTTAAAACACGATTTATCAACAGCAAGTTATACCGGCGGTAATAATTACGTATGGATCCATATTCATAAGTATGATCTCGAAGTTGGCATTTTATATAAACCAGGACATTCAAACTTTATTTTTAACTACGAAAACCAGCTGTTACAATATAAGCGAGCTATCGTTTTTGGAGATACCAACGTTGATTTATTAAGCTCTGATAGCAAATCTAAGCAGTACAAAGAGATGCTTGCTGAATCAGGCTACAAAATAATCAATAAAAATGATGCTGAGTACTGTACTCGCGAAACGAATAGTACTAAAACTATAATTGATTATGTAGCCAGCAACTTAAAGGACAGCAACTTTCACGTTGCTATTGTTGAGTCCTCTTTATCCGATCATAAAAATATTTATGTCGAATTGAAAATAACTAAACTACCAGGAAAGCAGAAAACAAAATATGAGGCGATTAATTTCGAAAAACTATATAAAAATGTCGAGTTAGCTCAGTTTGTGAATGAAACGAGTGATTTCTCCAAATTAGACAATTGTTTTAAAATAATGATACAGAAAAACAAGACTATTAAAACAAAAATTCTAAACGAACCAAGAAAGGACTGGATCAATAAAAATATCATAGAAGAAATCAACGAAAGAAATGAACTATGGAGTAAATTAAAAAAAGATCCGAATAATAGCAATTTAGAAAAGGAATTTAAGACCAAAAGAGATAACTTAGTACAGAAAATTAGGAACACGAAAGACAAATATTACTTGGATCAGTTCTTGAGATACAAAGATAAACCAAAACAAATGTGGAAGATTATAAACACACTCTCGTATAACAAAATTTTATGTAGTTGTGCTCCCCCAAACCTAAAAGCTGATAGTGGCGTAGTAGTTTCGGACCCCATAGAAATATGCGAAACATTTAATGACTATTTTGCAAATATAGGATCCCTTCTTGCTAACCAAATTCCTTCTAGGTATCACAATAATAACACACACACATTACCGAGACGTGACCCAAATACGGAACACCATGAGCTCTGTTCATTTCCTCCATGCACTGCTTGTGAAGTATCTACAATAATTATAGATAAGTTGGATGGCAATACCAGTGCAGGTATAGACTGCATAAGTATAAAAGCGCTAAAATGCGTTAAAACATTAATAATTGAAAATTTAACCGACTGTCTCAACAAATTATTGCTTGAAGGTGTCTTTCCAGAAGTTTTAAAAATAGCTAAGGTCACACCAATTTATAAGGCTGGTATCAAGACAGATCCTGGCAACTACCGTCCTGTTTCAGTGTTGCCAGTACTATCTAAAATCTAAGAAAAAGTAATATACAATAGACTAAATGATCACCTAACAAAAATTAACTTTCCTTATCCACAACAATACGGTTTTCGGCCCAAATCCAATACTCTCAGTGCTACTATTGACCTCATCACTAAAATTAAAACAAAAATTGACCAAAAACAGGTGGCACTGGGTGTATTTATTGATTTAAAAAAGGCATTCGACACCGTTAGTCATTCTTTGCTGCTTAAAAAATTGGAAGCAATTGGAATCACTGGAACAGTGCTAAAAATGCTAACATCATACCTAGCAAATAGATATCAGGTAGTAAAAATTGGGGAGCATCAAAGTAGTCCGAAACTATTAACATGCGGAGTCCCACAAGGCTCAATTCTTGGCCCTCTTTTGTTTCTAATCTACATAAATAATATTTACCAATCCAACATAAAGGGATACCTTTCACTTTATGCCGACGACACCTGTCTTTTCTACTTTGGAAACAACATTAAAAACATAATAGAAGAAGCTCAAAGTGATATAGATAAATTACATAATTGGTTTCAATATAATCTTCTTACCATCAATACATCTAAGACCTCGTATATCATTTTCAGTGCAAAAAATAAAAAAGTGCAGAATTACCCTAACCTAAACATTAACGGTGCCATACTACGTAAAACCAATCAAGAAAAGTATCTCGGCTTGGTACTAGACAGTCATTTAACGTGGAAAGCTCACATACAAAGTATTCAAAGCAAACTTTCGTCATTAGTTGGCTCAATACGCGGCATGGTAAGATGTATTCCTCAAAAAGCTCGCTTACTTATTTATAACTCCTTAGTAAAACCAAATTTGCTGTATCTCATTGAAATATGGGGTACTGCTTCAAAAAGTAACCTACAGCCTATACAAATATTGCAAAACAAAATAATAAAAAATTTACACCATTACCATTTTTTAACACCAACCAAAACTATTTATAAAGAAACTCAACTTTTAAATATTTCCCAACTATATACATACAACACGTGCGTTCTTATACATAAAATCATTAACAAACTTACTCACACTCACATCTCATTTGCTACAAGAGAGGAGGTATATAAATACACAACACGCCGCTCAAACAATTTAGTATTGCCTAATATACGAACTAACTACGGTAAAAATAATTTTACATATGTGGGAGCACAATTATATAATAAGTTACCATAGGACGTAAGGGACGCAAGTTCGATAAATGTGTTTAAGAAAACTCTTTCAACTCATATTCTTAAATGCGAAACATTATCGAAGTAAACATTTGAACAACATAGATGCGTATAAACGCTTTTAACTTGGACCACAACCTAGGCTTAGACACAAACGTCACAAACAACTTGCGTTCGTTCGTTCGCAATGATGAACCAGTGCCCACACCGGGAAATTGTAAAAAAAAAACTTTTTATAATGTTATTCTCATGTAAGTGATGTATATCTGAATGAGAAGTAAAGTTCTTTAAACCGAATTTCAGGATGGCCGCCGATACAAAATGGCGGATCACATATTACTTCACAACATCCTCAATATGGGTATCAAATGAAAAGGCTTGATTGGTAGAATAGAGCTCACTATGAAAATTCCGAGATGGCCGCCGCCACAAAATAGTGGATTACTTATTTTCCACAAATACCTCAATATGGGTATCAAATAAAAGGGCTTGATTCGTAGAATAGAGCTCATTATGAAAAATCCAAGATGGCTGTCGCCGCAAAATTGCGCATTCACAAATACCTCAATATGGGTATCGAATGAAAGAGCTTGATTGGTAGAATAGGGCTCACAATGAAAAATCCAAGATGGCTGCCGCCACAAAATGGTGGATTACACATTTTCCATAAATACCTCAATATGGGTATCAAATGAAAAGGCTTGCTTGGTAGAATAGAGCTTACTATGAAAGATCCAAGATGGCCGCCGCCAAAAAATTGCGGTTTACTTATTTTATACAAATACCTCAATATGGGTATCGAACGAGTAGTTGCAGTACATACATACATATACTCACGCCTGTTTCCTGGAGGGGTAGGCAGAGACTACGGAACGCCATTTGCAACGATCCTGACATACCTTTCTTGCTTCATTCACTCCCATTAAGTTTCTCATGCATGCTCTTCTGTTTAGGGTACTTCTGACCTGTCCTTTTTTTAGGATGTCTCCAATCTGGTCAGAGAACGTCCGCCTAGGTCTTCCCCTTCGTCCTGTCCCATTCACACTTGCCTTATATATCTTCTTTGTCAGTGTTTCGTCATCCATCCTCTCCATATGTCCAAACCATCTTAACATGCCTTTCTCGATGCTGGTCACTACACCGTCATGAAAAGGCTTGATTGGTAGAATAGAGCTCACTATGAAGAATCCTAGATGGTCGCCGCCACAAAATGGCGGATTATCTATTTGCCACAAATACCTCAATATGGGTATCGAATGACAAGGCTCGATTGGTAGAAAAGGGCTCACTATGAAAATAGAATGACAAGTATCAACTAACAAGAAAACTAAAAACTTGAAAATATAATTACATAACTAAAAAAAAAGATTTGGGCGTAGCGTACCTATCCAGAATAAACATTATGATGGAAATTTCACTTGCCCAATGATTTTATATTTATCGGATGAATACTCCAGATTGATGAGAAGATTGGTGCGATCTGGTAGCTAGAACTTACCGAATAGCTTTCAGTACATAATCTAACTACATCATTTTTATATTATAACTATAATATAATAAAACTGTAGAGGTGAAAAAGTCTGTACATTGAAGATATTTTGACGAAAATTAGCTAAAAAATGTAGAAAAATGCTAAAAAGCAATACTTGATAATTTTTAGAATTTATGTCTGTCTGTCTGTCTGTCCGACGACTTTCCCTATATTGCTAAAGATTTCTAAAATGGCTAAATTGATTTCAATAAGACTTACACTCTTGTACAAAGGATACTCAAACCTATAAAATAGTATATGTTGCATCACAATCGGTTGAGTGGTTTTCTGTGTGCCATCCATGATCATTATAAGTTTTATACAAGGTTATATAGCGGGTCTTACTCGCGATAAATCTTATATTTAAGGCATAAATACCTCGTAATATAAGATTTATCGCGAGTAAGACCCGCTATATAACCTTGTATAAAACGCAAGTTTAAAATCGTTCATTATAAGTTTGTTAGTAAAAGTATAGTTAGTCTAAATAGGTACCTTTAAAGTGTTTTATGGCTATTTACCCGACCTTAAAATAGGAGGTGATTCTTAATTTCGTCAGTATATTTTTATGTATTTTCGATAAATAAATTACTGGAATCTAGCATATTTATAGTTATCCTTCCGACCGATAGATTCAAATAATTTTCTCACTATTTTCAAATAATTTTCTAGCAAAATAAATGTTTCTTGCAAAAAAGACATTAATTATCTTTATGTTATTAAAAAATTAATAGAGTATAATATTCGGCACTTTCATAAACAAAAAGTCTCTGTGTCAAAATTTATTACAATGTCCACTTAATTTAAACGGTCAATCTCATTTATTTCAAATTATTATGTTTATGTAATAGTTATATAATAATTTCATTTTATTTTAAATGATAAAAACAATGACTATAAATCCTTTTTTCAATAAATTGTCGATTAGTCAATATTATTTTCTATCTCGGTCGGTTTGTATAATATGTAAACATAGATGGCGTTGAGCAAATGACTACATTTTCTGAAAGGCGGTGTTTAAGATTCCCCGTGGATTGATGAGGTTCTCGGTTAATTGTCTTTCATTTTCATCGGATTGGTTGGTTTCTTTGTCGTTTCTTTGAAATAATGAATGTGGTTGTGTTTCTTTGCTTTTTTTCGTTCGTTCGTGTTCTGTACTTATACAGGTGTCTCATTATCCCCAAATTCCCAAATTCCCACACCTCACGCACGTGGGAATCCGTGGGCGGGGAGACTGAGGCCTGAATTCAGATACCTCTTGAGTAATAGGCATGAGATATACCTGCAACATTCCATATCCGGCCTCACGGGTTACGGGTATGGCCATGGCCATGCACCCAGTACAGAAACCCAGTATTATAATACCTATGGGTATTTTCGGGGCAGGTCTTTGTGGGCTTCCTTTTGGAGGCTCTTTCAGACGTTTTCATCAGTTTGATGACTTTTGGCTCACCCAGGCTTAATTTATTAAATATATTTTTTTATAATTATATTAAAAAAAGACCCGCTTATTCCAGTTATTTAGGTTTTCAGACTGTACTTTATTACTTTAAACGAGCAATACATACCTATATATTTAGATAGAGTTTGGCATTGTAAGTTTATCTACAAAGTTAGATTTCCCGGGAAAACGCCACAAAAAAAAAGTTCGTACAATACCTATCGGGTGCGGTCCGAGACTCCGGGTCTCTAACGTACATAACCGGTGTGCGTACTACCACAGTATTGTGGTACTACCATGTTCAAACTGGGTGTTTATATCTGTACCAGTATATTATTATACGCATCATCCCTATTGAGTAACTCAACGGGGCTATCTTACTTTCGGCAGGGCTGGATATTCGTAGCCCTGTGTGTATTTTATAAATAAATCGATTCCAGCTGTTTCAAGTCTGTCCCAGACTTGAAACAGCTGGAATCGACCCGCGAACATGTTGTTTTTCACATGGTCAGTTATATGTGGCATGTACACGAGTAAGCGGTAACAATAATTTACATATTCTATGTGAAGGTGGTAAAACAGTTAGATAATGTTGTGCATAAATAATTTCTCTAATGATATGTATTATATAATATACATAGGAAAGTTATAAATATTGTATACTTTTGGCATAAATGTCATGCTAATTAAATTCCAACATTTACGCAAACGAAGTCGCGGGCACAGCTAGTATTATAATAAATCAGTGTAACACCAAAAAAAATGTTTATATTTTTTTTTTAATATAAGTTTTTTACAATGCTATAAACGATTGTACTTTCTAATTCCCTCCGCCGCTTGACTGATGTGCGTCATTATGACGGTATGCGAATATATTCAGCAATGGAGACCCGTTAAAGTTGGTTTGATCGTTCAGTAATGTATTCTTGTCCCGCTTTAAAGTTTCTAATTGTTCCAATACGCACATTCTGATACCCTTTTGACAAATGTGTATGACGTCAAATGAATGTCCGCTGTTTAGACTATGGCCCGTTTGAAGTAAATGTTCGGCAAAATGAGACTTTTCTGGCTGGTTGTTTCTAAACGCCGCTAAATGTTCTTTGTATCTCAGCTCAAAACTTCGACCCGTCTGTCCTATGTACTTATTTTGACATTGGTCGCATGTTAAGAAGTAAATACCGGACTTTTTGTTCTTGCATACTTTATCTTTACCATTGCAAAGAAATTTTTACGTTTTGTAAGGTTTATAGGCTGATCTGATACCATTCCTCCTCAGTATACGCGCCATACGGTCAGTTATAGTTCCAAAATAGGTAAGAACAGCAGTATTATTTATAGGTTCTTTTATGGAGGGATACAAAAGTGACTTGGCCATTCTAATTTGTTTTCCTCGAATCATCTTGTCAATTAGGCGTTTACTATACCCTTTGGATTGTTCTATATGATAAATAATATTTAATTCTTTGTTATATGATTCTATATTGAGTGGTACATTTAATAATCTACATATGTATCATACTGTGGAATGCTGCCATTTTGTGTTGTGATGGATGACAGGGCGATGCTGGTATTGTAGTATATGTCGGTTTACGATAAATTTCAAATGAGTGTGAGGTACCCTCCCTTTTGATAGTCAAATCTAAGAAGTTTATTGAGCTGTTTTGTTCCATCTCTAATTTGAACTTGATTTTGGGGTGTATACTATTAATTCTTCTAAGAAAACAGTGAAGCTGACGTTCGGTGCTCTTCCAAGCTAGCAAAATATCGTCCACGGATCTGTAATAATACGAGTACAAGATGTTCGGTTCTTTCACCAAATGCTCGTGTTCGTAGTTATTCATAAAGATATCTGCTAACAACGGACTAAGCGGTGAACCCATGGCCGAACCTTCCTTCTGTAAGTAGTACTCGTTGTTGAATTGAAAATAGCTTTGTTTACTGCATAACTCGGTTAATTTCAAAATGTTCTTAATCTGCTCTGGGTGTATTCTATTTCTTTCCAGCAGATTTTCAATTATTATTAGGCATTCTTTATAAGGGACGTTTGTAAATAAGCTTTCTACATCCAAAGACACGAGTTTTATGTTTCTACGTAAACAGATGTGTTTTATTTTGCTAATCAAATCATAACTATTTTTCAGGCTGTATTTTGCGGTGAATGACGTCTTCGCTTTAATCAATCCGTTTAAATATTTCGCTAATTTATTTGCTGGAGCGTTGACATATGAAACGACTGGACGGATGGGCACCTAATCTTTATGTATTTTGGGCAAACCATACAACAGCGGACATTGAGGGTTCATTGGTATAATACTTTTCGCTAAATAGCAGTCTTGCGGAAAAAGGAAATTACTTGACTTTATACTGAGTTTTAATTCTGCATGAAATCTTTTGGTAGGATCGTAGGGCAGACGCTGGAAATCTTCGCTGTGTATTACATCTTGTACTTTGCTATTATACTGGAATCTAGACATAATAACTACGGTGTTGCCTTTATCCGCTTTATTTACCACCAAATCGTTTTGTTGAATTTTATCTTGGATGGATTTGTATATTTTTAATTCGCATTCCACTCAATATAGAATCATATAACAAAGAATTAAATATTATTTATCATATAGCACAATCCAACGGGTATAGTAAAAGCCTAATTGACAAGATGGTTCGAGGAAAACAAATTAGAATGGCCAAAAAAGATTTTATTTTAAAAGATTTCATGCAGAATTAAAACTCAGTATAAAGTCAAGTAATTACCTTTTTCCGCAAGACTGCTATTTAGCGAAAAGTATTATACCAATGAACCCTCAATGTCCGCTGTTGTATGGTTTGCCCAAAATACATAAAGATCAGGTGCCCATCCGTCCAGTCGTTTCATATGTCAACGCTCCAGCATATAAATTAGCGAAATATTTAAACGGATTGATTAAAGAGAAGACGTCATTCACCGCAAAATACAGCCTGCAAAAAAGTTATGATTTGATTAGCAAAATAAAACACATCTGTTTACGTAGAAACATAAAACTCGTGTCTTTGGATGTAGAACGCTTATTTACAAACGTCCCTTATAAAGAATGCCTAATTATAATTGAAAATCTGCTGGAAAGAAATAGAATACACCCAGAGCAGATTAAGAACATTTTGAAATTAACCGAGTTATGCAGTAAACAAAACTATTTTCAATTCAACCACGAGTACTACTTACAGAAGGAAGGTTTGGCCATGGGTTCACCGCTTAGTCCGTTGTTAGCAGATATCTTTATGAATAACTACGAACACGAGCATTTGGTGAAAGAACCGAACATCTTGTACTCGTATTATTACAGATCCGTGGACGATATTTTGCTAGCTTGGAAGAGCACCGAACGTCAGCTTCACTGTTTTCTTAGAAGAATTAATAGTATACACCCCAAAATCAAGTTCAAATTAGAGATGGAACAAAACAGCTCAATAAACTTCTTAGATTTGACTATCAAAAGGGAGGGTACCTCACACTCATTTGAAATTTATCGTAAACCGACATATACTACAATACCAGCATCGCCCTGTCATCCATCACAACACAAAACGGCAGCATTCCACAGTATGATACATAGATTATTAAATGTACCACTCAATATAGAATCATATAACAAAGAATTAAATATTATTTATCATATAGCACAATCCAACGGGTATAGTAAACGCCTAATTGACAAGATGATTCGAGGAAAACAAATTAGAATGGCCAAGTCACTTTTATATCCCTCCATAAAAGAACCTATAAATAATACTGCTGTTCTTACCTATTTTGGGAGTATAACTGACCGTATGGCGCGTATACTGAGGAGGAACGGTATCAGATCAGCCTATAAACCTTACAAAACGTTAAAACTTCTTTGCAATGGTAAAGATAAAGTATGCAAGAACAAAAAGTCCGGTATTTACTGCTTAACATGCGACCAATGTCAAAATAAGTACATAGGACAGACGGGTCGAAGTTTTGAGCTGAGATATAAAGAACATTTAGCGGCGTTTAGAAACAACCAGCCAGAGAAGTCTCATTTTGCGGACATTCATTTGACGTTATACACACTTGTCAAAAGGGTATCAGAATGTGCGTATTGGAACAATTAGAAATTTTAAAGCGGGACAAGAATACATTACTGAACGATCAAACCAACTTTAACGGGTCCCCATTGCTGAATATATTCGCATACCGTCATAATGACGCACATCAGTCAAGCGGCGGAGGGAATTAGAAAGTACAATCGTTTATAAGCCCCACTCACGGTAGGAAAGCGCTCAGTCGTTCCCCATCGCTCCTGAGGATGCCTCGTGCAGAGGCGAAACACGTGTCGAAGAATAGTCGGCGCATACAGCGGGATACTGCAAGTCAGGTATCTTCCTGGAACCCATACCATTCCTATATCCCTTATCCTTTTAGAGGAGTTCGGTATTGTCAACCTTTTTCTATTGCAATAGTTGGGGTGGTCAATCCGAGGGTGCGTGGTGGGTTCCTCTTTCCTTCCATTAGGTTTTCACGATATATTTGACCTAAGCGCAACGTCATTAAAAGTGCTTTCTATGGTCTGATTGTCTGATATGTACTTTGTGGTACCTAATGCTTTCAGATTCTATTTTCTGCTGTTATATTCAGTAGGTATATAAGCCCTTCATAACTCTCTAACTAATCTTTACCTGAAATTCGACGATTATGAAAACAAAAGTAATTTTTCAGTATTATCTGTTTATAGGTATGCTACACGGCTAATCTGCAGAGCCGTTTGTGATGAAATTTGACATGGATAGCCTGGAACCCGGGGAAGTACATAGGCTACTTTTTATTAAAATATCATGCTGGCGAAGCCGCGGGCGAAAGCTAGTTTATTTCATACTTAAAATTTTTTTTTTTTTTGGTTGTTCATATTTATTTGCAATCAAATTAAAACTAACTATAGCTATACATTAAATAAACATAATTTTATAATCTACATGAAGCTTAATCTAATCTTAATGTCTAAGTACATAGTATATGTACAAAAAAAACGTAAAAAGAAATTAAAAATTGGAAATATTTACACGGTTCAGGCGTCGTAAAATGCCTCCGCATCAATGTCATCGGGTAACGTGCCCAGAAGGCTGGCAGCATTGCCACGCTGGATGGCAATGCTGATTCTCTGAGCAAAGAATAAACCAGCCTTCTGGTCAAGTGAGACGTCGATTAAACGTTTCGAAATTTCCCGGAACAGTGAACGAGCGCTCGGACCCCATGGGCCTAGCGTTTCCACCCCAAACGGCTCAAACACGTAATTACTCACTAAATTACTGTATTTGCGCTGTTTGAGGGTTTCCGCAGTTGCAGCAGCAGCGCCAGCATGGCCTCCCGTGCTTGGAACATGTGATGGCGCGAGGGTGTCTACGCAGGTTGCGTCCCACACCAAAGACCTACCCATTTTCCAAGGCAACAATGACATACCATCAGGTCTCTTACCGTCGTCGCGTACCAAACCATTTGGTTCAAGTACAGCTGGTACGCCAGAAGCGACAAGAGCACGACGAATTATGTCATTCAGATGGGCGTGACGGGGAATTCTACCAGCGCTTCTGCTGCAAGATAGCCCGTGGTGTCCGAGGCTATCGACGTCTTCTCCACAATGACATCGATGCGGAGAAACACACGGAGTACCTAAGCGAAGACAAGTGGCGATACGGAACGTCTCATCGTCCAACATGGTTCCAGTGTTGGACGATGGTAGTGCCTGAAGCCACAGACCCGATTTCCATTCTCCCACAGCCAGCAAGCGAGCACGCTCTGCAACATTAAAAGTTGTATCTAAAAGACTTTTCCTTACAATGTCACAAAGCGGCGCGTCCCACTGTCTTTGGGAGAATAGGTTGGTAGGCAAATCAGCGCTTGGACAAGCCATTTTCCAGGCGTTTACAGCTTCGGTTTTGCACAGCACTTCTGAGTTAACTAGTGTAGGTGAAAATTATTTAATTAAATATGGGCCGCTAAGTTCGGGATGATAAGTATTTTACTTCTGTGTGTTAATCTAAGTTATAATCTACCCGGTGTTCTACACACAATGTAACTAAAACCAAATTTCATTGAAAGCTTTCAGCTTTAGACGTAATTGAGTTACAAGCATTCGTATCAATAAAAAATAGGTTTAAAAACTATAACCCGACTACGTAAAAAGGGGGTCTTAAAAGGACGAAACAAGAAAATAGCTTATTCAGATATAAATCCAGATAAGTATAAGTATATAGAAATGCACAAGCTAGAGCCTTGGTCGCACCTAATGTATGCCACTTGGGAGGCGGCGCGGACACTACGCCGCTTCCTTGCCTTTTGGCGGACGGGGAGCAGCCCCAACGCTCGCCGTACGCAGGCACTAAAACGGCCGCAGAGGATAGGGAGGACGGCAACCTGACAACACCGCATCTCCTCTCTTCCTCTGCGGCCCCACCGCAACGCACCGATAATATTCCTTATCCCACTGATCTTCGTAATACAAAGAGATAGTGATATTCTATTGCTTCGACCAGGGTCAGTATATCAAGGGCACCAACTCCCCAAGAGGACTCTCAAAGACCTTATTGAAAGCCGGGACCGGCGGCGACGCAACGTGCTCTCCAAGGCACAATTATCAAATCAAATGGTGCGCCCCCATTTGGTCGCGGGAGCCAGGGTCTGTCCCCCGCACCCACACCTTGGGACACATCCTACGCAGGCCTCACCCAAGCCCACGTGGAGCGTCCACTCCCGGGATCCCGCTTAGCTTCACCCACGGTGAAGCTCCAAACCACGGTTACTGAGCCCCCCACCACGACAAGGTGAAGATCCCACGGGGGGGCCATCTTCTTGCCTGTCTTTACTTTTCAATGTTATCATAATGTAGAACTATTAAGTGACTTAAGTTTTATAACATTTTGTAAAATATTTTACTGTACGGTTCCTTATGGGTCAAAAGAAATGAGTATGAGTTTGTCGGTGAACGAGCAGATTGTCATTTCGGTTTGAACTAGTAACAAGCAACATTGATTCTAAACATGTTAAGCCCTTGATAAAGAAGACATTCATTACCGTATTATGTAGTACCTACAAAAACATAGCAGGTGTTACTCGAATTTTTCTCCAATAATTATTACTTCGGGAGTTCATTGGTATCGGCGTGACTCTACCGGGCACTATTTGGAATAAGGTTTTTATTTAGCGGGCACTGCAAGGGATTACTTAAAGCTGAAAGCACTGCAGTGTGCATTTCCGTAGAAATCAAACAATCGTACCGATATATGAGAGGGTCGATATGAAGACTGCAGCAAAGCCAAAATTCATACGAGTATCAAATCTTGGGCTGTACATGTTGTTCATGTTGAGCAGAGAAACATAATCATGTACCTGTTAGCTAGGCACCTAGGCCATAGTCATCAGTAGGTTTATTATTGGGTATTCCTTGTATTTTATAGAACATTTAATTGTATAATTAAGGTAATAATTATTAGATTATTTTAATTTATGTAAATAGTAATTTTATTAGCATAAGAATATATATATATTATAAAAATATAAAATAACTTCTGTAAGGACGATTTTAGGGCAAATAAGAAAATCGATACATTACAAATCTGGGCCTTTATTAATGTTATATGAATACCATTTGAATTCAATAAGGTGTTCAAGATATTATTTCAGCTCACTAGTTGCACCATTATGCCATGTATAGGTCATCCAACTTGTTGCGGCGCCGTGAAACGCCATGGACACTGTGTCTTCTTCTAGATCCACAGACCATCTTGTCGGCTTCGTCAGAAGTGTCCGTTTGAGGCTGATATACGTAAACATATTATTATATCTCATAATGCCAAAGAAAATTTTTGGTAACATCATTGCTTGTCAAATTAAAACATGGGAATAGGTGTATTTTAGTATTTAATATGTTATAATTTGAAAACTTCCTGTTTTTCTGATGTAGGTTTCTAAAGGTAGAATTCCGTGCATCGCGATCGATCGCAGCCGCGCGCGGCCTTCGACTGTCGTCGATCGCTCGCGACAATAGTCAAAGTATGAAAATGTATGGCACCGCTGCCGAGGCCCGCGACTGACGCGCGCGGCCGACGAATGTCGTGAGCCGCGCGCGGCAGTGTCTTGAAATTAGTAGATGTTCTTCGTCAGTTCCCTCTAGACGTGTGTCTCGCGAAGTCAAAATCATGGTCGAAATGCTAATTGACATCCTTGAAGAAGAAGAGGAGAATGACGAGCTGCTGTTGCTATATTATGAAACTAGAGTACCAATCAACCCTATCTTTAAAAGCAGAAATGAAAAAGGATTCTAGCAAATATTGATTCAAAAGCAATTATATTATACCTAATGAAAAAAAATGTTGGAAGTTTGGAACGATAATACAAAATTGAATTGTTTTTAGGGTCATTCTTCGAGACACGTTTTTTAAGCGGCATCACCTTAAATAAATAGAAATCGAAAAGTTAGCAAGCCACTTTTTTTTCGGGCAAACCTTTAATCCTCCTTTATCTGGGTTATTGATTATTATTCAATTATCAATATATTTTATATCATAAAATAAATAAAACACCCCCATTCTTTGATTTTCGTGGAGTGTCCCAAACCCCGATCTAGTCACTTAGTAAATTATATATTTTAAACTAAACGGTACATGCTTACCAAAAAAAAAAAAACATGAAGTCCTAAGAAGTTGACAATGCAATGAAAAATTAGATCATAGTTCTAAAAGAATTACATTATCTAAAAAAAAACTGAAACTGTCCCGGTGTAGCTATTGATTTGCGTGGACCATTGTAAATTCATTTGCACATCTCTAATTTCGCGGTCCAATGTTGCGTCATCCTAATTTTCGTTACAACTAGTCCCGCTGCGACGGCCGGGCAGAGTGCTTCTGTGATGACGCGTCGAGTTTCCGAAAATTAAGGTAAGAACTTCGTTTCGTGGGTATGGTTTCTCAAAACTGTGATTTGCGTGGTACAATTTTCTCCGTTGTCTGTGAATTTGTTTATTAAATAAAATATTGTAGCGAACAAACGTAAGGTAACGCAACTTATATTCAAAACACAGTATATTTACTTAAAGGGTTTTTATATATTTTTAGAATAAAGGATTTATCTTCATTTTCGTGGTCGTGATTTGCGTGGTTTACGTGGTAGTTTTGTAACACGCAAATCAATTATTGGCCATGCAAATTAAATAACTTTGAGTTTTGTAATAGTATTGTATGATAACATTTTGTATTACTTTAGTTAAATGTAAATTCGTTTAAATCAAACTTAAAATGATTTTATAAGTAATAATAAAAAATAATAAAAAAAATTGTGTCGGATTGGCTAAAATTGTAATGAATTATTTTTAGACCACAATGACATTAACAATAGAAGAAAAAATAGAAAGAAAAAAGTTATCTAAAAGAAGAAGAAGAGAGAGGCTGAAAAATAATGAAGAGTTCAAGGCCAAAAACCGCAAGATATTATAAAAGGAAAACTGAAGGAAAAATACTTAGTATTCATGACTTGAACCACCGCGAACAAAAACCTAGACGAGAGAAAAAGTCGAATAAGTTCCCAGAAATATAACTTGAAGAATAAAAATCAAGCTAAACGTTGTCTTCATGAAAACTTATAAAAGTACCGAAAATTCAAAATAAATAATGTTGACTGATTTTACTATAAATAAAAGCTTTTAAAAACTATATTTCTGTGTTAGTTACTTACTTATTCTTTTACCTGATAACTTAATGAGTTATTTGAGAAAGTTAAATTAAAAAAATCATTTTCGTGGGTGTTTTGTGATTTGCGTGGCCTCCAATTTTTTAACCTCGATTATCTCTGTAAGTATTTCACTCTCTGAGGTGCCTCTTCTATAAAAAATATTACTTTTACGTATATTTTAAGAAACACATGTTGATTTAAAAAAAATATTAAATTTAAAAATTGCCACGCAAATCACCAAATAATGCCTTGCTCAAAGAATCACCCTTTATACAGAGTGTCACAAGACCCATCACCAAGCCGAAGTCTACTCGTTGTGGACATCATGCCAAGTCATACTAACCAAAAATAATACCTGGGAAACGTTTTATTTTTTTAAAGTTTTCTCATTTTCTAAACCGCAATTAAAAGCGCGCGCGTGCAATGCTCGAAAAACCTACTTATCCATGGCCTTACAGGGCATCTAAAGAACATATTGGCGGGGTAAATGCATCGATTTTGTACCGAATTAGAAAAATTCCATACTAACTTTGAGCTTCAATATCTTCTGAACCAGTAATTTCCCTGGTATGGTGCCGAAGTAGAAAATGTTCGTAGCGATTGGTACAACATGGGATTTCAGTTTTCGTTAAGGGTCTTTTTACACCCTGTATAGTCGGCAAAACTTCCGATTTTTTTTTTCATTACTACTAATTTCAAGACACTGCCGCGCGCGGCTCGCGACATTCGTCGGCCGCGCGCGTCAGTCGCGGGCCTCGGCAGCGGTGCCATACATTTTCATACTTTGACTATTGTCGCGAGCGATCGACGACAGTCGTAGGCCGCGCGCGGCTGCGATCGATCGCGATGCACGGAATTCTACCTTAATACCTTATTCCATGCGACAGCATAGGCAGTACTCTTTAATATGTGAACAACTAAATTTCTATTTTCAACTAAATTTAAAATCCCTAATGCTCGTGGGAACGCTATGAGAATTGAAAATTATATTTCTCCAGACGGCGGCGACGCGGTTCGCAACCCATCACGTCTCGTTTCCCGCGAGGGCGAAAAGCGGCCTACGGAAAGCCGGTTTGCAACATTAAATGTTGAAATCATTACTACTAATTTCAAGACACTGCCGCGCGCGGCTCGCGACATTCGTCGGCCGCGCGCGTCAGTCGCGGGCCTCGGCAGCGGTGCCATACATTTTCATACTTTGACTATTGTCGCGAGCGATCGACGACAGTCGTAGGCCGCGCGCGGCTGCGATCGATCGCGATGCACGGAATTCTACCTTAATACCTTATTCCATGCGACAGCATAGGCAGTACTCTTTAATATGTGAACAACTAAATTTCTATTTTCAACTAAATTTAAAATCCCTAATGCTCGTGGGAACGCTATGAGAATTGAAAATTATATTTCTCCAGACGGCGGCGACGCGGTTCGCAACCCATCACGTCTCGTTTCCCGCGAGGGCGAAAAGCGGCCTACGGAAAGCCGGTTTGCAACATTAAATGTTGGAGGAGGAATGGATAGTAAATTGAATGAAGTATGCCAGATGATGGATGATAGAAAGATTGATGTTCTATGTGTGAATGAGACAAAAAGGAAAGGTTGTGGCCCCACCAAGCATGACAGCTACACGGCTTATTGGTCTGGGGTAGACAGTACCACCAGAGCCTGCAAGGGAGTTGGTTTAATACTGTCTGCGCGAATGAATGAGTGCGTTAAGGAATTTGAATGTGTAAATGCTAGACTATTGTGGATGAGAATGAAAGTAGGACTTACTCGTCTCTTTATGGTAGGGGTTTACGCCCCGGTCAATATAGTAGCGGGTATGTCACAGCAAAAACAAGACGAAAGGCAGGAATTTTGGGAGAACTTAAGAGCGATTTTGAGGAAATATAAGGATGACGAAAGATTGATCTTGTTAGGTGATTTCAATGGATGGGTGGAAGTAAAACGAGATGGATTTGAAAGGGTTTTAGGTGGATTTGGTGATGAGGAAAATGGAAAAGTATTGCTTGAGGTCTGTTTAGAGTGGAGCCTTTGTGTGACAAACACCATGTTTGATCACAAAAGGATACACATGTATACACGTGAGGCTAAGAATGTTAGAAGAAGTATGATTGATTTTGTAGTTGTAGATGAACGTTTGAGAAAGAATGTGTTAGATACAAGGGTGTATCGAGGGATCAGCATCCACACCGACCACTTCTTGGTGATGAGCCGGATAAGTGGACTCTTTAAAGGATGGCGACACCGAGAATACAATGAAAATAGGGTCTTAGAAAGAATAAAAGTTGAAAATCTGCAAGAAAAAGATGTGAAAGATGAGTATAAGCGAAGATTGATAGCAAGATTTGAGAGGTTTGATGGCATAAATAATATGGAAGAATTATGGCAATCTTTTAAAGAAGAGATAGTATGTGTAGCGTCTGAAGTATGTGGTGTGATCAAGAGAAGGAAAATACGAAAGGTTAAGAATACATGGTGGGACAAGGATGTACAATCAGCAGTGTCAGATAAGAAGAAAGCTTGGTTAGATTGGTTGGCTGCCAGAGCAAATGAAAGAATGGGAAATGCAACGAGTGATGACATAGATTAAGCAAGAAAGGAGTTTGTTTGGTCAAAAAGAATTGTGAAAGAAATTGTTAAAAGGAAATAAGAGGAAAAGAAAGATGAGTTTGATAGCAGACTATCTGAAGATTTCCGGAGAAACATAAAGTTTTTCTGGAAATCCGTTCGTGCAGTTCGAGGAAGAACTGAATCCTCAGAATACACGTCAATCAGAGACAAGAATGGAAAGATACTGAATGGTGAATCATGCGTGCTGAAGAGATGGAAGGAGTATTTTGAAGGTCTATTTGAAAGAACGGCGAAAGAGACATCGATCGACGAAATGAATGGTAATAATAGCAATGATGAAAGCGATATTGGTGTGGATGAGATTGTGAAGGCGTTGGGAAGTATGAAATTAGGTAAGGCTGCAGGATATGATAGGATTACTGTTGAAATGCTGAAGGCTGGACAGGGCATCATAGTTGGTCAGATGCAGGGCTTATTTAACTTGTGCTGGAGCACCGGCCGAGTACCTGATGACTGGGCCACAGCGGTGGTTGTGCCTCTTTATAAGGGAAAAGGCTCGCAACAAGACTGCAAGAACTATAGAGGCATTAGCCTTCTCAGCATTGTTGGCAAATTGTATGCAAAGGTACTGATTGAAAGAGTTATGGAAGTAACCGACAAGAAAATATGGGATGTACAAGCAGGATTCCGAAAGGGTATGGGGTGCACGGATCAAGTTTTTTCCTTGCGGTGCATAGCCGAAAAATTCTTCGCCAAAGGTCAAAAGGTCTATTGCACATTCGTGGATTTGGAAAAGGCTTACGATAAAGTGGTGAGGAATGAAATGTGGTCGGTACTGTCGATGTATGGGGTGAACAGCAGCCTCATACGAGCTCTGAAATCCCTTTATGAAGATTCTAGAGCTTGTGTGAGGATAAATGGGTCCTACACGCATTGGTTTACCATCGAGACAGGTGTTAGACAGGGATGTGTAGCGTCGCCGTGGCTGTTCAACCTCTTCATGGACAGTTGTTTGCAAGATTTGAAAAATAGTGACTGTGGATTAAGGATGAATGAGTTACTTGTCAAATGCCTCCTTTATGCTGATGATCAGGTTATACTTGCGTCTTCAGCGGAGGAGTTGCAGGAGATGGTAACAATCATGCATGGTGCGTTAGAGAGGAAAGGAATGAAAGTGAATGTTAGTAAAACGAAAGTTATGGTTTTTGAAAAGGAGGAATGCGTTACGGCTTGTAATGTTATGATCGATGGACAGCGAGTGGAGCAAGTGAATGAGTTTGTTTATTTAGGTACGCTGTTTACAAGAGATGGTAAGAATGTAGAAGATATTGAAAGAAGAGTTAATGCAGGTAATAGAGTGAATGGAGCTCTGAAGGCGTTTATGAATAGCCAAAACGTGTCCAAAAGGGCACGTTTGGCTGTCCATAGAGGGGTACCTACTCTTATGTATGGTGATAGTTGGGTATGGCAGAAGAGACATGAAAGTAGAATAAATGCTGTAGAAATGAGAGCACTGCGAATTATGTGTGGTGTTTCTTTGACTGACAGAGTAAAGAATGGTGTGATAATAGAGTGTTGTGGGGTAAAAGACGATGTAGTGACAAGCATCGAGAAAGGTATGCTAAGATGGTTTGGGCACGTGGAGAGGATGGATGACGAAAGACTGACCAAGCAGATATATAAGGCAAGTGTGGAAGGGACAGGACGAAGGGGAAGACCTAGGCGGGCGTTCTCTGACCAGATTGGAGACATCCTAAAAACAGGACAGGTTAGAAGCACCCTGAACAGAAGGGCATGCATGAGGAATCTGATGGGAGTGAATGAAGCAAGAGAGATATGTCAGGATTGTTGCAAATGGCGTTCCGTAGTCTCTGCCTACCCCTCCGGGAAACAGGCGTGAGTCTATGTATGTATGTATGTAAATTTCTATGTCAGAACTTGACTCATTAAATGTACCTACTTATGTAGTTTGGAAGTATCAAAAATGTACAACTTCTGAACTCTAAATCTGTCTGGGTTTCTAACTGCTGCTATTTTAATGATCTTATTGAAAAACCCAGACTATCGTAAAATTATAAACTTTACCAGAAACTACCGTCACCTGTCACTATTGCACAACTTATTTCTGTTGAAGATTTTAAAGTTCGTAATTTTATTTTAATGGTTTAACTTGTGGAGTATGGCGTTTGTTTCTTTTGATAATACAAATATACGTTTTATATGACCTGGCGTCACAATTTCAAAGGAAATGCTGCTTTGAAATTGTGGAGCCATGTCAGCAGTCTATTTTCTTAGAAAAATGGAAGCAGACTATTGAATGATGGGCCATCATTTACCTTCCTAACGTCCTTAATTTAGTCTCTTAAAAACTTTGTAAGTAAAAACACTTACAAAGTTTTTAAGAGACTATGCGACGTAGATAATTATACAGGATGTCACAAGACCCATCACCAAGCCGAAGTCTACTCGTTGTAGACATCATGCTTAGTCATACTAACCAAAAATAATACCTGGGAATCGTTTCTTTTTATAATTTTCACATTTTGTAAACCACAATTAAAAGGCGCGCATGCAATGCTCGAAATACCTACTTATCCATGGGGTCATCTAAAGAACATATTGGCGGGGTAAATGCATCGATTTTGTATCTAATTAGAAAAAATCCATACTAACTTTGAGCCTCGATATCTCCTGAACCAGTAATTTCTATAGACTCACGCCTGTATCCCCGAAGGGGTAGACAGAGGTGTAATAAAAATGCTTTGTTTTGGGCGTATGGATAGTGTGAAGCTGCAAGAGGATGCTGCTGAGCTTGATTGGTCTTCTCTGTTAGCTGCCAACACCGTAGATGAAAAAGTATCAATTTTCAACAACACGCTACTCGGTCTCTATGACCAACATGCTCCTATCAGAAGAGTTAAATTAAAACGTCCTCCCGCTCCTCGGCTTACTAGGGGCATTCAAATGGCCATGAGGCGCCGAGATCGAGCTTTTCGGAAGTTCAAAAAGGAGCGGTCTGACGAGAACTGGAGCCTATACAAAACTGCAAGGAATCGGTGTAATCAGATGATACGCAACGCTAAACGCCGCCATATTTTCGACAATATTATTTTTTCTTCCTCCGCTAGTATCTGGAAGTTCCTTGGGACCCTAGGTATTGGCAAACAGCAACATACAACTCCTCATATCACGATTAGTTTGGATGATTTAAACAACCATTTCACAACTACTTCTCAACTAGATCACCAAACTAGGCGTCAAATTTTGATTACATTGCTGGTCTTCCCCGTCCTAACATCGATGGCTTTAATTTTTCTCCAATTGCATTAGGTGAAGTCAAGAAGATTATCCTATCCATTAAATCTAACCCTGTGGGGGTTGATTCTATCAGCCGCCGCATGATCATCCCGATTCTCGATCATCTCATCCTCCCCATATCCCACATTTTAAATTATTCAATTGACTGTGGCTCCTTCCCTTCCCTGTGGTGTAAAGCCTTTGTTATCCCACTTCCTAAGATAACGAACCCTTCTCTCCCTAACCATTTCCGTCCAATCTCCATTCTGCCGATCCTCTCAAAAGTGCTTGAAGCCTGTGTACATAAACAGTTGTCTCAATTTGTGTACCAAAACAACTTGCTCAGTCCATTGCAATCCGGCTTCAGGCCTGGTCATAGCACGACTTCTGCCCTCCTTAAAGTGACTGGCGATGTTAGGGCAGGTATGGAGGACACTAAGGTCACTGTGCTGACCTTGGTCGACTTCTCTAACGCTTTTAACACCGTCAGTCACGATATCCTTCTATCCATTCTCTCCCATCTCATGATCTCGCCTAATGCATTGGAATGGTTCTCAAGTTATCTTCAGGAGCGCCAGCAATCTGTTCGCTGCGATGAATCTACATCGAGTTGGCGAAACATGGGCTCTGGTGTTCCTCAGGGTGGCATTCTCTCTCCTCTACTATTCTCTATTTTTATTAACTTTTTAACTCCAAATCTTCGATGTTCGTATCATCTTTATGCCGACGACTTGCAGTTGTACTCGCAGTCGAGGGTGGATGATGTGTCAGTTGCCATTGCCAACATAAATAGGGACCTTGAGTCAATGATGGACTGGTGTCATAAATTTGGCTTGGAAGTTAACCCAGCGAAGTACCAGGCCATTATTGTAGGCAATCGCCGTTTATTACAAAGATTAGATGCCAAAACTCTACCGCCTGTAATGTTCGTCCCATTTAGTGCATCCGTAAAAGACCTAGGCCTGTACATCGATTCCACTCTCGATTGGCGAGTGCAGGTGACTAATGTTAGTCAGAGGGTTACTGGAACTCTTAGAGCACTATACTGCCTCAAGAATTTTCTCCCGTCCAAGACCAAGACAATGCTTGTGCAGACTCTAATATTTCCCATAATCGACTATGGTGATGTGTGCTATTATGACCTGAATGCAGAACATCTCAATAAGTACGACCGACTTCTTAATAACTGCATTCGATTCATTTACAATCTTCGTAAGTATGATCACGTATCTACTTATCGTTCCGAACTAAGATGGTTACCAATTCGCCAGCGCCGGTGTTTGCGTGCTCTTACTACCCTCTTCACTATTCTCAAGTCTCCTTCCCCTCCATCTTATCTCACCTCATACTTCCAATATCTATCTTCAATTCATGAGAGAGATCTCCGTTCTTCTCATAACCTTCTTCTTTCTTGCCCCAGTCATACTACTGGGTTTGTTAACTCATCTTTTGTGGTGCAATCTATCATCTTATGGAATACACTCCCTCCTGAAATCAGACTGTCCACTAACCGTTATGCATTTAAAATGAAAGTTCGAGAGCTTCTTTTTGAGAAATTGAAGGAATCAGCACATCAGTCTCATCCATTATTATAAGTATTTATGTAAGTATATAGTATGTATGTATGTATATTTAGGTGTATATAGACTTATGTATAAGTATGTATATATAGAACTATATATTTTGTATGTTTTTATATATATGTTATACTATATATAATTATTAGCATGATGTTATACCTTGTAACTTTTCCATATTTAAATTTATATTGTTAAATGCACCTACCACTTTTATCTCTGCACCACCTTAAGGTTGATAGGTAGAGAATGCCACAAGGCATTATGTCCACCAATGTACACAATGTATGTGCATAAAGAATTAAATAAATAAATAATATTACACCCACATTTCGCCATGAATTTTTAGGTCCCACGTAATAGGGGGCGAGCTTATTGCCGCACCGGGCACATTACCAGACTCCGTGCTGCTACTGAGAATTTCCAAACGGAAAAACCCAATAACATTTTGCCCGACCCGGGAATCGAAGCCGAGACCTCCCAATCCCACGCGCACATTTATGCCGCGAGACCAACGAGGTAGTAAAAAATGTTCGTAGTGATTGGTATAACATGGGATTTCAGTTTTCGTTAAGAGTCTTTTTACACCCTGTATATTATATAAACTTATTTCCATATGAATTGTATAATAGAAATATTAATTATAAACTGAAGTACACATAATATATATAATCTCTCTTAACAAAACTCTTGCCTTAGTGACTGACTAACAGACAACGCACAGCTAATACATTTAGGTAATTCTTTTAAAAGATGTAGTTGTAGCTGCGGGCATCTTCTAGTATACTATATATAACCCTTGTTCAAAATAAATCCATAGGTACTAAAAAAAATACAATTGTCGACTGCTGTTTTTTTATTTGATTTACAGCGTTGTTTTCACCGCCATAATGGCTTATGCGCGCCCAATAACCGTATGTAGCAGGTTGAGTTCCTTATCAACTTCCCCACCTACCTATTGTTTACGCTACGTATAAAGTATACAATTTTCCTCCGACATCACTTTATCCAGCCAAGTGTTAAGTAAAGAGAAAGCCTCTAGAAAAGATATATTCGACGTATCCGACTATCTGTGAAAACCACCCTTATAATCTGCCAGTCAAACAATTTTATAAGTTACAACGTTCAGAATAATGTTTACTTTTGCTTGAATGTTTCTGTTTACTTTTTGTAGGTCAAGAAAATTTGCTACCAAAAAAGGATCATAGTTAGGCCGTGTTTTCAACTATTGATTCGGCAAACACATTCCGACACTGTACCGGTTTGGCGTCGCCTTGCGTTTGGACGTATTGTTAGCTTAAGGCAATGCCGTTCTGGCAGGCTGCCTAATAGAGATAGTCTAGAAGAGCAAATATTGAATGTGTTCTTTCTACTTTAAGATGTTTGAAACGGCAAATTAAAGGTCAATATTTTAAGAAATTAGTGTTATAAGTTTTCAGGATCATCTATGATAGAAAAATGTTTTTTTTTAATATTTTCTTTTCATTGGTTTAAGAAGAATACTAGCAGAAAACTAATAAGATTCGCTTTATTGCACACAAACATAACGTTATTTCTGAAGTAACTTAAAGCTACGCTAATGTACAATCAATCGGCGGTGTTATCCCCATGGGCTATATCTTCCAGGCAACTTTGAGGTAGACAGGAATGATGTGAGTAAATATATTAATTTTACAGTTACTAAAATTTTATTAAAGTAAAATACATTTAAAGAGCGGGTGTTGTCTTTTTAAAAATAAAAGTTAATTTATAATAATTCAGTAAATATTATATTCGACATAAAAATATATGTATTGGTACTATTTATAAGCTTAAATGCAGCATATTTACACATTATGTATTTGTGATTGTGGTCTACAGAAAAGGTATTTATACTAGGTATCGTATGAAACAGTTGCATGTTCGCTCCTTAAGTAGGTTTTTTGTCGTAAGTTTAATCAACATATTATATGTGACTGTGTATTTGATGTCCGAATGCAAAATAACGACATAATGATAACTAAACTTTACTAAATATTAATAAACAAAATTGTAACTTTGTAATAAGTGTTGTTTTTTAATAAGGCGCACGATAAAGAGTCATCTCAATTTCATTCCAATAATTGATTCTTTTTCACTGCGATAAACGTGACAGAAGTGTTAATTATTTTCAAGTCGCAAAGATCTTACATTCTTACCGCGTCGCCCCATCAAACAGTGTAATGGCTCAGAAACTAAATAAATTTCGTCAATTCTGTACCTACTCAATGGCGAGGATCCTTTGCTACGCAGATTTAAAAAAGGCACTAAAAGTAAGGATGGAAAGGAAGATATTCATATTGCATGTGCCAGACATATTTACGGTAACAAATAAAAAAGTAGGCATGCGTCAAAGTTTGAATTTGAATGTGGAACTGGCGTGCAGCGCGTGTTCATAATTATGGCGCGAACAGATTTTAACTTCATTTACTTCATTTCAGCTAGCGCGTGTTCGCTTTCGTGAGGTCATACAGATAATCCGTGGCATAATTTGCACGTCTAGCGGTTCATCAAGACCGCGTTTTAGTAGGTACTTTTATCAGAATGTAATTAGGTAGAATAGTCTGATGTGATTTGTTGTTTAGTTGAGAATGGAAAATGGTCCATGTGCCACTCTCAACTGTTGATTCGTGTTATTTTCGTGTTCATTAAGGTTATGTTTGTATATCTCATGTTCCAGTGTACATGATGAATGGTCAATATTTAGGTGAACCATGCTTAGACATTCCAATCTGTCACGGTAACCTGTAATATATAAGTATGGTTTTTAATACATAATGCGGCAATCAGATAGCGTAGTGTAGCTACCAACAGACTGCCTTGCAGAGTAGTATGTGTACTATCTGGTTGGACTCTGGATTCTAAAGGCAGGCGTTAGATGCGACCCGAATTACACTTGGGCGATAATGATGAATTATTATTGTGATACTTTACTAAATTCGCACATACAAAAAATTAACACTAGTTTCCAATTGTGTTTCAAATGTAACGAACTTGAGTTTAGGACATGAATGATTAACGGACATCCTGATATCAAGAGGAAGAGTATTCAGAATAGGGATAGACTGGATGTGAAAATAAAGACGTACCAGACTACGGCTATAAAATAACGAACAAGAATGAAATTACAGGAATCGAGTGGTTGCCTGTCTAACCTACGACGTGAATAGAGGGGTGGTATCATTTTGATGTGTGTCTGACTGGGGCATCGTAGCTCCTGCACGAATGGACTGATAATCGTGCAGATTTTTTTTTGTTCCAAAGCTGACGTGATTAAAGTAATTATTAGCTACGATCTATGCTCAGGCATTTTAAGATCGCATGCTCTTTGATGTGTAAGCCGTGACGCACACACGCGCAATTTACCGTACTCAAAAGATATGATTGACTTTGATACAAAAAACCAAATACGAATATAATATAACATAATTTTTAGGGTTCCATGCCTAAAAGGTAAAAACGGGACCCTATTACTAAGCCTCCGCTCTCTGTCTATCCGTCTGTCTGTCACCAGGCTGTACCTCATAAGCCGTGATAGCTAGAAAGCTGAAAGTTTCACAAATTATGTATTTCCGTTGCCGCTATAACAACAAATACTAAAAATAAAAGAAAATGAAAATATACAATGAACGTGATTTTTTTCGTATTTTTTGCTCAGAATTACTAACGGTAACAGGTAGAAGCTTAAAATTTTCACAGAATATATAGTTGTATATACCTTTCAAAATAAATCATTAAATAAAAATAAAATAAATATTTAAG
Organism: Euclidia mi; assembly: GCA_944739405.2. Classification (NCBI taxonomy): domain Eukaryota; kingdom Metazoa; phylum Arthropoda; class Insecta; order Lepidoptera; family Erebidae; genus Euclidia; species Euclidia mi. Next base: position 74,162,908 of record OX123184.2, on the reverse strand, counting down.
GGCTCCCATACAACAAATATAATTATAAGGCAATTTTTTACTCGATCTTAATAAACAGGTAGAAACTTAAAAAACATTTAGATGACTAGAGGACGCCAGCAGCTATGCCTGCATTTTTTTTTAATTTACCCGTTTTGGCCGATCCCGTGGGAATTTTAGGAAATCCCTTCTTAGTGCACCCCTACAGTCCCCAAGGAACACACATGCCAAATTTCAGCTTCCTGCGCCCAACAGTTTTGGCTGTAGCGTGTCTGTCAGTCAGTCAGTAACGCAAGGATTTTATATATTAAGATGGTACGGAACCCTTCGTGCACGAGTCGAACTCGCACATGGCCAATTTTTTTAAAACATAATTTATTATTATTGAGTATTGACTTAAAAACATTGACTGCCTCTGTAGTCCAGTAGACTGCGTATGCGACTGCACTGGACTATGGAGGCGACTGTCCGCAATTAGCAGTATGCGACTACTGATCGCGGGTCCCGGGTTCGATTCCCGGGTCTGTCAAAATTGTTACTGGGTTTTTCCGATTCTCAGTGGCAGCACGGAGTCTGGTGATGTGCCCGGTAGAGTCATTCGGGGCTACTGTGCGCACTTTTGCCTTTCAGACCTTACTGTGTTTTAAATATTAACGCTAGAGAAATAAAAAATATATCTTTGAATAGAGCATTTATACATCTATAAATGAAAACAGAAAATTAAACTAATTTAAAGTATGTCTTTTGGTAATAAGGAATTAGAGGGAAAAAGTAGGAATGCGTTCACTTGCGCCTTATTGCGGGTAACCGTGCGCACCCCTTTGGGGTAAGTAAACGCATATGGGGCAAGTAAACGCATTCCTTAGTATAACACAAAACAATTAGAAAACAATATTTTTGTCAACATTTTTCTCGAAGTTCTAACTGTTAAATGTCACTTAACTGTATTTATTGTAAGTCCGAAACATATTTCATCCACTTCCTTACAATAAATTACAAATTCTTACTCTTGTTCAATATTGAATAATGTCTTAAAACGACCCATTAAAATTGCAGCTTTATCCAGTTTAAATCTTTTGCGCAGACAGGATTCACTGATAGACTGATACCAATGGCATTGGCAGCTGCAGCAGCTCTCTTACTTTTGCTATTTCGGGTATGCTGTTTAGCCATATCAATTTGGTGTTCTGTCCCTGGTGCTAGTTCAGAACTTTTCCTAATATATGTTCGCGGCATGATGATTTTTTATAGTGCCACATAAAACAATGTATTAGCACCTTGAAGATTTGGATAAAAAACTTGTTCAGTGAATTAAGACTCGGCATCGTTCTAATATATTGCCCATAGGGGTAAGTATACGCGTGCGCATACTTACCCGCGCACACTTTCCCCAGGAAGCCAAAATACAATTAAAACTTGATACAAGTTTAGAAACCAAACATAACCTCAAAATAACTTCTCATTGCTTTACAAGAATATGCTAATTATCAAACAAAATATTATTTACCATTACTGGATCACAAACGCGGATGTGACAGGGTTTGCCAAAATGCCAAAAATTATCTATGAAACTAGGAAACGTAATTATTTGCGAATAAAAAGTAAACGAAAAGTGACGCGGCGTAGTGTCGTATCGCAACTAGTAGGCCACTTCGGCGTCCTTGTTTTACCCGAATGAACCACCCCTCCTCCACAACTCGACCGGAGATATCCACAGTGCGCTCACTTACCCACTGCGTACGGTTACCCCGAATGACTTTAACGGCAATAGGCTCGCCCCCTATTACGTCCTAAAAATTCATGGCGAAATGTGGGTGTAATGTTACTAATGTTACACCTCTGCCTACCCCTTCGGGGATACAGGCGTGAGTCTATAAACAAATATATATATATATATATATACACCGCTATTTTTTAATTAGTACAAAAACTTTAACGACAGATTAGCGAAGATATTATTATCATATATGTGACGTAAGAATTTCATAATATCAATAAAGAGCAAAGTTATTATCATTTGTTTATTGTAGAAAATCTCACTTAAATCATAGTCATATTTTACAATCCATTCACTAATTCATTGATAATATTCCATCCTGCTCATTCGCATTCTCTCTGTCGCACTTATGATGTAGGTAGCCATAGAAAATAAAATGAAGGAAAATAATAAATGTGGGTAGTTATTTTTTAATTTTGTTAATTCTACCCTCTCCTTCATACTTCATTCGGGCTTAGGACCAGTAAAATTTATCGTTTAACAAGTAACTAAATACGGAGGTATGTAATTAGAAAGCAAACAAATATCAAAATAAAAGATGGTGTTCTGGACTAAAAGAAAAGAGTAATTTTGGCGTATTTATGTAGTTATAATCATCTGCTATTTACAAATTATTTTATCATCATCATGTCAGCCTAGAGACGTCCACTGTTGGACATAGGCCTTCCTCAAGGTGTGTGGAGAACACAGACCGATTTTGAGCCGCCTGCATCAAATTATTATTTACTTAAGTACGTATTATTTACTAAACTTACAAGTATTTCCATTGTCCTTCGAAATGTCCACCACCGTTGTCAAAAGCATCCAATATGCACTGTTTTAATTGTTTGACACTGACCCGGTCACTTTTGTACACTCACAATACGATGTCCATGGGTACACAGCTGCACTCGCGATTTTTCCACTCAAAAAGTACGCACGAAGCATAGCTACATACTCCCGTGATATGAACTGATTTGTCGCATCGTTGGGGCGTGGCGCAGGCGCAGAGGGGCGGGGGGGGGAGAGGAATTTATCAATGGTTCATTTTACTATGATACTCGTAGTACTCGGGTTGGTCATAGTATTAGTATTGCAGTTACCAATTATCACGTATTTTTGTGAACAGTTTTGAGACAGTTTTGGGACTTAGTGTTTTTATTTTTTAACTACATAAATATGATCAGTTAAAGATACTTAGTGCTGTGTTAATTTTTTTGTACTAATTAAAAAATAGCGGTGTATATATATATATATATATATATATATATATATATATATATATATATATAACTTTTGATGTCGACTATATTCAACTGATTTAAACTTTCATGGTCTCTAATATTGATGTTTAATAATTCACTTAATAATATTTGCTATCTTTTTACAGTGTTAGTTCGACTAACGTATTTCATGAACCAAGCTAATTAATTTAGTTTTGAAAGTATGAAATTCATTAAAGCTCGGTGCTCAATAGTGTATGTAAAAGTCTCACAAAGTACAAAGGTTAGCCGCGTCTATATTAAGTGTTTAGAACACCCGAGCTCGCTTTGACGTGAAGTATAAATAAAAGTAATAAATCTTTTAAGCTTTTGGTTTTTAAGGAAAATGAACTGTTATGAACTTATGATGTAGCATCGTGTTTGCAAGATAATTCGTGTTTTCTGCTACGACAATATTATGATATGCTATTCATTTATATTGTGATGAAACAGAATTAAACGATAGGTTAAAAAGCAATGACTGAGTATCTTCTTGGGTTTACGCGAATGTTACACATTGAAATTAAACTACAGTTTACGGATTTTATCGCGATGTATTGGTTTCACTAAGTTATTACATTTGAAACTAATGATCTAGAAACTATATTTTTAATTTATTACTAGCCGACGTTTCGAATTCTTTACAGAATTCATGTTCACGGCAACCTCAAATGACTGAGTTTGTTTCGGCTTTTCTTTTGAAGAGGCCATTCAGCTTGGATACGTCTGCTTCGTCTAGTATGGGAATTTTCGCTTTTATAAGTGTTGTAAGCAACCAAAATGCAGAAATAAATATGGCTTTATGACTCAGTCCTGAATAACATAATATGCAAGGTTCTACCGTAACAACCTCAAGGTCACAACCTTGCAAAGTTTTACCATCCAAGGCCCCGCGACAGCTAAGGTTGTATTTACCAAATAAGCAAAGGCGTAGATTCTGTATTCTTTTTCTACAATTCACTTCAAATTAAACAAAGAATTGTGCATATATTAATTTACAAATTGTACTCACGCCTTTCTCCCGACGGGGTTTGACAGAGACAAAGGAACGACACTTGCTTCTATGTTAACAAACCTCATGCGTTTCGGTTACATTAATTACTCTTTTCATACACGCTGGCCGGTTTCAGGTGCTCCGGACCTTACCGTATTTCAAAACGCCCCAAATTTAGTTGATCATTATACATTTGTTTATTAGCCAGTAATGTTACATTAGCTATAGGTATACAAATGTAGTCTGCAAATAGGTGAGCGTAATAATTTAGTTTCTCTCCTAAAAAATGGTTACTATGACACGCGTTATAAAACCTCAATTGTAGTTATAGACATTGCCAAAAGTGGCCTACAAAAGTCCGCATAACGTTAGCAAATATTGGCAGTACAAGACACTGGCATAGAAAAAAGTATACAGAACCGTGTTGTCGTGTTCTAATTAGCACTTTGACATTGCAAAGCGGCCTTTTCGTGTAACCCAGCGTGAGCGGTTGTAATTATCCGGGCTTTCCTACACAATTCTCCGCATTTGCTTTTCAGTCATGAATAAAGAAGTCAGAGTAAAATGAATAAATGCATGTCATTTTCCATTCATCATAGTTTTCATCAAAAAAAAAAGAAACAATTCAATGGAATGGAATATTGTATTGGCACCATAATAAAAATAGTAAAACTAAGAATATAAACAGTTGTAGCATGACAATGTCAATATGCTTACTCACCTTCAAATGAAAGGCAAAGTTGTCGGACCTCGGAGTTGAAAACCATTTTTACACGGAACTTATTATTTTTTCCCCTTTTTTTTGAACTCCCGCCCTAGGAATATATCCTGTGTCTCGGGGCACTTCACAAACATTCAACCAACGGACACAAGTACACTAAGACTTGAAACAACAATTTGTAGATCACATAAAGGTGTTGTCTCGTACCTATAGGAATCGAACCTACGACACGTAGTATTGTGCCTAGCGACACGCTGAAACCATACGTACAGTCGAGGACTATTGAAATGTTGGAATTACGATAAAAAACAACGTACACTGGAATTCTTTAAAAAATAAATGAATATAATTATATATTATCCTTGTTGACTTTTTCAAGGGAAGAAACTGTATTATTATTAACACTTTTAACATCATGTGTAATAGATACTTATATACCTAACTGATATAGTTTTGTAAGTGTTTTCGGGTAACCATTTTATAAACAGACACAAAAAGTGCTCTTCTCCTGTAATCAGTTCCGAATGTTAAGAATTTTATCACGAGTTTCGCTTTCTCCCGACCCACCTCGATAGTCGGCATACTGATTCGCTCTGAGTACTAAACCAATCTAAATTCTACTTATTCTTAACCCTCAGGATACTTTTAGTTTATATAAAGAGAGTTAAATAAAATTGCCTCTGTTATACCTGCTTGTCTTTAATTACTTAATATTTATTGTATCTGTGACAAATAAAAAGTTTTACAACTTTTTATTTTTCACAGAATCAAAGAAATCGTCAAAGAATTCGTTCAAGAATCCATCTTTATAAGATTTCATGTTGTGTTTAACGACAACGCACAGCGATACGAAAAAAGATTTGGAACTGTTGTCGTAGTTTTTTATATATTCTTGATTTTTTGATCATATAAAATCTCAATCGCAATAGTAGGTATACTTGATTTAAATGTGAAAGAATGAAAAAAAAATAATTGAATTTAATCAAACGACTAAATATACTTCCCAAAACATATAAATATTTTCTTACAACTACATTAAGATTACAATCGAAAAATGTTTTATTGTTGTATACAAATAGTTAATTTTAGTGATAAAAAGTCATTGAATTCTCAGATATATCTCACAATAAACGTTATTCGCAGTTGTACTCCTCTACAAGTTGTTAGCCGCGTCAACTAAGGCGAAACGTGTCTCTTTTGTTAAAAACGTTCACTTCACTTGTAGATAAACTGTCCACGTGAACGTTTCATGGAATTCCTTTATTGTTATCATAATATGTTGCGTATTGAACTAGGCCTTTTAAGTCACAGGATTGCTTGTGATGTATGATACACGTTTGATGTTAGTCTGTCTCAAAAAACCCAGTGTAAAAAGAGATAATATGGTAACATTTTTTAAAAGGTTGAATTCAAATCACTTTAATATTGCAAAATTCATTGTTGTCTCCAGATTAACAATAACAGCATCTATAATGATCTTATTGGATTATCCACAATAAAAAAAATATTCAAAACAAACGCAATTTCTTATACAACGACTAGTTATTCAACTGACAAGTCTGCTATCTCAGATTGCGAAATGGATTTGACGACCGGTTGGCGCCACGGGAGTGTAAGCGACTGCTACGCCGAAGGTCGCGGGTTCGATTCCCGCTCAAGTCAAACATTTGTGTGAATGAACATGGATGTTTGTCTTGGTCTGGGTGTTTCTATGTATAATATGTATGTATTTACAAAAAAAAAGTATATTTGTATGTTTATCCATTATCTAGTACCCATAGTACAAGCTTCTGCTTAGTTTGGGAATAGATGGTGTTGTGTGAATGTAGTGGAATATTATTATTATTTATTAAGTAAACTTCTAAATGAAGGATCGGTTACCCTGATCCATAAGGCGCGACAGGTGTCTTCTGAACTGTAATAGGATCGTGTCATAAATAACGAAAATAAAACAGTTGCCGTCTTGCTTCAATATTGCGAGGCCGCAGTAGGTATCTTCCCGTCATTGCTTTTCTTGCACAATTTGAGTTCGTATTACAGAGCATTTTCTTATACCGTAGTATTACAGTAGAGTAAAAAAGTTGAAATTGATGTAATCCTTGTTATTGATTCTGATCACGTGTGACGTGTGACGCAATGTTGCGATGCTGTCCTGCGTTTGACGATAAATTAATCCTATTATTGTCAAAGGTAAACACGTTAGGTAGTCCCGAAACTGCTTACAAAGAGACTGACTATTTTGGTTATTGTATCAGCTTCATCACTCCTGTATCTACTTTTCCACTGCTGGTCACAGAGGGGCCATATGTTACTACACTGGTTAAGTGCAGGTTGGCAGACTTTGCAGGTCTTTCAACAACATTATGGACAACTCACAGCGTTTCCTCACAATGTCTTTTTTCATCCTTTAGGAAGCGACAGTAAACGATTAGGTTATCGCTGCCTTATGTTCGAACTACAATAAAGTTAAGGAATCATCATCATCAGCCGCATACTGTCGCACTGCTGGGCACGGGCCTCTTCTCACTATGAGAAGTGCTATCCAAGTGTGGGTTAGCAGACTTCACATGTCTTTCGAGAACATTATGGAGAACTCTCAGACATGCAGGTTTCCTCACGATGATTTCCTTCACCGATAAGCAAGCGATAATTTACAATTGAATACGCACCTAACTTAGAAAACTCATTAGTGCGTGCTGTGGATTCGAACCCGAGACCATCTGCGTAGCAGTCTCTACACTCTGCTATCGCTGCTTTTAAAAATAAATTAAGGAATAAAACATAGTAACTTGTTTTTATTCGGATCACATACGGATAATTATAGTGATCGCTTTTGTTGTTATACTTTTTCGAGGGTGTTTAGGGGACAAATAACCGATAAGCCTTAAAAAGAAAGTACGTAGTATGTTGCGGCACCCTGTATAATGAAGGTTCATACAAAACAAGTACGCCTGATAAACCAATAGGTCGTGTTACAAATCGTTCAAGTTGCTAGATTCAACGGCACGTGTTAGTTACTCGAGCCAACATTGCTAATAATCTCTTTGACGAACATCAACGTATGAAATTAAATGTCTATTCACAGATTTGATCGCTTTATACTGTTTACAATTCAGCTGTTTATCTGTCTCAGGCTCTAGTCGCCTGGATCAACACGTTTCCAAGTCAAGATTTGACGGTAAACAAGTTTATTATTTATTTAACTAATTTAAAGTAAATAATATTTTATTTAATTTAACGATAACTTTATGTTTCACTTTAGAAGTTTCTTTCTTGCGTTTTTATAAACAAAGTATTAGTAAATAAAAAACCTTATAAATGTCGCAGTCATCTGGTTGAATCTGCTATTTGATGGATGTGTTTAGAATAAGAGTTACACACGTATTCTAAACACACATTGTTAAATTTACCGGCTGCAAAAACTTAGCTGAACATCAAAAGGGAAAGATAATATCATATCTTTATAGAAATTACGGGGAATGTTTTCATATAAAAAACTTACATCAATTGATGTTTAATAGGCTTGGTTCAGTGACACGAATAAACATTAGACTGAACATAGCCGCCAAAAATAGTATCTAAAATTCGGTTAATGTCAATCATTAGTCTACACATTGAATAAAGCGTTTTATAACGATGGATATTAATATAAAAGTTTTATCATGGCCTTTTTAGGGTTCCGTAGTCCACAAGGAACCCTTGTAGTTTCGTCATGTCCGTCCGTCTGTCCGTCCGCAGCCTAGCTCAAAGACGCTTGGTGCTAGAAAGCTGATATTTGACATGAATATAAATACAAGATATTGTAACAAAACTGTAGAATGAAATTTAGGAAAATATTTTTTTAAGGGTACATACATAGATATATAGTGGGGTTGAATTTTTTTTTTGGTTGAGTACCCCATCATGTGGGGTATAATTGGATAGGTTTTAAAAAAATATTATTAGTTTGCTCAAATCATTTTTCGATCAAGTGATTGGTTTGTCAAATATCAAGCTTTGAAGTAAAAAAAATTGTTAGACTCAAGTGTCCCCCCTCCTGGCTGGCTGGCTAAACTATTAATTTGGAAGAGATGAAAAAAATCACAAATGTAGTACATATAACGAATTTAAAAGGAAAACTATCACGGCTAAGTAGATATCACTAGTTTACGAGTAATCGTCGGTTAACTTATAAATACCTATTTTTGTGAGTTTACATTGCGCGCGCTGGCTTAATCTTAAAGATATACCTACGTACTTTGGTATGTAATGTACTACGGTACTACGTATGTATAGTAGTAGTATATCTTGGAAACCACATTTTATGTTTACAATACATAACTGGATACATACCTAGTATTTTTCTAAACAAAATTTAGGTTCTTATAATAGTGTTATTAAAATTATTTTTTCAGCAAAATAAACAGTCGGATTTGTTGAACATTAATACCCTTTGCAGCAAGTCATTATGAGCAACTACGGAACCCTACATTGCGCGTGGGCCGACACGCACTTGGCCGGTTTATTATATTTTATTTCGTTGTCTTCACGATGGTAGACCTTATCACGGGCTCGTTCTCTTGGGCAGGCAGAGGATGTGAGTAGGACTTCTACATGTATTCGGAGCCTACGTACTAAAAACAACATGGCCTCCGTCGAGAGTATCGCGGCTTTATCACACATTTACCACAACCCCGCTTGGATCTAATGGTTACGAATCAAAAATTACCCTCAAATAAATATTTTTACTTTAATCTTAAATTTTATTACTTTGTCCATGATTCGCAAACATTACATTTTATTTATCATTTACAATAATTTGTATTTTAAATACAAAACAATATAATTTTCTTGTTGATATATTAGAAGAAAATATACTTAATTGAGTTTTAGTCTATCAAAAGTGTTATTAATAACAATTTACCAAACATCTCAAACTAAATTTATAAATCTTGTTAGATGGAGTCTGGTAATGTGCCCGGTACGGCAATAGCCTCGCCCCCTATTACATGGGACTAAAGTAAATCTGGCAAAAAGTGGGTGTAGCAATATACCTCTGCCTACCTCTTCAGGGATATAGGCGTGAGATTATGTATGTATGTAATTATGTTTGATGGAGATACGTTATTATTTATCTTAATAGTAGACTTTGCGTGTTTACATTATAGTATAAATAGTGTGACAAAGATGATTTTTGATCGTTATTTAATGTTTTGATAGGATTAATTTAATAATATAATAAAGCTTTAGAAAAGGATAAAACTTCAGAAGAGTAAGTATAAGAATCCTTTTTCTAAGTTTAAGAATCTTATGTGAATCATATATCTATCTTCTTTTATTTATATTTATAAAAATGAATTGCTGTTCGTTAGTATCGCTAAAACTCGAGAACGGCTGAACGGATTTAACTTATCTTGGTTTTGAAATGTTCGTGGAGGTCTAGGAAAGGTTTAAGAGTTGAGAAAAATTCGAATAATTGCCGGGAAAACCCTCAAAGCAGTCCTTTTCTATTTCCTATAAAAACGTTTTCTAAATAAAATGGAGAGTCAATTTGTAATTTATTACCGCTGCATAAAGTTCAAATTCGCGTGCGCGGTTATATACTTCTTTGTTTGATGGCAGTTTTGACAGGTTTCCGGACCTGAAGTCTCAGTGCTGCCGCCCAGCGGGCTTCATGTCAGAAGAAACCCATTGATAATCCCTACTTAATATTATAAATTCGAAATTGTGTATGTATGTATGTTCCGTTTTCACGCTAAAACGGCTGAACCAGTTTTGTTGAATTTTAATATAGAGATACAAATAAGTACGAGTATTGGACCATGGAGACGGACATAGGCTACCATAAGTTGTAAAAATTAAACTGGGAGGGATTGTAGGGAGGGTAGAAGTTTGTACGGCACAAATTTACCTCTTGGAAGTAAGAACGTATGCGCTGATAATTGAGTGCTGCGCAAGTGCTATCGCATATCTGTCAGTACTGTCACGTCATACATGTATAATGTCATATTGTGCACGTTGATTAAATTGTTCGCATATCTATACTAATATAATAAAGCGGAAGAGTTTGTTTGTTTGTTTGTTTGAACGCGCTGATCTCAGGAACCACCGGCCGGATCTGAAAAAATATTTTTGTATACGATAGCTCAGTTATTCCGGAAGGCTATATAACATAACGCTTCAACCCTTTGGGGCCGGGCAAAAGGCTAAAAAGGCTAAAAGATAATGTCGGCTAATCTCAGGTACTAGCAGCCGGATTTTAAAAATTGTTATTGCCTATGATAGCCCAATTATTCCGATAGGCTATAGGCTATATAAAATTAGGCCACAACTTTTAGGGGCCAGACAAAAATAATAAAATGGTCAAACGTGAAGGGGGAGGGTTGGGTCAAAGACAAAAAAGGCTAAACGAATAGGATACAATCTATATGGGTATCGTTTTCGAGATTTTCGGGACGCTGATTAATAATATGAAAGAAGAATGGCAGAATTTGGTCTGGGTTTGTTGTGGCGACCTTAAACGTCATATGAACAAAACAAATCGTTTCTTTTTCTACGATTTTTAATATTTTCACTTCGTCTCGTTAAAGCTGGAGTATTTTATGATGATAAAAAATATTCCAATGGATTACGAATACTTTATTATTTGATTGTTGCCATAGACAATGGTGTGACAGGAATAGACATGAGTGCTATATGCGTATCGATTATTAAATAAGTAATCGATACGATCGACCTTTATAGAGTTGGTTTGGTTTAAAATGCAGTTATTTAATATTAAATCAACATTATATCAATAAGCTAATATTTTTAAAGCAAAACAACGTTTAAATGAAATAAAAACGTCACAGCATCGTTTTAAAGTTGTATCGATTTCACATAAAATCGATTTAAAATGTCCAGCTCTGCTTTTGTCTTTGGCTGTGACAGTTAGATGCTACAAAATACTTCTGCGTTTTGATGTCAATCTGACTTATGTCATTTGATAATTCAAACGTACCTACCTACATTGTTTAACTTTCATACTATCACTTTCCTTTTACCTACATTATTCATTCTTAACTAAAAATTCAAACACCGATATCTTCTTTTTCCACCTTTCCTGTGTGAAAATAGAATCATTTATAGACTCTGTTACTTACGCCAAATTTTTTGATATATTTTTTATTACTGTTCGCTTCAATTTAATTTCAGACATTTTGATGTATGGAGATCTGCCATTGTCCTTTATTTAGTAATCTAAGAAGAGAATGGGGAATTCAATATTATATAAAAATCTATGTTTGTTCATCATTGATAGACTCTGAAATGATAAGAAATTAAACGCTAAGTCAATGGTAACTTTGGAAAAGGGGCTTGGAAAAAGGGAATGAAATAAAAACTCTTAAAAAGGCGATACGGAGTTCGCTGGGTCAGCTAGTAGGTATATAAAAATTCGGTTGACGGACTGACGGACAATACACTGCCAAGACTATTGGCCGCAAGAAGCTGCAATTTGTATGTTCCTTGGGAAACCTACTAAGAAGGGATTTCACAAAAAGCCAACGGGGTTGGGAAGAAACGGTTTAATTTAAAATAAAATGCGGACGTAGCTGCGGACATCCTCTAGTTATTTTATTAATATTTTTAATGGTCTTTAAAAATAATTAAAAAATTAAGATTTGTTCAATCTAATTATTTTGCAATGCTTGTAAAAGGTGCTAAGTTTAGCACAATATTTCTAACTAAATATCATTATGCATCTTTACTTTACTTCAATTAGTTCGCAATAAACGCTTTGACTTTCACTTAAGCTATGTAAGTTTAACAATAGTTGAGCAGTATAAAAAAATATTTTAAAGTTTTAACTTTTGCACAAGAAATGCTAACTTACTATGATATGAAGAAATGTGTAAAATCTTGAGAAGTGGTTATTACTTCATTTTATCTCAGTTCGTTGGGTCGTAGCCAACTACCTACTGTCGACTCATGTTTGGCGAACGCTTCACGAGTATTATAGGGTACTATCTCGGTTTTATTAGCCGCCTCTTTTACCCAGCTAAAAGGGTAATATTACTCGCTATATTGAGGTTTGGATAGTGGTAAAGTCACTTTAATGTAGACGTGCAGTGTCTAGTTGAGATAGTGTTGGAAATATCTACTTTGCCACAGTATCTGATGGTTATTATGAAAATTATAGCACGGTTACTGTAGAATAACAGATTTCCAAATAAAGAATTGAGATTGTTAGAAACATCTGGCACTAAAATTCAATACATCGCTGGAGACTTTTGACCATAAAGATAACCCAAGTTCTAAATTACAATTTATGGATTACACCAAGTGTTGTCCTGCATGAGAATTGTACGTACCGAATACAAATGCAACGCAATACTTTATAGCAAGTTATAAACTCAAAGTGTGAATGAAAAATATAGCCTTTTGATTATAAACTGACATAAGCTTGTCACGATGGAAAGGAATAAGTAATTAGAGAGCTCAGATAAAGAAAATAGGACCTAATTCGAACGACTTGAGTGCACTGAATTATATTATGTCTTTTCTACTCGAGCCTGCTGCAAGCATAGGCAAAATACTGACGGCAAGAATTTCATTCATATATTTCATAGCTTTAATTGAAAAATTGGCACTTTCACTTAAGGTAATAAGGCACTGGTTCGGCAATAAAATGAAACCCTATTTCATTTTCTTCTAAAAGCAGAGAGTTAAAGTCGCGGTTAATATCTATCTAAAATTTAATTTTGGCAACGGATGGTTCGAGCTTACAATTTTTTTTAAGGAAACCTTAAATAGTACGTCGCTTTTATCTTCAACGAAAGACTGCAAAATCTTTTATTATTTGAAGCGTTAATTTTATTACAATTTTTTTCATCATTAACTAGAGGGCTAATTAAAATAGCTTCTGGGCCATAAGTTATTAAATAGTTTTTGATATAGAACACCTAAATGTAATCAATTCTGCGACAGATTGTAATTAACGAAGTTAATACTCCTCATTTATTAGATTACAGATCATCTTAGCGTGGTCTATTTGCGGTCTAATTTTGCTTTATTATTCCTGTAGCCCAGATTTTGCTCTTTTATTTAGATAAAATTCTCTGGTTAGCCATTGTAGACTTACGGCCATTTTCAATATTCGAACTATAGATAGATCTGTAGATATTAGATTCGTGTTTGACATATTTTGAATGGAGCTTATGTCAAAAACTGTCAAAACGAATCTAAAATCTACAGATCTATCTTTATTTCAAATATTGAATTCCGTGGTTAGTTGTTGTGTAGAGCGACAGTATATTACTTAAATTGTTAATTATCGTTTGCCCCACGGTTTCTCCCGGCTGTCTAGATCTTCGACAGTCTTTAGGGGGAGTCAGGACCGTCATTTATTTTATACTGGCCATAATCTATTATATTTGTAAAGACCAGACACAGAATGTATTCCTCTTGCATTCAGTCATACTTGCAACGTTATCCTTACATTTGCAACAGTATTACTCTTGCCAAAATTCTTGTTTAGTTGATTGTTATCATATACGTTCCCACTATGACCGATAATGAAAATATTTCCGCACTGGACAAATATGTACTTATACCTTTTATACGAGATAATATATATTTCAAACGCAAAATGCCTTAGCATATTAGCCGCAGGTCATCCACACAGGTAGGTAGAAAGAAAACAATTTTATCTTACACTTAAAAAATCTCAAGGCATTGAATAATTTGAATGCGGATTATACCACTGACACAGAATTAAATTGGTTCTGCCTTTTCAGATGACTAGTAAAGTAGGAACAGTTTCATCTAGTAACTACAGCTTCTAAGATGGTAGATCATAATTCTGTAAATGTTAGGATTCACAGTGTAGTTAACTCCACCATTTGATGTTCAGTATTGAAACAAAATCGCCAACTCAGGTAGGCACAAGTACATTAGTTTCAGTTCATAAGCAGCGATGACTGAAGCTAATAAATATAAATTTATTTTGTAAATGAGTGTGTTTAACATAATTATTATTGTGATCGTTGTGCTATTTGACATGCTGTCTTTATTATTTTTATGATTTGTTTCTTAAGGCGCTGTTATACCTCAGAAGCCGTGAAACACCTAATTTTTCGTCGCGCATCTAGCCATAACGGTACATATTACAAACTAGCAAAAATTAGAGCATAAAGTCAAAAGTCTGAATTTTTCATGTACGTAAAATAGAATCACGGTAAAAATATCACAAAATCGAGGCAGAAAATAATCTTTCGTCTCACTGTTTGCAATATTTTGATCGTAAGCTGTCATATTTTTTTTGATAATATTGTAGGAAATCTAATGAACTAAAGAATTACCCTATTTATTTTCATATTATACGTGTATATTTTGTAAAATTAAATAAAATCTGCCAAACGTCTATGATTTTGACGCTCGGTAGATCCCATCAATATCAAACGCTTCAGCAATTTAAACCTTATTAGCATAAGCGGTGTAATGAGTGTCAGTTGCTAGTTTACGCCCCGCCCAGACCTCATCATTCGGCTATGAGCCCTGTGAGAGATAGGTCATGTCGCTTGCGTCTCCGCTGCACGAAATTTTACGTAAACCTGTTTGTTATTATAATACGCCGATTTGAGTTCGTAATTTCATGTTTTATGTTACAGACTGAATACTTTGAATCAAATAGGCTTTTCATGTAACTATGGGCACATATAATTAGGACCTAAATTTATACTCTTGTTGCGTTTAATGTGTTATTGTTTCTGTGCTTATAAATATATAATTAGAAGAATAAAATATGGACAATTAGAGAAATGAAGTTCTACGAAGGATTTGTACAAGAAAGCGTCGTAATAAAATAGAAATTCATCCATGGCCAAGTGATTATGAAATATGTAACATTTTTACACAAATTATTTTCATAAGAGTCTTTTATGGCTAACTATGCTACTTATATATTATCGGTTATGCATAATATAATTATATAAATTATTCTCTCAATACATAGCTGCCACAGTTTTCAATTTTTTAAAGAGTAATAACATAAAATCGAATCATTTTATGTACCTATATTTCATATTCATTAGCTTGTCAGAGCGCCTGGAGCGCTAAGATGCCGCCACGGCGAACAATAATGATGACAGCGCTAATATGGCGCTCCGCAATCTGCACACAAGCGGTAACGAATGTTGTATTATTGTGTTTTGAACATAAACCTTTTTAGGTACATCGGGTAAAAATTTGATTATTCATAAACTATTAGGTATGTCTCAGTACATCTAATATCTTTTTAATTTCTAAAATCAATCATTTATAAGTAAGCTGTTTGCTATAACACAAGATATAGTATTTTTTTAATAGTAAAGTACGTAACTAATTATCATTATTGTAATTACAGTGAAGTTAAAGATAACAGTTCTGCAACGTTTTACACACATTTGACTTCAGTCATTCCTAACACGATCTGTTCAAGAGCTAGCCAAGAAATACCAAACAATTTTTTTAACAAATTTGACTCAAATTCCGTAGTGATAAGCAAAAATTACAAGAAGGATAGCAGTGACTGGTTTGAATTGCGTAAGAATATGTTGACAGATTGAAATTTTTGTATAGTGGTAAAAAGAAGAGATAACAGCAGTAAAGCCAACTTAGTAAAAAATATTTTGTACAAATAAAATATTTGCAATGTAAAATCAGTTGCGCATGGAATCTAAAATGAACAACTGGCTTTGCAACAACTGGCGAAGCAAGAAAATGTAACAATCGAGCCTTGTAGATTATTCGATTATTGGTGCCACGCCAGATGGATTAATAGGTCCAAACACGATTGTGGAAATTTAATGTTCTAAAGTTGCCTATAAGAATGGCCTGGAGAATAGTATAAGAGCAAATAAAATACAAATATGGAAACATGATAAAAAAGTGAACTGACTAGTCTAAACAAATATCCGGTTGGCGCAGCGGGAGTGTAAGCGACTGCTACGCCGAAGGTCGCGGGTTCGATTCCCGCTCAATTCAAACATTTGTGTGCATGAACATGGATGTTTGTCTTGGTCTGGGTGTTTCTATGTATATTATGTATGTATTTACAAAGAAAAAGGATATATGTTTGTTTATCCATTATCTAGTATCCATAGTACAAGCTCTGCTTAGTTTGGGATTAGATGGTGATGTGTGTATGTGGTAGAATATTATTGTAATTGTTATTACCAAATTCAGGGGCAACGCCACGTTACATGCAAACAAAAGTGTTTATTTGCTGTGTGGAGTGGCGAAAGTATACCACTAAAAATATAAATTATAGAAAGATATGATGTTTTCTGGGAGAAGCTTGTGGCGTTTTATATGAATTGGCAGTTGCCTGAAATTGTTGACTCTCGTCAAGCTCAAGGGATGGCATTGCGAGATCACGGAGAGGAAAATGTTTCATCAGTGCTTGAAATTTCTACAATACCAAGCCGTAAAAGGAAAGTAAATGAAACTGTGCCTCGTGAACAACAGCAAATAATAAGTATTGAAGCCTTATCACCTCACACACTGCCTTTAACATTCGATGAGAATAAAGGAAACCTGCCGGGTTGTAGCAGACAGCTAACTTTTGATGAGCTGTAAACTCTGTATTTCGTTAATAAATTATAAATGAATATAAATAAATATCTTTTAATATTAATTTTCTTTGAAACAACACATATTTGAAGCGAAATAATTTTTTTATATTTTCCACACAAACATGTATGACGAGAGCTAACGAAAAAGCAGTAACTCAAATTCTAATTCTATAATTTTCTAAGCAACATAGCAGTATCTCATGAATAAGGTATATCCACATATATTTTTGATGTTTCATCTATTTTGAAAAATAATAATGGGTGGGGTTTCGAAACGCGTCGCCTGAATTTGAGGGTATTGGTAGTGTAGAGTGCTTAAGGTAGTTCGTTTTAATTCCCTAAAAGTAATTTTGGCTGCCGAAGTTGCGTCTAAATATTTTTAAACAATTTCCAAAATTTCATAAACACTTCGGCAATTATGCAAAACGGAACATAGTTTTTATACTTAAGTACAGTTTTACAAATGTGATTTTTAGGTTTTATGTGAAAAACGTGAAACGAAACGCAAAACTGCCATCTTGGAATGATCATATTGATAGCTAATGTCAAATTTGTGCGTCATTGCTTTCGAGTGCCTTGGGTTAGGTGCGACTGTAATAAGTAAATAAATAGGTTATGTTAGATAGATAGATAGATAATTCTTTATTGTACACCACAAGTCACATTACAGAGTTAAAAGAGAACAAGAAGAAGTTTACAAATAAAATGCACAATGGGCCGCCTTATCGCTAAAAGCGATTTCTTCCAGGCAACCTTTGTGTGGAAAGAAATAGATAAGGGAAATAGAATTATAAAATGGTGTAGTAATAAAGTTCCTTGCCAAATAAAGGTAAAATAATATATGTACATACATGCACAGGTACATACATACATACATACATGCATACATACATACATATATCCATACATACAAACATACATACATAAATACATACGCACATAACACATTATAGATATTATAGTCACAATACACTATTGACACTGACTAGCTACTAGATAGGAAATGCTGATTTAATGCCTTTTTAAATATGCCTATTGACTTTGCTTGCCTAATTTCAAGAGGCAACGCATTCCACAAGCGCACTGCCTGGTTAGGTTGTTAGGTTCTCTTTTGACCCTTAATCCGAAAATAGGAGCCCTTCGCAGGGCTCCGACAACCTTAGTTTATTAAACTAGTGTGATGAATGTGGAAGTTGGCAGTGCCATACACACCGATGTTTGGAGATTTTTTTTTTCAGAGGAAACCAAGTATTTCCGGCAAGTGAAAATGGTGAGGGGGGTTTCAAGACCTCCCCTGCTCCCTCTCCAATCACTCACAACCCCTAAAAACGGCGACGTATTTCGAAACCTTTGCCATAATAATTATACCCATAATAACAATAAACATCCATAAATAAATAAAAGAAATCAACTTTTACTAAACTTCAATTATCTCGTAACTCGCTTTAGTTGAGATACGGCTTTTGCGCTTAGTGGAGCAGTATTGTGTTTTTTAGGGTACCGTAGCCAAAAATTTAAAAAACGGAACCCTTATAGATTCGCAATGTCTGTCTGTCTGTCCGCCCGTATGTCACAGCCAATTTATTGCAAAACAGATTTGAAAACTGGCAGGAATGGAATTAGATGTAGGTATTCTATGAACTGCTTCACTATTTTTATACAAAAACAAAACAAATATAATAATGGCCTCTCCATACATGGAACTGACTTAATTATTTTTATCATCTTACGGCACGTAGGTATTTACCTACTTTCGTCAACATTTAATACCTATAACGTCTAATGTAAACCAGTTTTGCTCATGGCTGCACTGAGAACAAAAATTGCGCTATGCCTATATTGTACAAACAGATTGATGTATGTAATATAAATTTTAATATCAGTATCTCAATTCAATATGCTAAAACGTTTTGCTTGCGATTTTGAAATATTGGAATACGGATGTCGCCAGAATACGGCCGCACGCGACGAGAATGAAGGGGGGCGCCCCGCAGTAGACGGAGCTAAGCTCCCTTCACCTCCCCTGCTTCACCCCCTCATTTACCAAAACGCCTTAAAATACAACTATCACACTAGGAACATACAATTCTGTGTCGCGGGGGACTTCACAAACGTAGAAAAACGGAAGCAATGAACACCCAGACTTGAAACAACAATGTATGGACCACATAAAGTGTTGTCTCATGTGTTAGTCGAACCCACAGCACTCGGCGCAGTGTCAAGCGGCGAGGCGGCCGCTTAAACTACGACGTCAACCGTGCATCCTATAAAGGTTCAGTAGGTTTGCTGCCGGCAAAGTTAAGTAGGTGTTCTTATATTTTGAAAAAACGGTTTACATAATTATCACTTTTGAATGAATTAAAGTAGCTTCAATTATTTTTTGAACATCTTTGTTTACCATTGCTCGTCACATCACGTTTCATTTTATAAACCTTTTAATTACCAGTATTCTGTACTATTCAATACATACATAAATTCTTAATATGTCGATGAAATTAAATCTCTCAAAAATCACTTTATAGATAGCTGTTATATACAAGATACTAATGTAATCCAGAATTATTACTAAAGCATAGGACACATCATGCCTTCATAATTTATAGTGGGCGTTAGAAAATTTTCTCACGCGCCCCTCGAGTCCTATACACAAAAACATAAAAGCTTTTCGATGTGGCAACATTGTCGGATTATGCGTACTGTACTCTCTTGTTAAATTTTCGTCCATTTATATTTTCGTCAATCCATTGCGAAAGCTTATAAATAACCTGTCTCTACATTACATAAATCTGTAGGTGTGTACTAATAATTATAAATGCGGAAATATGTTTGTTGCAATGTTACGGCTAAATCTCTTGTTAAATTTTAAAGTTGGTAATGAGATAGAAGAATAAAACAGGGGTAGAAGAGACCTCATGTTTAAAAAAAATCAACTTTAAGGAGGTCGATGTAGTTTGTATAAAATATGGCAAATACCCGTTTGTTATCTGGTTTTACAAATAATGCTTTGTATCGATATACTATGGGGATCACATGTAAAAGTCAGCCAACTATTCATTGAATAAAAAAAAAACAAAAAGACATAAAAAAATAACACCTCATGTATAAATGAAGCTCCTGTTCTGAAATATATCACACATACATACTTTATAAATGTATAATGAAGGCTGAAATATTGTATCGGACATTATACGGTATGTCCATTGTTTATAATATGTATCTAAAGAAAATACAATTTAGTGTAGCTACAAATAAACCTGAAAAGTTACGTAAGTACCGACGTGAGCCCTGAGAGGCCGCGTCGGAATTTAAAATCGTAATTACTCACCAATAGCGCGCGTGACGACAACACTTCCTGCTTCAACGTCAATGTGGGCACTGTACTTGCATCTACTTAAAGCGGGGATCGGTATTTGGCGGGGAAAGGGGTACACTAGCAAGTCAAGTGCTGGCCGGGGCCTCGCAGACCACACGTCGGTACTTAAAGGTCATACAAAATAAATTTGCGGGTCTTATTCGCGTACAATTAGGTAACTTATTTAAGGTATAAATACCTATCTGGTTCCGACGTTTCGCTCGTCTTGCACAGAGCGTGGTCGCGAAGAGACTGATGAGAGGTCAGCGCCGTCTTGTGGAAGTGCGGGTTTCGGCACTTACCCTCACTTGGTCTTTATTTAAGTTCGCAATGTCGGTACTCCGACACACTACACTAATGACGTCTACACACTGTTGAGATTTATCACTGCAGCGGTGTTTACATTTGCTCATGACTGGATTCTAAGTAGCCGATAGTCTATATCCATCCACCCCGTTGAAATTGTTATATTTCTTGATTTCTACCGCTTCACGTACTATCCTGGAATAATAGTGATGATCGGTGGATAAGACTTGTAGTTGATGCAGTTCCATCCAGTGGTTTGATCCAGACTCCAACAAATGCTCAGCTATTGCCGCTGCATCATATATTTTTTACAGCTGCAATAATGTTCCTTTACTCTTTCAGCGATTGTACGCTTAGTTTGCCCGATATATGAACTACCACAGTGTTTGGAAAGGAATGACATCTTTTGGGGTACTTAGATTGCGTGTTATCTTGGAGAGCGGACTGTATACAGTCTTGATGGAATATTTCTTGAGTACCGTTCTAACCTTGTCCGTCACTCCCTTTAGATACGGCATGTAAGCCGGCACTCGGTTTACGTCAGGTCTACAATATTTCTTCTTCGGACGGAGTATTTTCTTCTTGTATCCGTTGCGCTTAAGTACCGCCTGAACATGTGACAGCTCACTATTTAACTGTTTAGGGTCAGACAGGTCATACGCTCTGTTCACTAACGAAGACACAACGAAATCCAAATGTCGCGGATGGTGGTGCGAGTTCGCGTTAAGATACCTGTCTGTATGTGTCGGTTTCCTATATACAGTATGTCCAAGGGTACCATTAGCTCTCGCTGTGACTTTAACGTTGAGAAAGGGTAACGGTCCGTCTACCTCCATTTCGTATGTGAATCGGATGTTCGGATGTACATATGGAGTTCAATTTGTCTGCGAATTGTTCCACGTTTTACTGGTTCCCCTTCATGATGCAGAAGATATCGTCGACATACCTCTTCCATAGCTTCACACTTGATGCCTGCATGTCTATGGATTCTGAAGTGCTCCATCCAGATGTTGGCCATTACCGGTGCTATATGGTATAGGCTATGGGTAGCCATAGTCACTCCATCGATCTGGAGGTAGTGTTGTCCACGATATAAGAAGTAGTTACCATCCAAGCAATTCTTAAGTAGAACTGTGTATTCATCAGACAGACCGTTTTCCCTTAATTTCCTCTGTACGACCTCAAGGCAATCTTGAACAGAAACATTCGTGAATAGTGACTCAATATCAAAACTCACCATCACCTCGTCTGGATCCTTTTTCGTGCTCTTGATAATTTCTATAAAGTGACGAGAGTCCTTCACGAAAGAGTGTGTCTTGCCTACTAACGGTTGTAGTACCTTGCATATGTGTTTCGCCAAACCGTATGTCGGTGAATTTATTTGACTCACTATATGTAGGTCGCAAAGGTACGTTGGTCTTGTGTACTTTGGGTAAGCCGTACATCTTAGGCGGCTGCACAATTTGAGATTTATGTAACCGTTCAAACACCTCTTCCACAAATTAGTTTTTATGGTCCCTAATTAAGGCACGAATGCGTTTTGTCACTCTGGCGGTCGGGTTTTATGACACAGCCTTATATACTAATGTGTCACTTAACAGATTCCTTATCTTACATTATACTTTCATTTCATTTCATTACCACAGTGGCGTTTTCCTTATCGGCCTTTAGCACTAAAATATTCGTGTTATCACGCAGCGTTTTTAGTGCTTGACGCTCGTCTGTGGAAGTATTGGGTTTAGGTGGCTTTGACTTGCGTAAAATAACGGCAACATCCTGTCTAAGTGTATCCGCATCGTTAGATGGTAACTTGTTACGCATTATCACCTCTTCTATTCTACTTATGACGTTTTCATATGGAATCCGTTTAGGTGTTATTGTATAATTTAACCCTTTCGCACATACGCTTTGTGTCGCGCTATCAATAACATAATTTGATAAATTGATTACAGTTTGCTGTTGGGTGGTTGTTCTTTTTTGCCGCTTACCCTCTCATGTTGGCTTATCAATTTATCAAACTTTTTCTTGTGTCGCATGTACGATCTGCGTACTAAATGCGACTAGATTGGTTGTACGTTATACGGTCACACAAGTTAAAGTCACTGTTTAAAAGCACTTCACTACACTCTATATGCACTTTAAATAGGTCACACTGTACAACACCTAGCTCGTACCGACAGTTGCGGATTAATTGTTTTAAAAGACGAACACTGGCGTTATGTAGAATGCCATCGGAATAAGGAATGCCCTTACGCGGTTTAACTCGCACGCCTACGGGTATTACATCGTTATCACTACACTTTGTTAAAAAACTAAGCGAAGTTTCCAAACATACCCGCTTTATCCTAAGGCGTTCAAGTTGTTTAACTTTTATAACATATTCCGGCCCGTATCGGTTTGTAATAATCAATTTTAAACTTTCGCGATTTGTATACATCATAAAAAATAAATTAGCGGGTCTTAATCGCGTACAATTAACTTATTTAAGGTATAAATACCTATTTGGTTCCGACGTTTCGCTCGTCTCGTACCGAGCGTGGTCGCGGAGAGACTGATGAGAGCTCAGCGCCGTCTTGTGGAAGTGCGGATTTCGGCACCTACCCTCACTTGGTCTTTATTTAAGTTCGCAATGACGGTACTCCGACACACTACACTAATGACGTCTACACACTGTTGAGATTTATCATTTGCTGATGACTGGATTCCAAGTAGCCGATAGTCTATATCCATCCTCCCGGTTGAAATTGTTATATTTCTTGATTTCTACCGCTTCACGTACTATCCTGGAGTAATAGTGACGATCGGAGGATAAGACTTGTGGTTGATGCAGTTCTATTCAGTGGTTTGGTCCAGACTCCAACAATCGGAACCAAATAGGTATTTATACCTTAAATAAGTTAATTGTACGCGATTAAGACCCGCAAATTTATTTTGTATGAAATACGAAAGTGTTTATGGATCGTCTCTTACCAGGTCGTATAAAGATAATGTGATTTCCGAGAAAGGTTAATGTGTATAATTCACGCGGGCGGAGCTGCGGGCGATGTCTAATACATTTTATAAAATATGGTCCCCGCCGCGTCCTGTCTATATGAACGCAATAAACTCAACACTCCCGATCGGCTTTAATTACGGTTATCAATAATACATAAAGCTATTCCTGAAGAAGGTACAACTTCCTTAGGAATAGCATTATACACCTTAAACAAAAATAAAACAAACATACAGTTAAATCTAATGGTTTAAGTGTATAATTCTTATACAGGGTGAAAAGACCCTTAAGTTACCGAGCTTAAAATAAATTAGTTATTCCACAAATATATCCCTAATAATAACTTGTTATTTTTCATTAGGAGTTCTGGATAAATCACAAAGAAAAACCATAAAATGTAATAAATGGTAAACAAATTATAGACCACAAAGGCACAGAATAGATATGACAAAGGCCATTAATTTTTAAAACTCAGAATGTGAAATAGTACAAAACCTGAAGTTTATTGCGTATCGTATCTATATATGTCTAGAAAGTAGGTGGAGATTATTTTATCGATACCATGTCGCCTGGTGTAAGTTACAAAAATCATTTGGCACATTGTCTACTGTGAGGCTAGACAGCCGTGAGCTCGAAAGCGGGGGAAAGTAGGGAGAACAGCTTAGTTTATAATAGGTACGGAGTTTAATTTTCAGTCTATTACTATGCTTACGAGACTGGTATAGCTTGCTGAAAGACAAGCGGATGTCTTGAAAGCTCCTGTTGGCACCGGTTAATTACTAAACCCTAAAAAACGCAAAGTGAAAGTGAGAGTGCTCTGCAATTACGAAACAAATCGCGGAATGGATACATTAACTAATTTTATTTAAAAACTTATTCTAAGAATCTGTTACACATATTCTTAACGTATTGCCACAGATTACTAAATAGTTACTACGTATTGCATCTATCACTGATGTATTATAGACTGTTTTGTTGTCAAATAGCTTTATATACTAGTTGTGAGAAACAAGAACACTGGTTCAATATTTACGAAGAAAGTAAAACAAGGGGCATAGACAAAGTAAATATATTTATTTTACGGTAGGGTATGGTAAAATAAAGTCCATTAAGACAAATGATGTGAACGTAATGGGATACCTTAATGTTTAAGCAAATAATGTCATACGTCAATATTCAGGTCGTCCGGCGTCCGTAGTACCTACCGAAAAAAAAATCCATGATTTTTTCCCGTTTTTTCGGGAAACAATTATATATTATGACTAATTTAGATTTGTATTTCAAATTACTGCCTCTGTTAGTTTACTGCCATAAGTTTACGTATATTTGGTGATTTGACAAAATAATTTTATTGTTACTGGTCATTTTTAAAACTTCAGTAACGGTTTGCTCACGTTCTATTTCGGGGTAAAGATTGATGACCTAATTGGTAAAAACGTCCATTTACGTACATGGATATTGGAAAGTTAATAGATCTCTAAATATATATTTTTACGAGCTAATCTATAAATAATTTACCCGATAGATACAAATACAATATCCATCACATAAATGAAACTCTATCTCGGATAAAAACTCGTTAGCCTGGCTATAACAAATAACTTACGGTACTCCTAAAACAGATAACTGATCCTTAAAATAATTACCGCTGTTTTTGACCGATACTGGCGGTCAGAACCCGTCAGTATCGCTCTACGCTGTTATCGAACGGGCGCAGCTAAACTGAAAGAAAAATAAATAATAATATGACAAGGGTCTTTACCGACCCTATAAATGTTTACGGGATCACGGGATCAAATCTCATAACTGTGTAGGTTATTAAAAGTGTCTGAGAAAACAGGAAAAAATATAAGGAACTGTACTTGTAAGCTGCAGTCTAACAATATAATACATGTCAAAAAGAACTTCGTCTATAAGTACATTAACTACTTCACCGAAACAATCGGAATGTATCATAGTATCGATTATGATTTTTTGTTTGGAGCAAATGTCTGTCTTTTTAACTATCTCGTAAAATAAATATTATATAGATTTTGATAAGGGTTTCGATAATGTTTTGCCCTAACCTAACCTTAATCTAACACGGTAATCATCATGCTATCATATTTATGGAGAAACTGGGCAGAAATATCTATTAACTTTGATAAAAATTAAGATCGGCATCAAATAAAATTTCGGGTAATGGGTTGATAACAAAAGGATTCACGGGGGACTTTACAAACATTTAATCAACGCAGACAAAGAACACGATGCATCTTGGGTTTAGTTTTGTTTCATAAAATCTAATTATTATTTCGAATGATATATTAATTTTAATCATGTAGGAGTACATGGTGATAAAACTTCATATTCAAACCATTTAAAACACAAGTTGGCGCGGATATCTTCATGTTGGGTTAGGATTTGGCGAAGACCGTACTGTGAATTGATAATTAAAAATGTATCAAACCTGATCAAACCTTAGACTATATATTATCTTATAGACGGAGGGATCCGATCACAAACTCATCACAAAAAGTCTGAAATAGGTGGCCGTGTGGCCACCCATTACGCGTCAAAATTTATTAATATAATTTCATTTGAAACTTTGAGTCTTCGTTCATAAACATTTTGATTTATTCGTATAAAGATTGTGACGCATAAACATAGTGACGTTATAACTTTATCGATACTTTTATTTTACTGACTAGCTTCGGCTCACGGATTCGTCGATATGGGGGACAGTTATTGCAAACGAAGGTAGCCTTTGCGCTATTGTGATGTATAAGCTATTCTGTAATATTTCTTTAAAAATACTTTTTCACGATAGAGTAGCCTCAATTTTTTTTTTCGTTTAAGTTTATTTGTATAACCATCTGCTGTAATCGCACAGACACAATCAAGTGGACAAGACAATCCAACAGCAACTAGCCTTTAAATATAATTGGTTCAGAGGTATCGTACTACAGATATGTGCCCGACCCAGTTCTCGAAAAAATGGTCGTGCATTGTTGTCCTTGGATAGGTCTATCATTACTGACAGGTTTATTGTAGCCAATAAGCGTGATATTGTAGTGATCGACCGAGCAGAGCGACTCGCATTAATAGTCGTTATGACCATATCGTATGACGGCAATCTTGTGAGAGCAGAAAAAGAGAAGGAGATCAAATATTCGGACCCAGCTCATGAGATTGTCGATATGGGGGATTTGAACTCGGCGATCATTGTGCCGATAGTTGTGTCAATAAATGGACTAATCGTCAAGAGCCTCTACCAACATCCAGCTATCAAGATGCTCGCACTAGGCAGCTGGATCAAGTACTTGATTCAGAAGGCACTTCGAAACAGTGACTTGAAAGAAAAAACTAATATTTTCAATAACAACACTTTTTGAGTTCGGTGCCAGTTAGCGAAGTACGCACACAAATTTATTTTCTTTCTTGCTCACCACGCGGGCTCCTGGTTTAATTATTTTAAATTATTTTTATTTCTTACTTATTTTAGACCTAGGCTTCAGTTCTATAAGGGCGTTATTAATTTGACCTGTAAAGATATGATTGAGACAGCAGCGATAGCCTAGTGGAGAGACCCACAGACTGCTACGCAGAGGGGCCGGGTTCGAATCCACGGCGCGCATCGATGACTTTTCGGAGTTATGTGCGTATTAAATTGTTTATTATCGCTTGCTAAACGGTGCAGGAAAACATCGTCAGGAAACCTGCATGTCTGAGAGTTCTCCATAATGTTCTCGAAAGACATGTGAAGTCTGCCAACCCGCACCTGGCCGGCGCGCGGCATAGTGGACTATGGCCTTAACCTTCTCATAATGGGAAGAGGCCCGTGCCCAGCAGTGGGACAGTATAAAGGGCTGATGATGATGATGATGAGATATGATTTACGGTTAGAGATATTTATTTTTCTCAAAAAGATTACAATAATCACTTACAGAGAAAAATACAATAATAACAAACAGAATATAATAACCAAATAGCGTAAGTAAGGTGGGTAGTTATTTAGAAGTTTATGTTACAATTTTGTATCAGGTAGTTAAGCATAAAGTTGCTAAAAAGAGTCCGCGTAGAAAACAATGCATGTTTATTTAGACCTATGACTTAGTGACATGTTTGTTACAATATTTTGATGTCGAACTATTTGCTTAGGTAAATTTCACAGATGAATATTTATAATTGCGTTATAAATGTAATATTTTAGTTATCACTATATTTATGATCATAAATAATTAGTTTATTATAATAATTCTATGAGTATGAACTATATGATCATAATTATTAAGATGCGTAATATATATTTATTTGGGTGAATATGTATAATCACTTATATATTATATGTAGACATATCATATCAAGCAGTTTTGTAGATACCAGTATAATAATATAATAGTTGTATATTAGTATATTTGAAACCTGTTTACTAATGAAAAATCCTTTAAAACATGGTGTTTCAATATTTTTTTTAAAGTTACTAAGGTTTTAGCTTCTTTTATGTCTTTGGGTAACTTATTATACATTTGGGCCCCTTCATGTAGGATGCTCTTTTTACCATAATTAGTTCTTGGCAATCTCAAGCATATATTGTTGGCTTGTCTAGTAAAACGTTTAAGGCAGTCTATCTTTTTTGTGAATGTCAGTTGTGAATGAATGTCTTTAGTTAGAATTTTCCTAATTAAAATGCAAGTATTGTATTTATAGGTTTGAGCTAAGTTCATTAATCCCGTTTCTTTGTAGATTTTTATAGTTGGTGTAATGTAATTATATCGGAACAGTATTTTGATGAGTTTGTTTTGTGAAGTTTGTAATTGTTTCAAATTGCTCTTAGCTGCTGAACCCCAGACTTCAATAAGATAATCGATTTTAGATTTTATTAAGGAATTGTAAATAGTATATTTTATGGTTTTAGGTAGGCATCGTGCTATGGGCCGTAGAGCACCTGTTAATGATGATAATTTATTGCGAAGTTTATCAATATGCGGCTTCCATGTAAGTCTCTGATCCAATACCAAGCCCAGATACTCCTCTTCACTAACTTTACTAATTCTTTCACCGTTAATTACTAAAGGACTATAGTTACCAATTTGTTTATTTTTTGGAGAAAATATGACGTAATGAGTTTTGGAGGCATTAATAGTAAGCAAATTTGACTGTAACCAGGTATTTAATATGTTCAGATCTTCTTGTGCTTGGTTTATTACCATATCTGCCGAATGCCCAGAGTAAAATAGACTGGTATCATCAGCGTATAACGTTATGTCTCCTTTTAGCCCAATCTCATGTATGCTATTTATGTAAATTAAAAAGAGTAAAGGCCCTAAAATCGACCCTTGAGGGACGCCGCAGCTAATCAATCTTGGTTCGCTTTGTTGGTTATCAATCTTAACAACTTGAGTCCGACCAGTGAGATAAGATTTGAAAATATCGTAACCAGCGTCCATTAAACCTAGGTCTTGTAGTTTTGTTAAAAGTATGTTATGGCTCACGGTATCGAACGCCTTTTTCAAATCAATAAATACACCTAAAGTTACTTTACCTTGATCAATATTAAGTTTAATATTTGTTACTAAATCTATAGTCGCGGATATAGTATTGGACTTTGGTCTGAAGCCATATTGTTTTTTAAATAGGAAATCTTTAGACGTTAGGAACTGGTCCAAACGGCTACATAAAATTCTTTCAAACACTTTTGATAGCACCGGTAGTACAGAAATGGGCCTGTAGTTGTTAGGGTCCATCTTATTGCCTGATTTAAATATGGGGCTGACTTTCGCAATTTTAAGAGAGTTAGGAAAATAACCTTCGCTTAGACACTTATTAAAACAATCTGCGAGACTTTCTGCTATTAGATCTTTAGTACATTTGACAACCTGATTTGGTTAAGATTTGAGATTTTTTTCTAATTAAGCCTGTCAGTGACTTATTCTACATATTTTACTCTAAATAGATGTGATTAATCATGTGTGAAATATTTTATTTCAAAATTGTTGGAGCTAAATTTCATTTGTAATATGTTAGTAAATTCGCTTATTATTGCAGCTTGCTGTCGATTGTTGATTTAATATAATTATGTAGGTAACTGAGCATGCCGGGCTCGAGACTCCCTTCAATTTGAAAAGGCCTAATTTGGTTTGGAACATTTTAGAAGAACAGTTGACGATCGTGGCGTAGCAAGAAATAATTATCTAAATAATAAGCATAATATTACTTCCAAAAGTCAAAAATACGTAACGTGGTTTTGTATTCGAAAACCATTACGTGGTAATGATGTCGTCATTGACCCTATCATTGCATATAGTGATTATTAGTGATATAATAAATATCAATTTCTTTATTCACCTTATAAAGGTACTTTCAAAATAAATTTATTCGTAATTTATTTATTGGTGTTTATTTTTTATTTATTCACATATTTTACTTTATCTGAGGATTTATCAACATTCAATTGATATTCATTCTAAGTAAACCAAATCTAAGGATTTATTGCAAACATTATCGATATTTTATCGAAATTCATTTTGAGAAAGCCCATCACTAGATTTCTTTTTTATTATACACTCACGCCTGTATCCCCGAAGGGGTAGGCAGAGGTGTAATATTACACCCACATTACACCCACACACGCAATAGGGGGCGAGCCTATTGCCGTACCGGGCACATTACCAGACTCCGTGCTGCTACTGAGAATTTCCTAACTGAAAAACCCAATAACACTTTGCCCGACCCGGAAATCGAACCCGAGACCTCCCAATCCCACGCACACATTTATGCCGCGAGACCAACGAGGCAGTCTAGTTAAAATTTGTGACAACCAAGGAAGATTCGAAACGTCATTTGTATATTTATCTTTCTCTTACATGAGAGAACAATCATAAGTCAAAGTAACTTACTTTAGATGTAAATCCTTAGACTATATATATTAAGTAAATAGACGGAGGAATCCCATCACTCAAAGGTCTGGGACTGGGCTCCGGTGTGGACCCCATTACCCGTCAAAATTTAACAGAACTTCATTTGAAACTTTGAAACTTCGTTCATAGACATTTTGATTTATTCGTATAAAAATGTGACGCATAAACATAGTGACATTATAACGTTATCGATACTTTTACTTTACAGACTAGCTTCGGCCCACGTATTCGCCGATGTGGGTGACAGTTATTGCAAAAAAAGGTAGCCTTTGCACTATTGTGATGTAGAAGCTATACTGCAATATTTCTTTGAAAAATAAGAATACTTGAATATAATTATATATCTCAAGAAAAGTGTTTTCATCGATCAAAAAATAAATAAAATAAATAAATCATCACAAACTTTCGTTCGTGTTTATAAAAGTTCAAATAAAACCATCTGCTGCTAACAACTAAGTTTAAAGCTTGTGTAATTAAATGCAAGACTTCACATGTAGGACGATACTATTAACTGTACTAAGTACTGAGTAGTCATTGACTACTTTTTTGCAGTGGCGACAGATTGCCAAAAAACGATAAATTACCATGATGCTAATCGTGTGTGTTATTATCATGATTATATAATCGTAGCCATGATAAACCTGTCGTCATGCAAATGACAAGTAGACTGCTGTGAACCCTTAAAATATTTGTTCTCAGTTCTCGAAAAAATGGTCGTACGTTGTTGTCCTGGGAAAGGTCTATCATTACAGACAGGTTTATTGTAGCCAATAAGCTTGATATTGTAGTGATCGACCGAGCAGAGCGATTCGCATTGATAGACGTTATTACCACATCGCATGACAGCAATCTCGTAAAAGCAGATAAAGAGAAGGAGATCAAATATTTGGTCCCAGCTCATGAGATTGTCGATATGTGGGATGTGAACTCGGTGATCATTGTGCCGATAGTTGTGTCAGTAAATGGATTAATCGCCAAGAGCCTTTACCAACATCTAAAGATGCTCGCACTAGGCAGCAGAAAAACTAATATTTTTAACAACACTTTTTGAGTTCGGTGCCAGTTAGAAGTACGCACACAATTTTATTTTCTTTCTTACTCACCATGCGGGCTCCTGGTTAAATTCTTTTAAATTATTTTATTTCTCACGTATGTTAGACCTAGGCGTATCTATAAGGGTGTCATTAATTTGACCTGTATATATAATATGATTTTGTAAAGATTTGAGTTTTTTTTCTAACTAAGCCAATGACATTGTCAGAGACTTTTTCTATTTTACATTAAATAAATGTGATTAATTATGTGTGAAATATTTTATTTTAAATTGACCCTGAAGTTAAATTTTATTTCTAATCTACGTATTAGTTAACTCACTTATCACTGCAGCCTGCTCACGATTGGTGATTTAATATAATTATGTAACCGAGCATACTGGGATCGTGCCTCCCTTCAATTTCAGAAGGCCTAATTTAGTTTGGAAGATTTTAGACAAACGCTTGAAGATCGTGATAATTTGCTAAATAATAAGCATATAACAGCCAAAAGTCTGAAATACGTAACGTGGTTTTGTTTTCGAAAACCATTACGTGGTAATGATCTCGTCATTGACCCTATCACTGCATATAGATAGTGATTATTAGTGATATTATGTAGGTATATCAATTGCTTTATTCACCTTAAAAAGGTAATTTAACACTATCACGGACAGTAAACGTGATAACAATAAAACTTCAATTGTGTTTCGTTTACTGTCCGTGAAAGTGTTAAAATATATTTTTTATCGTAACTTATTTACTAGTTTTTAAATATAAGCTGTATTTATTCACATATTTTACTTTATCTGAGGATTTATCAACATTCAATTGATATTCATTCTGAGTAAACCAAATCTAAGGATTTATTGCAAACATTATCGATATTTTATCGAAATTCATTTTGAGTAAGCACATCACTAGTCTAGTTTATATTTACGACAATTTCGAAGAATGTTCGAAGACTCGAAATGACATTTGTGTATTTATCTTTCTCTTACATGAGAAAAAAATCATAAGTCAGAGTGAAGTGCATATATTGGGTAAGGTTGCTATTTTAATGCGGTCTCTATTACTAGTTCAACCTCACTGTGTAAATCTGTATTCATTGTTTTAAGGATCAAACCAAAACTAGGTGTCAACGTCAATCTATATGTGTCAAATTCGACAATGATGACATGAGAAGACCTTACATTATTAAATTCATTGTATTTTCCTTATTCTAGGGAGAATACGAATACATCAGCCATTTCAAACTCAATCGCAGTTTTTTCATCATATGGCGTTGGTATAGGCTACGATATGAGAATTGGCCTTCTGATATCATCTTACAAATACTTAATATTACGCAAACAAAAGCCTTGCTCTTTTCTCATCAAAACTGCGTTATTATAGGCACGTCCTAAACAAAACAAATCAGCCGCTCCTGTTTGCCACCATCAAATCTCCATAACGCACAATAAACAGTTCATTTATATAAACCATTGTTTCGCTAGAATTCGCCCAAGACGTGATTGATGCAGTACGAATGGTTCGAAGCCACCCTAATTAGGCCCCTATTCGTCATTACCGTGAAACTGGTTGGTTTGAGCCTGCCAGCTCAAGTTTTACTGGATACTGTTGTGGAATTAATCACTGTGTCATGGAATCTAGGTGGCTTTGAAACTTGCGGCATAAGTTGGAATTTTCTCTCTTATTCCGTTTCGATTTTCCGTGCTCGTTTTACGAGACTCACAATAGTACTTCTATTGTGAGTCTCATATCATGTGCACTCTTGACAGTCTATTTATCGTGAATGTGATTTAAAAGGGTTACGTTTGTCGTTGAAGAACCTTGACGTATTTACGCTGTTCTTATTTTAGTATTGCAGAGTCGCTTTATCTGTTGTAATATTTCTGACAATAGAAAATGTGATTGAGTATTATAAGTTAAGAGGAAATTTTATTTTGCAGAATACATCTTTCTAATATACCGTTTTTTAATCTAGGAGTTATTGTTTCATAAATGATCACCCTTAATTTTAAATTAAGTCACTAAATAAGTAAGTGAAAAGCGCATCATTATATAATTATTTTCGTTTTTAGGCTATGATGAAGTTTTGAATGCGCCATGATATTGATTTTATTGAAAAAGTATCTAAAAACTCCTCAGGTACGTGCTCTCCGAGGCACGGCACAAGCGATAATTTACAAATAAATTCGCACATCATAACTCCGATAAGTCATTGGTGCGCGCCGTGGATTAAAACTCGATACCCTCTGCATGGTAGTCACGGCCTTTATAATAATTATTTAGGTAGGTATAAGTATAATAAAATTTATAGATTGAACACAATCTATGAATAAATTCCATGTTTGTTCTATAAAGTTCATTATTTTTAACGTTATTCAGGCGTTGTTCAAAGTCAGGAGACCCCGCCATTTTTCAAATAATATGGCTGAAGAGGATTATTCATGACTTCATTCAAGTCAAAAATTGAGGAAGATATATTCAATTAAAGTCAAAATCGACTTTCATAAGCACATCGAAGAAAATTCATTATTAATCAAGTTCGGTTTCATAGAGCGGAATTAAAAGGTTAATTTTATAATCCTTCTTAGAAACTCTTGTTGTTTTAATTATTATGTTAAATCTGACTTGTATTTAAAGGTAAAATATTACTGTTTTAAAATTCTATTTCCGTTTTCTTCTCTTTCTCTATATTTAATATTGAACACAGAATTAATATAGCTCTGTACTTAAAGTGTGAATATTTGTTATAATATTTACATTTTTAAATTTAGTTGTAGGTTTAAACGTATAGTTTGTTTCATTTTGTTATAGACTAATTAGACAAACAAAATGAAAAAGTTTTGTGAATGAAGAATTCCTAAGTGTGAATAAAGATGACTTATATTTATAAGGTGACTAATGAAAAAACGCAAAGGACTTCGTGTGGATAATTATGAAAGAGAAATGAGTAAAAACAATCGTCTGACGGTCGACAGCGAAGTATAGAAGCAAAGCATTAATATATATTTGTATTTTGAAATTAAATCAACAATTTTTCCCATTACACATACATGCAAGGCTGCCAAATTGAAATTGTATAATATGAAATAACGTTACTTCATTATTTTATAATTAAGTAACGTTATTTCATATATCCATGGGCTTATAGATTTCTAATGTAACTTTAGGGCAAAATCAAGTAAATTAATGGACTAAGTAATTAGATTTTCATTAGTAGGCCTGTAAATGATAATATAACGTATGCCTAAAGACGAGGCCACGCTTACACGTCTGTTAAAATTAACCTAAGTAAGACAGGTAATCAATCTGATATGTAAGTTTGCAATACGGATGTGCTACCTCAAGCGAGACAGAGATTTGAAACATAGATGTCAAATGTACACATCAAGGGCTTTACCAACAACAGATGCTGCAAAGCTAAATAAATGTGAGAATTTGTGTGACTGGATAGCTCTATCGGGATAGTTCGTTTCTGCTTCACAGAACAACTGAACGGATTTTTATGAAACTTAGCTAGCTTAGCTAAGCTATGTTACTAGCTTAGACATCAGAATCGCACATATAATCTTCTTAACTTATACTATCACGACTTAAAAGTAAAAACATAATTCTGTTATAGTCGTAAAACCAGTTATTTGTAATGTCTTCATCTGAAATCAAAGGGTCATTTCATACTACGTCCACTTAACACAAGATTAATTAGGTTTCTTACATGTGGTAGACATGATTTCATTTCTCTATTTACATACATACACATACATACATAGACTCACGCCTGTTTCCCCGAAGGGGTAGGCAGAGGCATATTTAAACGCCCACTTTTCGCCAGTATTTTGATCCCACGTAATAGGTGGTGAGCCTATTGCCGCTTATCGGGATATTTTGTTTGCCAGAGCCTCGTCCGTTGATCGGCAGGTGCACCACTTGCAGGTGAGGTTGGCTTGGGACCCTAAGTTCATGGTGGGAACCCAATGCACCCTTCTTCTCTATTAATCGTGAACAAATACTAGTTTCTTTTAACTGGCAGTCAGTTGAGTGAACTGGATTGGAAAATGTGAATACATATTTTATCTTCGCCCTTCTTAACAAAATAATGTTTTTTAGTATCGTTATTTTTATGAAACAAGGGGTTTCCTTTATCTTACTTTTTAATACGTTCACTGAGCAACCATGCCAACGGAATGGAGTCATGAATAGACTGAAGACACTATAGAAAATTCCTGACTTTGATTGCAAAGATGATTTTTCTTTCGAGCCTTTCAATTCTTTCTCTAGTTTAAATTCTGTTTTTTATGTTATACCTTCGCCATTGGACCATAAAAAGCATATGAGTGGAAAATTTCACCTTATTTGGCTTTAGAGTTTTCGAGCAAAATGCTGGAACCTAGGAACAGACACACGAGTGTGAACTTATAAAGGTTTCGTATTTCTGTTTTGTACAAAACCCAAGAGTTGATAAACACAAGATACAATTCATTACCATAAATATGATCGTCAATTAGCATCTATTCATCATAATGTTATGCTTGCCAATTTGATAATATTTCAGTGTAAATGTGATATTTCTATCTTCATTAGTCGTCAAAACATGCCTTTTCATAAACTAAATATAGATCGAATAATTTGAACAAATTGTCGAGCCAATAAATACTTCGATACGTCGATCGTACCAGGCGTTACTAGTAACTTCCAAACCTTTACTTACGAAGTAACTATTTAGAAATCTGTACCTTTACTGATCAAAATTTAGTAGACTAAGTAATTATTTCTTAATCTTATGTTGGAACCTCATTGAGTGTATATATGAATCATTTCTTGGCTACCGTGGACGAGTTTATAATGATAGCAATTCAGCCATGTTAACAAAAAAGGGCACAACTAACATTTTTTCAAAATTGAGTTATATACATATTCGGAATCAGTAAAAAAAGGTCTATTTGCCTAATGTTTTGTCTATTTTTAGCAACAAAATTAACAGAGATACCTTAAGCTTAAAAGGCACAACGCGATTTTTTAAGACTTTTTAAAGAAAAAGGTCACATTGTGAGATATGACTATATATTAGCAGTATTGTTTCTAGCTGTTCTTCTTAATTAAACTATTTAAATCATTTTAACATATTTAAGCTAGAATGGAAAGGCACAATTGCATAAATATGGCTTTTCATTGCAATATTTAACTTTTTTTCCCCAAAATGTTAGAATGGAAAGTCACATTTGGTTAATTATGCCTTTCATACGTAATATTAATGTTTTTAGTATATTTTTTAGGTTAGGTTGAAAGGGAAAATGTAGATTATTGAATAAATAAAGTTAAAATTTAAAAAAATAAGTAAATCATCTTATAGAATTCATGTAGACTCTACTATTTCCATTCATACATTTTCGATAACTACAATACTGTAATTTATATTTGACAAAAACTAAGAAATATTTTAAACTCGATTTTCTCCTGATTTGCAAAATGTTAGTTGTGTCCCTTTGAATTATGGCGGCAGAATTTCCCACAGAGAAGTTGCAATTTTCCAACACGTGATATTATAAGAAATGAGTCATTCGATTTTATGGGTATTTTCGAGTAGATTTGTCATTACTTGATCGTAAAGTTACTCCCGCCCGTTGATTTCAATAAACGGTTTACTTTACTCGATATTAAAATTGATAAAATATTACTTTTCCAACATCTGATGTACATATAATATCAATCATATCAAGAAGTCAATTTAAGAACATGACATCCAACATGTACATATTAGATTGTATTTGTAAAGTTGATTGCAACACTAACGTTTTATCTGCAAGTTATTATTTTTGTTTATATTAGGTTCGTATCAAACAGTTTATAATGAATCTTCCGTTTCAAGTAGAATAGTGTAAATCAAAACATTTTATGTAAACGGGTGATTCTTTGAGCAAGGCATTATTTGGTGATTTGCGTGGCAATTTTTAAATGTAATATTTTTTTAAAATCGACATGTGTTTCTTAAAATATACGTAAAAGTAATATTTTTTATAGAAGAGGCACCTCAGAGAGCGATATACTTACAGAGATAATCGAGGTAAAAAAATTGGAGGCCACGCAAATCACAAAACAGCCCACGAAAATTATTTTTTTTAAATTTAACTTTCTCAAATCACTAATTAAGTTATCAGGTAAAAGAATAAGTAAGTAACTAACACAGAAATAGTTTTTTTACAGCTTTTATTTATAGTAGAATCAGTCAACATTATTTATTTTGAATTTTCGGTACTTGTATAAGTTTTTCATGAAGACAACGCTAAGCTTGATTTTTTTCTTCAAGCTATATTACTGGGAACTTATTTGACTTTTCTATCGTCTAGGTTTTTGTTTGCGGCGGTTCAAGTCATAAATGCAAAGTTTTTTTCCTTCAGCTTTTCTTTTATAATATCTTGCCAGGTTTTTGGCCTTGAACTCTTCTTTATTTTTAAGCCTCTCTCTTCTTCTTCTTTCAGATAACTTCCTTCTTTCAAATTTTTCGTCTCTTGTTAATGGCATTTTGGTCTAAAAAATAATTCATTACAATTTAAGCTAATCCGACACTATTTTTATTATTATTAGGTACTTATAAAATCATTTTAAGTTTGATTTAACCGAATTTACATATAACTAAAGTAAGAAAAAATATTATCACACAATACTATTACAAAACTCAAAGTTATTTCATTTGCATGGCCAATAAATGATTTGCTTGGGTCAAAACTACCACGTAAACCACGCAAATCACGACCACGGAAATCAAAATAAATCCTTTATTCTAAAAATATATAAAAACCCTTTAAGCAAATATACTGTATTTTGAATATAAGTTGCGTTACCTTATATTTGTTCGCTAGAATATTTTATTCAATAAACAAATTCACAGACACAGGAGAAAATTGTACCACGCAAATCAAAGTTTTGAGAAACCATACCCACGAAACGAAGTTCTTACCTTAATTTTTCGGAAACTCAACGCGTCGTCACACAAGCACTCTGCCAGGCCGTCGGAGCGCGACAGTCGCGCCGCGACTAATTGTAACGTGAATTAGGATGACGCAACATTGGGCCGCGAAATTAGAGATGTGCAAGTGAATTTACAATGGTCCACGCAAATCAGTAACTACCCCGGGACAGTTAGATTTTTATTTTTTTACATAATGTAATTCTTTTAGAACTATGATCTAATTTTTCATAGCATTGTCAACTTCTTAGGACTTAATGTTTTTTTTGGTAAGCATGTACCGTTTAGTTTAAAATATATAAATTACTAAGTGACCAGATCGGGGTTTAGGACACTCCACGAAAATCAAAGAATGGGGGTGTTTTATTTTTTTATGATATTAAATATATAGAAAATTGAATAATAATCAATAACCCAGATAAAAGAGGATTGAAGGTTTGCCCGAAAAAAAAAGTGGCTTGCTAACTTTTAGATTTCTATTTTTTTAAGGCGATGCCGCTTAAAAAACGTGTCTCGAAGAATGACCCAAACCTCATTTAACCCATTCATAGCAAAAGCCAGAGGCGTTTAGCTAACTTTCAAATCAGTCTAAAGTCAGGCAACGTCGGGAGTTTCCTTAAGGGCATCGAGCCCAAATCAAAACCCGTCATGGTCCGACCCTTCAGAATTAAACCCTAACGAGCCAAATTATATTGAAGTGTACCTTAAACTTGAGCCACAAAATACGTATGTACCTAACTAGAAAGCATATTGCGTAACTCTTACTAAAATCATAACAAGTACATACAAGCGTACTGGACACAACACAACGTTTATAATATTCTAATAGGGTGCACCAAAGTTCACCTAAATTTTCAACTCCGATAATTGGAAATCCGAAAATTTTCTTCCTAACATTTTTTATCTTAACAATCACAATTCCTAACTACTCTGGCTCTAAAGTTCATTATTCCGAAGCAATAAACATCTATTATACTTTTATTTGTTTTCCTATATTTTCTCAACATAACCATCTTTGACACTATTATTCAAAGTCATATCTTTTTTGTTCAGATTTCTTTTTATTCATTATAATCAGTATTATATACATTAATTTTGCGTAAGTTTATTTTCACATAACATGTATAACATATAAGAATAATAGTACCATGGTACAAATACACAATAGAACAATGGTCAGGTGCCAGAACCGAATCGTTCCTATAGTTATTGGTTTAGGTACGGTTAAAACTGCGGTATAAACTCCCAGGCCATAAACATAACCGTAAATGAGTGTTTTATGAATTTCGGTTGGAGTGTAGCCTTGGGGGCGATGCGGCGCGAGAACTTAGAAAAATTTAGCCAAAAAAGTTTTATGTTTGCAAATCGTTTATTTTCTCGATTCTATCGTATAAAACACTTAAATATAAGGCTAAAAGTGTCTTGGTAAAAGTGTCATATATTTTTTATTACACTTGGTAAATGTCTTTTTTTAACATAGGTATAGTAACAGACAACAAGTCAAGCTTGATTACAATAAACAGATCAATACAATAGTTTTAGACTTGATGTCTAATTATAACTATACACATCATTCATTAATTATAAAACATCTGTAAGAATAAACGTGAATACATGCAAAATAGTTCAAGTTAAGTTAAACAAAAGAGAAAAAAAAATATGATGAGAATTTATATAATGCTTGGGTTACCTACAATCTTAAATTTCAGAATTACAGCTCAGATATATTTTCTTTTAATATAGAGCATTTAAACACATACAAGCTGTCGTGAAAAATATCAAATTCTAAACAAATAGAGTTCACAATACTGTCATGTTACTTGGCTCCTTTATATTTTTCGTTTAAATTATATTGCAGAAGCGAAGGAGTGACGGGGCATACATATCATACATCCCGTCGCTCCTTCGCTCCTTTCGCTGAGAAAATCGAACAGCCAAGACACTGTCACGATTCTTCAATTGATTAAGGTTTTATTTTTACGGTGAAGCTAAGCGAGATCCCGGGAGTGGAAGCTCTGCGTGGGCTTGACGGAGGCCTGCGCTGCCTGCGCAGGATACGTCCAAAGGTGCGGGTGCGAGGGACAGTTCTTCTGTCCCTTCGTTTTGGTTATGTAGTTTTCAAACTGAAAATTTGAAAAATGTATAACTGTTTATTCAGATCTAGTAAAACTGCAAATAAATACATATTATGTGATTGTATTTGTTCTTTACTTAGTTATAATGAATAAGTATTCACTTTATTTATTACACAATTAGGTACTTATTGTACTAACTCCTAATTCTCATAACCTTAATAATCATTTCAGTAAAGTATTCTCAATTACTTTATAGGTAATAATATTTTTATTCTCATTCCCAATAATAACACAGTGTCTTTATACTGTGGTAATAAGGTGTATTGCTAGGGGTGGACAATATCACGGTAATATAATCTAACAGTATTGTAACTCGGCCGTCTTCGTGAGTTATATACCTACCAGACGCGCCGCATGCGAGCTGCGGCACGATAGCGGCTGCGGGTACTGTAGGCACAGTCCGCCCAGTCTAATGGGTACTGTGCTCGAGGCGCGTAGGTATAACTCGAGTTTCGTGCGTTTGTATGGAGTTACAATACTGTTGATATTATTACCGTGACAATATTTGCGGTGGGTGAAATATATTATAATTTTTAATGTTCTTGCTGTAAAACCTTATTTGGCACGAGTTGAGTCATCCAATTAATCTATTTCCGTATAAACCTTATTCCCTTCTAGCATATAGATAGATGAAAGTACCGAAAAGAATGGAGTTTCTTATTATAAAGGGGAATGCCCATTTGAGGCCCGCAGTGGACAGCAAACTAGAAAAAATATACTATATGCATAAATTGTGCCAAAATAAAATATGAATTTACTTTATTTCAAATATGCGCCACAATAATCTACAAGAATTCCTAAAAAAAAGTAACATCATTGATAAAGTCAAGAACATGTTTGGTTTTGACAATGCTCCTTGGGTTTTGACGCCGGCAAAATATTGCCAGCTTCAAA
The DNA here is from genome assembly GCA_944739405.2 of Euclidia mi. Taxonomy (NCBI): domain Eukaryota; kingdom Metazoa; phylum Arthropoda; class Insecta; order Lepidoptera; family Erebidae; genus Euclidia; species Euclidia mi. Next base: position 74,121,042 of record OX123184.2, on the reverse strand, counting down.
ATCTTGTTAAAATTATAATCGATAATCAATCGATTTAAATCGATTTATAAATAAATAAAATAACTTTAACGACAATTTCACTAGACTTTAATGGTATTGCAATATAAAAACAAATAAAAGATAGCATAATTGAAAATAAAGTATAAAGTAAAATTAAGTGGTAAGAAGATAAAATTAATCAAGTATCGATTATTACATGAAAGAGAAATCGATAAATCAATTTAATGTTAGAATTTTCTTCATTATACTGACAACACTGAATTGCATCTGACACTTTAGTTGTTGCCACAGGTATCCTATAGTCTGTGCCACAGAGTACATTGGTAGGTATATACGGGGTTGTTGTTTATGCTCAACGTTGATGTTGTTAGGATTTTTCTTCGATTTCTTTTACTACGACCACGACCTCGTTTTGTTATATGGACTTGACTTTTTTCAACGACTTTTGCTATGTTTTACGGATTTTGTTCTCGCTTTCAACGACAACTTTGGCTCTTACATCAAGGATCACGACAGCATTTGATTTTGGATACCGGTCGATAACGTTTTATACAATGACGGAAGAACATTGTGTGAATTGTGGTATATGTCGTAAGGTGTATTTTGTACATTAAATTAAATAATAATTATACTGGCAGAGAGGCAATTGATGGTTATTGTTGCAATTGCATAATAGGAAAACGCACGGTAGGCTTTTGTGCACATATTATGACTGTGCTTTGGTATATAGGTATGATGATGAAGAGAATATGGATATTTAAAATAGCAAATATGTTTTATTTTTGTATCCCAATAAGGCACAAACACCTATTTTATCATAATCAATAATAATAATTAAGCATTTCACAAAGAAAAAGCTTATCTTATAGTCTGACACTTTTCTCATAGGAAATTAACCTTAAAATGTAATATTATTTAAAACATTTTTTAAATAGTGGCGGCAATTTGAATGTATTTTTCAGATATCTGATACTATTAAGAATTTAAAACACATTTTTTTTATAACAATATTTGATGTCCATCTTGGGCCTAGGAGACTATGGAGAGTGGGCATTCCCCTTTGACATAAGTACTCAATAATTAAATCTGTACCATATATTTGCATACTTATGTCATATCCGGTTTCGCGCGTGGATGTCTATCGCTACAAAGACTAACCTTTTGTGCTTTTCTGATGTATCTAAATATATTATAGAAATAATTTATCCAACTGTCGTATTAGATCTGTTTGAACGCACTAAACTCAAAAACTACTGAACGAAGTTTCACTCGCGGAATCCAAGAATAACGCATTCGTTAATAAAAAACTCAAAAGCACAAATTACATGAATTTTATCAACTTCGGCAAAGCTGTTGTGAAATAATGCCTAGTCCAAAGAAGTCATTTATTTTTATTTACATAGTATCTAAGAATTTTTTTCAAAGTTATCAGTCGCATAAAAATAAATTCTGTATAAAAAACACAGGAATTTAATTAAAAACAACGTTCACTTAGAATACACAAACCTGAAGCAAATTGCAATCGTATCATTTAAATGTTTCGCTCGTGTAGTTATCGAAGCTACAAACTGAGAGTGGCATAGTGACAAGACGACCATCTTAATTAACATGACATACACAATACAATTCATCGGAGAAATATGTTTAAAAATTATTTATGTTGCCTTATAATTTAATCGCAGAACAAGGGATAGATGATATAAAATCTAAAGACGCTGATGACTGTAGTCATTTTTTTAAATTTAAAGATTAAGCAGCTGATGGATAATCCTTATACATAGAAAATTACATAAAATTACAGAACTGAAAAATATGTATGTATGTCAAGTAGGTATAAATTAAATTAAAAACCGACCAAGTGCCGGTCGCGCCACGCACGATGTAGGGTTCCGTAGTAGCCCATACCTAATGACCTAAAGATAGAAGGACTTGATCACAATATTCAATTTATCACTTGCAAATGTAAGCTTTAGTTATTCATTATTTATTACTCGTTGATTAGTAAGGCCCAATGAGCCGTTACACTTCTTCAGCTTGGTCACAATGTACTATAATTATGCCAAATTAGCACGTTAGTGCTTATAGTTGCCGCGTAAAACCGCGGAGGGACAGACGGACGGACGAACATGGCGATACTATAAGAGTTTCTTGAAGGTTACTGCGGTACCCTAAAAAGGAAGTAATAACTCGGCATGCAGCAGATCTCAAATATGATTAGCGAAACTCAATCTAAATTACCTTTCAAGCTAGTTTATTAAAAACTTGGCTCTCTTCTTCATACATCTTCGGCCAGCTATTTTCTTTTCATTTTGTCACATTCAATTTATTTACCCAATTATTATATAACATCCAATACCTAAGCCATAAAAATGTTTTGTTAATAGAAACGATTTCCTAATAATACGGGAGCAATATAAACTATTTCATTCCTTTCCTATAGTGTAGTTAGTCGTATATATTGTAAATTAAGCCGCAACGTTACACCTCTTACAAGGCAATTCCACAACTAAAATTGACTTGTAGCCGGAGTAAAGGAGGCTGTTATTTCTCTTTTATTGAAAGCTTTGTCTCACAACAAACACTCGACACCTGAATCGTGCGCCTTGGGAGGGCACTAAGTACAAAGACCTTTTCTATATTACGTTCCTACGTATGGATTACTACTTCTATGCATCACATCTGTATATTTCATAATATAAAATTATTTCGCTGCTGGCTGACTGAAAGACAACGCACAGCCGAAAATATTTGGGGCAAGAAGCTGAATTTGGCATATATGGAACATAAGTTCCTTATGAATGGAAATCCCACCATAATGCACATTAAGATGGGATCAATCGAAATGTCCACGGGATAACTAGCCGTAACACTTCCTGTGATATGTTTCTTATTTCTTGGTTACAGCTGTTACTTTTAGTGGATGTAAAGGTGATGGTTGAATAATGCGCGGATTTTCAGTCCCCCAAAAGCGAGTATTCTGCTTATTGACATGCCCCGAGAGATGGAAATGTGCTTCGTCACTCATAAACAAATTTTGAAGAAAAATTATACTCTTCAAGGTTGAGGTTTATGACGCGCTGGCTGTACTCTAGATGATCCGGTAATCAGTAGGCAGCAGCTGATGAGTCATCTGAGTTTTATACGGAAACATCTTCAATTCTTTGACCAAAATACGTTGCAGAGTCCGCCTGGAGACCCCCAATTGCAATGATGTTACAAAAGTAAAAAGAAGTAGATAAGTTATAGGCGTACCAAATACAGGACGCTAAACATAAGCCAGTTGGCAAGTCTGACATGTGTGTGTGTGACGTTGCGAGCCGGCGTCAAAGTGAAACTGACACATCGTGTCAACCGAAAATAAAATAAATATGGAGTTATCGATGTGTGCGTTAGTGTACCGTTTCTACAGATTGATTACTACGTAGGTAACGTATCTACCTCTTTTTTGTAATATCATTGCCAGATTGCGTAGCACGTCGCCTCGTTGATGTTTCTGGACACTCTTCCACATTTTCGCGCACAGCTTCAATATTTTCGGCTGAACGGCCTGTTCTTGGTCTGCCAGACTTACGTCTATCCAATGTTGAGCCAGTTGCTTCGAGAGGTGTGGCAAAGCGTCGAATAGTGCGGCCAACCGGTGCCGGACGATGGGGAAATCGTTGATGAAATTCACGTTGTGTTTTTATCACTGATGAATGACTCCGTAAAAACATTGACACGATTATTCTACGTTCTTGCAGAGTAAAGCGGTCTATGATTATTTTTAGTGAACATTTACAAATGTAAATGTTAGTAGTAATCAATCAATGTAGTAATCAAATGATTACTACAAAACTTTCAATATCAGAATGACAGGAGATGTCATAAAAATATAAGGAATTTCTATAGGGTCATTCATTACTTTTGCGCCACCCTGTATTTCCAATGAGTACACTTGAGTAGGGTGGGTGTGGCAACAGTGAACCAGATGGACACAATGAACCACTATATCTAGTCAGGATATGCGACGTTGCCACGTTGTTCAATTCACATGGAAGGACGTGCCCCGCACACCAATACGTTGACTACGTTGTTCTTAGTTACCGGCAAGAAGCCGTAGTAAACGCACGCGCATTAGTGTGTTTCGAAGGGGGAAAAACCAACAATAAACACGTGAGTATCTTTTCTTTTTCACAGTTTTTGTACTGCATTCAACTGTATGTTTGTTAGTTTAATGCTTATAATGGTTTATTACGCTTTTCTTAGTGGGTCTATTTCACTTGTTGGATACTTATATTAGTACCTACATAACCTAAAATAAAAATATATCTGGGGTGGTGCACAATATTGGATCAATTGCTAAGTGTACACAGTGAACCATGGTTCACTGTGTACAGCTTTGTTTATGATATGAGCGGTAAAGTGGTATGGTGATGTAATATGTAAATTAACGATAATCTATATATATAAAATCGTTGCGTTATTGACTGACTGACAGACAAGCTACAGCCAAAACTACTTACCGCAAGAAGCTGAAATTTATCATGTATATTCCTTGGGGACCATAGGGGTGCACTAAGACGGGATTTCCCGAAATTCCCACGGGATCGGTCAAAACGGGAAATTCGAAAATATATGCGTGCGAAGCCGCTGGCGTCGACTAGTTTTAATATAAAATTGTTGTTATAGGATGGGCAGATACACACTGGGTAGGGAAGCGCGACAGAAAAGTTTACACACTTCTGAACAAATCAAAAAAGGTATTGAGTTGCACCATCTAGGCAGGTCAATCCGTGATCGTATCAGACATTCAGCAATCAAATGTCTGATATTATATAGTCGGCTTTCATTTCCAAAAGATGGATGATGACACATAACTTCTTTGAGTTTGGCAAAGAATGTTTCAATATTTTCTTTGTTAAAAGATGTGGCTCTTGCCAATGAACAAGCTTCTGTTTTTTATTGACAAATCTGTATGTCTTTCTAAAACCTTTTAGCCTTTTTTTAAAAAAAAGAAAGGTAAGCAACCTGAACTTCTTGAGCAGCTTTACGGATTGACCTGCCTAGATGGTGCAACTCAATACCTTTTTTGATTTGTTCAGAAGTGTGTAAACCTTTCTGTCGCGCTTCCCTACCCAGTGTGTATCTGCCCATCCTATAATAACAATTTTATATTAATATTATCGTTAATTTACATATTACATCACCATACCACTTTACCGCTCATATCATAAACAAAGCTGTACACAGTGAACCATGGTTCACTGTGTACACTTAGCAATTGATCCAATATTGTGCACCACCCCAGATATATTTTTATTTTAGGTTATGTAGGTACTAATATAAGTATCCAACAAGTGAAATAGACCCACTAAGAAAAGCGTAATAAACCATTATAAGCATTAAACTAACAAACATACAGTTGAATGCAGTACAAAAACTGTGAAAAAGAAAAGATACTCACGTGTTTATTGTTGGTTTTTTCTCCTTCGAAACACACTAATGCGCGTGCGTTTACTACGGCTTCTTGCCGGTAACTAAGAACAACGTAGTCAACGTATTGGTGTGCGGGGCGCGTCCTTCCATGTGAATTGCACAACGTAGCAACGTCGCATATCCTGACTAGATATAGTGGTTCATTGTGTCCATCTGGTTCACTGTTGCCACACCCACCCTACTCAAGTGTACTCATTGGAAATACAGGGTGGCGCAAAAGTAATGAATGACCCTATAGAAATTCCTTATATTTTTATGACATCTCCTGTCATTCTGATATTGAAAGTTTTGTAGTAATCAAATGTAAATGTTCACTAAAAATAATCATAGACCGCTTTACTCTGCAAGAACGTAGAATAATCGTGTCAATGTTTTTACGGAGTCATTCATCAGTGATAAAAACACAACGTGAATTTCATCAACGATTTCCCCATCGTCCGGCACCGGTTGGCCGCACTATTCGACGCTTTGCCACACCTCTCGAAGCTACTGGCTCAACATTGGATAGACGTAAGTCTGGCAGACCAAGAACAGGCCGTTCAGCCGAAAATATTGAAGCTGTGCGCGAAAATGTGGAAGAGTGTCCAGAAACATCAACGAGGCGACGTGCTACGCAATCTGGCAATGATATTACAAAAAAGAGGTAGATACGTTACCTACGTAGTAATCAATCTGTAGAAACGGTACACTAACGCACACATCGATAACTCCATATTTATTTTATTTTCGGTTGACACGATGTGTCAGTTTCACTTTGACGCCGGCTCGCAACGTCACACACACACACATGTCAGACTTGCCAACTGGCTTATGTTTAGCGTCCTGCATTTGGTACGCCTATAACTTATCTACTTCTTTTTACTTTTGTAACATCATTGCAATTGGGGGTCTCCAGGCGGACTCTGCAGCGTATTTTGGTCAAAGAATTGAAGATGTTTCCGTATAAAACTCAGATGACTCATCAGCTGCTGCCTACTGATCACCGGATCATCTAGAGTACAGCCAGCGCGTCATAAACCTCAACCTTGAAGAGTATAATTTTTCTTCAAAATTTGTTTATGAGTGACGAAGCGCATTTCCATCTCTCGGGGCATGTCAATAAGCAGAATACTCGCTTTTGGGGGACTGAAAATTCGCGCATTATTCAACCATCACCTTTACATCCACTAAAAGTAACAGCTGTAACCAAGAAATAAGAAACATATCACAGGAAGTGTTACGGCTAGTTATCCCGTGGACATTTCGATTGATCCCATCTTAATGTGCATTATGGTGGGATTTCCATTCATAAGACACTTATGTTCCATATATGCCAAATTCAGCTTCTTGCCCCAAATATTTTCGGTTGTGCGTTGTCTTTCAGTCAGCCAGCAGCGAAATAATTTTATATTATGAAATATACAGATGTGATGCATAGAAGTAGTAATCCATACGTAGGAACGTAATATAGAAAAGGTCTTTGTACTTAGTGCCCTCCCAAGGCGCACGATTCAGGTGTCGGGTGTTTGTTGTGAGACAAAGCTTTCAATAAAAGAGAAATAACAGCCTCCTTTACTCCGGCTACAAGTCAATTTTAGTTGTGGAATTGCCTTGTAAGAGGTGTAACGTTGCGGCTTAATTTACAATATATACGACTAACTACACTATAGGAAAGGAATGAAATAGTTTATATTGCTCCCGTATTATTAGGAAATCGTTTCTATTAACAAAACATTTTTATGGCTTAGGTATTGGATGTTATATAATAATTGGGTAAATAAATTGAATGTGACAAAATGAAAAGAAAATAGCTGGCCGAAGATGTATGAAGAAGAGAGCCAAGTTTTTAATAAACTAGCTTGAAAGGTAATTTAGATTGAGTTTCGCTAATCATATTTGAGATCTGCTGCATGCCGAGTTATTACTTCCTTTTTAGGGTACCGCAGTAACCTTCAAGAAACTCTTATAGTATCGCCATGTTCGTCCGTCCGTCTGTCCCTCCGCGGTTTTACGCGGCAACTATAAGCACTAACGTGCTAATTTGGCATAATTATAGTACATTGTGACCAAGCTGAAGAAGTGTAACGGCTCATTGGGCCTTACTAATCAACGAGTAATAAATAATGAATAACTAAAGCTTACATTTGCAAGTGATAAATTGAATATTGTGATCAAGTCCTTCTATCTTTAGGTCATTAGGTAAGGGCTACTACGGAACCCTACATCGTGCGTGGCGCGACCGGCACTTGGTCGGTTTTTAATTTAATTTATACCTACTTGACATACATACATATTTTTCAGTTCTGTAATTTTATGTAATTTTCTATGTATAAGGATTATCCATCAGCTGCTTAATCTTTAAATTTAAAAAAATGACTACAGTCATCAGCGTCTTTAGATTTTATATCATCTATCCCTTGTTCTGCGATTAAATTATAAGGCAACATAAATAATTTTTAAACATATTTCTCCGATGAATTGTATTGTGTATGTCATGTTAATTAAGATGGTCGTCTTGTCACTATGCCACTCTCAGTTTGTAGCTTCGATAACTACACGAGCGAAACATTTAAATGATACGATTGCAATTTGCTTCGGGTTTGTGTATTCTAAGTGAACGTTGTTTTTAATTAAATGCCTGTGTTTTTTATACAGAATTTATTTTTATGCGACTGATAACTTTGAAAAAAATACTTAGATACTATGTAAATAAAAATAAATGACTTCTTTGGACTAGGCATTATTTCACAACAGCTTTGCCGAAGTTGATAACATTCATGTAATTTGTGCTTTTGAGTTTTTTATTAACGAATGCGTTATTCTTGGATTCCGCGAGTGAAACTTCGTTCAGTAGTTTTTGAGTTTAGTGCGTTCAAATTTTGTTTGCAAGCACTATCTTTTAATAAAGAATCGTAATATTCTATATTATCAATTAACTGTTTCGTATTCGTCTCTTTATTGGTCATTACAGGTAAGAGATTCAAAGCGGTCTTTAAATCAAACGAAGACATTTTGGTAGTCGACTCGGTTTTATCACTGTGACAAAATAAGAAAATTTCGTCACGTAAAGCTAAAAATAAATGACAATAATTTTCTATAAGTAAAATATCTTGCTCCTTATAATATTTCTTACCTAATTTATCTTTAAAATAATTAGCTAAGACTCATATCTCTCATAAATTACACTAACTTCCTTTAATTTATTTTGTATTAAACTTACTTTTTCGGTCCTTCTTTGCGGTCCTAGCTTGATTAAATATACTCTTATTTTCTTTAAATCTTCATATAGTGGCACAACATCATCCATACCTTGCCACCATATTGTAGAAATCAGTAATAGAAATAATTGTTTGCCTGTAATTCATTGCAAAACATTAGCATACATATTTATTTATCTTAAACAACGCAATAAACTATAAGTGTTCAAAGTTCATCCTGCATGTTAGGTACACTTGCCGAATATGGTATGTCACTGCATTATGTAAGGTTCATGGTCACGCGAAGCGATGCATGTTCTTATAAAGATTATGATAGACGTATTACGATTGATTAATTATGAATATGTATGTTTAAACACTTCATTGTATATTACAAGAATACGCACATATGCTTTTTTTTTGTTTAACGCATACCAATATTTATTTACCGCACTATACGCTTTTTTAATAATTTTATTTATTGCACTATAAGCACTTTTTATATTTTATTTGTCGCACTTTTTGTATTTTCATTTACCGCATAGTTGCTTATGCATCGGGGTAGATTTTCGGCGCATCTCCAGGCCCCGACTGTAGCTGGTGTCGAAACAGCGATCTCCGAATAGCCGTCCGATTTATTTCCTTACTTATCTATTTATTATTATTATTTAAGGAATTTTTGAGGTTTTAGGTCGCATACGTACCTAGCTATGACCTCGATCGGTTATAATCTGGCCTCACAAAAATACTTAAACACTTTTATTTTTATAATCATAAGAATTAAGAGTCTTAACGACTGCTCTGTTGTCTGTTAATCTCGTGATAATATATGCAGCTGCAGTGTTGTGAATTGCCGGTTTCAAATCATTGGTCGGCTTTTGGTCGCAGCGAAACCGATAAGTACCTACCTATCTAAAAGGCTTTTATTTAAATTAAACCTAACACAATAAAAATATATTACTTATACTTAGGTATGTCTCGCACTTATCAGTGCACCGGCAGTCAACGAAATAATGCTGGTAAGAATGACATGTCTATTGATCGTTGTGCTAAATATTTATGACTATTTCGAGAATAAAAAAAATGCTAGCTAACACATGTGCCGACGGCCACCTGGTGCGAACAGCGAAGTCCGTGGTGTCACCCAAAGCGTATTGTCGCGCTATGTCACTGCAGACGAGTCCAAAGTGATCAGAAATAAATGAATAGAACCTCCTATCCCCCCTACTATATAACATTCCCAAGGAGGGTTGGCGTCAGGCAGGCGGCCGGCTGGTAAAATACATGCCAAAACCGTTTGCAGTATGGCCACGTATGCTAATGAGTGCGATAGGATTAGGGCGTTCCCCGCAGGCGACGCGCAGGGGCAGCACCGGGCACCTGCGAGAAGTTTGCAAGAGTTGTTGCACTACTCCGGGCGAGTGCAACGTAAGAAGCGAGCCTGTGACGTAAGGGTGAGGTATGCAAGTTGGAACATAGGTACGATGTCTGGAAGAGTGAGAGAGTTAGCTGGTGATTTGGAAAGAAGACGAATAAATGTGGCATGTCTGCAGGAAATAAGATGGAAGGGTACGAAAACTAGGGAGATCGAAGAAGGATACTTACAAGTTTTACGTGGTCCAGTGGATAGCGTATGCGACTGCTGATCGGAGGTCCCGGGTTCGATTCCCGGGTTGGGCAAAAGTGTTACTGGGTTTTTCCGAATTCTCAGCAGCAGCACGGAGTCTAGTGATGTGCCCGGCAACGGCAATAGGCTCGCCCCCTATTACGTGGGACCTAAAATTTATGGCGAAATGTGAGTGTAATATTGCACCTCTGCCTACCCCTTCGGGGATACAGGGGATACATGAGTCTAAAAAAAAAAAAGTTTTATTATTGTGGAAGTGATGAAAAAAGAAATGGTGTGGGAATTGGGTTAGACGAAAATCTGAAAGATTGCGTGACTAAAGTCCGTGCCACGTGAACATAGACGTACTGGAACGTTAGGGTGCTTGTACACGGCGCATGTAGCTTGAGCATGTTGAGGCACTTGCGCGGGTTACATGCACCGTAAATATATCGTTTAAAGCAATGTGCGGGTCCAGCGACTCGAGCATGTACCAAAGCGAGCCACCCGCGCAAGTAATTCGCGTGCTCTGCGACGCGCGCGGGTCACTCGCGCATGTTATCTGTTAAAATTACATTTTTAACATATGATTTTAAAATAATTTTCGTTCGTCGAGACATTTGACGCGATTCAAGTCATAAAGCTACCGCGCGAATAGCATGCACATGTAGCTCTTGACCACGAACAAATAATTTGTACATAGGCTACTTGCGCAAGCTGTACGCTTGCGCAAGTAGCCCGCGTCTTTACTTGCTCCAGTTATTTGAACCATGTACAAGTACAAGCGAGTAACTTGATCAAGAAGCTTGCGCATATTACCCACGCGTGTAACCCGCACCTTTACTTGCTCCAGCTACATGCACCGTGTAGAAGCACCCTTAGTCCATTGCAAAGTTACATTTTTGAACTTAGCGGGAATTTATCAAAGTCTAGTGTCAGTTTATGAAAATAGTTCCAGAAAATTTGACCACTTAAAAACTAAATTATTTTCGTAAAGATAGAACATTTTTGGACACCTCAGGAAATCATAGATATATAAAAAAATACACATTCGAATACATAGTAGCATATTGAGAATTGAAAAAAAAAACGACTGTTTAAAAAGAATAAGAGTTTACTAAAGCATAAAATCTAAAACACAACTGTTTGAAAAAAGAAAAGGTTGTGAAGCCCTGCACGTGTGTTTATAAAAAGTCTATCTTCTAGTTGCACCAACTATAGTGTAAATAGAATTAATGACAGATTGATTGCTGTGAAAGTGATGTGGCAAGATATTATGCTGAATCTGATATGTGTGTATGCCCCTCAGGTAGGGTGTGATGATTGTTAGAAAGATATGTTTTGGATGGATTTCGATAGCATGATGACGGATATACCGGAGAATGAAGAGATAATTGTGAGAGGAGATTTTAATGGACATGCGGGGCGAACAAGTGGAGAGTATGAAAGAGTACAATGAGCTTGGGGATTCGGCAGCCGAAATTGTGAAGGAGAAGCAATTCTTCAAGCTGCTGCCGCTTTTGACTTAGCAGTTGTAAATACTTGGTTTGAAAAAAAGAGCTACATCTTATAACATATAACAGCGGCCATGATCTATATTGGTTATTTCATACTAAGGCATAATCGACTCAACTGGGTCAAAGTCTGTAAAGTGGTACCGGAAGAAGATTTAGTCTCCCAGCATAGGCTCCTGATTGTCAAACTTAAGACTCTAGTAAGCTCTCAAAGAACCAAACGGCAACAGCGTCCAAAATTAAGATGGTATATTTTAGAGAAGAATGAATGTGTAGAAAAATTGTGAGAGAGAATGGTAGATAAAATGTTAGAAATGGGCGATGTGAATGATAGCAGTGTCAATGAGTGCTGGAATGAGATAAGTAAATGTATAAAATGTGTGGCAAAGGATGTTTTAGGAGAGTCGAAAGGGTCGAAAGTATGAAAGATAAGGTCCTTGGTGGAGGACTAAAGAGAAACAGAATGCGCTTAAGGAAAAGAAAGCAAGGTTTAAGGAATGGCAGCTGATCGAAGGAAGAAATTAATCTTTGGAAGAAAGTAAGAAGAAGGAATATGAATAATGAAACGATGAATGCAGAAAAGAGCCAAAAAGGCCGTAGCCATTGCTAGATCCAAAGACCTAGACCACTTGTACGGGTTGTTTTAAAAACCCAATGGTCATAAATATTTATACAGCATGGCTAAAGATAGAGAGTGAAAGGCGAAGGATGTATCCCATTTAAGTGCATGAAGGACGAAACAGGAGCGATTCTTGTCGATGATGATAGAATTAATGAAAAATGGAGGACATACTTTGAGAACTAAATAAATGAAGAGAACGATTGGAGCGGAAAATTCGAGAATGAGGTGAAAAATATTGGTTTAGGGAAGGAAATAAGTAAGGATGGGGTAAAAAAGCTGTTAGTGGATTGAAGAATGGGAAAGCGTTAGGACCAGATGGAATACCAGTAGAAGCATGGAAAGCGTTAGGAGATGATGGATGGGCGTGGCTGACTTTATTCTTCAATAAGCTGTTGCATGAAGAGACCATGCCCGAGGATCGGTGCAACAGTTACCTGGTGCCCCTTTAAAAAAAATAAGGGGGATGTCCAAGAATTTAACAATTATCGAGGAATAAAGTTAATGCCTCATAGTATTAAAGTATGGGAGAGAGTAATTGAGCGACGCCTGCAAGACGAGAGTGAAAATAATTCGAATACGAAACCAATTCGGTTTTATGCCTGGTCGAGGTACAGTGGATGTCATTTTTTGCACTTCGCCAAATGTGCGAAAAATACACATGGTATTCTTCGACCTTGAAAAGGCATATGACCGAGTGCCTCCTGAAGTCTTGTGAAGAAAGGAGAAAGGAGTGCCTGGAAAATACCTGACGTTGATTCATGCCTTGTACGATGAATGCCATCGCAAGTCCAATAAGCAGTTGGTATCACAGCCAGATTCGATGTGGACGTAGGTTTGCACCAAGCGTTACCTGTTAATTATGGATGCTATATCATCGGACATACAGGAAGAGGCACCCTGGTGCATGCTGTTTGCCGATGACATTGTTCTGGTAGCAGAGAGTGGACAGGAGGTGCAGAGCAAGCTGGAGGAGTGGCGACAGAGACTGGAGAATGTAGGCCTGAGAATCAGCAGAACCAAAACAGAATATAATTATGTTCTGTGATTTTGGCGGTCTCTTAAGCCCCAGTATGCTCCGATTTTCGCTATCTAGGTTCACTCCTGCAAGATGACGGAGAAATTGATCGGGCTGTAAGGCAACGAATCAACGCAGGATGGATGAAATGGCGACAGGTCTCAGGCACAATATGCGATCACAAAATGCCTTTAAAACGTCACACGGGAGGACCGCATTAGAAACTCCCGCATCTGTGGCTGCCTTCATGTCCGTGACATTGCGAACAAACTGCAAGAGTGTCACTTACTTACTTTGGTACGGGCATGTTTTACGACAACCGGCAACTCGCAACCCGCATGTGATATGGGGAAACAAATTAATATCACTTGCAAAGGAGAATGCCGGAACCTGTACCAAGTGCTTTAAAAAAAATGATATACCGTAAATACTTTGACAAATTTTGAATGCCATTACTAAATTATGAAACATTATTAAATCCACGTTTACGAAATATTATAAAAAAGTAGAACTAAGATCAACAACTTCCGAATGCATACATTGCCAGCACACAAAAAAAGTCGATGCCGAGCGACAAAAAATCGATTGTAATAATATTCTCAACATTAACGATTGCTTACACGATTAAATGATTTTGTATTCAATATAAGGTACTATGATAGTGAATTAAAAACACTGTTCTGTGTGATTTTATTAAATATAAATACATATTTGGCTACTTAACTTGATTTCAGTCTTTGGTTAAGCAATTTATTTATTAATCGATTGTTTATAGGTGATATCGATTTTAGATATAATTGAATCGAGATCTTGCAGGGTAACATTTGATAACTTGAGCAACTGTCAAAAGTGTCAAATGTCAACCCTACACAACGTCGCCTACACATCGATCGTGTTTGTTTGTGTTATTATTTTGTTTTTATCCGTTGAGTTGAGGTTTGTTCCTCTGGGTCGAAACATACGTTTCTTTTAACTTGTAACATCATTCACTTATTGAAATCGTTATAAACAATTAGAAATCAAGGACAAATTCCTTCTTTTGCAATATTTGTGGCGGATTTTTTAAATATGGTTATGTGAAAATCTCAGAACTGCGGATTCGAAAACAAAAACGCTTCATGCCTACGGTAATATTAAACAATAAGCTGGCTAAAATGTTCATTTCATAAAAAAGCAAACGGTACAGGCTTCCATACAAGAACCGGCATTCTCCTTTTGACCCTGAAATTCAATATTGTACCAATTGTTACGATTTTTTTTTACTGCGGCACCATTCCTGGGAAATTACTGGTTCAGGAGATGTTGAGGCTCAAAGTTACCATACATTTTTTCTAATTAGGTACAAAATCGATGCATTTACCCCGCCGATTTGTTCTATAGATGTCCCATGCACCCATGGATAAGCAGGTATTTCGAGCATTGCATGCGCGCACTTTTTTAAATGCGACGTAAAAATATGTCTACTTACTTAAAAAAAAATCGCTTCCCAGGTATTATTATTGTTTAGTATGACTTGGCATGATGTCCAAAACGAGTACACTTAGTGTCTAAACACACTATACTGAACTTACGCGACCAAAGTTCGGCATGATTGCGCCTGCAATGCTATTTGAATTACTGACGACACACTATATCGAAATTACTTTGCGTTATAGCGTAGGTACAGCGTAACTTCGGTCGGGCGTAACCGCGTAAGTTTGGTTTATACATATTATACCCGACCGAAGTTCGGTTCGATTGCCGACGAAGATACTATAGTAGAAGAGCAATCATTATACGCGACTGAAGTTCGGTTCGATAGCCGACGAAGATACTACGTGACACAAAGTTGCGCAACGGAATTCCGAACGCGTAAGTTCGGCACTTGGGGTGTCATATCAGCCGAATACGTCGGAACGTAAATTCGGTCGTGGAACTTCGGTCGTGTAAGTTCGGCATAGTGTGTTTTCATTACCAGCGATTCAGTACATGATACTGAGGCACTTGGCTGTCGAATTTATGACGAAAGACAACAGCGATATCTGTATAAAAAATTGTATATTAGTAAAATTTTACCGCCGGTTAAAATTGATTGACAACCCGGTCATTGTAAACGCTTTATGGGCTCCCATTGGTTGTCTCTATCTGTAAAGCGTTCCAATGGGTTCCCATTGGTTGTCTCTACCTCTTGACGCTCTTGACGCAAACATTTGGTATTGCATTGCATTTGTCAGAGGACGCAATTTTATTTTTCAGATTTAATTATATAGGGGTGGTTAACCTCCAAACTTCAAAGATGTACACAAGTTTCTTATCTCTCAGTGGTCATCTTGGAAAGATTGCAGGTTCTTATTTATCTGGTAAACTATTGATCACACAGAGAATTTTTAAAAGCATTATTCGTCGCAAAAATTTCATACAACATTGGTTCTGATACTTTTTGTCCACAGATTACAAGAATTTTTGTCGTAAAACCAAAAATAGAAAAGTTTGTCTTTGTAATCGCACTAACTAATAAAGCAATACTGCCGGAAAGCAGTACTTTCTAGATGAAAGCTTAGATAACAAGAGACCTCTGCCTGCCTCTTAAAATAAAATAACCGTGAGGATAAAACATAAATTACAAGTCAAATGACGTTATTAAAAATTTATGCTAACCCTAACTACCGCAACTCACAATAATTACACGAAGCACCGTCAATTAAACCAATTTCGTATCATTGGATCATTTTGTCATCATCGAACGTACATCGGCCGCATATTCTAGAAAACCCAGTGACACCATGGAGCCCGTTACCTACCACCCGAGTAAAACAACAAACTTCTTCTACAAAATCAACTTAATAGTTTACTTATTCGGCTTCCCTAATTTTTTGATAGAAGACTTGAAATTCTCCAAACGTTTTATCTATCTGTACGATTGTTTCTCGTTCTTCAATAATGCTTTGATCATAATGTTTATTATTTTCGAATTAGGTGGATTATACACTCAACCTAATTTATCTGAAAATCAACGTTTTAATCTGTGGATGTTTTGCATTTCACATCCAATCTTCTGCTTCTATCATTTAATGATGATTTACCATAAGAAGAAGGTAAGGCAGGTGTTGTACAGTCTGACGGTAGCTCTGAAGGCAGTTTACAATGACCCTGAAGTGGAGAAGCAGTTGTTAACAAATACTATGACTTATTTAGCCGCTTTTCTGTCTAGTTGTATGCTTTCAATGGTTATGCATACATCTGTCGCGTGCATGGATGTGATGCGGAATAGTAAGTTTCTTTTTTATATTCATATTTTGGAATATGCAGCATGATTTGTACGGCATCGTTGAACACCGTTGTAAAAATAAAGTTTAAGACTGAGGCCTGTTGTGTGTGAATGCCCGAAACCCCTGTACAATATTTTTCATGGTGTCAACTAATAAAAAGTTATTGCGTTTAAGATTGATAGATAGGTATGTACCTTTGATTCTTAGCACTTTTCAGATTCAACTTTCACCACAATAATAACAGCATACCCTGACGTGCAAGACCGATCCACTCTAGCAAACTTCGTTCGGGTACTCATTTACATTTTCTGGTGGATATTCATATCCAGAGCCTTCGCACTGTATATTCTGGTGATACCTCTAGCCACCTGTCTTAGTCATCAGTATAAAAACCTGCAGAGTTATTTCTACAGTCTCAATGAAATATTCGATAGAGAAGATTTGAGCCCGAAGGAGATGGAGGACCTATACGAAAAACAGTTCAAAGTTGGAATTAAGTTTCATTCGGATACTCTTCGGTAAATAAAATTATTTTTACAATTTTATCTTCATCAATGTATTGTTCAGACTTGGCAACTTGGCAAAGTTTTTCAACTAATTTCACACTATTTTATGTATTCCTAATTCTGTGATAATATATGTATATGTATACGTGTACTAGCAGGACCGCAGATGTCGTCCTGCAAATCATATTTGGTAATATACCGACCACAGGACCACCGAGTCTAATTGTGTTTTGAGCCCATATAGTGGCCCATTGAAATATGCACACAAATTTTCATTAAAATTGGTCCGGACTCCGGCCGTCTTGAATTTTAAGATAAACTATAAATATATATACATTTGTTTTAGTTGCACACGAGATATTCAAACGGTCTGCAGTGGAGTGTTTAGTGGACAAATCATCTATAATGTATTATTGGTCGTCGTACTTATGGCTCAAATGGTGGTAAGTATAGCAATATGATTAAATAATAATAAATAACTTTATTGACATTCATTTCGTTTACAAAAATTTCATATTAGTTATTTAATTGCTATTATTTATGAATGGTATCATCATATAATCACTCGGACGATACTCTTGCAATCGGACGTGTTTTTATATCTCTCAAGTTTTTATTCGTAAATCAGTGTAAAAAGTTCATGTGAAGCTTCGTAACTTACACCACAGTGTGCGCAAAGTGACGATCTTTGTACTGAGCAACCTCGGAAAGTGCAGTGTTATAAAAGAACTAACTATATTTAGCAAATATTTGGATGTGGACAAACCGTATTCGTTACAATTTGTGTAAACATCGACGACCTGAGGCTAAAGCACGAAATATTTACGAATTTGTTAAGTATATGTATCGAGTCCTCCATGACAGAACCATAGCAGGCAGCACCAACCAATTTTGACATCTATCGTATCGTTTACTCTTTGTTTACTCACAGAAGAATAACGTTTACTCGATGACTTTATATAGTAACGTAGGTACATAGAGATGTGGCCATGTGAGCTAAATGACCGCCTTATTGAATGAATGGTACGTCCCAAACTAGGTGAAATGGTTAATATTTATAAAATTTATATTGTAAAAAGTCTTTTGTAGAAAACAAAAAAAATATTTTACGGTTTCTGAATGTCCTTTCTTGTCATTGTCAGATGACGGACTTGTGTCATTAAATAAAAATCTAGTAAATCAAAATACGAGTAATGAAATCATTGGCACATTGTTATAAAAAGAACTAGCTGACCCAGCGAACTCCGTATCGCCTTTTTAAGAGTTTTATTTAATTCCCTTTTTCCAAGCCCCTTTTCCTAACTTACCATTGACTTAGCGCCTAATCTCTTATCATTTCAGAGTTTATAAATGATGAACAAACAAACATAGATTTTTATATAATATCGAATTCCCCATTCCTTAAAATATCAGAGACGATACCCATATCGACTTTAAAAAAAAAACCCATCCGCCATCTTTGATTTCCTATCCGCTATCTTTGATCACGAAATAGATGTTGCATTTGGATTCACCATCCCTTAAATCATCAGAGACGATACCCATATTGATTTAAAAAAAAAAACCCATCCGCCATCTTTGAACACGAAATAGATGGTGTTTTTGAATTCCCCATGCCTTAAAATATCGGAGACGATACCCATATCGACTTTAAAAAATACCCGTCCGCCATCTTTCATTTCCTATCCACCATCTTTGATCACGAAATAGATGTTGTATTTGGAATCTCCATCCCTTAAATCATCATAGACGATACCCATATTGATTTTGAAAATTTTTCCCATCCGCCATCTTTGATTTCCCATCCACCATCTTGAATCACAAAACAGATGTTGTATTTGGATTCCCCATCCCTTTTAACATCGCAGACGATACCAATATTGATTTTTTAAAATTTTCCCATCCGCCATCTTTGATTTCCCATCCGCCATCTAATCAATCACTAAATAGATGTTGTATTTCGATTCCCCACCACTTAAAATATCGAAGGCGATACCCATATTGACTTTTAAAATTTTCTCATCCACCATCTTTGATTTCCCGTCCGCCATCTTTGATCACTAAATAAATTTCATACTATTAATCAGCGTCCCGAAAATCTCGAAAACGATACCCATATAGATTGTATTCTATTCGTTTAGCCTTTTTTTGCCTTTGACCCAACCCTCCCCCTTCTCGTTTGACCATTTTATTATTTTTGTCTGGCCCCTAAAAGTTGTGGCGTAATTTTATATAGCCTATAGCCTTTCGGAATAACTGAGCTATCGTATACAAAAATATTTTTTCAGATCCGACCGGTAGTTCCTGATATTAGCGCGTTCAAACAAACAAACTCTTCCGCTTTATTATATTAGTATAGATAAGATGTAAAAGCAAAATATGGTTATTGTGGGTTATCGTTGGACGATAGACATATACCAAAGCGGACTTTTTTGTAGATCTAATAAGGGGGTACAATCCTACCATACATTGTTTTGTTATAACTCAAAAGGTTTTGGCAGCGTTTTCTCGGAAAGCTCCCGATCGGCTTTTTTTCCGGCGCGTTGAACTAATATCGTCGTAATATCGTCAGTTTGCACAAAACCTAAACTTATTATACACTAAAAACCTTCCTCAGGGATCACTCTCGATGTTGTTGAAAACTGTATAAAAAATTGTCCAGTACTTTTCAAGTTTTGAGCGAACAGACAGACAGCCAGACGCGGCAGGGGACTTTGTTTTATAATATGTAGAGATTACTACTATGGAATATGTAGAGATTATTACTATTATGGAAGGTTTTCGTGATACATTATTTTATTATGGTTAAAACTGCGTGAATACTACAATATAATGTGTTCAACTAGAAGTATATAATAATATAAAATAAGTTTACAAGTTTCATTGTTGTTGGAACACCTTAAATGTATGATGTCTAAAGAAGATTTCGGTTATTTGTATCGCTAAGAAGCATGAAGTTTTATACAGAAGCTAATACAGTGAACCAGTGTTATGTATGTACCTACCTGATATTCAAAGCCTATTTTTATAAGATAATAGAGGACGCCAGCAGCTACGCCTGCATTTTTTTTAATTTACCCGTTTTGGCCGATCCCGTGGGAATTTCGGGAAATCCCTTCTTAGTGCACCCCTACGGTCCCCAAGGAACATACATGCCAAATTTCAGCTTCCTGCGCCCAATAGTTTCGGCTGTAGCGTGTCTGTCAGTCAGTCAGTAACGCAAGGATTTTATATATTAAGATTTGCTTGAAAATAAAATAATGGTTTTTGTTGTATTGGTGTTTTTCATTTATGATATATAAGATTAATAGACAGCTATCTTATCACATGTCTTCTGACTTAAGCGTTTGTTTTTATTGATATTCAGTCATATGCGAGAGGGCTAGGTAAGACGCTGATATAAGATTCACAAATTATTTACGGCAGATACTCGTCCGTCACCTAAATTTTATTATTATACTCGCTGTGCCCGCATATTATGGTACCTACTTCAAAATAAGAGGGATTTAAAACAATTTTACAAACCCAATTTTAAGATATAATATGAAAATCCTTCCTAAGTGTTATAAAATGAATCCGCGGTCCAAATTGTATGTTTCTACCTTCAGCAGTATGATTATATGTCAGTCAGGATAAGCTATTTTTGAATTGTAGAGTACCTATTTAATAGAAGAGTAGAGTACGCAGGAGTGTTAAAGGAGTATCTAAAAAACATCCCATGTTCATATTAGAAAATTGATATGATGTCGATGTCGATTGGTACTTTGTTTTTCGTATATAGATAATTTTCACTTATATTTTTACATGCTCGCAACCAAAATATGGTGTTATTTGATACATATTTAAAGTGGCGAAATTTGCGTGTTTACTTCTTTATTGTGTCAATAATCATAGCCTACATTCAAAAGGAACACATCAAATATGAAACATAAATATTCATCGTAAAAAGGCTTAAAACGTATAAATATGATACATTTATATGTTTCGAATCTTTTCTCACCAACAAATTCCAGGTTCAACAACAGCTTAATTAAATTATTAAAAGAAAAGAACCAGCTTCGATTGAATTATAAAAAATAAAAAAAAACCCGCTGGATTCTATTTCGCTCAAATTAATTAGCAGACGTTGTGACTCTTTGGCAAAGGAGTGCTATAATATTTACATGCAAAGTACGGAAGAGGCTATTGTTTCGAATCCCAAGCTATTTTGGAGCTATATTAAAAGCAAACGTGGCGGTGAGAGCGGTACCCAGTCCGTATGACTAATGGAACCGCGTTTGCCTCGAATGGAACGGAGATCTGTAATCTTTTTGCTTTTACTTCTTCCCTGGCATATGGCAATGATCTTTAACCTGCTGACAGTGGCACTGAAAACGTATTACACCTGACAACTGAAACATACCATGATAATTTATCCTCCTTAACACTGGGTGATGACGAAATTTTAAAGAAATTAACCAGTCTTGATCAATCTAACGGTTCTGGCCCTGATGGGATTCGCCCAGTATTTATTGTTAAATGCGTTTCTCGCTTGGTCATTCCTTTAAAAGTTATTTTTGAAGCATCTTTAAGCACTGAAAATTTCCCCACACAATGGAAATTGGCCAAAGTCGTACCCCAATTCAAAAATGGCGACATCAATGTAGTGAACAACTACAAGCCAATATCCATTCTATCTATCTTTGGCAAAGTTCTTGAATCCCTGATTTGTCCGTGCATGCAGCGTTATTTCGCGAGGATCTTACATGAACAGCAACATGAATTTGTCAAATTACGGTCAACATGTACTAATTTGGCTACATAATTATGTTGAAGTGGTGTTCGAAGCTTTAGATCAGGGCTTGCAGATAGACGCTGTATACACGGACTTCAACAAGGCATGTGACAGAGTCTCACACAGACTATTAGTAAATAAGCTAAATATGTATGTCGTGTCAGGTTCGATCTTAAAGTGGTTCCAGTCCTATCTCGACGGCAGGAAATTTTATATCGTAGTGAATGGCTACCAATCGACACTATATAAGATATCATCAGGCGTTCCACAAGGTTCACATCTAGGACCTATCTTATTCAACGTATTTATAAATGACGTCATTCGATGCTTCAAGCATACCACTCCATTCCCTTTTGCAGATGACATCAAGATTGCAAAAACTATTTCTTCATATTCGACCGCCGTAGTCGCCGTAGTCCAGTGGATAGCTAGCGTATGCGACTGCTATTCGGAGGTCTCGGGTCGATTCCCGGGTCGGGCAAAAGTGTTACTGGGTTTTTCCGAATACTCAGTAGCAGCCCGGAGTCTGGTGATGTGCCCGGTAACGGCAATAGGCTCGCCCCCTATTACGCGGGACCTAAAAATTCATGGCGAAATGTGGGTGTAATATTTACACCTCTGCCTACCCCTTCGGGGATACAGGCGTGAGACTAAATAAAATTAAAATAAATTTCTTCATATCTTGATGCCATACTTATGCAGGAAGTTGTTAATAGACTATCTATGTGGTGCTCCCAAAATGGAATTATGCTAAATTGCCAGAAATGTTATCACATTAAGTTTAGCCGTAAAGCGCAAAACACAAACACTTCATATAGTATAAACGGAAGTGTTTTAACAAAAGTAACAGAGATTCGTGATTTGGGTGTCTTATTGGACGGCAAACTAACTTTCATGTGGACAATATTGTAAAAAAAGCTCTCCGTAGCTTGAGATTCGTTCTTCGCAATAGCAAAAAGTTTCGCAAACTACCTATCAACTAAAAAGATGCTCTACTATAGCTTAGTCCGCAGCGTTCTTGATTACTGTAGTGTCGTTTGGAGGCCTCATTATGCGGTTCACTCACTTAGAATTGAACGCGTCCAGAAACGGTTTATATATCATCTGGGTTTTGCAGCTGGGATTAACAAAAAAATAAAGAGCTACAATGAAAAGCTTATATTTTAAAATGATCAGTCTCGAAAAGCGAAGGGATATGTTAGACCAAAGGTTTATACATAAATTATTTACAAATAAAATTGACTGCCCTCTGCTTTTAAATAAGTTCTCCCTCAAAGTACCCCGTAAACCTCCCCGTTACCCCATTACCCCTTTGGCTCCACCATTTCGATGAACTGCATTTGGCGCGAACTCTCCAATTCCACGCTTATGCAGGCTGGTCAATTCGCGAAGCGACTTATGCGACCTTCACGCGGATAGTCTGTCAGTTTTCTCGCAAACTACAAATAACTGTGCAATTGATCGTGCTTGATTTTTAGTCGTTAAACTTTTAAGTGTGTCCATATTTTTGTGGATTTGTTTTTATTTTTATACTAACTTTTGCCCGCGGCTTCGCTCACGTTAAATTCGGGGTAACACAAAACTCCTTCATCGTTCGATAGTAATTTTTATTTTAATTCTGTTCATAGGGACTAATAAGAAATATAACCGCAAGGAGTAAGTATTAAAACATTTCTGTAAACAGTATTTTAGGGTTCCGTAGTCAAAAATGGCTAAACACGAAATCCTTTTAGACGCGCTATGTCTGTCTGTCTATCCGTATATCATAGCCACTTTATGCCGAAATTATTCAGTTTTCACCATGTTACCATTTGAAAATTGGTAGGTAGATGTATTCTGTGAACCGCTTTACGACGTTATAGAAAATAAAAAATATTGAATATTAAGGGGGCTCTTCATACATGGAACTGATGTGGAAAAGTGGGTCGTTAAAAATTACTTTGAGGTTCCTAAAACCATTGTTTCTCAAAGTCAATCGTTTGAAAGATATACGGTTCCAAAGTGGTAAAATGGGTGTGTGTGACCCTCTAACTTTTAAAGTAAAAGAGTGACAAATCAAAAAAAATATATGCTGTAGAATTTATTAGTTTAAATACAATTAAATGCATAAAAACTAACTTTAAGTAATTGGCTATTTACACATATATTAAAACAATAATTCCTATACTTAAATAACTAACAAATAAAAGGCAATACATAAAAAAGTAAAAGCAAAATTTAAAGGGCATCATGGAAATCCTCCACATCGCCATCAATTGGAAGCGTGCCCAGAATGCTGGCAGCATTGCCACGTTGTATGGCAATGCTGATCTTTTGTGCCAAATACAGGCTGTAGATCGTTATAGAAACTTCAAACGAAAATTGGTTTGAACGATATGTAGTCAGCAGTTTTTGATAAAGCACATCTTAAAAACCGCAAATATAGCTTTATCGCTTATACAAATATTATTAATAGTTAGTCGAAGATAATGGCTATAGTAAGTGGATACCTCCACTATGGAACCCTTAATAATGTTTCATCCTAGGTGTGACTTGTAGTCGTTTGCCAACAAAGCAACAAAAATACAAAGCTGCCGCAATAACAGGACTGGAACACCAACGTTCAGTCTCAAGTTGCGTGAAGGTACTCCTGATAATTGTAAGAAGTTCAGAAACTCTATAGGCTACGAAGAAACTTGGTCAGTATTCATGACGTTATCTACCTAAAGGTGCTCAACAACATCACTTTGCATACAGTCAAATCTCAAACCCATGGTCCGATATATCTCTATACACACTTTCACATTTATGAGTAGAGAATATTGGTTCAGCCGGTTTAGCGTGAAATTGATTCATACATACACATTTTCGCATTTATACCTAATATTAGTAGAGATTAGCCAAGGCTGTTACAATATTTTTTAGCATAGACTAATATATTATAACTTGATTATTAGTTTATAAAAGTAAGCGGACAAAGTGATGACAGTGCACCATATGACAATGTATAATGTGACAGTACTGACAGATGGCACATGCGCAGCACTCAATTATTACAGCGCATGCGTTCTTACTGTCATTAGGAGTCGGTAGGAGGTTTGTCTCTACAAACTTCGACCCTCTCTAAAAGTCCTCCTAGATTATTTTTTGCATTTTATTGTATCCTATGTGTTTTTCCTGGTTCTGAGCTACCTCTCCACCAATTTTCAGCCAATTAGGTGCAGCCATTCTTGAGTCATAAATAGTGTAACTATAGTATTTTCGCTGTATGATGATATGCATGACAGTTCATGACTGCCAATTATAGTAATGTAACCTAAGGAAATTTAAGCAATTATTTATAAATATCGAATTAATTGGCAAAGGACATGGAATCGTACGTAGTTACCGATTTTAGATCTTCGAAATAAATTCATATTAAAAGTGTTTTGGCATATACATTCACAAATAAAACGCAGTAATTTTAAAATATCTTTTTTAATATTCACTCAGTATATAATATATAATACAGTCACTGTCACTCGAAATAAAACCTCATATCTGAATCAGAATCTTTTCAACTGAGATAATTAATTGCTGACCTCGAATTCAGTCGAGGTGGACATATTTTATCCCAGTCGGTAAATATTGTCGATTGTGTTTTACTACAACTGATTAATTTTATCAATGTAGGGAACTCATTTCCCTTATAATACCCATAAACATGGTTTCGGATTACCACCACATCGAAAGTATCTATGTCAGTTATTGAAGCTTTACGCTCACGTTTCTCCAGAGTGGACAGCTTCTTGTCTTCAAAACCAGTTTCTCCGAATTTTTCTTTGGTTATTCGAGAAACTGTAGCCTTGCCGATGTCCAGAGCTGCCGCAACTCTGTACACAACACTGTCGATCGGTATTACCGGGCCCCCGTTTGCACGCTCTCGTTCAAAGGAGGTCCTCAAACGAAGCACTAACTCACGGCTTTTAGAGTTTAAAACTATCTTTTTTGTTGTTTTCGGCATTGTACGTACCAAATAAAACACAACAATAAGATAAAAATTTACACGCCAATCAGACAGAAACACAAACCGCATACAAGGCAGATGCACTCGTACTGACGTATTCGATTACAAGATGGCCGCTCCTGTTCATTGAGTTCATTTCGATTCAATGGTGTCAATCTCTACTGACAGAGGTTCCGTTTCATGCATCTGACATTTTGAGGATTATATTTTATTATATTTAAATAGGTTTTTTACAGTTAATATTAATTATAAAAATAGAGAGTGACATACTAGTATCAATTTACTTTGTAATTTTTAATAGATATTTTTTTTAATAATTGTTTTTTTTGCCAATTTATTTTCATGATGAAAGTAGTATGCGTAATATGTAAAATGAGAACTGTCACGCATATCATCATACAGCGAAAATACTATAAAACGACTTTCTTTTATATATATAGATTTGTTAGGTTCATAGTATTATATATTTTTTTTATCGTCCTATTGCGCAGGTAAACACTTAGCATGTTGTGTTTGCCTATAATTATTGTGCAGTATTAAGATAAGCATATTTGTTAGTTAATTTACCATAAACCACTGTAACAGCTGTTGGCAGACTTTAATAAATAAAATAAAAAATAAAAAAATCATTGTCGTGGCCTGGTCCCAATTCATTTGGGGTCGGCGCAGTATGTCCTTCAGTTCCATACTGCATACTTCTTTGTCGCCAGTTTTGAGCGTTTAATACTTACTCTATCATATCCATTCTAACACAGTCCATTCATCTTTTCCTTGGCCGCCTTCTCCCTTTTCGTCCCTCTACGTGCATATTCATCACTTTTTTACCTACGTACTCTTCGCATAACACGTCCATACCAGGCCAATCGACACCCTTTCAACGTTTCATCTATGGGCGCTAGTTTCATACTACCTTTAATGTAATCATTCCTAATTCTGTCCATTCTTGTCACTCCACACATTCACCGTACCTAACATTCTCATCTATGTCACATGCAATCGTTTCTCATACATCTTCTTTGTAGGTCAACACTCAGCTCCATACAGTACTATGATTTATAAATGGTAAATATATAATAAAACAATTAGAAAGTCCAGTAGCATCTAAGTAGAACAGCATTTTAGAAGGCGTCCTACTGGTGAGTAGGTCTAGTAAGGCTTCATTGAAAGTTTTTATATTTTCAGATATAACGTACCTATTCAATGTGTTTCAGAAATCGGAGCGTAATTTAGAGAACTTGTGTTCGACATCGTTTACTGCGGCGGCTGTTCTTATAGGCACGGGATTTCTCATGTGGAATGCTGGTGACGTCACCGTGGAGGTTGGTGTTGAACAGAGATTAAGATGAAGATTGTAACACCGTTTTAGAGTTTTTAGTATCGTTTCCATTGTAGCATTAGGTACCTATTCCTTTTCTGTCCCAAGCTTTCAACTTGGAATCCGATTCTAATTTAACCAGATTTGACAATATCAGCTACACATAACACTCTTTTTAATTACTTTTTTCATACGGATGTGTTTATAATATTCGTTTAATGAAATCGTTGGTAAATTATTCCTTATGAACAACAAATAACGCTGACAAATATTTCAGGCGTCTCATCTGTCGACGGCGATCTATTTCTCAGGGTGGCACAACTGCCGGGGCGCATCCTCCATCCGCGTACGCAATCTAGTCGTCATCACTATGAACCACGCACAGGTAACATTTATTTGGGAACGGTGAATGTTGGACCGTATACTTACTCTTAGCGGTAGAGTCCAACACAGTTGTTGTTTAGCTGACAGTGCCTGGCACACCACTCGACTGGTCCCCGAACGAGCGACCTAACCATAACGATTATGGTTAGGTCGCTCGTTCGGGGACCATCATCAGCCCTGTATATAAACTGTCCCACTGCTGGGCACGGGCCTCTTTTCACTATGAGAAGGGTAAGGCCGTAGTCCTACCCATAAGCATTCCATTAATATTCTTAATTTAAAAACTGTATCATATTATTCTTATGAAGTTACGTTGTTGTATTATGTACCTAGTTGGATAATTTCAATATAACATGTGTTCATTATAACATTGAGTCTTAGATTCATTGAGTGGTTCTTTCAATTAAGGTAATAAAAGTGGGTGTAACGAAAAATCACTTCTAATTAATAAATGCTCTGGTTGTAATATTTCAAGACATAACTTTGTATTGGTTTTTATTGCAACGCACGCATTCAGGAGTCTATGATTTGGAAATTTGTGTGGAGAAGTGATCGAAGCCAAAATTACGGTTAAGCAATAAATACGTAGCTATTAAAAGTAAGAAATAAATAAATGTATCTAATGAAAGCACATACTTAGGCGCTTGGTTCATACTTAATTTATTTATTATTGTCTTATTTTTGTAGAGACCCGTCGTGCTGAAGGGTCTCGGATACATCGGCCTGTCATATGAGTCATACCTAATGGTAAGTAACTAATTAGCCGTCAGTTATAATCATAATTAACACATTAAGATTTTTCTATCTGTTATCTGCGACTTTGTGCTCGTCGAAAATTTTACGACGACCCACTTTGAAAAGGCTTTGTTTAAATCCGCCCTTCATTCAGTCCTACCTTAACCTGACTCCTACCTTACCCTGACTGAACTGAGAATTCGCAGTAAGCGTAAATGATTTAGGCAATCGTAATTGTTCAATCAGTCAGTGCTTATTACATGTATTTTTCTGATTTAACTATGACTTGTCCGATTATTGCATAGCTTAGTACGGGCTCTGTCCGTGTGATGACGGATTAAGAATACGGAATGTCACCACCCCATATCATCCCACTGTCGGATCCAAGAGCCGACAGAGGGATGACCATATTATGCAGAGAACAGCACTGTAAGAGAAGGAAAACTTGATACAAACCTTATACCAACCCGTTTGGCCAGCGTGGTATAGTAGGCCAATTCCTCCTTTCAAAGGAGAGGCCTAGTCCAGCAGTGGACAGTTAAAGGCTGATGATGATGATGATAGTACGGGAGGCGGCACTTGATTCGCCAAGGAATTGTATACCGAATGAAATGCACTTGTAGCAGTTGCTTAATGTTTAATAATCAGCAATATGTGTGTCAGTCGCCGCACCTGTGGTGGAGCTAAAAGATATATCACATATAAAAAAACCGCAAATATAACTTTGTAGTTCATACTAACACTGGAAAACAAAGTTATTTTTGGTAACGAAAACGTAATAAAGATATTTGGTTAGGTGAAGTTAATGGGTAGGTATGTTCAGTGGATTCCTCTATTACGGAACCCGTTATAAGCGAGTTTGACTTGCACTTGATTTAATTATAAAGGCGTTGACATAAATAATTACACTTTCTGCTATGCGTGAATAACCTGACTGAACATTGTTTTACAATGTTTTGATAAATCAAGTACGAGTCGAAATCGCTTATGAAGGGTTCCGTAATCGAGGGCTTCACTGAACAGACCCATAATTTTTTTACTGATGTCGTATTTCGAGTGTTTCTCCAACACCCGTCTGTTCGAGCAACGCTAGGCGTCCCCGTACACCCGTGTGGTCGGCCAGCACAGGACGGGTGTTGGCTGAACAGATAAGTCACGAAATACTGTCTTCATAAAGCAAATGTTGGAAAAGATAAGTATTTTGTTTGTAGACTCACGTCTGTATCCCCGAAGGGGTAGACAGAGGTGTAATATTACACCCACATTTCGCCATGAATTTTTCGGTCCCACGTAATAGCCTATTGCCGTACCGGGCACATTACCAGACTCCGTGCTGCTACTGAGAATTTTCTAACGGAAAAACCCAATAACACTTTGCCCGACCCGGGAATCGAACCCGAGACCTCCCAATCCCACGCGCACATTTAAAGATAAGTATTTGATGGTAAAATTAATTTGTTTCAGATCGTTAAGTCATCATACTCCGTTTTTTCAGTACTGTTTTAAAAAAGTTTATATCGGCTAAAAAAATTATAATTTAGCATCACTAAAATTGCAATTAGATACTTATGTGGAATCTGAATTGTGCACTTACGAAGAATTAGACACAATTAAGTCAATCAACTAATCAAATAAATATTCGCAAACGCAAATTGCTTGTCAATTATACAACCCTTTTCCCACTCAGTTATTCGTTATAACTACATAATACTGCAATTTCCATGCATTATACGATACATAATAAATAAGTCGAGTCTTTATTCAAACAATTAGACAGGCAATCCACGGAACTAATGCCATGCAAGCGATTAAATTGATGATGCAGCAGGGGTAGGCCCGACTAGGTGGACCGACGATCTGGTCAAGATCGCGGGAAGCGGTTGGATGCGGGCGGCTCAAGAGCGTTTGAGCATTGAGGGAGCTTCATATCCAACAGTTAACGTCTCTATGCCGAAATGATGGTGATGACGATGAAGTGATTAAATTCATAATTTCTGCTGAAACGTCCTCTGCTGATCATAGGGCGCCCTGTAGTTCGTAGATGCTATAATTGACTGGCCCGTTGGTCTTGCGGTTAGAGAGCCAGAGTGCTGAGTCAGTGGTCGTGGGTTCGATTCCCACTTAGGACAAATCTTTGTGGGATAAACACGATGATTTGTTGTGTCTCTGGGTGTAATCTATCTATAACAAGCATGTAAGTAGATATTTTGCTGATTGTTCATAAATCTTACCGGTTCTTGAAAATTTACATGACAATCAATCAGATAGTTTTAAGGGATACAATTTGCTCCTG
This sequence comes from Euclidia mi, assembly GCA_944739405.2. Lineage (NCBI taxonomy): Eukaryota > Metazoa > Arthropoda > Insecta > Lepidoptera > Erebidae > Euclidia > Euclidia mi. The sequence goes on along the minus strand of OX123184.2, from coordinate 74,090,394 downwards.
AAGTTATGATCAACCTTCAAGCAGGTACTTGCCAGTAGCTCTCGGAATTCTCAGATGCATGGAAATAATTGGTAGAGGTGACGGCGCATAGTTTATGTATTCTAGTGACATCGCTTATTGTCAAGAAAGTCGTCCTAGACTACAGTCTAGAAAATGATCTTATCGCGCGGTTGCACATATCGAACCAACGCGTCGCTTCGTTATGTGTGATATGTCAAAGAAAAGCTCTAAGTTAAGGCTTAACGAAAGAAAAATTGCACCAACAAAAAAACAGCTACTACTATGTACATTATGTACTGTCGAACAACTTCCTGCTAGACCACCATAGACCAGTTTCCAGTGTGCCTCGACTCTATGAGCGAGCCAAGGGAACTTTTCTCAAACTGGTCCAGCGCCGACTTATTTGATTGTACATAGTAGTCGCTGGTTTTTTGTGGTTATAATAGTTTTTCTTTGGAGGTAAACACTTGTAACGGGTTCAGGAATTAAAACGAAGAAGAAATTCTATACGTTTATTGCCTAGTATTGTCTCACTTCCTATGCACGAGTATGACCGACCAACAACACGACACTGGCCTGAACACTAGGGGTTGCAGTCTCCCACGCTGTTCCCTCCAGTATTGTGCAGAGAAGGCTGCTCGAAGGGCTGCGCGTAGAGGGGCAGATCCTCGCAGACCGTTGACTTCAGCGATTAGGCGCCGGCGGTGTGTGCGCAATGAGCGGGCAGGGCCTGACTCGTCCGACAGCAGTGTCGTCAAAGACGGTGCAGGTTGAAGTGAAAAGAAGAATAGAGCTAGGGTAGCGTAGCCGGAGCCTCAAGGTGGACCTGGAACCTGAAGGAAAGCAGCATTAGGAGAGCCACAACCAATAGAGTCAGGCAGGTGGCGCCAGCCGGCCTCAGCTAGCAGGTAGAGAGAGGGGCAGTACGCTAACGCAGTAAATGAAGTAACTTACCCACAGCTGGGACCAGGATACGCGTACGACATAGACGTAGCACGTAGATCATACAGGGTGACGATAAATATGCCGGCCTCTCTGTCGGCCCCTTTATATACCAGAGCTCGCCATCAGAGTTGGTGTCGGTGTATTACCATATATGGTAAACTCCACGAGCATGGAAGATGGCCTTCTCTGATTGGCCGAGCGTATGGACAGTATTAGGACGCATATTCGGTAGGTACCGGACATACGTTACACACTTGTAGGGCTTTTATAATTTTTTTCATGTCAATTATAGAAAATAGAGTAGGTACATACTATACCAAATAGCGAAAACGGTAATAATAAGCTAATAACAGGTACTGTATTGTGACATTTGTGACGATAAAATCAAAATCTTCATAATAATCTGCTGGTCATGTCAGCCTAGAGACGTCCACTGCTGGACATAGGCCTTCCCCGAGGTTCTCCAATCTACTGGTGTTTCATGCAAATTATCGTTTTGCGGTAGCGCTCACAGCGAGACCGGGCTTGCCGATCTCTGTTCTAGTCTCAGTACAAGAAAACTCCGTCACCGGGGATGAATCCTGGAATCTGGAAATCCTGATATAACGTTATACCCACAGTCCACAAAGCAACATACATATATAGTCTCACGCCTATAACCCCGAAGAGGTAGGCAGAGGTGTATTTCTACAGCCACTTTTCGCCAGATATACTTTAGTCCCACGTAATAAGGGGCGAGCCTATTGTCGTACCGGGCACATTTCCAGAGTCCGTGCTGCTACTGAGAATTTCGTGACAGAAAAATCCAATAACACTGCCCGACCCAGGAATCGAACCCGGGACCTCCCGATCTCATGCGCACATTTATGCCGCGAGACCAACGAGGCAGTCGTATAGGGTTTGATGTCGAGTATTCCGTCTCTACGCAAAGATGGTATTTGCATCGTGTTATCCCTTAGTCGCCTCTTACGACACCCACGGGAAGATAGGGGTTGGTGACACTTGTATTCTATGCCGTCAACCACACGGCTAGCACCAAAGCAACAATGACATTTATTTTTGAAAACACTGCAGTGTACTAATGTTCCGCAGATATTTCGCTACTGCAATAGTTTCTCAGATTCGGTGCCATTTAAAGCATTCAGTAGGCTGTGTCTCTTAAATATTTTTGAAGCACCTATGAAACAATATATGCGAAGGACGTTATGGAGTATGCAGGGAAACGAAAGATTGCGATATTAAGCCGGCGTTTTATTGATTGAGCTCTGGAATAATTGTAGACCCAGCCTTTTTTGTAATTTTATATACTGCTTACTTATATACATTATGATAAAATCTGGAACCTAAAGATATCATTAAACTTTACGAGTCTTAAGGCTCCATCAAATAGAACGCGTTCTCAGCGCGCGTCAAGGCGTCACCGCGCTATAGCAACGAATAAATTGTATTGTACTTTCTTGTGTGGTGACAGACTTAGAATTCAAAGTGACACTACGCCATTTGAATCCGTGGGTGCTATAAAAGGCAGCTAGGAAAATTACGTGAATAAAATAGTCTAGTTTGAAGAGACGGAGCACTCGACATCAAACTCTATACCATACTCTCGTGTCGAATATGAGGATAGGCCTATGTACAGCAGACTAGACTAGACTTGGAAAGGTGGTGAAATTTATCAAAATACCCGTGAAGAAGGTAAGAAGAAATCTAAGATAAAGGCACCAATCATGGACAGTTTAAGAATGAAAATTGAGTTTATTTGCCTTTATTGTTTGTATTTATTTGGTATTGCAAAAACAAGTGATATTCGTAAATAAAACATGCTTTCTGCGATCTATTTATTTGGCACATTATTATGGCACAGCAAAGTATACTTATAGGATACAAAAAAAACGAAAACCCTTATTGAACTGTAGTGAGGGGGGTCAGAAAGGAAACATGTCTTGATTGCACACTTCGTTTATTCCGACTGTCAGGGTCACACAACAGATGGTTCAAATTATATTTTATATACCTACATACACTACACCTCCACCCTTAAATTTATGCATATCTTTATATAATGTAATAATAATTAATTAGCCTTAATATTTGTGATATAACCTTAAAATTATTACCTACAATAAATTTACCTCTAAATTAAATATACAGGGTGTTTCACAACCCTCCGTCCGATCAATGAAGGGGTTGTAGAGTAGCGTAAAATGATGAGGTATTTGTCATTATTTCCCGGCAATTCAAGAAAAAAATCCCTTGTAAATTTAATTAATTTTAAATAATATCATATCAGATTACCCATGGCAACACTGAAGACTCATAAATCGTAATAGCTAGGTATCTACCTAAAGTTCATAAAGTTCAAAAGCGGCGCCTTTGAGTGCATAGGCCACCCGACCGCCTCCTTTGACAAAAGCCACCGTCGCGAGTCATCGTCGTTGCCACATTGTCCAAATATCAATGGTAAATCATTTAATAAATTGCCAAGCGTTCACAATATAATGTAAAATTTTAAAAATTCCGCGTAACCCACCTGCATTAGGCTTCAGATTAGGATAGGAGGAGACTTAGCGTCCAAAAGCAGATCATTTGGTACAGGAAATTTTGATATGTGGATGTGCATAAGCAAAGCCTAGCTAAAGCTTATCCATAAACTCTATTTTCCTATCCACAACTTTGTTTTTCCACAGACTATTGGACTGGCTTCAGCTGGATTGTTATATACAAGTTATTGCTATATAACTTCGTCATCGCAAAAAATGGCAACATCAAAATATTGTGTTACATATAAAATACTGCGAGATTGTAGATCCCTACAGTTGCAAAGAAATATACATACATACATATCGTCACACCTTTTATCCCCGAAGGGGTAGGCAGAGGTGTATTTCTACACCCACTTTTCGCCAGATATACTTTAGTCCCACGTAATAAGGGGCGAGCCTATTGTCCTACCGGGCACATTTCCAGAGTCCGTGCTGCTACTGAGAATTTCGTGACAGAAAAACCCAATAACACTGCCCGACCCAGGAATCGAACCCGGGACCTCCCGATCCCACGTGCACATTTATGCCGCGAGACCAACGAGGCAGTCGTATAGGGTTTGATGTCGAGTTTTCCGTCTCTACGCAAAGATGGTATTTGCATCGTGTTATCCCTTAGTCACCTCTTACGACACCCACGGGAAGATAGGGGTTGGTGACACTTGTATTCTATGCCGTCAACCACACGGCCTTAGGCAAAGAAATATTTTTTGTTTTTTTAATCAAATGCAGCTTTCATTAAATTAATTATATTCAAAATGCTGCCATATCTTAGATCCTCAAACGGAAACTAATGTAAGGACAATATTTGCATTTATTTGGATGTTAATAAAATATTTACAAAAGCTATGAACGAATTTTGTATATTTTTGTGTAAAAATGTATATTACATGTGTTTGTTGTCTGTTAATCGATTGAAGAAAAATAAATTATGTACTTTGTATTTTTTGTTTTATTTTCTCGTTTAATACAGGATAAACCAAAGCCCTTGGTCTGTGGTATAAACGTTTTCACAAACATTAATAAGTAAGATTAGTAAGATCTTTCCATAATTTCATCTACCAAAACAATATTAACCCGCGTGTGGCTCTAGAACTAATATAAAATAAATATATAATGATTGAAAAATTAAGTAGGTAACCGTTGACAGTGCACTGGGGAATAAGGAATAGGACACAAAGTCAAATATCGCTGACATAATTATTTGTATTGTATCTGAATACCACATGTAAATATATATATTTAAAAAACTAGAATTAGTTTTTTTAATTATACATATTTGTGCCATGAAATTTAGTTGCATTATGATTTAAATATGATGTCTATTAAATGTTGACCTCCAGAGTTGAAGCACATTTGAGCCAGACATACATACATAGACTCACGCCTGTTTCCCGGAGGGGTAGGCAGAGACTACGGAACGCCATTTGCAACGATCCTGACATATCTCTCTTGCTTCATTCACTCCCATCAGATTCCTCATGCATGCTTTTCTGTTCATTCATTTGAGCCATATTTATGACATTTTCCATAAAAATATCTAAAATGAGTCGAATTATCTGCCTTTATCCGTAGTTTTAATTGAACTTTATTTTTGGAGGCAGCAAATCAGGTATGACTTATTAAGTAAACTTTGTAACCACCTTTATTGAATTATCTTTATGAGCAGTAAAACGTGTATAGCTTATGTTAACCTATATATAAAAGAAAGTCGTGTTAGTTACACTATTTATAACTCAAGAACGGCTGAACCGATTTGGCTGAAAATTGGTGGGTAGGTAGCTCAAAACCAGGAAAAACACATAGGATACAATAAAATGCAAAACATAATCTGGGAGGGATTTTGGAGAGGGTCGAAGTTTGTAGGGACAAATCTCCTACCTATTGACAGTAAGAACGCATGCGCTGTAAATAATTGACTACTGCGCATGTGCTATCTGTCAGTACTGTCACATTATACATTGTCATATGGTGTACTGTCATTACTTCGTTCGCTTACTTATATAAACTAATAGTTATTGAAAAAGCCTTGGCTAATACCTACGAATATAAGGTATAATTTATGCGAAAATGTACCAATTTCACGCTAAACTGGCTGAACTAATATATTCTCTACTCATAAATGCGATAGTGTATATAGAGATATATCGAACCGTGGCTTTGACATTTGACTGAATTTCGGTAGATAATGTCATGAATACTGGCCAAGTTTTTTTTTTCGTTTCCCATAGAGTGTCTGAACTCCTTACAATTATCAGGAGTAAGGAGTACCTTCACGCAACTTGAGACTGATCGTTGGTGTTCCAGTCCTGTTAATGCGGAATCTTAATGCACCAAAGCTTTGTAATGGCAAACGGCTACGAGTAACACCTAGGAGGAAGCATTATAAAAGCTATTCGCTATGACCCATAGAGATATATAATATAGAGATGATATTTCAAACAAAATGACTGTCATTCATTGTCACTCAGACTGATTGACTACGCATGCGCGCTTGGGTGTTTTCATCATAGATTATGAATGTATATACGCAGATGTCACAAACTGTTTATTTTACCTACTTGATATTTCGTGGAAACAGAAAATACAATCAGATACTTTTTTATATTTTGTGCAAGTAATTTTTTTTTTACAGATACTTCACGTAAGCTTGCTTTTAGTTTAACTTTTCTTGGGTTATCAAACGTCGAATCAGATTCAGATACGTGCACGTTATGTAGAGAAGAAGGCGATGCATTTTTAGGAGTCTCTAAAATCTCAAACGTGTCATATGGAGACCAACAAGGATCATAAGGAATTGCGACTTTTTAAGAAACCTTCTTCCAGTTTTGGAAATTGCGAAATCATCACGATGCAATGCGCTGAGCAGATATGCGAGGGTTCTGCTGCCAACCACGTTTCTTCTCTTCTCTCAGCTTGGATGAATTTGATCCAAATTTCCCTTTTCTCAACGTTTAAAAAAATGTATTTTTTGTGACAAAGAAAGACATAACTTAAATATTTTTACATACATCATCAGCATTTTACAGTCCACTGCTGGACTAGGCCTCTCCTTTGAAAGGAGGAATTGGCCTACTATACCACGCTGGCTAAACGGGTTGGTATAGGATTTGTATCAAATTTTCCTTCTTTTACAGTGATGTTCTCTGCATAATAGGCTCCCTCTGTCGGCTGCTTCGATACCCATGGGATGATATGGGGTGGTGACATTCCATATTCTTAATCCGTCACCACACGGATAACTTAAATATAAGTAAAACTTTAATTTCAATGACAAATATCAATAGTAACAAACGAACGGGAATGCCACGGCATCCCGCGGGATTTCATTCGGAGTTCGAATTTAAACTTATTGTAATATCATAAATTGATAATTTTCTTTTTCTTTTAGACTTTAGAGAATACCACTCAATGCCATTCTATGTGCAAGGGGCCTTTTCAGTTCATCCATTTCATAAAAATATGGCAAAAGTATGAGGGAACAATGTCCAGAAAGCTATATTTTTCTCGTACTAGTTGTACAAGAAAAATATAGCTTACGCTGCGTACCGTGATTCAGGATATTACGCAAATGAAGTAATAGATGTTTTTATTGATATTCTACCTGCGATCATGAAATTTCCCTTGTTATAGTGTAGGATTTTTTTTTCGTTTGCAACAACAGCACCCGCTTGTGGACCGTAGGTGGCTATGTAATAAGACCTTTTTTGTTTTTTTTTTTGGTGTCGGGTTGGAAAATCCTCAAAAGGACGAAGGGGACTGTCAGACTCTTACTGACTAAAAACCAACCCGTGTTCCTCACGTACCCGTGTGTCGGAGGGTCGGGTATCGCTGAAGCATTCCTCGCTACCCCCCGACGGGTATTGGCCCGCCAGATGGTCAGGCGGGCCCCGAACAAAACCCCCTTGGCGGCGGATGAAGGTGTTGGGCTCCGCCGCCAAAACACTAAGCGGCCGCAGAGGATAGAGAGGACGGCAACGCAACACCGCATCTCCTCTTCCTCTGCGGCCCCACCGCGACGCAACCATGGTGCGCCTCCAGTTGGTCGCGGGAGATAGGGCGCGCGGCAACGCAACACCGACACGCCTCTCCCCCCGCGACCGCACCCGACTGCGAGGGACAGAAAAACTGTCCCTCGCACCCGCCCCTTTGGACGCTTCCTGCGCAGGCCATACGTCAAGCCCACGCGGAGCGTCCCCTCCTGGATCCCTCTTAGCTTCACCGCGGGTGACCAATCCACGGTTACTGAGCCCCTCACCACGACAAGGTGGAGATCCCACGGGGGGGATGTAATAAGACCTAGGTATGTAGGTAACTTCAAAAATACAAGAAAAATCGTCAATATCGGTAAAGAAGAAGGCAAACAAACATTTATTTTTTGTTCTCTGGCATATAATATACTTATAATAAACATCAGTGAAATACCTCACTTGTGGAAAGTAACTCCTGCAGCTTTATTGGTATTTTTGGACGTATTTTTACAGGAACGTAGAACACATGACGGCATCGCTGAGTACGAACGTAGAATACACGCAATCTATGAATTTAAAACTATATTATTCATAATATAGTTTTAATTACATACCAACCTTTAACAAATATTGTAGAGCAAAAAAATATTAAGTCGGTACTCGAGATTCTCAAAGGAAATGTTCCAATCTGTAATTTTATTCTATGACGAGAACTGCCGACAACTCGGCGTTTATATCTGTCTCTTTTTTGCAAACGTAATATCGTGCGTATGTGAAAGTGACAGATAGTACAATGGACTCGTCCTCTTTTATTCATCATGGACTTGCCCACAATGGACTCGCCCGCAATGGACTTGCCCGGTGCACGAAAATTGATAATATTGCCTAGTAATTGCGTAGCTAAGATTGTTTATGCCAAAAAATAGATTAGTTACCAAACAATAAAACAGATTTGCAAAGAATAATCACTGAAAACTTTCTTATTCCAATTAAATAAATAATTTCGTAAGCAGTTTGACAGAGCGCGGTTTCGTGCGCCCACTAGAGAGTTGTCGAACGAACTAAGAGCTGTATGGTTCCCAAACCATAAGTCAGTGGAACATTTTCGTTGTACAGAAGGGCGCATCTAGTGCATTAGTACATATAAATCTATGCTATGGCCCCACTTTTCGCCAGATATATCTGGCGAAAAGTGGGTGTAGAAATACACCTCTGCCTACCCTTTCGGGGATAAAAGGCGTGACGATATGTATGTATGTATGTATTCGCTATAAAGGCTTCCGTAGTGAACGTATCCCCTTACCATAGCCATTATCTTCGACTAAATATTAATAGTTTTTGTATAAACGATAAAGCAATATTTGCGGTTTTTAAGATGTGCTTTATTTCAAAACTGCTCATTTATTATAAATTAAAAATTTTCGTTGGAGGTTTTTATAACGATCTACAGCGTGTATTTTTTTAGATTTGTCCCTCTCTTGCTTTAAAAGTTAGAGGGGTTAGTCACACACACCTATTTTACCACTTTGGAACCGTATTATCTTTCAAACGATTGACTTCGAGAAACAATGGTTTTAGGAACCTCAAAATAATTTTAACAACCCATTTTCTACATCAGTTCCATGTATGTAAAGCCTTAATATTCAATATTTTTTATTTTTTATAACGTCTTAAAGCGGTTCACAGAATACATCTAGCTACCAATTTTCAAATGTGTAAACTGAATAGTTTCGGCATAAAGTGGCTATGATATACGGATAGACTGACAGAAATAGCGCGTCAATAAGGATTCCATGTTTAGCCATTTTTGACTACGGAACTCTAAAAATACTGTTTACAAAAATGTTTTAAATACTTCTTGGGGTTCTATTTCTTATTAGTTCCTATAAACAGAATTAAAACGAAAATTACTATCGAACGATAAAGGAGTTTTGTGTTACCCCGAATTTAACGTGAGCGAAGCCGCGGGCAAAAGCTAGTAGGTATATATAAACAACACATAGAGAGATTTTGATAAGATACAACAAGTAAAAGATTCTTGTGTAATCTTATAGTTTCTTGCATATAAGAGAAACCATAATAGAGTAAGACATATTTATATCTTTGTATTCTTCAATATTAACAGCTACTCTTGATATATTGGGTGTGTGGAAACAATATGTTAATGCAATATATAAAAAGACTGTCTTCCAAATAGTTGATTACGTAAACTAACGCCCACACTGAATCAAACAGGTAATAAGTTCGATGCATAATGCTATTAACATAATGGTATGAGCACTTACTATAATTTGTTAACTTTGTGAGTCACACCAACTTATGACACCTACAACATAGTTTTTGCTAGACAGCCGTATTAGGTTACATTCCATATGAATTATAAACTCCACCTGTAAAACGTAATAGGTAAAGTATATGTAGGGAATGCCGCGATGTCTTCTCACTAGTAGAAAGGTAAGACCATAGTCTGCCACGCTAGCCACGTGCAAGTTGAGTTTTGTTGGTTTGAACGAATCTCATTGACTTCAGTTTCGAATTAAATATTATTGTTCAGTGGGATAGTCCATATTATCGAGGAAGGCTATATACATAATAACATTTCTTTTCTCATTGTGTTGTCCAATTTAGTTTTTAGTTACTTAATATTTAATTGTCTGTTTTTCTTTTATACTGATACATAAATGTTACCTTTTGGTGCTTGCTGTGACACCTTAAAATGTTGTACATTTAGTTTTTTTTTATCTTATTAATTCTGTCTTTTATCATTAATTACAATGTAACAACTACTGGTTGTCCTAAATAAATAAATAAATTACGCTATGAACCACGGGCTCCGCGCAGTAGCCATTCGTAATGCGCGTGTAACCCCAGACAGAGCTAGTCATATAAAATTTGATGGTACTGAAAAGTACCTAAAACCTTGTTGGGCTGGTACACTTGAGCATTACAAATGTTACAAAACAGAAAACAAAAGAGTGTTATTTTGCGAGCGTTCTAACGAACATTCTGGCGAACCTTAGAATATAGAAAAAACCACATAGAAACCGCGCTACAATGGCCAATATATTTAGTTCACTTTGACGTAAGGGGCAGATAAATATACAAATGACGTTTCGAATGTTCATAGGTTGTCACTTATTTTAACTTGACTAGTGATGGGCTTACTCAGAAAGAATATCGATAAAATTATTATGTTTACAATAAATCCTTAGATTTGGTTTACTCAGAATGAATACCGATTAAATGTTGATAAATACTCAGATTAAGTAAGTAGATAAGCGAATAAATCAATCATCTTAAACACCAACAGAAAAATTACTATAAAATTATTTTTTTAATTACTTTTTTGACGAATAAATCAATTGATGTTTATTATATCAGTATTAAGCACTATATGTGATGATAGTGATTAGTGAAAAGATCATTTCCACGTAATGGTTATCGAATTTAAAACCACGGTATGCCAACTTTTGGAATTAAGCTATAAGCACAATTTTTTTATTCCTCCTGACTTAATTACATAAAATAATAAAATGCAGATCTCAATTTGAATAGGTTTAATAAATCACACAAGTGTCTGTTCCTACGTTCAAATTTATTAATCGATATCGAGGACTTATCAACATTCTATTGAAATATACATATATCTGAGCGAAACAGATCTAAGGATTTTTTTTAAACATTATCGATATTCTCTCGATATTCATTATGAGTAGGCCATTCATCATTAGTCAAATTAAAATAAGTGACCACCTACGAAAATTCGAATACGTCATTTGTTTATGTATCTTGCTCTTACACTAGAAATAATTCGTAAGTCATAGTGAAGTAAATATATTGGGTAAAACTGCTGTTGTAGTGCGGTTTCTATATTTTTACTATATTCTAAGGATTAGAGAGTTCGCTAAAATTATCGTTAAAATGTTTCTGGCAATGTTCCGCTCTGATCGTTGTTCGGTTCGACAAAACGAAAAACGGCTTGCTCGCTGTTCTGTAACAAGTGAATGCTCAGGTGTATCAGCGCCATTACGTGAATCTACTATATGTATATTATAAAGTCGTTTGTAAGCTTTCTGTTTGGCTGTCTGAGACTCTAATCATTGTAAGCCGGCCTAAACATCGTAGAAGACGCAGATATTCATATCTTATACTAATATATATAAAGCTGAAGAGTTTGTTTGTATGTTTGTTTGTTTGGTTGAACGCGCTAATCGCAGGAATTACTGGTCCGATTTGAAAATTTTTTTCAGTGTTAGATAGCCCATTTATCAAGGAAGGCTATAGGATATATAGCATCACGCTATGAGCGACGGGAGCGGAGCAGTAGCCTTAAATAACGCGGGTGTAACCATGGGCATCCTCTAGTCTTAAATATAATGCGATTAAAAAACTAATATAATGCATGTAAATCATGAAAGTTTAGAGTTGTTTTAATGCTTAGTATAGAAATAACTTCTGAAGTCTTAAACAAAGTATTTAAGTGCCATAAATTATCATGATTAGTAGTGCAACTTTCATTTGAATATATTTTGCTTTCAGACAACTTAGTCCCTTTAAAGACGACGACTAAAATGAGGTAAAACAAGCTACAACCACATATCCATGACTTTTAAAGCCTTACTGCATTTTCGCAAAGGTTGTACACATCTGTTACAAACGCTACGCCATAAGTTCAAGTACACTTTGTGACATAGTTTGTGGTAGATCTTGACTGTACATATTAAATAGCAGTGGAGCAAGAACTGATCCTTGCGAGACCGTTACTTAGCTCTCATGCTACTCGCCCATTCATCAAAGCTTTTAGTACTTTGTATAGTAATGCCTGGTATGGGACGGTATTGTAATCGGTTCCCACAAAACATCTAGCAACGTTGAATAGACGACGTTTTTACTGACTTTTGTGTGTGGGAAGAATATAGGGCTTTTTATTTGCAACAAACTACATTCGTGTTTATATTGTTTGGCGCTTTAATGCCCCTGACATAGCCTGGCTTTTATAGCAATGTGGCTACACTGATGACTTATAGGGACTATGACTAATAGGCCACAAATGTTGATCTCCACATTTGAGGTTCTACAAACTCCGACACTAGAGTTGGCCTCACACTCTCAGGAATAGATGGATAAAGGAGAATGACCAAAACTGGGCTATTTTGTGGCACGTTTGCTTCTAAACCATTCATATCTAGAAAATCTTCTTTTATTTTATAATTTTACATATATTAATTTTAATTTAAAGCGAAACGGGGATTTTTAGTTCAAAATTAAAAGAATCTACGTTGTTCCGGTCGTGACATCGCCATTTCATATTCAAAACTCATTTTGCATATTTAGGCAAATGTTTACAGTTTTTCGCAAACCCCTTTTAATAGGGAAAAATTACATTCATAGTGAAAACAGGGTGACATAACAAAAGTTCTAATAAGCAAAATAACACCAAAATCTTATGATATTTTGAAAAATGTATTGTGGTGAAATATTTTCTATAAATAACTAATATGTTTATCCTTTTTGCAATATATTACCCACGAAATAATGTTTTGTACTTATCGAAAATATGGGAACATATTTATTATACTGGCATCTGTAATGTCTTACGCAAAGAAATATAACCTTATTACTAGTCCAACTCATAGATTATACACTTATGTCCAACCTCTCTGGTCTTACGTCAGTTATTTTGACATGAAAACAGTCAAATTGCTTTTTCACCTATGCTCATCTCTTTATTGAAAAATAAGTATTTGACTGTCATTTATTATTGAGTTGAACAATCCTTTGTGGACCAAACAAGTTTATTTCGTGTTATCAAGACTCGTGGGTTGACTAAAGTATGAGACAGTCTTTATTGGCAACATTAGTACCTATGTCGTCTGGACTTAGAACAACTAGCCGTGATGAGGATTTATGTTAGCTCTTCCTTTGCGGTACCTCGGTATCAACATGTCCGTTCTTTGGACAAGCTATCTGATTCGGAGCTCAATATTTTGCCATCATGGATAGCGCCAGTCTGTGTAAGTGTTGTTTACTTCTCTTCTCAATTCCTACAATTCTCTCGTGCTCTTCTCACCGAATACTCAAACTACTTTAATTGTTTGTTTCAGGAATTGAACGGAGTCTTATGTTTTGAATGCTACACGTTAATTGAAGCTGTTGTAACTTCTGAGGTCACACCTGCACCACATTATGGTATACGGTATACAAGCTCCTGTTTCATTTTGAGGTGATTTATTTGAAGAAGATTTAGGTGTAATAACAAATAAAATGAAGAATAACATAAAATCTGTGTTTCATTTACCTATTAAGCATAAAACAGTGTTGTATTAATGCTAACTTTGTAATAAGGTCCAATGGAATGAGCGTATATTTGCGAACTAGCCTCACTGAAAATCTCATTAATTGTACCACATGGTATTGAGAATTCTCAGTAAGACATATATCAGACTGAAAAAACCGTAAACTAATATAATGTACAAGCGTTTATATCGTAGCTCCATTTCTTTTTACAACTATTTTCTATATTGTATAATATACATAGAGGCTTCTAATAAATTCCGGTAATATGATTAAATCACATCATCACCGTCCTAGAGTTACCTATGTCGGTTGCATCCAAGACTTCGACGCCTAGGAGCCCTGGGTCCGCTTACTAGTCTAACCAGATATGACAGAATATTAGCTTTACCATAGTCTGACCGCCATAACCCAAAGGGAAAGCGATATTGTATGGTTTAGACCAGTAAGTATCGGTTTATTGGAGGGTACTGACTCCCCGTAACGACGTGCGATTGTGAAAGATCTTCATGACAATTGGGACTGACGGCTTAACGTAAGTACTCTTCGAAGCACGGGCGATAATTAACTAATTTACTACTATTTATATGATTAAATCATGTAACTATAACAATACTTAACCTCAAAATATTTGAAATCTTTCATGTCCGATAGCTAAGAACTGCCGCCGAATATCGTATTAATTTTTTCCTAATTTAATTAGGAGTATATTTACTATATTTTACTGGTCAAATCATCGAGAAGCAAACTTAGCCCGTCTTCCATACAAATGTGGTCATTCTCCTTTGTGGGATAAAATACTGAGACCAACAAATAGTTGTTCCGAATATGGGTAAATTTTGTGCCCTTTCATGAAACTTTTGTGATATACATAAAGACCTCCGCTCGACAGAATTTATGCTCAATCTAGAAGAAAATTCCAAACGCAAGGAATGTTTTATTAGCCGTAGCCTTCACATAAATATTTTCTATTCATGTTACCAAGTTAGACAGCCAACGAAAACAAACGAAACAGATCCCAAGGAACCTCAAGTTGTTAAAACGGTATACGTTGCGTTCCAAACTTCACCCAACTAAAAACATATTCTGTTTTTCTTAAAGTCTTTTCTAAACTACTTATTTGATTATCTTCACATATCGTTTTCAGTCAATGCATAATTCATGCGGCGTCCCGAGCTGATATTGAGACTGCATGGAACCCGCCATCGGTCTTTTTAATGAGAATTTATATCGAGAAAATGTCACCTAGAAAAAATATTACCCCATTATTATTTAGAAAAGTGTGATTGAATATCATGCGTGATCGTAAGATAACTTAGGTAATAAGTTAGGGAAGATATTATTTCAGTATGGCATGACTTTAATTGAGCCATTGAAAGTGTTATTCATATGAAAATATAAAATAATGCACTATTATTAAAGGGACTAATAAATGTTGACTACACAGAAGACGGCATGGTTAACCGCCGCCTCACCGCTCTGCTTTGTGTTCACTGTGCTTTGTGATCCATTACAGAAGATTTTTCCTAAACCATTGTCTTCATACAAAAAAGTCGGTGAGAGTAAATATTAAAATCCTGCATTTACAGAAGAAACAATGTACTGTATTTTGCGTTCCATAGCTCATAAATTCGCTTGAATTCAGCACAATTACATATCCTCCGCAAAACAAAAGTACAAACTAGAGCAGTATAGTAGTTCCTTAACATTTGCAAAGCCATGACCTCAGCAGTTTCATTCGACGTGTACGGGTCTCTATCCAGAAGGTATTTCTTTATTTGCTTTGCACAATACATTTCTCGCTTAAATAGCATTTTATCGCTAGGTTAACACAAAAGTATATTGCAGCTTAACATCGTCTTGAATGTTGTGATATTTTTGAGGCTCATAGTGAAAATTGAATGCAGGTGACACATGGAAAACGAGTTTATTTACTATTGGAAAAGTTTTTTATCGTCGCATATTTTTAAGTATCCCCGAAAGGGTAGGCAGTGGTGTAATATTACACCCACATTTCGCAATGACTTTTTAGGTCCCACGTAATAGGGGGCGAGCCTATTGCCGTTACCGGGCACATCACAAGACTCCGTGTTATCAGTACAGTCCCAGTATAACCCAGTAACACTTTTACCCGACCCGGACCTCCGATCAGCAGTCGCATACGCTATGCACTGGACCTTGGAGGTAGTCTTTGATGACTTAGTTTATGGGCCTTACGAAGGCCTCCAATATTGTCGAACGCTTCTTGTCCTGAGGCATGAACCGGAACCGAGGGCTATGTGCCCGCGGATGCGCGTTGGTTGATTTAAATACTAAAGGCAATGTTGCTCAACTTTGTTGATCCGACAAATATGATAAAAGCACTATACATTGTAGACCCTGGTCCCTCTGAGTTGCCGCCAAATATGGGTTTTAAAGTAACTGTCAGTATAAAGGTCCATTCTATTGCCAGTCATCGGTCTACCCGACCGAGGCGAATCGGATCACTTTTTATTTGAGGACATTAAAATCATATTAAAGTGTAATTATGCAACTTTTATCACCAAAACGGTAATCAGTAATTATTTAGCTACGCAGTAAACGATCCGAGTTTTGATAAAAAAATTACTTATATATTGTGCAAAATATTAATCAAAACTTTAAAAGAGAGAAATATCCGAATCGCCCCAATTAGCGCGGCGAATAGGATAATACATAAAATGAAGACGTCCTAAACATTATAAGCTTTTGAATCAAAGGCAATATTAAACTAATAAATAATTAGAACAATATAAATGAATAAAACACATGAGCGCGGGCCTTTCCCACCCAGATCAACACTTTTTTCGGGGCACCATTCTTCACATGATGGTGGATGAATAATTTTTTTTATCAGTAAATACAAAACCAATCTTTGTGTTTCGCACATGAACCTTCGATCTTTATTCAAGATGTTCTTTTATTATCCTTCTTCTTCTATTTTCTTTGGTAGCAGTCAGTTTCTCTTTTTAAACATTTTTTTCGGCAGTCTTAAACCCACTCTCACATTGGGCGTCAGCGTCAACGCAGCGGCGCCGTCAGCCGAGCGTTCTGTAAAAGACGAAAGCGTTCTCAAAGAATGTTCGGCTAACGGGACGTCGACACCTGGTTCGAAGTCCTGGTACGCGTTGACGCTGTGTTGACGCTAACGCCAAAGTGAGGGCGGCCTAAGTTACTTCTTAACATTTATTTCGTAAAGATTAATCTTACACTGAGGCGGAGTCAAATGCAATATGAGTTTTATTGTCTACCACGTGTCTTAATGACATCCCTGGGGAGAGAAACTATTCTTTGTAAATTTGTGTATGGTAATTTTTAAATCTCATAGCCCGACCTAAGATTGTTTTTTGGGCCAGTACTTTGTTTGGGCTATATTTTTTTACCTATTCCCAAGCCGTTTAAGCTCTATGGTTCAAAGCTTTAACACAAATTCTTAAATTTACACCAATAAATAGTAAGCATGTACTTTAGATGAGCGCCAAAATTGTAACGCACACAAAAAGCGACTCCCTGGCGAGCGGCGCTGACGCTGATGTACTGGTCGAATCGAAACGCTACTGATGCCACCAGTCGCGGGATAGATGTGGCTCATGAGCCACCAGTAGCTTGCGTTCCGTGTCAACACTTTATAAAAATATTCTATTTTTTTATTTTGATCCGATTCGCCCACCGATCCGGTTCACCTCAGTCTACTCTAAATCCTTTGGTGCCGCGAAGAACTTGGCGAATATTGGAATTACGGACACAAATAATAAAAATTGTGATACTGTGCAAATTCGACTCGCCTGTATTTTAGTATGTCTTCTTAAAATTAGTTTTGATCTATGTTAAGTTTAACAATACCACCCGGTAAGCATTGTTCTTAAACAAATGTGAAACTGTATAGAATATGTAACAAGTAATCAAATCAGGTCTACAATTGAACATAAGTTATTATAACGCCCGTCAAACTTCGGAGGAATTCTATATTGATACAGAAAACCACTGAAGTTGGTTATTTAATTTAGCTTAGATTCGAATATGTATATTTACAACTGTCATAGTTCATAATAATAAATAGGTTTAGGTAGCTTAATGAATAGGCATTTAAAACAACACAGTATCATTAATTATTGTTATCCAGGGTCATCTTTTACAAACTTAATAAATATGTTAAAAAAAACACATTTGATAGACAGTCAACAATAATTATTGTGTATGGTGACAGCCAAATGGTGACCAAAAAATATATTTATAATTTAACAGAAGTAATTTTCACTTCATAAAAAATTTGGATGTCAATGTATTACTTGTGCTTTACCTTATTCAGGTATATTAGATGAAAAGGTGAATCAACATATCTATGACCTCAATTTGTGTTTTTACAATATGACATGGCAGTATAAAGATATTATTTTATATTTTGACATAAATATTTTTTAACAAATATAAGTACACATTGACCAAAGATACTATGTATCTTTCGCTATTTTATCAACGACAAATTGCTAAATTATTTGCCGGTCCACCTTGCGGGAGGCCTGCGTCACACAGTCACAGACAATCTTGTTAGGATTGCGGGTAGTTGATGGATGCGAGTGGCTCAAGATCAAAATATGTGCAGAGCCTTGGGGGAGTCCTATGTCGAACTGTGGATGTCTATCGGCTGAGATTATGATATGAGGAAAATATTTTTTACAATTCAAAGTTTAAAAACAGCAAAGAAAATAACCATATATTCTGCAAGCTTGTCGCTTTTAGATGGTATTCGTTGTCATTACCCTAACAATTGTCGAGTGTTCGGAAAATTCAGAAGATATACCGTTGTTTATACAGAATGGTGTTTTGGTATTACGAGTAAAATATACGATTCGGAACTCAATTTCAAAGTTTAGTAATACAAATTTATAATATCTGAAACTCTGTACTGTATTAATACTGATTAATTTTTGTTGTTTATGATAGCGAAGATACAACATCAGAGTTTAGTTTGACTCGTATTGCTGTTTCGCCTGTCTTGTATTTCCTTGATTGATTGAGAACTTTCGGCGTTAAAGTTAAGTCAACAGTTCCTAAACAACAATTAACAAGTTAGGGAAGATTTTGATAACAAAGTAAAAGTCTATTTAATCTTGAAGCAAGAGTCAAGTATCTTTGATCGATTTTAAGCTTTCAAGATTTGTATACCTACTTACACCATACAATAAATTGTATTTAACTGGTAAACATCTTAATCGCGTAAATTAACTAATATAAGACATAAATACCTCTATTTACTCTGACGTTTTTGTGTGTGGTGGGTTCGACTGAGTTGGGGCGAACGCGGTGTGTGTGACTCTCCCTTAAAAGCGTTCGGGATCTACTCACTACAACCACCGTCATATTCAGAACGTCTGCTAATTGCGGAGTAAAGTAATCGCGGTAAGCATACTTTACCGCCTTATAAATCGGCCAGCCGGTTGGTGCTGGGAAAACTCGTCATCCATTACATATTCCAATTGATTGCTATTTTGGGAGGCGCACATGGCTGATGAGGAATATGCTGTATTGGACCAAGGTTAGAACTACGAGCACTACAAATAACCATCTATGGATCTTGGGCTTGGTTAATATTTGAACACTTTTTGAATAAATCAAAAAGTTAAAGCATTTTTGCAATAAATCTTCTCAATATCACAGAGGAAGTTTGAAGTCAAAATACAGTAATGTTATGCAACATTATTTTATGATATGCTTAACATATGAGTAAAGCGATGTTACAAATTCCTATTTGCTAAATTAGAACCAAAACAAATCCACTAAATTCATGGAATTTTGTTCAACTAATTGTCCATACGTTGGAAAATTGTTAAAAAGTACGAAATGCTGCCAATCATATCAGGACTCAGTCAAAGGCCTAAAGTATTTTCCGACACAACTGTTGTAATCACAAAATCAATCCCCAGTAGAATTTGAAAATATGGCCAAATTATGCCAGATTCAAAGTTGGTTGAGATATTTACCTACACCATTAAGGCAGCTATCGATCAACGTTATGAGAGGCCGTCGATCAAATTGTCTGTAATGTCTGACTTCAATAAATGTCTGCTTTCGGTAAATAGATTTTTAAGTTCCCTTACTTTATTACATTCCCTTATCCCTTATTTAAAATGCATACAAACATTATAGAAACATATACTTGTATAATGTATACCTACTAATCGCGAAAGTTTAAAAACATGTTAAAATAGTCAGCTACTAAAACTACGGTCTACGATAAATATCTTCAATATAAAGTTGAAAATGCTATTCCAATAGGTACCTACGTGCTCAGCAATGTGTTAAAAGCCAGTCCTCTTTCAAATTTAACAAAGATTGGAAGCTCCTGAGCTGTTGTCCAGCTTAATATTGAATGTACATGAGTTGTACAGTCGCTAACACAAGTGCCGTTATTAAAAATGTGTTTGCAAAAGCTTTATTTAGTCAGTTGCAAACTGTATATTTTATTGGACTGAAAATAATAATGATGATTATGTTCTTATTATCATTTGATTGCACTTCATTCCATTAATTATTACCAAACATATACTTTATTTTGTACACTTTCGACTTGTTCACAGTATGTTATGATAATGGACCTTAATTTCAAGGCTAAGACTCACTTCAGTTAAACTTTCCGTAATTATCATCGATATAAGACACGTGGAAGCTGAAATACTTTCTCTGTATCTGGATAATACACAAATTGATATGTTTCTTTAGATACATGAGTAACATATAGATGGGGTTTATAATACTTTAAAAGAATACCGTTATATCACTTAAAACAAACAGTATAAGTTCTGTAAATTGGTATCAGTACACTGTTAATGTATAAGTAAGTATCGCCATAAGCCAGTTCTTCTTCCTATCTGTAGCTGTACTTTCCAATATTGATGGTCCCCTGTTTCCTATCTGTAAGACCGTAACTTACAAGTTAATGTATTACCATCACTTCCGATATATCTAACGCCTCTTTACTGGCGTCATTTTGCGTCATTACTTGAACATCTAAAATAAAATTCACTAGAAACACATAATATAAAGAAACTTCGTTCACGAGAAATTCGCAATACTGTAGTCAAGACAGCCTATTTGTGTTATTAAATATGCAATCTGGATTAAAAACAGTGATAGCTAACGGCCATTTTCAATATTCTAACTATAGATAGATCTGTAGATTTTCGATTCGTGTTTGACATATTTTGTATGGAGGTTATGTCAAAAACTGTCAAAAACCAATCTAAAATCTACAGATCTATCTATAATTCGAATATTGAGTTCCGTAGTAAGTGGCGCGACCAACAGACTGCTAGTCTGTTGGTCGTTGAACTAGCAAACATAAGTCGGACTTACCAAACGGGAAAACCACGGCTCACTTAAGAGTATACGCAAACATAGTGAGGCAAACTGCATGTCTGAGAGTTCTCCTTATTGGTCTCGTAAAACATGTAATGTCTTGTAACGTATGTCCGGTACTTACCGCGTTGCGTCACAGTACCGCCCATACGCTCGGCCAATCAGAGAAAGCCATCGTCCGCACTCGCAAAGCCTGACCAAATATGGTCATAAACGGACTCTCAGCCTGATGGAGGGCCCGGTATATAAAGGGGCCTACAGAGAGGCCGGCACCGCTACTCTACACTAACCAACTACCGCAACTAAATTCTATACCGCTATATATCTATAATTATACTACTTTATACGTGTATCCTGGTCCCAGCTGTGGGTAAGTTACTACATTTACTGCGTTAGCGTACTGCCCATCTCTCTACCTGCTAGCTGAGGCCGGCTGACGCCGCCTGCCTGACTCTATTGGTTGTGGCTCTCCTAATGCTGCTTTCCTTCAGGTTCCACGTTCACCTTAAGACTTCGGCTACGCTCCTAGACTGCTACACTTCCTGCATCGCCTTCGGCGTCACCTCTGCCGAAGAGTCTGGCCTGCCCTGCTCATCGTACTCGCACCGCCGGCGTCCTGCCAGCTGAACCAACGGCCTGCGAGGTTCTACCGCTACGCGCAGCCTTCGAGCAGCCTGCCTACACACTACCGGAGGGAACAGCGTGGGAGACTGCAGCCCTTAGTGTTCAGGCCAGTGTCGTGTTGTTGGTCGGTCATACTCGTGCAAGGGAAGTGAGACAATACTCGGCAATAAACGCATCTGGGACCTCTACTGCGTTTCTCTACTACCAGAACCCGTTACAGTCTGCCGACCCGCATTTGGCCAACGTGGTTGACTATGGCCTTATCTTTCTCATAGTGAGAAGTAGGGAAAGCAATACCGGGATACCAGGATCCCGCATGCCATGTGCGGGATTAATCCTGTTCGTAAAATGAACGGGATCCCGGGCGGGATTTGCGGGATTGAAGAACAGCGTAATTCATGTATTAGCATAGCGCACAAACTATAGAGGCATTAGCCTTCTCAGCATTGTTGGCAAATTGTATGCAAAGGTACTGATTGAAAGAGTTATGAAAGTAACCGACAAGAAAATATAGGATGTACAGGCGGGATTCCGAAAGGGTATGGGATGTACGGATCAGGTTTTTTCCTTGCTAAGCATAACCGAGAAGTTTTTGGCCAAAGGTCAAAAGGTCTATTGCGCATTCGTGGATTTGAAAAAGGCTTACGTTAAAGTGGTGAGGAATGAAATGTGGTCGGTGCTGTCAATGAATGGGGTGGACAGCAGCCTCATTCAAGCTCTGAAATCCCTTTATGAGGATTCTAGAGCTTGTGTGAGGATAAACGGGGCATACACTGACTGGTTTACCATCGAGAAAGGTGTTAGACAGGGATCTGTAGCGTCGCCGTGGCTGTTTAACCTCTTCATGGACAGTTGTTTGCAAGATTAAAAAAATAGTGACTGCGGATTAAGGATGAATGGGTTACTCGTCAAATGCCTTCTTTATGCTGATGATCAGGTAATACTTGCATCTTCAGCGGAGGAGTTGCAGGAGATGGTAACAATCATGCATGGTGCGTTAGAGAGGAAAGGAATGAAAGTGAATGTAAGTAAAACGAAAGTTAGGTATGGTTTTTGAAAAGGAGGAATGCGTTACGGCTTGTAATGTTTTGATCGATGGACAGCGAGTGGAACAAGTGAATGAGTTTGTTTACTTAGGTACGTTGTTTACAAGAGATGGTAAGAATGAAGAAGATATTGAAAGAAGAGTTAATGCAGGCAATAGTGTGAATGGAGCTCTGAAGGCGATTATGAACAGTCAAAACGTGTCCAAAAAAGCACGTTTGGCTGTGCATAGAGGGGTGTTAGTGCCTACCCTTATGTAGAAATGAGAGTTTTTTTTATGTAAAACATCCGGCGGTAAATAGACAACCGACCTACATGCCCTACATTAGAGGTGTTACGGATAAAATAGGAGACAAGTTAAAAAACTACTCCTTTCCGACAGTATTTACACCAGGGGCCAAAGTATACAACATGGTGGGCACACCAAAGGATGTTCTACCGCTACAAACCCCAGGTGTCTATAAAATCAACTGCAGCTGCGGAAGCTCTTACATAGGGCAAACGAAGCGGACTATCGCTGAACGTATAAAGGAGCACATCGCAGCTGTAAAGAACCGTCAAACGAACAAATCGGCGATTGCGGAACATTTACTTCAATCGGGCACCAATCACTGGATTGAATTTCATCGTCCCCAAGTCCTCTCCACGGAACGCCACTTTTACCCAAGAGTTGTGCGTGAAGCGATTGAAATCAGAAAACATAAAAATTTCAATCGGGAAGAGGGCTTCAAATTGTCATCGGCGTGGAATCCTGTGATTCGGCTAACAACACCCCACTTTAACGCGCAGTCGGCGAATGTTCAATATACAGATACGGTTAGTGTGTTTTGCGCCGGTACTTCGAATATCAACGACCCGGGGGTAGAAATAGAATCTTCTACCTCGCACTCGGAGACGTGACATCGCCACACCAGTCAGCTTGCGACCACGGGACGTGCAACCGTCTCGAAACGTCAAGCAAAATAAGGTATGTAAATACCTAATTTGCATGTTCGCGTTTATTCCCGTCTATATATATATTCTTAGAAATGAGAGCACTGAGAAGTATGTGTGGTGTGTCTTTGACCGACAGAGTAAAGAATTGTGTGATACGAGAGTGGTGTGGGGTAAAAGAAGATGTAGTGACAAGCATGGAGAAAGGCATGTTAAGATGGTTTGGGCACATGGAGAGGATGGATGACGAAAGACTGACAAAGAAGATATATAAGGCAAGTGTGAATGGGACAAGGTGAAGGGGAAGACGTAGGCGGACGTTCTCTGACCAGATTGGAGACCTCCTAAAACAAGGACAGGTCAGAAGTAGCCTAAACAGAAGAGCATGCATGAGAAACTTGATGGGAGTGAATGAAGCAAGAGAGGTATGTCAGGATCGTTGCAAATGGCGTTCCGTAGTCTCTGCCTACCCCTCCTGAAAACAGGCGTGAGTCTATGTATGTATGTATGTAGCATAGCGCACGGCTGCGCCAACTGACGAATGATGATCGTTTCCGAAAGGCGCGGGAGTGGGACACCCAAAAGAAGTGTTTTTGTTTGCGTACGACTTTTTTAAGTTTTATTAAGATGACGCAAATGCATCGCCTCAATTTATTTGTCGAATTTGAATAGATTAATAGCTTCAGTTAGCTTTTTAAAGCTGGGTGAGTCCCAACTACCCCGGTGACCTGCCCCGGCACCGGGGCAACTGAGAAAAATTGTTGCATTTGCCCTGGTGACGGCGGCAGATGACACTTAATCTGTGTCATCTACCCCACTACGTGTCATGGTTAGCGCCACGGGGGCAGATGCAAATAAATGTGTGTCATGTGACCCGGTGGACCGCGATGTCGGCGTCACCGGTGACCTGCCCCGGCACCGGGGCAACTGAGAAAAATTGTTGCATTTGCCCTGGTGACGGCGGCAGATGACACTTCATCTGTGTCATCTACCCCACTACATGTCATGGTTAGCGCCACGGCGGCAGATGAAAATAAATGTGTGTCATGTGACCCGGTGGACCGCGATGTCGGCGTCACCGGGGATCTGCACCGGTGACGCCGACATCCCGGCAACAATTTTTCTCATTTGCCCCGGTGCGGGAGCAAGCCACCGAGATAGTTGGCACTCACGTTGGTAAAGCTTTATTGAAGTGTTAATCTTGCTTCTTATCTTGGAATAAATGGTGACAAATAAATATATCGGCAACTGTATTCAATATTTTATAACTGTATCTAAGACTACAGAACAAAAGGCAGACGGAGCGCGCGGAACACTTGCGTGAGGCCACTAAAGCAAATACAAAATTGAAAAGCGGATACAAACTCGGCTCAGTGCGCTGCGAAGCATCGCACAGTTCACACGCCACGATCAATCCCGCTTTTAAATTCATAAAATGCCGTCATGCGTTTTTAAACATTGTAAAAGTTGTTTCCAAAAGCAAAAACGGGAAGATGGAATATATTTTTACAGATAACTATGGATTATTTGACTGTTATAATATTATTTCGATAAAATTCGTATTTCTGCAGAAAATATGTAAGTGTTGCCAGTTTACGTCGACACCGTTTTCCCTGAATTAGGGAAAATGCACTTGTCAATTGATTTTGTAGGTAATAATTATTGTCATGTTAATGAAAAATACATTAACGTATTGTAAAAGTATATTGTAGATTATCTTTTTTCATATAAATATAGTAATAGAATTTCCATTAGTATATAATACCTACATTGTTTTGAGTTCGATCCCCATATACTATACACTTCGACCTTTGTCACAGAATAAATCTTTGTACCGTTCTTATGGCGTAGGGAATAAGTATCAAAATCGTACTGCAACTGTTAGCTTGACTTGGCGCCGTGTGTACATTACGTACAGAAACAGAAATTATTGATTGCAGCCATTATTTATTTTTAGTTGCATTTTTTTAGTTATGATTTATGATTTGTTGTGTGCATGACAAAATGTTTTTAGCTAATTAATATTTAGGACGCAAGCCTATTGCAATTAACCAAACATTTCCAGATACTATTCGCCGACCTAAGATCTGAACCTCATGATTGGTATTCGTAAATATATGTAGTTGGTATTATATAAGTATTTCTTCTGGATCGAGGCTATAAATCACAAAACATAATCTATTTATTTATCAATTTACGAATAAAATTAGTTAAAACTTAACTCGGTACCTACATTTAAGAAATGTATTTATAAAAGCATACTTTAATGGTATCTTTTATTTGAATAATTTCCACAACAGCATTACATATTAAAAGCATTAATTAAATCCATGGTAAATTCTTCAAAACCGCAAACGAATATAAAATATTACCTATGTAATATTTTTATATTCGTTAGCAAAAACTATATGTAAAATAGTCGGAGATTATTCATAATCTGGCAACTTTACACACACATAGACGCGCGTGTCCGTACAGTGCCAGTCGCCAAATGTCACGCACATATAGCTGTCAACGTGCCTCAGTTATACTCGGGCCACACTACCGGGATATGCCAACAATTATTGCCATAATTTCAACAACGCCTAGGTGTAACCGCGATTTATGGCCATAATTTTACAATGCCAATCAATATGGCATATGCCGGTAGGCAATAGCTCCGGCGGCGGTCTTTTTCGCACATCAAAGAAGATTACCGCAGTAATTATTGCGTTTGTGGCCACACTACCGTTTGTTCAGTGTGCAACACGAGTTCGACGACGACGCACGTATCTACCGATATGGAGTGGTCAAATGAAAAAGCGCTCGAATTTTTGGAGTTATTGCAATCCGAACCGTCTCTCTGGGATACCCGACAGAAAGCTAAAAATTTAAAAGATTCATGTTAAAATAATTGGCACTCATAAAATACCAAACAGCTGCAGCTTCATCCGCCATCTTGAAAAATGTTTTTTTTACCGCCTAGTTTATTGGCATATCTCGGTAAACTCTAGTGTAACCACACGACTTCACGCAGTAATTTAACGGTAATTTATTGCCATAATTATGGCGGTAACAGCCCGGTAGACGGTAAGGTAGTGTGGCCCGAGTATTAGGGCCTGTTCACGAGATCGGTCTAAGCGGCGCGCGTCGCGGCGGGCGGCGCGGCAGAGCGTCGTGCACGCCACGACCCTACAGTAGCGGTAAACGCAGCGGCAAATGTGGACGTATTTGGGCCGACGGAGTTACCCATAAATATGGCGATAACCAAAATATCTTTGTGTAACTATACGGTATACCTACAAAATTGTCGACATTGGATCTTCATTTCTTACAAGTATTTTATATCAAAGGAATAATACATATTCGCAATTAATGAGGCGTTGAATAGGTACCTACACAACGTAGATTACGTTAAGTAGGTAGATAAATCACCTTTTAACTTTCATAGTAGCTGTGTCTGTACCTAAATACATTACAACATTGTTTCATTACATCTCGCAACGTTTTATTAACATTTTTGTATTTATCCAGCGGATGTGTTGCTATCCATACACGCGACCGTTTTAAAATTTCGACTTTATGTCTCCGTATTCATTACCGCCACAAAATATTTAACAAATAGTTTAACCGCCTAGTTCGTCCCTCGCGAAACGCTGTCCGTGCCGGTCGGAGTCGTGGCGTCGGACTCGGTCGCAGTACATTTGTTCCCGCCGCTCGCCGCACCGCCCGCTGCGACGCACGCCGCGCAGCCATTCGCGCCAAAAAAAACGCGCGCGTTATCGCTGTGCGCGGCGGCTCGTGGCGTGCTTCGAACGTCTTCATACATTTGATCTTACCGCTCGCCGCCCCGCGCTAAGCCGCTGCTCAGAGCGGCAAGGTCGTGACAGGGCCGTTAGTTGGACGAATGCGGTCCATCTTGTTTGTTAAATCTGTGAACTGTATATATTATTGAAAGGCAGAAAATGTTCAGAATGTTTAGTTTTTCTACTTTTGTCTATTATAAATCAGTAAGAAAATTATTAAAAATATTGAGTATAAAACTTAGATTTGATTCATTAAGTAAGTAGATAAATAGCGAAAAGAGTTAAAAGTCAAAAGTTATACATTATTTGCGAAGTTTTATTAATCACGCGGGATCGAAACTGTCCAGTCCCGCGCATATCGGGATTGAGAATTTACTGCGGGTTTGCATTTCCTAGTGAGGAGGAGCCGGTGCCCAGCAGTGGGGCAATTTTTACATACAAGGTTAGATATTATAAGGCACTTGAATTGATTTACCAGCAACAGCCAGTAGTATTCTGCACTTCGCTACAACGTGGATGTCGATATTCAAACACTAAAAAGGTAATGGATTCAGGAATTCAATAGCTCGCACGTATGATATGCAAATTTGCTAACCTTATTGGAACTAAAAATTTACAGGTGAGAATGAATACAACGTGAAAGTTTCTGTGAGGAGTAAGTTCATTAATAAATATGTTATTATGATTGCTCAATAAAAGTTTCAATAACGAATCCCTATGACTATTTACATAAGGTACTTGGGGTATGATATCCCATATAAAGCTGACCCTGTAGTACGATAAACAGATAATCGATAGTCATATTTATACCTACCTATATATTTTCAAATACACACATATATTATAGATAAATTACACCAAAAACAAGAGAACCCAAGTAACCGACATAGCTCTCCGAATAGCCAGGCTGAAATGGCAATCTGCAGGGCACATAGCGCGAAGAACCGATGGCCACTGGGGCAGGCGGGTTCTGGAGTGGGGACCACGTACTGGACGACGTAACAGGGGTAGGCCTCCCGCAAGGTGGACTGACGATCTGGTAAAGATCGCGGGAAGCGGTTGGATGCGGGTGGCTCAGGATCGGTCTGTGTTGAGAACCTTGGGGAAAGCCTATGTCCAGTAGTGGACGTCTCTAGGCTGACATGAAACCAGACTACTATGAAGTAGTCATCATACAAATATTTATCTTAGGCGGAATTCGAACTCACCACCTTTGGCGTGCTAGTCAAGTTCATTAGCCACTAAACCAACAGGCTATTAATAAATAGCCTTTTAGTTGAGCACCGTATATATAACTACATGTTAGTACAATAAAATAGAACTAATATTTTCTTGGTAACAAAGTTGTTAGCGAATGTACTTGTGCCACCAGGTAAGTACCCTCTAGAGCACACCTTTTTAAATTTGACCTCTTTGATGCTCACTTGAAGAGATTAAATTGATTCCTTTCTATATTGTAAAACAATTTATCTAGGCTGAATAAGTAATAGTAAGAAAATATTTCTCGCAAAATTGATAACAATGTTTGAACAGTCTAAAATATTAGTAGCACTGCGGCGTTAATAAATAAATATAAATAAGAAGGTTATTTAAAAACAATATTAACTTTAGATAATAATTTATCAAAATTATAGATACCAATTTGTCAAAATCTTAAAATATTGACTTTAGATACTTATGAAGGGTAAAATGGTGATAAGGATAAATGCTTAAGTATATAAATTACTTTGGTTTTACAATATTACTTAATTGCATAAATAAGTAGTAAGCTAAGTGTCTTGATTAGCTATAAATGAATAATTTGCTGAATGAAGGTTCATTGTTTTAGTTGGTGGCAACTTTATCTCATAAAAAACATTTATTTTGTTTGTCCTGTTAGAACGTATAGTCTTATGTAAGCATTTCGTGACAAAAACCGATAAGCAACAAACGGTGGTACAACTATGTGACTCTTGTAAACTCTAAATATACGAGCACTATTAACACTAAATTTCACAAATAATTACGTCGTAAACAGCGGGGAATTATAGTAATATAAAAGTGGAATGCATTAATAATAATTAAATTATATATTAATTTAATTTTGGCTTTTTCTGGAAAAGTTACCGAAGGCACCCGGGGTGATACTATTAAACCTAGCTTAAAAATCAATAGAAAAATATTATTATCTAATGTCTTTTATACATTATAATAATATTTCAAAGACTACTCCCACAGTAGGAATACCTTCTGAGACGAGTGGGGCTTTACAAACATTCAGTCAACGGACGATACGTGAGTCACAGAAATAATTATGTTCTTCTATGACGAGAAAACTACTCGTGGCAATATGCTAGATCGCTCAAACTGCCACAGTGTACATAAAATTGGCAATTATCATAGGAATGAGACGAGTGTAAGTATAATGTTCTTATGCTATATTTTAATCGTTAGTTATATCGGTATAAAGTTTTACAATAAATAACAAAAAAAATTTAGGAAAATAATTGAACGAATATGGAATAAAATTATTAAAAGATTTATAACGTTATGCCTCATTGCCATTTATTCATTTAAAGGTACTGAAGTACTGTGGGTGTAATGTTTCTAATGTTACACCTCTGCCTACCTCTTCGGCGATACAGGCGTGAGTCTATAAATAAAAAATAAATAACTAATATACTGAAGGAGCCAATAATGCATACATACATACATATACTCACGCCTTTTTCCCGTCGGGGTAGGCAGAGACAACGGAACGCCACTTGCTTCTATCCTTACAAACCTCACGCGCTTCCTCTACATTCACTACTGTTTTCATACATGCTCGCCGGTTCCGGGTGCTTCGAACCTTTTCGTTTTTCAGAACGTCACCAATTTGGTCAAAGAATGTCCTACGAGGTCGGCCGCGACCGGCTTGCCCTTACACGTTTGCCTCATATATTTGGTGCGTCTTTCTTTCTTCACTCATTCGCTCCACGTGTCCAAACCATCTCAGCATTCCTTTCTGAATTTTCGTCACAACATCTTCTTTCAGGCCACATCGCATTCGGAATTCTGTCAATCAGTCTCACCCCACACATATAATGATGGCTTGTTATTCAGGAGATACTTAATAGTTTAATGGTTTTCCTGTACAAGATATACATATTTATATATACATACTTACCTCGAAATAAAGACAGTTGTGGTTATTTTGTCGAAATTCGTGTACATCACATGAATATGATTTGGGTAATGAATGAGAGAATGAGAATAGAGGTCTAGATAATCGGCCGGTTTCTGAATTGAGAATTTCGCGTTGAGAACAATTTAAACACTAATTATATACCACTTAATCAATTTTCTGTTTCACAAAAAATTGTTTTGACACCTTTTGAGTATTTGTGCTTGTAAAATCTTATATTTGACACAACATATGATCAATTCATGATCAACTCCATATCAACTCTATATTCGCGTTTCTGAAAATATTTGACATTTGTCAAACCTCACTTAGCACTGATAAATTGAGAAAAAAATAATTACACTACTTTGGTCTTTTAACCCGTGATCACGAGTAATATGACAGCCAGTATGTCAAAATGTCCACACTACCGTTGCCAAGCAGCGGCTACGTCATACTGACGTCTACACAACAAGAAGGCCGTTAAACAGAATTTATAGAAAAAAGGTTCAAAGCCTATTCAATATTTGGAACAAATAGATTACAACATTATTAGGAACAAATCGAAGGGATAGAAAATATAAATAAAAGATTTCCGTGTTAAATTAATCCTAATAATTACGCTGTGGCCGCCAAGGAGGTATAATTCTATATACCTCCATGGTGGCCACCATGGAGGTATATAGAATTATACCTCAAATATACCTGGCCACAAATATTTTGTATTAAAAATAAAACAAACTGACTTTGACATAACATACACGTTCCGTTTTCACTAAGATACCGAATTGAACAAATTCAACAAACTATTCATTAAAATAAAATAAACGTTGAAATAATTTTAAATACAACTTTATTTCGACTGTTTAATTGTTTCCGTATAAAAATAATTAACTGACAAGTGTGCTTCTTTGTAAAATGTTAATTAATATGAATTTATGGTTAGTACCGGTCTTTTTTACTTGTATTGGAACGTACTAGTGTTGTTTGGTTTAATTTATTCATGATTTGAAGAAAACTCAAATGAAAGTGCTTTGAAAAAATATCACTCTGACCTGTGAAACAGAAAAAACTGAAGTTGACTTCAACTAGTTCAGAAATTTTCAACTGATGTAAGCTGAAATTCTCAATTCAGAAACCGGCCGAATGTAGTTAAAATAAAGATCCAAAATAAAAATATTAGAAAAAGTACAATATGCCCTCCGAATCAATACTATCTATTATTCCATACGGCTATTGTGTGTGTTATATGCCAAAAATGGAAGTTTAATAATATTATTTTTTATTGTTTATTTATTTTACACTTTATTGTACACATTAAAAAACATTATTCTTATTATTCTTATTATTATTCTATTATCTTATAACTAACTAGAGTACAAAGGGCGGCCTTATCGCTGAAAGCGATTTCTACCAGGCAACCTTTGGATGGAAATATTATTGGTAGGAGAAAAACGGTAGTACCGTTCCCGTCATATTAAAAGAGCAGTAAAATTAAATATGAGAGGGCGATTTTGTGCTCGGAGAATATTATTAAAGTACAATAATATTGTGTTATGAGTGGTCAGTATTAGAGTTAAAACCGTTTTGATAAACAGCATCGGGAGGGAGTTACTCTGACGAGTAGATACTCGTCATAGTATCTCCCCCAGCGCAAGCAGTCAACCGAAAGTTGGCGGTCAAACCATCCGAACCTGGCGGAGGTAAATCCCAAGATGCTGGATGGGCAGCAGCGTCCAGCACTAAAAACTTCCGCCACTGCGATCGCCAATACGCCTGCCAAGCGTGGCGATTATGGCAAATCCCCCCATAAATGAACCACACCAACAAAATCCGGCCCCTAGTCCCCGGCGGCCCCGCTAGTCCTGGTTATGGTAGCGGCCATGGTAACGGCGGGGCAAGGGGTGCGAAGAATCTCCGGAAGAGATCGGGCTACCACCACCAACGACAATTGGCCCTGGCAACACTGAACACGCGCACACTGCGGACCGACGAGAACATTGTCGAGCTGGAAGAAGAATTGAGCAAGTTGCGATGGGATATCATAGGCCTATCTGAAGTCCGAAGACAGGGGGAGGACTCGATAGTTCTCAATTCCGGCAACTTGCTCTTCGACCGGGAGGGCGACCAACAGTCCCAAGGTGGTGTCGGGTTCATCGTCCACAAATCTCTCGTGACCAACGTGGTAAATATTGGGAGTGTGTCGAGCAGGGTAGCGTACCTTATACTCAAAATATCCAAGCGGTATTCGCTGAAGGTCATACAGGTATACGCTCTGAACTCGACGCACTCCGATGAGGAGGTGGAAGCCATGTACGAGGACATATCTCGGGCTATACATGGCTTCAAAACCTATTACACCGTGGTCATGGGAGATTTTAACGTGAAACTGGGCAAACGCGACGGTGATGAGCTGAGAGTGGGGCAATTTGGTTATGGGCATCGGAATTCCCGGGGTCACTTGCTGGCTAGCTTTATGGAGAAGGAAGGCCTCTATATGATGAATTCCTTCTTCAAGAAGCGAGAATGCCGCAAGTGGACCTGGGTAAGTCCAGACGGTGCCACCAAAAATGAGATCGACTTTATCATGTCGACGAAGAGGCAGATATTCAATGATGTCTCCGTGAACAATTCACTTAAAGTGGGGAGCGATCACCAAATGATAAGAGGCACATTGAATATCTGTACAAGCCTCGAACGGTCGAGGTTGATAAAGTCCACGCTCCGACCGGCACCGGTTCATATCCAAAACCCGGAGAGCTTTCAGCTCGAACTCAAGAACCGTTTCGAATGCCTGGGCTAATGCGTAGATGTGGACGAGTACAGTAACGGGTTCGTGGATGCTGTCCATACAACAGGGGCTAAATTCTTTAAGCCCCAGAAAAGCAAGAGAACCAGCAAGATCTCGGGTCCGAGCCTCGAGCTGTTAGAGGAAAGGCGCAAGATGGTTCTGCTATCCTCCGACGACATGCCGAAATATCGGCACCTCAACAGACAGATCTCTAAGTCTCTGACTCGCGATCTCCGCCAATACAACACAAAACGTGTTCGTGAGGCGATCGAGCAGAATAAGGGATCCAAAGTGTTCCAGAGGGATCTGTCTGTTGGGCAGAGTCAGCTGACAAAGCTGAAGACGGAAGATGGCAGAATCGTATCGTCCAAGCCTGAGCTCTTGGAGGAGATCGAAAGGTTCTATGCACAGCTGTACACGACAACGCAACAACCCGCAAGTACTCCAGCGTCAGACCCTAGAGCTGGATTGACCCGACACTATACCGAAGATATCCCGGATGTCAGCATGCACGAGATTAGTGTGGCTCTCAAACAGCTCAAAAACAACAAGGCGCCGGGTGATGACGGAATTACGAGCGAGCTTCTGATGGCTGGCGGTGCACCCGCTAGAGAATCCCTTCGGAAGCTATTTAATTCCGTCATTCTCGAGGGTAAAACGCCACAGGCGTGGCACAGAGGTGTGGTGGTGCTTTTCTTTAAGAAAGGGGATAAAACCCTCTTAAAGAACTACAGACCCATCACACTTCTGAGCCACGTCTACAAGCTGTTTTCGAGGGTCATCACGAATCGTCTCGAGAGCAAGCTAGACGACTTCCAGCCTCCCGAACAAGCCGGTTTCCGTAAAGGCTATAGTACCATAGACCACATACATACGCTGCGGCAGGTTATACAGAAGTCCGAGGAGTATAACCAGCCCCTATGCTTGACGTTTGTGGACTATGAGAAAGCCTTCGATTCGATCGAAACCTGGGCGGTGCTACAGTCTCTCCAACGGTGCCGGATTGACTACCGATATATCGAAGTGCTGAAGTGTTTGTATGAAAACGCCACTATGTCAGTCCGCCTCCAGGACCAGAGTTCGAAACCTATTCAACTCCAGCGAGGAGTGAGACAGGGGGATGTCATATCCCCGAAACTGTTTACCACTGCGCTGGAGGATGTTTTCAAGCTTCTGGACTGGAATGGACTCGGCATCAACATCAACGGCGAGTACATCACTCACCTTCGATTCGCAGACGATATCGTAGTCATGGCTGAGACCATGGAAGACCTAGGCACAATGCTCGATGGCCTCTGTAGAGTCTCCCAACAAGTAGGTCTTAAGATGAACATGGACAAGACGAAAATCATGTCGAACGTCCATGTTGTACCTGCTCCTATTCAGGTTGGGAACTCTACGCTCGAAGTTGTCGACAAGTATATCTACCTGGGACAAGTAGTCCAATTAGGTAGGTCCAACTTCGAGAAGGAGGTCAATCGTCGAATCCAACTCGGTTGGGCAGCGTTCGGGAAGCTACGACATATCTTCTCGTCCGATATCCCGCAGTGTCTCAAGACGAAAGTCTTTGACCAGTGTGTGTTGCTAGTGATGACTTACGGATCAGAGACGTGGTCGCTCACTATGGGCCTTATCAGAAGGCTCAAGGTCACTCAGAGGGCGATGGAGAGAGCTATGCTTGGAGTTTCCCTGCGAGATCGAATCAGAAATGAGGAGATCCGCAGTAGAATCAAAGTCGCCGACATAGCTCTCCGGATAGCCAAGCTGAAGTGGCAGTGGGCAGGGCACATAGCTCGAAGAACCGATGGCCGTTGGGGCAGAAAGGTTCTGGAGTGGCGGCCACGTACCGGACGACGCAGCAGAGGTAGGCCCCCCGCAAGGTGGACCGATGATCTCGTCAAGATCGCGGGAGGCGGTTGGATGCGGCCGGCTCAAGACCGGTCTGTGTGGAGAACCTTGGGGGAGGCCTATGTCCAGCAGTGGACGTCGTTTGGCTGATATGATGAAACAGCATCGGGCACAAAACCCAGTTATAATGGGGTCCACCAGAGGAAAAATATTAATAAGAGTCAATTTAATTTTCATTTAAAGAAAGTGTGTGGTTAGCTTTCTTTGATATTGTTTTATACTCCAGGAGATGGTATTGAAAATCTACGTATTTGTACTAATAAACGTCACGAGAAGAAACGATATTCTATCGAAACAATTATTTGATGTAGTCCCTCAGTGTAACTTTATCAAAATTATTTTACAGTCTATTATTTATAAATACAGGTCTTTCAGACAAAAAAAAAATATGTATATGTATCCCAGTTTATCTCTTTGTTGTCAAGGAACAGGGCAATTATTTAGCAAAGCGGCAGTTCATCCATGTAAACAGTCGACCCCCAGACCATTAGGAGCAAAATTTATTTACGTTACAGCGTTGGAAGAAAAATACTTAAAAGCCTGCCTTTTTGACTTGCAAATGTAACGTTCTGTTTGCAGAGTGGTCATGTTGAGGGAGCAAGCGATTTGCGGGATAGAGGATTTAGATACTGGCTTTGTCGCGGCGATTTTATTTACATTAATTTTTCATAGAGCTTTGCCTGGTATTAGTGATACACTTGTTATACAAGGTATGGGTGTTTAAATTGACAATGATTCACTTTTTCATAAGTGACAACACTGGCGATGCTTTTGTTTACATAAGAATAGCAACTACTAAGTAAAATAAGAGAGAAGACACCGGACGCTACTGCTATTTTTTTATTGAATCCCTTGTCTTATGGCGACACCAGCACCGCATACCAGTGACCGTATTTTACTTAATATATAGGCCCACAGTATTTTGATATTCTATTAACGCTTCTAGTTAAACTAAACGCTTTTACATCTAGAGCGTTTAAGTTTGTACTGCATTAGCGCCTGCAAACGCCTTGATATACCGCTTGCAAGTCAATTTACAACTAATGTTAATGATTACGAAAGTTTAAATTAATAATTAGGTATATTGCGATCATATCAACGATTCGTTGAACGCAAGTACAATTTTATTTTCTTGTATTCAACAATGCACAGGTTATTTTTTCTACTTAAAAATTTTACAGCCGAAGGATATCTAGCTATGTATGTGTAAGTAAACAGATAGACAACCATAAAGGTAAATGAATAAATTATCTATGCATATTGGCCTACCACACCTTTGCGCATACATAATAATTTTTTTGCTTCTTTCTGTCCTGTGTCCTTGTTTTGTTTATTGTAATTAACCTGGACTATTTAATTAAGTTTCATGCGAGTAAAATGCTACTGAAATCCATGCAAATATTTCTGTTAAGTTTTTTTCGTAATATGTAAATATGTTCTATAAAAAAAGTTACTGTAATTGTTGTTTACTTGTTTTATAAATGAGTGTCAGTCAGAAATCAAAGAAGAAATCAATTTCAGGTCACACCTGAGATTGATTTCTTTTCAGTAACCATACTTTAACTGCCTTTAAATACTTTTTTTATAGTTTTAGCCATAGTAAAGGCAAGTATAACTACAATCAATACACGTACCTACTGGGTGTTCATTGTTTCCAGTTGTTTCATGTTTGTAAAGTCCTCCGCTCCACAGGAGCTATACCTAGTGCGGTAAATGTCTTAAAAAAAAACAAAGATAAAACAACAGAAAATAAATCATTAAATAAACTCGTTTAAAACAACGTAATTTATTACATTTAGTTAAATACTCGTTTACCAACTTTTGATCTAGGACTAGGACACGGGCACAATCGAAATAAGAAACAAACAGGTGTTCATTATAATATGTACTTGTCAAAGTTCAATTTAGTAGGGAGTAGGTACCCAAATTTTCACTCCCTCCGAGGTTCGAACAGCGATCGAAATCAGTCAATCGTTATAGCGACACAAACTTAAAATACACGAAGATGTTATAAAACAACAAAACATTATCAAAATAACGAGCGCATATTTTCATTCTAATTTTCATAACATCACGCTAGTTAACGTGACTAATTTCTTTCTAAAATAACTTCCTTTACGATGTTTATTGATGATAATGTTTGTCATAATTTATTAAAACTATTCTTAACAACTGAAATTCGAAGAAATTTTCATTTAGTTAATTAATTGTGTTTGTGTTAACTGGGAACTGCATAATTATATTATTTTAAAATCACATAGGCGATGACCTAATGTATTGCACTTTGGCTTGGGTCTACTAAGACCACCGAAGTGTCTATCGACGTCCTGCATTGGTGACGTCACGTAAATGTCGGTTAGCACTGCAGTCATTGCCGTCACGCTGCCTTTTTTTTTTTTTTTGTTGGTGTCGGGTTGGAAAATCCTCATGGAGTCCCTCCGCCCTGGGGGATGGGCGAAGGGGACTGTCAGACTCTTACTGACTAAAAACCAACCCGTGTGCCTCATGTACCCGTGTGTCGGAGGGTCGGGTTTCGCCCAAGCATACGTCGCAACCCCCCGACGGGTATTGGCCCGCCAGATGGTCCGGCGGGCCCCGAACAAAACCCCCTTGGCGGCGGATGAGGGTGTTGGGCTCCGCCGCTAAAACACCAAGCGGCCGCAGAGGATAGGGAGGATGGCAACGCAACACCGCATCTCCTCTTCCTCTGCGGCCCCACCGCGACGCATCGAATGGTGCGCCCCCATTTGGTCGCGGGAGATAGGGCGCGCGGCAACGCAACACCGACACGCCTCTCCTCCCGCGACCACGCCTGACTGCGAGGGACAGACAGAACTGTCCCCCGCACCCGCACCGTTGGACGCATCCTGCGCAGGCCCCGTCAAGCCCACGCGGAGCGTCCCCTCCTGGATCCCTCTTAGCTTCACCGCGGGTAACCAATCCACTGTTACTGAGCCCCCCCACCACGACAAGGTGGAGATCCCACGGGGGGGCCGTCACGCTGCCTGGCCAATGAGTGCATAAGATCGTTATCATTTCTGTTAGACATCCAATTATCCACAGGGGCATTTCATTGAAGACTTTATTTTTTATAGAACAATCACAATTATGTTTACGCGTCACATAATTATTACTAAAATAAACCTCTATATCTACATTTCTATTTGGTTTTGGTTCATTCTACAGCTTTACAAAACTTCATTCGCAACCTGTGCTGCATAAAATTTGTATACAATTTCATTTAAATTTTGCAGACTAGTGCAGGCAACAACAAAAGTTGATACACATCTCAGAATATTTGCCGAGAATTATATAAACTAGATTATTATTTTATTTTATTACCCCTCGATTATTATTGTTAATTTTCGAAGTATGATTCAAGTAGGTCTATCCTCTCCTATCGTATCTTTGAAGTAGCTATCTGTACATTACCAAACTATCATGATTAAACATACTAAAATCCTAATCTATACAGCTTAACAGATAAAAATCGAAGCTAATTGTGATCTATCTTGGTAATTTCCGGTTACTAGGCAGTAAGGCATGTTATCATGTCCCCTTCGTGCAGTAATCGCTTTCAACTAATGACGCGTGACAACGCCATGGAAAGGGATTTTCTTGATTAGTTCAAGATGAAACAGCTGTTTTTTCACTCTGTAGTTTTTTGCGTCTGGAGTTCTTAACAGAAATGAGCTTAAGATTTGTTGTGCTTAAATCTCGCTAGCAGTAAAATCAGATATTTTTAAACAACTTCTAAAAGTAAAGTGGTCCCATGTTCGTCATTTTTATGAATTCGATTCCCCCTTTCATTACGGAACGACATTCAAAAATTTTTTTTGCATCTAAAGACATCATATTTCTGAGGTAGTTCTATTATCACCAACTTTTTGCTTTTGGTGGAAAGTGGAAACTCTCAAAATGTTAAGACCCAAATGAAATGTTGTTTAGGTAAGTACTTTCTGAACCAATAACTACATTTGTTTCTGATAGACATCATCTTCTGGTTCAGGATTGATGACAACAGTGCCAACGCTTCAACGTTTTTAAAAAAGTCAGCAGTTACAAATAAAATTGTTAATTTCACACACAACTCATTTACT
The DNA here is from genome assembly GCA_944739405.2 of Euclidia mi. Classification (NCBI taxonomy): domain Eukaryota; kingdom Metazoa; phylum Arthropoda; class Insecta; order Lepidoptera; family Erebidae; genus Euclidia; species Euclidia mi. The sequence goes on along the minus strand of OX123184.2, from coordinate 74,050,943 downwards.
ATTAAAAGTAAGTTTAGGCCCCCATGATAGCAAGAATTTTTATCTCTCAACCCGATGAATTAATAAATTTCACAACATAGCTACATAACTTCACGCCTTTTATTCCCGAAGGGGTAGGCAGAGGTGTATTACACACCCACACTTCGCCAGTTATGTTTCGATCCCAATGTAATAGGGGGCGAGCCTATTGCCATCTACTGGGCACATCATTAAGCGAGCGATAATTAATTTGTAATGCACATAACTTCGAAAAGTCAGAAGTGTGAATAAATTTATAACGATATAGTTCAAAAAGCGACCGAATCAATATTATCCTTACAAACATACTTACCGTAGTTTATAGTATGTTTTCCCCTTACTCATTACCTTGGCCTTTTCCACTCTTATGTACCTATCTTGATTTGGGACTTTCAATAAACAGGTAAAAAGTACTCGCAAACAGACCTTTTTCTGCTCAGTTTAAACCTAAAAGACTCGTCGGAGCTCCTTATTCTAAGGAATTTATACGCTCTTAATTTGAAGTGGCTTAGTCTACTGTCTATTAATTTCGCACAGCTTAACGTTGGCGGGCTGACCACGAATAAGAACTTAATTATCTACCATGGACCATGACCCTTCTTACGCAGACAAAAAAGTGGATATATTCGGCAACAACCTTTTTAAAGAAAGGTACTGGATTTCTTTCAGTTGCTGTCTTTCTTTTGGCTCGTATTTAGGACTGTCACTTGTCACTTTAGAAATACTGTTAATAAAGATATAGATCTATTTTGTGACTACGTTTTTGTGACACTGTATTTACGTACAGTGTATAGAAAATACATTGTGTCTGAATTTTGTATGGTTTGCTTAATTATATTATGATATCAATATTATATTGTAATGATATAAAGCAATTCCTACTACCAATAACCTTTGAACATAAGCATAAGTAGAAGAATAATATCAATCTTTCGTGGTCGACTATTAAAAAAATGAGATCGTAGAAGCTTGTATTAAATCTGTTAAATTTAACGACCTACAGTCTCTGTCAGTTTTACCAGAAAACAGACAAATCTACGTACGTATGAAATAACCACGTAAATAAAACGTAGTCATTTAATATGATAAACGTGCGTAATATTCACGAATATGTAAACCAAAAGATTTTATCCTTACACATTTTCCTTCTCTACAATTCTACTAAACATTACCTATAACGAATGAATTTGACCGTTATTCAACTAAATAGTCACCCCTGTCACGACAACCGGTTATATCCCCAAATACCAAGCCAATTACGTTTTCGTAAGAAATGTTACTTAATGTTGACTCATAATGGTGCTATATATTGTGCTTGTAGTTTCTAATAGTTTCAGTAATAGAACTATAATAACTAATCAAAATGTTTGCGTACTTTGGAGGTTATTTTCAACGTAAATAAAGTCTCAATCAAGAAAGACGAATACCCTCTTAATTCTATGGTGTTATATTATTATGTCTATCTATCAAAACAAAATGGTGTTTTCGCCTTAATACAATACAATACAATAACATTTATTTCAGATCACAAACAATCCATATAGTAAATTCGTGTTAGTAAAACAAAAAGAACAAAAATAATAAATGTACCTATAAACTAATGTTAGTAAATTTTATGTACGTTAGCAGCCGAACCCCATGCTACCCACGTAATATATAGGGTATATTCGGCCCCCCCCGTGGGATCTCCACCTTGTCGTGGTGGGGGGGCTCAGTAACCATGGATTGGTTACCCGCGGTGAAGCTAAGAGGGATCCAGGAGGGGACGCTCCGCGTGGGCTTGACGGGGCCTGCGCAGGATGCGTCCAACGGTGCGGGTGCGGGGGACAGTTCTGTCTGTCCCTCGCAGTCGGGCGTGGTCGCGGGAGGAGAGGCGTGTCGGTGTTGCGTTGCCGTGCGCCCTAACTCCCGCGACCAAATGGGGGCGCACCATTCGATGCGTCGCGGTGGGGCCGCAGAGGAAGAGGAGATGCGGTGTTGCGTTGCCGTCCTCCCTATCCTCTGCGGCCGCTTAGCGTTTTGGCGGCGGAGCCCAACACCATCATCCGCCGCCAAGGGGGTTTTGTTCGGGGCCCGCCGGACCATCTGGCGGGCCAATACCCGTCGGGGGGTTGCGATGTATGCTTGGGCGAAACACGACCCTCCGACACACGGGTACATGAGGCACACGGGTTGGTTTTTAGTCAGTAAGAGTCTGACAGTCCCCTTCGCCCATCCCCCAGGGCGGAGGGACTCCATGAGGATTTTCCAACCCGAAACCAAAAAAAAAAAGGGTATATTCGTCGATGCATGAAGTTCAACCCAATGACGTAACATTGAGTTGTCCCATCTGTTACACATGCGTTCACACCCATGTGTTCAGGATGCTATGGGAGCTGGCGCAAGTTCTGCGTAGGATCGAGGCACTCCGCTTGCGTATGATGGCATGGAATCCATCAATCCGCGCTTCAGCAAACATTGCCGAAGCACTACTAAAACGCGGTATCCCCATAAGCATCCTGAACGCGTTGTTGTACTGAACACGCAGGGCGTTGTATGCCCTCTGCGTATAACTAATCCACAAACTGCAGGTGTAGAAAGACTGACAGTAAGCTCTAAAAAGTGTCTGTTTTACATGTTTGCTACACCGTGCAAATCTGCGGATCAGCATATTACATCGGACAGCCAACGCCCTGCGTTCTCTCTCTATGTCTATATCATCGCTCAAGTCGTCGGTGAGCCAGTGACCCAGGTATTTGAACCGCGTGACTCTTTTCAGAGGAGTATTGTTTATGGCTACTTGTGGTACGTTGGTGTAGCATTTGCCGCGAGCTTTAAATACAAGCATCTCACTCTTATCAGCATTATACCTGAGTCCCTGAGCTAACGCGTACCTTTCGCAGATATCTAGAAGGCGCCTGAGAGCGCTGATCGAAGGACTCAGCAACACCATATCATCAGCATAACTAAAATTGTTTACGCAAACACCATCGATGTAACATCCGACATGTGTGTTGCTGAGTTCAACGATCAGCTGATTTATATACAAGTTAAAAAGTCGTGGTGAAGTAATCCCCCCCTGCCTCACCCCGCATTTTAACCGGTATTTCTCGGATAAAACACCTGACTACTTAACATAATTAGTTTGGTTCTTATACCAGTACATAAGCAAAGAAGTGACCGTATTATTTACTTCTGTTTCCCGATAAAGCTTTTCCCATAAGATATCATATGACACAAGGTCAAATGCTTTTGACAAATCGAGGAAACAGACATTGACAGGTGTTTTCCTTTCAGTATAGTACTGGACTGTCCGCGTAAGACACAAAATAGCAGCCTCCGTTGATAGAGCAGGCCTGAATCCAAACTGTGCATCATGTAGGGCTATGTGACTGGCCATATGCTTATCAAGCAGACAGTCCAACACTTTTGCTGTAATGGACGCCAGTGAAATCGTTCTATAGTTAGAAGGATTTGATACATCTCCCGTCTTGTTTTTAATTATTGGCACAACTAGAGTTTTCATAAGGTCACTTGGTAGGTAAGAGTGACTAATGCACAATGAATAAAACATAGCTAAAACCCTTGGCAAGTGAACACCTGCATACCGTAGGTGCTCAACGCTGAGATGATCATGTCCTGGAGACTTACCTCTATCCATATTTTTGATAACATCCACAACTTCTTTAGCAGAGAACTTCAGTGGCGAATTCATTTCAGCGTTGAACACAGACGGTGACGCAGATGAGACCACGTTTGGTGGATCTACTTCAAATTTATTTTTAAACATATTTGCTATTGGCAAGGGGTTGCTTTCACCACCCACGCTCACAGGGAGGGTGCGCTTGGGGTTCAGTTTATTTGTAACTTTCCAAAATTTATTAAAATCTTTTTTGCTATGACTCTCAGCTAATATATCCATCTTTATTTGAACTTGGTTATTACGACACCATTTCAATATAGATTTAAAAACTTTTCGAGTATCACGCATTTTATCAGCAATATTACCTGTGTCAGGCTTTCCACATAAATGCCACATCTGAAACGCAAGCCGAGCCTCACCGTGAGCGCTTTTAACGTGTTTATTCCAACCCATTAATGGTTTGTATTTGTTTTTCTTAATAACCGTACACGAACGTTTAGCAGCTCTGAATAAGTACCAATTATATTCTTATACATGTCATCCAAAACAGATCGGTGACTTAGGTTATTACACATTGAGTCACTACAATTAGTAAACTGCGAAGGAAAATCTATATCACGTAAATAAGTGTGTCACAACTGTTCATACAATTGAATTTGTTTAAAATCTCGGTCCCCCCATACGATTTTGTTTATACCAACATTCGACATTACAATGCTAGGTTTAACTGCTTTTAAATTACATTTCATTATTAACGGCAAATGATCAGACCAAAAAGTATCATACAGTACCTCCATACTGACGATTGTGTGACGCGCAGCTTCGGTTACGACACAGTGATCGAGCCACCGCTTGCACCCGTGCGCTTCACTCACAAATGTAAAAGAATCGTGCGGTAGGAGTTCGATATCCGCGCATGACCAACGCTGTTCATCGCAAAATTTTAACAATTCGTCGTTAAATAATTCACGAGTATGAGCGTTGTAGTCACCCAACATAAAAACAGATTGAATATTATTATTTTCTATAATTGCTGTGATTTCACTAAGGCAATTTGTAAATTCCACTAAATTTTCATTGTAGTTAGTAGGCATATAGACCGAAAATACAAGAATTTCTCGTTCACTTAATTGCCCTTTTACGGCCGCGAGACGGACATTACTACACGGTATCACACACACAGAAGAAAATACGCTTTTTCTCCACAATAGTGCTACTCCTCCATAGGGTCTCCCTCGAAATACACCTTCAGATGTATCTACTGCAGAAGTCCCGGTAAACGCAAAGTCATTGTGTATATTACCAAGAAAATTTAAATCGTGGGGCATCAACCAAGTTTCTTGCAATGCTATTATATCGCCTGATACACACAGGCGCCTAATACATTCAGCCGAAGTCTTTACACATTTACAATTGAAGCTTGTTATATTAATTGTTCTATCCATAATTAGTGTTTTCTTTGGATATCTGTGTCTTTCGTAATCTTCTTTCTCTTCCTCTGAAATTTACAAACCGTCGGTAAGATACACCGTCAGGCCAGAACTCATCGTTCATAAAAACACCTTCATAATGCTTTGGTACGAAGACTTTAAATCTATTATAATCCTTGGTTATTTTCATAGTCATTTGTTCTACTTCTACCTCCACATTCGCTTTTTCTTAAACATATTGCATTATATCTTCCTTAGAAACCGCTTTATCAACATTGTACACATACAAAGGTATCTTAATAGCAGCAGCCTTAAATCTTACGTCAGAGTTTATGACAGCCTTTCCTTTTTTGCCCGCAAATCGTTTCTTTTTCTGAACTAATACCCAATCCTCATACCCTTTCATTGGAATCTGCTTTCTATTCTGTACAATACTTGCATACGATTGTTGTTTCTCAACTTGTTCGTCATTCGATACGGCAATGTGTCCCGACTCCGTTACTTGCTCAGGCGCAGGTAGCGGCGCCGACGGAGATGGTGACTCGCGATGCGTCATCGCGCTATCGATGGCACGTACGGCGTTCGTAGCCGGCGATCGCTCCACTTGTTTCTTTCGCCTACCCTCCACTCGCGATTGAATAATATCTGAACTATTGCGTGCGAACAAAGTTTTATCATAAGATGATTCTTTAGACTTTGTATTGCTAATAGTAAAATCAACATGATTCATGTTTACATGTGGCATGTCAACCATGGTTTTCTTGAGGTTTTCTAGTTCAGTCTTAACCGACTCCAATTGTTGAGAGGTAACATACTGTTCCTTCACCTGTTTGATATCTTTCTGTACCAAAAGCAAATCCTTGAGAAGCTTTGTCACGTCAACATGATCAAATAGAACCGGTGGAAGCCTTTGAAGATCTCGTGCCACGAATATTGGTACCGATTTGGGATCTGTTTCTTTTAGAAGACAAAGTATGTCGTCTATTTCGCGCTGTGTTTTCCCTCCACGCTTTCTATTGATGTTACGTCTTGATGTTGTAACTGAATCGAATAACAAACACTTTGCATTCGTAATCTCCTCTTCTGTAAACGCACTTGCACATATTTGACTAATACTGTCATTGTCCATCACATCTATTTTGTTACAAATAATCGAGAGAACTTCGTTAATCACAATGTTACAACTTGAACATTTTAACACCTGCGACGACTCTGTCATCGCGTAACCGAATTATTTTTATACTCGCGTACTTAGCACGTCTAATACCGGTGAAGTACCCACGACCGCATTAATGCATAGGTAATAAATATTCCATAATCACTCGGTGTTTAGTTTGATAGCTGATTCAACGAGCCATTAATACAGTAGTTGCTAACTTGCTACTGTATTTCTAAGCTGCGTTTGTTCTTGGTCGGTGCGTTGCAAGCGTATTAAAAAGCTACAGAACAATTCCAGGTAAGTATGTTTACTTCTTCTGTTATCAAAGAAATGTCTTCCATTTTTTATTTATGTCGATTATAATGGCTATGTAGTCGTGGCAAGACCCTTGTAATATTATCCCCCCCTGTCCCTTACAATATACTTACTACATAGGGACGTTCATACTATACTTATACAAAAAATACTGACCATGCGTGCGTGTATGCTATGATCGCGTGTTTCTTTACCAACATGCTACGTAACTAATACGAACTTTTTTTATTAGATTCAACTCGATTTTAATGTATCTCCAAATGATATTATGTTCCACTTGGAAGACATAAAAGTATTCGTGTAGGTACTATTTCTTTTTTCAGCTTATAAATATTTAAATGGAAGGGTCACGCTGAGGGTGTATGTATCTGTAATAAAATTCGACGTTGAGTTGACATTTTATTTGGAACGTTTGATATATACTATAATACCATTGCCATATTATTTTTGTTTAACAGAAAGTCGCCGGCACTTCAGGCAGTGTACGATAGATATTTCTTCAGTTGGTATTCTGCAAAATATTTTCCTACACCAAATTGACCTGAAAAGTAAAATTATGATGAAGTGAAATTAATAATACGGTAACATTATTTATGAACTAATTTGAAGCAAATAAATTTATTTTAGACTAAAATAAACAGAAAAAGAGAACAAAAAGACAAACGTTAACACTAAATAGTTAGTAATTTTGTTATTCATTGTCTTCATGTTAGCATGAAAATAATGATAGACGAATTTAATTAGTTTAGTTTAGAACATTATGGTCTCAGTAAAGCAAGAAAATGAATACTTTTTAAGTGCTTTGGACAATGTTAAAACAAACAAATAATGCGATAAAAGACCCAAACGAGCTGTTTTGATGATATGATTTATTCAAAGGTGTTTGAATAAATCATATTATCAAGACGAAGACGTTTTTTTAAAGATACTGTATCTTAAAAAAAATACTATTAAGTATATCGACATCAAAAAGTTAAACTTCAGCTGTTGTGCTTAAAACACGAAAGCTACTAGAATCATCATTTAAAGTACCTATTTACTCACAATTTCGATGTTTACACTGTATGAAAATTCAGACAGATACTAAAATTTCAGTAATACGAAATGAAATAAAATACAATAATCTTCATTTCAGGTATTTATTTACTCAAAATCACGGTATTTGCACTGTTTGAAGAATTCAGTTTGAAACTAAAGTGACAGCCAAATGAGAAGAAATAAAAATACATTAAACTACATATTTTTAAGAATATTTATCAATTTTATTTCAACTATCTCAACAAGAGTATATTTTACTCCAGTCCATTAGTACATTAAAATTAACGTCATGAATCTCATACACCAGGTCAATTATAAACCTTACGCAGAAAAAAATAAAGCTCATATTTCATTATGCGAGTGGATTTCATTCAGATGCAAATCATCAGTTTACCTTTAAACTAAAACCAAGCTAATAGCATTTTTAAGCTAAGCAATAAACATTCTGTAAGCACTCAAGAGTTTTAATTTTGATAAATTCAGCAGATATTATTACAAATGCATTTAATCTTGGCAGAGATGTTTATGGCCTTCAAACACTAAAGTGTTGTTAATGTCCTAAAACTAAAACAATCAGCTAGCAAACAGTTTATTAATGTGCTTTTCGCCTCTTTATTACTTAGCAACCGAAGCAAGTGTGTGACCGTACACGGTGACGTCCCAAAAATGTATAAAAATCGTCGTCGTCTTCCCATTATTTCGATTTGCATCCAAAACTTTACTTGTTGTGACTAAAACTTTGTTTAGTCACAAGATGATTCATATGTATACATGGCAAAGGCAGACAGAACGAAGTATGATAGATTTTGTTGTGGTAGATGAACGTTTAAAAGGAAAAGTGAAAGATACCAGAGTGTACCGAGGCTTGAATGTGGGTACTGACCATTTTTTGGTAGTTAGTCGTATAGCGGGACTAACAACTAAATGGTGCCATCGTCCTCGCATACACTCACCTGCCATGGAAAGAGTGAAAGTTGAAAGATTGGCAGAGGAGGATATACGCGATCAGTATAAAAAGTTATTGGAAGAGAGGTTAAAAGATTTGTTTGAGAAAGAAGAGTGCGAAATAGAAGAATTTTGGAAAGAGTTTAAGAATGGAATGATTGAGACAGCCACTCAAGTATGTGGCCTAAGCAAGAGGAAGAATGTTAAGAAAATTTGTAATGAATGGTAGGATCAAGAAGTAAACGGTGTGGTTGCGGAAAAGCGCAAAGCTTGGATGGACTTGCTAGCCATAAGAGCCAATAAAAGAGTACAAGGTGGTATGAATGACAATGAAAGTATTGTAAAAGAAAAGTATAACAGGTTGAAATATAAAGTAAAAGAGATAGTGAGAAGAAAGAAAGAAGAATGCAAGGATAAATTTGATAGAAAATTTGTCCAACATTTTCGGGCCAATATCAAATTATTCTGGCACTTGGTCAGAACAGCCCGAGGCAAATCAGGGGTTTCGAAAGTTGGTGTGATGAGGGATATAAATGGAAGTATTATTAGAGAGCATGGGGAAGTTCTGAATCAGTGGAAGGTATATTTTGAGAATTTGTTTGAACGAGGAGGGAGCGACCATAGGAATATAGAACGAATGAGGAAGATAATTGTGAAAGTGGGATAAGTATGGAAGAGATACGATATGCATTGAAAAGTATGAAGGCGGGTAAAGCTGCGGGATATGACAGGATATCTGCTGAAATGCTCAAGGTAGGCGAAGGCGTCACTGCAAGCCTGCTGTATCTACTGTTCAATAAATGTTGGCGGTCTGGTCGTGTACCTGGTGACTGGAACAAAGCCGTTATTGTGCCACTGTACAAGGGCAAAGGGTCACAGCAGGAATGCAAAAATTATCGCGGTATCAGCCTCCTGAGTGTTGTTGGCAAATTGTATGCAAAGATACTGATTGAAAGAGTGATTTCTGAAACGGGCAGTAAAGTTTGGGATGTGCAAGCGGGATTCAGAAAGGGAATGGGATGTACGGATCAAGTCTTTTCCTTAAGGTGCATTGCAGAGAAAGTCTTAAGTAAACACCAGAAGGTTTTCTGCGCCTTTATTGACCTGGAAAAGGCTTACGATCGAGTGGTGAGGGATGAACTTTGGTCAACACTTTCTGTGTATGGAGTGAGCAGCAGTCTGATACGGGCACTTGAATCCTTATATAGGGATTCAAGTGCCTGTGTCAGAATAAACGGGGCCTACACGGACTGGTTTAACATTGATCGTGGTGTTAGACAGGGATGTGTAGCGTCTCCTTGGCTGTTCAATCTGTTCATAGACAGTTGTTTGGCCGATCTGAAAGAGTCTGAATGTGGATTAAGAATGGGTGAGTCAGTGTTTAAGACACTGCTATACGCTGACGATCAGGTTCTATTTGCATAGTCAGCGTCGGATTTGCAGCAGATGGTCACCACGATGAATGAGGCGTATAAGAAGAAAGGTATGAAAGTGAATGTTCACAAAACCAAAGTCATGGTCGTAGAGAGGGATGATAATTTAACTGAATGTGACGTAATGATAGGAGATGAAAAAGTGGAGCAAGTGAACGAGTTTGTGTATTTAGGGTCCTTGTTTACGAGAGACGGAAAATGTGAGGGAGATATTGAAAGGAGAGTTAAAGCAGGAAATAGTGTGAATGGCGCCTTATAGTCCATCATCAGAAATGGTATTATCCCAAAGCAAGCTCGCCTTGCTATACTGCAGGGAGTTTTGGCGCCAACACTGATGTATGGTAGTGAATCATGGGTATGGCAGAAGAAGCATGAAAGTAGAATCAATGCTGTGGAGATGAGAGCTTTGAGGAGTATGTGCGGAGTAAGGCTGATAGATAAAGTGAAAAACTTTGTGATACGAGAGAAGTGTGGTTTGAAAGAAGATGTAGTGACAAAGATTGAAAAAGGAATGTTGCGTTGGTTTGGACATTTGGAACGGATGGATGAAAGAAGAAATACGAAAGGAGTGTATCGTGCGAGAATGAATGGAAATGTCGGTAGGGGACGCCCTAGGCGGACGTACGCCGACCAAATAGGTGACGTACTGAAAAAGGGCCAAAATAAAAGTACCCATAACCGACGCGCATGCATGATGAGGTTAATGAATGTCGAGGAAGCGAAAGAGGTATGTTTGAACCAAAGCATGTGGCGTTCTATAGTCTCTGCCTACCCCAATGGGAGACAGGCGTGACGATATAGACAGATAGATAGACTTTCGTCTCAGGGTCCGGTGTCTGCTTTATAGTCTACTTAGATTTTAAAGAATATTGGCCAATGAGTAAGTAAACACTTATTTTAAATAAAATATTTGCGTGACAGATATTTTCATCCTTATTTATTTATTTTGTACAATCGATTGGCCCTTTTGATTACTTGGAAGTGTTCTCATATGCTATGCGATAAACTTGTGAAATATAAAATTTCACAAAATTACTTTGACCAAAATAAAAATCAGGTATTTGCCCGTTTAAAAATTGGTCTTAGTCCAGGGAGGATAGCTGTCGCGTTTCATAAATTATTTCTCGTCTTATCTGATATTCTGTCTGTGTATCGAGCTGCTTAATAAATAGGTAGGTAATCATATGTGCTCTTGCGTACTAAATAATATTATTGCCAGAATTTATCCTAACGTAAGTAGAAGGTTTCACCTTCTGCTTACATTAGGATAAATTCTGACGGAATGGCGTCGGAAAAGTTTTCATGAAGAAGTCGTGGCAGTTTTTTTTAGTTTTGAGATATTTCTTTTCAATAATAAAATGCCTGCCCTATTATACCTCAAGCTATTAACTGACGGGTATAAACATTTGTTCAAAAATATATTAAAACCATATACAGACTCTCCCATCAAATCAGTCGCGGCGGGTTTTAGGTTTGTAGCTAGCTGGAAGATCAATGAAACTATCAACGTTAACACTATAATGTTTCTTTGTAAATATTAGCCATTCTTAGATATTCAGAATACTTCAAGATAAGACGTATATACTGAACAAAAAAAAAAGGCTATGCACCTCACCAAGTAACTGAATGTCACATAAAGATGATTTTGTATTCCTAGAATTCAGACTTCAAGTGGCCATGGCTCCCTTTCCTGTTCCTCTACCCATAACCTTGACCGTATTCTAGAAACACCAAGAATCACCCATGACTTATGACGCGAAACAGTAGTTATATCAGATCCAATAAAATTTCAATCCAGACCCCAGTTTGTGGACTTAATTTCGTCACAAATTAACGATAGATCCTAATAAAATTGTATTTCGCTTGGAGTACTTAAGCGACAAGAACAATAAAACTAAATGATTGCGTACTGTGAAGCTTGTTTGTTCCGCTAGGTGCGCAATTAATAAAACGATATTGGATACTTAGAATTGATTTATTTAACTAGTATAGGGCATCTACGAGGAGGAATCAAGAAAACTAAATAAGAAGTGAATGCCAAGGATTACTTATAATATTTATTAACAAAAATAAATGTGAATACTACAGATAGTCTTATTATAAGTAGAATTAGTATGCAACCGTTGGGACGCTGGTGAAGCCCCAGCGTTTGCATTCAAGCACCGAAATTGAATAACAATATAGATTCTATTCTGCTAGTATCTTTATCTATCTATGTATATTTCAGGTTGCTGACTAGTTGTAACACTCCCAAAGATCTTATTGAAAGCCGAGACCGACGTCTTGGTATTTTTGTGACCATTAAACCAGATAGCCATGAAGCCTAATAGCCTCGTATATCAATAGGTTCTTGCATTTTCTTTTACTTTGGGGCCCTAGGGGGGTATTGGTTAGTGTACGTATGACATACAGTTAATAAACTATAACTAACCACAAGTATTTTATTATATAATAGTGCCTAATGGAAGGAAAGAGGAACCCACCACGCACCCTCGAATTGACCACCCCAACTATTGCAATAGAAAAAGGCTGACAATATCGAACTCCTCTAAAAGGATAAGGGATATAGGAATGGTATGGGTTCCAGGAAGATACCTGACTTACAGTATCCCGCTGTATGCGCCGACTATTCTTCGACACGTGTTTCGCCTCTGCACGAGGCATCCTCAGGAACAAAAAAATCGATGGGCAACGACTGAGGCTCAGTCGTTGCCCATCGTTCCTGAGGATGCCTCGTGCAGAAGTAAATTCAAAATTAGAACGAAATTTGTATGAATTTATTTGCCGAGTATTTTATACAGAACTTATCAGACTTATTGGACAGTGGTGAAACCGGCACTTAATATTGTTTAACATACATCTTTTCATTTCTATGTGACAGGAATAATTTATTGATCACCTAGTTTTTTGTGACGACGAAGACGACTGGTCGTAAGAAATATACATCTTTTTACGCTTTGTGACTTAATTGCTAGGTGTCATGGTTGTAATTAGGTTGAACTTAAAACTGTGTATGTATATGTTAAAGCCATAGTGATTAATATAAAATTATACATAATGACTGGTCAATATATATAATTACTAAATTACCTAGAAGATTCTATAAATTAATTACATCATTTAGATGTTATTCATAAAGGCAGGCCAAAAAAGTCAAAGTAATAAATAAATACAATACAAATTACTTGCCTTACCACTCGGATACAGCGTGGCGTGATCACCAAGCCACGCTATAATGAAATGGGGAGTCATGAGAAGATGTTTAATGATGTTTGTTCACAAGAAAGCCTAACCTAACCTATTAAAATGGTTCTTCTGGTTAATCGGCCAGTTAATATATCGATGTTCAGTACAGAACTATTTCAAATAAACTTTGCAAGCTTCAATAACTTACAACTGTTATATTACTTCATCCAAGACTACAAGCTAGTTAATGTGATTAATTCGGTGCCAAATATTACTTTGTCCAAAGTGAGTAGATATTACACATTAATGGCTAGATAGTATATATAATACCTGTATTTATTATTTTGACTGTAACGTATATATACGAATACTAGCCGTTTCCAGCGGTTTCACCCGCCTCCTGAGGGAACTTCTTCGCGTACCCGAAAATCCCAAATATCTTACCTATCTCTATTTTTTCTAAAATAAAAATAGCCTATGCTACTCGCAGACAATGTAGCTTTCTAATGGTGAAAGAATTTCTAAAATCGGTCCAGTACCTAGTTTTTGAGTTTATCCATTACAAACAAACAAATTTTACCTCTTTATAATATTAAGTGTAGATAATGTAATTTAGGATCAAATGACATGACAAATGATCAAATGAAAAATTATTCCTTATGGGTTGATTACACCTAACGAGTACAGTGGCGAGTCAGTAAATGCGCTCTCGGCCGAGAGAGTCGCCGAACCGAGTGGGTGGTCACACGTATTTACTATAGTGGTGAGACAGTTTAGTTTTGATCACGCTTACGTCTGCAATGGATCGCAAAAAAAAAAGAATTTAAAAAAGTTTTTAACCAGCTGTTACCAGATATTATAATAAACGAAATGTGGGATTTATTAGAAGATGAAGACTGAAGAATTTGGACTAGAACATGGATGTTAAGGCGAAATGCCCTTGGAGCAACAAATTGCCTTTTTAATGAATTGCAGTCAGAAGATCCCAAAGAATTCAAGGCGCTTTTGAGAATGACTGCAGAAAAATTCCACAAACATTCATGTATTTTGTAACACTGAATGAATTTTATTGTTGTTTCCGTGCTCCATTTGTTATTAACGGACATTTTAATTGAGATTAGGATAATTTGAAAACAAAAACATAAACAAACATAACGAACAAACGAGTGGCGAGTGGCCGAGTGACAATCGAGAGCGTGTTCATACGTGCCGAGCGGTATACCGAGTCTCTGCGGGGTTAGACAAATGATGCGGGGAGGTGGGTACTCGGCCTAGTAAACAGATTGGGATTCTAGTGACTCTCTCGCCTCTTTGCTCGGCCGAGCACTCGGCCGAGCACTCGTTAAAGTGTTTATACCAACCGAGTACTCGGCCGAGGACACTGACTCGCCACTGTACTCGTTAGGTGTAATCAACCCATTAGAAATATGCTGCAAAATTCACGTCAAAGTAACTGTCAAGAAGACATTTGTGACTTGCTTCAGAGGTCAGATGCTACCATTCGTCTTGAACGGGCCATACCTGGCCAAAAATGTAAGGCAGGAACACCTTCAGCAGTTGCCTTAAACGGCGAAACCGACTACAGATTCGATTTGCCTGCAAAAAATGCGTTCACCTATGTGTCAGGGTATTTATTGTTTAAGTGTAGCAAGAAACATAACTGCACTAGCTTTAATGCTTTGTTACAGGCGAAACCTAATGTTGACGAAACAACACTAAATACTCATTTCAAAGCCTATAATAAAGATACATCTTTTTATGGTAGCCTAAAAGTTCCACCAGAAACGTTTATAAATTTATTGAAAAATTAGAAATATTATTCGTGAATAATTTTGACAACGTGCTTATGAATTGATCGGGTAGCAACGTGTTGGAAATTCTAAATAAAGTCGATTTGCCTGGTGTTTGCTCATGTTTTCCGCATAATTACTTATTAAAATTATTTACAAGATTAAGGATATTTTCAACATTGAAATTTAATAACCGCGAATTTAGACAAGGAACAAAATATCTTAATCATTTCATAAAACTCAAACATATTTAACTTTAACAACAAAACTCAAATATATTTACAAATATAAATATGGTTATTTCGCAACATTCGTTTTATTTCCAAAATCATTATAGGAACAACCCTAGCGCCTTCGTCCGATGACGCGCTTGTACGTAAGTCAAACAATCTACAACTCTTTGCTTGTGTAGTTAAGGTACATTTCTGTTCACTGCGAAAATCGGCTATTATTTTTGTAGGTGTAGATTTTGTAGGTGATTATAGCGTAGGTATTTTCGATTTTGTATGGGAGTGATGTATCTGTTACGAAGTAACTATTTAATCTGTGGTATTACACACCCACACTTCGCCAGTTATGTTTTGGTCCCAATGTAATAGGGGGCGAGCCTATTGCCATCTACTGGGCAAATTGTTAAGCGAGCAAGAGGCTTCTCTCATTTTTTTAACCTAAAATACTAAGAAAAGGTTTTTAAATTTGGATAATTTATTTTACACAATACTACAATGTCGCTGAGATATACAAATGTATACTGCGGCGGAATCCTTGACTGATTTGCAAGCAGCTACGCCTAAATGAAATGTTCATAGTTTGTTCGAGAGTTTTCATGAACCATTAGTTAAATAAACATCTTAATCGATTCAGCCATTTTTAAGATTACCCTGAATAAATAGACAGACAGAAAAACAGTCTACATAAATCATTGGGGTACTGGAAACGGGTTAGAAACAATATGCATTACAGTTATTTTGAGATTACAGACAGTTTGTTTTTTTATAGTCTCACGCCTGTATCCTCGAAGGGATAGGCAGAGGTGTAATATTACACCTACATTTCGCCATGTTGCATATTAGGTCCCACGTAATAGGGGGCGAGCCTATTGCCGTTACCGGGTACATTGGCAGACTCCGTGCTGCTACTGAGAATTCGGCAAAAGTCAGTAATACTTTTGCCCGACCCGGGAATCGAACTCGAGAGCTCTCGTTTAGCAGACGCATACGCTGTCCACTGTACCACAGAGGCAGTCAAATATGATTTATTTGTATAATCTGTCTGTATATAAAATCCTTACTGATACTGATCATTACTTATTGACTGACAGACATGCTACAGCCGAAACAACTGAGCGCAAGTAGATAAAATTTAGCATGTATGTTCCTTGAGGTGTGTAGGGGCACACTGAGATAGGATTTTTGAAAAGTCCTTCCCTAAAGGGGTAAAACAGGTTTTCTGAATTTGTATGAAGCTTTTGATTCCCTCAATGGATTAACTTTAATCTTTGTATCCCTATTGGTTCCTCAAATGAAGTTAGTGAACACTAAGAAAGTCTTTTTGGAAATTCTTACTCTAGGTGGATAAAAAGGGGAGTCATAATTTGCAAAGAACCTTTTATGCCTTCAAGGGATCAACTTCATACTTTGTTTATTGGATCCGCAAATGACGTTAGCGAACACAAAGATATTTATGTTTTTTTTTTTTTTTTTCCCTAAGAGGGTGGAAAAGGGATTCAGAGTTTGTGTAATATCTTTTATTTTTTCAATGGAATTACTTCAATCTGTGTATATAAATTCTTTTCGTTACTGACTAACTGACAGACACATTACAGTCGAAATTACTGGGCGCAAGAAGGTTAAATTTAGCATGTATGTTCCTTGAGGAGGGTGTTGGTACGAAAATTTTTATCGAATCGTAATTTACGCGCGCAAAGCAGCGGGCAAAAGCTAGTAAACAATAATTAAATGAAGAAAGTCGTCTTTCTATAACTAGATGCATAATAATATGGCAAGATATCAATCTCTGCTGAAATATTTGTTATTTAAAAGAAGGGATCTATAATTATAGTGACATTCATAATTAAGACAAAAACCTTTTTAACAGATAATAGATAATTATACATGTATGCCACGGTCAATAGCTTACTTATTGATCACCCTTAAGTTTACTGATCACACAAGCATTCTAAATGGTCCCTGAGGTCTCATATATTATGTACGACGAGTACGGAGAGAACAAGGATATCTGTCCTATGTTCAATTTAAAGATACCGAAACAATAATTTGTATTAAGTCGAATGTAATCATGTAGTTATCTGTATTTACAGATGTTTAATGAATACAGCGGAGTTGAATCAACGATCTTGTTGGGATCGCGATACGCGGTTGCATGGAGGACGGCTCAAGATCGGTGTATGTGGGTAGCCTTAGGCATGTTCAACAGTACACGTTATTTGGCTAAAATTATAATGAATAAAACGAATTAATACTTAAATTCCAATTATGGTCCAAAATTACCAAATAGTAATTGTTCGCGCTCTTGATATCCATCTTAATGATACAAACACATAACACTTAATTTAACGACTAATAGAACTCCTTGTTCAGTTGACTGCAGTTAATTCTCAGAGTAACCCATAAAATCTACCAAATAATCTGCCATAAAGACCTTATTTAATCCTCTCGTAATTTGTGTCAGTCAGTTCTTACAAGTAAAAACAAAGTGAACTGTCACCGCAGCTATCTTTACGTGGCAACACATAAAATGGCTCGTTAAATAGAAGCTATAGGGTCTTACAGCCAGAATTAGAACAGTGGAACACTCAGTTAACAGTAAAGAACTTGATGATAATTACCTGGAACAAATAAAAATGCCCTTGAAGATATTAAATGGAGTGGCTTTGGAACTTATTAAAAATCTATATATATATACGGGAATTAACGCGAACATGCATTAGGTATTTACATACCTTATTTTTTTTTTTTGTTTTGCTTGACGTTTCGAGACGGTTGCACGTCCCGTGGTCGCAAGCTGACTGGTGTAGCGATGTCACGTCTCCGAGTGCGAGGTAGAAGATTCTATTTCTACCCCCGCGTTGTTGATTTTCGAGGTGCCGGCGCAAAACACACTAACCGTATCTGTATTTTGAACATTCGCCGACTGCCCATTAAAGGAACCGGAAGATGTAATGGTAAGCTTTGACGTTGAGTCGCTCTTTACCAACGTTCCAATAAGGGAATGTTTGGACGTAGTGAGGGACAGACTGAGTGACAACGATATGCCTCACAACTATATTGATCTACTAAAGCACTGCTTAGATGGTAACTACTTCCTCTTCCAAGGCCAATATTACCTCCAGATCGATGGTGTCGCAATGGGGAGTCCAGTAGCCCCAGTACTGGCTAATATCTGGATGGAACACTTTGAGGAAAAGGCGCTTAGCATCGGACCTAAGACCATCCGGCTTTGGAAAAGATACGTGGACGATATCTTTAGTATCGTAAAAGGAGGTAAGCAGGAAGTAGATCAATATGTGCAACACCTTAACTCCATTCATCCGAAGATGAGATTCACCTACGAAATGGAAACTGATAGATCGTTGTCATTCTTGGATGTCAAAGTGACTGTGAGACCAGATGGGTCCTTAACACACTGCGTACACCGGAAGCCTACACACACAGATAGATACCTGCACGCCACGTCGCACCACCATCCTCGACAACTGCAATCCGTTGTGACGTCACTAAAAAACAGAACACACGACCTCTGTGACCCTGAGCATTTGAAGCTAGAGCTAGACCATGTTCAGGAGGTACTTAGGAAGAACGGATACCAGATACAACGTCGAATGACGCGGCCTAT
Source organism: Euclidia mi (assembly GCA_944739405.2). NCBI lineage: Eukaryota > Metazoa > Arthropoda > Insecta > Lepidoptera > Erebidae > Euclidia > Euclidia mi. Next base: position 74,032,152 of record OX123184.2, on the reverse strand, counting down.
CAAGCGAGATAAACATCCGGCGGTAAATAGACAACCTACCTACATGCCCTACATTAGAGGTGTTACGGATAAAATAGGAGCAAAGTTAAAAAACTACTCCATTCCGACCGTATTTACACCAGGGGCCAAAGTATACAACATGGTGGGCACACCAAAGGATGTTCTACCGCTACAAACCCCAGGTGTCTATAAAATCAACTGCAGCTGCGGAAGCTCTTACATAGGGCAAACGAAGCGGACCATCGCTGAACGTATAAAGGAGCACATCGCAGCTGTAAAGAACCGTCAAACGAACAAATCGGCGATTGCGGAACATTTACTTCAATCGGGCACCAATCACTGGATTGAATTTCATCGTCCACAAGTCCTCTCCACGGAATGCCATGTGCGTGAAGCGATCGAAATCAGAAGACATAAAAATTTCAATCGGGAAGAGGGCTTCAAATTGTCATCGGCGTGGAATCCAGTGATCCGGTTAACAACACCCTACTTTAATGGGCAGTCGGCGAATGTTCAAAATACAGATACGGTTAGTATGTTTTGCGCCGGCACCTCGAAAATCAACAACGCGGGGGTAGAAATAGAATCTTCTACCTCGCACTCGGAGACGTGACATCGCTACACCAGTCAGATTGCGACCACGGGACGTGCAACCGTCTCGAAACGTCAAGCAAAAAATAAGGTATGTAAATACCTAATGCATGTTCGCGTTAATTCCCGTATAGATATATATTCTTAAACATGCAACGCGAGTTTTTAAAAGTTTTTATTAAAAATCCTTCTTAGGAAATTCTTTAGATAATAGATTCCTTTTTAACGGTTAAGTTGGCAAACAAGATTATTTCTTGACCAACTAAGAGAAAGCTAGGGTCAACATCAAGACAGTAAGACCTATTCAGAAATGACTAGTAAGTCTCGACTGTATAAAAAATATCTGAGTGACTCAGCCAAAAACGTTGAGCTAAGTTGCTATGACCGCAAAAGTGAGTATGACTAAGGAATTTAAGAAGCCTACAGCTGAACGTTAAGCTTTTATAATATTAGATGTTACATATATAATATTTATTATTTTATAATATTCTTTTAAAAAGCCGCGTGGTTGACGGGTTGGGTGTCGTAAGAGGCGACTAAGGGATAACACGATGCAAATACCATCTTTGCGTAGAGACGGAAAACTCGACATCAAACCCTATGCGGCTGCCTCGTTGGTCTCGCGGCATAAATGTGCGCGTGGGATCGGGAGGTCCCGGGTTCGATTCCTGGGTCGGGCAGTCTTATTGGGTTTTTCTGTCTCGAAATTCTCAGTAGCAGCACGGAGTCTGGAAATGTGCCCGGTACGGCAATAGGCTCGCCCCTTATTACGTGGGACTAAAGTATATCTGGCGAAAAGTGGGTGTAGAAATACACCTCTGCCTACCCTTCGGGGATAAAAGGCGTGACTATGTATGTAATATTCTTTTATAATATTCTTTCTTTTATAATATTAGATATTACCAAAATTATGTACCTTTTTGAGAGAAAATAAATAAACTATTATTATTATTATATAAATAAATGTTTCGTTTATTTACTGACAGTGATTTCTGAAGTCAAGTATTTTCATATCTAAGAGAATCTGTATCAAATTGGTAGTTGATATAAAAGGGTTCTACGCCATTAATAGAAATCCAATCCCTACCCAGTTGAAAAAATATCACCTACATTGACGTGTTAATTTGTTGATTTATTTTAATTAGAATTTTCTAAGAAAGTACGTTGATAAGATTAAACTTTCAGGACGTCGATAGATGAGACTGAAACTGTACCAGGAAAAGATAGGAATAAAAACCGATGAGAGTTCTTAACTCTTCAATCTTCACAATGGCTGTCGATGGAAAAAGTTGATTAGAAAAGTGCAAGTAAGAACAATCAAAAGAGATTGCTACAGTTTTACACAGTAAAATTGGTTAAAGTAACAATTTAGCAAGATTCAACAATAATTATTATGCTTGCAGAATTTTATTTACAAGTTCTCATGCTTTGCACCAATGGAATCAGTAAGTTATACTTCAATTTTATAATCTTTTAGGTACAAGGCAAAAATCACCCTGGATATTGAAAATAATATTTTACTCAGTGCTTTATTCGTACGTAAATCAATGTAACGATCTTGCAGCATAGCTATAAAAAATGTTGGCGTATTCTGCACAAATCTCATTTATTAAAGTACGTGTCACATGTTGACATGCCGTCTGTCAAACTGAGCGCCATGACGTCAGATAGAATTCAAGCATTCAAGAGGAGATTATCCTTGATCTCTGTGAAAGTCTTTATGTCACTCATGATGCTTGCAAGGGCACATCTAAGGCGAAGAAATAAAAATATTGTAGCATTCATTTGTGTACCTACTTACCTTAGAATAGAATAGCTTTAAACAGGCAATTATCGTATAAAAACTGAATCTCGGAAACGGCTTCAACGATGTCCATAAAATTTTTAATGCATAATTGGATCCAGCTGGGAATCATTTTTAGCAATCTCGATTTACCAATAAGATATACCAATAAGAAAGCCCAGAGCCCAGTCGTTCTGGTACTATACTTAAAGTGTAGTGTAGTCTCATGCCTTGATGAATAGGTTGATAGTAAAGTTGTACAATACAGTTCAATTGTGGCGTTATTATTTACTATGAATTCCCATAACATGAAGAATTTTTTGATCGCGGTCTATATTATAAACACTAGCTGAGCCCGCGGTTACACCCGCGTTATTTAAGGCTGCCTACAACTCCGGTCACGTGGCATATAACGTGATGTTATGTATCCTATAGCCATCCTCGATTAATAGGATATCCAACACTGACATTTTTTTTCAAATCGGACCAGTAGTTCCTAAAATCAGCGCGGTCAAGCAAACAAACAAACTCTTCAGCTGTATATATTAGTATTATTATATTGAAACTATCATAATATTGAAATATTCAGCTTTAAATGACTGTTGCTAAATTGATAAAAAAGTTATCTTCGGCGTAGGGCAAATTCATAATATAAGGAGCGTAATAAAAACGGTAGCTATGGCCCCTCTAGATGAGTTCGAAAAAATAACGTGCTATGTCTGCTTACGTGCGACGAAACTTACTAGACTCCTTCAAGAAGGATTGCTTTTGAGAGGGAAATGATAGAGATATATTGAAGAAAGTGGGGAAGCTTTGCCCCACAGAAGGATATCACATCTAATAAGCGATGACTTTTACTGTTTTTGGATGCCCTTCATCGCGCTCTAGTTTAAACATCTACAGACATTTTACGAACTCAAGCAGAGTCAATCTATAGGTCAAACAAAAAATACGCAATGCATACATTATTCATTCATAAACAACCCTCTTTATTTTACAGATCATGTACAGGGCATTCTGATGTTACGTTTTCCATCATATATTATGAATATCTTGATTTCATGTCATAGGAGGGATCTCTATAAATTTGAGAGTACAGATGGAATTGTAATAAAGAAGGAATTTGATTTTCTACATTTCTGGACTTCGAGGTTACTTTCCATTGGGTGCCATGTAACGGCATTATTTCATAAAGAAAACTAAACAAGGGATCATATTGGGGAACCGCAAATGTTCAAAGTTGCAGAATCAGATGTTTAGGTAGGTACCATGTATTTCTTATGCTCCTGCTACACCTGCGTCCTAACGCGTTAATTAGCGCGTTAATTTGGGCGCTACGTAGATGTGGCCAATGTTTTAACGCGTTAAATTACCAATTGTCAAGGCGAATCTTTAACGCGTTAGTTAACGCGTTGTTGGCCATTGCCGTTAACGCTAACGCTAACGCAGGTGTAGCAGTAGCATTAGGTATAAATCTAACTTTTATTGCTGCGAATATAGACTGTCAATAGATAATTTTAATGTTCAATCTCTAATAACAAGCATACTAACGACATTTCCAATTAATATAATATTCTAAGACATTTGCAATTGGCACAAAATCTTACAGAGGTCATCATCTACCCGTAACTGGGACAGTCTATAATCTATTAAGTACACGTACAGTAACAGTACCGTCCGAGATATCCATCGTGTTCTTGCTATATAATTTAAACTCAAACTGTGGACGAGGAAAGAACTTTAGAACGTTGGAACTAACAATAAAACAGACATATAAGACATTACGCGAGAATTACTAGAATTTTACATCCATATAAATAAATAGAGACTTATTTATTTGTTCTAGCGTGGCAACTCTGTTGCACGTCCTCCATTCGGCCGCACGAGAGTATGATGGTGGTGTGTGATACATAAAATATCCAGAGGTGAATATAATATCCAGAATTTAAATAACACATAATTACAACCAAAGTATTTAATCAGGTAATATATCCGATATCTGTCAATATGAACAATGCATCGGTAGGTATATGATTAATATCAACAGCGAAACGCAATGAATGAAATTAGAACACAGACATACTATACATGGATATATATATATATACTCTCTGAATTGAAGCCTGATGCAACATCATCAGATAATTAATACACACGCCAAAACAAATTGATGTTCGACATGAATCTAGGTACAAATGGTATTTCATTTTGTAAATATTTCACAATTTGTTACTGGCCCTCTTAAACAATTTATTGCATAGTTTAGGTCCCCTGTAGAACATAGATTATTCAGTAAGGCTGTTTTGAAGGGAACCACACCTAACGTGTCTCAATGACCATCTATTACTTTTGGGTACGAATGTTGGTTCACATTCACTGTGAATACTGTTGACTATATATGATGCATATTAAACATTTTTAGACATAAATGAAATTGTTTATAGCTCATGAGACCGCAGCCGTGTTACTTATCTAATTCGATCGGTTTTGTATAAAGACTAAAGGTTTAAAACTATTTTTGTACTTATATCCAATGTCACGTAGGATATTTTGCGATATTTAAATCATAAGAATTATTGACTTTAACGGAACGCTCAGTATTCTATTTTTTACAAAATGTGGTAGTCTCAGTTTAAAATCCATTGTATACATTCTCGGGGACGTTCGCCAAGCAGATGGACTGGTCATTTCAAAAGAAAAATCACCTCAAGCAAGATTTACCAAACAGCTTGCACCGGGGCCAATGGAGACGAGTTATTAACAGGTTCAAAATCGGTAATCACAATCTTCAGATATACATATAGTATTGACTTAAGAAGTATACATTCAATTACGTTGGGTGTATGACATTATTATAAATGAGAGTAAATATAGCAAAATTAATCACTTCTTTTTTCTAATATACATTGTTATACAAATCATAACTCACGGTCTAAGCTAAGGTCTAATCACATACGTTAGCAATAATAATGATCGTTTATCCTAAACAATCAAGTGAGGATTACGGCTCGAGAAAGATTAAGTAGTATGTCCATATGCAGACACTACGGATCATTGTTCGGTTGTAGCTCTAAGTAATTATTATAATGCCCTGTTCGTATATTATTAAGTGAGCTTGTCTGTTGAACCGGAGGCGGAAGGTTCGATTCCCACCCAGATTAAAATGTTTATAAGTTATCTGATACACATTGTACGGTCCCTGTCATATTTTGCTATTATTGAATAGTCAAACTCGCTTATTAAATAAAGAGCGTTAGTAAAAAGCGGAATAAATAAAGTTTTTTTAAATGACTTCTGCCGCTCTATTTGCTCCTGTGTGGGATTATGCACAAAATAACAAATACGATTCAAATAAAGTGGCTATAAGCCCATAATTCCTGGTATTGTTTCGGCACGAACTAAAAACACTACAGCTACTAACCGGGCTCACTTCATACCACTACAGCAATAATAAAACTCGAAGCTATAACCTATCCAACTACATTATAGAAAAGTTCTAAAAGGAAAAGAGATCCTCTGGGTTATTTGACCTTTATTTTCTATGGTTCTCAAGATCATTCAGGTACTCCTCCGTTAATTTGACGATAGTAAGCGTCACATTGTAACTTGCGCAAATAAATGGTTTTGACTCTGACTTTAAACTACCTAAAGTCGTCTTATACAAAGCTAGTCAACATAAATGAATAAAAATAATATTAAAACTATTCTCAACGTCACTTAAGAAATACAGAAACTTTAAAAGTTTGCTGAACTTATTTTTCGGTCTGGCATTCTAATGGAATGTCTATCGGTGCTGTCAGTACCGGCGTCCAAACTTCTGTTCAACCAAACAGCTTGTTGTAGACAGATTGTGCTCCTCGTTTTACGTACGTCTTGTTCGATTTAGAGATTTGTATATAGAGAAAATGGATCGGAGGCGTTCCTTAAACGAAATTTGTACGGTGGACTTCCTTAAATCCTTTAAAACCGTTCCATTTGGAATGTGAAAAGATTTGAACAGAAAATAATTGGACATAGCCTAAGTACAGTACAATACCTTATTTATTATAAGAAATATCTACGGTGAGCTTGTCGGAGTTCTACTCGTCAGTGTTGTTTGTATATCCTTAGATTAATGGTTGGAAATTGGAATCGCTTGAAGCGCTACCAATAATTAATCTAAGTCCTACACATAATATTCTAAAATTAGAAACAAATATATTTACCAGCTTGAAGAAAATGTACAACAACTATAGCCGAAATAGTTCCTCAAATAAGTCCCACATAGTGAGGCGATAAATAAGGTGGGTCGCCACAAGTTAATATAGTTACAAGTGTAGGTAAGTAATATGTCCCGGTAATAGCGCAGGTCACGCAATCTAGACAACTGGTGACACCGGCTTATGGGTGTCACCCTTAGCGGTGTAGTGTATTTAAGGTAAGTTGTTTGGTAGTTTACTCTGTTTGTTATACCTAAGTAATAACGCGTATACAATTGTTTAGGTAATGTAGTACTAATTCAAAAGTATAAATTGTCATCATCATTATCTCAGCCGAGACAATCGGTTGCGGTACAAGACTCGTGCCTTGGATATCAGGATTCAATGCCAGTATATATTGTTAAGGGTGCACATGGTTGTGATTTCTTTTTAGTTAATTTAATTTAATTTCAAATTATGCCTATATACATAAATCAAGTATTGAGCCGAGACATAGAATAGAAAAACAGTATTAAGTAACAGGTCACGTACAAATCAAGCCAAATATATAAGCCTGCATGAAATTCGTCATGATTTTCTCAGTCTGAGTAACAGTAACAAGAGATTTCATTCAAATCGAGATTTGTTATAAAATAAACCTCTTAAATCATGCTGACTTTTGTAAAACAAAATATTCTTTTATAAAAATAACCAAAGTTATCGACAAGAAAAGTTTTCTCTCTCCATTCTTCAAAGTGTACATTTTTATCTCATGTCCATCCAACTGACTCAACTTAATTTAAGTTATTTAACTTAAACTTATTCGATATATATAGCTCCTTCGGGATTTATCCTGTCTTGCGAATATGTTGTACCTAGTATCGGACGCTACGTACAGCAACTAAGTTTTATAGCATTTACAAATAGACTTTACTATTTTACTTCACTATAAAAATAAACAAAGTGATTTTCATACAAAATATTACTGTCCCGTGTAACTGTCTCTTCATAAATAATGCTCAATGGACGAATGACAAATAAATAATAATGATTAATATAGTAGTTATACTTGTGCAGAATCGTCGGCAAATTTTTATTAATATAAATGATCTCAAGGCTGCGTCTCATTCGCTAAACTACGGCCTCCACCACAGCTACGATAACGTAGAACATGTGCTACGATGGCGTACTTATGATCCGGGTAGGTACTCTGAGCGTGTTTACTTTTTAATCAGCCCGATAAAAATATTCTATGATTCTTTTCACGAAAAATAAGAAGCTGTAAATAAATTGCGTCAATGTATGAGGTTTGGCGTAAGCTTTCATTTAATTCGAACATAATGCACGTTACCTGCAGACCAAAAGAAAGTCAGCGAAACTTGGAGTAGAATAAACTGGAAAAGATTATATTACTATACACATGAGTGTAACTCGTGGAGCTTCACCGACGAGCACAACGAATATGCATCGAGCTGACACTCGATTTATTGCCTGACCTTCATCTCTGCATACCTATAATATCCACACTGCGTTCCGCGTGATGGATAACTATAAAACTAAGAGAATAATAGTTCTAGCTCCGCAGTGTACTCGACTCAGTACTTAAGTTTATACTACAAAGTTGCCTTATAGGTGAACTCGTTTCATGTTATATGTTTCGTTAATAGATTATTGTGTAACAATAGTAAGGACAAAAAATTCGATAAATTACGGAAATAATTAAAAAGAAATGCAATTGGGCGCTAACATAAGTTGCAGTCAAGAATACGTTTGGCGTAAAATACCCATTGTAAATCTGCAAAATAACGAGTTAGGAGAAGAAAAAGTTGCACTCGATAAAATAAAATTAGATTAGTCGTCTCTTTTACAAACAAACGAAGAGAATTGTTTTTTTGGCGAAGTCAAACTAAATCCATATTGTATTTGGCGGTGATTGAGGTGCGCAGTAGTCTGGACACGTCTCAATGTGTCACCTACGAGTAAATGTACGTAGTAAATTTTGTGAAACTAAGCTTTTTCTAAATAAATAAGACCTGTCTATTAGAAACAACTAGCTCTTATTTGTTTAGAAAAGGCTTTGTATACCTTGAACAAATCTTTAGACGAACAGCAACATAGCATCATGGTAAATGATGCAAATTGTTTAAAAAATAAATATCTACGAGTAACCTGATATTGAACTTGAAGAGTGACTAGAGTTGAAACATTAAGGTATCAACTGAACAATAGCGAAATGTATGTGATTCTAGGTCCAAACTACGCAGTATAGAAAGGCAGAATCTGTTGGCAAGTGAAGGGTAAGTCTATCTAAAATAAGTAGGTAGTAAATAATACTACGACACCACATACAAATTTGGTACCGATACTAACACGTTAACCACTGTACTTTTCATAAAATTGCCTATGCCCTAAGTATCTATCAAATATGACTTCACCTTTCTGTTCAGTTAGGTACAAGCTGTTAGCGTATATTAAAATGCTTTTTACATCGTTGAGATAATAGTGGCGACGCGAGCAGTTGAATATTTTACGTCGTGAAAAATCTGCCCCTTCATCTATGAACAAATTGCGTTGAATTGTCAGATAAATGCTTCAAAGTGTTAAGCTTTATATCAGACAATTTATTTTAAGTGCAGACTACAGACTTCAGATAAATTTGTCTAGTATAAAATACGAAATATACTTTCAACGAAAACTGTTATGTTTAGCTATTATGTTAATTATTGCTTTGTGATGTGTTCTAACTGAAGCCGTTGTATTTTCTAAAATTGTGACGGCTTCGTAGAGTATATAGTTAATTACCACTTTACATTAATCAGTTACTTCTTAGTAAAATCTCAAAATACCCATGCAATACTACGCTTTTACAATAATGCACCTCATAGATAAATAATTTGTAACCTCTGATGTTTGAACAGCATCTTATACATTAATGTTCCGATGCAGAGAAAGTACAACACATCGTAACAAACTTACTTACAAAAGTCATAAGTAATACAATCACCGTACACGCAGTACAATAAACGTAGAATATTCAAATTGAGGTACAAAGAATGTTATCTTCAAACAAGAGGAAAATTGACGTTTGCCAGTTTCTAGAATGGTACATTAGTCAGTGAGACAAACAATTTGTACATTTGTAGTAGAACGAAGGTTCGTAAGTCTTACTATATTGGGTATTATTCTGTATCGAGCACATTAATAGACTCAGTGATACTACTTAAAATATATAAGCAATTGTGGCAAAATATAAACAGAATATTCATTACTTAATACATATTCTGCTGATCGTTCGACCTTGCATGTCTCAACAAAGGTTGTGGGGTTCGATTGCCACCCAAGACAAAAGTAGGCAAGTAAAGTGAAGCTGGCATAGACTAATGAAAACATCACCTGGCAACATGAGTCGTACAAAAATGATCGCTTAACACCGCTGACCTTTTAAATAGCACGTAGCAAACCTAAAACCGTTGTCACTATTTGATTTGCACAAAGCAATAACATTTTGAACAAAAAAAATCTTTTCTGAAAGCCTGAGCATACAAGTGCAAATGTCAAATTAAATTAGAAGATTTGCTTAATAATATGTAACGTAAATCATCATCATCGTCCTAGCGTTATCCCGGTTGCATCCAAGACTTTTACGCTTTGGAACCCGAGGTCCGCTTACTGGTCTAACCAGATATGACAGAACATAAATTTTTCCACAGAGCGACTGCCGTTTGACCTCCGCAACCCAAAGGGATAGCGATATTCAATGGTTTAGACCAGTATCAGTTTGTCTGAGGGTACTGACTCCCCGTAACGACTGTTAAAGATCTTCATGACAGCCCGGACCGACGGTTTAACGTGCTCTTCGAGGCACGGGGCAAGCGATAATTAACAAAGTATTTTCTTGGATTTACGCGAATGTTACAATAATTTATTGTTATAATGTAATAACTAGTGAAACCAATATAACGCGATAAAATCCGTAAACTGTAGTTTAATTTCAACGATTATTAACAATTTAATACGCACATAACTTCGAAAAGTCAATGGTGCGCGCCGTGGATTCGAACTCGATACCCTCTACATGGCAGTCCGTTGGTATCTACACTAGGCTATCGTAAAAAAATACAAAATGTTGCGAATAACTGAATTTGTTTACATGCTTCATCCAACTTATGTAGTCTCATTTCAGTGCTTGAAGTATATTATTTAAATACCATTTCGCAATTCGATTGATATCAGGTGCCAGGTTGGAAACTGTCCCAAAAGGTGTATAATATAACTTGCAGAAAAATCTGACAACCATATCTATAGAGTAATTTACTCGTATTATGCAGAATCCAACGAAGATGTTCTACTAAAGTATGAACATACATTATTAATAAACCAAGTGGTTTATTAATAATGTATGTTCATATTGACATGTTCACACTATACGTCAGTCGCCAGTGTGTAATTGATAATTTCTTTTTATTCTTCATCTTACTTATCAATCTGCTTAATAGTGCTTTCTTACTTTATGGTATCGAAATATTAGACCAGCAAGTCTGTACCGAGTACTAAAACACATAAATATAATGAAGCACAAACTTCTTGAAGACACACAAACTCTAGTTTACGATGAGAAACACTAACACAGTTCACTAATTACTACATACATACATATCGTCACGCCTTTTATCCCCGAAGGGGTAGGCGGAGGTGTATTTCTACACCCACTTTTCGCCAGATATACTTTAGTCCCACGTAATAAAGGGCGAGCCTATTGCCGTACCGGGCATATTTCCAGACTCCGTGCTGCTACTGAGAATTTCGTGACAGAAAAACCCAATAACACTGCCCGACCCAGGAATCGAACCCTGGACCTCCCGATCCCACGCGCACATTTATGCCGCGAGACCAACGAGGCAGTCGTATAGGGTTTGATGTCGAGTTTTCCGTCTCTACGCAAAGATGGTATTTGCATCGTGTTATCCCTTAGTCGCCTCTTACGACACCCACGGGAAGATAGGGGATGGCGACACTTGTATTCTATGCCGTCAACCACACGGCAACTTCACTAATTTCTGTGTTTAAGTTATACTCTAATGAGTCGAGCCTTTGCTCCATTATGAGGAAACATTAACTATTAAGTAAATTTCATTACGGTATGCTTATAGCAGGTAATATTCCCAAAGTTACTCCTTAATGTGGGAATTAACTTGGTTTTCAAACGTAACTGTGTGTAATATTCGCTATAGTCTAATAAAGATAGTAACATAATGCCATGAAGAGTGTCTCGGGTTCGAACACACGGCGCATGTTAAGTGCGTATTCAATTATTAATATCGCTTGTCCCGTGCCTCGGCAAGCACATTATGCCGTCCGTTTCGGCTGTATGCATGGCAATTCATTCAGAGGTGTTCATCATGGCAGTTCTCTCTTCTTGACAGTCGTAAAGAAGAGTCAGTAACTGAATAAACTGAATTATCCAAATCAGGGAACATTATTTGGAAACGCTAAATTTGTTAGAGCTCTCCATAATATTCACGATGTACCCTTCTCATTATGGGATGAGGCCCATGACTAGCAGTGGGTCAGTTTATATCCAATGCTGATTTTGACTGACGTATCTTTGGTATTCATGCTCTTGAGATGACAAAGATGTATGTACTTGTGCCGGTATATGAGACCTGTTGCACTAGTTCGCGGAAATCCTTATGGTAAAGTGGTTACAGAGCTATTCCATTTGTACGAAACTAGATCTACACATCAAAGGAAGGAAGCTCCACAAAAGAGCTGAAGCAAGAGCACAATGAATTCTATTGTCAACAACCTTGAAGCTATGTAGACTTTCTATATTTTTCGTGTGTGTATGAGGCGAATTCTGGTCTTGGAGTTTTAAAACCTGCAAAGGCCCGCGACATGATTTAAAATTCTTGTGTGTGACAAATACCGCGACCTACGGCTTTCTAAGCGCGTAGAAGCACGATAGCACTTTGTTGTAATTGGAATACGCGGTCACCCATCTAAGTTGTGACCTTTGCTGGCGTTGTCTAACTTTGCCAATGTATTACCAACAGCAAGTTTAGTCACTATCTGAAGACGAAGCAAATAATGCAAAAAAGCAAATTATAAAGTCTTGACCATGACTTTCACCTTAGTAGGTACTCAGGGTCACTAACCCTAGACCACATTCCGGGCAAAAATTTCATGACATTTTCCTAGTTTACCTACATTCGGAAAACAATTTTGCAGTTGTAAATTTTGAAGTTAAATAAAATTAGATTGATTTTATTTTGACATAAGCTAAAAAAAATAACTAGTAAATTGCGAATGTTTTATATGCAAATAGTAACTTTCTATTAATACGCACACGGAATTTAATTAATTAGTTGTGATTAATATTCAATTCGTACTAATTGCCAATTAAGAATAATGGTATCGCGTAACCATCAGTATTGGTAGTTGTGTATGAATGCACTTTTGGTGCTGAATGTTCCTAAGCGGTTACACCACAGCGGATGTCATGGGTTCGATATTTACTCAATCTCAATCAGCCTATCGTAGTCCACAGCTGGACATGGGCCTCTCCCAATATGCGCCTCATCGGTATTTACTACTTGGTGCAACACATGTCTCCTTGGATATACTACAATACATGACGTTGTGTATGTACAAGTTAACAAATGTAATTCATGAATGCCGTAAAAAATGGGTTAAAACTCTACTGGGAATCAAAGCCGTATCTGAGCGGCTACGTCAGAGTTAGTGCAATATATAAGGCATTAATGGATTGAATATAAATTATATGATTCACTTTCAACTATCCTCCTCCTCAGTCGTTCACTCTTGGCAGAGTGGTCGTGGTATCATGATGCATTTTCTCCAGATGATGCAATCCTCGCGATCTATATCCACCTGTTGCGGTCCTCAGCGTTTCGGGAACATTGGACTATGGACGTTTGCGTCGCAGTTTTTATAAGGTCTATCCAACGCGTAGGTGAGCGGCCACGTGACCGCTTACCCTTTACTTGCCCTTGAACAACGAGTCGATCCATGGAGTGCTGGTTTCGAACAGTGTAGGTATCCAAAGTATTTGAGAATTCGTATCTGCACAGTCGACGATAATATTTCCTTAATTTTTAGTTCTTCCAAGATAGAGGTATTTGTTCGAAACGCTGTCCAGGGGATAGGCAGTAGTCGCCGCCAACACCACATTTCCAGTGGCTCAATTTTGCGTCGATCTTCAAGGCGAATTGTCCACGTTTCTGCGCCATATAGAAATATAGGAAAGACTAAGCTTCTCATTAGGCGGACTTTCGTGGCTTTGGTGATATTGCGGTTGCACCAGACTCTTTTCAGCTTATCAACGGCCGATCTTGTGATGGAATATCTCCTTCGAATCTCGTCCTCATACCCACCATTGTTCGTGATTGTTGAGCCGAGCCTTTGGACAACCTCACAGTTGACAATCATGAGGATATCAGGATGATTTAGTTCAGCTCGGTCCACAATCATCATTTTGGTTTTGTCTCTGTTGATTGCGAGTCCGTAGGAGAGGCTCGTTGTCTCTAGGCGTGTCAATAGCTGTTCCATATCTCCTCGTGTTGGAGCGAGAACAGTAGTGTCATCGGCGTATCTTAAATTTGATATCCTACGACCTCCCACCGAGACCCCATGTCCCATTGCTCAAAAACAATTCTCATAATACACTCCGTGTAGACGTTAAATAGGAGTGGAGAGAGTATGCAACCCTGCCGGACACCAGCATGTGTTTGATAACCTTTCGAGTCAATGTCGTCTATTCGAACAGTCGCAGTTCCATCCTCATACAGTATCAATCGAACTAGGTGGTCAGGTACTCCCATATGACTGAGTACGTCCCTTTTAACTTTAAGATATACTTATAATAGAAGAATTAACGTATTCATGTATGTCTGTATAAATGTAATAAACTCAAAAACTACTGAACCGATAACCGATTTTCACCATTAAATAGTGTTATTCCTGCGGAAGGCTGAAGTGTATAATTTACGTGGATGGAGCTGTGGTTACATACTCGTAAATTATGCGAGGATTTCGTATATATCCAGTAAAGTTTTTTCTACTATATTTAAAAGTAAAAAAGCGAATGGCACTCTATTAAATCACAGTTTCATCACTTTACTGTCGCTGTTCCGAAGTACAAAGTCCAATGACACTTTTTCTTCAGAACTTCTTCAGAGACCTAAGATATCTTGAAGACCCACCAAGATAGCCATATATCTGACACATAAACGTGCTTAAATAAAATCGGCGTGAAATGTTGTCAGATAGATTTTCGTGGAGTGTCCACTAACACAACATTCCCATTATCTCGCTCTGAGCTAGAACATTTTGGCTTCGTGCCTATACCTACTGAAGGAGCTCGTAATCTTAAGAAGGGTTATATCTTTCGGGTGTAATGCTAACAATAAAATAGATTTATTTTCAAAGCTCTCCTTACAGATATATTTCTTCATTATTACTTACATTACGGCACCGCTATGTTTAAGACACATAAACTTGGAACCGGGCTATGGCCATTCTTCTGAATTCTACAATACTACTGAGTTTTTTAAAGAAACCAAACAATAATATCTAAAAGTAAGCTGAGGTTTTCAAACATAACATCAGCGCTTTCGTTCTACTGCTGAGTGCATGCCTGCATGGGTACATCTCACTATGAGAAGGATTAAGACATGTTCCACTACGATGACCAGTACTGGTTGGCTGACATGACATGTCTTTTGCGAACATTACTGACCCTCCTTGACTGATTATTAGCAATAATTAATTTTATACGCCCATCTTGGAAGGTCAGTGGTGCTAGCCGCAGGTTTGAAGCCGAAACCCTCTATGAATCAGTATGTTAGTCTCACAAGACTATTTTCAAGCAATCAAGAATATATGAACGATGTTTTGTTTGGCCGCCTAATCTTTCTATTGGGTCACCATTGCTTGCCATCAAAACATAAATGTAGGTTCAAATACTGACAGATAACTTCCACTTTTATACCAAAAACGGCTTGCCAGGTTTTATGGCGTAACACGGATGGATGAATTGAGCCAAACGTTGCAAATCGAAACCATATTCATCTTGGATATGTCTTTTCCAATCTTTTCCTTATATATGCTCGGGTTGAGCATGAAAAAATCTTAGAAAATACTATAAAATAAGAATGCAAGAAATTTTAACCTACATTTCTTAGCTTATCTTTTAAATATTTTTTTTATTTATAGCCTCACGCCTGTTTTCCCGAAGGGGTAGGCAGAGGTGTAATATTACACCCACATTTCGCCATGAATTTTTAGGTCCCACGTAATAGAGGGTATTATTACTACTTACGTAGTAACTTCTTTAAAGTAGGCATTTCATTGTATTAATTTGCTCGTATTCATTTAAGTGATTAAATATTATTATTTGTTTAAGGCTTGGCACCGACTTCAAACCTATTAGCTATAGCACATATAAATAAGAGGTAGTGTTTAACTAATATTAAATCTTTATTATTTTTTACTTTTTAGTATTTGAAGTTTAACGTAGTTATTTTATTTCATACTTTTTAGTTGTATTGTCAACTAGTTATGGGTAGACCTACAAAAGGTGCTGTGCGCCTTAAAAAATATAGATCTCAAGTAACCGGAACGGATAAAAGTAGTCGTTTCCGTAAAAAATGCTCTTAGAAACACAATTTCACGTTCTTGTGAGACGGGACCAATTCGAAACAATTCCGCATCAATCAAAAAAGAATCATGTAAATCGGTTCAGAAACCTAGCCAAAATCGGTGTACATACATCCAAGAAAAAAATATACCGGCCGAATTGAGAACCTCCTCCTTTTTTGAAGTCGGTTAAAAGTATAAAAAATGTTCAACACGTTGTTTTTAATTTGACTTTTCTACTCACCAGTGACCGCAGGCAGACGTAATGGAGTAGTAAATTCGATACCACACGCGCAAATATCTAAAAAAATTGTCTCCTTGAAAAGTCAAGCAGGTGCGATATTTAAAAATTACGTAAAAGAATATTTGAATTTATAAAGAACTTTGAAAACTTTTTTTTACATCAACTTTGAATGGATTGAATAAAGTTATTGTGAATTTGAGCTTTATATTACGTCTGTTACGAAATTAAGAAAACTTTTGTTGTAATATAGCAATAGCATTTTTCTATCTACTTTAAAAAAGGTAACTCTCTGCCTACATTTTCGTACACAATATTTTATACACATAAGAACAAAATGTGTCAATGTGTGTGGGTATTTTATCAGACTCTCCTAATAAACGGACTATTTACAACATTAATAACATATAAGGCCAAAAGCCAAAAGGTGTGGAACCGAAAGTAACTTAGACTTTACATAACAGGAACTTGACAATTATAGTCCCAAACCTTTTCAAAAAGTCATACATACACTAAAAACTATATAAGTACTGAGTATTTCTTGTGCGACTACTAACATGCTTCTGGTAGCTCAATCGTCACCAATGACAAAACAATTAAATTTGTAATTGAAATTAAATGGACGGTGCCATTTCACAAAACTAAATCACAATGCATAAGACAAGATTCAGTGTTTTAATATTTCTATAGCTAATGAAGTTAATCCTAATGCATTAGCTGTGCCTACGGCTTCAGGCGCGTTAAATATGTACCTTTGATTCTAATCTAATCTCAAGTAAATTTGAGCATAATCTAAATCTAATCTAATCTAAAGTACCCTACATATTATGTTTCCACACCCATAACTGCCTCTTGCAAAATTTCACGATGCTTGGTACAGCACGTTCGTCACAAAAGCGTAACAAACAACCTCATATTCTCATTAACAATATTAGATCATATAACAAAAAAGAGATGAATTACTCCGTGTGGTTGACGGCATAGAATACAAGTGTCACCACCCCCTATCTTCCCGTGGGTGTCGTAAGAGGCGACTAAGGGATAACATGATGCAAATACCATCTTTGCGTAGAGACGGAAAACTCGACATCAAACCCTATGCGACTGCCTCGTTGGTCTCGCGGCATAAATGTGCGCGTGGGATCTGGAGGTCCCGGGTTCGATTCCCGGGTCGAGCAGTGTTATTGGGTTTTTTTGTCACGAAATTCTCAGTAGCAGCACGGAGTCTGGAAATGTGCCCGGTACGGCAATAGGCTCGCCCCTTATTACGTGGGACTAAAGTATATCTGGCGAAAAGTGGGTGTAGAAATACACCTCTGCCTACCCCTTCGGGGATAAAAGGCGTGACGATATGTATGTATGTATGTATGTATGAATTACTCGTATATACAAAAATAATAAACATTTATTCATCGCCAATTTTGTACCAATGCTATTTACCTGTTCCATTTAATATCTCTAATAATAATTTCAATAGGTACAAATAAAGCGAGTAGACGAAATGCGCCAATATATTTCTCAGAAACTCACCTGCAAGTGGCATTTATGGCAATTTATAGAGAACAGATGTCTAAGTTTTATAAGTAAGTAGTCTAGCGACAGAACGCCGAGTGTCGCGACTTCGATACGAACTTATAAGTCACTTACAAAATAGCAGCTCAGGACATAAAACGCCTGGATTGGCCGGATTTAGAAATATTTGTGCTGAGTTTGTCTGCTTGGAGACATTTTTTAAAGAGACAGAAAAGTAAGTTCTTTGGCAATTGATTCTTTAGTGCTCGTATTGTTGTATTAAGTATAGAACAGAAGCTGTCTAGTGTAGGACCATATGACTGTGTGGAAGTTAACCTATTACGTAATTATTACGTTTCTCTTCATCAGCAAAGTGTTATTTAATTTTACGATGAACTGAACATTCCAACAACTCTTAAACCTTTCAAATAGAAGATATCAAACATGAAATTATACCACAATATTTACAATCAAATATTTAAACATTAAGGTTTCTTACCAAAGTAGGTAACGCAATTAAGAAAATACCCTACAGTCGTAAGGATTAAAAGCTAAGATCTCCCCAGATGAAATTCTTGAATTGAAATAAGTAGTTTATGTTCAGAAGTGCAAGTAAATAGGTTTATTGGAATTGTGATAAATCTTTTGAAATGTTTGAAATCTAGTACCTACACATAATATATTATATCAAATACGAATGGCTATTGACTAATGTTAATTAATGGCTAATAGAATATGAATGGCTATTCATATTCTTTAGTTACAATTTTGATTGGTCACGATTATATTATGTTAACAATAATTTATAAAATGAAAAGAGTATGAATGAAAAGAGTAATGAATGTAGAGGAAGCGCGTGAGGTTTGCAAGGATAGAAGCAAGTGGGATCTGTTGTCTCTGCCTACCCCGACGGGAAAAAGGCGTGAGCATATGTATGTATGTAATTTAAAAAAGGGTTTTTTAATTTTAGGACTGATTATTATACTACATTATTTTCGTAATAATCACGTAATTATCAATATATAACTAGCCAATCGATCTTGTCAAAATATTATTTTTCGTTCTTAAATGTTAATTGTATAAAAGTACGTAATGAGTTCCTATCTACAAACTCCAAACTCACACCTTACCAGAACTTTGTGAATACATGACAATGAAGTAAATATTAGAATGTTATCCGCTAAAAACCCAATTACCACTTGTAACAGATATGTCTGTTAGACTTCCCTATGTGCGACCACTCGTATTTCGCAGTTTGGAACAGTTCCAGTAACTTAACAACGCTATCTTACAAACACTTAATAAAATGTACGACAGACGCAAAGGAAAATCAAAAACGTATTGCATCCATTGTCTTTTATTTTTTACAATCACATAATTATTTTTCACAATATACACATCATTTCACGAATTATCCTATTTGCATGCGCGGTACCGCTGGCGGTACCGGTATTATTATTCTCGATATGCTCTGCGACGCGCGGTACCGCCGGCGGTACCGCCGGTGCGATGCATTTAAAACCCATTTTTTATATACATAGGGTGGATTTTTGTTCAACGATTTTTTTTCATTGAGACCATAGATAAATTATGCTTGTGTTTTAAAACGAATATAAGCACGTGCACCTTTCTAAGAGCCAAAAAAAAAAACAAAATGTCACATTTCACTTGCTTACGAGGCGTGGCTGCGTCTAGTGTAGTGATGCAGTTATGATCGTTACCGCTATGGCAATATGGGTCATAATAGGGTGAACGTAGAAGAGCTTTGTAATTTGATCCATTGCTTAGTTTATTTATTTATTATACAAATTTCGTTAATTTATTATCAAAGAAGGTATTTGAAATGAAAAAAGTAATAGTTTACCTAGTCTTTCATAGCAATTCTGTATGTCGTAAGCCATGTAAAAATTATTTTCATGGCTTTTAACTTGCGACGTGTACACAGCCGTCGCGTCGGCTTATCTCGGTATCGTATTTCAAGGTCTGTTTATATAAACTGTGAGAGTGAACGTACTTTATTGTTTTATTTATTGAAGAATAGTTATTGTTCATGGTGTTATAATAAGTAGTTACGACATTTATGGATAAAACATTCATTTATATCGTCCTAACCTTTTAGAGACCTGAAAACACATTTACGAAATCTTATAAGATATTATTAGAACCTAATGCCGATCCACTTGTCGTGTTATTAGTATTTGCAATAAGAAAAACTATTCATAAAAACAACACAGCTTACAGAACAACGATAAGTGGTGTCGTTTGTTTTTTATGGATGTTTATCTGAAGTGAGTCATAAGTGCGCGATAAAATGCGCCATGTTTACGACCACACGGTAGTAAACATAAACTTCTTAAAAAGTGACGTAAGGAATTTTGACAGCTGAGAGATGTTTTTTTTTAAATAATATATTTTAGTTGTTTTTTTTTTTTTGTAATTATATATTTTTTTAATAACGTTATTCAGGTAGGTATCACATAAAGTAGGAAATAATTCTGCAATGTTTTGATATCTGTCTTAAGATGAAAAATTATATACATCATTACGCCAAGTGGTACACTTATGATTTCACATTTATCATAAAATTATTTTAGATTAAAATTGATTGTCTACAACTAATAAGTAAATTAAATTTCTATGTTCCATATCGATATCCGCATCACCCGATTAAACCTTACGTAGCTCCACCGCTTAAGTTTGTTTTCAACCGACTTCAAAAAAAAGAGGCGGTTCTCAATTCGACTGTACTTTTTTGGATTTGTTACCTCAGAACTTTCGACTGGTTGAACGGATTTTGATTATTCTTTTTTTATTTAAAAGCTTAGTGCCTTCCGGTTGGTTCCAATCTTGTCCAATTTGAAGGCGGTTTAGTGTTTTGTTAAAAAATATTATGTTTATGTAATTAAGTTACTATAATGCGTGTTGTGTTTACCTATTAAAGGTGTGCATTCAGAGCCTACGTAATTGTAATAGGCTTAATGTGCTTATTTAATGTAAAATGCATGTTGGTGAACCTAAATAAATAAATAGAACTGTACTTGTACCATAAAGAGTGAAGATGATTATAAATCCTATCCAGCGATATCTAGTTTGGTGAGCTGACGACAATTAATTCATTTGAAAACAGGCGTACCTACATTTTTGTGTACGGTGCATAAAAAGTAAATAAACATTATACACAAAAAGTAAGGCTAATCTATTATGCTATTATAGCGATGCCGCGGGGAACAGATATTTAAATTATAAGTAATGTTTACTAACAAACATAGATGATCAAAACTTTAAAGTAAAGAACTAGGTATAGTCTGTTCAAGATACGAAAAAATAAAATGTAAACAAACCATAAAAATGGTTCTTGTTATGTCGCCTACCTAAATACCTTGATTTTAGTTAAATATTCCTAGCGAAAGACTCAATAACGAAGTTTTTTTAAAAAACCTCTGTCCCTTACATTTATAAATGGTACAACATAATATTTATATCTTTTTTCTCTGTTATTCAAAATTATAATAACGATGTTTTATTTTGATTATGCTAATAAAGTATTTTACATGATAAAGAACCTAAAATGCCAATGATTCTAAAATTTTGATGTATTTATTATCCTGGCAACTTAAGTATTAACTTGTTATTGCCTCCCACTACCGTATTTCCGAACCAAAATATTATTCTTGTAATTAATTATACTGCAATAGAATTATGTCCAGGTGGATTTGGTTACGTTAGTTCCAGTGGTCTATATGACAGAATATAGTCCACTTATTTCAATACTAACCAATACATGAGAAGTAAATAATCACCATTTACCATTCCTATGTAGTAAACAGATAAAACGTTTACTTTATGTGCAGTTACATACAAAGAGCTAAAACGGGCTAACCACTAGTCTCGGGGACTATCTTGCTCTTTCAGGCCTATAAAACCTTTCTTTCTCTGTATTTTCACGTTCTGAAAACGAGAAGACGAGTTTATGTCCTTCGATGCAAGTTAAATAAACCAAACACATAAAAATATACTAAAATTCTCGCCAGAGAAAATCATATATTTACTTATTTATATGTCAACTGTCGCGATGTGTTAAAGTTCCTTTTTCATGGTTTCCGATATCTTGTGGAAATGGGTCTTACCACAGTTTATGTTGAAATAAGTTGTGACAGAAAGTCAGAAAAAGACGATATTATATTTAGATTCGCTTCAGCCTTAATTTTAGTTCTGACTGATATTATAAACAATGAAAAAGGGGATGACGTGTTTTTTTTTTCCTATAGAAATGGCCTGTCGAGAGAGAACCAAACCATTCTTTTTATAAAATAAATGGTATAGCAAGCTTCTATATCACGCGTTGCGTAAATACTTTTCAGGAATAGTAACTTAATATTCACCCCGCGGTGTATTATTTCAAACTTGGCCCACGCCAGTTCTATCGCATCAAAAGAATAATATGAGGTTGTTTATTTTTACTAAATTAAATTCTCTCTACTACTAGTCCGTTCAGAAAAGTTTATTTCGTACCCATTTTTTGCATTTACCCTTTACACGTATTACGTGATAACAGTGTTTTTCCAGCAGAGACCTTGTTTATCCGCCGTGAAGACCTGCTGAATATACAGTGACAAATTCAATTACTGGTTGGACTTAATGAGGGCCGGGAAACAAAGTGCTTTCGACGAATTGACGTTAGCCGACTTCACTCTAGCTTATGATGTATTGAGTGTTTTATACTAGGTTGACAGTTTTGATGAAGGCAAGGCATTTGCACAGCACATTACAGTGCGGATATTTTGTAGAAAATAATGGCTGGAATTTTGAATTAATTATCTTTATTTAGTGAAACGAGTGTTGATATCAATGGTTTTGCTGACACGTCGGGGTTACCAATTTTGTGTATGCGTGGCGTGTATATCTATATGCGTGTTCATGTGTCCTGGGTTGTGTGCCAGGATATGAATTAAAGCTGAAATACCAAAATGTTTATTACGTTAAGTTAGCACAGTATTACAATGTACGCCTAGATGTCGCGTGTGTCGGTGGTGCGCGTTACGGAACGACTGGCGTGACGACTTATGAGAATTTCACACTATACAATGTATTGATGTGTCAGCACAGCCACTACAGTTTGTTCATAGCTAGTTTTAATGAAAGATAATGCGAAGGAATATAAAAAGTGAATAATGTTCTAAAAGCTATAATTGTTAATCATTATTAAGGCTATAGTGCCAGCGGCTTCATTTTTGGTCCCCTATTCTTTCTCCATACTCCTCTGGTGTAGCTTGTGTCGATGGACGGCGGTAATCGCTTACCAGCAAGCGATTCGACTGCTCGTTTGCTGCCTATAACATGAAAAAAGACATTTGGCTTATTATACAGGGTGCAAAAAGACCCTTAACGAAAACTGAAATCCCATATGTACCAATCACTACGAACATGTTTTACTTCGGCACCATACCTGGGATATTATTGGTTCAGGAGATATTGAGGCTCAAAGTTTGTATGGAATTTTTCTAATTAGGTACAAAATCGATGCATTTACCCCACCAATATGTTCTTTAGATGCCCTATAATCCCATGGATAAGTAGGTATTTCGAGCATTGCACGCGCGCGCTTTTAATTGGGGTTTAAAAATCTGAAAACTTAAAAAAAAAACGTTTCCCAGGTATTCTTGTTGGTTAGTATGATTTGGCATGATGTCCACAACTAGTAGATTTCGGCTTGGTGATGAGTCTTATGACATACTGTATATATTTTTGTAAATATGAATGTGTATTGTTAATTAGTTTCTAGGCATACAACAGGTATCTTTTATTTCCATTCATAGAAACAACACCCAGTAACATCTTCAATCCAATTAGGAACATTACTCGGCTTTACACATACCTACATAACTTAGTTGAGTTGTCGTTGTGGCTAGATCGTCACATACTCGGCCCGTTGACAACGTCTTCACAAACAATTTGCACGTACCCTGTTAACATAAGTCTCCAAATTATACCGTCGTCGTCTACACTACCGAACTATACAAGAACTAAGTTAGTGCTCACGAATATTATTGCCATTTCTCGAACGTCTGTAATCTTTATCTGACGGAAAGAAGGAAATAGTTGTGATAGCAAGTTTTTCTTACGAAGTTGTTGTTTAGTCTTACGAAGTTAGTCTTGTAACAAGCACAGATCATGTTAGTAAAAGTTCAGGATGATATAGTGAGGCTAAAAGCTGAGTTTATCATAATGCCGCATTTGAACCGACAAGTTGAGTCTTAAGTATTGGTTACAATCTCTCTTCGGTCGTGTAGGATATGCTCCGCGTCTGTGTCTGCCTCCAGTCAGACTCAGGGAGTAAGCGAATAGTGAATACACTTGAATTGGCAACGTAGTATGCTATGCGCAATGGTTCAATATCCCCTGAGTTTGGAGGTTATTATTTATTATCTTTATTTTTATTTTTCTGTCTAAGATACTACGATGTTCAGTAATTAAATAAAATTATTAAGACCAAGAAATGTCTTAATATGAACCATTTTGTAAGTGCATGTCACTTTGATAATAAAATTATGAAAACTTTCTGAGACACGTTATTGAAGAACTTACGATATTTGCAATATAATTTCTATTTTTAGGGCTTTGTACCTCAGAAAGTAAATCGATACTATCATTTTCTTTCCCGTCTGTCTATGTGTTGTAAAAATGTTTGGGCATTGGCCACCACTCAAAATGCATTGTAGTTTATGTTCTTCTAATGTAACCTTTGTAAAAGCACAGATTATAAATAAATATAATCACAACTTGTGATAAGACCGCCATTGTTCACTAGTTCTAAGAATGTTTCTGTATACTCTTATTCCATTTATTTCTGGTGTACAATAAAGTATATTCATTCATTCATTCATTCATAAAGCGCTAACATAAAATAAGCTGAAAGATGTAGTCACGAAAGGAATACTAAATCGCGTTAACTAAACGCAGTAAGCTTGCCATGTTTCATGCCCATTTTGCCATGAACTTTTGCCTTCAGTAATTGACATTTATCTTGATACGTTCGAAGTACTTAAATGTAAGTGCAATGTGCTGCAGCCAAGAAATTACTAGCACTAATGTACGTATTTGACAATATCGTAAAACTTAGATTGTATGAGCAAGAAGTTCCAAGATTTTGTAAAGTGTAAACGCAATTAATGTATTAATATAATCTTACGTATCAGCTACGATTAATACAATTAGTGTAATTTACACTTCGTTTTATATATTTACGTTTGTTTTATCATTTTTCATTCAAGCTCATCACTGACTTAAAACATAATGAAGTGAAAACAACCTACCATTATTAGAAGTACGGCTTAATGTTATGACAAAAAAGAAAATATGTATTATGTATACTGTATACTTCGTCGCATTTTCAACTTTCTACTCGGCATATAAATATCTCTAATCAATGATTCTGAGGCGTGTCTATTATTTCAAATTGATATCTGCCGAACTTTATTCAAGTCAAAGATAATTTGCATTTTAGTTTACTGCAAAGTATAAACAATAATTATTTATGCTCTCTTAAGATTTTTCAAAGTTACTTAATTTAAAATTGCTAACAATATGATACTCTTATATTCAATGTATTGATTGAGTAAATTAGTGAATTATAGGATATCAATGTAGCGCACCCTGTTACCGTAGTCTTTTACACTAAGGAACTGTTTAAAGTGTAAAAACCATGTTAGTTTTGGCATCAATTATCTAGATCGATCAGGCAGTACTCTCATCACCAATAATGATAAGTATTAAAAAAAAATACTTAACCATTTAACTTACCGAGCAACTGGTTATAAGCCTGGGCAATATACTTTCCGTGTCCGAATACAGCTGAGCAGTCAAATCGGACAACAGTTAAAATGAATGGCCATTTCATTTGATTACTGAATTTTAATGACGTGTTCATCGGCACGGGCCGATTCGATTGTAGGGATATTACATAAAGGGTGGCTCGATCGTTTCACAAAATATTAATCACTTCCATCATTTATTGGATTTGCGTTTGGATGTTTCTGTCAAAGTTTTAATTTCACTTCACATGATATATTAGAAACTTTGTTACGCGCAATTATTAATTACATGTGCGTTATAATATCTTTATTATATTTGCCCGACATTCAATTCGAAGAATGAGGTAAGGCAGTGGTTGAACATAGGCGGATTGATCCAGCACCATAGTATTATAAACGTTGGGTTGTACCCAGAACTCTTGTAAGGACTTGTTATGATTTTTAGTAAGAGTTACCCAAAATGCTTTCTAGTTAGGTACATAGGTTTTGTGTCGCTCAAGTTTAAGGTACACTTCAATATATTTTGGCTCGTTAGGGTGTAATTCTGAAGGGTCGGGCCATGACGGGTTTTGATTTGGGCTCGGTGCCCTTAAGGAAACTTCTGACGTAGCCTGACTTTGGACTGATTTGAAAGTTAGGTAAACGCCTCTGGCTGTAGATGTAAATGGGTTGAATGACGTTAAAATAAGGGCGAACATGCTGACTCGCAGGTTTGCACGCTGCTCACTTAAGGTGAAAATTACGTTGTTTCGAGCATATTGCACGTCATTTTATACGTGCAGCCTGTGGGCTAGATATACCCAACGAACGTACAACGCCTTCCGCGTCCAATACAACAACGTTTTCAGGGTATTGGTGCGGCTGCCTCGTTTCTGCAGCGCATCGGGGATGTTCGCGGATGCACATATAAACTGCTTTTACGCTACAATGCGAACGAGGTGTGCTTCTTTGGTGCGCAGGGTGCGAGCCAGCTCCAACAATATCCTGAAAATGATAGTTAGCAGGCAGGATTGCACGTATGTGAACCACTGCAATGCCATCTCACATGGGATGATATAAATAAAATGTAAAATTAATAAACTAACATAGTTCTTACATACATACATACATATCGTCACGCCTTTTATCCCCGAAGGGGTAGGCAGAGGTGTATTTCTACACCCACTTTTCGCCAGATATATTTTAGTCCCACGTAATAAGGGGCGAGCCTATTGCCGTACCGGGCACATTTCCAGACTCCGTGCTGCTACTGAGAATTTCGTGAAAGAAAAACCCAATAACACTGCCCGACCCAGGAATCGAACCCGGGACCTCCCGATCCCACGCGCACATTTATGCCGCGAGACCAACGAGGCAGTCGTATAGGGTTTGATGTCGAGTTTTTCGTCTCTACGCAAAGATGGTATTTGCATCGTGTTATCCCTTAGTCGCCTCCTACGACACCCACGGGAAGATAGGGGGTGGTGACACTTGTATTCTATGCCGTCAACCACACGGCATAGTTCTTAAGGTAACATATTGAGTCCCTGTTACTTTTTAAATAAACATTATTATTATTATAATAGGTTTTGATTTACACTATTCTATTTAAAACGTATATATTATTTGTCGGGAACCTAATATTAATTATGATTAAAAACTTGCAGATATTGGTTAGTTTCTTATATATATATAAACTTTACAAATAGGTACATCTAATAATTTCTAATAATATACAATGTACGTTTTGGATGTAACATAACATACACAGTATAATAAATTGGCGTGACCTCCTCCAAAGCTCCTGAAGGAAGTGGAGAACACGGCAATGACTTCTAGTGTAGGACTTATAGGCCGACCATGTTTTGAAACGAGGCAGAAACTCAATTATGTGTCATGGAAAGAGACATCAAATCTTTGTACGATTTTCCATCAAGTTAAAAAATATCGTTAACATACTGTCATTTGCAAAGCTCTTGATAGCGATTCTAATACACTTAGCAAATGTCAAGAAGTGGGTGCCTGCTTTGATGTTAATAAAACTTAAGTATTCAAATTATAAAAAATGCATTTTTTAAATTGAGTGCCTGATATGATTGATATGTTCATCAGATGTTAGAAAAGTAATATGACGGAGATGCATAGGGATTTTTATCCAAAGTATCGTTGGTGTCCGCCATGTTGTTCGTCCTTAGGCAGAATCAGTGCGCACAACCGGCGCGGTCGAGCTCCGGAAGACAAATGTGTCGTGTCACTCGCTCACCCGTCTTACCTTGACGTTTGACAGATGTCAAACGTCAAATGTGACAACTCATAGACAACCTCG
The DNA here is from genome assembly GCA_944739405.2 of Euclidia mi. NCBI lineage: Eukaryota > Metazoa > Arthropoda > Insecta > Lepidoptera > Erebidae > Euclidia > Euclidia mi. The sequence goes on along the minus strand of OX123184.2, from coordinate 74,004,074 downwards.
ACTTGAACTACTGACTCAATGAATCGATTTAAGTGTCATAAACGCTAATAGATGGCGTTACTAGTACGTAAACAAACATTTAACTTTACTGCTCCGACTAATATTTTATCAATTTTAATATCGAATTAAAGTCAACCGTTTGTCAAATCAATAAAATACTTTACGGCGGGAGTAACTTTATGTACGATCAAAGTAATGATAAATCTACTTGAAAATATTCATAAAATTGAACGACTCATTTCCAAACATTAGATTAAGAAATAGGTAGTTAGTCTAATAAATTCTGATCAGGAAAGGTTTGGTAGTTACTAGTCACGACTGCTACGAGTAGTTTTCGGCTCGATAATTTGTACAAATAAATCGATCTAGGTATATTTAGTTTATAAAAAGGCATGTTCTAACGACTAATGAAGATAGAAATATTACATTTAGACAGAAATATTATCAAATTGGCAAGCGATATTATGATGAATAGATACTAATTGAACATATTTATGGTAATTAATTGTATCTTGTGTTTATCAACTCAAGGGTTTTGTATGAAACATAAAAAAACGAAACCTTTGTAAGATCACTCATGTGTCTCTTCGTCCCAGCATTACAGCTATTTTGCTCCAAAACTATAAAATCAAATGAGGTGAAATCTGCCAGTCATAGATATGCTTTTTGTGATCCAAAGGCGAAGATATAGCGTAAAAAAACAGAATTTGAACTAGAGGGTGACTTTAGAGGCTTGAAACAAAAATCATCTTTGCAATCAAAGTCAAGAATATTCTATAGTGTCTCCATTCTACTCATGACTCTATTCTCGTTGGCATAGCTGTTCAGTGAACGTACTAAAAGTAAGATAAAGAAAATCCATTGTTTCATAGAAATAGCGATACCAGAAATAGTTATTTGTGCAACAAGAGAGCAAAGTTGTTTTTTTTTTCGAGTGCTGATTTTGAGTCCCGAGCAAGCGAAGGATTCTATGATTGATTCACGAGCGTAGCGAGTGATTCAAAGTTAGAATCCTGAGCGTAGTACTCAACAGCACGGGATGCAAAAAACTTTGCTCTCGTGTAGCACACATTACTTTTCAGCTCAGCAGTGAGAACACATATTACTTTAGAGATATAGAAATGAACAGGAATAGATTGAAATAACGTTTAACACGTTACGGTATACGCTATCAGCATCAGCGAAATGTTTATTCCCGCTATTTTTTTAAATCGCGTTTTGATACCACGTCCCTGATGTTTATTTTTCAAATGTATCATTGTTGAAATTCCAAATAAAAATGTATTGATTAAATACCAATTTAATACTATTAATTAGACTTATTTTTTATTACAATCCAATAATAAATTAAACATATAAACAATAACATTTAAAAGAAAAACTTAATTTTTTTATTACAAATATCTTTAATTTTTAGGATATTACGCGTTTCCGAACCTGTTTTCTTTGAGGTCGAATTCCAAAATCGAATTTCGAAAGGGTTTGTTTTTTTCACTCGCTTTTTTATTATATGCATGTGAAAGATACAGAGCACAGTAAAATTCGAATGTTTCAAATTTATGGCTGAGCAATGTCAATTCATGGCACTGAAGATTGAAAAATTAAAAAGCTACTTTGACCCACGCTCGAATCAATATCGCGTTTTGTTCACTGTTGTCTCGCAGCAAAAGCGGCATGTTTGAGCTGCTGAGGTGAAAACATTATTTTGTTAAGAAGGCCGAAAGTAAAATATGTATTCTCTTTAGGTATCCACTCGAATTCACTCAACTGACTGCCAGTTAAAAGAAACGACGGACTTATCAGCACTTGTTCACGATTAAATAGAGAAATGAAATCGTTTCTAACACATTGAATGGAAACTTATAATCTTGTGTTAAGTGCAAGTAGTATGAAATGACCCTTTGATTTCAGATGAAGACATTACAAATAGCTGGTTTTACGGCTATAACAGAATTGTGTTTTTTACTTTTAAGTCATGATATGTTTAGTAGGTAGCCCATGTGCTATTCTGATGTCTAATAATATTACTACTAAGTTTTATTCAAATCCGTTCAGATGTTGCGTGAAAGAGGAACGAACACAACGAACAGTTGACCGTCTCACAAATTCTCAAAATTATTTATGTAGTAAGATTATTTATCATAGATCTTTCGACTGCACGGTTGGCGTAGTGGTTTTTAGCGGCCGCCTCGTCGCTTGACACTACGCCGAGTGTTTTGGGTTCGATTCCCACGAGAGACAACACTTTGTGTGATCCATAAATTGTTGTTTCGAGTCTGGGTGTTCATTGTATCCGTTGGTTGTATGTTTGTAAAGCCCCTTCGTGACACAGGATTTATTAGCGCGTTGTCTATAAAAAAAATCTAATGAAATCAAATCAATCCCTGTCTCACTTGAGGTAGCACATCCGTATTGCTAACCTTACATCAGATTGATTGCCTGACTTACTCAGGTTACTTTCCAAAAGACACCTAAGCCCTTAGGCATACGTCATATTGTCATCTATAGGTTACTAATGTTAATCTGATTACTTAATCCATTCATTTACTTGATTTTGCTCTGAAATATTTTTTTAAATCTAAACAGCTTATTAACATGCTTATAGTATGTTAATAAATTGTATCGATCTATCAATGGATTCGAAGAAGTTGAAATTTGGAATGTGTGTTCCTTGGGGTGCACTAAGGAGGGATTTTCCGAAATTCCCACGGGATCGCGAGAAATGTGTGGGCGTAGCTGCGGGCATCCTCTAGTCTTTAATACCAACAAAACGGAAATAGAATATTGAAACATTAATATTTTACCCATAAATACAAGTCAGCTTTAACATAATAATTAAAACAACAAGAGTTTCCAGGAAGATTTATAAAATGAACCTTTTAATTCCGCTCTACGAAACCGATCTTTATCAATAATTAATTTTCTCCGAAGTGCTTAGGAAAGCCGATTTTGACTTTAATTGAATATATCTTCCTCGGTTTATTGACTTGAATGTAGTCATGAATAATCCTCTTCAGCCATATTATTAGCAAAAATTGCGGTATCTTCTGAGGCTTACATTGAACAATAATTGTTATCGCTGAATATATCTTTATAGAACAAAATACTCTTACACAGTCCGTAAAAACAGGCTGCCATACAAGAGACAGTTCACATTAAAGTTTATATGCACAGTGTGCGATTTTTTTATTGAACTGTGTTGATTTACCATTGCGCAATATTTATCAGTTTGCATTTGGAGCCACCTTTTTACTTGTTATTTCATTGTTTCGAACCTTCACTATAGATCAATCAGGTATCTAGTAATATTACGTCAATGGAAATTTAGTTTGTATGTGTTGTGTTTAGTTACTTTTTCAACATAATCACTATTACTGCGCAATAAAAACTTGGTCGTCAGATCTGTATACCATGCGAAAATGTGGACGTGTTTTTTTAAACTATATTTATGTAACTAAATACTATTTAAGTTAAAGTGAACACGTTATTATACGAGGATACGTACATTGTCCTAAATTAATATTGTAATTGTATATTAAAAAGTTGTAACTACCTATTCTGCCAAATAAAACTTCTTACTTGTTACCCTAGGACTTTTACCAACGTCAGTAACATTACAGTTAAATCGACTCCACAATACTAAAATAAGTAGGTGCAGCGTAAATACGGAGAGATACTCAAACGACAAACGGAACCCTTTTAAAGACATTCACGATAAATAGACTGTCAAGAGTGCACATGATAAGTACGAGTCTCACAATAGTTCTTAACGAGCACGGAAAATCAAAACGCAATAAGAGAGAAAATTCCAACTTATGCCGCAATTTTCAAAGCCACCTAGATTCCATGACACAGTGATTAATTCCAGAACAGTATCCAGTAAAACTTGAGCTGGCAGGCTCAAACCAATCAGTTTCAGAGAAATTACGAATAGGGCTCTCATAAGAATGGCTTTTAGTCGTACCGCGTCAATCACGTCTTGGGCGAGTTCTAGCGAAACAATGGTTTATATAAATGAACTGTTTATTGTGCGTTATGGAAATTTGCTGTTGGCAAACAGGATCAGATGACATTTGTTCTGTTTAGGACGTGCCTGAAATAACTCGGTTTTTATGAGAAAAAAGCAAGGCTTTTGTTTGCATAAAATTAAGAATTTGTAAGATGATATCTGGGACCCAATTTTCCTAAATAAATACAGTTTCGATATAATTTCAGTGTCATACTTACGTCACAAAAATCGTATTCTTCTAGAATGGAATGAAATTGTAACGAGATCGTAAATTGAAACAAGTGTCAAAATATGTGTCAATGACGTACTGTTTATTTCAAATTAAACGATAGTAGAGTATTATTGGGGGTTCTGCGTCACTCAACTCGCTTCGCTCGTTTCGTGACGCCCCAATAGTACTCTACTGTTGTTATCTGCGATCAGTCTTATTCACGATATAGATTAATAACATTATGTTTTCAGGTTAGGAATTTAACTCCTTGTCTTAGTGACCAAGTAACTGTTCTCTTTTCTGAGTTTTTTATTGTACTTATGGATGTGTATCAATTCATGTAATATCCCAATCATAGTATCTATTAAAACTAAATGGGTATGTTAGTGAGTATAGGACACGATTAAGTAAAATGAAACAATTCATATTGTGTCTTTTTAAAAAAGTTTATTATCAAAGCACAATTTTTTAAGCACATAACATTTTTTAATGCACATATTGAGTCATGATAGATACAATTGTACAAATCTCCGGCATATTTATAGCGATCATATAGGGTTAACAAATTAGGACAACCTTTATCTTCTAAACTAATTACATTAACACTATTTAAAATATTTTTCAACCATAACACTTTTTCAAGACCTTTAACGAAAACACACTTATCTTTTAAGATATCTAAAACTAAATATTGATAATTTGAGTAAGGTATAAATCCTTCGCTCCAGTATATTTTTCTATTACGTTCAATACAGCAAAATTGTTGTCTTTCTGATTTAGTCAAATCGTAAAAAGGAAATGGCGGTTTGATTAAAAACACTTGCAGGCTTTGATTACACCATTTATAGCACTTTCTTTTATTATAAATTCATTTGCTTCTGTTTTAAAGCCTTGGATGTCTACAATGGCAGTCATGATAACCTACGCACGATGTTGCTCAGAGGTTTGTATTCCACAAGTCGGTCGTTTATAATCAAACAATATGCAGTTGTCTTATCTGGTATTTGTGTTGAACATTCAAATTCCAATCGTACATCCACTGGACCAGTTTTTAAACTATCGTTTTGCCTCGAGCAGTCTAAGATAAAGACTGGGGCCTTTTCTTTGAAATCTTGTAGATCAAGCAACGGGTCTACCGGAGAGTTGTAATACGACTGACGAAATTTTACATACATTTTATAGAATATACTATATTTATTCTCACAAAACTTAAAAGATAAAGGCTCATAAGGATAATATTGCGAATTTAAAAAGAGCGTAACATTTGTCACCTCACAATGATCAAATACCGAACTGTCTTTAGTTCTATTATTTTTTCTATTAGTTTGCAAGCAAAAAATTACATACCGAGGCTTTTCTAATTGAGAAGCAGTCTTTACTGACCAAGAATGCTTTGTGATTTTAGGTAGTAAAGGATACTCATATAAATCCCAATTTCTAAAGGCCATCTGAATAGGTTTATCTCTTTCTAAGTGCTTTAAAAGTATTAAACGTTCTCGATCTGAAACTTTTATATGTGGTACTCTCCATTGAATTTTTTGTATATCTATTTGAAGCTGAACGACTTCATCAGTAAGAATAATACTATTTAAGTTAGAATTACTCCTATTCAATATATGTTCGTGTTTACAATTTATCACAATTTTATTGTAATACTCTGCAAAGCCTAAAATCTTATTTAAGTGCACCACAACGCTAAAATGCCCATCACTTTGAAATCCGTTTAAATTCCAACCCCATAATGCAGAAAATTTACTTTCTGCTTCATTAAATGAGATGGATGTATCACTTTATTGTTGATGTTATTCCAGAATTTTTTATACGATCTATTTCAATTCCATTCATTTCGTACTTGATGTGTTGGAACAAGTTCATAACAGGGTTATTAGTAAACGTAACAGCTTTCTTGATCGGATGCCCATCCTTACCGAACAGCTCTGCTTGACCTTCGATGTAGATTGAACTGGCTGATGGTAGCACGTAAATATCTTGCTGGTGTATGGGGATTCTGATTTCATCGTTTTCTCTAAAACTGTTATTGTAGGGATTGTATGAATGGATTTCATTACTTTCGATTGAACTATCAATGTGTGGTAAATATGTTATCTGTAGTACACACATACTTTAAACCCTAAAGCTCTAAGAAAATCTTTATTTGATTTAGTCAATTTCTTCACGTTTTTCTTACGTCTGTGCACCTTAATGGTCGTTGACGGAATAGGACGTTGTATTTTCACTGAAGGGTTTTTATAATATACTATCATTTTGCTTTTCTTAAATGAAGACGTAATTGAATATGTTCTTCACCAAAGTCAATACAGTAAACAAACTGATCTACAATCCTAACAGATATGGATGAAATTATATTAGTAAATAACGTTCTGAGGTATTTCGGTGTAGCCGTGACTTGGAGCAGTATCAGATATAAATTCATGAATAAAATTAGTCGGTAATCCGTTGCAGTATGAACCGTGCACAAGATCACATTCAATTCTGATAACAGCTGTTAAACTGCTGTTATTAACGGATACATCCGGTCTTGTTTTTAATACTGAAAAGTATAGTAAACCGCACTCGTACTGATCAGATAAATGAAGAGGTGGTTGAAAATACGAAATCAGTTCCGATTTATTTCCAGAGATGGTAACCATAGTAGACATGCTTGCATACTGAACTATTTTAGATGATCCTGTTTATTTTATTTCATGATTATACCAAAAATTCTTTAAGAAATTTAAACATAAATGTCCACAATTGAAGGGGTGATCACGTTGTATATTTTCATGTTTTCTTTGTTAGAACCTACATATTTTATAAATTCCTTCGGAGGTTTAAGATTTCCATAACTGTCAAAATACTCAACATAATCATTATATTTTGCATATGCTACCCAATGAGAACCAGGATGTTTAGAACTATCCAAATTAATAACTCCACATTCTTTTTTATAAGGACCTAAATGTCCTCCGTAGCTCATCTCTCATAAAGACACCTCTAAAATAAGGAATTCTATTCCTGTATTTTAAAATGTCAAAGTTAGTTAAGGCTCGTTTGGGTAGCCGATATCTTAGTTTTTTTCTTTTGATACGAAAATTCCAAGGCCACCTTTATGTGGTTTCAGGTGTAGCCCTTTCCCAATACATAGAGCTTCCATTTTTTCATTGTGTCTTCTCGATTCTTCATACAGCTTTTTAGCCATTTTGAATTCATTTATGGGTTTAGCAATACTAGCTGCACCGCCTGCTAAAGCTCCCGCAGCTGATAATCCCGCAAAAATAGGAATCAAAGGTAATACTCCCCCAGTTTTTGGAATAGGAATAACGCGAGGGAGCTTAATCGATGAATCATCAGCCAATTCGCTAGTAGCGGCAATAGCTAATTCTATTGCCATTTTCATGCTCCTAGGTTTCAATTTTTTGATATGCCTTTTTGTTTTTGTAATAACAGATTTTAATTTACTTTTTAACCCTTTTCCAGGTGTAATTTTTGGAGAATGCTTTTTGTCCAAACCAGAACCAGTTTTAATTTTTGCTGACATAGCCTTACTTACTAAGCGTGCCGCGAGTTTTTCACCTATACTGGCGTTGGAAGCAACCGTTCGCTTTTTCGCCATTTTTAACAAAATTAAATCAGCCTTATGTCGATCCTTTAAGTTTGGTGACTTGTGATATGCAATATCGTGATCTTTGCAGTATTCGTCCAACTTATTTACGCCGTTATCTCATTTTGTTAGTCTTTTTATTAATTTAGTACCTGGGCCACAGTAATTATATCCTGGTAAGTGTAATTTAAATGGTAAGTTATTAATAAGCCAATTGAGAAGACTACTCTCTCCAAAACACATTATAAGACTGATGATTCCGGTTTGAATACTTTAATAAATAGTTATGTGATTCGAGTTTGTTAACGTTATTTTATTTATAATATTACATTCGATTTATCAATCCAACTGCTTTCAGCTGAAGATAAACCTAACCATTTTACTAAAACCCTGTTACCTTTTCTTCTAAGAACTTTCTCGACGACTCGATGTTTTGTTTTTTGAAGTTCTTGTGCATAAAATGCGCCTAAAATAGGCAGACCTCTGATAGTATCTTCAATTAAGTAAGTTATAGGAGTTGTATTTTGTATTTTACGAATTTAAAATATTTCTGTTGACCAGTTGGGAGTATAACCTTTTTCAAATGTACCCTTGTATTTACTGATATGCACATAATCACCTACTTTGTACTTGCTTTTTAAATTATAATTTTTTAGCAACTTTTAATACCTTTCTAATATCAGTTTTTTATTAATATTGTTCACATTAGCAGGGATTTCATTAATAGTGCGATGGTGAGTGTGATTGTATTTGTAAATAATATCATTGAGGGTATTATTTACCCAATTGTAATTGCCTTTTAAACTAAATTCCTTATAGATTTTAGATTTCAATGTTCTGATAAATCCTTCGACTATTGAAGCTTCTTTTGTTGAGAAGGTTGAATAATGGTTAATATGACACGATTTCATAGGATTCTGAAATTTGTTATTATAAAATTCTGTTCCATTATCCGTTTGCAGATTTTTAGGAACACGCCCTTTATCCAACAAAGTTTTGAAAGAGTTATACACATATTCTTTGCTTTTACTTCTCATAGGAAAGGCCCAAGCATATTTCGAAAATGAATCAATAACGGCAAGAATATATCTGTTATTTTTATTTTCTTTTGAAATTGATTGCATATCAATTAAGTCTGCTTTCCACAATTCATCTATATCTCTCATGACAACATGTCTTTGTGGATAGTTCACCCTCACATTTTTATGAATTTCGTTTACCACGTCAGCTTTGCTCATGTTCACAACTCAGTAGATATATTTGTCTCGAATAATTCAGCTATAATACTGAATAAAAAGCAAATTATTAGGACTATTCATTATTTAATTATGCAAGCTTGTTTTAACTCTTCGATTATTGATAAAATTTCATTATCATGGTTTGTATTACCGGCATCTCGGGCAGCAATTAATAGTTTTGATCTGTCAACCAGTTCGTTAGGATCGTCCCAATATACCAAGTCAGTGCTATTTTTGTATTTCTTTAACATTGGTAAGCTTCCTCCAAATTTAGTGTCAATTTTATTGTTTAACGATTCAGAAAACAATGATTTGATTATTTCACGATATTTTATACTTTTATCGCCTCTAATTTGCCCATGAGGATTGAAATCTCTCTTATGTGCATTTGTATAATGTAACATATCTTTATCAAAAAGTTTATCTTTGCTTGATATTAGTTTCAAATCAGGTTTTCTTCGAAGTAAAAGTTCTTTTAAACTAGGGGTTAAATTGATGCTTTTGTCACCAACTTTAATTAAAATGGTATTATCACTATTTGCACTATCTATTTTAGAAAACGAAACTATTGAATTACCCATTAATATTTTTTTGTTTTCACTCCTTATTCCAAATGGTATGTTAAGGTCATAAATGTCATGGATATCAGGACCCTCTAATGATATTTCTAAATCATCCAGTAATTCCGTCTGGGGAGGTTTTTTAACGATCAGTACAGAATTCGGTTCTGGATCAAAGCATTTTTCAAACTTTGTAGATGAGCTAGTATTAATGTCACCCAATTCCACGTCTTCAAAATTAGAGTGTGTATTTTCAAAATTTTGTATTTTTCTAATGTTTTATTTGAATCAACTAGAGTTTTAAGTCTGTGACAGGTTTTAACATTTTTTTCAAGTGACAAGTTCGTAGAGTGTTCCTGGTTTTTCATTTGTTTTATTTTATTTTTTATGGAGTCTACAGACTTCATTAATTCTATTTTAATATTTTTCCCCATGTTATACTTATGAACAACTGTACACAGCTAAGGAACAAATTAAACTGAATTTGATTTGCCATGTTAATTACTTATATATACACATAAACAGTCAGTCAAATTTAAAAAACATATCAAAATTCTGTCTGTACCTTCCATTATTTAATGACGATTCTTTATTAATAAGTAGAAAATTATAAGGTTTACTCCAAACAGTTTGACAAAATATTTCTAAACTCTTTCCACTGTAAATCAGAAGTAACATGCTCTTCATAAATATGTTTTAAATTCACATCATCTTGTTTGAATATAATAAGAAAATTCATATTGTCACGCAACAGTTGTTTCGGTATTTTGGAATAGGTTTGAGATAAATAGAAACAATATATTTGTTTATGTCTACCCATACAGAAATAATTGCGGATATTTACTTGATTTTCACACGCAACATCATCAAAAATAAATACAGAATTTGTTAAAGCTTCACTCGGAGAAATGACCTCTTTATCATCGCTAAACTTGTAGAAGTTAATCTGCGAGACTCTTCTTAATACTTCACTTAAGAAACGATACTTTGCTTGATATGAAGTTTTGGAATAAAGATAAAGATTTTTAAATTTTAGACCATTTTCATGTAACAACAAACTAATCATAACGTTTGTTTTACCACAGTTCGATGGACCGCACATTATACATCGAATCGTATTCGATAATAAAGTACTATGTCTGATCTGGTGAGAAGATTCATTTAAATCTATATTATTAACGTTCAAAGATATGGATAGCTTGATCAACTTCATTTTGACAATTACTGTAATGAGTGTCTAACACACATATTTATAGGTAGCTATACCTTTAACACTAAATTAGATATATCATAATGTATAAATAACAGCATTTAACATGTTTGTACAGGTCTAGAAAGTTAGGAATTTTGTATTCTCGTATTACAATATTATATTTTTAATAATTGATTTCATTTGGTATTGAATATCATACAGATTTTATATTGCATTCCTTATTTCATTATGCTGTCATAGTCAGCCGAAACAGGACCTGTTGCTAGCACAGAAATCAAGTTTTATTGGTAAGTACGTTTTTAATGTTATAAGTTATTACAATATTATATTATATTATTATATGAATAATTAGATATCTTACTTTAGTTTTATTTTCAGAATCATGTCATACAGCCCCAGCATTCTCAACATTGGAGGACTTAACAGATTTGTATTTGATAATGTTGATTCTCAAATCCCAAATCCTTTGGACGAAGTTGACCAGACAGAAATACAACAGGTTAGTTAATATTATTTTATTCCTCATAGTTAAATTCATATAGTTATGAACTTTTCATTTATATTTTTATGTTATTATATTGCAGGACTATGCGATCGTAGAGAATGGTAGACAGTTAAAAAACAAGCCATTTTTTTACTCTCAAGGAAATTATGAATATTTTGAAAAGCATCGGAACAAATCCTCTGATCAGGTAAGCACTACATAAAATGTATTTATGTTTATAAACATTTATTGTGCGCGTCCATATTATTATATATTTATGTGTGATTTATTTTTTACAGGTTACTAGCCCAAATTTCTCCACTCAAGACGATGGCATAACATACATTGAACCAAACTTTTCTACAAAGTCAAAAAAATTGTCACCGTCTAAAAAGCGTCAAAGTTTATTAACGTCATCAGCAAATTCGTACATTGTTCGAAGAAATCGTCCTTAGTAAGGACGTCTTCTAATTAAGATAGATATTCGTGAATTAGGTCATGTAGATAAAAATAAAAAAACGAGGCTTGCTTAAGTGCACAATATTTGGTTGAGGAGCCTTATGGTGATGTAATGGATATCACAGAGACATTAATAAAAAAAAAAAGTAAGAAATTGTGTGATACTGAGTAGTCTTATGATAATGTCTTTATTTAAGTTTAGTTGTATTTCTAAAAATAAATAAATGTTATCTGTATAAAAATGTGTAATTATTTTAAGTCAATGTTTGTATGCATGCTTTATATTTATGTAAAACTTAAATAAATGTTGTGGCTGAATTCTTATCGTTTAATTTTTAATTAATAAAAATAGAAATGAGGTAGGTATAGAATACTTAGTAAATTTAAACAACTTTTTTTGAATACACATTTATTTTACAAAAAAAAACATATTTAACTTAATTCATAACAAATAATAACAAAAAAAAAATACACAGTATACATTTATTGATTATTACAATAGTTACATTCCTTTATTACACATATTTTTATTTGATTATATACTTATTACACATTTAATTCAATTGTAATTAGCTTTTATAAGTATATTACAATGTAATATTAGATAAGTAGAAAAAATAGAGTAAATCTTACACGTACCATGGGGTCTCATTCCTTAGAACGTTTTCCGTCATTCTTAACTCTCTCAACAGATGGCTTTACTAGTATCGATTGTTATTGATGATTTTCATGCATGAATGATAAATAAGAAAATAAAGTTCTAAAATATGATATTTATTAATTTAAAAATCCCTTTATTACGATTAAATAAAAAATGAAACATTTAATTGAATATGAATATTTTTGAAAAATATGATGTGCACTTCGTTGCTCTGGTGGCCAAAATACGTACTAGCTTGTAGTAAAAAGTTACAATGAGTTAACTTTCACTTGGCATTCATAGATGGCGCTTTTACGTATGTATATATTTATTTTGATTTAATTTGGTATTAATCTGTAGATGGTAAAATAAATAAATATTTATTAAATAAACATCTAATATTTGAAAAAGTAAGATATTATGTTAACCAATGAACGGCCATGAGCATTTATTTTAAAAAGTACCTACATAGGTACCTAGTCGAGCGATTGCGTTTCGTTTTTACATTTAAGTACGTAAAAGTAGTGTAATTTAAATTTTATACATAATAAAAACTTACTGTGTTTGTAGTAGTATTATATAATAAATTTTCATAAATTATGTTAATCAATATGCGTCTTACATTTATAGGTTCCTATAGTCTGTTCAAGATACGAAAAAATAAAATGTAAAAAAACCATAAAATGGTTATTTTAATGTCACCTTCGCAACAAAAGTAGATTTAAGTTAAATACTCCAAGCGAAAGATTCAGTTAGTTTGACAAAAATACGCCTGTCCCTTCAATTCATAAATGATACAGCATATTTTTTACCTTTTATTTTTTTCGTATCTTGAACAGACAATAGCAACTAATAAACAGTTGATGTTGAGTATGTTGTAAATCAAGCTAATGAAAAAAACAAAACGCATTTTTAAACTTTGATAGCCGACTTCTCTAGAAGTCTAGAACTCATTCGCTTGGTTCCCGATAGGTATAGTACCTATTAAATTTATCTATGTCGATAGTCATAACTTTATGAGTCGCATAATTGCAAAATCGCGTACCAAGTATACCAAGTGCGTCTCTATAAAAATACCAGGGTCGAAAACCAGGTATCAATATACTTGCAAGTTTTTGGGCACTCGAGTATAGAAAACTTTGTGTGACGCCCTGGTAATGCAAGTTTGTATTGAAAAATAAACCTTATCTTAATATTAGTAAGGATGTTTATCGCAAAATTAGGTAATGGACTTTTCTAAATACTTTCATGGAAATTTATTCCTTACTAACATATATTTAAGGAACTTTGTCGCGCAAAATCTTGCAAGTTTATGGCAGTAAGGAATATTATTTCATAAAAGTATCTGTAGGGTAAATACGCCATACGTCGGCACCTCCCCAAACTTCGGCCGTCTGCACATATTCGGCTTGCGTTCATTTAAAACTTATTGAAGTTACAAATTTGCCACTTGAATTACAATCTTAGTTCATAATCTATATGTACAAACCGTTACTTTCCGATTACGTTACACGCTCTTCGCACACTGAGCGTCAGTAGCGATTGCGCCGTCGAAGCGTCAATTTCATATTTAAAGTACTTACCTTTCTTGCTGTGAATACCCACACTTCGGGGATTGATATTAGAACGGTCAGACATTCCTTTTTTATTGTTTTAAGCATTATTATTAGTAATTAGTGATTTTTACTATATTTTGAGATAGATTTTTCAATGTTTAACGTATTGTTTTAAAGGGAAAATAGGAGGCCGCCAATAGAATACCAATTTTGAATTAAAACCGGATTTTCGGCCGTGGCCGACTAAAAGTAAATGCAGTCTGTTTTATAATTTCCAATTGTACTAATTCCATTGCCTTAATAAGAGAATTTGCAACGCTTATAGGCAAATAAATCTATTTTACGTTTAATCGCCAAATGCCGGCCGGGGTGATATTAGTTGAATCTCGAGAAATAATGTACACAAAATAGGGGTCGGCTTTAGAAACATTAAAGATCGTAATGTCGACCAGCCTCGAATTCGAGCCCAACTATACAGGCTGATTACTTTTCTTATTTTCTCAAAATTAAATATTTCTTATACATTATTTTACATTTCTTATAGAATATAAAGAGTTAAGTTTAAATGTATTAGTTGATATTATTGAAAACATTTATATTAGCTTATTATGGTATGGAAATATAAGATATAAATTGCTCTTTGGAACTTGCTACCTTAACCCATGTTAATTACGTAGCTTAAAAATATAAATATATTCAATAATGATACTCTGGGCCAAAAATGGTACGAATTATTTTTGAAAAGATATCCAGAACTAATTATAATTATTTTGATGTTTACTTTGTTATAAATTGTAATACTTACCTAACGTTATTTAAGTGCAAATAAAAAAATACTTTACCTACTATTAAACAAATACGATTAATAACGTATACTTAGTGAGACTCCTGCTAAAATAAATCATATTAATAATATTTATCCGTCTTAATTTAAAATATCCTATACCCGGCCGATATTTGGGAAAAACGCGACCGACCATGGCCCGTGAATGGCCGACTTTAGGGGTTTTTCGTTCTCGACGCATATAAACTTTTTCCTTGTAGTAGAAATGTCAACCTTATGCCCATAAACATGAAATAGATTTATCAAACTATCCAAAACCGCATCGGAAGCTATCCTTCCGTTGCAAATTGATGGTGCCAGACCGATTCCAAAACAGAAAAACCGTAAGGATGCCGACATTTAGCGTATTTACCCTACTACGTTACGGTCGGGAGTCGGTAATACGCGAAACGTGTTGGCGTACGTTCAAGTAAAAAATACTTTGAAAATGTTGAAAATATTTTAGTGTTTTGCGCGACAAAGTTCCGTAAATGTATAGTAATAGTAAGGAATAATATCCCATGAAAGTAAAAGTACTCCGTTACGATCGGGGATCGGCAAAACGCGAGACGCGATCGCGTACGTTCAATTCAAGTAAGAAATACTTTGAAAGTGTTGCAAGTATTTAAAAAAAATCGTTACAATCAGCTTCAAAATTACGCATCCTACAAAACAAATGATTTTATAATAGTTAAATTTAGTTTTTTATCTAATTCCGTTTATACACTTTAATGGTGGAATAAAAAACTACCACCTAATTTATCAATTTAAAAATATTAATTTGCCAACATCTGGATTTGTGTTTACAATCTAAATAACTAACTTACACGTTTGCATAACTTGCTTGTAAGGCCGAATTAATAAACCAATTGTAATGACTAGCTTTTGCGCACGACTTCGTTCCCGTGAAAGTTGAAGAGGAAAAATTCCAACGTTTTTGCAAGATTTTTTGTTAGTTGACGAGGTATCATGGTTTCATAAATAAAAAATAAAATGAACTGTTGCTTCATTTCTACATTTTAATAGTTACCTATTCCCCTTTTGCAATCTCGACGTTCGCTTCGCCAGGGGTTCGCCATTTTCCCCCCCCCGTGGGATCTCCACCTTGTCGTGGTGGGGGGGCTCAGTAACCGTGGATTGGCCACCCGCAGTGAAGCTAAGAGGGATCCAGGAGGGGACGCTCCGCGTGGGCTTGGAGGGGCCTGCGCAGGATGCGTCCAACGGTGCGGGTGCGGGGGACAGTTCTGTCTGTCCCTCGCAGTCGGGTGCGGTCGCGGGAGGAGAGGCGTGTCGGTGTTGCGTTGCCACGCGCCCTATCTCCTGCGACCAAATGGGGGCGCACCATTCGATGCGTCGCGGTGGGGCCGCAGAGGAAGAGGAGATGCGGTGTTGCGTTGCCGTCCTCCCTATCCTCTGCGGCCGCTGGGCGTTTTGGCGGCGGAGTCCAACACCTTTTTCCGTCGCCAAGGGGGTTTTGTTCGGGGCCCGCCTAACCATCTGGCGGGCCAATACCCGTCGGAGGGTGGCGACGAGTGCTTTGGTGATGCCCCACCCTCCGACACACGGGTTCATGGCGGAAGTCGAGGTGGTTTTTAGTGGAAACACCACATACTCCGGCTCTTATTTCCCCCAAGAGTCGGAGATCCGAAGGGATTTTCCACCACGTAAAAAAAAAAGGGGTTCGCCATTTAGGTTACATTAATTTCGGCTGAATACCAATTTAATCAAGAATATAATAATATAAATTAAGAATAACAATTTTCACGAAGCAGAACTCAAAGGAAAGCACCACCTAGTATAGTAAGTACCTATTATATTATCAGTAGTATGCACCACAGACCCTGGGACCACTGACCATCAGACCAAGGCAACCTCACAAGATCATAGGTTTTGTCAAATCTATTCAAACGAGCCCAAACACTACTAGTTTATCATGTGTAGTTTAGGAGTTCCAGTGACCACCTGCCGGCTTCATCATCAGATCAAGGCAACCTCACAAGCTCATAGTTTTGTCAAGTCTTGTCAAACGAGCCCAAACACGACTAGTTTATCATGTGTAGTTTAGGAGTTCCTGTGACCACCTTCCGGCTTCATCATCAGACCAAGGCAACCTCACAAGGTCATAGGCTTTGTCAAATCTATTCAAACGAGCCCAAACACTACTAGTTTATCATGTGTAGTTTAGGAATTCCTATGACCACCTTCCGGCTTCATCATCAGACCAAGGCAACCTCACAAGGTCATAGGTTTTTGTCAAGTCTTGTCAAACGAGACCAAACACGACTAGTTTATCATGTGTAGTTTAGGAGTTCCCGTGACCACCTTCCGGCTTCATCATCAGACCAAGGCAACCTCACAAGGTCATAGGTTTTGTCAAATCTATTCAAACGAGCCCAAACACTACTAGTTTATCATGTGTAGTTTAGGAGTTCCTGTGACCACCTTCCGGCTTCATCATCAGACCAAGGCAACCTCACAAGGTCATAGGTTTTGTCAAGTCTATTCAAACGAGCCCAAACACTACTAGTTTATCATGTGTAGTTTAGGAGTTCCTGTGACTACCTTCCGGTTTCATCATCAGACCAAGGCAACCTCACAAGGTTATAGGTTTTGTCAAGTCTTTTCAAACGAGACCAAACACGACTAGTTTATCATGTGTAGTTTAGGAGTTCCTGTGACCACCTTCCGGCTTCATCATCAGACCAAGGCAACCTCACAAGGTCATAGGTTTTGTCAAGTCTTTTCAAACGAGACCAAACACGACTAGTTTATCATGTGTAGTTTAGGAGTTCCTGTGACCACCTTCCGGCTTCATCATCAGACCAAGGCAACCTCACAAGATCATAGGCTTTGTCAAATCTATTCAAACGAGCCCAAACACTACTAGTTTATCATGTGTAGTTTAGGAATTCCTGTGACCACCTTCCGGCTTCATCATCAGACCAAGGTAACCTCACAAGGTCATAGGTTTTGTCAAGTCTTGTCAAACGAGACCAAACACGACTAGTTTATCATGTGTAGCTTAGGAGTTCCTGTGACCACCTTCCGGCTTCATCATTAGACCAAGGCAACCTCACAAGGTCATAGGTTTTGTCAAATCTATTCAAACGAGCCCAAACACTACTAGTTTATCATGTGTAGTTTAGGAGTCCTTGTGACCACCTTCGGGCTTCATCATCAGACCAACGCAACCTCACAAGGTCATAGGTTTTGTCAAGTCTATTCAAACGAGCCCAAACACTACTAGTTTATCATGTGTAGTTTAGGAGTTCCTGTGACTACCTTCCGGTTTCATCATCAGACCAAGGCAACCTTACAAGGTCATAGGTTTTGTCAAGTCTATTCAAACGAGCCCAAACACTACTAGTTTATCATGTGTAGTTTAGGAGTTCCTGTGACTACCTTCCGGTTTCATCATCAGACCAAGGCAACCTCACAAGGTCATAGGTTTTGTCAAGTCTATTCAAACGAGCCCAAACACGAGTAGTTTATCATATGTAGTTTAGAAGTTCCTGTAACCACCTTCCCGGCTTCATCATCAGACCACGGTGCATTCACAAGGTCATTCATCACTGCACCATTTCAATGTTACCGTAACCAGAGATAAATATAATACTAGCCGTAACATAGCCACCAAACTTACGTAAGTATGTCAAATATCAGCTTTATGGAACAGTGTACAAAGTGCATTCCAAATTTTGAACGGAAAGACACGAAGTCATAAAAATATCGCTAGATATTTTAAATTTTTAACGTCACCGGTACCTACGTAAAATAGGTACCTACTAGATCGGTTGATTGTGTTATAACCTTGAAATGAGGCACACTTGGGTGACAACATGTTAACATTTTAGACAGAATGCTTTTTTATTATAGCGCCATCTCTTCTTTTTAATTTAAAATAACATTGCTTACAAAATGAGACGTAAGATGTCGCTACCATAGACTCCCATTTTTTTTCGTTGCTAGCGCCATCTGTTGTATTATTTACGGTATTAACAAGTACTCAGAAAAATAGAGATCAAATAATAAGGACTTAACGTGGCTAAGTTTTATGTTCGACTTGCGCCATCTGTACTGTAAAGTATTATATTTATCTATGCACGTACTAAAGTATTGAACTATAATGCCCAAAGGTAAAGCATTGAAATTTCATCATTGTTGTGCTGAAGTGCATTTCACTTAACTGTGAGTTTAAATTTGTTTGTGGTGGCTTACAAAATTATCATTGTTGCGTATATTCAAACATGACTTAGTTGACTAAGTGTTTTTTATAACCGCAGGCAATTCTAAGTATGTTCCAGGTCAGGTAAAGGATTGTACTTGCTTAAGTTTATTTCCAAATTACTTATAATATTAAAAATGTTAGAATTACTCCTATTCAATATATGTTCGTGTTTACAATTTATCACAATTTTATTGTAATCCTCTGCAAACCCTAAAATCTTATTTAAGTGCACCACAACGCTAAAATGCCCATCACTTTGAAATCCGTTTAAATTCCAACCCCATAATGCAGAAAATTTACTTTCTGCTTCATTAAATGAGATGGACTTATCACTTTATTGTTGATGTTATTCCAGAATTTTTTATACGATCTATTTCAATTCCATTCATTTCGTACTTGATGTGTTGGAACAAGTTCATAACAGGGTTATTAGTAAACGTAACAGCTTTCTTGATCGGATGCCCATCCTTACCGAACAGCTCTGCTTGACCTTCGATGTAGATTGAACTGGCTGATGGTAGCACGTAAATATCTTGCTGGTGTATGGGGATTCTGATTTCATCGTTTTCTCTAAAACTGTTATTGTAGGGATTGTATGAATGGATTTCATTACTTTCGATTGAACTATCAATGTGTGGTAAATATGTTATCTGTAGTACACACATACTTTAAACCCTAAAGCTCTAAGAAAATCTTTATTTGATTTAGTCAATTTCTTCACGTTTTTCTTACGTCTGTGCACCTTAATGGTCGTTGACGGAATAGGACGTTGTATTTTCACTGAAAGGTTTTTATAATATACTATCATTTTGCTTTTCTTAAATGAAGACGTAATTGAATATGTTCTTCACCAAAGTCAATACAGTAAACAAACTGATCTACAATCCTAACAGATATGGATGAAATTATATTAGTAAATAACGTTCTGAGGTATTTCGGTGTAGCCGTGACTTGGAGCAGTATCAGATATAAATTCATGAATAAAATTAGTCGGTAATCCGTTGCAGTATGAACCGTGCACAAGATCACATTCAATTCTGATAACAGCTGTTAAACTGCTGTTATTAACGGATACATCCGGTCTTGTTTTTAATACTGAAAAGTATAGTAAACCGCACTCGTACTGATCAGATAAATGAAGAGGTGGTTGAAAATACGAAATCAGTTCCGATTTATTTCCAGAGATGGTAACCATAGTAGACATGCTTGCATACTGAACTATTTTAGATGATCCTGTTTATTTTATTTCATGATTATACCAAAAATTCTTTAAGAAATTTAAACATAAATGTCCACAATTGAAGGGGTGATCACGTTGTATATTTTCATGTTTTCTTTGTTAGAACCTACATATTTTATAAATTCCTTCGGAGGTTTAAGATTTCCATAACTGTCAAAATACTCAACATAATCATTATATTTTGCATATGCTACCCAATGAGAACCAGGATGTTTAGAACTATCCAAATTAATAACTCCACATTCTTTTTTATAAGGACCTAAATGTCCTCCGTAGCTCATCTCTCATAAAGACACCTCTAAAATAAGGAATTATATTCCTGTATTTTAAAATGTCAAAGTTAGTTAAGGCTCGTTTGGGTAGCCGATATCTTAGTTTTTTTCTTTTGATACGAAAATTCCAAGGCCACCTTTATGTGGTTTCAGGTGTAGCCCTTTCCCAATACATAGAGCTTCCATTTTTTCATTGTGTCTTCTCGATTCTTCATACAGCTTTTTAGCCATTTTGAATTCATTTATGGGTTTAGCAATACTAGCTGCACCGCCTGCTAAAGCTCCCGCAGCTGATAATCCCGCAAAAATAGGAATCAAAGGTAATATTGCCCCAGTTTTTGGAATAGGAATAACGAGAGGGAGCTTAATCGATGAATCATCAGCCAATTCGCTAGTAGCGGCAATAGCTAATTCTATTGCCATTTTCATGCTCTTAGGTTTCAATTTTTTGATATGCCTTTTTGCTTTTGTAATAACAGATTTTAATTTACTTTTTAACCCTTTTCCAGGTGTAATTTTTGGAGAATGCTTTTTGTCCAAACCAGAACCAGTTTTAATTTTTGCTGACATAGCCTTACTTACTAAGCGTGCCGCGAGTTTTTCACCTATACTGGCGTTGGAAGCAACCGTTCGCTTTTTCGCCATTTTTAACAAAATTAAATCAGCCTTATGTCGATCCTTTAAGTTTGGTGACTTGTGATATGCAATATCGTGATCTTTGCAGTATTCGTCCAACTTATTTACGCCGTTATCTCATTTTGTTAGTCTTTTTATTAATTTAGTACCTGGGCCACAGTAATTATATCCTGGTAAGTGTAATTTAAATGGTAAGTTATTAATAAGCCAATTGAGAAGACTACTCTCTCCAAAACACATTATAAGACTGATGATTCCGGTTTGAATACTTTAATAAATAGTTATGTGATTCGAGTTTGTTAACGTTATTTTATTTATAATATTACATTCGATTTATCAATCCAACTGCTTTCAGCTGAAGATAAACCTAACCATTTTACTAAAACCCTGTTACCTTTTCTTCTAAGAACTTTCTCGACGACTCGATGTTTTGTTTTTTGAAGTTCTTGTGCATAAAATGCGCCTAAAATAGGCAGACCTCTGAAAGTATCTTCAATTAAGTAAGTTATAGGAGTTGTATTTTGTATTTTACGAATTTAAAATATTTCTGTTGACCAGTTGGGAGTATAACCTTTTTCAAATGTACCCTTGTATTTACTGATATGCACATAATCACCTACTTTGTACTTGCTTTTTAAATTATAATTTTTTAGCAACTTTTAATACCTTTCTAATATCAGTTTTTTATTAATATTGTTCACATTAGCAGGGATTTCATTAATAGTGCGATGGTGAGTGTGATTGTATTTGTAAATAATATCATTGAGGGTATTATTTACCCAATTGTAATTGCCTTTTAAACTAAATTCCTTATAGATTTTAGATTTCAATGTTCTGATAAATCCTTCGACTATTGAAGCTTCTTTTGTTGAGAAGGTTGAATAATGGTTAATATGACACGATTTCATAGGATTCTGAAATTTGTTATTATAAAATTCTGTTCCATTATCCGTTTGCAGATTTTTAGGAACACGCCCTTTATCCAACAAAGTTTTGAAAGAGTTATACACATATTCTTTGCTTTTACTTCTCATAGGAAAGGCCCAAGCATATTTCGAAAATGAATCAATAACGGCAAGAATATATCTGTTATTTTTATTTTCTTTTGAAATTGATTGCATATCAATTAAGTCTGCTTTCCACAATTCATCTATATCTCTCATGACAACATGTCTTTGTGGATAGTTCACCCTCACATTTTTATGAATTTCGTTTACCACGTCAGCTTTGCTCATGTTCACAACTCAGTAGATATATTTGTCTCGAATAATTCAGCTATAATACTGAATAAAAAGCAAATTATTAGGACTATTCATTATTTAATTATGCAAGCTTGTTTTAACTCTTCGATTATTGATAAAATTTCATTATCATGGTTTGTATTACCGGCATCTCGGGCAGCAATTAATAGTTTTGATCTGTCAACCAGTTCGTTAGGATCGTCCCAATATACCAAGTCAGTGCTATTTTTGTATTTCTTTAACATTGGTAAGCTTCCTCCAAATTTAGTGTCAATTTTATTGTTTAACGATTCAGAAAACAATGATTTGATTATTTCACGATATTTTATACTTTTATCGCCTCTAATTTGCCCATGAGGATTGAAATCTCTCTTATGTGCATTTGTATAATGTAACATATCTTTATCAAAAAGTTTATCTTTGCTTGATATTAGTTTCAAATCAGGTTTTCTTCGAAGTAAAAGTTCTTTTAAACTAGGGGTTAAATTGATGCTTTTGTCACCAACTTTAATTAAAATGGTATTATCACTATTTGCACTATCTATTTTAGAAAACGAAACTATTGAATTACCCATTAATATTTTTTTGTTTTCACTCCTTATTCCAAATGGTATGTTAAGGTCATAAATGTCATGGATATCAGGACCCTCTAATGATATTTCTAAATCATCCAGTAATTCCGTCTGGGGAGGTTTTTTAACGATCAGTACAGAATTCGGTTCTGGATCAAAGCATTTTTCAAACTTTGTAGATGAGCTAGTATTAATGTCACCCAATTCCACGTCTTCAAAATTAGAGTGTGTATTTTCAAAATTTTGTATTTTTCTAATGTTTTATTTGAATCAACTAGAGTTTTAAGTCTGTGACAGGTTTTAACATTTTTTTCAAGTGACAAGTTCGTAGAGTGTTCCTGGTTTTTCATTTGTTTTATTTTATTTTTTATGGAGTCTACAGACTTCATTAATTCTATTTTAATATTTTTCCCCATGTTATACTTATGAACAACTGTACACAGCTAAGGAACAAATTAAACTGAATTTGATTTGCCATGTTAATTACTTATATATACACATAAACAGTCAGTCAAATTTAAAAAACATATCAAAATTCTGTCTGTACCTTCCATTATTTAATGACGATTCTTTATTAATAAGTAGAAAATTATAAGGTTTACTCCAAACAGTTTGACAAAATATTTCTAAACTCTTTCCACTGTAAATCAGAAGTAACATGCTCTTCATAAATATGTTTTAAATTCACATCATCTTGTTTGAATATAATAAGAAAATTCATATTGTCACGCAACAGTTGTTTCGGTATTTTGGAATAGGTTTGAGATAAATAGAAACAATATATTTGTTTATGTCTACCCATACAGAAATAATTGCGGATATTTACTTGATTTTCACACGCAACATCATCAAAAATAAATACAGAATTTGTTAAAGCTTCACTCGGAGAAATGACCTCTTTATCATCGCTAAACTTGTAGAAGTTAATCTGCGAGACTCTTCTTAATACTTCACTTAAGAAACGATACTTTGCTTGATATGAAGTTTTGGAATAAAGATAAAGATTTTTAAATTTTAGACCATTTTCATGTAACAACAAACTAATCATAACGTTTGTTTTACCACAGTTCGATGGACCGCACATTATACATCGAATCGTATTCGATAATAAAGTACTATGTCTGATCTGGTGAGAAGATTCATTTAAATCTATATTATTAACGTTCAAAGATATGGATAGCTTGATCAACTTCATTTTGACAATTACTGTAATGAGTGTCTAACACACATATTTATAGGTAGCTATACCTTTAACACTAAATTAGATATATCATAATGTATAAATAACAGCATTTAACATGTTTGTACAGGTCTAGAAAGTTAGGAATTTTGTATTCTCGTATTACAATATTATATTTTTAATAATTGATTTCATTTGGTATTGAATATCATACAGATTTTATATTGCATTCCTTATTTCATTATGCTGTCATAGTCAGCCGAAACAGGACCTGTTGCTAGCACAGAAATCAAGTTTTATTGGTAAGTACGTTTTTAATGTTATAAGTTATTACAATATTATATTATATTATTATATGAATAATTAGATATCTTACTTTAGTTTTATTTTCAGAATCATGTCATACAGCCCCAGCATTCTCAACATTGGAGGACTTAACAGATTTGTATTTGATAATGTTGATTCTCAAATCCCAAATCCTTTGGACGAAGTTGACCAGACAGAAATACAACAGGTTAGTTAATATTATTTTATTCCTCATAGTTAAATTCATATAGTTATGAACTTTTCATTTATATTTTTATGTTATTATATTGCAGGACTATGCGATCGTAGAGAATGGTAGACAGTTAAAAAACAAGCCATTTTTTTACTCTCAAGGAAATTATGAATATTTTGAAAAGCATCGGAACAAATC
This sequence comes from Euclidia mi, assembly GCA_944739405.2. NCBI lineage: Eukaryota > Metazoa > Arthropoda > Insecta > Lepidoptera > Erebidae > Euclidia > Euclidia mi. The sequence goes on along the minus strand of OX123184.2, from coordinate 73,979,214 downwards.
CTCTGATCAGGTAAGCACTACATAAAATGTATTTATGTTTATAAACATTTATTGTGCGCGTCCATATTATTATATATTTATGTGTGATTTATTTTTTACAGGTTACTAGCCCAAATTTCTCCACTCAAGACGATGGCATAACATACATTGAACCAAACTTTTCTACAAAGTCAAAAAAATTGTCACCGTCTAAAAAGCGTCAAAGTTTATTAACGTCATCAGCAAATTCGTACATTGTTCGAAGAAATCGTCCTTAGTAAGGACGTCTTCTAATTAAGATAGATATTCGTGAATTAGATCATGTAGATAAAAATAAAAAAAACGAGGCTTGCTAATGTGCACAATATTTGGTTGAAGAGCCTTATGGTGATGTAATGTGTCTTTTTTTTTGTGTGGCAACACTGAAAACGTCAAACGTAAAATTACGTAGCTCCGTGATTTTAAAGTTTTATTTAAGTTTAAATCAATATTAAACGCTTATGTTTCATTAATATCGTGTGTAATAGTAATAGAAGTGTGAAATACATTGAGTTTGCTGTTTGAAACCTCGCTGCAGACGGTTCTTGGCGGACAGATCAACTACCCAGTGGCAACGGACGGAATTCAAATCATCATCCTTAAACCCGGGGAGTATTTTACTTATTAACTTACACTCCTCAGCACATATTTACTCGGCTCACTGAACGTGAGCTTCGTCCATCACACACTGGCACAGTTTCTGTCTCCTTTTGCTTGACAAAAGTGGAAGCAAAATCGAGGACTGAACAAATGCCCCATACAAGCACAAACTACACTTACACTTCACATTTATATACATATATGTAATTATTTATTAATTAAGTATACATCATATAATTATTTATTGATTGTCTGCCTAGATTTAGTTATTAAGTACAACCATCTTAGATATTTACCTAGATTTAGTTATTTAGTTCAGCCATCAGCAACGATTATCCTACTTACTTGATACTGATATAAGAGTTGTTCAACAAACCATATTAATCTAAACCATTATTTAGTTTAATAGCCAAATTACCATTCTTACACCTTTCTTTCAATTTTCATAACTTATTTTCAACATACCTACATCAATCTATAACTCTCATAACTTTTTTATCTCTTTTATTTGGTACTAATTATATATATTCACTCTTGTATATTAACATAATACCTATCTTTCTTCAAAGTATTCACCTGTTTTTCCTTTTTTAGGTAATTTGTGAGGCATGTCTACAAACATGATGACCCGCAAGGCACTTGCTAAGGAAACAGAGAACAACTTGAAGATAGCGCTGTTAGAATTAAAGAAATGTAAAGAAGATAACAGTCAACTATTGAAGGAACGTGTTGATAGCGAAGAAGAAATTAAATATGTCAATGATAAAGTATCCCAGCTGAAGGCGCAATTGACGGAACTCCACATTGAACACATGGACATCTTGGACCAACGAGACAGACTACAGGAGGAAGTTAGGTCCTACAGTAGCTGTGATGAAACCTACCTTAGACAACTCAGTCGAATTATGGAGTTGGAGGCGAGTCTGAATGAAGCCCAAACAACAATTTTATCACAAGAGGAATCAATCCAGACGCTCAACACCACAGCAAACAAGAACCTGTTTTCAGAGGTAATCAGCGGTAATGCTAGTGTTATTAAGACTGTAAAATGTAAGTGCAACTGTAAATCTAAATTGATAACCAAAAGGAAATTTAGGCAATTATCAAAATTAAATAAATTGATAAAGCGACTTGAATCCAGTCACAAGGGGTCAAATAAAGTAAATAAATTATCACAAATTAACCATGACTTGGTTAAGGAACAGGAGTCATTGATGTCGAAGCTTGAGGCTAGCAATGAACAATTACTCAGTAGTAGATTATTATATGATCAGCACACTCAGGAGCTACAAACACACATATCAAAACTGACTGCACAGCTCAACAAAATGGCAATAACACACCAGAAAGAAACTCAAGAATACATACTAAAATATGATGAGATTTCTAGAGTTGGTAGAGAGAATCTAGAACAACTACTCTCTATAGCCAACAAAAAATGTTGCTTAAATTGTTCAAAATTAAATAATGATTTAGAAAGTAGTCTAGTACTAGAACCACCTCACAAAATATACAATGACTCCGGTTCTGATGCCTTGTTACAAACAAATCATATATGTTCACTTGACACTTATAGTAATAACACTGTATTGATGTTTTCTGACCAATTGGGAGTGGGTTTGGGTAGCTTAATAGATAGTTACACTAACCGTCCATTACAAAACTTTTGTTATCCAGGAGAAAGAATGTCTTCATTAGTTAATAAGTTAAAACATGCAGAATTAAATAAACATTCTACAGTTATTATTATGTATGGTGATAGCTTACTAGTTACTAGGAAAGATATACTAGCTTTATCGGATATAATGACTGATAGAAGTTCTAAAGTGGGGTGCAATTTTATAGTCTGTGCATTTCCTTATTCAAAGACCTTATCTGATAAAGAAAACAACCAGATAAGTAAATTAAATCTATTATTATATAATAGTACATATCGTCATAATGACAAAATTTTATTCTTTGACACTAATACTTTTATTAAAAGTAATTTTATTTTAACAAAAGATACTATGTATCTTTCTCACTCTTTTAAACGACAACTTGCTAAATTATTAGCATTTAATTTATACAGTGACCCAAGTACTGTTAGAGTACATGACAATTCCATTATTGACATTCATAATAATAATAATTTAAATTAAATTCTGAGACAATAGAGAACACCTCTAGCTATAATAAGATTACTCGTAACTCACTGACTAATACACTTAAACATAATAATAACAAAAATTTGATTAAATTAGTACATCAGAATATTAGAAGTATGATTAATAAAGATTTAGAAATGGAATTGTTTATGAACTGTAATGCTGTTGATATATTTTGCATCACTGAACATTGGCTAAAAAGCAACCAGTTCATGTTCAATTTCAGTAATCATATAGTAGGAAGCTCGTTTAGCCGGCAGCAAGCAGTACATGGTGGCTCGATGATTTTACTTAATAAGCAACTTAAATTTAAGGAGCGTCATGATATTGTAAGTCTGTCTGTTGAGCGAACTATTGAGGTAGCCTGTGTGGAACTGAGGAGATTTATTGTAATAAGTGTATACAGGCCTCCTTCAGCATTGTATGATAGCTTCGAGCGTATTATGGATGAGATATTGAACAAAGTTGCAAAAATAAATAAAAATGTTGTTGTGTGTGGTGATTTTAATGTAAATTTATTGGAGGATAGTAGTCTTAGTACAAAATTGAAAGCGCTGTTTCTATCATATAATCTGAAGAACTTATTCTTAGAGCCCACAAGAGTTACTTCCTCTACATCTACTTGCCTAGATAATATATTTACAGATATCATAGTAAGAGACAAGCAAATTATTAGACAGTTAGACTCAGACCATTGTGGACAGCAGATCTCCTTTAATGATAACAGTAAGAATGTTTCTAGGCAAAATATAGTTGTAATACCTAAAACTGCAACTCGTTTCGCTAGGTTTCAAAGTAAACTAATGACTAGCTGGTCACGGTTAGATGATGAAGGGGACCCTAATTTGTTATATAATAGCTTTTTCAAAGCGTTTTGTACAGACTTTAATTCGGTTTTCACACCTAGAACGATTACAGTTGGAGGTAATGCAACCTTCTGTGAATGGGCAACAACTGGGCTTCACAAAAGTAGAAAGAGATTGTATGAGCTATATGACGAGAGAAACTTTAATTTAAGTGAACAATTTCAGGATTATGTTAGAAACTATGCTAGGATATTTCGGAAACTTTGCAAGAAAGCTAAGTCTCTTTACCTGAGTTCAAGGATTAGGAGTAGTGACGATAAAATGAAAATGACATGGAATATAATAAACAGCGAGACTGGGAAAGTTAAAAGTAAAAGTTCAAAATTTAGTTTGAACATTGATAATGAAACTATCACATCAGACTCAAAAGTTGCATCGGCGTTTGAAAGTTTTTTTACTGATATCCCCGTTATTACTACTAGATCTTTGGACTCATCAACCAATGCAGCGGAATCTCTTTTAAAAGAAAACATGAGTACAACCTATAGTAATTTCTCATTTCAGTATATAAATTCAAATGATGTTATAAAAGCTTTTAATACTATAAATTTAAAGAAGACTACAGACTTGTGGGGAAATTCTGTTACTATTACCAAGTCCATTATTGCTTTAGCTGCTAACAGATTAGCTTTAATATTTAATAAGTGTATTGACTGTGGTGTATTTCCTGATCTTATGAAAGATAGCAAGGTAATACCTTTGTACAAAGCAGGTAGCACATCAGACCCCACCAACTATAGGCCAATTTCTGTGCTGCCCACATTTAGCAAAATTTTCGAGAAATTGATACTAGACCAACTGCAAAGTTATTTTAATAACAACGAGCTTCTACACTCTAAACAATTTGGTTTTACAAAGGGGCGCTCCACGACCGATGCCGGTGTTGAGCTTGTAAAACATATCTTTGATGCCTGGGAGGACTCACATGATGCTTTAGGTGTCTTCTGTGATTTGTCCAAGGCCTTTGATTGTGTAGAACATGATACATTGATCAGGAAATTACATCACTATGGTTTAAGTAGTTCTGCTCTGCATCTTCTTACTTCATATTTGAGTAATAGGATTCAGAGAGTTGATGTCGCGTTCGCATGGGTCTGTAGTCAAAATGGGCGTCCCACAGGGTTCAATCCTCGGTCCTTTTTTATTTTTAGTTTATATTAATGACTTACCACACCTCGTCAATGACAAGCACGGGATAGTACTGTTTGCTGATGATACCTCACTTTTATTTAAATTAAAACGACAGCAAATTGATATGGACGATGTAAACATTGCTATCTCAAAGGTGGTTCGCTGGTTTGAGGTTAACAACCTGCTTTTAAATAGACTTAAAACTAAATGTATTCGATTTTTGATGCCTAACGTCAAACAAGTGAACACCTCAGTAAAGGTTAAGGATGATGTGTTGGATCTTGTGGATAACACCAAATTTTTAGGCATTACACTAGATTCTAAGCTGCAATGGGGACCACATATTAGTAAATTGTCGAATAGACTCAGCTCTGCAGCATACGCAGTCAGGAAAATTCGCCAGTTAACTGACATTGACACTGCCAGGCTTGTATATCATAGCTATTTTCATAGTATAATGTCATACGGTATTCTCCTGTGGGGAAATGCTGCCGACATTCAGACCATCTTTGTTCTGCAGAAAAGAGCTATTCGGGCAATTTATAATTTGGATTATGGGGCTTCGTTAAGGAATAAATTCAAGGAAATAAACATTTTAACAGTTGCAAGCCAGTACATTTATTCCAACCTAATATATTTATTCCAAAACAAGGCCTCATACTAAAAAAAAAGTGATATCCACAATTTGAATACTAGAAATAAGAGTAAGCTAGTAGTGCCGGCTACCCGGCTAGAGAAAATAAAAAAATCTTTTCAAGGCCAATGTGTGCGCTTTTACAATAAAGTGCCAAGCAATATTCAAAATTTAAGTTATAATAAATTTAAAAAGATTATAAAACGTAAACTTTGCCAAAAAGGGTACTATTCAGTGCTAGATTATATTGAAGATAAAAATGCTTGGGATTAATTTGCTCGGTCCCACAGGCTACTTATGTTTGATTAGTGTTAAGTTTCATGTGAGTGTGAGTTATTGTGTCTATATTATGCTAGTTAGTACTTTTATATTATTATTAAAAAAGTCTTATTAATTGACAACAACATTATAGACACACCAGCTCATATACCTATGAAAAATTCAATGTAGTTACTAAGCTTTTAAATTGTATAGAATCAAGACGTAGAAAAGAGTGGCCCGGAGTTTCTTGCCTGATTCTTCTCACGAGGCTCTACTTTCTGAACAGTCATTTTTTTCAATGCTCAACTATGTTAATATGCATTTAAAGTTACTTTTTTATTGTTTTTTATTTGTATGACTTTCTGACGTGTCCAAAAAATTTAAACATTTTTATGGAAATAAACATATTTGAGTTTGAGTTTGAGTTAATGGATATTACAGAGACATTAATAAAAAAAAAAGTAAGAAATTGTGTGATACTGAGTAGTCTTATGATAATGTCTTTATTTAAGTTTAGTTGTATTTCTAAAAATAAATAAATGTTATCTGTATAAAAATGTGTAATTATTTTAAGTCAATGTTTGTATGCATGCTTTATATTTATGTAAAACTTAAATAAATGTTGTGGCTGAATTCTTATCGTTTAATTTTTAATTAATAAAAATAGAAATGACGTAGGTATAGAATACTTAGTAAATTTAAATAACTTTTTTTGAATACACATTTATTTTACAAAAAAAAACATATTTAACTTAATTCATAACAAATAATAACAAAAAAAAATACACAGTATACATTTATTGATTATTACAATAGTTACATTCCTTTATTACACATATTTTTATTTGATTATATACTTATTACACATTTAATTCAATTGTAATTAGCTTTTATAAGTATATTACAATGTAATATTAGATAAGTAGAAAAAATAGAGTAAATCTTACACGTACCATGGGGTCTCATTCCTTAGAACGTTTTCCGTCATTCTTAACTCTCTCAACAGATGGCTTTACTAGTATCGATTGTTATTGATGATTTTCATGCATGAATGATAAATAAGAAAATAAAGTTCTAAAATATGATATTTATTAATTTAAAAATCCCTTTATTACGATTAAATAAAAAAATGAAACATTTAATTGAATATGAATATTTTTGAAAAATATGATGTGCACTTCGTTGCTCTGGTGGCCAAAATACGTACTAGCTTGTAGTAAAAAGTTACAATGAGTTAACTTTCACTTGGCATTCATAGATGGCGCTTTTACGTATGTATATATTTATTTTGATTTAATTTGGTATTAATCTGTAGATGGTAAAATAAATAAATATTTATTAAATAAACATCAAATATTTGAAAAAGTAAGATATTATGTTAACCAATGAACGGCCATGAGCATTTATTTTAAAAAGTACCTACATAGGTACCTAGTCGAGCGATTGCGTTTCGTTTTTACATTTAAGTACGTAAAAGTAGTGTAATTTAAATTTTATACATAATAAAAACTTACTGTGTTTGTAGTAGTATTATATAATAAATTTTCATAAATTATGTTAATCAATATGCGTCTTACATTTATAGGTACCTATAGTCTGTTCAAGATACGAAAAAATAAAATGTAAAAAAACCATAAAATGGTTATTTTAATGTCACCTTCGCAACAAAAGTAGATTTAAGTTAAATACTCCAAGCGAAAGATTCAGTTAGTTTGACAAAAATACGCCTGTCCCTTCAATTCATAAATGATACAGCATATTTTTTACCTTTTATTTTTTTCGTATCTTGAACAGACAATAGCAACTAATAAACAGTTGATGTTGAGTATGTTGTAAATCAAGCTAATGAAAAAAACAAAACGCATTTTTAAACTTTGATAGCCGACTTCTCTAGAAGTCTAGAACTCATTCGCTTGGTTCCCGATAGGTATAGTACCTATTAAATTTATCTATGTCGATAGTCATAACTTTATGAGTCGCACAATTGCAAAATCGCGTACCAAGTATACCAAGTGCGTCTCTATAAAAATACCAGGGTCGAAAACCAGGTATCAATATACTTGCAAGTTTTTGGGCACTCGAGTATAGAAAACTTTGTGTGACGCCCTGGTAATGCAAGTTTGTATTGAAAAATAAACCTTATCTTTATATTAGTAAGGATGTTTATCGCAAAATTAGGTAATGGACTTTTCTAAATACTTTCATGGAAATTTATTCCTTACTAACATATATTTAAGGAACTTTGTCGCGCAAAATCTTGCAAGTTTTATATTCCCGAGTACTCAAAATACATTCAAGTATTTTAGTGTTTTGCGCGACAAAGTTCCGTAAATGTATGGCAGTAAGGAATATTATTTCATAAAAGTATCTGTAGGGTAAATACGCCATACGTCGGCACCTCCCCAAACTTCGGCCGTCTGCACATATTCGGCTTGCGTTCATTTAAAACTTATTGAAGTTACAAATTTGCCACTTGAATTACAATCTTAGTTCATAATCTATATGTACAAACCGTTACTTTCCGATTACGTTACACGCTCTTCGCACACTGAGCGTCAGTAGCGATTGCGCCGTCGAAGCGTCAATTTCATATTTAAAGTACTTACCTTTCTTGCTGTGAATACCCACACTTCGGGGATTGATATTAGAACGGTCAGACATTCCTTTTTTATTGTTTTAAGCATTATTATTAGTAATTAGTGATTTTTACTATATTTTGAGATAGATTTTTCAATGTTTAACGTATTGTTTTAAAGGGAAAATAGGAGGCCGCCAATAGAATACCAATTTTGAATTAAAACCGGATTTTCGGCCGTGGCCGACTAAAAGTAAATGCAGTCTGTTTTATAATTTCCAATTGTACTAATTCCATTGCCTTAATAAGAGAATTTGCAACGCTTATAGGCAAATAAATCTATTTTACGTTTAATCGCCAAATGCCGGCCGGGGTGATATTAGTTGAATCTCGAGAAATAATGTACACAAAATAGGGGTCGGCTTTAGAAACATTAAAGATCGTAATGTCGACCAGCCTCGAATTCGAGCCCAACTATACAGGCTGATTACTTTTCTTATTTTCTCAAAATTAAATATTTCTTATACATTATTTTACATTTCTTATAGAATATAAAGAGTTAAGTTTAAATGTATTAGTTGATATTATTGAAAACATTTATATTAGCTTATTATGGTATGGAAATATAAGATATAAATTGCTCTTTGGAACTTGCTACCTTAACCCATGTTAATTACGTAGCTTAAAAATATAAATATATTCAATAATGATACTCTGGGCCAAAAATGGTACGAATTATTTTTGAAAAGATATCCAGAACTAATTATAATTATTTTGATGTTTACTTTGTTATAAATTGTAATACTTACCTAACGTTATTTAAGTGCAAATAAAAAAATACTTTACCTACTATTAAACAAATACGATTAATAACGTATACTTAGTGAGACTCCTGCTAAAATAAATCATATTAATAATATTTATCCGTCTTAATTTAAAATATCCTATACCCGGCCGATATTTGGGAAAAACGCGACCGACCATGGCCCGTGAATGGCCGACTTTAGGGGTTTTTCGTTCTCGACGCATATAAACTTTTTCCTTGTAGTAGAAATGTCAACCTTATGCCCATAAACATGAAATAGATTTATCAAACTATCCAAAACCGCATCGGAAGCTATCCTTCCGTTGCAAATTGATGGTGCCAGACCGATTCCAAAACAGAAAAACCGTAAGGATGCCGACATTTAGCGTATTTACCCTACTACGTTACGGTCGGGAGTCGGTAATACGCGAAACGTGTTGGCGTACGTTCAAGTAAAAAATACTTTGAAAATGTTGAAAATATTTTAGTGTTTTGCGCGACAAAGTTCCGTAAATGTATAGTAATAGTAAGGAATAATATCCCATGAAAGTAAAAGTACTCCGTTACGATCGGGGATCGGCAAAACGCGAGACGCGATCGCGTACGTTCAATTCAAGTAAGAAATACTTTGAAAGTGTTGCAAGTATTTAAAAAAAATCGTTACAATCAGCTTCAAAATTACGCATCCTACAAAACAAATGATTTTATAATAGTTAAATTTAGTTTTTTATCTAATTCCGTTTATACACTTTAATGGTGGAATAAAAAACTACCACCTAATTTATCAATTTAAAAATATTAATTTGCCAACATCTGGATTTGTGTTTACAATCTAAATAACTAACTTACACGTTTGCATAACTTGCTTGTAAGGCCGAATTAATAAACCAATTGTAATGACTAGCTTTTGCGCACGACTTCGTTCCCGTGAAAGTTGAAGAGGAAAAATTCCAACGTTTTTGCAAGATTTTTTGTTAGTTGACGAGGTATCATGGTTTCATAAATAAAAATAAAATGAACTGTTGCTTCATTTCTACATTTTAATAGTTACCTATTCCCCTTTTGCAATCTCGACGTTCGCTTCGCCAGGGGTTCGCCATTTCCCCCCCCCCCGTGGGATCTCCACCTTGTCGTGGTGGGGGGGCTCAGTAACCGTGGATTGGCCACCCGCAGTGAAGCTAAGAGGGATCCAGGAGGGGACGCTCCACGTGGGCTTGGAGGGGCCTGCGCAGGATGCGTCCAACGGTGCGGGTGCGGGGGACAGTTCTGTCTGTCCCTCGCAGTCGGGTGCGGTCGCGGGAGGAGAGGCGTGTCGGTGTTGCGTTGCCACGCGCCCTATCTCCTGCGACCAAATGGGGGCGCACCATTCGATGCGTCGCGGTGGGGCCGCAGAGGAAGAGGAGATGCGGTGTTGCGTTGCCGTCCTCCCTATCCTCTGCGGCCGCTGGGCGTTTTGGCGGCGGAGTCCTACACCTTTCTCCGTCGCCAAGGGGGTTTTGTTCGGGGCCCGCCTAACCATCTGGCGGGCCAATACCCGTCGGAGGGTGGCGACGAGTGCTTTGGTGATGCCCCACCCTCCGACACACGGGTTCATGGCGGAAGTCGAGGTGGTTTTTAGTGGAAACACCACATACTCCGGCTCTTATTTCCCCCAAGAGTCGGAGATCCGAAGGAATTTTCCACCACGTAAAAAAAAAAGGGGTTCACCATTTAGGTTACATTAATTTCGGCTGAATACCAATTTAATTAAGAATATAATAATATAAATTAAGAATAACAATTTTCACGAAGCAGAACTCAAAGGAAAGCACCACCTAGTATAGTAAGTACCTATTATATTATCAGTAGTATGCACCACAGACCCTGGGACCACCGACCATCAGACCAAGGCAACCTCACAAGATCATAGGTTTTGTCAAATCTATTCAAACGAGCCCAAACACTACTAGTTTATCATGTGTAGTTTAGGAGTTCCAGTGACCACCTGCCGGCTTCATCATCAGATCAAGGCAACCTCACAAGCTCATAGTTTTGTCAAGTCTTGTCAAACGAGCCCAAACACGACTAGTTTATCATGTGTAGTTTAGGAGTTCCTGTGACCACCTTCCGGCTTCATCATCAGACCAAGGCAACCTCACAAGGTCATAGGCTTTGTCAAATCTATTCAAACGAGCCCAAACACTACTAGTTTATCATGTGTAGTTTAGGAATTCCTATGACCACCTTCCGGCTTCATCATCAGACCAAGGCAACCTCACAAGGTCATAGGTTTTTGTCAAGTCTTGTCAAACGAGACCAAACACGACTAGTTTATCATGTGTAGTTTAGGAGTTCCCGTGACCACCTTCCGGCTTCATCATCAGACCAAGGCAACCTCACAAGATCATAGGTTTTGTCAAATCTATTCAAACGAGCCCAAACACTACTAGTTTATCATGTGTAGTTTAGGAGTTCCTGTGACCACCTTCCGGCTTCATCATCAGACCAAGGCAACCTCACAAGGTCATAGGTTTTGTCAAGTCTATTCAAACGAGCCCAAACACTACTAGTTTATCATGTGTAGTTTAGGAGTTCCTGTGACTACCTTCCGGTTTCATCATCAGACCAAGGCAACCTCACAAGGTTATAGGTTTTGTCAAGTCTTTTCAAACGAGACCAAACACGACTAGTTTAACATGTGTAGTTTAGGAGTTCCTGTGACCACCTTCCGGCTTCATCATCAGACCAAGGCAACCTCACAAGGTCATAGGTTTTGTCAAGTCTTTTCAAACGAGACCAAACACGACTAGTTTATCATGTGTAGTTTAGGAGTTCCTGTGACCACCTTCCGGCTTCATCATCAGACCAAGGCAACCTCACAAGATCATAGGCTTTGTCAAATCTATTCAAACGAGCCCAAACACTACTAGTTTATCATGTGTAGTTTAGGAATTCCTGTGACCACCTTCCGGCTTCATCATCAGACCAAGGTAACCTCACAAGGTCATAGGTTTTGTCAAGTCTTGTCAAACGAGACCAAACACGACTAGTTTATCATGTGTAGCTTAGGAGTTCCTGTGACCACCTTCCGGCTTCATCATTAGACCAAGGCAACCTCACAAGGTCATAGGTTTTGTCAAATCTATTCAAACGAGCCCAAACACTACTAGTTTATCATGTGTAGTTTAGGAGTCCTTGTGACCACCTTCGGGCTTCATCATCAGACCAACGCAACCTCACAAGGTCATAGGTTTTGTCAAGTCTATTCAAACGAGCCCAAACACTACTAGTTTATCATGTGTAGTTTAGGAGTTCCTGTGACTACCTTCCGGTTTCATCATCAGACCAAGGCAACCTTACAAGGTCATAGGTTTTGTCAAGTCTATTCAAACGAGCCCAAACACTACTAGTTTATCATGTGTAGTTTAGGAGTTCCTGTGACTACCTTCCGGTTTCATCATCAGACCAAGGCAACCTCACAAGGTCATAGGTTTTGTCAAGTCTATTCAAACGAGCCCAAACACTACTAGTTTATCACGTGTAGTTTAGGAGTTCCTGTGACCATCTTCCGGCTTCATCATCAGACCAAGGCAACCTCACAAGGTCATAGGTTTTGTCAAGTCAATTTAAACGAGCTCAAACACGAGTAGTTTATCATATGTAGTTTAGAAGTTCCTGTAACCACCTTCCCGGCTTCATCATCAGACCACGGTGCATTCACAAGGTCATTTATCACTGCACCATTTCAATGTTACCGTAACCATAGATAAATATAATACTAGCCGTAACATAGCCACCAAACTTACGTAAGTATGTCAAATATCAGCTTTATGGAACAGTGTACAAAGTGCATTCCAAATTTTGAACGGAAAGACACGAAGTCATAAAAATATCGCTAGATATTTTAAATTTTTAACGTCACCGGTACCTACGTAAAATAGGTACCTACTAGATCGGTTGATTGTGTTATAACCTTGAAATGAGGCACACTTGGGTGACAACATGTTAACATTTTAGACAGAATGCTTTTTTATTATAGCGCCATCTCTTCTTTTTAATTTAAAATAACATTGCTTACAAAATGAGACGTAAGATGTCGCTACCATAGACTCCCATTTTTTTCGTTGCTAGCGCCATCTGTTGTATTATTTACGGTATTAACAAGTACTCAGAAAAATAGAGATCTAATAATAAGGACTTAACGTGGCTAAGTTTTATGTTCGACTTGCGCCATCTGTACTGTAAAGTATTATATTTATCTATGCACGTACTAAAGTATTGAACTATAATGCCCAAAGGTAAAGCATTGAAATTTCATCATTGTTGTGCTGAAGTGCATTTCACTTAACTGTGAGTTTAAATTTGTTTGTGGTGGCTTACAAAATTATCATTGTTGCGTATATTCAAACATGACTTAGTTGACTAAGTGTTTTTTATAACCGCAGGCAATTCTAAGTATGTTCCAGGTCAGGGAAAGGATTGTACTTGCTTAAGTTTATTTCCAAATTACTTATAATATTAAAAATAAATTCTTATTTTATCATTTCTCAATTTTAATTTCATAATTTCTCATTACGGGTTTATAAATTTCTTATTTTTCAATTCCGATTTTACATCGGAACTGTAAAGTGCATCTATAATATAAAATAATTATTTTCAATCAAATAAATGTTCTCACTTATTCAATTTTAATTTGATAGTTGGCAAATTCCCATTTTATAATTTCTCCCAGTTTTAATTTCAAAATTTCTTATTTCGAGATTTTAAGTTTCTCATTTTTCATTCTCAATTTTTAATTTCAGAATTTCTTATTTCGGGTTTTCAAATTTCTTATTTTTCAATTTCAATTTTACATCGAAACTCTTAAAAGTGCATGTATAATATAAAATAATTATTTTAAATCTAATAAATGTTCTCACTTATTCAATTTTTATTTGATAGTTGGCAAATACTCATTTTAAAATTTCTCAGTTTTTTAATTTCAATATTTCTTATTTCGAGTTTTTAAATTTCTCATTTTTCATTCTCAATTTTTAATTTCAGAATTTCTTATTTCGGGTTTTCAAATTTCTTATTTTTCAATTTCAATTTTACATCGAAACTCTAAAAAGTGCATGTATAATATAAAGTAATTATTTAAAATCAAATAAATGTTCTCACTTATTCAATTTTTATTTGATAGTTGGCAAATTCTCATTTTAAAATTTCTAAAATTTAGAGTTTTTACATTTATCATTCTCAATTTTTAATTTCAAAATTTCTTATTTCGAGTTTTTAAATTTCTCATTTTTCATTCTCAATTTTTAATTTCAGAATTTCTTATTTCGGGTTTTTAAATTTGTTATTTTTCAATTTCGATTTTTTTTTTATTTGATAGTTGGCAAATACTCATTTTAAAATTTCTCAGTTTTTTAATTTCAATATTTCTTATTTCGAGTTTTTAAATTTCTCATTTTTCAATTTCGATTTTACATCGATCCTCTGAAGTACATGTATAATATAAAATAATTCTTATATATCTATAAAATAATATTTTACATCAAATATTTGCACATTTTTCTTTATAAAGACTGTATCTAATAAATTGTAATTATATATATATATATATATATATATATATATATATATATATATATATATATATATATATATATATATATATATATATATATATATATATATATATATAAACGACTATTTGCGGACTTGGTTGATCACGCGGTATTGCCGTTCCTAACTTGATCCACCTTTGCACTCGAATAACATTTGCACTATGGAATATATTTTTGATTTTTTTACAATGTTGCCATTAATGGCAAGACGTTGCCAAACATATTCAATAAAATTTAGATATATTCGTGATGAATTTGGCTGAAGTTCCGAACAAAACTGGATCCGTAACGGCCATATATCTCAGACCGACGTCAACTTTTTGGCTCCAAATTATATGCCATGCGTGCGTCCTTATTTGAATCCAGACATGACAATTATAAATATGTGGTTCCAGGGACAAGTCACTTCAATACTTGCTCCGTGTAATAATAATATATTATATAACCTTTTTATACATTCTTACCAGCACTATAATGATCCTATTTCTATTTGATAATTTAAATACTATTTAAGTCCGATATTTTCCATTTCTTGTGGACTATTTGGCTCCATTTATACTGTATAATAATTATGCCAAATCATCACCATCCTCCGAGCGTTATGCCAGTTGCATCCAGCCTTCACCTTGGAGCTCGGGCTTCGCTTTCTAGTCTAACCAGATTTAACAGAATATTAGCTTTTCTACAGAGCGACTGCCGTCTGACCTCCGCAACCCGAAGGGATAGCCATGTTCTATGGTTTAGACCAGAGTCAGGATGATCGCGGGTACTAATTCCTCGTAACGACTGTCAAGGATCTTATTGATGACAGACTTACTCTTACTTTATACGCCACATGTGCGTACTTATTTGAATCCAAAACTGGTTAATATTATGTGGCTCCAGGATTATGTTAGTGAGTATTTTTGTTTGAATATTTTAGTTTACTATTTAACGCATAATTGTATACCATAATCTGTATATTAAATTTTAGTATGCCATTCATAAGATGATCCATTGAATATATATTCATTACGTCCATGCATTGTCAAATCCGAAAGCATACTATTTTGATCCGCTTTAAATATTATAAACTGATACTGATATTCTTATGCACACAAGCTTATGGATATTATGTGGCTACATTACGATACACGCCGAGCCATAGCTGCGTGCTTATATGAATTTGGGTCGTTTGGCTGGTATGATGAAATATCATCAATTCATCATCATATCAGCGAAACGACGTCCTCTGCTAGACATAGGCCTTCCCCAAGGTTCTCCACACATACCGGTCTTGAGCCGCCCGCATCCAACCGCTTCCCGTGTTCTTAACGAGATCGTCGATCCACCTTGCGGGGAGCTTTCCTCTGCGGCGTCATCCGGTATGTGGCCACCACTTCAGAACCTTTCTGCCTCCACGGCCTCAACTTCGAGATATGTGCCCTGACCACTGCCACGTCAGCTTGACTATCCGGAGAGCTATGTCTTTGGTTCTCCTGCGGATCTCCTCATTTCTGATTCGATCCCGCACAGGAAACCTCCAAGAATACCTCTCTCCATCACCCTCTGAGTGACCTTGCGCCTTCGGATAAGGGCCATAGATATTTAATATCATTAGATGAAATCCTTATCTATTTTCCATACATAAGTTGATCCAGACGATTTATATTTATTATAACCATGCATTGTTAGATCCACGAGTGAAATTATAGCAGCCATGGAGTTATTTGCTAGCATTATGTTGTTGATTTACGTATTATTTAACTCTGATTACATGCTGCATCGTACGTACTTATTTGAATCCAGTAAACTTATATAAAAACAAATCAATGTGATGTGGCTCCACATTATACTTTACATGCCATATCTTTATACTTATTTAAATCCAGTCATATTACTACCAGCTAACCAACCGCTCAATACTATGAAGCTCCAGGATTAAGTTCATTAATTGCATGATTATTAGTAGTATGGTAAACTATTTTCTATTTAAAACTATTATTACAATCGTACTCTTAATTATATGCCACATTCTGTTTACCTAATTGGCTCCAATAGTAGGTCATACAATACATTTGCTCATGAGGCTTAGCTCTAGAACGATATGAATGAAGTATTCATTTTTATACTACAAGGGTGGCAAAAGCGCCCGCCTGATAGTAAGCAGCTAATCATAGCCATGACATACTAATAATACCAACTAGACATTATAAGCGCGTTGTTTTATCTACTACTGTCCTACTACCAAAACCACCATGTGGAGAGGCTTAAGTCCTGTAGTGGACTGCAAAATGCATCATCAATTTATTGTGACCACCTGCCTACACTATCAGATCAACGTTTAGATACCAAAGAAGTTTATATACAATAGCGGGCATTGTAATAATAATACCAATCATCATTCTCAGAACGTTATTCCGGTATTATGGTAGTTTTGGTTGACTACTATTACCGTTTTCTACCAAAAAAACAATTTCTTTCAAAATTACCAAACCTACCATTTCTACAATTTGTGTCACTTCTAAAATTTCTACCAATTCTACAATTATCTCAAACCAACCATTTGTGCGATAACAACTATTGCTACCAAAACTACAATTTCTACCAAAACTACCATTTCCACCAAGACTACTATTCACACAAAAACAACCATATCTTCCAAAACTATCATTTATTTCAAAGTACCTAACCATTTTTTACCACAGATTCTGCCAAATTTTCTACCAAAGCTACAAGTTCTGCCAGACACAATTTTCAACCAAATACTTAATTCCTATCACTTTTAAATTATATTATTAGTACTTTATCTATATTATTCAATAGAACTTATGACGTGCAAATTTTATTAATGTTGACCTTTCATTTCTAATGTGTCATACAGTGTGATGAACAGTGAGACTTATGTAATAGCAGTATAGTATTTAAGATTATATTTAATGTAAAAAGAACATTTGTACGCCGGTGACGGCAAAATACTATGGATTTAAAAACAGTAAACAACTTTGTAAACAGTATTCCAAACAAATAAACTATTATTTTCTATTCTTAATGTTTCACATTAATAAAAAAAGATGTCCGAAGGAACTCCATCGTGGGTATTGTGTTTCGAAAGAAATTTCAGAAACATTTTCATAATAGATGCTTAGACTTGACAGAATATTAGCTTTTTCACAAAGCGACTGCTGTCTGACCTCTACAACCCGAAGGCGTAGGCATATTTTATGGTTTAGACCAGATAGTTGAGGGCACTGATTACCCTAACGACTGTCAAAGATGATAACCGACACCGATGGTTTTACGTGCTTTACGAGGAACGAAGGGATGTGATCTTTTGTGGCCGGTCACCCTATGTCCAGCAGTGGACGTCGTTTGGCTGATATGATGATGATATTTCATATCAGCCAAACGACACAAATTCAAATAAGTACGCAGATATGGCGTGGTGTACATACGTAATGGAGCCACATAATATTCATATAACCTATTGTGCATAAGATTATCAGTATCAGTTCATATTTAAAGCGGATTAATATAGTATGCTTTCGGATTTGACAAGGCATGGACGTAATGAATATAAATTCACTAGATCATCCTATGTATGGAAAACTAAAATTTAAATAGTTGTAATGTGAAACCATTAAGTATTAATTGACGGGTATATATATGTCGTAAAGGAGCCAAATAAATATACAGATTATGGTATACAATTTTATTTATTATTTATTTATATATAGACTCACGCCTGTATCCCCGAAGGGGTAGGCAGAGGTGTGATATAACACCCACAATTTGCCATAAATTTTTAGGTCCAGGGTGAGCCTATTGCCGTACCGGGCACATTACCAGACTCCGAGCTGCTACTGAGAATTTCCTAACGGAAAAACCCAATAACACTTTGCCCGACCCGGGAACCGAACCCGAGACCTCCCAATCCCACGCGCACATTTATGCCGCGAGACCAACGAGGCAGGTATTCAGCGTTAAATAGTAAGCTAAAATATTCAAACAAAAATACTCAAGTAACATAATCCTGGAGCCACATAATATTGACCAGCAGGTGTATATTATAAAGTTTTGCATTCAAATAAGTACACACATGTGGCGTATAAAGTGAGCAGCCCGTGGCAAAGTGGCAACCGCTCGAATCTATCGATTCGCAAGGTTAAGCGCGTTCGTCAACGTCTGGTTTATAGATGGGTGACCAGCCACAAAAAGTCACACCCTCCGTGCCCTAAATTATATGGTAATACATGTTATAGTAAGAAAACAGTCGCTCTGTGGCAAACTAATATTCAGTCAAATCTGGTTAGACTAGAAAGCGGCGCCCGGGCTCCAAGACAAAGGCCTGGATGCAACCGGGATAACGCTCGGAGGATGATGATGATGACCCATGTATAAACCAGACGGTGACGAACGCGTTGTACCTCGCGAATTTTTTAAAGATTCGAGTGGTCGCCACTTTGGCACGGGCCCCTCTGGTAGGTAATGTACCTACCTACTACAAATATTTAACCAAAAACTCCGACGTAAAAAAAACTGCTGGAAAAATGGACATAGAAACCAAGTTAATGAAAGAAATGCCGCAAGTTATGAAAATTTATCAGAAATACAGAATAATAATACATAAAAGTGACCAAGAACCAATGACTGCCCTCCGTGAAGAATACTGCGCTGCGATTGGCCCATTTGAATCGGATCAAGTAAATCTAAAATACCAAAAGTGTGGATTTGTATAAAAATGGCGTAATTATTATTAGCAACGACGTTGGCGTTAGTTGATCCGAAGGGAACCACATGAGAATTGGGCGCTCGCAATGGATCAAGAAATCATGGCCGGATCAACAAGTGAAAACGGATCTTATTATTTAAGTTACCTATTCATAAATTACAAAAAACTTGCTCATTAAGAGCGCATAGTTGTAGATAGGAGTAAGTTATAAAACTGAATAAAATGAATTTAAGAAGGTTTACTGAATAGAACAGGCTGAATGGCTTTAAATTCAGCCTTTCCAATATTCACAATGTGTGTTAAAGCCTTCCACACAACATTGTCTTTATCAGTTGATAATTTTAATGTTACAAGAAATTGTTACCAACGCTCGTTTTGTGCAAGTTTTCCCACTTCGTTCGTCATATAAATTCTTAATTCAAAAGAATATTTTCCAACTCTGCCGGGGTCTGATTGGAAGTTATAACCGTCAGCCACTCGTTGAACGAAGCTGCTCCTTAGAGTGGCAGCACGGATCAGCGGTGGAGAGGATTCGTCCTGAAATACATACGATAGTCTTAATTAAAAATAATAAAACGTGAGAGTATTAAAAAATAGATAAATGTTGGGACTTGTACATTGTCTCATCTACGTTACCATAAATTATAGATAGTTATGGCATACGTTACCATAATTACCTATAGATAATTATAGCAACGCTATTAGAAAAATCTATTTAAACTCTTATGTCGTCAAATAAGTATAATTTGATGGAGAAAATCATATACTGAAAATTAATGCTTTAAATGAAATTAAAATTTAACATATTGTTTGAAAAAATCTTACCTCAGACTCTGAAATGACGCTATTCCGTTTCCACACTTCTGTCTGTTGTCAACCCGTCACTATCAGACTCTGATTCTGAAGCGAAGAGGATTTTAGAAAGCAAAGCCTTCTTCTCTGAGACACTTTTATCTCTCTTCATAGCCTTGTTTTTTGAGATGCCGCCGGTTTTTGTTTTGTTGCTCGAGACGTTGAAGGCACAGAGTCTTCTTCTTCAACCCAAAAAGCGTTACTTACCGATTGAGCCCTGAAAACATTATTAAAATGCAATAAGTATTTTTGTTGCCAACATTCCTAGCAGTATGAAACAACAGCACTCATATTCTTCAAAGGGCTAGGTGTGTTGTTAGCTGTTACTTTACACAGAAATGTTTAGAAATCTCATCAAATAGAATAAAAGTATCAGAAAAAAAACTTTAAACGACTTAGGAATTGAACCCAGGTCTTAAGTTTATGGCATGATAGAGCAATGAAGCAAGAATTATTAAACGTTTGTAAAAATATTAATATAAAGTTTTGCAGTAATACAGTAGGTTTTAAAATAATATCTTATCGAAACTGATTGAGTATTTTTAGTTGTAAAACTATTACAGTCTGAATAAAATTTATTAAAATATAATACTCACATACTTTTTCTGCAACACTTGTAAACCACCACAAACAAATTTAAACTCACAGTTAATGCACTTCAGCACAACAATGATGAAAATAGGGACTAATATCTCAGATGTTTATTTTATACACCTCAATTCTAAAGCCTAAGTCATATGTTAGTTTCCAACAATAATTACTTCGAAAATTTAATTGAAACAATATTTGTTATTAGAATTTCATCTCTATCATTTGAGCACTTAAAGTCGATTTTATTTTATTAATTTCCCATACTGAACTCGCATCATCAATCATATTAGAGTTTAGGAGACAACTTGAGACGAAAGTCGTAAAAGGAATGAAGTGTCGATTAACTCTGGTGCAATACATACAAACATATAAGAAACCAGTAAAAATAAGATCTCTGCTAGTTATTTGCCATGTATTGAGAAATCTTGTCTTATTCTTTAAACTCTCAAGTCGCAAACGTTGTGTTAGATATAGCTATCCTGCTCATTTTAATGTTAATGGAAAGATATGAAAATGGATTTCAAAGCAATTTCTGTTATAGAACTCGTTCTCAAATTTAACAGATTTAGGCTGGGTGAATATTGAACGTTGGGAAATGAAACAAACAGATTGTTTTATATATAATTATTATTATTAAAAGAGTAATTAAATAATCTTATAAGAAATAAGTGATTCCTAATCTATTTAACATTTATTGTATTAAAAGTGCTATTTGTTTTAAGACTAAGATATATAAATCATCCATCAAGAATTCTAATTGTCTACTACTTAAATATATTATATATTAGAAGATTTTATTATCGTTATTATAAAAAATAAACGTTTGTACTGAGTTATTGATTATCTTGGATAATTCTATACACGTCATGTTAGGACAAAGTGGTCCAATATTTTATCACATCTTTGACGATACGTTTGGCGCATTGGCTAAGAGTATTGACTCGCATCACAATGTAAATAGTAGGTTTAATAGACGCAGCAACTAATGCACCAACGTGTTGCGGGTTCGATTCCCGCACGGAACAAATGAGTATTGTTCCGGTTTGGGTTTTGTTTTTATGTTTTTTACTTATTTTTTTTTGTATTATAATCAATTATTATATCTCCATAATACTGTTGGCTACTTATTAAGACAGAAAGAAAGAGACAAACTATTTATTTGTCACAGATACAGAAAAAGTTTTACATATAAAAGAAAACATTGCAAGGCATAACATTAGTCTGTGATAGATAGGTGCACACTCAGCTATATTGTTGCATTGTGGTAGTGTCCACAACACTATTATTGAGTTATAGTTGCTAGTTAAAGCTAACCTCTCATTATACGGAAGGCCTATTCATTCATTAGTACAAGATGTGCACCAAATCGTTTCGATGCAACGCTGTGCCGTGATCGAACATGATATTGTTGTTTACTGTACTTATTTAAGTGCGCGCGATAATTTTTGTATGTCTTGGCTATGTCAGTTCGACAACATACCAGATTATGATACACACAACAACCGATCGGACTGATCGCGTCAGCCGAACACAGCAGTCGAACTTGAGAATGTTGTTAATGCATTACCATCTCAAACTAGAAACGACAGTTGTCCAATTGCATTGGTACTACAATGATATGTCGGTGAATGAAATATAATATTATATCGTGAATCAGACGGATCGCAGATAACAACAGTAGAGTATAATTGGGGGCGACCCCCAATTATACGCTACTTACGATAATGACATTAGGTTATCAAAATACCGCTTCTGAGTGTATTCAAAATATAATATCAATGTCATATAAAAATACGAGAATTGGGCCACAGAAGGCCGATTCTCGTATCTTAGCTGACACCGATACTGTGTTTTGAACGAACTGTGATTTGATTTTGCATTGACTCGCAAATGGTAACTATTCTGCTTCACTTAATGTTTTCATAGTAAAATATGATACATAATAGATTGACATTGAAACATAGTTTGACACATTGCTCAATTTTCGATCTAGTCACGATATCATTAAAATTACGAGAAAACCATACATGATACCGAGACATTTTGAACAAATATAATTACGAGAATTGGGCACTTTGTATTATTTTGTTGTTAATTTAACTCGGATTTATTTATCATTGTAAGACTTAAATAATTAAACTTAATAAATAACAGAATGACTCATCATATTTTTTTAGAAGATGCGGATAGTATTTGCACAATAATTCACAGTACCTACTGTCTTCGCCAAACATAAAATCCAACGTGAAGATATCCGCGCAACCTTGTGTTTTTAAATGATTTGAATATGCAGTATTACTAACTTGTACTCCTTTATGATATAATTATATAAGTGTATCAGTCGAAATAATAATTATTTTTTTGATGAAACAAAGACTAAACCCAAGATACATTGTATTCTTAGATGGCTGTTGTTTGTCTGCGTTGATTGAATGTTTGTAAAGTCCCCCGCGAATCCTTTTTTTACTAACCCATTACCCGAAATTTTATTTGATGCTGATTTTAATTTATATCAAAATAATTAGATATTTCTGTCCAGCTTCTACATAAATGTGATAACATGGTGATTAACGTGTTAAATTACGGTTAGGTTAGGGTAAAACATTATCGAAAGCCCTATCAATATCTACGTAACATTTGTTTTGCGAGAAAGTTAAATAGACAGACAATTGCTTCAAAATAAAAATCATAATCGATACTATGCTACAATCCGATCGTTTCGGCGAAATATTTGACGTTAAGACAAAGTTGTTTTTGACATTTATTATATTGTAGACTGCAGCTTATAAGCACAGTTCCTTATAATTTTTCTTGTTTCCTATGACACTTTCAATATAACGACAGTTATGGGATTTGATCCCGTGATCCCGTAAACATTTATAGGATCGGTAAAGACCCTTGTCTTATTATTATTTATTTTCTTTTAGTGTAGCTGTGCCCGTTCAATAACAGTGTAGGCCGATATTGAAGGGTCAGACAGCGGCAATTATTTTTAGGATCAGTCATCTGTTTTAGGAGAACCGTAAGTTCTAGTTATAGCCAAGTTAACGAGTTTTATACGCGATAGAGTTTCATTTATGTTGTGGATATTATATTTTATCTATCATTGTAGATAAATAATTAAAATGTATAGATTAGCTCGTAAAAATATATATTTAAAGACCTCGTATAAACTTTCCAATGTCTATAAACGTAGATGAGCGTTTTTACCAATTAGGTCATCAATCTTTACCCCGAAATAGAACGTGAGCAAAACCGTCACTGAAGTTTTAAGAATGACCAGTAACAATAAAATTCCTTTGGCAAAAACAGCAAACATATGTAAACTTACGATATTAAACTAACATACTCGTAGGGAGTAATTTAAAATACAAATCTAAATGAGTCATGTAATGTTTCTCGACAAAACAGGAAAATAATAATGGAAAATAATTTATTTTCGGTACTACGAACGACCTGAAAATTCACGTATGACATTATTTGGTTAAATATTAAGATATCCCATTTCGTTCACATCATTTGTCTTAATTGACTTTGTTTTACTATACAAGGGTATATACGAAAACAAAATATATTCATTTTGTCTATGCCCCTGGTTTATTTTCTTCGTAAATATTGTACCAGTGTTTTATTTTTTTTTCACAATTTGTATCTATCGCTTTTAGATAGGAAACCAGTACATCATATACCAGTAATAGACACAATACGTCACGAATCTGTGTAACAGTTCCTTGGAAAAGGTATTGAACTGATTGTTACCGTTGCGATTTTCTTAAGCCAGGATCAAACCAACGCGTTCAGCTCGCGTCCGCGGTGGCGTGCGCGGTGGCGATTATTGCGCGTGCAAAAGTTGTGCACACTGTTGCGTTCGTTCAGGCGTTCACTAGGCTGTAGTCGCGTCACTAAAATGTTGTCTGATACAGATAGTGAAATTGAAGAAGTTTTACTTGTGTCTGCTATTATTGAAGACGAAAAGGAGCAAGAAGTGAACTTGAGGTGGGTATGATAATTATACAGTGCCAGTGAAGTAAATACCTATCATAATTCGATAACGCCTTATCAGAATGAGACGTATCATACAACAATGGGTATTTGTGGAATTAATTTATAATTTCTTCCATTTCCACCATACTTAAAATCTACAAAAACACAGTTTCCTCAACAAATAATAGCTGCGTGCAGCGTCCTAACGCAACAATCGCGATCTGATCGCCACCGCCGCGTGCAGACGCCGCTGCACCGGACGCCGCGTGCAATCCGAGGACGCGTAGATGTGAACACCGCGCTATAAGTTCGTACACAACATCTGATCGCCACCGCGCACGCCACCGCGGTCGCAAGCTGAACGCGTTGGTTTGATCCTGGCTTTAGTAAGTGCGCCTTAACTTCACTGTCACATTATTTTTGCTTTTCTTTTTGAGGTTCAGTAATTAAAGGGTGCTAACGAGCTTTCGAGCCATTTGCTTGACTTTCAGCGGGCTATACCTGTCTCTTGAACAAGGCATAGGCTTCAGATTGAAAATTTAACTCCGAAACTATTATTGGTAAGTGCATATTTAAGTAGCTAAAATCAACGTGATATAATTATAATAATCATACGCCTCTTTCCTAGCCACATACAAGGTCAGATACACTTCGCTATAAACTTCAGGTTTTATATTATTTGCTTTCTGAGTTAAAAGGTCTATAATTTCTACGCCATCTTTTTCCTTTTTATTATTTTCGTCTACTATTAAGGATTTATTAGTGGGAAAACGAATTTATTTTAAGCTCGGGAATATTTACAAATCGTACTTTTTTGGCAGTTGTAAATTGTGTCGTTTGGTTCATCCTCTTATGGCGGCTCTACATTAGTGCCGTGAACTCACGCGCAAATTCACGCCGCGAATTCACGGCATAAGTCGTGTCCTCCACATTCATGTGATGCTCGCAACCTTGCGTGGAACCCGCCGCGAAATGGACGTAGAAGCGGCTGCCGCAATAACAATTTTTGCTGTTCTTTCTTTTTGTTTCGTGTGAGTGTGTGGCCAACTCTGGTGTCGGAGTTTTCAGTCCGCCTAAAGGCCTCCGAGATGGCCTAACAATCCTTGTCCTGAGACAAGAACCGGGTCCGACAGCTTTACATGCCCGCCAGAGCACGGTAATGATCTGATGCAAATGCCACATGTGGTCACCCATCCTATTGGCAACCTGTGCAAACGTTGCTTAACTTTGCCGATCTACTACGAATGGCAAGCCAATTCCGCTATGACTGCTACTGTTTGCTGTGGCAACATAGTACTATTCACACGTACAAAACAAGAGAGTTATTAGAAATAACTGGACAGCAAAGAGTATTTTTTTTTTAATTCTTTGATTTTAATATCCATTTAAGTACTAATCCGCGTGCAGGTATCATGACACTCCTTTTAATTCTTACGGTGCGGGTTTTTTGCATTCCACAGTACATTTTACGTCTGGTAATGCTCTAAAAAGCGCATTTCAGTTTCGTTATCCCAAATGTTCAGACGCGACTCCATTTTATTAGCAAGCGCGCAGCGACTGCACACATCCATACGCCTATGAAGTCCGGAGAAAACTGGCACTGAGCTGCGAATGTGGATGTATACGCGTGAATCCTGCGCGAAGGGGGCGCGAATCCTTTGTCGCGGCACAAAATCTGGTCGGGGAACAGACGCGAACACGCGTGAACAACGCGAAAACCGTCCACATTCACGTTTATGCCTGTTCACGGAGCTTCACGACACTAATGTGGAGCCACCATTACTAGCTGCCATTCACAAGATTCGGTATCGCAGGTCTGATGTCAAAACAATAAACTTATGATGGTCGCTATTCAAATGAACTCTTCCATCCCGTCCAAACTTACCCAGTCTTTCCACAGAGCCTTCGACAACAGCTGTTTTGGCGTTTTATTTATTTGTATTTAACATTCTACCCGTGTGAATCATTATAAATTAAACAGCTAAACCTGTAGGTTTAGGTGTAAGTATAATTTATAATTACAATGAAATGGTGTAAGAATTATATACCTGGTTTCGACCTGATAAGGGACCATACATAAACACGTTCGTATTTACCACACTAAAAAGAAAGTATACATAACCAAGCAAGGTTATATACTTTTGGATGAGCATGCGAAAAAAGGAACTCATATTTTATTTATCTTCGTAATTCTATGTTACGTGACAGTGTGACATACTGGCAGACCTTAAAACGGCGCACTTTTTCATCCGGACCACGTAACGTCCGATACAATATTTCAGCCTTCAATATAAAATATCTATTAAGTATGTATTTGTATATTTCAGAACAGGACCTTCATTTATAAATGAGGTGTTTTTTTTATTTTTATACCTTTTTATCAATTAAATAGTTGGCTGGCTTTTACACGTGATCCCCATAGTATGTCTATATAAAGCATTATTTGTAAAACCAGATAACAAACGGGTATTTGCCATATTTTATATAAACTACATCGGCCTCCTTAAAGTTGATATTTTAAAAACATGAGGTTTCTTCTACCTCTGTTTTCTCCTTCTATCTCATTGCCAACTTTCTTCAAAATCGGCCCATCGTGCCAAGCACCAACAGCAACAAGCACAACAACATTTTCGCTTTTATAATTATGAGTATGAGAGATATGTAATGATATTTACGCTGTGGGCTGAAATTACTGATATCCAAGTATTTATACATAATATTGTTCGTACTTTACACTATAGGGAGCTTTCCTGATTCTGACAAGTACATACCTACAGATATATTGAAGAGACAGGTTATTTATATGCTTTCACAATTGATTGGCGAAAATGCAAATAGAAAAATGTTGCTGCAGCAACACCTAGATGGGTAATTTATTTATTACAGCTTGCAGCGTGTATGGAATTGATGTACTTGAAATGTGTTTCACATTTTTAGGTCGCCTTTGTAAGAATTACATGTTAGAAAGTGCTCATACGGTTGGTTTTCAGACAAGCGGTATTTCTATAAGTTATTTAACCATATTTACAGAATCGTCTTAAGCGTATCATTCTTACAAAGTACTTGGCACCCGTAACCCTTTCCCTTAAGCAAAGAACTCACAATAAATGGGTGATAGTGTAGAAATACCGCCGTTGGTGAATTTCAGCACTTTCCTCTACATTTAATCCTTTATTCTTTTGAACGACAAATGTAGAGTAAGCATAATCGACAGTGTTGCCACAACAAAAAACTTTTATGTTATTATGTACAGGATTCGAGAGGCGCACGAGAAAATTTTCTAATGCGCACTATAATTTATGAAGGAATGATGTGTCCTATGCCTTAGTAATAATTCTGGGTTGATTCTATTGCTATTTTGTATATAATATCTATCTATAAAGCGATTTTTGAGAGAATACATTTCATCAATATACTTATTTTAAGCATTTTAGATAATTATAGACGTATTAAATGGTACAGTGTATTGGCCCTAGAAACGTTGGTATATGAAACGTAAATGAAATTGTGATATGCAATGGCAAGGATAATTAAAATAAATTAAAAATGACTTTTATCCATTAAAGTAATAATTATCTTAATCGTCTTTCAAAATATAAGAACTGCAACTTTGGTCTAATATAATTAAATAGTGTTCTTACTCAATCTATTATTTAGAATAAAGAAAGCATGTCGCGTAACACAATGATTTATACTTCACATATTATTATGGTACGCACACACTCCGGTACAACATAAAATAAAATAAAAATTAAAGAGTTTTTTTAAACCAAGTTACATAAAGTCAAAGTCAAATCATTTATTCATCTAGGTCAGAAGGTGACGCTTATGAACGTCAATTTTAACATTTAATTACTTAATGCTTCTACATTTACATTTACTGCCTCGTTCGCAAAACAATAGGTAAAACCACGAGAAAGAACGGGCAATAAAACTCGTGGCCACTCTTTTAAATCGTATATCATAATCAAATATCATAAAAGTACTCTTCAAGACAAATCAAACGGGCCCCAACTTGATGGGGCTGTGTCGTTTTATAGCGGAGTGCCAATGGCCACCTTCCGTCACATCGGCTCTATGTCATCATAATATTGCGTTGACATGCATGCTCTATTCAGTGTTCAGTTCTATATAAAACTCAGTTCAATAGAAAACTGAGAAGCTGGTTGAATTAATCTTCTAAGATTTCATTACAGACAACGGTACATATAAAAGAAAATAAAAGCTTGTAATAATATACATACATCAGCTTCAGTAATTGAACCCTCGCTGCTTATAAACTAAATCTTAAGCTTTATTTGCCTGAGAATAGTTGAACTGCACTGTGAATCCTAACATTTACAGAATTATGTTCTACCGTCATAGAAGCTTAGTAGTTGCGAGGTTAAACTGTTCCTAATTTACTAGTCGTCTTAGGGCCGGCACACATATAAAAAAGCGTGGTGTATAGGTTTCCTTTGACAGTGAAAAACGCACTGCGCTGAGCTTCGTTTTAATACGTGCGCCAGCCCTTAGCCTTAACGGGGGAATTAATTAAATACTGTGTCAGTGATAATCGGTGACACTTATATGCCAAGGTATTTTACCATTTAAAAGATATTATTATATTGCTTCATATAAAGCGAATTAGTACATGTTTGTCCAATGCAGAAATATTTTCCAGCGGAAATTTATGAACTACTCCCTTCCGTCCCATACTGTGCTCAAGAGTAGACGTGTGTCTGTTTTTAATCTAAAATATTATTCTTAACCGAAGCGATTATAACCCTTAATCATACAGTTAAAGCACTCATAATCGGCTCAAAGTTTCGCGACTTCGATTCGTAAGCCCGCCGTGACATCCCCTCGCACTTGCAGTCTTCACCTCCGAGGGAATAGTACAGTGGTCATAATTGCTGTCTCGCTCCCACGCCGACGCAACAGCGCTTACGTTGGAGTTGACCTGCGTCGCCGCGTCGCTAACACCGATAATACTGTGAGTAGCCCATTCTTCGTAACGAAGCTAATTAATTAAGAATACCCACGCACGATGCCTCGCTCACAGCGCTCGCCGACGAACACTCCGACCGCTAATATTATGCAAACAGCGTCTGACTCTGATATACCACAGATGATATCTAGTAGCCCGTATGACGCGGATGTTAATATAACTACGCGACACAAGCGTCCTCGAACGAGTGCCAGTGTCTCACCGAGTACTGAATTACAAAACTTCAAAATGGAGATACATCAAATGTTATCAAGTTGGAAAGCCGATCAAGAAGCCTATTTCGCGAAATTTTGCACTAATCAAAGTTCAACGTTGAATAAGTTAATGTCTGAATTGGCCGAATTAAAGCTACAAAACGCAAATATTCAAAAGTCTAACATTGAAATAGAAAAACGGTTACATTCATTAACAAGCAGTACGATGATCTAATTAAACAAGTGGAATCACTGCAAAAAAAGAAAAGCAAAGATATAGAGAAGGTATACTGGAGCTGGAAGAAAAAAAACAAGATTTACAGCGTTTATCTCGCCCAGCTAGCATCGAGATCCGAAACGTACCCTCTGTTGAAAACGAGACGGTCGCGGATCTAACGTCTGTTGTAGTAAAAGTTGCCTCAACGATTGTCCTACCACTCACCGCCACTGATTTACGTGATGCCTACCGCTTACCTGGTAAACAAGGTACAACCCGGCCGATCGTGGCAGAATTTACCAGGGTCCACGTTAAGAATAAATTGCTTGGAGCTGCCCGCACGTTTAATAAAACTCATAAAAATGAGGATAATCTCAGTTCTGCCACCGTTGGTTTAAAAGGTGAACGGCGGCCGATTTTTATATCAGAGTATCTTCCTGCCAGCTTAAGAAGACTATTCTTTGCAGCTAAAACATTTGCAAAACTCCACAAATATGACTTTTGCTGGAGTACCAACGGTAACATATTCTTGAGAAAAAGCACGGGAGTAAAACCCGTATTGGTGGAGTCAGAGCAAACACTACGGGATCTAGAGCCTCAAACCACTCAATGACTATGCCATCCAGATGATTTGTTTTTATTTATTTTTAATTCTTTAAACTTAAGTTTTTCATTTGTTGTAGCCCGTTATAAAGGCTTATTTGCTTATTTACCTCAGCAGATACGTAATTCTAGTGCTATCCTGCATACATATTATCTCACACAACAATATAAACACTTATTTCAACTCACAACACACGTCACCCACAAAAATTACACCAAACATAACATTGTCCACACTACACATAACGCAGAATTCCTAACAACCCGTGCCTTCATATCGACACAGAAACTCTCTCCAGAAAGACTTTATTACGCAACTTTTGGGATTTCTTGTAATATCTCTTTTAATGGTCAAATTTTAACTCAACATATATATGAGCTCCATATAAAAATCTTTAATTAATGGCTTCTATTACAGAAATTAGTGACCAACTTGATAGGGTATCGGTCTCTGCTTCGTACGTTTGCCCGCCGGAGGAATGTGATAGGTATATTAATTCAACTGCATTTAATATCATTCATCTCAACATAAGAAGCATTAATAAAAACTTCAACGACTTTTGTTGTCTGTTGGTTGCAATGAAGATCGAATGTGATGTCCTTATTTTATCGGAATGCTGGCTGAAAAACTCAACGTTTATACCAACATTGAAAGGCTATTCATCTCACAAAACTAACAACCTGACTAACCAAAATGATGGGCTTGTTATATATATTAAGGACAAACTAAGTTTCAAAATCACTGAGCCTCAATTTTCTGACGGCACCTGTATCATATGTGCAATTGAAAATAAATTAGCCATAATAGCATTATACAGATCACCATCTACAAAAAACACAGATAATTTTCTCGATAGCCTGCATAATGTACTCACTGACTTCAAACACTTCCAAACCATCGCTGTGATCGGAGACATTAATATAAATATTAGTCCAGAAGGGAATGATTCTCGCTCTTATTCTTATTTGAACCTGGCAGCTTCTCACGGGTTATTACCAGGTCACCAATCTCCTACCAGACATAATAGTTGTTTAGACCATGTGCTATTAAAAACCAATAAAAAAGCGATAACTCTGATTCTTGAAACCACTATAACTGATCATTTCACGATCTTATTAAGTCTAGTAAACCAGGATCCTAAGCCTCACCAACCACTCCATTCCTCCAGCCTTAATTTCCATGAAGCTGTCAGGGAAATCAAAGGCTCTGACTACTCAAGTATTCTAAGTATGAATGATCCAAACATGGCAACAAACAAATTAATTTATATGCTATCCTCCATTGTAATTAAACATACCATTCACAGAACTATCCCTTGTAAGGCTAGAGTCCTTAAGCCCTGGATTACCATTGGTCTATTGAGATGCATACGGAATAGACACAAAATGCATAAAAAGTCTAACAAGGAACCTAATAATTCTATTCTCAAGATAACTTACCTGCGTTATCGCAACTTTTGCAATAACTTGTTAAAGAAACTGAAACTCGAATATGAGAGCCTAGAACTATTGAAATCCAAGAATAACCCAAAAAAAATGTGGAAGGCTATTAGGGACATAACAGACACTAAAAGAGTCTCATCTTTACCTACGGAGCTCCTTGAGGCCCACTACTCACCCCAGAAATCGGTCAACGTAGTGAACTCCTATTTCACGAAAGTTGGAAGTAATTTAGCCAGTAAAATAGACCTTTCTGAGAAATCTCCTCAGTCATTCTTTAAAACGAATGGACCGTCAGTTAACTCCCTGGTCTTACTAGAAACAGACAAGGCAGAGGTCGAGCGCATAATTACTGGACTTCGAACTGATAGTGCGGCGGGTTGGGATGGTATCTCCTCCAAACTACTCAAATATACGAGTGACATCCTAGTGCCACCAATAACACACATATGCAATCTAGCCCTATCTACAGGCATATTTCCAGATGCTTTAAAAAAAGCCCTGATACTCCCTATTCACAAGTCGGGTGATAGAGGCAGTGTCAATAATTATCGCCCAATTTCGTTACTACCAGCTATCTCTAAAATTTTGGAGAGACTGCTTTTCAACTACCTCAACGGCTACGTAAATAAATATAGTCTTATCTCGCAAAACCAATATGGATTCCGAAAGGGTCTTTCTACAGAAGATGCAGTTTCTAACTTGCTTGACTACATTGTGGATAAAATTGACAAGAAATTTAAGTGTCTTGGTATTTTCCTAGACCTCTCGAAGGCATTTGACACTGTCTCTGTACCCATCTTGCTATCCAAGCAAGAATCGATTGGGGTTAGTGGCGCCGCCTACTCTTTATTTAAAAGTTTTCTTACCGGTCGAAGCCAATGCGTCAAGATTGGTAAATACGTTAGTAATGACGAACCGGTGGAGTTTGGTGTTCCTCAAGGTAGTCTTATCAGCCCTCTTCTCTTCTCGATCTATGTCAATGAGTTGTGCGATCTATCTCACCCCTCTGCCCAAGTAATAGCGTACGCGGATGACACTGCGATCATTACTTACGGACATGACTGGCAGACAGCAAAAAATGTAGCAGAATCAGTGTTGAGGCAGGTGGTATATTGGTTGGCAAAAAATAGTCTTACGCTGAACGTCGAAAAAACCAACATGTTGGTATTTAGTACTCGCCCATCAACATTACCACCTGAACACTCGATCGATCTCAAAGCTCATTGTTGTAATTTATTGGACCAAAACTGTCAATGCCCAACGGTCACAAGGGTTCCGACTATAAAATACCTTGGATTACAGCTCGATGCCTGCCTATCCTGGAAAAAACATCTTCAATCTATGTCATCCCGTATCAGAAAGCTTATATATGTATTTAAAAAGTTAAGAATCTCAGCGCACAAAAATATCTTGGGTATAGTCTACAGTGCGCTCTGTGAATCGATACTTAGTTACTGCATCACGGCTTGGGGAGGGGCTGCGAAGACTACCATTCTTGAACTGGAGAGAGCGCAACGTGCCGTGATCAAAGTCATCTTAAATAGACCTTTTCGCTATCCTACTCGTCAAATATACCACGACTTTAAAGTCCTCACAGTAAGACAGCTTTACATTCATCGCGCAATAATACGCAAACACCGTACTCTCCCACCAACCGTATCAAACAATACCAATAAAAAAAGACGCCCATTACCACTATGCCCAAAACTCCGTGTTAACACTACCTTCGCACAGCGTCACTATCCATTTTTGGGTTCATTGTTATACAATAAACTTCAATCGAAATTAAACATACACACTTTAAACGCATATCAATGTAAGCGTAACACTAAATAATTTCTCCTAGGCTTAGGTTACGATAACACTGAAGACATTATTAAACCACCGAGCATTTAAAAAGTATCTGCTTGCCTGCTATAATCACACACACATCCACACACACACAAGCATACACACACACACACACACACACACACACACACACACACACACACACACACACGCACGCACGCACGCACGCACGCGCGCGCGCACACACATTGATTATAATTTCTTTCCTTATTTTTGTTATTTGTCCCAATACTCTTGTGCCTACAATGTTTGATCACATATATAAACACCTGTAAGTAATGTAATACATTTATAACGATGGACGGATGGATGTCCCCATAACACAGGAATTTCCTAGCATGGGGTCATATTTCATTACTATGTAAACTGATTAATGCATTTATTGTAAAAACAACATTGTAATACTGATTGTGCCAATAAATTATTATTATATTATATTATTATTATTATGTAAATAAACTATTTCAATATCAGCCATAGTAGAATGATGATGACAATCGACGACAATGTAACGTTAACGTTGCAAATACGACTGAATGCAAAAGGAATAGAGCTTGTGTCGAGAGGGTTACAGATACGATAAACAGCCGGGACAGACCATAGGGCAAACGATAATTAGCAATTTAAGTTAGTTCCCTACTATCCGCAAAACAACTAAGTCTAATCTGGTTAGATAAGGGAGCAAAATCTGGCCTACAGGATGGCAAAATTGAATTATAAGATGATGATCTGAAATGTAATAAATGAGGAGCATTGACTTATTTAATTTCAATCTGTCGCAAATTGAATTGTATTGGTGTCTTTTTACAAAAACTGTTTAATAACCTAGTTCTTAGAAGCTATTTTAATTAGCCCTCTAGTTAATAATGAAAGAATTAGTAATAAAATTAAGACTTCAAATGATTAAAGATATTGAAGTCTATCTTTGAAGATAAAAGGTATGTATAACTCAAGGTATCTTTTGAAAAAAGTTTGTTGGCACGAACCATCCGTTGCCTAAATTAAATTTTGACGATCAAAAGTGTCAATCTGAAAAGCACCTAATTTTTAGTTGCCGTTTGCCTACCTTTTAGCTATTACGCAATACTTTAGCTGCTTGTCCATCCACCCACCATCTTTACAGACATTAGTTTTTTTTTGCTTAGGGCAGCAGTCTGTGTAATCCATATAATAATTGTAATTTAGAACTTGGGTTCTCTTTATGGTCATTGATTAATATATAAAATGTCTGCCGCGACGTATTGATTTTTAGTGCTAGATATTTATAACAATCTCAATTATTTTGGAACTCTGTTATTCTACAGTAACTGTGCTATTATTCTCATAATGACCATCAGATACTGTGGCTAAATAGATACTTCCAACACTATCTCAACTAAACACTAGACGTCTACATTAAAGTGACTTTCATCATCATCATCATATCAACTGAAAGACGTCCACTGCTGGACATAGGCCTCTCCCAAGGCTCTCCACATAGACCGATCCTGAGCCACCCGCATCCATCCGCTGCCCGCGACCCCAACAAGATCGTCAGTCCACCTTGCGGGAGGCCTACCTCTACTACGGCTGACTGACTAAAGTGACTTTACCACTATCAAAACCTCAATATAACGAGTATTAACATTTTGTGCTGGGTGAAACAGGCGGCCAATAAAACAGCGAAGCTACTACTCGTATAATACTCGTGAAGCTTTCACCAAACATGAGTCGACAGTAGTTGGCTGCGACCCAACGAACTTAAATAAAACGAAGTAACCACTTCTAAATATTTTACACGTTTCTTCATATCAAAAGTTAAAGCTAATAAAATAATAATAATATTTTTTAATAATAATTTATTTATTCATCTTTCTACAATAATAGTATATGTACTTCTAAGGGTAAATATGTTCTAGATAACAATGGGTGCCTGTACTAGGGTAAACCTGTGCCATAGGCGGTAAGAGCACTATCAATATGTATTATGTTGATAACAAATTAGAATTATATACCAATACTTATTACTACTGCTTATACTATTTATAAAGTTACATAACAACGTTAAACACCTTCAAGAAAAATGCATAACTCGATGTTATTTATATAATAATATAATATACATAGTAACAATGTCAAGACAGGTCCAATTTATTTGAGCACTGCTAGCAAATCTTCGGTCTGTTTATAATTATTCAGCGATTGCAAATACTTATAAACTAATTGCTTGCATTTGAAAAAAATTACATCGTATATACAGAGTATTTTGTTTAGTTTCTTATAAGTAAAAGGTCCTAAGAAGGCATAAAATCTGTTAGTGAAGACGAATTTAGATTCGGTAAGTGCAGTGAAAGTGCATACAATATCTTTACGCTTTTTATTGACAGTAAGATTGGTGTTATAAGTAAGAGTGGTGTGCTGTTTTAGGACAATATAAAGTAGGAAAAGCTGTCATACAGTTAGTACATTGCATAGTTCATACAGTTGGTGCGAGGAGAAGCGAAAGGGCCTACGGGTTGCAACTTTTAGAAGTGCTCTTTGAGCCCGTTCAATCGGCAGCATTATGGTTTTTGGAGCCCCGCCCCATGAAGTAATACAATACTGTATAATAGACTGACACACGGCTTGATATACATGTATGATAAGCTTATTATCCGCTATGAAACGGAGCTTCTTGAACACGAAGAAAAGTTTACGTATCCTAGCTGTTGGGGCCGCTATATGTTGCTTAAAGGAGAGGCCATCGTCAAGTGTTATTCCTAAGTCTTCAATGTTAGTGGTGTAATTAATAACAGGGCAGGAGCAAAGGTTAAGCGACGGGTCATTACAGATATGGGCATATAATGTGTTATGACATATTTGAGTTTGTGTCTTGCGCATCGAGAATTTGAGGAATTTTGTTTTCTCTGCGTTAAGCGTTAAAAGATTATATTTTAGCCAATTGTTTACGATGTCAAATCCCCATTGAGCAAGATCCTGTACCTTCTCGGCGGTGTCAGCGGCAAATAGGAGCGCAGTATCGTCTGCATATGAAATGATTTTGCCATGGTCTAGCTTTTGATCACAAAGGTCGTTAATGTACACTAGAAAAAGCGTTGATGCGAGGATGCTTCCTTGAGGGATGCCATATTGAGGTACTTTTGTTTCTGTGCTAGAAACGTCACTGATTTGAACACTTTGGTACCTGTCCTTTAAATAATCAGCAAATAAATTTTATTGAGTGCCTCTAATGCCTATGGCTTCAAGCTTGTTTAGACGTTTAGGTATAGACACCGTATCATAGGCCTTAGCTAAATCAAGAAAAATTCCAATGGCGTGATTTTTTTGCCAAGCTCTTCCGATACGTAATTTGTTAGCTGATGTACTGCGTCTGCTGTAGACAACTTAGGTCTAAAGCCGAACTGGGACGTGGATAACAGAACGTTATTTTCTAAGTAAGTTATTAATCTATGGTTGACTATTTTCTCTAAGACTTTAGCAATTGATGGAAATAGAGAAATTGGCCTGTAGTTCGATATAACACCTTTTGCACCGCTTTTGTAAATGGGGACTACCACTGCCTTTTTAAGATATGAAGGGAAAACGCCCTCAGCGAGGCATAGACGGTAAATGTGGGTCAATGG
Source organism: Euclidia mi (assembly GCA_944739405.2). Classification (NCBI taxonomy): domain Eukaryota; kingdom Metazoa; phylum Arthropoda; class Insecta; order Lepidoptera; family Erebidae; genus Euclidia; species Euclidia mi. Next base: position 73,941,548 of record OX123184.2, on the reverse strand, counting down.
AGGCACAAGGATGTCCCCCTCGTGGGATCTCCACCTTGTCGTGGTGGGGGGGCTCAGTAACCGTGGATTGGTTACCCGCGGTGAAGCTAAGAGGGATCCAGGAGGGGACGCTCCGCGTGGGCTTGACGGGGCCTGTGCAGGATGCGTCCAACGGTGCGGTGCGGGGGACAGTTCTGTCTGTCCCTCGCAGTCGGGTACGGTCGCGGGAGGAGAGGCGTGTCGGTGTTGCGTTGCCGCGCGCTCTATCTCCCGCGACCAAATGGGGGCGCACCATTTGATGCGTCGCGGTGGGGCCGCAGAGGAAGAGGAGATGCGGTGTTGCGTTGCCGTCCTCCCTATCCTCTGCGGCCGCTGAGTGTTTTGGCGGCGGAGCCCAACACCTTAATCTGCCGCCAAGGGAGTTTTGTTCGGGGCCCGCCTGACCATCTGGCGGGCCAATACCCGTCGGGGGGGTAGCAACGAATGCTTATGCGAATACCCTACCCTCCGACACACGGGTACATGAGGAACACGGGTTGGTTTTTAGTCCTTTGTCCTTTGTCCCCTTTGTCCTTCTCCCGGGGCGGAGGGACTCCATGAGGATTTTCTAACCCGACACAAAAAAAAAGGTACAAGGATGTGTTTAAAATGCTTTAAAATATTATTACTAATGTTATCCCACCCTGCTGCGCTATTATTTTTTAAGGTTGGTATAACACGTTCCACTTCTTTTTCATCTGGATGTAGCATAACGAAATATCTACCGCTCTTAAAATAGGTTGAGAAAGTTGAGTGTTTATTACAAAGGTCGATGCCACATTGACTTTGTATTCTTTCTGCAAGTTTGGTTCCTACGTTGATAAAGAAATTATTAACTTCGTCGGCCGACGATTGAGGTGACTCTCTTAGACTTAATAAACTCGTGTCGACTGTATTTTCATTGGATGTATAGGTAACGGTTTTTAGGTACTTCCAAAGCTTTTTACTATTATTGCCTGCGACATTTATTTGTTGTTTGTCGTATTCTATTTTAATTTTCTTTAGGAGATTATTGCAAAAATTGCGATACCTTTTATATGAAATTTGCAGGATAGAGTTGTCAGGGTTCTGTTTCGCTAACCTAATGGAAGGAAAGAGGAACCCACCACGCACCCTCGAATTGACCACCCCAACTATTGCAATAGAAAAAGGTTGACAATATCGAACTCCTCTAAAAGGATAAGGGATATAGGAATGGTATGGGTTCCAGGAAGATACCTGACTTGCAGTATCCCGCTGTATGCGCCGACTATTCTTCGACACGTGTTTCGCCTCTGCACGAGGCATCCTCAGGAACGATGGGCAACGACTGAGCGCTTTCCAACCGTGGGCATGTATTATAAACGATTGTACTTTCTAATCCCCTCCCTCCGTTGCTCGACTGATGTGAGTCATTATGACGGTGTGCGAATATATTCAGCAATGGGGACCCGTTAAAGTTGGTTTGATCGTTCAGTAATGTATGCTTGTCCCGCTTTAAAATCTCTAATTGTTCCAATACGCACATTCTAATACCCTTTTGACAAGTGTGTATGACGTCAAATGAATGTCCGCTATTTAAGGTATGACCCGATTCAAGTAAATGTTCGGCAAAATGAGACTTTTCCGGCTGGTTGTTTCTAAACGCCGCTAAATGTTCTTTATATCTCAGCTCAAAACTTCGACCCGTCTGTCCTATGTACTTATTTTGGCATTGGTCGCATGTTAAGCAGTAAATACCGGACTTTTTGTTCTTGCATACTTTATCTTTACCATTGCAAAGAAATTTTAACGTTTTGTATGGTTTATAGGCTGATCTGATACCGTTCCTCCCCAGTATACGCGCCATACGGTCAGTTATGCTTCCAAAATAGGTAAGAACAGCGGTATTATTTATAGGTTCTTTTATAGAGGGATATAAAAGTGACTTGAACATTCTAAGTTGTTTTCCTCTAATCATCTTGTCAATTAGGCGTTTACTATACCCGTTGGATTGAGCTATATGATAAATAATATTTAATTCTCTGTTATATGATTCTATATTCAGTGGTACATTTAATAATCTATGAATCATACTGTGAAATGCTGCCATTTTGTGTTGCGATGGATGACAGGACGATGCTGGTATTGTACTATCTGTATACGTCGGTTTACGATAAATTTCAAATGAGTGTGAGGTACCCTCCCTTTTGATAGTCAAATCTAAGAAGTTTATTGAGCTGTTTTGTTCTATCTCCAATTCGAACTTAATTTTGGGGTGTATACTATTAATTCTTGTAAGAAAACAGTGAAGCTGACGTTCTGTGCCCTTCCAAGCCAGCAAAATATCGTCCACGAATCTATAATAATATAAGATGTTCGGTTCTTTTACCAAATGCTCGTGTTCGTAGTTATTCATAAAGATATCTGCTAACAACGGACTAAGCGGTGAACCCATGGCCAAACCCTCCTTCTGTAAGTAGTACTCGTTGTTGAATTGAAAATAATTTTGTTTACTGCATAACTCGGTTAATTTCAAAATATTCTGAATCTGTTCTGGGTGTATTCTATTTCTTCTCAGCAGATTTTTAATTATAACTAAACATTCTTTATACGGGACATTTGTAAATAAGCTTTTTACATCCAAAGACACGAGTTTTGTGTTTCTAGGTAGACAGATGTGTTTTATTTTGCTAATCAAATCATAACTATTTTTCAGGCTGTATTTTGCGGTGAATGACGTCTTCTCTTTAATCAATCCGTTTAAATATTTCGCTAATTTATAAGCTGGAGCGTTGACATATGAGACGACTGGACGGAAAGTACAAGATGTAATACACACCGAAGATTTCCTGCGTCTGCCCTACGATCCTACCAAACGATTTCATGCAGAATTAAAACTCAGTATCAAGTCAAGTACTTACCTTTTTCCACAAAACTGCTATTTAGCGAAAAGTCTTATACCGATGAACCCTCAGTGTCCGCTGTTGTATGGTTTACCAAAAATACATAAAGATCAGGTGCCCATCCGTATGGCGCGTATACTGGAGAGGAACGGTATCAGATCAGCCTATAAACCATACAAAACGTTAAAATTTCTTTGCAATGGTAAAGATAAAGTATGCAAGAACAAAAAGTCCGGTATTTACTGCTTAACATGCGACCAATGCCAAAATAAGTACATAGGACAGACGGGTCGAAGTTTTGAGCTGAGATATAAAGAACATTTAGCGGCGTTTAGAAACAACCAGCCGGAAAAGTCTCATTTTGCCGAACATTTACTTGAATCGGGTCATACCTTAAATAGCGGACATTCATTTGACGTCATACACACTTGTCAAAAGGGTATTAGAATGTGCGTATTGGAACAATTAGAGATTTTAAAGCGGGACAAGCATACATTACTGAACGATCAAACCAACTTTAACGGGTCCCCATTGCTGAATATATTCGCACACCGTCATAATGACTCACATCAGTCGAGCAACGGAGGGAGGGGATTAGAAAGTACAATCGTTTATAATACATGCCCACGGTTGGAAAGCGCTCAGTCGTTGCCCATCGTTCCTGAGGATGCCTCGTGCAGAGGCGAAACACGTGTCGAAGAATAGTCGGCGCATACAGCGGGATACTGCAAGTCAGGTATCTTCCTGGAACCCATACCATTCCTATATCCCTTATCCTTTTAGAGGAGTTCGATATTGTCAACCTTTTTCTATTGCAATAGTTGGGGTGGTCAATTCGAGGGTGCGTGGTGGGTTCCTCTTTCCTTCCATTAGGTTACAATGGAGTTCCGCCAAGTAACGCCTGATTCAATCAACTATTCTGTTTCGCTCTTAAATGTAGTTTGTCTCTATGCCGAATATATCTAATCAAACCTGGAGTTATCCATGGTTTAATATTATAGTTTCTCTTACGAACTGTATAGATAGTAGAATTTCTAAAAATGCTAGTTTGCACTGTGTTAATCAAGTAGGCCAGTGATTTGTTCGCATCAGCACTATTAAAAACTGGGCTAAAGTCAATGTTACGCAACGCATGTTCTAAGCCACTCATGTTTATTTTAGTTTTACGTTGTGATCGTCTAATGTTCTGTGATTGTGCTAAATCCAGAATGATAAGGATAGCGCAATGGTCAGTTATGGAGGAGTTAGTGACAAGTGTTATTGATGGAATTCTAGTTTTAAGCATGACGTGATCTAAGCAGGAACCACTCTGATGTGTAGGGAAAGTATGAGAAGGAAAAAGTCCATGATATGCACACAGGTTTAGGTAGTCTTGGGTACCCGCTTCACAGGCGTCAGCGTTTAAATTTAAATTTATGTCACCGGTTAGTAAGACGTTTTTAAAGTGAGATAGGCTTTGTAATATATAATTTAAGTCGTCATTAAAAATATCTAGGTTTCTGAAACATGGGGGTCTGTAGATAGCAAGGATGGCAGTATCATCACCAATATTTATCAGTAGACAGTTGTATTCTTTGACCTTTGGTTCTAGAACAGTGATAAGTAGGGACTTTTTTGCAAATATTACCACACCGTCGTTCTGATTTAAAGATACTGTGCTGTAGAATATATTGTACCCCGACATAGCTGGCAGTTTATTGTTTCTGTTAGCTAGCCAACATTCTGTAAGAATTAAGACGTCGCATTCAACTTTTAATCTATCTAAAAATATGTTTAAACTATCAATATTCTTATAGATACTGCGGATGTTCTGGGTTAGTATAGTGAAAGGCTTCCTAAAGTTCGATACGTATTGACTGCAGCTTTCCGTATCACACATTTTTGAAGAATGTACAGTGTGTCACAATTAATGAATTAGATAATATATCTAATTCATTAATTATTTCTTCAGTCATGATATTTACGAAAAAAAAACTAATGTGTTACTAAAAACTAAAAAAACTGCAAAAATATAAAACAAAAACGGCGCTCTTAGGCGCCCTCACTATAATCTATAGAATTTATATACCTTGTCTCTGCCATCTTTTTCGCTTATTTTCCTTACGATGTGGTTTATCCTTAACTTTTGTTTCGAGTTTAGCTTCCCTTCGGCGGCAATCTGGCATATTTCATTGAGGCATTGATCCATTGAAGACTGCCAAGATTTAATTTCACTGAAGGTCAGGATTTCCAATGACTTCTTAGAAGCATGATGCTGTGGTTGTGGGGTGCTGGGAGGGCTGCGCTGTGTTATAGTACTGCGGTTAAACGGGCTTTTTTGAATATTAGCCATCTCAAAACTCATATGACAATCATAATGCACAAACACTAACTCAGCGTAAAAGCATTTAACGCGGCAAGTAGGTCACAGATTTGATTAATTGCTTTAACATGTAATAATTTAAATATTGGTACAAGGCACGTCTGCTTGCTTTGAAAGACAAATAGGTGATCTATTAAAAGCTATTAAATATTTTTATACTGCTCAACTATTACTAAACTTACATAGCTTAAGTTAAAGTCAAAGCGTTTATTGCGAACTAATTGAAAGTAGTGGTTCGGCGTTACACTGAAACCGTAGGTTCTAGGCGATTTGGAGAGGGATTAATATTGTGGACTGTATTAGGGCGAGTTCTGCTCGCCTAGAAAGGATAAGGGAAGAGGATTGTGAGTGGATAGGATATTCTAAGGATGTTAAAGGATGAGGGCACACCTACCTTGTACGTCAGTCCTCTTTCCTTGCAAAAGGCAGCCTCCTGGTGTCTTCGAGAATCCTGAAGCTGTTTGAATCACTCCACTACACAAATCACTTTCACTCGCGGGCGGTTTTGTTGGGTTTTTAGTATAAAGCGGGAGCGGTAAAATTATGGCGGTGCGGTACAGTTCGTCGCGACGCGGATTATTCTAGACTGTCTCTCGCGTCAATGAACGCGGCGACCAATCCGCGAACGGCGTGCCCCTTCTAGGGAATGGGATAGACAGGGACGGAAACAAAAGGCATCGCTCGCATTAGACAAGCAAGCGTGGAACGATTGACGTTGATGTGATTAGTTCTCGATGGAAAGGTAGATGGCGCTACCAGGTAGTAAAGATGCATAATTATATTTAGTTAGAAATATTTTGCTTAACTTACCGCCTTTTACAAGCATTGCAAAATATTGAGATTGAACAAATCTTAATTATTAATTATTTTTACAGATTTTAAATTTAACAGTTTCTTCCCAACCCCGTTGGCTTTAAGTGAAATCCCTTCTTAGTAGGTTACCCGAGGAACATACGAATTGCAGCTTCTTGCGGCCAATAGTCTTAGCTGTGTGTTGTCTGTCAGTCCGTCAATTGAATTTTTATATATAGATGATTCACAGAAAGTTCTTATACTTAGAAGAACGATTCTTATACTTACTCTTCTATTTCATTATTTTCTTAAGCTTTATGATATTATTAAATGCAATCCTATCAAAAACATTGTCGTATATGTCATTACGAACAAAAATCATCTTTGTCACACATCATATGTCCAGTGATAAACAGTCCACTGCTGGACTAGGCCTCTCCTTTGAAAGGAGGAATTGACCTACTATGCCACGCTGGCCAAACGGGTTAGTATAGGGTTTGTATCAAGTTTTCCTTCTCTTACAGTGATGTTCTCTGCAAAATATGCTCCCTCTGTCGGCTCTTACGACACCCTTGGGATGATATGGGGTGGTGACATTCTGTATTCTTAATCCGTCACCACGCGGACTTTGTCACACATATTTATACTTTAATGTAAACATGCAAAACTACTAAGATAAATAGATAATAAAGATTAACATCTCCATCAAACTAGATTTATCAATTTAGTTTGAGAAGTTTCGTAAATTGTTATTCATTACACTTTTGATAGACTAAAACTCTATTATTTACTCTTCTAAACTATGAACAAGAAAATTTAATTGTTAGTTTTTAAAATACAATAATTGTATTTTAAAAACTAACAATTAAAGTTTCCAACAAACAAATAAAATCATAAATTAAATGTCACACATAACATAACATTATTTCACACCTTTTTTCCCGAAGGCGTAGGCAGAGGTGTACTACACAAACACACACACTTTGCCCGTTATGTTTCGTTCCCAATGTATTATTATAGGGGGCGAGCCTATGGCCATCTACCGGGCACATTATTATGTAATGTTTGCGAATTATGGACAAAGTAATAAAATTTATTTTAGATTAAAGTAAAAATATTTATTAAAGGTTAATTTTTGGCTCGTAACCATAAGCCCAACTTGGTTTTAGTACGTAGGCTTCGAATACATGTAGAAGTCTTACGTGTATCCTCTACCTGCCCAAGAGAACGAGCCCGTGATAAAGCTCAGCATCGTGAAGACAACAAGATAAAATATAAAAAGACTATGATAAAACTTTTACATTAATATCCATCTTGAAATTAAACTACAGTTTACGGATTTTGTCGCGATATTTTGTACCCCAAGAAGTTAATATCCATCGTTATAAAAAGCTTTATTCAATAAGTAGACTAATGATCGACATTAACCGAATTTTAGATACTATTTTTGGCGGCTATCTTCAGTCTAATAAATGTTTTATTCATGTCACTGAACAAAGCCTAATCGAAATACTTCTACATCGATTGATGGCAGTTTTTTATATCAGCTCCTTGATTTCTATAATGAATATCAAAACTGAAACATAATAGATGTTTCACTTTTGATATTCAACTAAGTTTTTGCAGCCTGTAAGTATAACAATGCATGTCCAGAATACGTGTGTAACTCATGTTATCTCTTACTTGTTCTAGAATGCTCATGATAAAACGGCTAAGACAATAATATTTTTTTAACTCTTACTCATGCTAGCTTGCTTATGATATAGCGGCTGAGATGACCATTAAGGTATATAATTTGTCTAAATGCCGTCAAGTACTTACGCAAATTTATACTGGCTTCTTTCACGCTACTATATGTTGATTAAAACAGTTGTCTTCTACGCTCAATCTATACAAAGAACTCACAGGCTCAAAACTATAACTTATAGATCACACAAAGTACTTTCTCGTATGAGATTCCAACCCACGACACTCGACGCATTTTTAGGTGGCGAGGTGACTGTGACTGTCTATGTATGCATAATATGTGTGAGTAAGCATGAAATAATTTCACCTTTGTTTACTATATATAAAACTAAAGATGAAATCATTCTATTTCCTAATTATAACGGATCAACAACCTGTCTTTTGATTAGATATCAAAAGCTTGTCTGTTGAACTAAACAAACAGTTCTAAAAACTTAAGGACTTATGTTTTTGTACACATAAGACAAGATTTGCTTGTACCACTTGTGTGCTTATCCATATTTAAATATCAAAATACATACCTTGTTTCGGCGAACCGAATGTTCCTAGGCGATTTGGGAAAAGTGGACTGTAAGGATTTGGGTTCTTATCGATTAGGAAACGAAAGGGAGGAAAAAACGAAAGGGAGGAAAAGTGTGTGGGATAGGAGGAATTATAGGATGCGGAAGGATAAGGGCACACCTATCTTGCACATCAGTCTTCTTCTTCTCAAATGGCAGTCTCCCGGTGTCTTCGAGAATCCTGAAGCTGCGTTGAATCACTCCACTACACTCGCGCGTGGTTTAGTTCTCGTTATATCCCGGGAGCGGTAAAAAAAATATGGCGGTGCGGTTTTGCGGGACGCGTATGCTATACACACCAGTCAGCCGAGTCGTTCTTTCTAGACTGTTCTGTAGGCGTGCCTTGGGAGGGGAGCGAAAGAGACAAAAGGATCGCTCGCATTGGACGAGCAAGCGTGGAACGATTGACGTCGATGTAATTAGTTATCGATAAGAAGGTAGATGGCGCTTCCATATCCCCCCGGCCCTTAAGGGTTGCCTATAAAAAAAAATAGAATTGAACTTAGCTATGTTGTGTGTACTACCGCATAACCCATCAATAGGCTAAGACAGCGATATGATAATAAAATTAATCTAAATTAACTTTAGCGATAATTACAAACGCAATTATAGCGAAAACTACAAACTAAATACTAAACTAAGAGGTAGATCCAACTTCAGGCTAGATCTCACTGAGTTGAAAGCGGACAGAGACGTACAACAGGGCGCACGTAGCTCCCCTTCGCGGTTTTCACGGTAACAACGCGGGTTGTACCGTCCTTGGAAGTATGCAGTTTCTCTACGATGGCTAACGGCCAAGAAAGCGGCAGAGCATTATCATGTATTATGACGACCAACGTACCCTCCTGTATAGGGGATGCAGGACTATTTCACTTGGATCTAGCCTGAAGCTGGTGTAGATATTCCGCATGCCAGCGCCGCCAGAATGACTGCACGATTTTATCCAGCAGAGTATGTCTCTGGAGCAAACTTGAAGAGTCTGCTTCAGGAGTCGGAAATGACGATAATGCCACTGTGTTCAGAAAATGTGAAGGGCTTAACGCGGATGGTTCTGCAGGGTCACTACTCAATGCCGTGAGCGGACGCGAGTTGATCAGTGCCTCGACTTGTGCAAGGACAGTTAAAAGCTCTTCGTAAGAGAGGATCTGTTGACCTATAACTTTGAAGAGATGCGTTTTAATTACTTTGACCATGCTTTCCCAACATCCACCGAAATGTGGTGATGCTGGTGGAATAAACTTCCAGTCAATATGATCTATGGAAAGTTCTTCCTGAAGACGAGTACGATATTCTTCTCTGAGAAACTTATAGAGGTCGCGTAAATAAGAGCTTGCGCCCACGAAACAAGTGCCGTTATCCGTATACAAACACTGCATAGGGCCGCGCCGTGAGAGAAATCGTTTAAGGGCTGCATGGAATGTCACCGTGTTAACACCTCGACCACGCACTGGCGTATACTGCAGCGGTCCTGCGTAATCACAACCGGTGTGTGTAAACGCTTTATCAACCTGATTGACGCGCTGGCTAGGAAGATCTGCCATGGGAGGGAAAGTCGGACGCGGACGAAATTTGAAACAGACGTTACATCTATGTATTCTGTGACGAATTATTCGTCGAGCGGCTAAAATCCAATACTTATGCCTAAGTAAGGACATAAGCAACTCTGGACCAGCATGGAGGTGCTTCTTGTGATAAAAATCAACAAGAAAGTCGACAACATGATCATGACGCGGCAGAATCCAAGGATGTTTGTAGTTATAAGGTTCATCCGAATTTGACAGACTACCCCCAACGCGTATGACGCCGTGTTCATCGAGAAACGGCTTGAGTCTAAGGATAGCGGGAGAACAAGGTACATTGTTTTTTAAATTTTGAATGTCGTTACTAAAATGAACAGCCTGTACAGCTCGTAGTACCGCGACGTGATTGAAACAAGTAGCGGGAACAAGTTCAATCAATTTACTAACGCGGTTGGCGACAAAAGTCTGCCAGCGGTGAGGAGAAGAATGAATCCAAGCGAGCACTACTTTGGAGTCAGAAAATGCGTATATTTTATTAATAAGGTAGTGGGGCAAAACTGTGTCTTGAACCTTGCGGATCAACTGAGACATCAGAAGGGCCGCGCACAACTCCAGTCTCGCAACCGAAATGGTTTTAACAGGCGAGACCTTAGACATGGCACAAACTAACTGCACCGAGTAGTTAGAACCAATGCGGACTTGCAGATATACGAATCCGCCGTAAGCACGCTCGCTGGCGTCAGCGAAACCTATTAAATTGATGGTACATCCATCTACCAACCCAAAATGACGCGGAATAGTACTTGATTGAGCGCGGTAAGCTCAATATAGGACAACAGTTAGGCTGCAGTATTTGAATATAGTACACCAAAACATGCAGGGCCTATCTGGCAAAGAATTAGAGTTAAGTTTATTTCTAGAAAAATATGATGTTAAGGTTTTGTGCTTAACTGAACATTGGTTAAAGAATCATGAGCTTATTGTTATAAATGAATATTATATGGTGCAGAGTTCGTATATAAGAATGCAGGCTATTAGAGGCGGTTCTCTCATAATAACTTCAAATTTATTAAAATGTAAGGAACGTAAAGATATTGTTAATTTATCTATTGAGCGCACTATTGAGTTATCCTGTGTGGAACTAGACCTATATATAGTAATTTGTGTATATCGACCTCCTTCTGGTGACTATAATCTATTTGAGACTGTTATGGAAGATGCTATCAATAAAATTAAATGTAGTAATAAGAATATTATAGTATGTGGAGATTTTAATATTAATATTTTAGAGAATTCTTCACAGAGTATTAGATTTCTGAATCTTTTCAAGTCATTTAATTTAAGTAACCTATTCTGTGAACCTACTAGAGTATCTGCAACATCTTCTACTTGTTTGGATAACATATTTAGTTCTTGTGCTGCCACAAACCCAGTAGTAATTAGTTCTCTCCCTTCTGATCACCGTGGACAGATAGCTAGTTTTCCCTGTTCAACATATGATAAATCACGTATAGTAGAATGTAGGCCTCAGACTACCAATCGTCTAATACGTTTCAAAAATAATATTATTGCTAAACTCAATACCTCAATATTAAACTCACAAAATCCAAATACAATTTATAACTCACTTTTTGGACTAGTAAATAATGAATTTCAAAATACTTTTAAGAGTAAAACTGTCACACTAAAGGGTACTATGGGATCTTTCAACCAGTGGGCCACTATAGGTATATACAAAAGTAGAGCCAAGTTATTTGAATTATATGGTATGAAACAACATAGATTTGACTCACCTTTTCGAGATTATGTAAAAAAGTACTCAAAAATGTTTAAACAAGTTTGTATTATGGCAAAATCTAAATTTATTAGTAGTAAAATTAAGCATTCAACAAATATAATTAAAGAAACGTGGAGCATTATAAATAATGAAACAGGAAGAGCTCGACCACGGGAAAACCAATTTGAACTAAAAGAAAACAATTTATTAGTCACTAACAAAACTCAAGTAGCGCATATGTTCAATAGTTTCTTTGCGAGCATACCTTTAACAACTACTAGCTCTTTACAATCATCATCTTTAGACGCTGGAAATTTTTTGCTTAGCAGTGTACCTGAATGCAAGAGCGTGTTTAGATTCGAGCACGTTACCCCGCGAGATATATTGATCGCATATAATTCAATTAATATTAAAAATACCGGCGACTTTTGGGGCATTTCAATTAAAATTTTAGGTACTATAGTTGAGACTGTTGCGCCTTACCTATCTATAATTTTTAATCAATGCTTTGACCTAGGCGTATTTCCGGATTTGATGAAATTAAGTAAAATTATACCCTTATTCAAATCTGGCAGTAAAAATGAAATTAATAATTTTAGGCCCATATCTATCTTGCCGGCATTTAGTAAAATATTTGAAAAGATACTTTTAAAGCAGCTATTAAGCCACTTCAATTTAAATAGTCTGCTTCACAAAGATCAATACGGGTTTACTAAAGGTAGATCCACTACTGATGCGGGTGTTGCTCTCATAAAACACGTTTATAGTGCTTGGGAGTCATCAAAGAATGCTATTGGAGTGTTCTGTGACCTATCTAAAGCATTTGACTGCGTTCAGCACGACACACTACTGCGTAAGCTCCGCCACTACGGCGTAGAGAAAACCGCACTTAGTGTTGTCGATTCGTACCTGCGGCAAAGATTTCAGTGTGTCGATGTAAATGGGACTACATCCTCTAAATTACCTATACAGCTAGGCGTTCCACAAGGCTCAATTTTAGGTCCTTTTCTATTTCTAGTATATATTAATGACTTACCTTTTTATTTAAAAAACATCTGTGATGTCGTACTTTTTGCAGATGATACGTCACTTATTTTTAAAGTAGATAGGAATAGAAATCAATTTGATGATGTAAATAATGCACTATTACAAGTTACACGATGGTTTACAGCAAACAACCTAGTACTTAATTCTAGGAAAACTAAATGCGTTAAATTTGCTTTACCTAACGTTAGACAACTGGGACCTAATATTATGCTAGATAGGGAGGAACTTGACACAGTAGACTCTACAGTGTTCTTAGGTATTACATTAGATAATAAGTTACAATGGGGTGCACATATAGCATGTCTAGCAGGAAAGCTCAGCTCTGCTGCGTATGCCGTCAGAAAAGTTAGGCAACTTACTGACATCGACACGGCTCGTTTAGTATATTTTAGCTATTTTCACAGTGTTATGTCCTACGGTATTTTGTTATGGGGCAAAGCAGCGGATATTCAGAATATCTTCGTTCTACAGAAACGAGCGGTACGAGCAATATACATGTTAGGTGCAAAAGATACTCTTAGGGAACGCTTTAAGTCTATAGGAATTCTTACAGTAGCCTCGCAATTTTTATTTGCTAATATTTTGTACATTAGGCAAAATATAAGTTTATTTACCTCAAAAAGTGATATACATAATATAAATACTCGAAATAAGCATAGGTTATATGCCCCTTATCATCGTTTACATAAAGTTAATAATTCTTTTGTAGGGCTAGGTATTCGTATATACAATAAAATACCAATTAGTCTTTTAGAATTACCATTTAGTACATTTAAAGCTAAAATAAAAGACTGCCTTATTAAGAAAGGTTATTATACTATTAATGATTATTTCAGTGACAAGGATAGATGGTCACTTACACTAGACAACTCATGATCTACTACTTATTTAGAATTTATATAGATACTTAGCATTTTTCAGTTTATCATTATATAACATTTCTAGTTCTTTTAAATTATTATTCGTTTATCATAATTAGGTCATTCTACTTACTACATCTACATTTGCATTGTTGTTCCACAATTTTTTTTTTAAATTTACTGTACTGTAAGATGAAGATAACTCGTTATCATGGTCTGTGAACTAAAGTTTTTGTAATTTTGTGTATTCATATACCGTCACTTCTGTAACATACATTTCCACCATAGTTCTGAACATGGTCACGAGTTGTATACATTATAAGTCGTAAGTGGATGCTCCTGTTACACAATATTCGCATTGGAAGGCTAACTAAAACACATCATTTAGTAACTACATTAATTGCTTAAGTATTATGTCTGTATCTGATTACTATCTCCAAGTAATTTAGTACAATGTGTAACAGTTGCAGCTCCTTACAAAAATGAAAATATGTACCATAATATTGGCGATTTAAAAGAGTGGCCTCGAGTTTTATTGCCCGTTCTTTCTCGTGGCTCTACCTATTGCTTTGCGAACTAAGTAAATGTAAATGTAGAAGCATTAAGTAATTTAATTTTAAAATTGACGTTCATAAGCGTCACATTGTGACCCAGATGAATAAATGATTTTGATTTGATTTGATTTGATTTGATTTGATTTGATTTGAATACAAAACTGGCCCCAAGCGGCGACAATATGGTCAGGGGGTGTTTCATCCCACTCACACTTTGATAGCCAAAGCTCTTTGATCAAGAACTTGGCGTACAAAATTGTGGACCACAAAACCCATTATGTCCCATAGTCGAGCCACTGTGGACAGCATAGTGCGTTTGGTGCACTTATCATCTGGCGGTGAGACGTCAAACCGAAAACTATCACAGGATTTGTCCCAGCGTAAACCGAGAACTTTATGCGGTACAGACTTCTCAAACTCAATGTCTGGAGAAGCTTTATGAGAATTTGGTATGCGTGCGAGAACCTCCTTAGAGTTGCTTGTCCATTTGACAAGATCAAACTGGCCTCGCTTGAAAAGCTGAATAAGCTCTTCACAAAGCGAAATTGCTAGCGGAGTGGATATGACACTACAGGCAATGTCATCCATATACAAAGCGGAAGTAGCAACAGCTGCTGCGGCGGGAAAGTGATCGCCTTCATCAGCGATCAACTGGCAAACAACTCGTAACGCGTGATACTGGCTAGACTTGAGTCCAAAACAAACACGATTGAACTGATACACAGATAAAGGTTCCTTATTGTTAAAACGATAAAAAATCCGTTGAAATCTACGGTCAGACTCGCAAACGCCGATATCGAGGAGCATTTGGCGGCAATCAGCGGACAGAGCGATTTGGAAAAGACGAAACATTATTATGATGTTAAATAAATCATCCTGTAGATTAGGGCCGGCATGCAATATGTCATTAATCGACTGACCCGATGTAGTCTTACAACTAGCATCTAAAATCACACGAAGTTTAGTAGAGGTTTTATCTTCGCGAACTACGCCGTGATGCGGGATATAATATGAGGGAAGAGAATTGCCCTCGTCGTTTACAACTACACTCGAAAAACCTTTACCTATGTAGTCACGAATAACGTCATTATAGGCGCTGCGTAACTTAAGTGATGCATCAAGTTTACGTTCCAAACAATGGAAACGTCTAAGCGCAGCAGCGTACGAGTCGCCTTACGAATAAGGGTCACCTTAGAATGGCAACGCCACAACGTATCTGCCACTGTCATCACAAACAGTGGTAGCGCGGAAATGTTGTTCACACTCGAGATCCTTACGGCTCATCGAGGGTGGTGCGGTAACCTCTTCAAGCTCCCAAAATCGCTTGAGAAGAGAATCAATATTATTTTCTTGAAGAACAGAACAACAGCAAGACGTAATGTATTGAGAAGTATGTAACGTAGGTACGGTACCCATAATCACATACCCAAATACCGTCTCAATAGCGGGCGGTAAGTTATATTGCTCACTACGTACCACTTTAGTTAGTAGCAAATGCGGAAATATTGCAGCTCCGATCAAAACATCAATGTCTGCCGGATTCGCAAACTCCGAGTCTGCCAGCGGTAATGACTCGAGGTGAGTGAGTGATGCTACGTCTACATTAGCGTTCGGCAATGCGTCCGTGATACGCTCCACGATAAGCGAAGAAATGTTAAAATTATTATGCCTATCAAAACGCGAATGAATTTTAACATCTACGGAACCCTTGCAATGTTTTTCTGAACCACCGATCCCTTTGACCACTGAGTTAGTATTTTTAAAGTTATTCCACAATCCGAGGCGTTTGAAACACTCAAATGTTATGAAATTACTCTGAGATGCGCTATCGAGTAGACAACGTACCACGTGCGGCGATCCATTAATATCATAAACGATAACTTGCGCTGTCGCTAACAGTACCGTCTTGGACGCCGTACACTGCGTTTTGGCCCCGCGCGGATCATTATAGATGTGCGAGGGCCGTCCGCGCGTGTGCGTCGCCCGCGCGATAGATGTCGTACTCAACGATATTTCATTCTGAGTCGTGGGAGGTGCAGCTATCGTGGCCTGCACTTGCGACGTAAGTGTGTCAAGGTTAGCGGCTTGGCTTGACAACGGACTACCTTTATCGAAGTGCAACAATGAGTGGTGTCGCTGATTACATGAACGACATCTCGTCTTACTAGAACAATCACTCGTTTTATGCTTTATACTTAAGCAATTAATGCATGCTTTGTTATCTTTTACGCACTTGAAACGAGCAGTCGGATTTAAACCATTAAAGGCGGGACACTTATAGAAATGATCGTGCACTATATTACTGCACAAACACTTCTGTGAATTATTATTATTAGATTTTGAGCATGTTACGTAAGATTGTGGAGTAGGGACCGAGTTATTATTACTATTTCGCGCTTTATTCGACCTTTGTTTGCTGTTGTTAGTATTAGAAGGGCTAGATGAACTAGACTGCGTATTATGAAATATTCGACACTGATCTTTGATGAACGAAATAAAACTATCTAGTGTAGGTATTTTATTATTGCGTTCTGTCATTTCGAAAGCACGAATTGTTTCAGTGTCAAACTTTTTTAAAGCGTGTTAAGGCAACATAAAGTCGGAAAGATCTTAAAGAATTTTAAGTTCCTAAGAGAATTAACCGCGGTAACAAAGTTATCTATAAACAGCTGGAAATTCGCGACAGACGCGTTGCCGGACAGTTTAAGATTTAAAGCTTGATCAAAGTAGGTAGACGCTAGGACGCGAGTGTCTTGATATCTATCAAGTAGTGACTGAAATATGACCTGATAATTCTCAGCACTGGGTGTGACACCTGCAAATGCGGACTGGGCCTTCGGTGAAAGTTTACCTATTAAATAGTACAACCTGTCAGCATCTGTCAGAGAACCATTATCGTGCACTGTGGACTTAAAACTCGCATAGAATAACGGCCAATTTCGTATATCTCCGTCAAACGACATAATTTCGATTGGCGGTAATCTCGGCGTGCGAGCCGCTGAAACGGGCTGGGCCGAATATTTACCCTCTAATTGTGATTGTATTCGCTTAATGATACAATAAAGATCTTCGAATGAGGTGTACGCCTGATAATTCGGTTTTTCATCAGGATTAGTAGAAAGCAATCTTGCGTTATAATCGTTATAACAACTTATGAAAATCTGTTCGAATACTATCTACTGTCATACAATAACTGAGAAATGACTCCCTATTACTATCAGAAGGGGCGGCGGTCTTTGAGCCCTTGTAAATGTTTTGAATACGCTCATATAAAATACTGCGTTTTGCTTCTAAGATTGTCAGCTCTCTGTCTTCCGACACGCGTGGCTTCTTTTGTTGTGACATGCTTACGTAAGTATAAGCTAATGAGACCGAAACAAAATAAGAATACCTTAAGTACCTATTATTTTACCTAAGTAGGCAACACTTTAAGGCGGTGGAATTAAAAGGTGCTTGAAATATGAGATTTACAAGACAACTTTGATAGTTCCAGAAATAATAATTGGGTAAGCAGGTAGCTACATAAAAGTATATTACCTACTGCTGCGTGTGGAAATAACCATGTGACGGTTATGTAAATGGATTAGGAGTATAGCTAGGTGCTATAACTGCCTAGGTATAGAGATATAACGAGGGGTTACGTATAAAACGTAAATGAATCCGACTCATATGGATCAAAAAATGTTTCGGCGAACCGAATGTTCCTGGGCGATTTGGGAAAAGTGGACTGTAAGGATTTGGGTTCTTATCGACTAGGAAACGAAAGGGAGGAAAAGTGTGTGGGATAGGAGGAATTATAGGATGCGGAAGGATGAGGGCACACCTACCTTGCACATCAGTCTTCTTCTTCTCAAATGACACCCTCCCGGTTGTAACGTATGACCGGTACCTACTGAGTGTACGTCATAATACCGTCCATACGCTCGGCCAATCAGAGAAGGCCATCGTCCGCGCTCGTAAGTTTTGCCCATATTTGGTCAAGCTTCGCGAACTCTGATGGAGGGCCCGGTATATAAAGGGGCCGACAGAGAGGCCGGCACCGCTACTCTAACGTCGCTTCTACTACCTACCTACTATAACTAAGCGTACCTACTGACCCTATGTCGTATCTACGTGTATCCTGGTCCCAGCTACGGGTTCCAGGTTTACCTTAAGCTCCGGGCTACGCTACCTAGACCGCTACACCTGCTGCATCGCCTTCGGCGTTACCTCTGCCGAAGAGTCTGGCCTGCCCCGCTCATCGCACACACACCGCCGGCACCTGCCAGCTGAGCCAACGTCAGCGAGGACTGCACCGCTACGCGCAGTCCTTCAAGCAACCTGCCCTGCACACTACCGGAGGGAACAGCGTGGGAGACTGCAGCCCTTAGTGTTCAGGCCAGTGTCGTTTTGTTGGTCGGTCATACTCGGCATAGGAAGCGAGGCAATACTCGGCAAATAAACGCATAGAACCTCGTACTGCGATTTACTACCAGAACCCGTTACCGATGGCGCCTACGTGGGTTATTGTCTCGCTTTCCGTGCTCGAGTTCTCTTCTAGCAGGTCTCCATCATTGTAAGTGAGGAGGTGCGGCTACAGCGAACCGGTACGTATTGCTATACTAATTGTCTACCTTTTAGTGTAACTACCTACTACGTACTTGTTCGCAAATTTGAATCTTAACGTTTTTCTAATTAGTCCTAACGGTCGAACTTTTACGCCTAATCGTAAAGTAGGCCATTTGTAAGGGCGGAACTCTTGCGCACTAAGTGTAGTGTGTAGTGTATACTTACGTGGTTATTCATACACCATGGGCTCACACCCCATAAAATACTTCCTGCTAAACAAGAACGAGTTAGCTTACGAGGTCCCGATTAGAGGTGAGGAGCCGGCTACCTCTGTCCTAGGTCTGCGGAAGCAGCTCCCTAAATTACTGGAAGCCATTCCAAATGATGACATTTTGGAGTCGGGTCTAGCCATAGCGGTGGACTTCGAGGGCGCTAGCGAGGCCGTCGCTGAGCTGGCCAAGCGAGTGAATTTATTAACCATTTCTTACGACGCGAACTTAGCTAGGAGGTCTACAGCACTGCACAACCACATTTTCCATAGACTCCGTAGGATGGAACGTCCTACGGCGTATTCAAAACGAATAACCGAATTGTGCAGCCGGTTCGACAAGCTCTCGGCGGAGCTGTCCGCCATTGAACAATCAGGTGTTCGCTCAGCTGATGCTGTGGCTGAGGTCCAACCTGCGCCGTCTACCTCGACGCAGGTAGGGTTAGCTCCGGTATTGCATTGCGAGCATTTGAGAGTTAGCGAACTGTCTAAGCTAAAATACGACGGTACGGGATGCGTCCGAGCGTTCCTACAACGCGTAATCGAATTCCAAATCGCGCGTAATCTACCTTCCACTAAAATTTTATCATATGCCTCCGAAATTTTCACCGGTAACGCACTTCACTGGTATCGCGGCCTAAAAGAATATTTCACTACATGGGAAGAACTCACCACTAAATTAATAGACGATTTCACACCGTACGATTATGACTACCGGTTATTAAATGAAATCCGCCGACGTACTCAAGGTGCTACCGAAACTATAATTATTTATCTCTCGATAATGAATCAGCTGTTCGCTAGGCTGTCCCCGTCAAAGCGATTGTCCGAACGCGAAAAGTTAGACATCCTATTGCATAACATACGTCCATGCTACTCGCTAGTGCTAGCTCCGTCATTATCTTCAATAGACAGTATAGCAACACTGCAGACGTTATGTTTAAACTACGAACGGATGAAATGTTTGAACTCTCAATTCCGCGAACCGTATTACAGTAATGACACGTTGGCACCAGACCTAGCTTACAGTCACAAACCTAATAACCGAGCGCGTAATAATTCCTACAATAATTATCCCGTTGCTAATATAGAGGGTATGTCCGGAAAACCCGAATACACTGAGAACAACGAACCTAGCAAACCTAAGTCTAAACCTAGCTCTGTCGCTCTAGTCACGTCCAAGTACTGCCCGCGCTTCCGTATCAATGATCAAAGTTTGAATGAATGCAAACGCGATCGGTTTGCAATTTGCTTCAAGTGCGGCTGTAGGGATGTGACATTCCCTAACTGCCCGAACTGTAAATCAACGAAACCAAAAAACTAGTTGGTCAGGGTCGGGGCGTGTCAAAATCTAAATTAGGTTCTACAACCTATTCAACCAATTTTGACAAAGATGATTGGAGAAATTGGCTAAACACTCTAAAAGTGTATTTCTCTAGTTATTCCTTCACCTCGATCCTGGATAATAAACCTAAAAATGACCTACTGCCCTATGTTAACCTAACGATTAACAGTTTACCTATTTGTGGATTGCTCGATTCCGGTTCAGCCATTACAATTTTAGGTAACAACTCCCATCTGGAGGTAATAACTTAAACCGGGTTAGAAATACAGCAGTGTCACAACACTAATTCCATTCGGACCGCGAATGGAAATATCTTGTTGCCGCGCGGTCTTATAAACTTACCCACTACTTTTAATAATCAAACCCACTTATTGAAAGCTTATATTATTCCAGAAGTTACAAGTAATTTAATTTTAGGCATCGGTTGCTGGAAACTATTTAAATTACTGCCTAACCATATCGCATCCGTATGCATGTCTAAAACATTGCCGTGTAGTGTGTTAAGTGAAAATAAGCCGAGTAACACGAACGTATTGCAATCTTTTAGTGAGTTGAGTGAGTCACAACAAAGAACGGCTAAGTTAATTATAAAGCAATACGAGTCGATTTCTACTGAAAAAACCGGTTTAGGACGAACTCACTTAATAGAACATGCAATAGACACTGGCGATTATGGGTTACCGCCGGCGAAATTAAAAATAATTATTGATGAATTAGACGAAATGCTTGCATTGGGAGTGGTAGAAAAATGCGAAAGTCCGTGGTCGTCACCAATTTTACTAACGCCTAAGAAGGACGGTAAACTAAGGTTCTGTTTAGATAGTCGGAAACTCAATTCTATTACTAAAAAAAGACGCGTACAAACTACCTTACGTATCCGAAATTTTAGACAACCTTAGGAACGCTATATATCTAAGTAGTATAGACTTATCTAAGTCCTTTTGGCAGACGCCTCTTCGCGAATGTGATCGTGATAAGACTGCGTTCTATGTGCCTACTAGAGGAACATTTAGATTTGTGACTATGCCGTTTGGTTTAACGAATGCGCCTGCGACACAACAGCGTTTGGTGGATCACTTGTTTACGAACAGTCCTGAGTTCGAAAACTCTGTATTCGCTTTTTTAGATGATATCGTGCTTATATCGCCATCTTTTAATGCTCATGTGTCACTATTAAATAAAGAATACGAAAAATTAAAATCGGCCAACCTTACAATAAACTTAGAAAAATCTAAATTCTTCCGTGATAAATTGAAGTACTTGGGCTACGTAGTAAACTCTAAAGGATTACAAGTAGACCCATGTAAGGTGGAAGCCATTCTTCAATATGCTACGCCTAAGAATAAAAAAGAAGTCAAAAGGTTCTTAGGCATTGCATCATGGTATCGGCGATTTATACCTAATTTTAGTACTATTGCCGGTCCTTTGAACAAACTTACCTCTACCGGTAAGAAAGCCGCACCATTTCAGTGGTCGGTGGAAGCTGATGACTCGTTTTGTAAACTAAAACAATTGTTAAGCTCCGCACCAATATTATCGTGTCCCGATTACGAGAAACCTTTTCAAGTTCACACAGATGCGAGTGCGAGTGGCATCGGTGGGTTGCTTACACAAGTAATAGATGGCGTGGAACTACCAATCGCTTACATGAGTAGGTCACTAAATGCACAGGAACAAAACTACAGTATAACAGAACGGGAGACATTAGCAGTTCTAACAGCCCTCGAATATTGGCGCTGTTATTTAGATAACGGGTTAAAGTTCGTGGTGTATACTGACCATTCTGCACTGAAATGGTTCCTAAACTTGAGCAACCTGACTGGTAGATTAGCTCGGTGGTCGGTTCGTCTGTCAGCCTTTAACTTCGAAATAAAGCATCGGCGCGGTGCAGATAATATTATAGCCGATGCGTTATCACGATCCCTACCTGTAAATATAATTAACGCGAATAATAATAACGTGAATGACCCTAATGTTGACACTGATCAATGGTATTCAGCCACCTACAATGGTTGTTTATCTTCGCCTAATGACTATCCAGACTATTCTATTAAAAATAATAAATTGTATCGTTTGATTAAACCTAGGTGTATGCTACGTAAGGAGTTCGAATGGAAAGAAGTACTACCTTCTTCTGATCGAAATAATGCCATATTAGAGAACCATGCCTAACCCACTTCGGGGCATTTCGGTATATTTAAAACTTACAAGCGCTTAGCACTGCGTTACTATTGGCCCAAAATGCGCGATGACGTAGTTAAGTTTATAAATTCTTGCGACACTTGTATCGCGCACAAACATCAGAACCATGCACCATTGGGAACCATGGGACGACCCAAAGTGTGTTCACGACCCTTCCAAACCATTAGTGTAGATTTGGTGGGGCCACTACCCGTCACAAGAAAACAAAACGCCTACATCTTTGTAGTAACTTGTTGTTTTAGTAAATACTGTCTACTTTTTCCTATCAGGCGCGCAACTGCTGAAACAATAACTAATATTTTGGAAAAAAAATATTTTTAGATCTACAATTATATTGGACAATGGTAAACAGTTTGTCAGTGCTACTTTAAAAGCTATGTTGCGCAAGTACAAAATCCCTAATCTTCATTATACTCATAAATATTCCCCACATGTCAATACGGTCGAACGCTATAATAAAACCATTGGTTCTACCTTAGCGGCGTTTGTAGGAAATGACCAGAGATTATGGGACACTCTCCTACCTAAGGTGCAGTTTGCATTAAATACTGCAGTTAATGAAGTCACAGGCTATACACCTAGTTTTTTAGTCTATGGACGTGAATTAGTTCCATGCGGCTCACACTATGTCGACACGGACGCTGATGATATAGTATACATACCTAGGGACGATTACGCAGAAAACATAGGTCACTTATCAGGCATATTTGACAAAGTTCAGGCACTCCTCATTCAAGCTCATGCTAGGAATTCCCAAACGTATAATTTACGCCGTAAACCAGCTGAGTTTAATGTGGGAGACACTGTGTGGAAAAGGACTTTTTATCAGAGCGACAAGGATAAGTTCTTCTTCGCGATACTTAATTAATTTCAGGTATAAATACCTATGGTTTACCGACGTTTCGGCCGTCTTACAACAGCCTTGGTCGCGGCAGGACTGATGTCATCTCAGCATCGTCTTTGTGAAGACCAAGACCAAGACCCGTTTAAATAAAATTGTATGATGTATACAAATCGCGAAAGTTTAAAATCGATTATAAGTTCTTCTGTAAGAAACTAGCCCCTAAATTCGTGAAGTGCACAGTGATTAATAAAAAGTCGCCCCTCGTTTACGAGTTGTCGGACGCGTCTGGAAATTCTATTGGGTTTTGGCACATTAAGGACCTAAAACTTGTACACTATGGTGCCTAACTATTTGTTACAAACCGTAGAAGACTTTCCCTTCCTTCTCTCTATATGCCGTCTTAGCTTGGACAGTAGCGGACTCATAGACCTAACGCAGCTAGTCGGATTTTCCTTGTTAGCCACGTAAAATACTCTCCTAAGGCGGGCGGTATTGTAACGTATGACCGGTACCTACCGAGTGTACGTCATAATACCGTCCATACGCTCGGCCAATCAGAGAAGGCCATCGTCCGCGCTCGTAAGTTTTGCCCATATTTGGTCAAGCTTCGCGAACTCTGATGGAGGGCCCGGTATATAAAGGGGCCGACAGAGAGGCCGGCACCGCTACTCTAACGTCGCTTCTACTACCTACCTACTATAACTAAGCGTACCTACTGACCCCACGTCGTATCTACGTGTATCCTGGTCCCAGCTACGGGTTCCAGGTTCACCTTAAGCTCCGGGCTACGCTACCTAGACCGCTACACCTGCTGCATCGCCTTCGGCGTCACCTCTGCCGAAGAGTTTGGCCTGCCCCGCTCATCGCACACACACCGCCGGCACCTGCCAGCTGAGCCAACGTCAGCGAGGACTGCACCGCTACGGGCAGCCCTTCAAGCAACCTGCCCTGCACACTACCGGAGGGAACAGCGTGGGAGACTGCAGCCCTTAGTGTTCAGGCCAGTGTCGTGTTGTTGGTCGGTCATACTCGGCATAGGAAGCGAGGCAGTACTCGGCAAATAAACGCATAGAACCTCATACTGCGTTTTACTACCAGAACCCGTTACACGGTGTCTTCGAGAATCCAGAAGCTGCGTTGAATCACTCCACTACACTCGCGCGTGCTTTAGTTCTCGTTATATCCCGGGAGCGGTAAAAAAAATATGGCGGTGTGGTTTTGCGGGATGCGTATGCTATACACACCATTCAGCCGAATCGTTCTTTCTAGACTGTTCTGTAGGCGTGCCTTGGGAGGGGAGCGAAAGAGACAAAAGGATCGCTCGCATTGGACGAGCAAGCGTGGAACGATTGACGTCGATGTTATTAGTTATCGATAGGAAGGTAGATGGCGCTACCATATTTTTCTTTTGAAGATGTGATTATTAATTTTCTATGAAAATTAAACTAACTGTAACTAGGTGGCTATTTACACATACCTAAAATGAAAGATAATTTCTATAGGTACTTTAATAACTAAAAAATAAACGCAATACATAAAAAAAGGAAACGAAAATTTAATAGGCGTAATGGAAATCTCAACATCGCCTTGTGTGTAATAAACTTGTATAATGTGTACAAATTTGGGCATTGCAGCGACGAGACCTGATCGCGGCAATTAGTACAGTCACTCTTTCGCTCCCGACCCTGGTTCAGTCTATAGTCCGAAGGAAAAGGTCTTAAAAAGCCGGCTCACCTTCTGCAAAGCACTCATGCTAATCAAAGATTAGAAAGAGTGGGAAACGGATCTTCCTTAAGTGATAGTGTTTAAAAAAATTACACTCTTTCTTCATAAAATAAATTGGAGTAATTGTATCTGTCGGCGCAGTTGCTTGCAAAATTAATTTGTAACGAGACTGACGGTGTCACACTTCTTGTCGGTCCTTGCAGTTTATTCATCACATCTGATTACATATACGCGGGTATCCTGAAAACAGTTAAAATTAATTATCTTCATTTTATATAAAAAAATATTTATAGTCTCACGCCTGTGTCTCCGAAGGGGTAGGCAGAGGTGTAAATATTACAACCCACATTTCGCCATTAATTTTTTAGGTCCCACGTAATAGGGGGCGAACCTATTGCTGTTACCGGGCACATCACCAGATTCCGGGCTGCTACTGAGTATTCGGAAAACCCAGTAACACTTTTGCCCGACCCGGGAATCGAACCCGGGACCTCCGATCAGCAGTCGCATACGCTATCCACTAGACCACGGAGGCAGGCTTGAACAATTCTTTCAATTAGTAACAAATGGTTGAACACCTCGCTCTACCTACTTTTTCTGTATAGTCAGGCTCCTTAAATAGTGATCCATTGGTGCACTTCCGTATAGATAGAGGTTGAGAAAGATTAAATGTAAAGCCCTTAGTCTCTCCGTATAACTAAGTAAATGAGGACCTGCACTATAAGTCTTGTACTAGAGTATCTGGCACCAAAAATTGGATTTAACAAAATATTTTTGTGCATAACACATTCTTGAGGTAGTTACATACTGTAAACACAACACTTAGGAACTGAACGAAAAGGAATGCGACAAAAAAGTTATATTTAGGAATTTAGTTTAGTACTAAACTCCAATTTAATATATCTGTGCTTCAATTTGTTCTAAGTTTTGGTTCTGGTACTTAAATTAATAGGAAATACTATACGTCCGATACAATACGACCGTCAATAGCTAGTCAGACAATATTAGAGATCAAAACATGACTTTACTAGTTTACGGCCTTTTGTATTTACATATAGAACTTGTTACCATAAACGCTTGTACGGGTATCGTGGCGCTACAATTCTTTATTCCTACTGACGCGCGTCGCAACATCACACACGACAACTAGGAGTCATCTAGTACTTTCATTTTATTTAAATAAGTAATTTACTAATACTTTGTTTATAACAGGATGACAGAAAGAATATTCTATTGCCAGAAGTGTAATATAAAGTTATCGTTAAATTAAGTAAAGAGTTCTTAACTTTAAATTTTTGCGATATCTATTTTTAGAGATTTGCAAAGAGACTGGTCGCGCGTGTACTAGGCCCAAAAGTTAAGCATTGCCATATAACGTGGCAATGCTGCCAGCGTTCTGGGCACGCTCTTACGGCCATTTTCAATATTCAAACTATAGATAGATCTGTAGATTTTAGATTCGTGTTTGACATATTTTATATGGAGCTTATGTCAAAAACTGTCAAAAACTAATCTAAAATCTACAGATCTATCTATATTTCGAATATTGAATTCCGCAGTTAGTCGACGGCAATGTGGAGGACTTTTATGACGCCTGTAAATTATTTTTCTTTTCTATTTTGTATGTTTTGTATATATTTCTTAGGATAATTTAGAGGATTAAGATTGTTAGGTTGTATTATATACCTGAATAATAATATGTACATTGTTATGAAATAAATAAAATACAAACTTTAAATGCGTTAAATAAATATTAACTGGTTTACAGCTGAATCCTTACTTAAAAACGAAATTATCGAGGTTACTAGGGCCTGAGACAGTACAGCTGAATTGTAAACATGATCTCTGCTTAATAGTATAATGCGATAAAATCAGTGACTAGAAATGTAATTTCATACGTAGATGTTCGTCAAAGAGCTTATTAGCAATGTTGGCTCGAGTAACTTGCCTGCCGCTAAATCTGACAATTTCAACCATTTGTAACACGACCTATTGGCTTATCAGGCGTACTTGTACTGTATGAACCTTCATTAACATGATTTAATATAAGGTGCCGCATATACCTTTCTTATAACTTAACAGCGACTTGACGCCTAAAAACCCCTGAAACAAGTATAATGATCGGAATAAGTACAAATACCTAATTATTGTATTACCTAAATTACGGTACATATGAACTATTTAAAGAAGATTATAGATGCAGCGTTAGCCTAGTGGATTATTATCGCTTCCGAAACGGTGAAGGAAGGCATCGTGCATCGTAAGGGAATGCTGTGAGTTGTCCATAATGTTGTTGAAAGTCATATCCGCACTTGACCAGTGTGGTAAAAAAGTCTGCCAACCCGCACTTGACCTGTGCAATATAGCCTAACATTTATGTGCCAAGCAGTGGGACAGTTTATATATAAACTGATGAAGATAATACTATAACCAAAACAGTATCTTTGTATACAGTAATGGGGCTACCTAACGCGTCTTAGTTTTGCCAACAATAGGATAACATTTTGTCAACTGCAAGACGACATCACAACGTTGCGTCATCTATTCAATCAAAAGTATTACATCAATTTCAACTTCTTTACTCGAACGTAATACTGCGGTATAAGAAAATGCCCTGTAATACGAACTCAATTTGTGCAAGGAAAACAATGACGGGAAGATACTGTGGCCTTGCACTATTCAAGCAAGACGGCAACTGTTTTACTTTCGTTATTTAGGACACGATCCTATTTCAGTTCAGAAGACACCTGTCTCGCCTTATGGATCAGGGTAACCGATTCTTCACTTAGAAGTTTCCTTAATAAATCCATTTCGCAATTTGAGATAAGCAGATTTGTCAGTTGAATAACCAGTCGTTGTGTAAGACATTGTGCTTGTTTTGAATATTTTGTTTATTGTGGATAATCCAATTAGATGATTAGGCATGCTGTTATTGTTAATCTCGAGACAACAGTATTCAATATTGCAGTATTAAAGTGATGTAGTAAATCAATAAAAATTAAATAAACTGAGATAAAACTGTAATTCAACTTTCTTAAAATGTTACCAAATGATTTCTTGAGTACCAACATCAACCCTGTATCATAACATCGCAAGCAATCCGGTGATTCAAAACCTAGTTCGATGCACAAAATAGTACTATTAACAATAAAAAATATATTGCCACTTAAAACACTAGAAATAAATACCAAAGAAACAACAGTTTTCGGATAAAGAAGGGAATTAGTCACAACTATAATACTTATCCTTTTCCCTAACTTCGTACATATAGCAAAAACTTCTGAACGAATTTTGGTCACAAACACAATTGATTATTGTTGTGGACTTATAATATTTTCTGAACACTCTTTTGTCGTTATTGTTATTATATTGTGAAGGTCTAATCAATGTTTGGTAACACACGACATGCTGGTAAAGATAATAAACAAGAAATGTTTCGTAAAATTCACCAGAAGATTGCTTGTTTTTAGTACAGCTCCTTTTTCTAATGTTGTACGTATATTATTTTAGGAAAACCTATTGATATTTGGGGCATTTTTATAGATTTTACGAAATATTTTATACTAAGGTATTTTTTTATTTTATTTATAGTCTCACGCCTGTATCCCCGAAGGGGTAGGCAGAGGTGAAAATATTACACCCACATTTCACCATGAATTTTTAGGTCCCACGTAATAGGGGGCGAGCCTAATGCCGTTACCGGGCACATTACCAGATCCCGGGCTGCTACTGAGTATTCGGAAAAACCCAGTAACACTTTGGCTCGATCCGGGAATCGAACCCGGGACCTCTGATCAGCTGTCGCATACGCCATCCACTGGACCACGGAGGCAGTTATATACTAAGGTAAAAGCTAAAATATTTTAACAAAACAGAATTTATGGATGAGTATAATAATAGAATTGGAAATAATAGAATTGGAAATGGAAATTGGATAATAGGATTGGAATGACCGTGTGGTGACGGATTAAGAATACGGAATGTCACCACCCCATATCATCCCATGCGTGTCGTAAGAGCCGACAAAGGGAGCATATTATGCAGAGAACAGCACTGTAAGAGAAGTAAAACTTGATACAAACCCTATACCAACCCGTTTGGCCAGCGTGGTATAGTAGGCCAATTCGTACTTTCAAAGGCGCCTAGTCCAGCAGTGGACTGTTAAAGGCTGATGATGTGATGTGATAATAATAGAATAGTTACAATTATTTTATTTGCTCTTGTGAATGTTCAACGATGCTACAAACATTTTCCGAGTACCTAGGTAATTATTTTTTAGTTCAAGTTATCATTATCAAAAAGGATACGATAAAATTCTATAAAAGCGTGTCTGTAAAAAGATTAATGTAGTGAAAGAAATTAAATACATTGAAGGGAGTCGCTTGCCGTCTTTTATATCATACAAAAGTGGACACGCTTCAGAGATATTCCATGAAACGTTCACGTGGACAGTTTATCTACAAGTGAAGTGAAAGTTTTTAACAACAGAGACACGTTTTGCCTTTGTTGCCGTGGCTAAGGGCGGTTTCAGATTAGCGTTTTATACGTGCGTATAAGCTCGTTTTTGGAAGTGCATGTAGGCGTGTATAGGCGCGCCTTTTGGTACACGCGCAACTCCTACGAGCGTTGACGCGTTTCAAAGCTCGTATAAACGCGAGCCGTCAGAATCCATGTTGACACTGACACGATGTCAATACCATTTCGAGCGGACACGCCGAAATATGCTCGTTTAAGTGAGTCCGGTTTTTTGAAGCGCGAAATGGAGCGTGCGTGTAAGCGCGTGTGCTGAAATGACCGTATACGCGCTTAAATATACGCTAATCTGAAACCGCCCTAACAACTTGTAGCGGAATACAACAGGGAAGAACGTGTATTGTGAGATATATCTGAAAATTCAATGACTTTTAATCACTAACATGAACTATTTGTATACAACAATAAAAATTCTTCTGATGGAATCTTAATGCAGTTGTAAAAAATATTTATATGTTTTAGATGTAATCACGATTACGAACTAGTCAACAGAGACAGTTATTGAAGATAAAAACTACAATGGTAGAATGACTTAAGATTTAAGGAACCGTTGACATCTGTTAAAAAGGTACTCATTCGAAGTTGGAAGATAAACCAATTGATACAATTGCCTCTAAATAAATAATATCCCAACTAATCTATACAAACCACCTAGAGAGTAAGTTTCGTATAACAAAGATCACTTATGACGAGATCTTTCCTAAAATAAGCAATAGGACCACAGCCTAATTAAATACCTTATTCTAGGCAAATATAGGCCTATTGTCCACGTAAACCGCACGTCATGCGCACGCTTTCGTCAATTGACGATTGCAAGACGAATGCTTGCATCTTGCGAATAAACAATCATAACTGTGTCCACGGAGCGGCAAAGTCGCGTCAACGTCTCGTCATGCGGTGCGCGCGGCAGCATGCCGCACGGTGGACACAGTTTTGATTGTTTATACGCAAGATGCAAGCATTCGTCTTGCAATCGTCAATTGACGAAAGCGTGCGCATGACGTGCGGTTTACGTGGACAATAGGCCTTACTCAATGATATATTTAGAAATAGAGACGATATTTATATACTTATTGTCTAAAATTTGTGGCAGAAATGGGAACATACGATTTAAATTTAGTTATTATCAACTCACCAGAGTGTAAGTATTTATTTAGCACTAGTGGATGCCACTAGTTACGCCCGAACATGACTTTTTTATATAATCGTTTCTGCCCGATCCCGTGGAATATTCAAGAAATCCCTTAATAGTCCACTCCTACGGTCCCCGAGGAACAAACGTGCCAGATTTCAGATTCTTGCGCCTAAGAGTTTGAGTTGTGTGTTGTCCGTCAGTCAGTCAGGAAAGCAAGAATTTGATCTATGATAAATCGATAAAGTTCAGTTCCCGAAAGACAATATGCCCATCTATCTAGAATAACGTTATTAAATTTGACGCATTACAAAATGGCATAATTATACAAATTAAAAAAGGGAGGAGGCAGCGATAACCTAGTGGAGATACCAACATACTGCCCGTATTATATCGGGTTCGAATTCACGGCGCGCACCAATGTCTTTTCGGACTTAGGTATGTGTGTATTAAATGATTAATTATCGCTTGTCCCGAGCACGCGCTAAGCCGTCGTTCCTGGTTGTCATGAAGATCTTTGACAGTTGTTATAGGGCGTCAGTGAGATGCTTTTTTCTTTTTTTGTTTTACGAGGTGGAAAATCCCTTCGGATCTCCGACTCTTGCGGGAAATAAGAGCCGGAGTATGTGGTGTTTCCACTAAAAACCACCTCAACTTTCTCCATGTACCCATGTGTTGGAGAGTAGGGCATCGCCGAAGCAATCGTTGCTGCCCTCCGACGGGTTTTGGCCCACCAGATGGTCAGGCGGGCCCCGAACAAGACCCCCTTGGCGGCGGATTAAGGTGTTGGACTCCGCCGCCAAAACACCCAGCGGCCGCAGAGGATAGGGAGGACGGCAACGCAACACCGCATCTCCTATTCCTTTGCGGCCCCACCGCGACGCATCGAATGGTGCGCGCCGGAGATAGGGCGTGCGGCAACGCAACACCGACACGCCTCTCCTCCCGCGACCGCGCCCGAGTGCGAGGGACAGACAGAACTGACCCCCGCACCCGCACCGTTGGACGCATCCTGCGCAGGCCCCTCCAAGCCCACGCGGAGCGTCCCCTCCTGGATCCCTCTTAGCTTCACTGCGGATGACCAATCCACGGTTACTGAGCCTTTCCACCACGACAAGGTGGAGATCCCACTCTTGTCAGTGAGATCCTGCCGTTTTGCCGAAAAGATTTTGACAAAATTTCATTATCCAAACAAATTTTAGCAACCTTTTTTTTTACCATTGCAATATTTCGAATGATTTTAGTACGCACATTTTTATGTGGTCAATTTTTTACTTGGCAAAATATTACCAAGTATAGTGCCTAATGTCATTATGGCATTTGGTCTTTAATCAAATGATTTATCACAGCAAACAATCTTCAGACAATAAACGTTTGGTGATATTAGTTTATTAATGGAAGTAGTTAGAGTAGGTTAATTATAAAAAAAAATGGTTAGGTTAGGTTACAACTGTGACCTCCTACGCACGAGCCGAGCGAGCGAAGTGAGCGCTGCCGCGGTAGCGGCCGGCGAGTGCCAGAAACGACTTGCATTAATATAAAAAAGAGATGGTTTTTAGTAGGTTACCCGGAACTGAACTATTTAGATTAGGATAATTATTGATTTTGCGTAAAAACTGTTATTCAAACTGAAATATTTGACTAAATAAAAAATTTTAAAAGTACTAGTTGGTAAACAAGTTATAGTTTAAGCGTTCATTTCCCAAACATAAGTTTGCGTAACAAATTTTTTTGAATAGATTTTTTGCTAAGTAATAATTTGACTAATGAAATTACGCGAAAAATTTTTTGGGAAGTGAAAATTTGTCAAATTCCTTTCGGTCAAACAAGGGAGACCCGCGTCAGTACCTCTAAATAAAGTGGTACTAGTCTAAACCATGGAATATCACTATCATTTTGGGTTGCGGAGGTCAGACAGGCAGTCGCTCAGTGAAAAAGCTAATATTCAGCTAAATCCGGTTAGACTAGTAAACGGACTCCGGGTTCAAACTGGGATAACGCTAGGAGGATGATATACTAATTTAAAAAATCATACACATATATTTCTGTATAATGCATTTGGAATTGAAACAATAAAATGAATAGGTTCGCAACCCCATATTTTTACCACGTGTATTCATGTAGTGACCCTTATGTCTAACAAGAATTAATGTTGTTTTCCCGTCCGCCAGACTGCGGCAATTAAGATCGATATGTAATTGCCTATTTATTACAAAAATCTTCTATATCATCTATACCGATTTTATTTTTTCAAATAGAAGTAATTAGAGTGTACCACATCATAATTTTTATGAAAGCTATTAAAATCCAAGTCAAGGCGTGTTTAGGTTAAGTTCTCTCTTAAATGACAGAAGAAACTATTTGTGTACTTTATAATAATCAGGCCTGACTTCACATGACGTCTTCCAATAACAATTTGTAGAAATCTCAGACATAAGAACACTTTACACTTTCGTTCTTTCAGATAGATTTAGTAATTATTTAACAAATTGAATACTTCGGTATTTCATTAAAGACTGCGTTAGAAGAACAATATTAGTGTACAGTTACAAAATATGCATTTTTTTTACAAAATCTCTGGACCACCCATCCTCAAATGATTTCGAAGTCTTATTTTATTGCCACCGACTTTGATAAAATATGGAATAGGGCTCAGTAAATTATCCTACGAAGCACCAAGAGTACCAAGTCGTATTCAGAGAAATATGTACCTAAAATAAATGTGGCACAACTGCGAGAGACTTGAAATTTATTAAATACGATAAAACAAGTTATAGCACAATTTATTTTAAAAATAATCTTGATCGGGCATGTGATTTCAATGCTGTAAATTTAAAGAAAAGAGGTAGATTGTGTACTGGGGAGTCTTTTAGATTAACCCAAATTTCTACAGAATCACTAGAAATTAGTGCCGAAAAGAAGAAAGATTTAATGGAGCTTCTGGATTTAACTGATGAAGTTTTCCAGGATTTCTATAAACAATTAAAAACAAATGATAGTAACCCTACTGACCCAGATATAGACGAGGACGACCCAGATATAGTAGAAAAAGAAGATTTTATGGCGGATTTATTGTTACTAAGTTTATTTTATTAATAAATCTCACAGGACGAGATTATTTTTTTAATAGCCATGTGCAGGTTCTTTATACTTAAAAAACTCTTTCTTTTTCTGAAAATAATGTCAATTCTGGATATAATTAAAATTTGGAACAACAATATATATTTTTTATTTGGTATATAGACCAATGACAAAAAAATTATGCTTTTCCGTACCACATGTTTTCGTACTAAAGTGGTGAATATATTGATAACTCATCGCTGAACAAATTGATAAGTCTAATATTACCAAAAAATATATTTCATGAATATTTATTATTATAATTAAATAGATTGCATCACGAGATATGTAAGTATACTAGACCTATTTATTATATATTTACCATAATATGTCAAACTTTAAAAGTGCGACCCTGTAAAAACGTCATTTTGAACATATCAACATATTCACGCCAGCCACGGCATATACTTCTATTCCATATTACCAATAAGAAATATTATTTCTTATTGGTTTAAATAGTTAATACGACAATAAAATTATTATTGAAGTATCCGTCTATTACAAAAGATTTGTGTTACTCCGAATTTACGCGAGCGAAGCCACGGGCAATTGGTCTTTATTATAATATCGTTAAATAGTTATTTGTGCAACAAGAGAGCAAAGTTGTTTTTTGTTTCGAGTGCTGATTTTGAGTCCCGAGCAAGCGAAGGATTCTATGATTGATTCACGAGCGTAGCGAGTGAATCAAAGTTAGAATCCTGAGCGTGGTGAGGGACTCAACAGCACGAGATACAAAAAACTTTGCTCTCGTGTAGCACACATAACTTTTCACCACAGCAGTGAGAACACATATTACTTAGGAGACATAGAAATGAACAGGAATATATTGAATTCTGCATTAATCACTTGTTGATTTAACTCTTTTGGTGTTAAAGTACAGTCATCAACGCTAGTTTCACTCATCGTTTTAGATTATTGTATATATTAATATAATTTAACACGTTACGCTATACTGTATCAGCATCAGCGAAATTTTTATTCCCGCGACTTTTTTAAATCGCGTTTTAATACCGCGTCCCTGATGTTTATTTTTCAAATGTATTATTGTTGTAATTCCAAATAAAAATGTATTGATTAAATACTAATTTTATACTATTAATTAGACTTATTTTTATTAAAATCCAATAATAAATTAAACATATAAAATAGTAATTTCTTTATAACAAATATCTTTTTTTTATTTGCGTTTCCAAAGGTGTTTTCTTTGAGGTCGAATTCCAAAATCGAATTTCGAATTCGAAGGGGTTTGTTTTTTCACTCACTTTTTATATGCATGTGAAAGAGACAGAGCACAGTAAAATTCGAATGTTTCAAATTTATGGCTGAACAATGTCAATTCGTGGGACTGAAGATTGAAAAATTAAAAAGCTACTTTGCCTCACGCTCGAATCAAAATCGCGTTTTGGTCACTGTTGTCTCGCAGCAAAAGCGGCATGTTTGAGCTGCTGTGGTGAAAATGTTATTTAAAATGTTACTTTAGGGTAAAATCAAGTAAATTAATGGACTAAGTATTCAGATTTACATTAGTAAGCCTGTAAATGATAATATAACGTATGCTTAAAGGCGGGGCCATAGTGAGGCTTACGCGTCTGTTGAAAATTAACCTAATTAAGTCAAATAATTCATCTGATATGTAAGGTTAGCAATACGGATGTGCTACCTCAAGCGAGACAAAGATAAGAAACATACATGTTGAATATATACATCAAAAGCTTTACCTACAACAGATGCGGCAAAGATCTATGATAAATAATGTTCTATGATAAATAATCTTACTACATAATTAAACGTGAGAATTTGTGAGACTGGATAGCTCTATCGGGATAGCACGCGCAACAACTGAAAGGATTTGATTTGATTAAACTACTACTAAGCAGTAACACAGCTTAGACATCAGAATCGCATATGGCCTAACTTCTAAACCTATACTATCATAACATAAAAGTAAAAAACATAATTCTGTTATAGTCGTAAAACCAGTTATTTGTAATGTCTTCATCTGAAATCAAAGGGTCATTTCATACTACGAGCACTTTACACAAAATTATAAGTTTCTATTATATATGTTTTATGTATTTAATCGTGAACAAGTGCTTGTAAGTTCGTCGTTTCTTTTAACTGGCAGTCAGTTTAGTGAACTCGAGTGGAAAATGTGAATACATATTTTACCTTCGCCCTTCTTAACAAAATAATGCTTTTTGGTATTGCTATTTTATGAAACACAAGGGTTTTGTTTTTCTTACTTTTAGTAAATTCACTGAGCAGCCATGCCACAGCTGAATGGAGATACTTTGCTTTGATTCTGAATGGAAGAAGACACTATAGAATATGGATCCACTTGATTTTAATTTTAAAGACAGTTGACGGTTTTATTGTAACGATGGTTGAATTTTATAACAAGTCCTTGAAGTCACCCTCTGACTCAAAAGTCTGTTGTTTATGTTATACCTTCACCTTTGGGTCACAAAAAGGCATCTTTTTTTATTTTAGAGCTTAACTCTTACCGGTGGAGCAATTGCCAAGTTCTTGGGTTTCTTGCCTATTCTTTGACATCATCAACAACTTTTTTTTCTCTGTTTCATATAATTTCGTCTAGAACGCCCTCTTCATCTTCTTTCTCCGATTTTACCCTCTAAGATTATTCTCAAAAAAATTCGTACCGTATCAAGTGGCCAATTATCTTTCCTCTCTAGTTTTCTATTGTTCTTAGTAACTGCCTTTCTATAAAAAAAATAATATTGGTGCCAATTTTCCACCCCTTCAGTTCAATATTTTTGGTGCTAAATCTCTGGAATGCTGGGACGAGCAAACACATGAGTTATCGTTCAAAATCCTAAAAATGAATAACACTAGTTACGATTCATTACAAACCTTTAATTAGCGAATTCAAACGAATTAATTCATCTTAATGTCGCTTGCCAATTTCATAAAATTCCAGTCTAAATGTTATATTAAGTTTTGCTTCATTAGTCGTCAAAACACGCCTTTTCATAAACTAAATATAGATCGATTTATTTGAACAAAATTTCGAGCCAATGAATTCTCGTAGCAGTCGTAACTAGTAACTATTAAACCTTTACTGATCAGATTGACTAGACTAAGTACCTATATCTTAATATAATGTTGGGAACCTTATTGAGTGTATATGAATAATTTATTGGCTACCGGAAACGAGAAAAATTGCACTAATTGTAGCAATTTCCCACAGAGAAGTTGCAATTTTCAACACTTGATATTATAAAAAATGAGTCATTCAATTTCATAGGTATTTTTGAGCAGGTTTGTCATTATTTGATCGTAAAGTTTCGCCCGCCATAAAGTATTTTATTGATTTTGATAAACGGTCTTACTTTACTCGATATTTAAATTGATAAAATATTACTTTTCTAACATCTGATGTGCAAATCAATCATATCAAGAACTCAATTTTATAAAATGGTAATTTGAAATAACTTGAATACTTACCTAAGTTTTATTAACATCAAAGCAGGCACCTACAGCTTGACATGCGCTAAGTGTAAGTGCTTTGCGAGTGACAGTATGTTTACGATATTTTTTTACTTGAGAGAAAATCGTACAAATATTTAATGCCTCCAACCATGACACATATTTGAGTTTCTACCTCGATTCAAAACATGCTCGGCCTACAAGTTCTACATTAGAAGTCACTGCGGTGTCCTCCACTTCCTTCAGAGTCCGGGTTACGCCAATTGATTATAGGTTGTATGTTATGTGACATCCAAAACGTATATATTAAATTATATTTGTAAAGTTTATAGCAACACAAACGTTTTATCTGCAAGTTTTTTATCATATCCGACTGCTTCCGTGGTCCAGTGGATAGCGTATGCGACTGCTGATCGGAGGTCCTGGGTTCGATTCCCGGATCGTGCAAAGGTGTCACTGAGTTTTTCCAAATACTCAGTAGCAGCCCGGAGTCTGGTGATGTGCTCGGTAACGGCAATAGGCTCGCCCCCTATTACGTGGGACCTAAAAATTCATGGCGAAATGTGGGTGTAATATTTACACCTCTACCTACCCCTTCGAGGATACAGGCGTGAGACTATAATATAATATTATAATAATAATTTTTATCATAATTAATATTAGGTTCGTTACAGATAAGTTTAAATGAATCTTCCGTTTGAAGTAGAAAAACGTAAATCAAAACCTTTTATGTTAACGTCATTTAACTCATTCACATCTACAGCCAGAGGCGTTGAGCTAACTTTCAAATCAGTCTAAAGTCAGGCAACGTCGGAAGTTTCCTTAAGGGCGCCGAGCCCAAATCAAAACCCGTCATGGCCCGACCCTTCAGAATTAAACCCTAACGAGCCAAATTATATTGAAGTGTACCTTAAACTTGAGCCACAAAATATCTATGTGCCTAACTAGAAAGCATTTGGCGTAACTCTTACTAAAAATCATAACAAGTCCTTACAAGAGTTTTGGGTACAACCCAAGGTTAATAGTATTATTCCGTTTATAATAAAATTATAATACTACTAGCTTTTGCTCGCGGCTTCGCTCGCGTAAATTCGGGGTTCTCTTGTTATAGTATCATCTACGTTCGGGGTAATCTCCTTTATTGGGCGGATACTTCTTTATTGTATATCGTTTTAACTGTTTAAGAAATATAACTGCAAAAAGTATTTACTCATACAAACTACTTAGTAAATTGTTATCCGGTATCAGTGACGTTTCGCTAGAGTGCCCAATATGGCGACTGCTATTTGTCCATGATTTGTCTGTCAGAACCATTAGAATTTAACAAAATACTCGACAATCCGAATTTTGCGGATATATGTTGTTGACTCGAAATATTTATTTCTTTATGTTTTATTATTCGGATAAGGTTTCGATCGAGTCTAACGTACCACTTGACACAATTATTAATATAGATTTGACACTGCGATGGTAGCGCAGTCGGTCGGGACCAATGTGAAACATTCCTAAATCAACAACTACTTACAAATTAAAAATTAACTGAAAAAACATTTTCCAGAGGACTAAATTGTGAATCTAAACCATTCTCAAGTCCCCTTGAATACACACAATTTTTTTTATCAAAATCCGTCCAGTCGTTTTGGAGGAGTTCAGTGACATACACACGCACACAAGGAATATATATATATGTCGCAACGCGTAACGTACATACTTACCAAGATGTTATCTAAACTGAGCACTAGATGTCGCTCGTGAGAGTACGTGTGACATAATCAGCCTGTCACTTGTCAAGTTCGCGAAACGTCAATGTCAATGTCATTCGTGAGCACATTCGGCCTGTCATTTGTCAAAGTGCAGAGGCGATGTCGATTAAGTCGGTCAGTTGAGTCGAGACGTGCAAGCGAGAGTGAGCTCACGAAA
This sequence comes from Euclidia mi, assembly GCA_944739405.2. NCBI lineage: Eukaryota > Metazoa > Arthropoda > Insecta > Lepidoptera > Erebidae > Euclidia > Euclidia mi. The sequence continues at coordinate 73,902,364 of OX123184.2, read as the reverse complement.
GGCATCCGTTTCCATCCGATTAGTTTGTGAATAATTGTGATTGGTGATATTCTTAAATCATTAAAGAAGACATTTACTATCCATCTGTGGTGTTATTTCGTATCCCCACAAGATGCAAGAGGAGAATAACCGTGTACCAGATGACTGCAACTTTATGGGTTCCCCGTCATCAGAATTGGGATGGGACCACCACGACCCACGTGTTCAAAATGAAGACGCTAGTAACGAAAAATTGCTGGGCCTGTTGGAACTACAAAATCGTAATTTTCTGACGCTGATGCAAGCCATGAAAATACCGATTACATTGTCGCATGGCCTTTGTTTACCGGAATTCGATCCTGAGCAAGAAGATATGGATGCATGTGCTTGGGTGACGACTGCAGACATGTGATTGAAGATCGAGACTCGCATTGCGCCCCGCTTGTGGTCGCACTAATGCGTATCGTTTCCTGAGATGATATTGTGCAATGCAGTGTGCACAAAGGCGCGAGCGATAGAGACTGCTAACGCTGCTATGCTGGTGAATCCGCTGAGCATTCAATTGCAACCTTGGTGAGCGTATTTTGTCTGATTTCTTTATTGGTACCTACTGCCAATTTTATTAAGTGACGGTACTTGTAAAACATTACGCGTTTAACCTTGGAAATGTCGTAATCGTTGTGGTAATGTCGCGATCACATCGTACCGAGTGTTGTAGGTTCGATTCCTACACGAGACACTAAAATGTGGAACCACTTGACCTTTGCCGTATTTTATGCTAGCGTATGGTTGTCTGACTACCACACCTAGTGGCCTAGCTATAGCGTAGATATAGAATGGAGGTTTTGAATTTGACACGCCGGTTAAAAAGAAAGCGATTATTTTTACTTTTACATGCGAGGGTGGCTCGCACTCACGACCCTTGTGATCATATTACGCTTGCCTGCAAATAGATTATCTTGTCTCGGTCTTACTTTATGGACTGTATCAGTAACGAGAGTGAGCGTACAGGCCGACTTGCATTATTCGAAACAAGTGCGGTTGGTTGGTTAGTGTAACCTGACCATAATCGAAAGATATTACTAGTAACGGTTTTCGTTTAAACTTGATCAGAGCCTAAGTAAAAAGTGACACTGTTACTCGTTGTAATTCTGAGTTGTAAAGACGATCTCGATGTTGCAATTATTACACCTGCTTCTTTGTGTGCATAAATTTTTAACATGGCACATTAAAATGTTTCTAACTATGATTATAAGATGGCACCACTAGTAAAATGAAATTCAACTTAAAGATTTTACGCGTGAAAATGAACTACTGTGTGTTTTTAAAATTAATGTGATACGCCGGGAATTTTTATCAAGTGCCCCGAGTTCTCTGGCCAATTCCAGGTTATGCTTAGGACGTTTAAGAGTGATAGTGTTTCTAGTGGAAGTTGTTTAACTCGATTACCAGACGTAGAAGAAAATGATTGAGTTATCATCGTAGTGCTTTACGATAATCAGTTTAAGAGATTTTAATTGTCATTGTAGGTAGGACTAGGTTAGTGATCGTTAGTGATGATTGCTTAACCTTATTCTCATTAAATAGGTACTTTGTTAGTCTTTGTGATAATTTTGTGGTACCCTCGTTACCGTCAATTTAGATTTGCATAAATTGGATAAGCCGTTTGTGCGGCTGCATGTTTAGCCATGCGTTGCCATTGGTTGGACCGGTAAAGTGTCTTTCCGGTTAGTCAAGTTTACCCTTGAGCTTTTGTGACAGCCGTTAGTGCATTGTCATAGTATCACAAACGTTGTCCATCGTCTTGAACGCGTAAGGTCCGTTGCTGTATTGCTAATGATTAGGTTAGGTTATGCTTCGTATTTAGACTATCCATGACAAAATTATAACGCTGAAAAGACTGATTGGATGCCTTGGTAGTAAATTTAACATCTAAACTATCATGTAGCCTAGTAAGATTTTCTTATAGTCTGCTATGTGATAAGGAAAACCAAAGTAACATGATCAACAAACCTACTTTAAGATTACTTTGTTAAACGCTCGAATTGATTATACGGGTGGGGTTGTGTAACCGGATGGTGGTTGTAATGAGTTTCCTATTATTTTAACGAGTATGCGTGTTGTTCAACATATCAGCTTCGAGAGAAATAATTAGTTGTGGTTTTCATTAAAACCTGTCATGATTTTGTTTAGAGTAGCTTTATTCCCCACCGACTTGGGTCAGGAATAGCCGAACGACTAGAATGAGTGTTGTGCGATAATTTTCTTTTATTCCTAGAGCGAAGTATATTAAAGTGTGGTCGTTGATTGCAATCACGGATACCCTGCTACTCAAGTAGCTCTTATTTGATTTTTTGATCGCTAAAATTATCTACCTCTGGTTTCTGTGTCGTATGACAAGAGCATGTTGCGAGAATCTGAATGTGCTCATGGACTGACGATTGCTTATTTCGGAACTGTAGTCTTTGCCTCTATGTAGCCAAAGGAAATCAGTTTGTCCGAAAGTAGCTTATCGGTTCTCGCCATGTTCGCATTTGGTTTTAGTTTTTGTCAGTGGTCAAATCCAGTTTTGACATAGCTCATTGAGAGTATGGACGGGAGTTACGTTCCGCGGTTGTGAAGTAGTAAATTAATTTGATAATCGCCTAAAATTTACGAAGTGCGGACGTTGAATTAGTCTGAAACAACGGATACTCTATTTAGTGGGTATACAATGAGACGAATCCTTGAAATACTAATGGTAGATTTATTTCCTTTTTGGGTAATCCTGGTGGCTAGCGCGGCCTGATGGCCGGCGCGGCCTGGTAGCTGGCGCGGCATGGTGGCCGGCGCGGCATGGTGGCCGGCGCGGCATGGTGGCAGGCGCGGCATGGTGGCTGGCGCAGTCTGGCGACCGGCACGGTTTGGCGGCCGGCGCAGCCTGGCAGCCGGCGCGGCCTGGTTGCGAGTGTGGCTTGGTGGCCAGGATAGCCCGTGTGTGTCGCGCGGCCCGTGTGTGTCGCGCGGCCCTTATGTGTCGCGCGGCCCTTGTGTGTCGCGCGGCCTGTGTGTGGCGCGCGGCCCTTGTGTGGCGCGGGGCCTGTATGTGGCTCCGAGAAGCTTGGTAACTGGTATAGCTAAAGCCTACCTGGCCGAAACTGGCAATGAAAGTGAAGGTAGTTTATTAAAGGAGTTTGCTTAGAAGGTTTAGAATCCTAAGACCTTAGATTTAATGTTTTGGTTAACTTGGTTTGAAATATCTTAAAGGCCCATTTGAGGTCACAGAAGTTCTTTACGATGATCATAATAATCGCAAAGCCCTTAATTCTAAGCGTAACTGTAAGTACGCACTCTACAGGTTGAGAAAAATGCCTGAAGGTCAACAGGACCTGAAGTACAACTGACGAAATTGAGGTAGAACGAAGTAGCTCTGATATTGAAGAAAGTGTTTAAGTTTACATGATAATCGGATCGAACCGTACCAGAGGCTGACGTGTAGCCGTAGCTCGGTAGAAATCGGCGTCGACTTACTTAGTAGTCCGTGAGTAGGCGGTATTGCAGTCAGCCCTGGTGGAGGTCGGGTTTCAGTCGCGTTCCCATGTGGGGTTCTCAGAAAGCAGAGTAACTGTAGGATACTGGGCTATGCATAGCCATGATCACATGTAGAGCTTAAATTTTATGGTTTACTTGGTTTGAAAAACATAATATCTTGAGAGATACAGCGATAGTGAAATGTCAGTTTTACTTTGAGTTCCTGATTACCTGACTGATTAAACTCGATGTTGATAGAGTAGGTTTGTATTCGTAGTTCTTGTTACTCTTATATGCCCCTGGTTAAGGGAAGCCCCTGGTTAAGGGATGCCCCTGGTTAAGGGATGCCGCTGGTTAAGTGATGCCCCTGGTTAAGGGAAGCCCCTGGTTAAGGGATGCCGCTGGTTAAGTGATGCCCCTGGTTAAGGGAAGCCCCTGGTTAAGGGATGCCCCTGGTTAAGGGATGCCGCTGGTTAAGTGATGCCTCTGGTTAAGGGATGCCCCTGGTTAAGGGATGCCGCTGGCTAAGTGATGCCCCTGGTTAACATTTTCACGGACAGTAAACGAGACACAATTGAAGTTTTATTGTTATCACGTCTATAGGCGTTTACTGTCCTTCAAAGTGTTAAGGGATGCTAGATAAACACTTACACGAGGACGTGTAAGGCGCAGGACGGCCGTGTCGCAACGCGTAACGTACATACTTACCAAGATGTTATCTAAACTGAGCACTAGATGTCGCTCGTGAGAGTACGTGTGACATAATCAGCCTGTCACTTGTCAAGTTCGCGAAACGTCAATGTCAATGTCATTCGTGAGCACATTCGGCCTGTCATTTGTCAAAGTGCAGAGGCGATGTCGATTAAGTCGGTCAGTTGAGTCGAGACGTGCAAGCGAGAGTGAGCTCACGAAAGGCATCCGTTTCCATCCGATTAGTTTGTGAATAATTGTGATTGGTGATATTCTTAAATCATTAAAGAAGACATTTACTATCCATCTGTGGTGTTATTTCGTATCCCCACAAGATGCAAGAGGAGAATAACCGTGTACCAGATGACTGCAACTTTATGGGTTCCCCGTCATATATATATATAAAGATGGAACTGGGACAATTCGCCTACATCATAAATTGTTGTTTCGAGTCTGGGTGTTCATTGTGTCCGTTGGTTGTATGTTTTTAAAGGCCCCCGCCACACAGGATTTATTCCTAGTGCGAGAGTTGTTTATTTAAATGAAAAAAAAATAGTGAAACGTTGGCGGCTCTTCGTGTAATATTCCTACAATCGAATCGGCCCGTGCCGATGATTTTTAACACGTCATTAAAATTCAGTAATCAAATAAAATGGCCATTTATTTTAACTGTTGTCTGATTTGACTGCTCAGCTGTATGCGGACACGGAAAGTACATTGCCCCGGTTTATAACCAGCTGCTCGGTCAGTTAGAGGGCTTGGTATTTTTTTTATACTTATTATTTGGTGATGAGAGTACTATCTGATCGATCTCGAAAATTCATTCCAAAACTAACATGGTTCTAACACTTTAAACAGTTATTTAGTGTAAAAGACTACGGTAACGGGTGCGGTACCTTGACATCCTATAATTCACTTAATTTACTCATCAAGAGTATCATATTTTTTGCAATATCAACTAAAGTAATTTAGAAAAATTTTGAGAGAAAATAAATTAACATAAATATACTTTACAGTAAACTAAAATGAAACTGTTTTTTAGGCAGTGATGAGCTTGAATGAAAAATAATATAAGAGCAGACAAGAGAAGACAAATAAACAAAAATTGCAAGTACAATATTAAAAAATATTTAAAACTACTTTCAAGCAGAAACGTCCTGAACCTACATTAAGAACATAAGATACGGACACAAAGTACTTTGTGGTAACTCAGACTTACTGTATCTACAAAGGGCCGACGTTTGAGCCTAGAATATTTTTAGAAAACCACTACTGGGAAGAGTGTAAAGGGTTTGTTTCTAGGCAGAAATACTGACTTGTGAGACTAATTGGGTATTATACTCAATAAAAAGAAGTTTTAATTAGAGCCTGGTTTGGAGTTTAAATGGCGTGTGATAGGCTTTATGAAAATAATCCTTACTAATATTATAAATTCGAAAGTGTGTATGTATGTATGTTGCGTTTTCACGCTAAAACGGCTGAACCGATTTTGTTGAAATTTTATATAAAGATAGATTGAACCATGGAGACGGACATAAGCTGCAAAAAATTTACTGGGAGGGATTGTAGGGAACGTTGAAATTAGTACGGCACAAAGTTACCTCTTGGAAGTAAGAACGCATGCGCTGTAATAATTGAGTGCGCATGTGCTATCGTATATCACTGTCAGTACCGTCACATCATATGTACATAATGTCATATTGTGCACGGCGTCAATAAATACAATTTTACATAGAAGCGCATTTCTTAAGGATTTCGTGTGCCGATTCCAAGTGGCGAGTTGGCCACTGTCGTCAGTGTAGTACGTAGTTGGCGCCATTGGCGGCGCTGGCATCGTTCTCTGTCTCTCTTGCTCTCGTACTTAAGATACACAGAAGGAACGTTCGTCTCTCTTGCACGCATAGAGACAGCTGTCACAGCGCGACTGCCACGCCGCCAAGCGGCAATTGGGTCACAGAAAGTTTGTCTACAGAGCGCCCATAAGAAATGCGCCCCGCCCCTATGTAAATATCTATGCTCTATGACGGTGCTTACATTGTTACTTTGTACCTTATCTTGTTTCTGAAGTCTTTGGAGAAATCAGGAGTGTCTTCACACAAACGGAGATTGAAATTAGATTTGTGTTAACCCGAACTTAACGCGTGCGAAGCCGCGGGCAAAAGTTGGTCGCTTAATAAATCCTTGTTCCTCGGTCTTGTGTGTATATTGAAACAGCGAAAAATGTTGTTACAATAAAACATATTTTACTATATGTGTATATTATATACAGGTAGTACATAAATTTAATACGTTATGTAAATTACACTAATTATATTAATCGTAGTAGATACACCTCTGCCTACCCCTTCGGGGATAAAAGGCGTGACGTTATGTATGTATGTCTGTAGATACGTACTAATTATATAATTATGTGAATACATTTGCGTTTACGCTTTGAAAAGACTTTTCGCTTATACGTTCTCAGTCTTTGTAGGGTTCCGTACCACGAAAGGAAAAAACGGAACCCTTATAGGATCACTTTGTTGTCCGTCCGTCTGTCAAGACCCTTTTTCTCAGAAATGCGTGTAGGTATCAAACTGAAATTTATACTAAATACTCGAATCTACGGTTCCACAGAGCTGTTAAAAAATCAAACTTCTAATCCAACGCAATCAAAAGATACAGCCGTATATCCTGCAAATTGCAGCATATTTTCAAACTCGCATTGGAAGAAAAATCCCGTGAACTCAGAATCTTGAAATTTGGTACGAAGCAACGTCTTATATCACTTATAAAGGAAAAATTGCGAAAACCGTAAATTTTTAGTTACAGCATGTAAAAAAATATTTTTAATAAATTTAAAGTTACTACCCCTTTCCCTTGAACGCGTGGAGGTATTAAATTGAAATTCATATCAAATACTCAAGTATATAACACCGTTAGGCTGCAACAAAATCAAACTTCTATGTCAACGCAATCAAAAGAAAGAGCAATATAAGCATATTTTTAAACGCGCCTACTCGCAAGTGAATCAAAACCTACAGGGTACTTCCCGTGAACCCAGAATCTTGAAATTTGGTACGAAGTAACGTCTTATATAACATATGAAGGAAAAATTGCGAAAACCGTAAATTTTTAGTTACAGCATATAAAAAAATATTTTTAATAAATTTAAAGTTACTACCCCTTTCTCTTGAAAGCGTGGAGGTATTAAATTGAAATTCATATCAAATACTCAAGTATATAACACCGTTAACCTGCAACAAAATCAAGCTTCTATGTCAACGCAATCAAAAGAAAGAGCAATATAAGCATATTTTCAAACTCGCGACTACTCGCAAGGGAATCAAAACCTACAGGGTACTTCCCGTGAACTCAAAATCTTGAAAAATAAAGATAAAGGGTGCGGAAGGCTGAGGACCGTGTGCTGTGGTAAGTGTTGGAAGAGGCCTATGTCCAGCAGTGGACTGCGATAGGCTGATTGAGATTGAGATTTCAATTATTTACATAGTCTTCAAACCTTTTTGCTAATTATTCTGTACTTTATAAGTATTTTTGTAACAGATTCCTAATAGTCACTAAAACTTTGTATATCATTAACTTTGATATAAAATCTTACCATCGTTCATCAGCAGACTTTTGCAAGGCTGCTTCAAGGCTGGTATAGGTATTTAAGTTATATTATAAAATAAGCGATATATGTTAATATAAAATAAAGGATGACTGATTACAGACGACAAAGACCCCTTTTTCTTTAATTTATGCTCCTCCAGCTTTCCATACTGTAATGTTATGGATTTCATTTGGCAATAAAAATACCATAACTATGACTGGTGAACTTTTACTTATATACCTACAGGTTTGTACGGAACCCTCGGTGTGCGAGTCCGACTCGCACTTGACCGGTTTTTTTATTTTATATTCGTGGTGATAGTTATTTCTTGGCTGCAGCACATTGTACTTATATTTATTATATTTATATATACCCGATCACATCAACGCTAATGTACATTACTGATCGAATAGACGACTAAATCAAAATAAAACGTTCGCTGCGGACGCTTTACTGAGATTAGTTAACGAGATTTAGTGTTACTTTTTTGGCAAATTTTTTTGAAATTTAGTGTTTGTTTCGGATTTTCAGCTTCTTTTATGTTAGCGCTGTAGATTTATTTACAATATATGAGGTTATTACGATGACTATATTATAAAACATAAATTACAATCCATTTTGAGTCGCGGCCAATGTCTAAACATTTCTTCAACAGATAGAAAGATAGACTGAGCAAGAAATGATGAGAGTATCGATTTACTTTCTGAGGTACAAAGTCCTAAAGATAGAAATTATATTGCAAATATCGTTACTTCTTCAATAATGTCTCATAAAGATTTTATAATATAATTTTCTAAGTGACATGCACTTATAAATAATGGTTCAATCCATTAGACATGTGGCTGAAATTGAGATGTTAAATTGAATTATGAATGGACAGCTTTATCCTATCATCTCAATATTCTCAAAATTGCATTTGTGATTGCGCATTAAGTTTGATAGGTTTTTACAGGGCCTCGTCAAAAGTGTGTCTTGTTGCCTTGCTGATTTCAGCATGAATGGGCCGGCTCAACCGGGGAAGTACTATACTCTCACAGAAAATCGACGTAAAGTAACAGTACCTAAACTGTTGCGTTGCGTTCGGTGAGAGAGAGTGCCGGAAGCCCTATCCCCTATTCCTTCTCCCTCATCCCACTCCTCAACCTATCCCTTTTTCCAACCCCAAGGAACGGCGACGCACTTGTGACTCCTGTGGTGTTGCTTGTGTCCATGGGCGGTGGTAATTGCTTACCATCAGACAATCCGTATGCTCGTTTGCCGCCTATTACCATAAAAAAGTGAAGAAAACAGTTATAGCTTTTTACAGTTTTCTTTGTTGTTAATGTATATTCTGAGAATGTCATTCTTTATGTTATCATTTTGATAGGGAAAACACATATATACGTTTAGTCGATTGGTGATGGCACACTCTCACAATTTTGACTAGATAACTGCTCTTATTTTCATAATCTTTAGTTACAGAGATTAAGAAGAATAGGACTTAAACCGATGGCAAAAAGTAACGGTACCTTGCATTTGCAAATGGCACTTATTGCCACTGCCTAATGCCAGGCCCCCGTCACTGGCTCAAATTCGCGCGATAAATACCTACCATTTCGTGTATCCATATGGATACAAACGACAGAGGGCCGCCGCGCCGAACGGCAGCGTGTACGCACGGCACCTTTCCCGCGCTTTCTTCTAGAAATACCGAAACCGCGAAGTTATTGTGCAGTGGATGGGTGTTAAACGCACAAAACAAACGAAAACTTGTTGTTTTTTCATTGCCGAAGGTAAAACGATGATTTATGTCGTAAGTTATGATATAAGATTTGATATAAGTGGGTACTTATATAAAATTTCGTCTACAAATTGACACCGTTTATTTTATTTAGAGCAAAGGTAATAAAGGAAATACTAGGTATGTAAATGTTCGTTAATTGATACGTTTAGGTTATTACTAGAAATAAATATAATTCTTGGTTTTATTAAGTAAAATCTACTTAATGTCAGAATCTTACGTACGTATTTACTGTATTGTCCGGTATTGTGTCCGATAAACGGAAATAGGCAATAGGCCCCTACTGCGTACGATTATTATACATTTTATTTATTTTTATAACATATTGCATACTTATTGGTAATTTTATTAAATATGTTAACAATATGTATTTACTAACTGACTCGTGTATATATAGGTAAGTATTAAGCAAATAAAAATATGGTTATTTCGCAACATTCGTTTTATTACCAAAATCATCATAAAGGCCTTGCCACACGACATTATTTTACGTCAAACTTGACTAAATCACTTGATGAAATCGTGATGTGTAGACGCCAGTCGTCCAACTCAAGTTCATCGGGTGGGCGGTACCACCAGATTTTAACCAATCGGGTGGACGGAATGAAAATCAGTGATTTGATTGTGTCGTGTAGACGGGCAAAGCCAATTCGATTGAAAATTTGATCAGTGGTAAAATTATGCCGTGTGGCAAGGCCTTAAGAACAACCCTAGCGCCTTTGTTCGATGACGCGCTTGTACGTACAGTCACACAATCTGCAACTCTTTGAGTGAGTACTTAGGGTACATTTCTCTTCACTGCGAACAACGGCTATTATTCTTAAGATTTTGTAGGTGATTATATCGTAGGTATTTTCGATTTTGTATGGGAGTGATGTATCTGTTAACTATTAAGTAATCTGTGCTAATGCATTCTACATATTACATATGTCCATTAATAGTAGTTTAGTCGGGCTGTTGCTAAAAAATCAGTTATCAGGTTTAATATCCGAGATGAAATGTTTAGATTTTCGCGCTGCATACATTAACATTACATAACATACATTAACATAACTTCACGTCTTTTATCCTCGACGGGTAGGCAGAAGTGTATAAACTCCCACATTTCGCCAGTTATATTTAGGTCGCAGTGTAATAGGGGGCGAGCCTATTGCCATCTACGGGGCACATTATTAAGCGAGCGATAATTAACATTTTTAATACACACATAACTTCGAAAAGTAAGAGGTGTGTGCCTGAGGTACCTGGGGATCGAACCCGAGACCATCGTCTCGGCAGTCCTGCATACTTTATATGGAGCGCTGCATACTTTAAACATAATTATGTAAATAATAATATAGCGCTCACAGCCAGACTTGGTTGTGATAGGTTGACAAAGTCAAGCAACATTTGCATCGGTTGGCTACTTGGTTGGGTGGCCGCGTGTGGCATTTATATCGGAAGGCACGCAAAGCTGTCGGTCCCGGTTCTTGCTTCAGTACAAGAATTGTTAGGCCATTTTGGAAGCCATTGGATGGTCTGAAAACTCCGACCGAGAGATTTTAACCACTTATAGGTAACTACGACTCAACTTGTCGGTTCAAATACGGGCATATGATAAATCAAAAGGGCAACTCAGCTTTTAGCCTCACTATATCATCCTGAACTTTTACTAGCATGTTCTGAGTTTGATTTGTTAAAAGATGAACTTTGTAAGAAAAACTTGCTAGCACAACTATTTCTTCTTTTCATCATATAAAGATAACCGGTGTTGGAGAAATGGAAATAATATTCGTGAGTACAAGAACTAAGTTAATCTTAGTTCTTGTGTAGGTCTGTAGTGTAGTCGACGATATAATTTGGTAACGTATGTTAACAGGGTACGTGCAAATTGTTTGTAAAGACGTTGTCGACGGGCTGATTATGTGACAATCTAGCCACAACGAGAGTTCACTTAAGTTATGTGTGCGTAAAAGCTGAGTCATATTCCTCATTTGATTAAAGATGGGTACGGGTATTATGTATATGAATAGAAATACAAGATACCTGTTATAGGCACATAAAGTATCATTACACATGAAAATTTACAGAAAGATATCGAAAAATGTAAATATCTTAAAAATGTTACATCACTAGCTTTCAGAACCTTCTTAACCTTTTATATTATTTCGCATTATCTTTGATTTACACTGGAAATGAACATGATCCTTCTATATTTATCTTAGTTAAAACCCGGGATCCGCTTACTAGTCTAACCTTATTTGACTCAATATTGTCTTTTCCACAGAGTTGACCTCTGCATCCCCAAGGGATAACGATATTCTAGGGTTTAGACTAGTTTCAGTGTGTTCAGCGGTACTGACCCTCTATAAGAAGTGGCAAAGATCTTCATAACAACCGGGATCGAAGGCTTAACGTGTTCAGTAAGGCTCGGGACAAGCGATAATAAACAATTCAATACGCACATAACGCCTATAAGTCAGTGGTGTACTTATGGCACGACACTGGCAATGAACAAAGCTTTGATATCAACTCCCTATTCACTAATATAAGATAATTCATTCAAGATTTTTAGTGATTATTTACTACAAAATATCCTCACTGTAATGTGCTGTGCAAATGCCTCACCTTCATCGAAACTGTCAATTTACCTTTGAGTATAAAACACTCAATCTATCATAAACCAGAGTGAAGTCGGCTGACGTCAATTCGTCGAAAGCACTTTGTTTCCCGGCCCTCATTAAGTCGGACCACTAATTAAATTTGTCACTGTATATTCAGCAGGTCTTCACGGCAGATTAACAAGGTCTCTGCTGAAAAAACACTGCTATCACGTAATACATATAAAGGGTAAATGATAAAAATGGGTACGAAATAAACTTTTGTGAAAGGACTTGTAGTATATACGGATAATTTTATTTCGTAACAAGGATCTACCTAACTTTTATTTACCTAACCTTTTTGATATTTATATTATCAGTCAGAATAAAAATGAAAGCTGAAGCGAATCCAAATCACATATCGACTTTTTCTGACGTCACAACGAATTTGAACATAAACTGTGGTGATGATTGCCACGAGTTGTAGGAAACCATGAAAAAGGGACTGTCGAATACACAGGGCGACAGTTGATTTATAAATTGGTAAGATACGAATATCTCGTGCCAGAAAATTATTATACTTTTATATGTTTGGTTTATATAACTTTCATTGCAAGTGGAAGAACGTGAAGTCGTCTCTTCGTTTTCACAACGTGAATATACAGAGAGGGAAGATTTTATAGGCCTGAAAGAGCGAGATAGTTCTCGAGCCTAATGGTTAGCTCTTCATGTATGAAACTGCACAAACAGTAAAACGCTTTATTTGTTTACCTACTAGAGTTAAGTAGAGCCTTGAATTGCGAATACTACATTCCCATGTATTACTTAATATTGTGATAAGTGGACAATTCGACATTCAATTCTGTCACATAAACCACTGGATTTAACATGATTGTCACTAAGGAGATCTGCCTGGATGTAATTAAGTTGTAGTACAAAGAGTAAGGATAATATTTTGCTTCGGGAATACGGATTGGAGGAAATAACAAGTTAATCCCATAACAAACAATACTTATTAAAAATCCAAGTCTCAGTTCTCCTACCGTAAAAAGTTGTGAGATCCAAGTCAGTTAATTAAAAATCTTTAATGTTTTAAATAAATAGATTGACTTGGCCAAGGATCTCACAACTTTTTACGGTAGGAGAATTGAGTTGCGAGACTTGGTTTTTTGACAAGTATTGTTGGAACGAAGTTTCTTATCGCGCGTTGCTAGACGGAAAAAATTAAGACGAAAAGTTGTAACGACACTTTTTGCTATAGTAAGCTATTGTAAGCCGTGCGGCGTGCGCATGTTTCTCTATTTGTCTTTCTCTCTCTCTTATAGAAAGCAAGCATCATGTTCATGCTTTCTGATCACGAAAATGATATCTATTTGGGAATCCAAGATGGCAGACGGGATATTTTTAATAAAATTAATATGGGTATCATTTTCGGGGTTTTTATGGATTCTGGTCACGAAAATGACATCTATTTGGGAATCCAAGATGGCGGACGGGACATTTTTAATAAAATTAATATGGGTATCATTTTCGAGGTTTTTCATGCTTTCTGATCACGAAAATGATATCTATTTGGGAATCCAAGATGGCAGACGGGATATTTTTAATAAAATTAATATGGGTATCATTTTCGGGGTTTTTATGGATTCTGGTCACGAAAATGACATCTATTTGGGAATCCAAGATGGCGGACGGGACATTTTAATAAAATTAATATGGGTATAACTTTTGGGGCTATTATGCATTCTGATAACGTAAATGACATTTATTTGGGGATCCAAGATGGCGAACGGGACATTTTTTGTAAAATTAACTCTTTGCCCCGATGTTAAGACGGTCAACATATGTGTTTATCTGCTCTGTGTTAAACTTGCAATTCTTCCTTTTAATCGTGATCTATATTATAAGAAACTACGACAAAAGTATTAACTAGCGTCAGTGAAGTGTGTTCCGCTAAAAACAATCAGTAAAAAGTGCATTATTGCACCAATATTGAGTGCAAACAGTCAAAAGTTTTAAATGTCACATTATCAGCTGGTGGGTAAGTGACAATACCTTATACGCCCAGTGTACGGCATTCGCGCGGTTACGCAGTGCGCGGTAGGGACAATATCGCCTGCGCCGTAGCGTAACGACGCATGCAACGACTCGTGCCAACGATAAATCATCGCAGACGGGACAATAGTTTGTGCCTGCAGGACGTTGCCTCTGTGAGGACGACCATTACAATACAAGTCAATATTGCTTTAGTGAGTTTGTATACTATATTATTATCTTACTGAGCCTCATTACGTTATCCTCATTATTACTATGGCCAACGAAGCTGCACAATGGGGCTGTTGCAATAATGACACTCAAGCGAATGCAACAGAAAAATCTATAAGGTGCACAATATGCGGCAAGTGCTACCACTACGCCTGCTTATCATTCAAAGAAACACCTAGCAATATGATGACTTGGAAATGTCCGTTATGTATGAGTAGCACTCCGAAGATGTGCAGAAGTGACTCAACCCCAATTCGTAACGTGACTGTCAGTAGAGGTACCAGAAGGCAAGCAATAACTCCCCCTTCACCTCCTCCAACTTCAAGCGACAAAAGCGAGCTACACTCAATCATAAAAGAAATAATAAAAGAAGAATTTAGTGAGATGTTGTCAGAGTTTAACAAAACCATTGTCAGCACAATAAACCGAGAGTTAGAGCCAGTTAAGAAGGAAATGCAAGAGATTCTCGACTCCATGTCGTTTATAAATAAAAAGTTCGAAGAAATCAGGAACGAACATGAGTCCTCTAAAGAAACGGCGAAGAAACTAGAGTTGGAAAATAATCAACTCAAGACTGCAGTTGAGGACCTAACAGAGAGACTCAACCAATTGGAGCAGCATTCCAGATCAAACAACTTAGAAGTACAGTGTGTGCCCGAAAACAAAAATGAAAACGTTTATAATATCGTAACGCAGTTGGCCCGTGTAGTAAACTGCGAGATTACCGAGAAAGACGTACTACATTGTAGCCGCATCGCCAAGGCCAACACGTCAAGCGCTAGACCACGGTCCATAGTTGTCCAGCTGGCTTCACCCAGATTGCGAGATCAACTTCTGGCAGCAACTATAAAATATAATCACACGAACACAAAAGACAAGCTAAACTGCTCCCATCTTGGATACGCCGGACCAAAAACGCCTGTTTACGTAAGTGAACATCTATCCCCAGCTAACAGGGCCCTTCATGCTGCTACGAGAATCAAAGCTAAAGAAAAATGTTATAAATATGTGTGGGTTAGAAATGGTAGGATATTTGTAAGGAAAACAGACGGCGCAGATTTTATACAAATTAAGAACAACAATAGCCTAAGTAAAATTGTTTAATATGTATGTTCTCTTTTTGCGTTATATTTATATTTAGTCTATTCTAATGCATGTTTAAGATTTAGAAGTTATAAAATTCAGCGACATACTCATTTATTACCAAAATTGTAGAGGTCTACGAACAAAAACAAATATTTTTTACTGTAACTTGTGCTGTATGAATTACGATATTATAATACTGACAGAGACCTGGTTGAATAGTAATGTTTTGAGCAGTGAGCTATTTGACGATAGATATGAAGTTTACAGACGGGATAGGGAGTCATCGGGACTTCAGTGCAACAAAGATGGGGGAGGAGTCTTGATAGCCGTTAACAAAAAAATTACCTCGAGATGTATAGAACGCTGGCAAAGTAATTGTGAGGACCTTTGGATTACTGTCGATATACCCACATCTCAAAAATCACGTCAAGTAGCTCTCTGCGCAATATATCTTCCTCCACCTGTATGTCTTGCAACTTTGGACCACTTTATCGAGCATTGCAATAGAGTACTAGACTCGACAGATATCCCGATCTGTCTAGTTGGCGACTTTAATCTGGGTAAACTCGACTGGAACTTAGGCCACGTGAATGAATCCTTGCCGAAAACTTGCCAAAACCTTCTAGATTTTATGAATGTAAGTCACTTAGTACAGTGCAATTATGTAAAAAATTGTTCTGGGCGTATACTGGATTTGGTGTTGTCTCCTGAGTCAATGTGCTCGGTGAATGAATCTAGCTCGTCATTAACTGTTATTGACAAACTACATCCACCTCTCGAAATTACCCTATCCTTAGCAAAGAACCGCGCTCTACCATATAGCTCTAAATGTATGCCTAACTTTTATAAAGCAAATTACGTAGAAATTAACAGCTATCTAAACAAACTAGACTGGAATGCGCTGTTCGAGAATAGTAGCGATGTAAATGACATGCTGGCAGTATTTTATAAATACTTAAATTCAGCTGTCAAACAATTTGTACCCAACCGCAAGGCAAATAACAGGCGGTATCCAGCATGGTTCGACAAAACAATAATAAAATCTCTTAAAGAAAAAAATAAGCTCAGGTTGCGTTATAAAAAATATCTTAATCCTATGGACAAAGTGGAGCTGAAATTGATCTCTAAACGGTGTGAAACACTTGCCAAGAACGCATACAATGAATACATAAGGAATATTGAAAGCGATATCAAAGACAATCCCAAACTTTTCTGGAGTTATATAAAAGCCAAACGCGGTGGAACTAGCACCTACCCGATGGTTATGTCCGACGGACAAGTAACAGCATCCAGTGGTCCAGACATCTGTAATCTTTTCGCGCATCATTTCTCTACAATGTACACGTCTGATAGCAATCAACAAGCCTATAGTGGTTCTGGTCTCATGCAAGAACTTCACAGTAACAGCATATGCTTAACTACTCCAGCCATTGATCGCGACGAGGTTTACAAGAAATTAAAAGCCATTAACATCAAAAAAGGAGCCGGGCCTGATGGCATTCCGCCGATTTTTATTTCCAACTGTGCTTCATCCTTAGTATTCCCATTATTTATTATCTTTAATACATCGCTGGCCTCTGGTATCTTTCCCTCGGAATGGAAAAAAGCTAAGGTCGTCCCAGTTTACAAATCAGACAAAAAAGACGTTGTCTGCAATTACAGGCCTATCTCAATCCTATCCTGCATTGCAAAAGTTTTTGAATCAATTATTTGCCCTCATATTCAACATCACTTTAGGATAAACATTTGTGACAGCCAACACGGTTTTGTAGCGTTAAGGTCTACAGCCACGAACTTGGTGTCATTCACTGAGTCACTAATCCAGTCTGTAGATGCAGGTAAACAGTTCGACGTGGTATATACGGACTTCAGTAAGGCCTTTGATAAAATGTCCCATTCAATCCTCTTAACCAAACTGGCAACTTACGGCGTGACTGGGTCCTTACTGAAATGGTTAACAACGTACTTAAGTGAACGCGAGTTTTACGTTGTCGTCAATGGGTTTCAATCTGCTACCCACAAAATAACGTCTGGTGCTCCCCAGGGTTCAAATTTAGCTCCAATATTGTTCAACATATTCATAAACGATCTACCGAAATGCTTCCGATTTTCTGAACCATACTTATATGCCGATGACCTAAAGTTTGCAAAAGAAATTGAGTCACCTAGCGATCAGCAACTTTTACAAGACGACTTAAATCGAGTTATAGAGTGGTGTATCAATAATAGAATGCAACTCAATATAAAAAAATGTTATCATGTAAAATATACACGAAAATTCAATTACATCCACTCTGAATACTTCATTAACCAACACAAAATACAAGAAGTCGAAATAATTAAGGACCTCGGGGTATTGTTCGACCGAAAAGTAACCTTTCTACCACACATAGAGTACGTAATTAAAAAGGCGTCGAAAATGTTAGGATTCATACTTCGCAACACAAAGGGGTTCCGTAGAGCTAGCACGAAGATAATGCTGTACAATAGTCTGGTCAGGAGTGTTTTAGAGTACTGCAGTGTAGTTTGGAGACCCCACTATGCCAATCACGCGTTGCGATTAGAAAGAATTCAGAAACGTTTTATGTGGCATCTAGCGTTTCGTGAAGGAAAAGCCAAATGCCTCCCCTCCTACACAACACGCATGCATTATTATAGGGTGACTAGTCTATCCGCACGCAGAGATATCATAGACATAGTATTTCTGTACAAACTAATAAGAAATAAGCTTGACTGCTCAAAGCTACTGGGTCTGGTGAGATTTCGTGCTCCTTCTAGGTACCCTAGGAATAGAATCACACCTCTATGCCCACCACTGCGTAGGTCCGTGCTGGGTTTTAACTCCCCTTTGCCTAGGTTGTGCAGGATTCTTAATAGCTTCAGTGACTTAGTGGACATACACCAGGACAGCTTAAGAAAATTGATTAGAGTCTTAACAACAGAAACTAATAACAAATAGCAACTTCCAACTTCTAATTAATTTAACTTCTAATTTATTTAATTTATTTATTATTATTATTTTAATTGAATCCAATTGTATTATTTAAAAATTCTAAAGCAATTATGAATACGGACATCAATATCACAATCAATTATTTTAAGTTTTAATTATTTCTAGTTAATAATTTTGTTTTCCTGTGATTGTAATGTTTTTAAATTATTGTAATTATTGTAGTGTTTGTTAATTATTGTAATTTTATGAATTTGTCACAAAAAAAAAATATATACTATGTTTAACCGTTATTAGTGCATGTGGTGTTAGCCAGTAAATGATTGTTACACCTTTTTTTTTTTTTTTTTTTTTTGTTTTACGAGGTGGAAAATCCCTTCGGATCTCCGACTCTTGGGGGAAATAAGAGCCGGAGTATGTGGTGTTTCCACTAAAAACCACCTCGACTTCCGCCATGTACCCGTGTGTCGGAGGGTGGGGCATCACCAAAGCACTCGTCGCCACCCTCCGACGGGTATTGGCCCGCCAGATGGTCAGGCGGGCCCCGAACAAAACCCCCTTGGCGACGGATTAAAGTGTTGGACTCCGCCGCCAAAACGCCCAGCGGCCGCAGAGGATAGGGAGGACGGCAACGCAACACTGCATCTCCTCTTCCTCTGCGGCCCCACCGCGACGCATCGAATGGTGCGCCCCCATTTGGTCGCGGGAGATAGGGCGCGCGGCAACGCAACACCGACACGCCTCTCCTCCCGCGACCGCACCCGACTGCGAGGGACAGACAGAACTGTCCCCCGCACCCGCACCGTTGGACGCATCCTGCGCAGGCCCCTCCAAGCCCACGCGGAGCGTCCCCTCCTGGATCCCTCTTAGCTTCACCGCGGGTGACCATTCCACGGTTACTGAGCCCCCCCACCACGACAAGGTGGAGATCCCACGGGGGGGATGATTGTTACACCTGTAAACGTGTCATAGCCAAATAATCTGTAATGATCTGTGTAAACAATTGTTGGTTAACCTTATAATAAATGGATAAATAAATAAAAAACCCTTTTAAGATATACAAAAAAAAAAAAAAAAAAATTAACAATTATTACTAAAATTGAGCCTACCAATTAAGTTTATATTACATTATATTTGTAATAATAAAAAAAATATTATTATAACTTAAAAAAAATACAATTTTATTACAATTCCTTCACTAATTAATCGAAAGGAACTTCGTTCCATCCGGGTGTCCCTTGACACCTCTCAAGCAGTTTTTTTTATGGGATCTCATTTCTTTTTGTAGATAGTTCTACTTTGTTCCTTTCCGGTACCTTCTACTTCTTTTACACCAACAAACAACGAATTTTCGTAAAGCCCTAACTGCAAATGTATTTTTTTAATCCTATATATTTATATGGGAATACAAAATTATTTATGCAGTTGATGTATCTCGAAAACTGACCGAAATTGAAAAATATTTAAGTTTTTCCTTAATTCATACACGAAACACTAATTGTATTCGAATTTTGAAGCTTCCATGTCGGCTAGAAGTGCCTTAGACTTTTGATGATCGGTCAGTAAGTGAGTGACAAAATTAAGAAACTTTATAATTCTTAAACTACTGGTTCAAATTGAAAGAAATTTGAAATACACCATGCGTATACAATTCTTGCTTGGTTAATAAACAAGACTTTCAAGTTTTATCCACTACGAAGTTATAGGGGGTCGAAAATGGCCTGAACTGCTTCAAGAAAAGGATAGTACGCCCGTGCCGCTTGACGCCCAGACATTACAGTAAACTTACAGTACTCCCAAATTAATAATGCGCATGCAGATCTTCGTTAATTGTCGTATTCCCGGAAACACCCGAATCATTGAATTGTAAGAGCCCTAAACAATGCACTTGCATTTTGCACCTTGTTCGAAAGAAATAGGAGTGAATATTATGTGTACACAATCGAAAACCATTCGGGCGGTCGGCGGCGGTCGCCGGTCCGTCAAAGGTCCGTCAGTCGTCTTGTAGTATCTCTAAGTAGTCTGTGGTCGTCTTTATATAATGGTGGTGACTGCACGTGTTCTCTCTGTGTGGAATTATATAGAGCTGCTATTACACACCCTTGTTGGTTTTGTTTTCAAAGGTGAATTTAATTATGTTATTCAAATTTAAATAGTTTATTTTGTAAAATAGGTAAATATACTAACATTTTTCACGGCTTGTTAATATTAAAAAATTAAAAATATCTACTTTAAATACATATTAAGTACTAGAAAAAACATTTTTAAAAGATACACACAATAAACAAATAGATATAGGAATAAATAATATTATCTTAATATATAAAATCCTTGCGTTACTGACTGACTGACAGACACGCTACAGCCGAAACTATTAGGCGCAGGAAGCTGAAATTTGGCATGTGTGTTCCTTGGGGATCGTAGGGGTGCACTAAGGAGGGATTGCCCGAAATTCCCACGGGATCGGCCAAAACGGGTAAATAAAAAAAAATGCAGGCGTAGCTTCTGGCATCCTCTAGTAAAGTATATTAGTACATAATGCAATAATACAACAAATAAATAAAAATATGTCTAACTCTGCCCATACCAGTTTCTTTCAGACGTATTCTTCCAGAATGGATAAATTTAAACGTGGAAAGCCACTTAAGTCATAAGCACGGCAAATGGTATTTAATATGTACCCTTATTTCTTAAATGAAGCCAATGTTTTCAAAAAAGGCCATGATGGTTATTTAAAAAAAATTCAGGACCGTGTTACAAAAGCTACAGGAATTTCACGACGAACTTTGACTAATATTTTAAACGAAAAAAAAACAGAATCAATCAATGAAATTTTCCACACCGAAAAAAGGAAAACCTAAAAGTAGATTTCGGCTGGGACTTGATGATTTCGACTACTGTGTTATTCGTAATATGATATACAATTCTCACTTGACGCTCAAAAAACTCCCAACTGTAAATAATTTGAGAAAAAAGTTGATCGAAGCTATTAATTTCAAAGGCTGTGCAGAGACTTTAAGGCTGATCTTGAAAGAAATGGGGTTTAGGTTTCTGAAAACTGATAATAACAGACGGTTACTTATGGAAAAGCATGATATACGTTTAAAAAGGATCAAATATCTCAAAAAAATACAATAGCTGAGGAATTCTGGTAGAAACATAGTGTTTATGGACGAGTCATACGTGCATACATCACATACTAAGGGTAAAACTTGGCAAGATAGCAGCAAAAAAGGTATCAAACAACCCATTTCCAAAGGAGAGAGAATAATTATTGTACACGCAGCAATGAAAAAGGCTTCGTCCCAGGTGCTCTAATGTTACATAAATGTGTCGACTCAGAAGGTGATTATCATAAAGAAATAAACGCGGAACGTTATCAAGCTTGGCTACGCAATCAATTGATTCCTAACTTGCCTCCTAATAGTGTGTTGCCAACGCCCCATATCATAATAAGCTGTCTGTGAAACCACCAAACTCAAACACACCTAAACCACAAATGATAGCTTGGTTACAACAACACAACATTCCGCATGACCTAAAGAAACTGAAACCCGATTTGTATGAAATTATAAAAAGACATAAAGAGAAATACACAGAAATTGTCATTGACCGTATAATGGAGGAACGTGGGCATCAAATTATACGATTGCCACCATATCATCTCAATTTTAACCCCATTGAAAATATTTGGTCTAAAATAAAGCAACACGTAGCCAAAAAAAAAATTGCAATGACTGTCACGTTAGTTAAAGATGCTATATTAGAAAAAATCAATAATATAGGACCAGAAGAATGGAAAAAAGTTTGTGATCATGCTGTTAAATGCGAAGATGAATATAGAAAATTTGACCCAAGAATCGATAGTTTTTCTGATGAAATGATTATTTACACAGGTGATAGCAGTGAGGAAAGTGTCAATGAACAAGAGCATAATGAAAGTTCTGATGAATCTACGATGTCAGGAATAGAGATCTTCCCTGATTCTGTTTTTTTTTTTTTGTAATTGTAATATTATTCTGGAATGATCACTGCTGTAAATACTTTTGAACTGAGATGTTATGATTAGATTTCTAAGATTTTAATGTAACCTGTGTTTGAAAACCATTTTTCTTCTTCTAATATAAACCTTGTATTACTTAAACCTTCTTTTCTTCCATCATTACACCAGCTACAGCAAGACACTTAAAAAGTATTCTAATGGAAGTAAATCAATTCAACAAAAATTGTAGCATATTCGCTATTGTGTGGTTTTCTTCACTATTTACTTATATGGAACTATCGAATCAAATTTCTTTACTGATAAATCAATATTTATTTTTTTTAGCACAAAAAACATAATTTTACTAAATTATACACTTAACAACTCTATATACATATCGTCTTCCGACGTTCGGGGAATACGACCGTTGCCGAACAGTGACGAAGATTTCTATGCGCATTTTCACTTTGGGATACCTGTACGTACATGTTCGGCATTTTCAAGTAAGTGTATACAAGTTATCACAGAGTATTCGAATAACTCGTTAA
Source organism: Euclidia mi (assembly GCA_944739405.2). Classification (NCBI taxonomy): domain Eukaryota; kingdom Metazoa; phylum Arthropoda; class Insecta; order Lepidoptera; family Erebidae; genus Euclidia; species Euclidia mi. The sequence continues at coordinate 73,879,403 of OX123184.2, read as the reverse complement.
CTTATGATTGTGGAAAAGATGTAAACTAGGAAATACAAGTGGTCTTCCATGGTGAAGTCTAACAGACTTTAATGGGTTTTTAGCGGATAACATTATAATATTTTCTTCGTTGTTGTGAATTTACAAAGTTCTGGTTGAAAACAAAAAATAATATTTTGTCATCAGCTGGCTAGTTATATATTTGTAGACGGGTAACTAGCTTGTTGGCCGATATAATCACTTCAGAGTTTCTACTAAGTGGGCGCAGCTGGGTTCTTGTGCATTGAATACACACTAACTAAAATACACTAACTACTTTAAAATACGAAAGGCACTATCTTAACAATTATAGTCTAACACTTTTCACTTGCAAGTCTTTTAACGAACCGAGGACAGATTCATGGTGTACTGTCAACCAGCCGACCTGACTGAATATCCCTCAGCCCGCCAGACAAGTCCACACGAACACTGTTGTGAACCGCAATACGTCACAACCAGCCGGTAGCACTCTCGATTCGTTTAGAGACCTTACTACGTGATGACGTTTCATGACATCTACAATTCCAGTTCCGACGTGAAATAATAAAGAGACGCTGGTAATGCGCCGTCATATTGATACGTAAGTAATTATTACGAAAATAATATATGCTCTAATATATGAAAAATGCTCTTGTAAATTCTGTTTACATAATTTTATTGTGACCAATCAAAATGGCTCCTATAAAACAAAATTGTAACAAAAAAAAAAATGAATATCTGTATATGTGTAATTGCTAAATTTCAAACACTAAAAGATTTATCACAATGCCCATAAACCTATTTACTTGCACTTCTGAACAGAAACTATTTCAATTTAAGAATTCCATTTGGGGAAATCTTAGCTTCTAATCCTTACGACTGTAGGGTATTTTCTTAATTACGTTACTGTGGATAGAAACCTTAAAGTTAAAATGTTTGATTGTAAATGTCGTGGTATCATTTTATGTTTTATATCTTCTATTTGACAGGTTTAATAGTTGTGGTATTCTTAGCTCATCGTAAAATGTATGAAACCTTGCTGATGAAGAGAAACATAATAATTATGTAATAGGTCAAATTACATACGTTTATATGGTCCTGCACTACACAGCTCCCCTGTACTATACTTAGATACATACATAATGTAAATAGATTACGACACACTGCAGTTATTCTCGGTCTTCACACATGTTTTGTCCTGAGTGGGCATCGAACCCATGCTTTCCGGTGTAGCAATCAGGATCACCGATCACTCCACCAACAGGCCTTTCTTCATCATCATTATCAGCCGATAGGCGTCTACTGCTCGATACAGGCCTGCCCCAAGACTCTTCACATAGACCGTTCTTGAGCCACCCCGCGTGGAACAATCCGCTGCCCGCGATCTCAACAACATTGTCGGTCCAACAAGCTGGAGGCCTACGAGTACCCCTGCTGCGACGTCCGGTGCGTGTCCGCTAGCTCAGAACCTATCTGCTACTCAGGCTTTTCTTATTCAATACCAATTTGAATACCAAAAAAGCAATTGCCAAAGAACTGACCTTTCTGTCCCCTTACAAAATGGCTCCAAACAGACACACTGGGTACAAATATTCCCAAATCCAGCCTTTTCAGGCGCTTTATGTCCCTAGCTGTTATTTTGTAAGTTACTTATAAGTTCGTATTGAACTCGCGACACTTGGCGTTCTGTCGCGAGGGTACTTATAAAACTTAGACACCTGCACTCTATAAATTGCCGTGAATGCCACTTGCAGGTGAACATCTGGGAAATGTATTGCCTCATTTCGTCTATTTGCTATTTTGGTCCCTATTGAAAATATTATAGGAGACATAAAATTAAGCAGGTATTTAGAATAAGGACAAAATTGGTGATGAATAAATTTGTATTATTTTTGTATAATTCCTCTGTTTTTCATAATATGAACTAAGACTCTTGAGTTACTGCAATTACGCAGAGATGTGGCCTCAATGGCTGTCTCCTACCGCATCTATCGCGGTGAGTGCTCCGAAGAGCTCTTTCAACCAATGCCACCCTCTCCTTTCCTATCCCGAACGACACGTGCTGGGTTGAGGTGCCACTCTTACACGGTAGAACAGATACCGTCACGCACCAAACGGTTCGGCGCCTCTTATCTCTGCCGTACCATTAAGGTGTGGAACTCTTTACCAGTCCACGTGTTTCCCTCCACTTATGATCCCGGGTCCTTTAAGCGGGGCGTGAAAAAGCTTTACCCAAGGCCGTCAAGGTGGGGCCCTCATGCCATAATGCCATGCTGGCTGCTGGGATGATGTCCATCACTATGGAATTTCACTGACTGCTTCACATCAGGCAGCATGGAGTCAATTTGTTTGGCAGAAATAAAAATAAAAATTAACTAATATTTTAAACGGAATTATGAAGTTGCTTGTAACATTTTCATAACTAAACTACCGTACCAATATAATCATGAAACTTAGTAAGAGTTTGGCAATGGGTGGTAATGGGTGTAGAAATGGATGTAGGGTACCTTCGAGCTAAAAATATTTCACACGGGCACAGCTAAATCATAATATAGGAGTAAATAATTTGATTCAGAAACAATAAAAGAAAAAGTAATGATACTTGACTTACTCATTGTTATCTGGTTAGAAATGGCACCCTTAATTTGATTTCAAATAGAAATTAAAAGTTGAATTAATGTTTTACAGTACGTGACTATAAGAAGCAATAAGCATGTTTACAGACAGTATTGTTGATCTAATTTACAGGCATACAAAAAATACTCAGCATAATATAGTTTTTAGTGTGTACGTGACTTCCTGAAAAGGTCTGGGACTATAATAGTTCAGTGATATGGAAACTCTAAGCTACTTTCGATTTAGTAGATTATCGGTGACCTTTTATAAATGGTCTTATATGTTATAAAATAATCAATGTTAATAGTAAGATTCTGAATAAATCCACACATACATTGACGCAATTGCTGTAGTCTTTTTATGTGTATGTATATAATATTGTGCTTTTAATACACACATATCAACAGGCTATTTTACTACGCGATAAAGTAGACGGAGAGTTCTCTTTTTAAAGAGAATAGAAGAAATGTTACTGAAGGAGCGTATTTTTATTACAACAAAAGTTTTCTTGATATCATAACAGACTTAAGATAAAGCTCTCATTCACAGTAACTTTATTAAATTTATTCAAAGTTGAGGTAGAACAAAAGTTTTCAAAGATCTTTATAAATTCAAATTATTTTACGCAATTTTGAAATACCGCACCTGATACCTTTTATTTGTTAGTTATTTGCACGTGAGATATCGAATTTACTACTCCGTTACTTCTGTCTGCGGTAACAGGTGCCTAGAGATTTTAAATAAAAAGCGTGTATAACTTTTCTTTACTATTTTTTTTTTAGTTCTAAGTGTCCTCAACCTGTTTTTCCTAGAAAAAAAAACAGGTTAAGGAGTAAACTGGAAAAATCAACACCATGTATTAGTGTCGTCGTTGTAACTACTTAAGTTTTTATCGTCATAACTCTTCCTTGAGGGTCGAATGCTTCCAGTGCAAATCGAAACTGCGTTTATCTTGGATTTACCTTTTCCAAACTTTACCTTTAATAGTAATTTTCTACCAACATTTCTGAGATTTCCTTTATGTACCTGGATCCAAGAGACTGTATGTCGGCTCTTAGTACTACTTGATTTGCATTTACTACTACTACTAATTGTGGGCCTTTGTCGTCAATACAACACACATAGAAATCGACGACCTTTTTATTACAAAGAGACTCTTTTCTTTTAATCAGATAAATGACATGTCAGAAAAGCTCATAATATTATAACATATTAATATATCATTCTGAGTGTGGAGGACACATGAGGGCGACGTGACGTAATCGTGTCTACGTGCGTCACCACGTGACAGGTTCACTCGCGAGGATTTATCATTTTATATTACCTGACTTCCTGAACGTTTCGCTCCATTCGCCATGCCACGCCGTGAAATGTGACAAGCCGTTTGGGTTTTAAAGTGCAACGGAACTTCCGGAATTTGAACAAACGTTTGTGTGTTGGCACGGAGTGGTGACCTAATAGAAAGACTAATTGACAGCCATAGAGAAGAGATAACATTAAATCCACCGCGGCTACCACTGAAGGTCCTTGTATAAGCTAATATGCTATCCAATTTTCGTCACATTTTCTTGTTTGCTTGAAAGCAGTTATAGCCTCGTAACAAGACCAACTGACTACTGAGCAAAGGGTCTCGAGTTCAAACCTGCAGTACGCACCACTAAGCTTTCCAAGATGTGCGTATTAAATTATTGCTAAGTATACAGTCAAAGAGGTGAGTCCTTCGTAATGTTCTTGAGTTACATTTCATGTCAGTCAATTTGATTATGGTCCGATCCTTCTCGTAGTCAGAGGTCTTTTCTTCTCATGGGGCCATGTTCAGCAATAGAATACATTATAGGTATATAGCGCTGATGTTATGTTTGAAAACCAGCTAACGTTATTATTAGTGCCAACTATAAGTGTCGAGCAAATATTATTATTTGGTTTCCTTTAAATAATCAGTAGTATTGTGGCATTCAGAAGAATTCCCATAACCCGGTTCCAATTTTGGTTTCGTCATTATAACTTACATTATAAGTTATAATGACGAAATATTTCTGTCAGGAGAGCTTTGAAGAGCAATCTTTTTTATTATTAGTATCACACCCGACAGATATAACCCTTCTTACGATTACGAGCTCCTTAAGTAGGTATAGGTACGAAGCCAAAATGTTCTAGCTCGATGCGAGATAATGGGAATGTTGTGTTAGTGGACACTCCACGAAACGAACGTTGCGTAGTTTTAAGGATTTAAGCATACATACGACAGACAGACAGAAGACAGACTTTGTTTTATACTATGTAGTGATGATATCTAATCCAGTAATGCCTTATTAATTGCACTAACAGTGACATAGCCGCACAGATACGGCTTTGACTCCTGCCAGAGTTCTTTCAACCCATTTTTTTACAGCAGGCACAAATGATATTTGAGAATTAGTACATACTCTAATCACAACATGTATTGTAATATATCCAAATAGTATACATAGATATTTTGCACCAAGTAGTAAATACCGATGTGGCGCGTATTGGGAGAGGCCTATGTCCAGCAGTGGACTACGATAGGCTGATTGAGATTGACTAAATATCGAACCCATAACACCCGCTGTGGTGTAACCACTTAGGTACATTCAACACCAAAAGTGCATTCATACACAACTACCAATACTGATGGTTCATCATCATCATCAGCATATAACAGTCCACTACTGGACTAGGCCTCTCCTTTGAAAGGAGGAATTGGCCTACTATACCACGCTGGCCAAACGGGTTGGTACAGGGTTTGTATCAAGTTTTCCTTCTCTTACAGTGCTGTTCTCTGTATAATTTGCTCCATCTGTCGGCACTTACGACACCCATGGGATGATATGGGGTGTTGACATTCCGTATTCTTAATCCGTCACCACACGGAAAAATGGTTACGCGATACCATTATTCTTGATTGGCAATTAGTACGAATTGACTATTAATCCCAACTAATTAATTAAATTTCGAGTGCGTATTAATACTAAAATTAGGTATATTTCGCATAAAAAACATTCGCAAATTACTAGTTAATTTTTTTAGCTTATGTAAAATTAAAATCAAACATATTTTGTTTAACTTCAAAAGTTACAACTGCAAAACTGTTTTCCGAATGTAGGTAAACTAGAAAATGTCATGATATGTTTGCCCGGAATTTGGTCTAGGGTTAGTCACCCAGAGTACCTACTAAGATGGAAGTCATGGTCAAGACTTTATAATTTACTTTGTGCTATCGTCTTCAGACAGTGACTTAACTTGCTGTTGGTAATATATTGGAAAAGTTAAGTAACGCCAGCAAAGGTCACAACTTGGATGGGTGACCGCTTGTTGCAATTACAACAAAGTGCTATCATGCTTCTACGATAAGAAGTTTTAAATCATGTCGCAGGCCTTTGGGGCGTCTTAAAACTCCAACACCAGAATTAGCCACATACTCACATGAAAAATAGTTTCTGTGTTTTCTGAAGTTTCTCTTGCTGTATTCTGACGGTTACCGATAGGTTACCTTGTTTGTACTCTTGTGTCATCATTACGTTGCTATATTAAGACTAGTTTATTCTCAACCACAATGCAACAAGGACCTACATGCTTGATAATGACAGAACAATAGAATTCATTGTGCTGTTGCTTTAACGCTTTTGTGGAGCTTCCTTTGATGTGTAGATCTAGTTCCGTACAAATGGAATAGCTCTGTGACAACTTTACCATAAGGATATCCGTGAACTAGTGCAACAGGTCTCATATACAATAAGACAGTACCTATATCTTTGTCTCTCATGAGTTTGAATGTCAAATTCACTATGAGAAGAGTACTTCGAGGATATTAAGAAGAATATATAGATTAATTATTAAAGAGATTTAAGTGAAGGCTAACAGCATGTAATAGAATAGATACATAGTCAAATATAAACGGCGTGAAAATAACTTTTTAAAAACTTTATTTTTAAGTTTACAAGTTATGTGCTCAGCGTGAGCAGTACAATGAGAATGAATAACATGACAAGATACATCGTTTATAAAAGGCTTACAAGCTAAGGTGGGGAAGAGGGGTACCAAGCATGGGACCACCTCTGACATGGAGACATGGCTACTGTTACTGGGTATCGTCTGCTAATTGATTAATTACAATAAATTTAATGATGACCAAAACAATAACCATAAAACTTAATATTAGTGTTTGTTCGCCTTCATGGAACTGTTATGGTGCGAACCGTGCGAACGGTATGTGGGGGCTGCATAACTCCTCCCTCCATAAGATCAAAATCATCATTTGAAGAAGGGTGATTTTGTTCAAAATTACGGAGTAATTTTGATCTATATTTATACACAAATACAAGAAATACAATTATTAAAATTACGTAAATTATTAGAGTTCCTACACTGATGCTATGCATATTCACTATGTTTATAGACTTTTCACTGTTTAACACTTCACTTTCACTTTTCAGGACGTGTGACAGCAACTGAAGGTTTTCCATATCGATTTCATCGAGGCTGATAGATTTTCTTTGCAGGAAATCCGCTGGCGTTGTTATACTGGGTAGATGTATACACGGTGTGCTTCTGAAGGCAATTTGCGTTGTTTGTAGCCGACGTCTTTTCAACTTGATTGTTCCAATCTTCACAGTGCATGTATCGTTAGGAGTGACGATATATGTTCCTATGATATCTAGTTGGGTGATATCATTTTCACAATGTTCTGTTAAGAATATAAGTGCGCCGGTGTATACAATCCATGAGTCTGACTGTATGGATTTTATCTTGACATCGGAGGTTTCGACGGATAGTGGAAGGCACGATGTGATGCTGGTAGAGTAGCTCAGCAGATCTGCTATGCATTTGTCTTCCTGACCGGATGATACGCTGGTTTCATGACAAAGGTACTTTCCTTCGTCTATTTCTTTGCAGGGCTGTGACAGTGGTAATACTTTCGACCCTTTCGCAAGGATGTAGGAATATTTAGGGGTCAAAAGGAACGTTCTATTGAGTTTAGGGTTGTACATAGGAAAGGGATGTAATATATAGTAGTTATAGACATCTAATTGGACTATTGGTACTGATAGTATAAAAGTTATTTGTTTGCCCTTTACATAAGCTTTAATGTCTAGAGAATGTTCTAAGTTAATAAGATTATCTAATGTTACAGGAAAAATCAATTTATCGACTTTCTCTATGTCTTTAAAAATAGAAAATATTTCATTTGTGTCTAATATCGACTGGTGTGAGACGTTTACCCTACTGAAAGCTACTGCGGTTTCCACTTCATCTAATTGTGTTAATATTATTTGAAAATTATGATTAAGTAAATTAAAAGTGTTTAATACTAAATTTTTACTCCTTTGGAACTGGGTTTGATTCATAAAGGCTTCTATTTCTAACACAGATTTTTCTAACATAATAAAGTTATATCTTGAGTGATTAGTGTAATTAACAAATGAACCAATTATTTCTGTCACTAATGTCATTTTATTTAAGAGTGCATGTTGCTTCGATTGTATACTGTTAATTGTTTTATCATACCTTATTGCATCTTCGTTATCCAAATTACCAGTTATTGCTTTTATCATTGATCCAATAGTGTTAAGTAAACCTCTTTTTATTCTAATATTCGGAATTAACTGATAATACCTTTCTATTGTAGTGTTCATAATATATTGAGTCTGTAAGTCGGCATCTATTAAATTACCATCTAAAATATATATGTTTTCTAACCTATCATGCATGTAACTAATAATTTCCTTATATTTTCCTATGTTATACTCTAAAGATTTACTAACTAATTCTAAGTCTAATATTTTAACTATGTTCCAATTATAAAAACTAATACTAGCTTGACCTTCTCTCACTGGGAGAATCCCTGGGTTTTCTTCAAGTCTTTGAAGTTGAAGGGCCCGGCTGGGGGTCGTTAGTGTCACTACCACCAGGACGTACCTGTGGAGGACGCTTAATGTCTTTAAGTGGGACCTTTGATAGCCGATTTTGTTTCTGGACTGTAACTGTGTTTCTATTGGGGCTACTAGTTACTACAGCCTTTTGATAACGTGGCTTGTCCTTACTACGCCTAATGTTGACGCCTTTAATAAACACATTGTCGCCCGGCTTAATCTTAAACTGTTTTTCTCCGCCGCGCTTTTCTCTAATTTTCTCTTTAGATGCTAACATTCTTTCAGATAAGTAGTCATATAAGTATTTAGTGCGCTTAACATGTTCTCTAACTAATTGCTGTGTGTATTGTTTGTTATAATCGACATCAAAAACATTTGAAGAATCTGTATGACCAAATACCACTTCGAAGGGTGTAAGGCCCTTTGTACTATGAATCGATTGATTGTAAGACATAACTGCGTATGTCATCACGGATGCCGCGTCTGTGATCTTTCTTTCGTACTTAGCTAGCCTGTAAATTTCTAATATTGTAGAATGAAAGCGCTCTACTAAACCCATAGAGTTAGGGTTGTGAGGAGTACCTATGTGTAAATCAATCTTGTAAAAACTAAGCATTTCCTTTAACAAACTATTATTGAATTCAGAACCTGGGTCCGAACTAATTTTCCTTGGTACACCGTATAGTGAAAAATACTTAATTAACGCTCGGATTATTTCAGGGGTCGACCTGCTTGACACTTCGAACGCTTGTCCGAGTTTACTGAATGCATCTATTATAGTGAGAAAATAAGTTCCTTCAATTAAGAATATATCTATAAAAAGTTCTTCAAACGGTTTCGACTGCGTTTGTGTTAATTGCAACTCCGGTTTTAACGGATTTCTATCATACTTCATTTGTTTGCATAAATCACATGAGTTTATAATACTAGCTACGGTTTGACTTAAATTATTCCAATAAAATGTTCTTTTAAGGTGTGCAATAGTTTCCTTAATGCCGCGGTGGCATGTTTTTCCTACGTGATATTTTAAAACAATTTCCTTTTGCTCGTTTTCATCTTCCACATACACAACTCTTTCAGTACACTCATATAACTGAATAGAATCCTTTTTAAAGAGATTCGTGATTACATTACTAAATTGTTCTCGGTGACGTGTATCCTCGAAGTATAAATAGTACTTAATCTTAGGTCGTATATATTCCTTTAAAAACTGCTTTATTAAATCTAAGTTGTCTATTGGCATATGTACTTCTAAAACCTTTTGCCGATCCCTAGAAAGGTTTTTGACACTAGTTTCATTTTTATGCCATGTAAATACTAAAATTTGGTTTGGTTTGGTATCAATCGCCTCATGGAGTATTGGTATATCCGATGAGTCGGTATTTTCCTCCGAATGTACGGTGGCTATTGTAGACTCAGGCTTTTCTGAAGCTGTAGCTGTCCTACTATTTAATGACATTATTGAATATGGGGAATGCGGTCTATCTGGGTTCACAGAGGGTATACTTTGAGTATCCTCATCTGACGAGATAACTATAGGACTTGGGGATTTCTTATCTACGTTAACTATCATCGACTCGTTGTCGTCGTTTAAAATATTCAGTTTTATACGGTAAAGTGCGTCTGCGTTGCAATTCTGTTTACCTGGTTTATGCTTGATTTCATAATCAAACTCCGCTAATCTTAAACGCCATCTAGTCAACCTACTACCGGGTTCTTTTAGCGAATGTAACCACGCAAGTGGTCTATGATCGGTGACTATGGTAAACTTGTTACCGTATAAGTATGGCCTGAAATGTTTACAAGCCCATACAACAGCTAATAACTCCTTTTCTATTGTACTATATTTAATTTCCGCACCATTTAATGTCCTACTTGCATATGCTATAGGTCGGTCGCTGCCTACAGGACCCTGTGATAATACTGCACCAAGCGCAAAGTTTGAAGCGTCTGTGGTCAGTAGAAAAGGCTTGGAAAAATCAGGAAACTGAAGTAAAGGGGCGTTAGTTAATAGCTCCTTACATTTTTCGAAAGCTTCAACATATTCTTTTGACATTACAATTTTTGTACCTTTCTTTAAACAACTAGTTAATGGCTGAGTTATTTTTGAGAAATCTTTGATAAATTTGCGATAATAACCTACTAGTCCTAAAAAGCTCTTAATTTCCGTGGGCGTTTTAGGTAAAGGAAACTTTAAGACTGCTTTAATCTTGTCATTATTCGGCTGTAAGCCATCTTTCGATATTTGGCAAAGTTTACTAACATATGGAAAAATTTCTAAGGGCTTATTAAATGAAATAATAGCTTCTTTGTCAGTCACGTTTTGTATAACCGTTTCCGCAAAAGAATCGATACATCTAACTACAGCATCTGGCATACGAAGACCTGGGGTAAATTCTGTAAAATGAAGTATACCTTCGCCGTTTTCTAACACGGTTGGTACTCTAACGCGAGTCTCCGATCTAGGAGGTACTTTAATTTCATAAAATGGATTATATAATATTGGTATATTTGTGTAACGAGTTTTCAATGTTTGGGTCTGCATATCGACGTTAGCTCCTAACTGTTTCAATAAATCAGAACCTATCAAACCATCATACTGTGGTGCTACTTTATATACATAAAACTTATGACATAGGTCCGTTCGGAATATGTCGGGCAATGGTATGCGTACAACTTCATTATGTATACTACGCCCATGCGTACTTATAACCTCGAAGGGTTCTATCTGCTTATAATACGAATAAAACTGTTCTACCTTTTCAGGGCTAATAAATGAGCGCGTACTACCGGTGTCTATCATAAAAATAGATCCTATCTCCGGTATTTCAATATGCGGTAGTCTCAGTACACCTGAGTAATTAATTTGAATTACTTCGGTCGATGTGTCTGCGAGGCTACTATAGGAAAATTTACATTATTTTCGTAAGAGGTAGAGGGCAAATCCTGACTATCTGTAGATTCGTTAACATAATACTGCTCGTTTGGGTAATAAGGTGGAAACGATTCACCTTCGCTACTAAAATTGTCTGAGTATGAATTATTGAACTGCGTATTAAGCGAGTTGTCGGACTCGCACAGCATATTGTTACGAGCCGTTCTCATTGAAACGTCCGTATTCTGTTTCGGTGGCATTTGGTTAGGTATGCCGAAACGAAACTGCTGATTCGGATTGGTTTTAAAGAAACCTGATTGCTTGTAATTGTTCAGAGCTCTAGGGAATTGTTGAGGTTGATTATTACCTATCCTAAATTGAGGTCTATGTGATGCAAAACCTTGTTGGTTATTATTATTAAACTTAGGCACTGGATTATTATTAAATCTAGGCATTGGGTTCTGAGGTGTGTTATACCTCTGCGGGTTATTCTGGAAGTTATTTCTAAATGGCTGATTTTGAGGTATACCAAATTTAAATTGATTTGGCGTTACAGGGTTAGACTTAAAATGATTTGCTTGATTACTACTACTATGCCCTGTATTCAACTTAGTTTTATTTTTAGAGTTATATTGTGTTAAGAAGTTTACTTCTTCCATAACGACACTAAGGGCCGACTCGAGAGTCGTACATCTATTTAATCTAACAAACCTAATCATTTCCTCAGGTAAATTGTAAAGAAAAACGTTTAACGCTGTGTTATTGTAAATTATCATTTTAGCTGCTTTGGTACCTTCATCAGTTAATAAATTTACCTTTGACATAAGCGAACTCCTAGTATTTTGGATACGATGGCAAAAGTCAATGTATGATTCGCCGTGTTTGATTCTAATGCTCTCTAACTCGATAGCAATGCACGCTTCCGATCTAGGATCGCCAAAATGTTGTACAAAAAGCTCTTTTAAGCCTTCCCAAGTATTAATATTTTCTCGTTCACTTATTAATACAGCGGCTTTGCCTACTAATTTGCTTGTAATGCAGTGGAATACGTAAGTCTGTTGAGCTGGGTTATTGTCCCCTCTAAAATTTCTAATGACATATTCACACTTAGAAATAAATAAATTTAAAAGTTTTTCATCTCCATCAAAACGTGGGATGATGCTCTGGATTTCCTTAGGGATAAGCTGAATTTGATTCATTTTAACAATTTAAATATAACAATTAAGGCAAATAAATAACGTTTGTCGAATATTTCGCGAAACTTAACTAAGTAACGAGTGTACCGGCGATGTTTGTCCAGTAACACCGTTCTAAACCTAAATAACGAGTATACCAGCGATGCTTGTCCAGTAATACCGTTCTAAACCTAAATAACGAGTATACCGGCGATGCTTGTCCAGTAATACCGTTCTAAACCTAAACTTAACTATACGTGTTTTAGCGATTTTTGTCTAATAACACGATAAAATGCGTTAACTAGCGATGTTCAGTCCAATTAAACGCTAAGGATAGACACGGGAAAGGAACAGTGCGAATAAAGGGTCTACTCACATTAAACTGCCCGTTGCCATGCCGATTCTCGAAGTGCTGCCGTTGCTCGCCGTAGTTGACAAATTTGTAAGTTCTTTTCGGATCCGCTGGTAAATGACGACGCCCGTAAGTACCGATTTGTGTACCGAACGCGATTTACTTTGCTTGCGAAATCCGCCCCGACTGCGCCAGTCAAATATAAACGGCGTGAAAATAACTTTTTAAAAACTTTATTTTTAAGTTTACAAGTTATGTGCTCAGCGTGAGCAGTACAATGAGAATGAATAACATGACAAGATACATCGTTTATAAAAGGCTTACAAGCTAAGGTGGGGAAGAGGGGTACCAAGCATGGGACCACCTCTGACATGGAGACATGGCTACTGTTACTGGGTATCGTCTGCTAATTGATTAATTACAATAAATTTAATGATGACCAAAACAATAACCATAAAACTTAATATTAGTGTTTGTTCGCCTTCATGGAACTGTTATGGTGCGAACCGTGCGAACGGTATGTGGGGGCTGCATAACTACATATAGTAATTAATTGTAAGAATTGTTCAATTGTTAAAGCAGTAGTCTTGCTACTACCAGTGGATACGTACCTAAAGTGTGCGTAATACTGTTTAATAAAAATAGAACTACAATTCACTTACATGTTGGCTTCAAAACTGAGTTGACTGGTCCTTGAACAAACACATTTTCTTATTCCTGCTCGTAGCTTCGTCGTAATCAGACAAATAGAAAGAAACATTAAACCTCTGTGGTAAATTTGTATTTTTCAAATAAAGAATACTAAACAGTGCAGTATTGTAAAACATACATTCATACATCCATACATACATAGACTCACGACTGTTTCCCAGAGGGGTAGGCAGAGACTACGGAACGCCATTTGCAATGATTCTGACATATCTCTCTTGCTTCATTCACTCCCATCAGATTCCTCATGCATGCTCTTCTGTTCAGCGTACTTCTAATCTGTCCTGTTTTAGGATGTCTTCAATCTGGTCAGGGAGCGTCCGCCTAGGTCTTACTCTTCGTCCTGTCCCATTCACACTTGCCTTGTATATCTGCTTGGTCAATTTTTCGTTATCCATTCTCTCCACGTGCCCAAACCCTCTTAGCATACCTTCCTCGAAGCTTGTCACTACATCTTCTTTTACCCCACAACACTCTCTTATCACACAATTCTTTACTCTGTCAGTCACAGAAACACCACACATACTTCTCAGTGCTCTCATTTCTACAGCATTTATTCTACTTTCATGACTCTTCTGCCATACCCAACTATCACTACCATACATAAGAGTAGGTACTAACACGCCTCTATGCACAGCCAAACGTGCCTTTTTGGACACGTTTTGGCTATTCATAAATGCCTTCAGAGCTCCATTCACTCTATTACCTGCATTAACTCTTCTTTCAATATCTTTCACATTCTTACCATCTCTTGTAAACAGCGTACTTAAATATACAAACTCATTCACTTGCTCCACTCGTTGTCCATCGATCATAACATTACAAGCCGTAACGCATTCTTCCTTTTCAAAAACCATAACTTTCATTTTACTTACATTCACTTTCATTCCTTTCCTCTCTAACGCACCATGCATGATTGTCACCATCTCCTGCAACTCCTCCGCTGAAGATGCAAGAATAACCTGATCATCAGCATAAAGGAGGCATTTGACAAGTAACTCATTCATCCTTAATCCACGATGACTATATTTCAAATCTTGCAAACAACTGTCCATGACGAGGTTGAACAGCCACGGCGACGCTACACATCCTTGTCTGACACCTGTGTTGATGGTAAACCAGTCAGTGTGTGCCCCGTTTATCCTCACACAAGCTCTAGAATCCTCACAGAGGGATTTCAGTGCTCGAATAAGCCTACTGTTCACCCCATACATCGACAATACCGATCACATTTCATTCCTTACCACTATATCGTAGGCCTTTTCCAAATCCACGAATGCGCAGTAGACAAATGTAAAACAGTGCAATAATGAAATTTTATACAACTTTTCTGCACTGTTTCGGTTCTAAGCAAAAGATACGTCCTTTGTGATCGGTTTTGTAGTGATTAATGATAACATTACTACGTAGTTGAAAGAAAAAATATTGCAGCCTAACAAATAATTATCATTGCTCTAGTTATATTATTCTTACATCTAAACATATTTGCAGTAACGCAAACAAACAGCGTGCGTGGAATTAGCCATTAACACAATATATAATGCAATATTAAATACGTTATTAACTATAGAACACTAAAATAATAATATGAAAAAAAATATATTATTACATAGACTCACGCCTGTATCCCCGAAGGGGTAGGCAGAGGTGTAATATTACACCCTCATTTCGCCATGAATTTTTAGGTCCCACGTAATAGGGGCGAGCCTATTGCCGTACCGGGCACATTACCAGACTCCATGCTGCTACTGAGAATTTCCTTACGGAAAAACCGAATATCACTTTGCCCGACCCGGGAATCGAACCCGAGACCTCCCAAGACCAAGACACGCACATTAATGCCGCGAGACCATTGAGGCAGAGAAAAAAAAATATATTATAATAATAATATAATATTATGTTAGTCCCACAACAATCACAAAACAACAGAACCTTTTTGACTATTGTGTCACAAAAGATATCCAATCCCCACAGATTGAATTGTGTGTCTTCGACAATCTAGCCACAGCAGAAAACAGCTTTAAGTTGGTTCTGTCCGACGGGCGATAGAATAGTCCAGCATTGAGTGCTCGGCCAGAGTGAAATGCGGGTGCGAATCTAGCCACAGCAGAAAACAACTTTAAGTTGGTTCTGTCCGACGGGCGATAGAATAGTCCAGCATTGAGTGCTCGGCCAGAGTGAATCGCGGGTGCGAATTTGGGCGCGGGCGCGGCGCGGGGACCTTAAACATATGAAACTCTATTGGAGTGTCCGCAGTGAGCAAACGGGCGCGGCGAGCGGCGTGGGCGGTGTAGCGCGGGGAGCACGCGGGCAACTCAAACCATAGGACTTTGATACAAGTGTCCGCAGTGAATGCGCGGGCGGCAAGCGGGAAACAAAATGGAGCGCGCGGATCTCAAACTTTTCTGAGTTAACTGTGCGCGTAAGCATCATAACGCCTTCTAATTTGAAATGAATTTGAATGTTGAAAACTTTATAAGCGCAAATCATAACGACCCACTCTATGGATGTCAAAACATAAGCAATATAAAAGCAAAAATATTATCTCAAGTCTGAAATTAAGTAAAATTACAATTTCATGAAGTTATTGTTATAATTAAATAAACGTAGGAACTTTAACAATATAGGATTAAACATTATTTACAATCATCTAGTAAAAAAATTCTAGTAACAAGAATTCTTCTTCATCCGTATTGTATCCCGCACCTGTGAACGCGCCGTGCGCTGCACTGCGGACACATGAAGACGCGCGCTACGCCGCGCGCGGCTTGCGCGCGGGCCGTCACTCAAACGCGCTTCCACTCTGGCCAAGCACTAAAAAGCACTCTTCTAAGCACACGGCTTGGAACACGTAAACAAATTAATACCAGAAGCTGTGGCCAGTGTAACTCATATCTCGATATTTTATACAGAAATGTTAAGGTTAAGTAGTTGCCTACGCATCAATAAACTGTTATCCCGGTGGCATACGTGGTTTTAAACTTGGAGGGATCTACTTAATAATAAACCGACTAATACTATTGCTACACAAATAAATAATCTATCAGCAAAACATGTTACGAATTCACCTCAAAGGCTACTTCAAAGTATTAATTTAAGTACTAAGTCAAGTACAATGCGGGGCTAGAACTATTATTCTCTTAGTTTAAAGGTTGTACAGTTATCCATCAACTGGCACGTAGTGTGGGATGTATGCAGGGATGAAGGTCAGGCAATAAATCTAGTGTCAGCGCAGTAATGAATATCCTCGATGCATCTTCGTTGTGCTCCTCGGTGAAGCTCCACGAGTTGCACTCATGCGTATCGTAATTTAATCTTTTCAATTTATTATACTGCAAGTTTCACCGACTTTTTTCTGCAGAAACAGTGCAGTTTATGCCACTAAATGTAAATTTACGCCTAACCTCACAGATTGTGCATTTCAGCAGCTAATCAAGCAATTTATTTTCAGCCTCCTAGTCGCAGTGAAAATATCGAATTCATTGTGGCATCGTTACGACGACAGATAACGACAACACATTGAATTGCATATTAATATTGAGGCTGATTGAAAAGAAAACACGGTCAGAGGACTTTTGAAAGTTCATGTGCTACACCGTCGTAGCGCATGTTCTACGTCAGTGTAGCTTTGTAGAGGCCGTAGGTAAGTGTAGGAGACGCACCCTTGAAATCATTAATATTAATTTAATTTTTCTATAATTCTGCTCATTTATAACTAATATAGTCGGTATTATTCTTTACTTATTATTCATCCATTGAGCACTATTTTGAGAGAAAGAAATGCAAATCACCTTGTTTATTTTTATAGTAAAGTAAAATAGTCAATTCTATTTGTAAATGTTGTAAAACTCGGTTGTTGTACGTGGCGTCCAATACCAGATACAATAATTATTATCAATTTAATTTTGCCTGCGATTCTGTCCAAGTTTAACTACTACATCATTATTTTTTTCATTCATCAATTGAGCACTATTTTATGAAGAGAAAGTTACAAAGGACAGGTCGTAGAATGGTAAATTCTATTTGAAAATGTTCCAAAACTCGGTTGTTGTACGTAGCTTCCGATACTGGGAACAATATATTCGCTAGACAGGATAAATCTCGAAGGAGTTATATCGAATAAGTTTGAGTTAAATAACTTAGATTAAGTTTAGTCTGTTGGATGGACATAATATAAAAACGTACACTTTGATGAATGGTGAGAGAAAACTTTCCTTGTCGATAGCATTGGTGGTTTGTTTTTAAAATAAGAATATTGCATTTTATTAAAGTCAGCTGATTAATGTAAAATAATAACTACAAACTAGCTGTTTCCCGCGGTTTCACCCGCATCCTGAGAGAACTACTTCGCGTACCCGGTTAATTCATACTACAGTTACTCCCTGGTACATCAGTTATCCGCCAGTGAAAATCCCGTCAAAATCGGTTCTGCTGTTCCAGAGATTAGCAAGAACAAACAGACAGACAGACAGACGAAAAATGTTTAAGTATATGTACCGTGTATACAACATTAAGTAAAAATTGGACAAGTGCGAGTTGGACTCGCGCACGAAGGGAACCGTATCATCATCTATAAAAAAAATCATGTTTGTTATATGTATACTTAAATATTTTTTAAGTTTCAACCTGTTTATTAAGATCGAGTAACTAATTGTTTATAAATTACGTTTGTTGTATAGGAGCCCCCCTTTATTATTTACTTTTTTAAATTTAATTATTTATTTTGAAAGGTAATATTTAACTACATATTCTGTGAACATTTTAAGCATCTACCTGTTACCGTTAGTAATTTTGAGCAAAAAATACGAAAAAAAAAACACGTTTATTGTATGGGACCCCCCCCTTAATATTTTATTTTTATTAGTACTTTTTGTTATAGCGGCAACCGAAATACATAATTTGTGAAAATTTCAGCTTTCCAGCTATCATGGTTTATGAGATACAGCCTGGTGACAGACAAACAGACCGCGGAGGCTTAAGCCCGTTTATATCAAGACGCCTAAGTCACATAATAAATTTAAGTATATGTACAGGTATTTACCCTGATGCATTGAAAATATCTCTGGTTAAGCCGCTTTTTAAAAAAGAAAATAGGGAAAATATGGAGTGCTATCGACCCATCACGCTTTTACCGATTTTCTCAAAAATATTTGAGAAGTATATTCACAAGCAACTCTATAATTATTTTGAAAAAAATAACCTATTAACAGTTCAGCAAAAAGGGTTCAGACCAAACCATAGCATAAACAGAGCAATTTATGATTTCTTAAAAGTTATTATGACAAACGTAGATAAACAGGTTCCTATCTGCGCTGTCATGTGTGATATGACTCAAGCCTTTGATTATGTCGAACATCAGACGCTACTAGCAAAGCTCGAAAACTATGGAATTCGAGGAAATGCCCTCCAGCTCATAGAGTCATATCTAACCGACAGGAAACAGTACGTTGAAATAAAAAGAATAAACCAAGGGAACAATAGAGAGGAAATATTCTTATCACATATGAGAACTATTAAATACGGTGTCGGACAGGGCAGTGTGTTAGCACCTTTACTGTTTATAATATACATAAACGATTTACCTAAAGTTACTAGTCACCCCATTACATTATTTGCGGATGACAGTACAGTCACTATTGAGTGTACGAATAAACATAATTATGAGAATGACATTAATACTATTATAATATTGTTGAATATCATAGACTGGTTAGGCAATAATAATCTCAAAATAAATTTAACTAAAACCAATCTAATTCAATTCTCGCAACGAGTTCCTATTTATAAAAACCTAGATATTAATTACAATGGCATAAAAATAAATGAAGTTGACTCCACAAAATTCTTGGGTCTTATTATTGATGGCAAACTTAATTGGAAAACTCACACAGAAGCACTGTGTAAAAAACTTAGCAGTTCAGCATATGCTCTTTTTAAGCTTGCACCAGTCTTAAATCACGACGCCCTACTTACAGCCTACCATGGAACATCGATGTCTTATCTGAGGTATAGTATACTATTCTGGGGCAACTCAACTAACACAGACATGGTGTTTAAGGCACAAAAAAGCTGTATAAGAGCGATATTTAAAATAAAAAGCTGGGAGAGTTGTGAACCATATTTTAAAAAACATAATTTATTGACGTTACCTTCCCTATACATATTTGAAGCAGCAATTTTTGTTAAGTCAAACCCTAATTTATTTGAAACCTTAGCGGATACAATTAAACGTAACAGGACACTCATCATACAGAACACGCTTCGTATACATAAGGCTAATACGACACTATTACACAAGAGTATATACTGCATGGCACCTGTCATTTATAATAGAGTACCTAATGAATTCAAAAAATTGAATACTAATATGTTAAGTGTTATTATAAAATTAATGATTTCATTGATGGCAAATAAATAAATTATTGTTATACATGACATAAATATAATTATTATTACTATTGACATTCACTTATATTTTAACGTATTGATTATCATTATTTAATTGTTTAATAGCTTCATTGACTGTACATGTTTTTATATTGTTTAATTTCATCATTCTCTTAGCGTTATCCCTGTTTCAATCTGGGGTCCGCTTACTAGTCTAACCGGATTTGGCTGAATATTAGCTTTTCCACAGAGCGACTGCCTGTCTGACCTCCGCAACCCGAAGGGTTAGCGATATTCCATGGTTTAGACTAGTGTCAGTTTATTTTAGAAGGTACTGACGCCGTATAACGACTGTCAGAGATCTTTATGACAACCGGGACCGACGGCTTAACGTGCTCTCCGAGGCACGGGACAAGCGATAATTAACAATTCAATACGCACATAACTCCGAAAAGTCATTGGTGCGCGCCGTGGATTCGAACCTGATACCCTCTGCATGGCAGTCTGTTGGTATCTCCACTAGGCTATCGCTGCCTTTTTTTTTCTTTTTATATTGTTTAATTTAATTATTTTATTTGTCTAAAGAGTATCGAATTTAGTACCTATGTTTATATTATGTTAATGAATTATTTTAAAACTATAATTTGGTATTATATTCAGATAGTATTATGACATTAAATTTTGCATGCCGATTAGGTAGAATGAAGAGGACAATATGTAACTTATATCGAACATCTCTGTATACCTTTATTCAGCAAATAAAATGATTGATTGATTGATTCCTTAGTAATAGGGTCCCGTTTTTTACCTTTTAGGTACGGAACCCTCAAAAGCAGTTATTTTAATATTACAAACAGACACTCCAATTTTATTTAAATGTTTAGATGTAGGAGATCGTAAGATGAACATGGACAAGAAGAAAATCATGTCTAACGTTCATGTCGTACCTACTCCCATCCAGGTTGGGAACTCTACACTCGAAGTTGTTGACAAGTACCGTACGTCTACCTGGGACAAATGATCGAATTGGGTAGGTCCAACTTTGAGAAAGAAGGCATTCGTCGAATCCAACTCGGTTGGGCGGCGTTCGGGAAGTTACGGCATATCTTCACGTCCGATATCCCGCAGTGTCTCAAGACGAAAGTATTTGACCAGTGTGAGTTGCCAGTGATGATCTACGGCGCTGAGACGTGGTCGCTAACTATGGGCCTCATCAGAGAACTCAGGGTCACTCAGAGGGCGATGGAGAACCAAAGTCACCGACATAGCTCTCTGAATAGCCAGGCTGAAGTGGCAATGGGCAGTGCACATAGCGCGAAGAACCAATGGCCGTTTGGGCGGGCGGGTTCTGGAGAGGCGACCACGTACCGGACGACGCAGCAGGGGTACACCTCCCGCAAGGTGGACCGACGATCTGGTTAGGATCGCGGGAAGCGGTTGGATGCGGGCGGCTCAAAATCGGTCTGTGTGGAGTGCCTTGGGGGAGGCCTATGTCCAGCAGTGGACGTCTCTAGGCTGATATGATGATGATGATGATGTAAGGATGGCAACTTGAATAAATCTCTTGATACTATTACTCAGATTCGATATTTGGCTTTGATTTGTACGTGACCTATTACTTAACACTGTTTTTCTATTTTATATCGAGATATAAAATAGAAAAACAGTGGGGCCGAGGCCCAGTATTTGATAAATGTATAAAAGCATAATTTGAACATAAATAAAATGAATAAAAAAAAATACAACTATGTGCACCCCAAACAATATATAATTGGACTTGAACCCTGTCTGTGCTCAGGGTTCAAGTCCAATTATATATTGTTTTCCTTTTTTTTAATTCTCGTATCGCAACCGAGACAATGCTGAGATGATGGTGATGACAATTTATACTTTTGTATTTGAACTAACAATACAGAACCTTACTATATAACACACAGAGGAAACTATCAAATGATCTATACTTACTACTTACCTTACTACCTAAAAGGGTGACACCCATAAGCCGGTGTCACCAGTTATCCCAATTGCGTGACCTGGGCTAGTACCGGGACATATGTATTACTTACCTACACTTCTAACGATATTAACTTGTGGCGACCCGCCTTATTTATCGCATCTCATCTCGCATGTAGGGGCCATTTGAGGGCCTATTTGGGCTATAGTTGCAGTTAATTTTCTTTAAGGTTTTTATTCTAATCATCATCATCAGCCTTTAACAGTCCACTGCTGGACTAGGCCTCTCCTTTGAAAGGAGGAATTGGCCTACTATACCACGCTGGCCAAACGGGTTGGTATAGGGTTTGTATCAAGTTTTCCTTCTCTTACAGTGATGTTCTCTGCATAATATGCTCCCTCTGTCGGTTCTTACGACACCCATGGGATGATATGGGGTGGTGACATTCCGTATTCTTAATCCGTCACCACACGGAATTTTATTCTAATATTAGGATATTATTAGCGGGATATAAAAAACTTAGTCAAGTGGAACTCTGACATGTTCACCGTGGGTGCCATATATTGTTTGTATTAAATGTACAGTCTTGTACTGTACTTAGGCAATGTCCAATGATTTACATTTAAAATCATTTTTATTCCAAATAAAACGGCATTAAAGGGTTTAAGGTAGTCCACCGCATAAATTTCGTTTAAGGAAAGCCACTGATCCATTTTCTCTATATACGAATCTTTAAATCGAACAAGACGTACGTAAAACGAGGAGCACAATCTGTCTACAACAAGCAGTTCGGATGAACAGAAGTTTGGACGCCGGTACTGACAGCACCGATAGACAGTTCATTAGAAAGCCAGACCGGAAAATAAGTTTTGCAATGAGCAAACTATTAAAGTTTCTGTATTATTGAAATTAAATTACAGTTTTCGGATTTTATCGCGATATATTGGGTTTGACTGAGATTACCCAAAATTGTTTTGGTCGCTTGTGAAATCGAAACGCGGGGGTTCAAGTGCGTATCCCACTGTCATGACAGATGGATCTACGACTACGAGTGATGGCAAAACAATATGCGGGTTATTCGCCTCCCATTTTTCATCCTCTTATAGTTCTGATGAGCCATGCAACTATTATAGCGAAATATATAACAGCGACCTACAATGCCGGAATGACCATAGTTTGAACCTACTAAATATTTGTATGGGATCTGAAGAATTATTGAACAAATTCGAGGGTCTAGATTGTAATAAAGGTGCAGGACCTGATGGCATACCACCAGTCTTTATTGTGGCTTGCGCGCACGAGCTTGTGCGACCACTCTTATTGATATATAACAAGTCACTGTCCTCTGGAACTTTTCCAGCAAAGTGGAAAATAGCCAAAGTAGTGCCTATTTTTAAATCGCATGATGAAAGCATGATTCTGAACTATAGGCCTATTTCAATTTTGTCGACGTTTGCAAAGGTTTTCGAATCATTGATTTGTCCGTTTATACAAAGGCAGTTAAAACTATATCTCACCGACCAACAGCATGGGTTCGTTTGCTCACGATCGACCAGCACCAACTTGGTCCTATATACTGAGCTGTTGAATGAAACTATTGATTCTGGGGGACAGGCTGATGTAGTATATACGGATTTTTCAAAAGCTTTCGACAAAATTCCCCATAAAATAATAGTGAACAAACTTCGTACATACGGCATTACTGGTTCGCTGCTGAAATGGCTATATTCGTATCTAACTGATAGATTTTTTTTTGTTGTAGTCAATGGCTTCCAATCAGCAGTACAACAGATTTCATCTGGTGTTCCCCAGGGTTCACATTTAGGCCCTGTTTTATTTAATTACGTTATAAATGATATTCCCAACTGTTTCCAGAATTCCACAATTTTTATGTTTGCCGATGACTTAAAAATTGTAAGAATAATACAAACCGACGATGATCCCCATTATTTACAAGAAGACATAGATAGACTCGTCGAGTGGTGCAAACTAAATGGAATGCAATTAAATCCTTCTAAATGCCAGCATATCAAATTTTCTAGGAAACATAATATTTTTCAATCGAATTACCATATAAACGGGCATGTGATAGAGGAGGTGTACGTTATCCGTGACTTAGGTGTTCTGTTTGATTCCAAATTAACATTTGTACCGCATATAAATTATATTGTTACGAGAGCATCCAAGATGATGGGATTTGTTTTAAGATTTTGTAAGCCACTTCGCAATATAAACACAAAAATAACACTTTACAACAGTTTGATCCGTAGCATCTTAGAGTACTGCAGTGTTGTCTGGAGGCCACATTATGCAGTTCACTCGTTGCGTCTTGAACGTGTGCAAAAGCGCTTTCTTTGGCACTTAGCATTTTCTACAGGCGATGCAACGAAAATTAAATCGTATAAAAATAGATTAAAACACTTCAAAATCAATTCATTTGAGAAGTGCAGATGCTGGCTCCCTCAATCAAGGTTGAGCCGTACGATTGCTGTTGAATGCGGGCCATCAGTGGGCCGAGTCAGACAAAAGCGTCAGATGATTTCCTGCATTGTACTTGCATACTAAACCCTTTTTTTTTGTCTGGACTTTAAAAGATCAAGAAAAGACTAAAGAAATTGAAGTGACAAAAAAAATAATGACTCTGAGTTTGTTTCGGCTTTTCTTCTCAAGAAGTCATTTAGCTAGGAAAAGCCGGCCTCATCTAGAATAGGGTTTTTGACATGTATAAGTGTTGTAAACAACCAAAATGCAGAAATAAATATGTCTTTATGTCTTTATGCTTAAATGACGCTATGTTTGCGATTAAAATTTTAAAACATAAGATTGATTCTCCTCAACTGTTGGCCTTGTTCAAATTTCGTGTTCCATCTAGACTCCCGCGCAGCTGTATCACTCCACTTTGCCCGCCCCGCAGAAGGACGGTATTAGGGTCAAATTCGCCTTATGCAAGGATGTGTAAAATTATAAACACTTACAGTGATTGCATAGATCTACATACTTATTCTATAATAAAACAAAAAAAAATATTCCTCAACCAGTTGCCTGAATAGTATTGTATCTTAACTGTCAATGTTATTGCATTTCAACTTTTCGTCTTAAAATAATTTTATTAAGAACACCTTAACATTTTATAATATTTTATTTTTGTTTCCTGGCCTATGTAAAATTGAAGAGTTGTCAATTGTATTGCCATTTCTATGAAGTTCTGCTTAAGTAACTATACTTCGAGCTATGAAATTATTGTAACAATTGCATGTGGTGTTTACCTATAATTGTTTAATACACTACTGTATTTTTTTTGTGTTATTCGAGAATATTGTGCTGTACCAGTGTAATTAAATGTTGGTAAACCAAATAAATAAATAAATAAATAAATAAATTACATTTAATCCGAATATTCTAGAAACTAAATTATTTATCCAACGTTTTGAGTTCTTAAGAGAAGTCGTGGTTTCTGTATGACTGAAATGTCGTTGAGAATATTATAGCTATATTTTTTTTATTTATTGCTAGTGACTATCTTTGTCTATGACCTTTATTCAAAATGTTTTTTTCACACTGGGATTCAAGTTACAATGCGACGTTTATTAACTACGAACAAATATTAACAGACGAAACCCTGAAATATCTTGGGAACCGTAGAAAAGAAAGGAGAAACAAACCAGAGAATCGTCAAATTTATACATACATACATACATAAACTCACGCCTTTTTCCCGTCGGGGTAGGCAGACAACGGAACGCCACTTGCTTCTATCCTTACAGACCTCACGCGCTTCCTCTACACTCATTACTCTTTTCATACATGCTCGCCGGTTTCGGGTACTTCGGACCTTGCCGTTTTTAGGACGTCCCCAATTTGGTCAAGGAATGTCCGACGAGATCTGCCGCGACCGACTTGCCCACACACATTTGCCTTATAGATCCGATTCGTCATTCTTTCTTCACTCATTCGCTCCACGTGTCCAAACCACTTCAGCATTCCTTTTTCAATCCTAGTCACGACATCTTCTTTCAGACCGCTATTCTCTCGTATAGTTACATTCGGAATTCTATCAATCAGTCTCACACCACACATGCTACGCAGTGATCGCATCT
This sequence comes from Euclidia mi, assembly GCA_944739405.2. Lineage (NCBI taxonomy): Eukaryota > Metazoa > Arthropoda > Insecta > Lepidoptera > Erebidae > Euclidia > Euclidia mi. The sequence goes on along the minus strand of OX123184.2, from coordinate 73,853,351 downwards.
CAACTGCGTTAATTCTACTTTCATGCTTCTTCTGCCATACCGAACTCTCACTTCCATACATCAACGTGGGGACAAGCACTCCATTATGAAAATTTATAATTTTCCGTAATTAATTTGCTACGTTTATAACCTCGAGTTTTATTATTGTTGTCGCCGACTCGCGGTATGCAGTGAGCCGGGTTAGTGCAAGTAGTGTTTTCTAGTTTGTACAGGAACGAGACCAGGAATGCCATCGATATTATACTTTTTAAATGGTACACAAATGTCTGGTGTCGCACGTGTCTATTATTTTGCGCTCTTAAAATCTATCACCACACATCGAGCTGCTATAGTCATTAAAAAGAAAAATAAAGCTTTATTCTGATTTATATTTAAGGGCCTGCACTCAGAATAAACGTTAAGATACATAACAGATATAATTATGTTATAAAGGTAGGTACGTCTACCTGATAAAATAATATTTGTAGCTGCATGTTTGTGTTGGCTCGATGCAGTTTTATCTAATATGGATTCTGTTTGTCTAGCACAGTTGATGCAATTTTGTTGCTGCGCTTGATAGGTTATTAGAAATATTTTGAAAATGATTCAACAAAATAATCAAAATAAGTACATTTAAAATATGTGTGTTTTATTTTTAAGTACCTATTTATAATCCCAGCAAAAGCTCGGATATCTAGAATACATTGCGACTCCCTTTTTCACTGTTTGCTGACGACACGAAATTCTTTGCCACATGCTCGCTGTATAAAGACATACAGGAGGACCTAAATGCTATATTTAATTGGACTAAGCAGTGGTTACTATCCCTCAACACCTCAAATGCGCCATTTTACATATTGGTAAAAATAACCCTCGACAAAACCTCTTCCACAACGACAAACCCTCGACATATGTACTAACTCGACCAACAGCAGCATACTGCGGTATATATACTGCTACAAAGAGATCTAGGCGTCACCATAAGTCGTGATTTAAAGTGGGAAACCCACATCACGGATATTGTCAAAAAAGCCAACTCTTTGCTATACTTAATCAGGAAAGTATTTAAGTGTCTGACACCAGAAACATTGCTGAAATTGTACAAAACATACATAAGACCCCTGTTAGAGTATGCTTATGTGATATGGAACCCTTACTTCAAGGAAGATATTGGACTTTTGGAAAATGTTCAGAGGCGGGCGACTAAGATGGCTTCGATATTAAGGAATAAGCCTTACGAGGAACGCCTTAAAATACTCAACCTCATGCCGCTTGAAATTCGCAGACAAAGGGGATGTCTTATTGAAACTTATAAAATACTCACAGGCTGCTATAATGTACCTGGTATCCAGGATTTATACAATCTGAACCAGAATAAACACATACGAGGTCACTCACTGAAGTTATCAAAAATACCACATAAAGGCAACCCCCTAAAACACTTCCTAACAAACCGTGCAGTCACAGAATGGAACAAGCTGCCTGAGAGTGTGATAAATGCGCCCACCTTGAACTGCTTCAAAAACCGATTTGACAACTTCTCCAAATCAGAATCAGAAATCAGATGGTCAGGCGGGCCCCGAACAAAACCCCCTTGGCGGCGGAATAAGGTGTTGGGCTCCGCCGCCAAAACACCCAGCGGCTGCAGAGGATAGGGAAGACGGCAACACAACACCGCATCTCTTTTTCCTCTGCGGCCCCACCGCGACGCATCGAATGGTGCGCCCCCATTTGGTCGCGGGAGATAGGGCGCGCGGCAACGCAACACCGACACGCCTCTCCTCCCGCGACCGCGCCCGACTGCGAGGGAAAGACAGAACTGTCCCCCGTACCCGCACCGTTTGGACGCATCCTGCGCAGGCCCCTCTAAGCCCACGTGGAGCGTCCACTTCTGGGATCTCTCTTAGCTTCACCGTGGATGTCCAATCCACGGTTACTGAGAACGACAAGGTGGAGATCCTACGGGGGGGATTGTGAGGAAGTTCCTGTCTCTGAAGCTCTAACCACCGGCAGCTTGGACCCTGTGCCCCTGTGCCCGTTGCTGGTGGGAACCCACGGTTTTTTATATATTTTAAAATGTATTTATTTTTATAAGTGATATAATTATTTAAAAATGTAATTTATATTTGAGTAGTGATGAATAAATGAATAAGAATAAAAATAATAATCAAACTATTATAAATCTGGGTAGAATTTACATCATTGTTACTTTTAGGTAAGGTTGTAGGTTAAGTTACTAGAAGATCGATTTTAGGGATATTCATATATGTATCAAACAAAATAAAACTACATATACTGTATCATTAATTATGTATAGCATAAAACTATCGTATATGAATATAAATGGTTTGTATGTTTAAATTTATAGCGTTGCCTATTCTAAATAAATACAAATTGATTTGACGTTTAGCAGTTGACACTGTCAAACGTGTAAATAGGATATAAAAGGAGCACAGGCTCTGTTCAGGTTCAGTTCTGCCCCGGCAACGGCTAACTAAGGTACGATATAATTTTGACTAATATTATTGTGTTTTATATTGTGTTTTTACTAATAATGTGTTTCACAATTCTTGATTGCTTTTGTATATAATAATATAGCGTAGCAATTGTATAATTGATATTGTAGGTGGTTCCGTCAGTTGTGAGATGTTAAAGTTCAGAATTTGGAATATCATATAGTATAGAATCGAATTATATGCTGAGAAACAAGTTATGTCTATTATATACTTGTAGTTAATATTTCAGTGGTAAATATTAAATACACCTGTAGTAAATACAACACATTTTTTTTAATAAGTACAAAGAAAAAAAGAAAAATAATTAACGGGGCACTAACTATCTTTAACTGATCATATTTATGTCGGTAAAAAATAAAAACACTAAGTCCCAAAATTGTCTCAAAACTGTCCACAAAAATATGTAATAATTGGTAAATGCATAACTAAGACTATGACTGACCCACGTACTATGAGTAGTAATGGTAATAAACTGCTCCATTGATAAATTTCGCCCTGTCCCTATGCGCCCGCGCCGTGCCCCGATGCGACAAACAGTGCTAAATAGCTAGTGAAAGTGAGCGCATCCATTTTTTTGCCGCAACAATTAATTGTTTGTCTACGTTTGCCCGACGCGATGGCTTATCAGTTCACATCACGCGAGTATGTAGCTATGCTTCGTGCGTACTTTTTGAGTGGAGGAATCGCGAGTGCAGCTGTGATCTTTTTGTGAGTGTACAAAAGAGAGCCGGTTAGTGTCAAACAATTAAAATGAAGTGAAAAGACAGAAGCGTACTTCTCTCGTTAAAAAACAATTTAGTAAAACGTGCCCTTTTGTGTATTGACAATGGTGGTGGACATTTCGAAGGACAATGAAAATACTTGTAAGTTTAGTAAATAATACCTACTTAAGTAAATAATAGTAAGCAGCAGAGGTAGGCCCCCCGCAAGGTGGACCGACGACCTCGTCAAGATCGCGGGAGGCGGTTGGATGCGGGCGGCTCAAGACCGGTCTGTGTGGAGAACCTTGGGGGAGGCCTATGTCCAGCAGTGGACGTCGTTTGGCTGATATGGTGAAGTAAATAATAATTTAATGCGGGCGGCTCAAAATCGGTCTGTGTGGAAAATTTTGAGGGAGGCCTTAGTCCAGCAGTAGACGTCTCTAGGCAGACATGATGATGACAAAATAATATTTGTAAATAGCAGATGATTTTTACTTCATAAATACGCCAAAATTACACTTTTCTTTTATTACAGAATACCTTCTTTTATTTTGATATTTGTTTGCTTTCTAATTACATACCTCCGTATTGAATTACTTGTAAAATGAGAAATTTGGCCGGTCCTAAGCCCGGATAAAGTATAAAGGAGAGGGTAGAATTTAGAAAATTAAAAGGTAACTACCTACACTTATTATTTTGCTTAATTTTATTGTCTAAGGCTACCTACATTATAAGTGCGACGGAAAGAATGCGTATGAGTAGGACGGAAACTAAGTACTATCAATGAAGTAGTAAATGGATTGTAAAATATGTCTTTGATTTAGGTGAGATTTTCTACAAAAGACAAATGATTATAACTTTGCTATTTATAGATATTATGAAATTCTTACGTCACATATATGATAATAATGTCTTCGCTAATATATCCTTAAAGTTTTTGTACTATTTAAAAAATAGTGGTGTTTAACAGTGGTGAATATTACTAAATGAGCTATGTTGTTGCTAATCTATTGTATTAAGGTGATAGGTACTTTTGAAATATTGAACTACCCACAACCTTGATATCCGATATATATATATATATATATATATTGTTTGTACCGCTTTTATAAACGATAACTATAACTATTAAAAGAATGGCCAAGAGTTTTCTTGCCATGTTATTTCTCTTGGTTCTATGCCCTTGCCTTGCAAACATGGCGCTATACGTAAATGTAGAATCAGAATTTTAGATTTTAAAATATACATTTATGACAAGCTGAATAAAATAATAATAAATGAAAGTAAGAAATGATAGTTGTATCTTTTATTTTCCAAACACCTGACAAATATAACTATAATAATACATTATAGGCCATATACGTTGTATTTATACATATATATATATATATATATATATATATATATATATATATATATATATATATACATATATATGATACCCACGGCTATTACGCTCGGCTATTATGCTCATAAGAAAGCAGCCAAATATAGGAAATTAATTTTTTGGCTGCTTTCTTATGCTAATCAGTCCATTCATATACTAATCAACGTGAGGTACAGTATGCTTAATAAAGTGTGCTTCAGGGGGTAAACATATGTTAATAGAATTTCAGGTAAACTCGCACCTTGCCATATAATAGCAAAATATGGGTAGGGTAGTACTAAAGGCATCATATCACTTATAAAAATTCTATAAATAATTGTGCTAAGCAGACAAAGATTTGACCTTGGTGGAAATCGAACCTGCCGCTTTCGGTTCTAATGACGAGCTCACTTAATAATATACGAACAGGGCAGTATAATAATTACTTAGAGCTCCGCACTATGATCCGTGGTGTCAGCGTATAGACTACCTATCTTTCTAAAGCCGTAATCCTCACATGATTGTTTTAGGATAAGCGATCGTAATTTATGTTTCTCTTTTACACGGTTATTCTTATAACATTTGGTGTTAAAAGAATAACCGGACCTTCGGAAGGCTTACAAGGGGATATGGATCCAAAGTGTAGAGGCCCGTAGAGAGTTTTAATATAAAATGGGATGGGACACACGCCGCGGAGCCTCCACGACTGCACTACTGAGTACAGCTATGGACTAGCCGCAACACATGTAGGACTATTGTAATGGTGTGGAGCCTAATTTAATTGGATTATGGGGATGGGTGTTGAATGGACTGAAAATGAGACCATGGATAACAAACGGCACCTGCCAGTGATACTCCTATAGCATCCGTCCGCGTGGCAGGTGGTGACTCATCAACTCACTCAATGGGCCCACTCTAAACAGCCGCCCAAAGCAAACAAACTCTGCCATAAAGGCAGCCAGAGGGCAACACTGGTGCGAGAGGCTAGGGCTGTCGAGCGGTGCTCCACCGGTTTCGCCATCGCGGGCCTCGTGACAACGGAGACCCGGAGCGGGTTTCCCCGTAGTTACGCCCTTGAGAATGACACTTCCACCCCCGAACTAATAGCTCTTGCGGCTTCCCTCTGGCCGGCCGACCAAGGCAAGCCAGAGTTGAGAGTTCTGCGGGCACTCTTGGAAATCCACTCCAGCCAGCTAATAAAGGAAAGCCGAAGACGAGGCCCTGATCGACTCTCTGAAGCATTTGGGGCTGCAGTGTCGCCACACACATTCAGCTCGCCACAAAGCTGCCCTGCGGTTGTAAGCTTTCTTTTCATCTTGTAATACATTTTTTGTTTATATTACACGATCAAGGTGATGTTTGAAAGCTGTTACTCAGCCCTCTGAGATTGCGTTAGTCTCATGATGAGATAACGGCTGCCCCGGAGGGGTGTAATTTATTATTATTAACGTATGTACACTGCGGCAAGACAGTGAGTTATGATTTGTACCTATATCAATGTTTTTTAGAAATAGCGTTTTATTTCGTGATTCATTTAGCTATCTTTACCCTCGTTTTTAATAATATCATATACCCAAGATAATTGAATTTATACTTCTTAAGTCAATACTGTACAACTGAAGATTGAACATACATACATACATATACTCACGCCTTTTTCCCGTCGGGGTAGGCAGAGACAACAGAACGCCACATGCTTCTATCCTTAAAAACCTCACGCGCTTCCTCTACACTCATTACTCATTTCATACATGCTCGCCGGTTTCGGGTACTTCGACCTTTCCGTTTTTAGGACGTCCACAATTTTATCGAGGAATGTCCGACGAGGTCTGCCGCGACCGACTTGCCCACACACATTTTCCTTATAAATCTGATTCATCATTCTTTCTTCACTCATTCGCTCCACGTGTCCAAACCACTTCAGCATCCCTTTCTCAATCCTAGTCACGACATCTTCTTTCAGACCACTGTTCTCTCGTATAGTTACATTCGGAATTCTATCGATCAGTCTCACCCCACACATACTACGCAGTGATCGCATCTCAACTGCGTTAATTCTACTTTCATGCCTTTTCTGCCATACCCAACTCTCATTTCCATACATCAACGTTGGGACAAGCACTCCATTATGAACCGCCAATCGTGCCTCTTTTGGCACAGTCTGGCCGTTCATAAAGGCATACAGTGCTCCATTTACACGATTGCTCGCAGTCACTCTCCTTTCAATATCTTTTTCACATCTTCCGACTCTTGTAAACTTCATCAGCCTTTAACAGTCCACTGCTGGACTAGGCCTCTCCTTTGAAAGGAGGAATTGGCCTACTATACCGCGCTGGCCAAACGGGTTGGTAAAGGTTTTGTATCAAGTTTTCCTTCTCTTACAGTGCTGTTCTCTGCATTATATCTTCCCTCTGTCGGCTCTTACGACACCCATGGGATGATATGGGGTGGTGACATTCCGTATTCTTAATCCGTCACCAAACGAACGGATCTCTTGTAAACACGCTATCCAAATATACAAATTCTTTTACTTGCTCTACTTTTTCATCTTCAATCGCAATATTACACTCAGTCAAACTTTCATCTTTTTCAACCACCATCACTTTTGTCTTTCTTGCATTAATTTTCAAACCTTTAGCTTTAAAGCTCTCGTTCATGCAGTCAATCATTTCTTGCAACTCATTCGCTGATGATGCAAGGATGACTTGATCATCGGCGTACAACAGGCACTTAACACGCAATCCTACCATATTTATTCCGCATTCATTTTCTCTCATATCATACATGCAGCTATCCATGAATAAGTTGAACAACCAGGGCGAGGCTGGACACCCTTGTCTGACACCTTTGGCGATGTCAAACCAGTCCGTATAGGCACCATTAATTCGGACACATGCTCTAGAATCCCTATACAGGGATTTCAGAGCCCTTATTATACAGCTATCCACCCCATACATGGATAACACGTTCCATAAGTCCTTTCTATTTACCCTATCATAAGCTTTTTCCAAGTCTATGAACGCGCAATACACCTTCTGGTTTTTTGCCAGACATTTTGCGGTGACGCAGCACAAGGAAAAGACTTGATCCGTACATCCCATTCCCTTCCGAAATCCCGCTTCCACGTCCCATATCTTGTCATTCGTCACATTTACCACTCTGTCAATCAAAATTCTGGCATACATTTTTCCAACAACACTAAGAAGGCTGATTCTGCGATAATTTTGACATTCCTGCTGCGAACCTTTGCCTTTATATATTGGGACAAGCACTGCCTTCGTCCAGTCATCTGGAACTTGGCCCTGTTTCCAGCATAGATTAAAAGGGTTAAAAGGCAGGTTAACTATGAGTCCGTCGCCAGCCTTCAACATTTCAGTCGTCACTCTATCACACCCAGCAGACTTGCCTGACCTCATACCTTTTAACACTTTCATAATTTCATCCATTCCAATTTCATCACTAGGGCTCACAAACATATCTGTCATCTCTTCTTGTTCTATTTCACTCATATCTTTCTCAAATCTGAAGATTGTGTTTACCGATTTTGTACCTGTTATATTATCTATCTATCTATATACCTATAACTCGTCTTCATCGGCTACGGTGCAAACCGTATGATAAAGGTGCTTGCTTGAGGTGATTTGGATGGCCAGACCATCTGCTTGGTGAACGTCCCGATCTGAACGATTAAAACTGAGACTACCACAGCTCTGTTTTGTAAAAAAGACTTGTGAGCGTTCCGTAAAGTCAATAATAAATCATCATCATCCTAGCGCTATCCCGGTCGTGACTCAAAACCTCCGCCCCGGAACATGGGGTCCGTTTCCATCGTTTTCATTTTAATCGCCCGGTCTTTAATTCTTATGATTTAAACATCGCAAAACATCTTAAGTGACAGTGTAGGATATTCTCAGTGCAGAAATAGATAATTAAAACGGCCTCCGTCTCATGACCGATAATCTATCTCATTTATGTTTAGTAATATGCATCTTATATAGTCAACAGTACTCACATGTAAAGTGAATCACCATTCGTACCCAAAAGTACTAGATGGCGTCATTGAGACATGTTGTTTGGTATCCTTTAAAATAGCCTTACTGAATAATACATGCGCTACAGGGGACCTAAACTATGCAATAAATTTTCCAACAGGTTGAACAGTAACAAATTGTGAAACATTTACAAAATGCTATAATACCATTTGTGGTTTAATGTTAAACATCAGTTCATTTTGGCGTGCATTATCTGATGATTTTGCATCAGAGGCCCAATTCTATCTCTTCTTCTAAATGAATTTGTTCAAAATCCAGTTTCGATATAATGTCAGTGTTATACTTACGTCATAAATGGTATTTTCCTAAATTAACTGATACTTGAATGAAATTGTAACTAGATCGTAAATTGAAACAAGTGTCAAAATATGTGTCAACGACGAACTGTTTATTTTAACAGAATACCGATTCTGAGTCAATTCAAAATAATTATAATGTCATTTCGTTCAAATTATAATTTCAATGTTATATAAAATACGAGGATTGGCCTTCAGGTTTCAGTTTAGAGAGAATATTCATCATATCAGCCTTTAATAGTCCACTGCTGGACTAGGCCTCTCCTTTGAAAGGAGGAATTGGTCTACTATACCACGCTGGCCAAACGGGTTGGTATAGGGTTTGTATCAAGTTTTCCTTCTCTTGCAGTGTTGTTCTCTGCATAATGTGATCCCTCTGTCAGCTCTTACGACACCCATGGGATGATATGGGGTGGTGACATTTCGTATTCTTAATCCGTCACCACACGGAATAGAATATTAGTTCATGTATAATGTGTTTGTATTCTAATTCCATTCATTGCGTTTTGCTGTTGACGTGAATCGCATTGTACATACTGACAGATATTGGATGTATTATCTGAATTAATATTTGAGTTGTAATTCTGTGTTAATTGAATTCTTAATATTATATTCAGCTCTACACGTCATTATGTAATTAGCGTGTATTCTGGCGAGCCCTAGTACGCTAACCACGATTATTTGACTACATACAGGACCCTTTTAAAGGTAGTAGAGCCTTGCTGGGGGAAGTACTACCCTCTCACAGAAAATTGACGTAAAGTAACAGTACCTAAACTGTTGCGTTTTGTTCGGTGAGTGAGAGTGCCGGAGGCCCTATCCCCTATTCCTTCTCCCTCATCCCACTCCTCATCCTATCCCTTTTCCCAACCCCAAGGGATGGCAACGCACTTGTGATTCCTGTGGTGTTCCTTGTGTCCATGGGCGGCGGTAAATGCTTACCATCAGGCAATCCGTCTGCTCGTTTGCCGCCTATTTTTTATTGCTGCTATAGGCAGACGAGCGAACGGCCCATCTGATGGTAAACGGTAACCGCTGCTCATAGACTTCGCTAATGTCAAGGGTATACACAGCAAAGCCGCTGCCTACCGTGAAAGTTATTATCTTTTTAAACCTCGTTTGAAGAAAGACAAGTCATAGCGCTCGTGAAACACCGCAACAGGTAGTTCATTCCAAAGCCTACACGTACGTGGTAGAAAAGATCACTGGGAGCGTACTAGATGAGAACGCTTCCAACGAGTGGTCCGTTGGTAGAAGGGTGACCCTGGTACCAAATTGAAATGTATATAAGTATGCTACATCATTATTTATATGGATGTAAAATTCTAGTAGTTCTCGTAGTTACCTCCTATATGTCTGCTTTATTTTTGCTGCCAGAGTTCCAAAGTTCTTTTCTTGCCCACAGTTTGAGTTTAAAACTTATCACAAGAAACACGAAGGACAACTCGGACGCTACTGTTTTATTACTTCTGCGATATTAACCGCAGCAGAAGGCACAAGAATTATCGCCACATAAATTATAGACTGTCCCATTTACGGGTAGATGATGACCTTTGTAAGATTTTGTGAAATTGGAAATGTCTTAGAATATTTTATTAATTGGCAATGGCGTTGGTATGCTTGTTATTTTAGATTGAAGCTTAATATTATCAATAGACAGTCTATATTTGCTACAATTGAAGCTTGATTTATACGCCACGAAATATATGAAAAATATTGTACCGCAACATCTGATTGTGTAAACCACATTGATAGAGTTAGATGGCCAGTAAGATTCCTTGTTTCTTCGTGAAAAAAAACCATCACATGGCACGGGAATCAATGTAACCCCGAAGTCCATAAATGTAGAAACATCAAACCTTCTTTATTCCATCCGCACTCTTAAATTTAAAGAGATCCCTCCTGTAGCATGAAATTAACATATACACAATATATGATGGAAAATATTACATCAGAATGCCCTATATATGCTCTATAAAATAAAAAGGATTGTTTATGAGTGAATAATGTTACCTATATTATCTTAATATATAAAATCCTTACGTTACTTACTTACTGACAGACACGCTACAGCCGAATCTATTTGGCTCAGGAAGCTGAAATTTGGCATGTATGTTCCTTTGAGACCGTAGGGGTGCACTAAGAAGGGATTTTCCGAAATTCCCACGGGATCGGCCAAAACGGGTAAATTTAAAAAAATTACAGGCGTAGCTGCTGGCGTCCTCTAGTTCATTCATAAATTAATATATTTTTTTACCTATATTATCGAACTACCATTATTGTCCCTTCTACACGCATTGATTTACTCTGGCACTTTGAAAGTAGTTTTGCACTAAGTTATTACAAAGTGAAGGCATATTATTTGTCTGATGTCTATGCACATTTATACCTATGTTTATATTACCTACAGAGTGATGTACATCACATTTGGTGTGATATAAATAGTTACTTACTTACTTATTTATATTTTTGTAATAAATAAAATTAATAAGTACATGTTCAATATGACCTGAATGGGGTGCGTAGGGTTCCCACCAAGAACTTAGGGTCCCAAGCCAACCTCACCTGCAAGTGGTGCACCTGCCGATCAACGGACGAGGCTCTGGCAAACAAAATGTCCCAATAAGCGGCAATAGGCTCGCCACCTATTACGTGGGATCAAAACACTGGCGAAAAGTGGGCGTTTAATATGCCTCTGCCTACCCCTTCGGGGAAACAGGCGTGAGTCTATGTATGGGTAGTGGGTCTTTTCCATAAAAGCCTAAAGTACGATCAGCAAGCGAATATTGAAACAAATATTTTATACGGAACAAGGATTTAACCTAAATTGGCTGTGGAGTTCTGGAGCCAATGTGAAACTAAGCTTTTTAGTACTTTGTTGAAAGGATTATAGACTTTGCTAATTGCTTGCCCGTATTGCACGGCGGTGTGAAATACATTTACTATGCAATTTCTATCCGTCATCTTATATTTTTTTTATATCTGTCTATAGATATATGAAATTCTGGTATTACTGACAGACAGGTAGCCAGCGCAAAACCGAAATAGTTGTGCGTCTGAAGCTGACATTTGATATGTATGTTTGTTTGGGAGCGTCTCGTGAAAGGGATTTCCCAAAATTTCGAAAAGATCGGGGAAAAAAGGTGCGGGCATCCTCTAGGTTTTTTATAAAAATACAGAAATTATGTAGGTTTAGTTTCTTGTTTATGATGTGTTCTTCTTTAGTGGATGCCTACGTAAGGACCCACTGTCTAAATTTAACGTTTCTAGCTTCATTAGTTCGGCTCTGCGTTGAAGCAGTCCAGGACGTGTAATTTTATATACCTACATATATGTAATTATGATGATAATAATTATTAATGAATTTATAATTATGTGTATAGGGTGCATAGGGTTCCCACCAAGAACTTAGGGTCCCAAGCCAACCTCACCTGCAAGTGGTGCACCTGCCGATCAACGGACGAGGCTCTGGCAAACAAAATGTCCCAATAAGCGGCAATAGGCTCGCCACCTATTACGTGGGATCAAAACACTGGCGAAAAGTGGGCGTTTAATATGCCTCTGCCTACCCCTTCGGGGAAACAGGCGTGAGTCTATGTATGTATGTCAATATGACCAAATAAGTAAAGGACAATCAAATATGTTGGCATAGATACTTGTTATTAATTATTTGACCTGCCTCAGTTGAGTTATTATTGTTATTTGATAATCGCAAGGTTACACCTTTTATTATTTGCACCGACCGAGATTTCGGCGTGAGTTCAACCTGCCGTAATCGATAGTTCACGTAACTAAGTTTGAGAAAGTATAAATATCAAAATATGAATCGATAAAATCTACAAAGCTCTAAGCAATTTTTTTATAGACTCGCTATTGTGGGATACAAGTGCGAGTCACATTTCGCTATGTTATCAATTTGTAAGATGCGAGCCTATTGCCGTTACCAGACCCTTTGCCAAAAAATCTGAAAAACCCAATAACACTTCTGTCCGACCCGGAAATCGAACCTGGGACCTCCTTATCTGCAGACGCAAACGTTATCCACTGGACCTCAGAGGCAGTCCTATCCATTGCACCAGGGCAGGCATTCAAACTAAAACGTCATCTTATTTCAAAATACACACTTGCCCAACAGCGGACATCTGTGTTTAATGTTATCAATACGACACAGAGCACACATAATGAGGTGTAAATCTTAACACGTATACAGTGGATTGTTTCAGAGGCTGGGTCATCACTTATTCATACACGCTAGTATGCAGTAGAACCTTTGTCTGTCGGTGAACGAGCGCTTTGTAAGCGAACACAATGTCGTAAGGCTCTTCTTGGTTTGTGTTGCTTCTGTGTGTGGTTTGGTAGTGGTGTAAACGTAGATTTTGATAATACTACGAGTATTAGGATTGACCACGAGACATGCCAAATATTATCGTTACCGGTAAAATGGTTAGTTCAAGCCAAAGAGCGATGGTGTGTATATAAGCGTGATTACAGCGCTGATGATCTAGTTAAATTCTTAAAATCTATTGAACCTCTCTCATGGTCAGACCTATATATAATTCCAGATGTGAATGAGGCCTTCCAAAATTTTCACGATACATTGTTATTATTTTTTTATCTCTGTTTTCCAATAAGTAAAGTAAAAATAAATATTAAGTCCAAAAACCATGCGTGGATTACTAAGGGCTTAAGAATATCATGTGCAAAAAAATGAAAGTTAAGATACTCATATAATAAGGGCGTCAGTCAATCTTATAAAAATAAATATAAGACATACATTAAAGTCTTAAAAAAGTGTATCAGTAAGGCTCAAAGGCTAGAAAAAATAAAATTACTAGAAAATTCAAAAAAAATTCTTGGAAAGTTATTAAAAATCAAGAATATAGGACCTACAATAGTACACAGATCTCTAAATTAAAAAACAATGACGAAGTCATCACGGATCCTAGTGAAATTGCAAATAAATTCAACAATTTTTTTATAGCATTAACAAAAGATAAAGTTGCAACTAACAAAACTCCGAATTTAGTAACAAACCTTATAAAATCCATAGAAACCAGTATTTTTTTAACTCTTGTAACTCATGATGAAATATATAAAACTATTATGTCTTTAAGGAATACTAGTTCAGTAGGCTAGAATCGAACCCGGGACCTCCCGATCCCACGCGCACATTTATGCCGCGAGACCAACGAGGCAGTCGTATAGGGTTTGATGTCGAGTTTTCCGTCTCTACGCAAAGATGGTATTTGCATCGTGTTATCCCTTAGTCGCCTCTTACGACACCCACAGGAAGATAGGGGGTGGTGACACTTGTATTCTATGCCGTCAACCACACAGCTTAACAACTAAGTAGTATGTTCTAATAATGTCATAATTTTTATTATTATTAATACAATATTATAATAATTGCTGTATGTTATGTAGGTAAATATAATTATGTCTCACATGCCAGAAATGTTTAAAATGGGACTACTAGTTTAACATGTACCCTACTATCTGTATACACCCATATTTTGTGAGCTAATAAATGGTTTAAATGGTTAAATTAATTAATTTACACCATCTTGTTTTAGTTTTATTTATTTATAATCTAAGAGTAAGAACAGTTATAACAAAACAGTACTAGGGATCCGGCATAATGAACAATTGAACAAAAAAGAATACAGTGTTGCCAATATAAATGTACACAATATATACCAACAAGGATAATTAATAAGGGTACCTTTTAATACTTGAAGAGAGCCTTTCTGACAAACAAGATGTACCGGAGAATAAAATCTCAAGCAAATGCCCTATAGGATGTGACAGAAAAAGTAACATATTATACATAATATGTTAGTACACTAGTAGTACACTAAGATCATCATAATCAGCCTTTTCTGTATACTGTCCCACTGCTGGTCACAAACCGCTTTTCATTATGAGAAGTAGGGAAGGCCATAGTCCACTACACTGGCAAGTGATGGTTAGCAGACAAAGATAATTACTTACAAAGATTTACTTACACTACTTACAACATACAATAGACTGCTTCGTTAGTCTCGAATCATAAATGTGCGCGTGGGATTGGGAGGTCTCGGGTGCGATTCCCGGGTCGGGCAAAGTGTTATTGGGTTTTTCCGTTAAGAAATTCTCAGTAGCAGCACGGAGTCTGGTAATGGGCCCGGTACGGCAATAGCCTCACCCCCTATTACGTGGGACCTAGATATTCATGGCGAAATGTGGGCGTAATATAACACCTCTGCCTACCCCTTCGGGGATACAGGCGTGAAACTATAAAAAAAAAACTTACAACATGAGCTGTTCACGAAGGTGGTAGATGTATATTTGGTACAGATTTTAATGACTTTTTCGTATTCATTGCTACAGGGTGTTTCATAACCGCGCGCCGCTCACATTAGACGTCACGCAACGAGTGCGACCGCTCCGTATTCTCACGCGCCGTGTTCATACACTGTTCAAATTACATACTTAAACGCCTTTAACAACAAAAATGTATCATCACAAGTCTAATGCAAAGTATTGCTTAATTAATTACTGTGTGTCGAAAGCGACTTGAAAATTTGATTTTATTTATATACGAGAGCAACTTGAAAATTTGATTTTTTGTTTGTTGAGATATCTCAACGATTATGATTCAAATTAAAGATCTAGTTCAAAAACCATTTTATCTGTTTGAATAATGTAAATCGGTCCACGCGTTTAGGAAATAACTAAGAATTTGTATAGTAAAAATGTAAACGACCAGAATTTTTGTGCTTTTGTTCTACTAGCTCAAATAGTGGGATAGGATACTTATAGGATAATTATTTATTAGGTATTAGGTACGTGGTCAAGTAGGTAGATAGACGATGAATAAATATAGTAGCAGCGACAAGTCGACAACCCTAGCGCGTCACTCCGCGCCAGACAGCGACAGCGTTATATGTTAGAAAAGAACGGGAACTGTTAGGTTAATATTGCATTAGGCACTGAGTGCTTATGCGAGCTGAATTGAACTTTTTTGCTTAGTACCAAGAGTCGCAATTTCAATAAATTTGTTTGAAAAGTGAAGCTTCTGTACGTTAGTACTATTAATTATTCTATGGTGACGCTTAGTGGCGCTGCAGTATTTACGGTAATTACCAATTTTTTTAATCTTACTTAGGCAGGTTACCTTAAATTCCGAAAAACATCAACTTACTTGTAAGCTGCGTACGACGATCATGCTCCACATGTCGACCGTAAAGGTTAAGACATTTACGGTACCTATTCATCAAAGGTACCTATTTGAAATCACACTAACTAGCACACTGTAGTTCACAAGGTGGTGAAGCCGTTGAACAACGCGCTCCAAAGGCACTGGCAGACCTGGTGGTCCAGCGAACTGTTCCTCCTTATCGCTACGTGCACCTGCATGAATTGCATTCCCTCTTACCTAAACACATCGAAATGTGAAAGTATTCAGAGTTTGAATACGACCGACGACGTAACTATTTCACAACGTAAGTTATTCCGGAAGTCCGAACGAAACTAATCCTAGGGCAAGACTGAGTGATAAGTAGTTTTTTTTTATGGTAATGGGCGGCAAACGAGCAGACGGATTGCGTGATGGTAAGCAATTACCGCCGCCCATGGACACAAGCAACACCACAGGAGTCAAAAGTGCATTGCCGCCAAAAATTGCACTATATTAAAGGCGGCATGCCCTTTGACACGAAAAGCCGACATTATTTTAATAGAATTAATAGAATCATATAGGATACCGCCGCTGAGTGGTGTGTTGCTAGTTTAGGGAATTTTCCCTAATTTCGGGGTAATGTTTCTCGTTAATACTATACTAAGGAAATAAATTGTGATGTTTTATGAAGACCTAGATTTTTTTTATAATTTTTCCTAGTATGCCTGACAAGTCAGTAATATGTGGTTTCGGGATCGGATATGGGGTTATGAAACACACTTTATAATTGGCACTTACAATCATTTACATAAATATTTATTTACTTTTGCGCTAGCTACATTTTCACACGCTGAGCAGGGTTATTTGGATTTGGATCTTTTAAGTCAAAAATCTTGGTATTCTTTGTTGTTTATACCTAGGCATAGAGTTAAAAAAATAATCAAAGTGGAGTATTTTTAATTTAACTATAAAACGCTTCAGTAGTTGGAGCTGTTCTGGTTTTGATCGTTACTCCCGACATCGGATCAAGGACAAAGCTAGTCTTAAAAATAAAACCTTAATCAATTGAAGAATCGTGACAGTGTCTTAGCTTCGATTTTTCTCCGCGAAAGGAGCGAAGGAGTGAAGGAGTGACGAGGATCGACTTTAAACGAAATATATAAAGGAGCTAAGTAACATGACAGTAGCTATTTTAGGCTATTTTATCAACTGTGTAGGCTTGCTTATTGTAAGCTTATTATTTGTTTGAGTGAGCGACTTCAACATGCAATATGAACATTTGCAAAATAAATCTAAAAAGATGAGCAATATGGAAGTAGAAGAACTATGTTAAAGTTTATACTGAGAAATAGCTAAATGTATACTTTCAATTGGTTACCCAATGCGATTAAGATCCTTTCAATAAACTAGTCTGATGAATGTATACAAATCTCGAAAATGCAATATCGATCATTTATTATTAAATTCAAGCATCCTATTTATTGCCAATAGCTAGAAGGTTAATAGGGATAACAAGAAACTAGAAGCCATTTATCTATTCCAATTTAATTATAAACCGCATCATTCACAGAACGCTTAACAAACTGGATTTTTAGAAACTCGACTCCAATTTGTTCTCCGTAATATGACTTTCAAAAGCTTTTTATACACTATAGTTAATTATAAATTCAACAAATTTTCATTCACGACATTCCATGTTTGATGCATAGAATATTTTTACCCATTTTAAAAGGTACTCTATTTTTAAAATGGATAAAAATATTCTGGGATCTACTTCGGTTTCGAAGTAGTGTGAAAGCGATAGTTCATCCAATCTTCAAAATTCAGTGATTGGCTAAATATACGAATATGTTACGTTCGCTATTTTATCGTCATTTCAATTAATTAAAAAAGTCAATTAGAGTTTTTGCATTACTGTGAAGCCTCGAAAAAGCCTCTTAAGTTTATGCAAATATACATTTTTTTACAGACATTTTGCAGCTGCATAATAACTGGTTTTATCAATTTGATTTTTAGTTATTTTATTAGAGATCTAGGAGCCCTTAAATTTTAGTACCTACCAAATATTATAAATATATTAAACTTTGTGTGGATGGATATGTTACGGGCAACGTGACTAACCGGGCCGTATGAATAAGGCCCGAGTATTATCAATAACTATTCATCCAAGAGCATCGGGCTATTTGATAAATTTTAGTATTTTAATTACTTAGACCGGTCCATATTATAAAGCCCGACAGCCCGTGGTCCATTTAAAAAATTAACGTTAACCCGTAAGGTTAGGTGAGACTGTAACTCAAGTAAGTAGGTTATGTAAGGTTCTCTTGTGACCCATAATCTAAAAATAGGAGCCCTGCGAGGCAAGGCTCCGTCAACTTAGTGTTTTTGTAAAGGGTTTATTGGTAAATTTTACTGGTAAAAAAACACTAAGTTGACGGAGCCCTGCTTCGCAGGGCTCCTATTTTTAAGAGAACCTAACATAACCTACTTACTTGAGTTACAGTCTCACCTAACCTTCATTTCATTTGTTTTATTATTTTGCCCAAAACGTATTTGCCCTTATTCATACTGACCGTGAAAAGTAATTAGGCTTTGTGATTTTTATCAAAAGTGCGCATGTGACATGGGCATTATGTATACAGGCCGGTCAATATTTATAGGGACCAGATTTCTCAAGTTGCCCGTAACTGATAGATGTATGGATATTTGTTTCCTTTTTGGCAAATATTTCGGAATAGA
The DNA here is from genome assembly GCA_944739405.2 of Euclidia mi. NCBI lineage: Eukaryota > Metazoa > Arthropoda > Insecta > Lepidoptera > Erebidae > Euclidia > Euclidia mi. Next base: position 73,834,543 of record OX123184.2, on the reverse strand, counting down.
TTTTGATAAAACTTTCATAAAATGTAGCTTATACATTAAAATAGTACATACTTGTTTTGTCGCGATAACCAATATCCAGGCGGGCGAGAACGGAGCAAAGTGATGAGGTAAAAATGTCCTTAAGTTCAAGTTGAACTAACTAGACCCCAATATATATAGTATAATTATGTCAGTCGCAACCTTTTGTGCTTAGAAATGTCACAAAATACGAAAATAAATGTAATCGCAGCTGTCCTAAAACGAGCTGTTAATTAGATAACAGGTAATAAATTATACCAGATAGAAGCATAATTACGAAAGGGTTCCCGCAATTCCAAAACGCGGTTGAATTTTGGTAGAAAATATATGGTATGGTTAATTATAAAATCACAAAAATTATTTGTGTTAAAAATATTTTACGTATATTATAAAGATTCTAAAGAAAAGAGATAGGTAATACATTTTTTAAACACATGCGGATCTCACAAACTGTGTACTTACCTAATCATTGCGCAAAGCTTATGTCTATTACCTTAAACTATGGTTAACTTTAGCATCTGTTTATATAAAATTCTTGCGTACGAACAATGTGTTCTTTCAACATAATATGTTATACAGTAATTTTACAGTACTTGGCTGTGCCAATGTCATTTGACTTTACTCAATTTCAGTTATCAAGTATAAAAGACGCTGGGCGCGAGAGGCACGATGTCAAACGGTCCTTTGTCTGTGGTCATAGTCTGCTCCACAGTTACATTTATTTGAACTTAGGTCAAAATAACCCAACCTTTAGAAAATATATTTTCACCTGTCAACCTAGATTCACAGGCTTTTGATTTCTTTCTTGGTTAGAAAAAGCTTTTTGTACCTGTGACTCAAAGGCTTTGACGGAGGATGATTGATCTATGTATATTGGATATGTCCTGTTTGATATTGAGCGATCATATAGTATCATAATTTTCATATTATGCAAACGAAATAAGCGTGCTTGTAATTTTTTTTTTTGTATTTTAATTCTAAATATGCTTGCGTTATTCATATTCATCAGCAGTCTGCTGTAGTGTAGGGTGCTGGTAGATAAACACTACTCCATAGACACGCCTCAACGTGCAAATAAAATATTACATTAAAATTCAAGAAAGTACCTGACTAATTTTACAATAGCTTGCCAGTGAGGTCCTTTGGTACAAATTTTAAGAAGAAATAACATAAAGCCAAGAAAAAAATCATACAAAGTTCAACTTAGAACTCTAGAGTTCTCCGCGCTTCCCAAGTATCAAAATTTTTGTTTACGTCATTCAAAATATTATGTTCCCAGTTTCAACTATAGACTTAATAGTTTTGGGTAAACTGTCTAAGATCAATCATGGCCACCTATTTTACAAGTAGAACGGAGGGTGGTAAAGATTACCATAAATTCTACAAAACAGCAGGCAGTTTTCCCTAAATTATACCTATAATCGTTTAATTTTTTTATTTAAATGATTATAATATTATATTATGACCAAAATTTATAGTTGTTACCAAATAATACTACTTACTACCACTTTAGTGTTTCTCGTGTAACCAAAGGAAATCAAATAAGGTAAAACATATTCTAACGTTAGAACGTTGGTCCGCTTTCTAGTCTAGCTGGATTTAACTGAATAGCTTTTCCACACAGCGAGTGACCGTCTGACCTCCGCGACCTCAGCAACCCAAAGAAATAACTATAATCGATTTGAAATTTTCGTGATATGTATACATCATACAATATTATTTATACCTTTAAATAAGTCAATCCATTCAATTCCATGGTTTAGACTAGTGCCAGTTTATGTATGGGTATTGAGTCAGTACAGCGTCTGTCAAAGATCTTCAGGAGAGCCAGGACTGACGGCTTAACGTGTTCTCCGAGGCACGGGGCAAGCGATAATTTACAATTAAATACGCAAATAACTCCGAAAAGTCATTGGTGCGCGCCTTGGATTCGAACCCGACACCCTCTGCATGGAAGTCTATTGGTATCTCAACTTGGCTATCGCTGCCTTTGTATAGCACAAGGCAATCGATATAAAATATATACAAAATAATACCTATTGACCACATACATACATAGTCTCACGCCTATAACCCCGAAGAGGTAGGCAGAGGTGTATTTCTACACCCACTTTTCGCCAGATATACTTTAGTCCCACGTAATAAGGGGCGAGCCTATTGCCGTACCGGGCACATTTCGAGACTCCGTGCTGCTACTGAGAATTTCGTGACAGAAAAACCCAATAACACTGCCCGACCCAGGAATCGACCTCCCGATCCCACGCGCACATTTATGCCGCGAGACCAACGAGGCAGTCGTATAGGGTTTGATGTCGAGTTTTCCGTCTCTACGCAAAGATGGTATTTGCATCGTGTTATCCCTTAGGCGCCTCTTACGACACCCACGGGAAGATAGGGGGGGGTGACACTTGTATTCTATGCCGTCAACCACACGGCAAACCTATTGACCAATGGGTACATAACCTATTGAGTGGTATGTCATTTCTAGTTCTCCTTATAAATAGTAAAGAATTTAGTGTCCAACAAGGTACATGTTTAGTCATTCTACATTATTTACCTATGTACCCCCTGCATGGCAGTCTGTTTGTATCTACACTAGGCTATCGCTGCCTTCGCTTAGAAGGTAAAATACATAAAACATAAATTTAATGAGATGAGATTTTAGGCAATATTTTCCAGATTTTAAATCGTCAATTTTATTATATGAGATACGAAATTATAAATATACAGTGACCTATCGGTGTTATTGTTATTATATTACATTCTTTAAAAAAACCGCTTTAAGCCTTATTAGTCTTGCACGGGTATACTTTTGATTTGAAGTTCGAAAATGTAGTGAGGCGCAGTCTTTTAGGTTTTTAATTATCAATTAATTTACGCAATATTTACTAGATACGCACAAGTATACTACCTATTTTAATTTTTTATATGTTTTCTAACACAATCTTCGTCAACTTTGATGTTTGTCTGCTTCACGCTGATTTGCAGTTCCATGTTTTGCAGGTTTTGAAGATTTTATAAGAAAAATATGTATTGAAAGGCAATAATATTATACCTCAGTACATATTATATGCAATAGGCAATAGGCCAATTACAGATTATCTAGGACCGTGTTGTTAATAAGAACCCTAATAAGAACGCGCCATATGAAATAGCTACATGTACTACGTATTTTTACAAACCGTAGCAGCTATATAATAGACTGTTTTTATCCCGCGACCTCCTTATTTTTCGTTCAGTATTTAACTTTGTTTGGTTATAAAAAGAAACATGCCACGATTTCATATACGCAGAACACAAAATACGAAAAACTACAGACACAACGAACAACCTCCGTGCACCCGTGCGCGACGACGTTCCGCTAACAAATCGAGTTGTGTGCAAATGCATCACATAAATGATTTTAAGACCCGGGCTACGTACAAAACGCCCGGGAAATGAGATTGCGACTAGTGCGCTCAGGGACGTACGGTTCGCAAAACAACTCACGATACGCACTTTGGAATAAATATGGAGGCAGAAAAATAAGATAAAGTTTAATGTTTACCAGAGCGTTGATCGTTTTAAATAAATGGCGATCCGGACGATAATGACGACCCGGGGGCCTAGCAAGAGTAAACGACTGCCACGACGAAGATCGCAGATCGTTCGATTCCTGCTCAAGTCAGACATTTGTGTGCCTGAACATGGATATTTGTCTTCGTCTGGATATTATTATGTTTAATATGCATGTATTAAAAAAAAAAAAGTATATACATATGTATATCTATCCATTTTCTAGTACCCATAGTACTAGTTCCGCTCAGTTTGGGACTAGATGGTGTTGTGTGCATGTTGTTGAATACATAACATATGACGGCGGGTCCTCATGCCTTTCATCAAAATCATGGTTGTCTTCTATTTTGTGTGGCCGCAGGCGTTGAAATAATAATGCGACACGGTAGTTGATACGCCCCTTTATTGATTTTAAGCAAAAGTCAAACGAATACACAATTCATTATCCCGATGTAAATGGATAGAAAACGCGGTGATCCCCTAAAATGGCGTGACTACCGTTCCATTTGCCGCTTCCTTCCAAAGTGCCTCTACCGTCCGTCATTACACTTTACGTCATAACGGTCCTCACCAGTCAACCGTCTATGTTGCCAATTTAAAATAATACTAGCACACTATTACGTGTTAGTCACGCCGTCTGTTCTAGATTTCACCCAAGTACTAAATCTGACGTGTCCTCACAAAATTAACCAAATTAACCTCCGTTAACGTATTTATCTGTCCAACTGACACCTTGCTTCGACATAATTATAACATACATACATACATAGACTCACGCCTGTTTCCCCGAAGGGGTAGGCAGAGGCATATTAAACGCCCACTTTTCGCCAGTGTTTTGATCCCACGTAATAGGTGGCGAGCCTATTGCCGCTTATTGGGACATTTTGTTTGCCAGAGCCTCGTCCGTTGATCGGCAGGTGCACCACTTGCAGGTGAGGTTGGCTTGGGACCCTAAGTTCTTGGTGGGAACCCTATGCACCCTATACACATAATTATAAATTCATTAATAATTATTATCATCATAATTACATATATGTAGGTATATAAAATTACACGTCCTGGACTGCTTCAACGCAGAGCCGAACTAATGAAGCTAGAAACGTTAAATTTAGACAGTGGGTCCTTACGTAGGCATCCACTAAAGAAGAACACATCATAAACAAGAAACTAAACCTACATAATTTCTGTATTTTTATAAAAAACCTAGAGGATGCCCGCACCTTTTTTCCCCGATCTTTTCGAAATTTTGGGAAATCCCTTTCACGAGACGCTCCCAAACAAACATACATGTCAAATGTCAGCTTCAGACGCACAACTATTTCGGTTTTGCGCTGGCTACCTGTCTGTCAGTAATACCAGAATTTCATATATCTATAGACAGATATAAAAAAAATATAAGATGACGGATAGAAATTGCATAGTAAATGTATTTCACACCGCCGTGCAATACGGGCAAGCAATTAGCAAAGTCTATAATCCTTTCAACAAAGTACTAAAAAGCTTAGTTTCACATTGGCTCCAGAACTCCACAGCCAATTTAGGTTAAATCCTTGTTCCGTATAAAATATTTGTTTCAATATTCGCTTGCTGATCGTACTTTAGGCTTTTATGGAAAAGACCCAGACGTTCGGTAACCAATTGTGAGAACTGAAATTGATACTGGCATCGTATTTATAGGTGAACTAATACTGAAAAATTGCTGCGTATATACCTAACTAGTTTCTCCCCATGGTTTTGGCAGCGTGCAGGTTGGTTATCAGGAAAAAAGAATGTCTATTGAATAACTTGTATTATAATTACTCCAAATTTTGATCAAAATCCATTCAGTATTTTTTGCGTGAAAGACTAAAAATGAGAAAAGTATCTCTAAAAAACTGACAACGGTTGTTGTATATTATGTTGGTTTACGTGGTTAATTCGGTTTCATAATGATAGATTTTCAAGATTACTTCATAGTGGTTACTATCACGCATAAATGATTAATCTACTTTTAAGGCCTCCCTCATATTAGGCGTCAGGGTCAATGCAGCGACACCACAGCGTCGGCATCTCACAGCCACAAAAAACTAACAGAAGTTAAACTACATACAAAGTGCACTCGAGCAACGCACACATATACGTCGCATCTCAGAAAGGATAGGTATAGCGCGAAATATAGGTGCCATCCGCTTCAGGCACGGGTCTTCTTGGGCTTCTTGGGCTTCTTGTAATGATTTTTGTGCAAACGTAGAGCAACAAAGAACAACAAATTATTATTAAGTTAATTATCGCTTTTGAAGATAATTACCACCTATTTTTTTACAGATGTGTAGGGCCGGCTACTTTAAAGCTTGATCTAAATTTGTGAGGTCGTACCTCTTTTCCCTCGGCCACCATCTTGGAAAGAGTGCGGGCATGGATGGTTTTTCTTATTCATCTGGTAAACTATTGATCACGCTATGGTTCAAGCATTTTTACTGCATATTAAATTCTCTACAACTTTGGTTCTGACACTATTTGTCGTAAAACCATGAATAAAAAGGTTTTCTATGATATTGTTTTCTTTAGGTCATTATAACGTTTCTTCATGATTACTGTGTCTTTAGTCTTTTTATGAGCCAGGCTGAGGCCTATGATCTAATAGAGCTTTAGAAGAACTATAGCAAAAAAATGCAATTTGTCGGTAAATCATAATTGGCACAGATATTTCCAATTATTTTGCAGCGTCTTTCCCCAGAACATTGAGGTGATGCAGAACATTGCATTTCCTTTACTTGGGCGGAACATCAACTTCAATAGCCCACAGAGTGCCGTTTTTTAGAGTTTTGTCCATATTTTGCCAACCCCCTGTTTTCATGATCGTTGCGATGAGTTAAAATTGGACCTAATGGTAGTCTTGGAGGCTGTGGGGTCTCAAGTAAGAGGTTCTTGTTTTGGTGATAGTAAAGATAAATTAAATAGATTTTTTTGTTCCTGAGGATGAAAAAACTACAACACATTGAAAAGATTTTTTTTTACAAATTGCACTCGATTTTCGTATGTAACTTTTTTATTTATTATTTTACGACACAATACTACGGGGCCAAAGTGTTAGCGAATTTAATTTGCAACTCATCATGTGTTGATTTTTTTCCGTGCAGCAAATAGTTTGCCATAAATACTAGAAAACCCATTTGTACCACTCTTTACAAGATGGCGGCCGCAGGACGAGGGCTCTCTCCTTGGCATCTAAGAAATAAAATTGCGTCCTCTGACAAATGTACGCCAAGCCCAAAAAAATGTATGTAACATTTCAATAGACTAATGGGCTGGCATTGAAAATATTTTTCTTTGCATCGGTTTTTTTAGGAGTTTTATTCTCAATAATCAATTTAAAAACTAGTTACGAGTACCATTTCCGTAATAGTTATTCCGTATATATCAGATATGATAACACTCGCGCGACCGTCTACGTATAAGTTTAACTTCTGTTGGTTTTTTACATTGTGGTACAGCGGATGACCTCACTAGTGTTGCCAACAACTAAATCAGATTTCCATCTGATCTGAATACTAAAACTACCATAAAACACTAAGAAATATTGGTCTTAACTAGACACATGACATTAACACAGTTATGTCCACTAAGATTTTCTTACATTACATTTACGATCAGTCGCACACAAGTTATAAGTTCCCTTTTAAGTAACAATAACTCATTTTTAAATAAATCAACGTACAAGTTATTTCAAAACAAAGGCTACTTTGAATTTGTTTGTAATTATCAGACGAATTAATTGTTCTTAACGTAGCAGTTTAAAGATTTATTTTCATTGTGTGCGTCTGATTATTATTTCTGCCACTTAAAATCACCAGTTTTAGCGGAAAATCTTCTAAGCTGGCAACACTGTAGCGTATGACGGGTTTGTGAGTAGGGGTGTGCTAAATTGCTACATCTAAATATTAAGCATAACGTAATAATATTTTTTTATAGCAGCTTATGTTTGCAGCGCTAATATAATAGGTAAATGTTTATGCATATACTTTCAATAAAATAGAAATCAGTAGTATTAATACGGATAATATTTAGATAAAAATATGTACCATAATATTCAAGAATATTAGGTGCGGTTATTTACGTAAGAAAGTACGGTTACATAACATGATTCCCATTACGTTGGGTCTGGATGTTGCAAAAATTGCGATATTACCAGTACTATAATTGTGATTAAAAAGTAGAGTCGGTATGAAAATTGAAAGCCGGTATTACTAAAGTATTGTTCAATTTCTGAAATAATTGTCTTGTTTAATCTATATAAGTCACATTGTTATCATAAGTTTTAGTGTTAGAAGGTGTACGTGCGTTTTTTATCAATAGAATATTTTATATTTCTGGACTTATAAAAATTGAAGATCTGAAACATCTGATAAGGTAGAGCCTATCTACACTAGACTATATACTGACTTGTTGGCTTAGCAAAAGTTGTTCAGTCAAATGAGCATTAGCTGAAAACTTACAAAAATCGAAGATCTGGAACATCAGATGTGGAACTGCACGTGCCCATCTTGACTATAACACACATCTCTATACACATAAATCAAATTGGAGTGTCTGTTTATAATATTAAAATAACCGCTTTTTACTAAATGCATATGGATGTATACACGGTACATATACCTAAATTATTTTTTACCATTTTTGTCTGTCTGTCTGTCTGTTTGTTCTCGCTGATCTCTAGAACGGCTGCACTGATTTTGACGGAACGTTCACTGCCGGATAGCTGATGTACCAAGGAGCAACTTAGGCTATAAATTAACTGGGTACGTGAACAGCTATAAATAATAAAATGGTTTAATATAATTTACCACATTTAAAATACAAAATTTCTTCATCATTTACTTGTTTATTTACTATGAAGTTAGTAGGTACTAATGCTATCCCCAGCCGGCACTCTAGCAGCATCTTAAAGACTACTGCAAACAAATTTGTTTAGATTGCCATCTATCGCACGAGGGTGTCGATTAAACGTTATTTTTTTAACTGTTAGTAGTCTATCTTTATGCTATCTATAGTCATAGCAGCAATGAAGTCCTTTGTCAAAGGAATTTACTGTAAATGACTTCTATCATATTGTTGCTGTGAGATACTAGAAGTATTGCCAATTTAGGGACTTACGTGGCGACTTTCATTAAATAAAACCAATTTTAGGCCAGTGACATATCTGTTAATTTTGTTTTATGACACAATAGGTGCATACAACTACGAAGTGGTATCGCACGAAGAATGCCCGCCTAGCGCACGCTGAGCGGCCGCTCAAGGAACACGCATACCCAAAGTGCGGGCGGCCCTAAAAGCTCTGCTAAGTGACAATCCTATGTTATACCTAGGACATAATGGCTTTACTTATATTCAAACAAAATAGCATAGCATCTTATTGGGCTTTATAAATAACTGATTATATGGTTATTATAAAATAATATGTTATTTATCAAGTTATCTATGATAAAGCGAACATCTCTAGTGGTAAGCAGCCGGTTGCTCAAAGAACGCTCGGCTGTCGCGGCGTCGACGCCGCGTAGACGCCGCGTATACGCCGCGCCGGGGTGCCGCTGCGTAGACGCTGACGCCCAATGTGAGGGGGGCCTTAAGGTTAATAATATTTTTTTTTATAGACTCACGCTTGTATCCCCGAAGGGGTAGGTAGAGGTGTAATATTACACCCACAAAAGGTTAATGAAGGTAGAAATTAAAATGTGTATGACTGGTTTTCGAATTAACAATCACCGCAATAGTACGAATACTTTTATCATTTGACGATTTTCTTATAGAAGGTGCTAACCAGTCGAACAAACTATGCTAGCGACTAGCTATGCTATTCTCATATTGTGACGGATGCCAGGAATCGAACCTTAGCTGGTCCGCCACAGTGCGCTGGTGATGTGTGACTGGCGAATGTTCCTACGACGATGTGTGTTCTTTTATATGTGTGGACTGTATGGCTTCGATCTATTCGGGGCTTCAGAAATAAAACATCTTCATACGTTGGGAGCGATGCTGTTCAGGTGTTCGGTGCTTGGTGGTTACATATGGTTACTTGGTCACAAGATGGTGGTTGGGACGCCAACGAAATGGCCGAAAACATGGTCGCTTAGGTATTTCGGAACTTTACCTTAACGACGAACACCGCACCGAACATATGCACAGCGAATCTTTATTTTCGATAAGGTACGTACATGTAGTTAACTTAGGTACTATGGTACATGCATATATGTTCTATACATAGCTAGATAGGTCTTAAAAATTTCTATCTATTTGTATACAATACCTAAACCTAACTGCTTGCGTCACTAAGCTATTCAAGAAAAACTATCGAAAAATGTCGTCACACAAGGGCACGCCCACTATATTTTCTATTAAAAAACTATTAAATACTATAGTTATATATGTAATTTTGATGAGCCGTTGTGTGCAACTATATGGGGCATCTATTAAAACAAACACCAAGAAAATATCTTTATTCAATTCTAAGTTATTACAGGAAAACCTACGATGCATAAGTAAAAATACAAATTTTCTTAAGTAAACATTGTCGTACATGAACAAAGTTTATGATAAACATGCAAATGTTTGTTATTATGTTTATTTTAACTATATAAGGTAATAACTAGCAATAAGAAAGTATATACACATGATTTCAAGCCAATTCAAAGCTAAAAAACACTTATAAATCTATAAAACTACTATGTAAACAAAACAGCTGTTTATCAAATATTAGTTCTTATGTATTACAACTGATAACACTATTTATGATCGATATCTAAGTCCCTACAGTTAGCACAAGTTTAAAACTAATGTCCATGCACTACACAGCACTTCTTATTAACGATTTGCTAATTTTCACTATTCTAGCGTTATTTTATCACTTTGACGCGTCCGGGAACCGAACCCGGTGTACCGCACGATTGGATAGCACTGATTTTATACGATTTTCACTTGCGGTTTCGAATACACTATTCACTGTCATAGTTTTTAATGACTGTCGCGAACACATACACATATTAGACAATATATACGTCGCTGTACACAATGACGAGTTCGTCGTCGAATCTAGGTTCAATAACAGATATCAGAAATTCATCGACAGTAGCAGCGATGTATGCAAATTGCAGAATATTACTTACTACAAGCTTGCTGCGTATTGGACTAAGTCAGGTGTTTGCTATCTAGAAGACTGCAGACTCGCCTTATTTTGTATGAGTGTGTGGTTAATACTGGTTTCGAAGTATATTATATTATGCTGTCTGCCTCCGACATGAACCGTGACTGATGAACATGGGAGAGGAACCGACTGAGGACTTCACGTACCCTTCGAAGTACTCCAGTGCTCCGATGTAAGTGTCTCACAAAGCGATCACTTATCCAAATGGTGACCTCTCCAAATGTTTAATTTTGCCAATCTATTGCGAACAGCAAGTCAAGTCACGCTAGGACACTCGCTTTATATTGCGATGATCCTATTTCTAGAGAAGTTACGACTTTTAAGCAATCTATAGAATAAATTGATCCATGTTCACTGAAGGATTAATTTAACGAGGCGTCTAAGTGCTTCCGATTGGAGTGTCCACTCTGAATTCTGATTCGAAAAAACTGTGAGAACTAGAGAGCGCTGAGTGCACTTTTTATTGTAAATTGGATGCACTTAGGGAAATTTCGTTTCTGCAAGTAATGATGCCACAACGGATCGATCGAGGGGAATTTTTAATCCTAATCAAACCTGGCTTGAACAAGTAATGCCTCTGCTATCTCGATTGAAACTGATTTTTGGGTCCCGTAGAAGACTTTAATGAATTTTCTAAGTTACCTCCCCCGTTTAGGCTTGAAATATAAACACTGAAGTTGTTCAAAGAAGTTAGAATACAAAATTTAGAAAAGTTGTTTTTATGGGTTGATACACTTTTAAATTAATTTTAGATTAAAATAATTATAACTACTTTAAACTACGATTCAGTTAAGTCATTAAAATATAATACAAATAAGAGAGAAAATAAATAGAATCAAAGGGCGTCATGAAAGTCCCCCACATCCTCGTCTATTGAGAACGTGCCCTGAAGACTGGAAGCATTGCCACGTTTCACGACCATTTTTTGGGCTAGATACATGCCAGCTTTTTGGTCACGCGAGGCGTCGACTAGTCTCTTTGCAAGCTCTCTGTAAAGAGATCTAGCATTTGGTCGTCATGACCCCAACGTTTCGACTCCAAACGACTCAAATACATAATCTCCTATGAGATTTACGTATTTGCTCCGTTCGAGGGTCACCGCTGTAGCAACAGCAGCGCCCGCACAACCCGCTGTGCTGGGAAGGTGTGGTGGCGCGAGGGTATCGACACCCGTTGCGTCCCACACCAAAGGCCTACGCAACTTCCAAGGCAGTAAAGACATTCCATCTGGTCTTTTACCATCGTTGCGTGCCAAACTCTGAGTTTCAAGTTGGGCTGGAACGCCAGCACTGACAAGAGCCCGACGGAGAATGTAGTTAAGGTTGCTGTGTCGTTAAAAACGACTTGCGCTTCTGCTGCATGACAGTCCATGGTGACCAAAGCTGTCGGTAGACTCCCCACAAAGACAACGATGTAAAGCGCCACGTGGTGCACCTAAACGGAGGCAAGAAGCCACGCGAAAGGTCGTATCGTCCAACATGGTACCTATGTTGGACGATGGCAGTGCTTGAAGCCAGAGTCCCGACTCCCACTCTCCCACAGCCAGCAAACATTGTACGATGTGCTGAGTAAATTTTCTCGTACTTCGTTGCAAAACGACCCGTCTCACTGCCTCTGAGAGTGTAAATTTCGGAAGTTGAAAAAGAAAAGTTTTTCGAAGTTGGAAAAGCCATTCACCAAGCATTAATGGCATCAATCGTACACGGCACTTTGGAATCAACCAGTGTGGGTGTTTTGGTCTGTTTTGATACACTTACCTAAATGGTAATATAGTATTTTTTATTTCTCTATTTTATTATGTGGGTTGGTTTCATTCGAAAGGTCTTTTAAAAAATATCACGGGTGCTTGGACAAAATATTTTGTTTAAAACAAGCAGAGTATATAAAAGGCTATTGACTGACCTCTAAGAATAATACCGGAAATAAATTCAAAATTAAATATTAATGTCTTCTTCTTCTTTTCTTATTTTCGTGTGAGTGTGTGGGCAACTCTAGTGTTGGAGTTTTCAGACCGCCTCAAGGCCTCGGACATGGCCTAACGATTCTTATCCAGATCTTAGACAAGAACCGGGACCTACAGTTTTACGTGCACGGTAGCGCTCAGATGCGAATGCCACACATGGTCACCCATCCAAGTAGCGAACTGTGCAAGCGTTGCTTAATTTTGCCGAACGGCAAGCCAAGCATCGCTATGAGCGCTACGATGTTAATTTCACATCGTTTTCGCCTAACGCGTCCATCGGTGATGGATCGGATACTAAATTGTGGAGTGCATGGAGAGTGTGTCGATGTCCAAAGATATTAGTATTAAAACATAAGCTGCGAGACATTTTTTAATAAATGATGCGGGCATACTAGTCTACATCCTGTGTCGCAGAACATTTTAGTGGGTAGGTTTTTTTAAGGTTTCCTGATTTGAGACATCTGTCAAAATGTTGTTTAACAAAACAACCTTTAGACAGGTGTCTTAAATCCGGAATACCCACATATATTATGGATTCATACAGTTCGAGATAGAACCTATAACCATCATAACCTCAAATAGATTTTTACTTTACATTATTATATTGGTGATGCAAAGATTATCCGCGTGCCTCTAGCGGCGAATTTGGTAGATGTCTTTGTGTAACTCCCAAATTTGCCGCTAGAGTCGCTAGTTAGAATCTTAACATCGCCAATACAGATATACATTACTATGAAGTAAATTTAACTGAATATTGCTGAGTGAGATCGTATAAAGATCGTCTTTCAAGAAAAGATACATTTTAATAAAAAATGAGACTGTGCTCTTGCTAAGTACTTTACGTGCAAATACAACTTTATTAATCTTTCTTCTTTTCTTTTTTATAAGCTCTAGTATTAGGAGCAAATCCTATGTCATAGGAGAATCTACAAACACGCAATCAACGGACACAATGAACACCTAGACTCGAAGCAAAAATTAATGGATCACACAAAGTATTGTCTCATGTGGGGATGTCCATGTCCAACCCATAATCGGCGCAGTGTCAGGCGGCGAAGCAATTAAGGTTTAGCTATGAAAATAATGGATAATTTATTATTGTTTTTACAATAGCTGTGACGGTTAAACTAATAGTGCATAATATATTTATTAAATTACGAGTACGTAAGTAATAATCAATTTAAGTGAGCACCACTCGGTCAATCTCTACCTCGAATTAAGTTCCTCGTAGTTCAATGAACGCCCCAATCTATTATTAAACCCTTTGGGGTGACCTTTTCGATTTCGGTTTAGTGGTACTTGACCTATGTATTTCCAATAACTTATTAGTGTTTATAGAAGCTATGAATAAGCTACTAAATAATATTGTCGTTCATATATAATCCAGTAAAAGGTAGACGGAGGTTTTGCTAACCGCCATACTTACCTAGGTAGAGAACTTTGTCCACTTTGTTTGAACTACTAAATAATAATGTCGTTCATATAATAATATAATCTAGGAAAAGGTAGCCGGAGGTACGGTTTTCTGACTGTCATACTTACTTGGTTAGTGAACTTTGTCCACTTTTTTTATAATGAAACATAAGGGCTTGACTTCCGTGCTTACTTCTACAAACATTATTGCCAAGCAGTTGTTGACTTACAAAAAGAAAGGCTTATTTATACATTTGTGTAATGGTAGCAACTGAATTTTGCTTAGATGTTCCTGGGGTTGGAAGTTAGAAATCATTCATCCATCCACTTTGAAATGTTCTTCGATTCAACGAATTGTAGATTGTCGCAAGCATGTAGGCAATTAAGCAACTCTTGTGCTGTGTTATACTTGTCAATTTTCCAAGTGTCGACAACGCTAGTAGTAAAATTTTAATTTTTTTATGAGTCCTTCGAATAAGTCGTAAGCTTACTTTTAATTTATAAGTAGATTTTGAGTTTTTAAAGTTGTGTAATATGTATGGCTAAAGTATATTTATACACAAACCTTACTTGATAGGTTCCATTTTGGCAAATCATGTGCAAAACAGAGGTGTTTTTAATATTTGCAGAACAAATTAGGATTTATCTTTACGGTATTTTCAATTAAAAATGCTGCCAGTAACTCAATATAAAGTAATCATGTCGCGAGCAGATAATTCGATTGTAGAAGGTAGGACGAAGAAGCTTATTTTACCTACTTTTTACGTACCTACTACTTTTTTTGTATAATATTACGTTTGAAATTGTCTTTTAAATGAAGTTATAATAAACGATAGTAAAATAATTAATCTACAATAATATGCAAAGCTGAAAAGTAACTTCGTTTGGTTGGACGCGCTAATCTCAGGAACAACTGCCCCCCCCCCCCCCCCCGTGGGATCTCCACCTTGTCGTGGTGGGGGGGCTCAGTAACTGTGGGTTTGAGGTTTACCCCGTGGGTGACCCCGTGGACGCTCCACGTGGGCTTGCGTGAGGCCTGCGTAGGATGCGTCCCAAGGTGCGGGTGCGGGGGACAGTTCGGTCTGTCCCTCGCAGTCGGGTGCGGTCGCGGGAGGAGAGGCGTGTCGGTTTTGCGTTGCCGCGCGCCCTATCTCCCGCGACCAAATGGGGGCGCACCAACGTTGCGTCGCGGTGGGGCCGCAGAGGAAGAGGAGATGCGGTGTTGCGTTGCCGTCCTCCCTATCCTCTGCGGCCGCTGGGTGTTTTGGCGGCGGAGCCCAACACCTTCATCCGCCGCCAAAGGGGTTTCGTTCGGGGCCCGCCTGACCATCTGGCGGGCCAATACCCGTCGGGGGGTAGCGAGGAATGCTTCGGTGAAACCCTACCCTCCGACACATGGGTACATGAGGACCACGGGTTGGTTTTTAGTCAGTAAGAGTCTGACAGTCCCCTTATCCTACCCCCCCCCCCCCCAGGGCGGAGGGACTCCATGAGGATTTTCTAACCCGACACCAAAAAAAAACGGAACAACTGGTCCAATTTTCAAAGAGCCACGGTTGTGTATAAGTAGTCGTAAATAGCATTAATTACGTATAATCTGTACCTATTTAATAAAAATAAAAAACTTAAATAAAATCACCGCAGCCTCAGCCAGTAGAACATAAAGTATGCTAATAATTATCATCTGATAAAATATTACGTTTATTATGTAATCTCTCTCTCTATTTTATAATGCTCCAAGTAAGGGGTTTAAAAAAATATATTATTTAATTAAATACTTTTCCATTGACTAAAGAAGGATTTTCTTGTCATTTTTTATGATCATTCAATTAGTTGCTGTAAGCAAGTTTAGACTTTGAATTGTCTTAAACAATTTAAGTTATTTTACTAATAGACTTCGAAACCACCCTTGGCTATTTTTAGAGAGTATATTAAAACAATTATATACGTTAGAGTTGCTTTATTTTTGATAGGGGAGCCAATATCAAAGTGTTTCTGAAGAGTAATCATAATATTATACATGTTATTTAGGTTTGTTTCAATTTTTTTTTATAACCTTGCATCATATGATTTATTTGATTATGACAGCATTATATGATCAACTAATCAAGTTAAGACCGTGCCAATTTTTACCAATAGTAATATGAATAAAAAGAAACCTTCAGTACTTGTAATAAATAAGAAATGATAGTCTTGTAGAGGACGGACTGCTACGCAGAGGGTCTCGGGTTCGGATCCACGGGCGCACCAATGACTTTGCGAAGTTATTTGCTTTGCATATATAGTATTAAATCGGTTAGTATCGCATGCTAAACGGTGAATAAAAACATCGTGAGGAAACCTGCATGTCCTAGAGTTCTTCATATGGTTCTCGAAAGACATGTGGATTCTGCCAACCTGCACTTGGCCAGCGTGGTGGACTATGGCCTAACCCTTCTTATAGTGAGAAGAGACCCTTGCCCACAGTACGAACAGTTTATGTACAGGGTCAATGATGACTTGTAATTCTTGTAACAATTTTCACTAACAATAAGATGTACTTTTTGTTTTCAATTGTAAATGTGTAAGTGTGAAAGAATGTGTTGGATACAAGGGTGTATCGAGGTATCGGCATCCACACAGACCACTTCTTGGTGTTGAGCCGGATAAGTGGGCTCTTTAAAGGATGGCGACACCGAGAGCATAACGAAAACAGAATCTTGGAAAGAATAAAAGGAGAAAATCTACAAGAGAAAGATGTGAAAGTTGAGTATAAACGAAGATTGATAGCAAGATTTGAGAGGTTCGATGGCATAAATAATATGGATGAATTGTGGCAATCCTTTAAAGAAGAGTTAGTATGTGTAGCGTTTGAAGTATGTGGTGTGATCAAGAGAAGGAAAATACGAAAGGTTAAGAATACATGGTGGGACAAGGATGTACAATCAGCAGTGTCAGAGAAGAAGAAAGCTTAGTTAGATTGGTTGGCTGTCAGAGCAAATGAAAGAATGGGAAAAGCAACGTGCGAGGACATAGACGAAGCAAGAAAGGCGTTTATTAGGTCAAAAAGAATGGTGAAAGAAATGGTTAAAAGGAAAAAAGAGAAAAAGAAAGAAGGGGTTGATAGCAGATTATCTGACGATTTCCGGAGAAACATTAAGTTTTTCTGGAAATCCGTTCGTGCAGTTCGAGGAAGAACTCAATCCTTAGAATACACATCGATCAGAGACAAGAATGAAAGGATAGTGAATGGTGAATCGTGTGTGCTGAAGAGATGGAAAGAGTATTTTGAAGGGTTATTTGAAAGAACGGCGATAGAGACACCGATCGATGAAATGAATGGTAACGATAGCAATGATGAAAGCGTTATAGGCGTGGATGAGATCGTGAAGGCATTGGGAAGTATGAAAGTAGGTAAGGCTGCAGGATATGATAGGATTACAGTCGAAATGCTGAACGCTGGACAGGGCATCATAGTTGGTCAGTTGCAGCGGTTATATAACTGTGCTGGAGCACCGGCCGAGTACCTAATGACTGGGCCACAGCTGAAGTTGTGCCTCTTTATAAAGGAAAAAGCTCGCAACAAGACTGCAAAAACTATAGAGGCATTAGCCTTCTCAGCATTGTTGGCAAATTGTATGCAAAGGTACTGATTGAAAGAGTTATGAAAGTAACCGACAAGAAAGTATGGGATGTACAAGCGGGATTCCGAAAGGGTATGGGATATACGGATCAGGTTTTTTCCTTGCGAAGCATAGCCGAAAAGTTTTTGGCCAAAGGTCAAAAGGTCTATTGCGTATTCGTTGATTTGGAAAAGGCTTACGATAAAGTGGTGAGGAATGAAATGTGGTCGGTGCTGTCAATGAATGGGGTGGACAGCAGCCTCATTCGAGCTCTGAAATCCCTTTATGAGGATTCTAGAGCTTGTGTGAGGATAAACGGGGCATACACTGACTGGTTTACCATCGAGAAAGGTGTTAGACAAGGATGTGTAGCGTCGCTGTCGCTGTTTAACCTCTTCATGGACAGTTGTTTGCAAGATTTAAAACATAGTGACTGCGGATTAAGGATGAATGGGTTACTCGTCAAATGCCTCCTTTATGCTGATGATCAGGTAATACTTGCATCTTCAGCCAAGGAGTTGCAGGAGATGGTAACAATCATGCTTGGTGCGTTAGAGAGGAAAGGAATGAAAGTGAATGTAAGTAAAACGAAAGTTATGGTTTTTGAAAAGGAGGAATGCGTTACGGCTTGTAATGTTATGATCGATGGACAGCGAGTGGAGCAAGTAAATGAGTTTGTATCTTTAGGTACGCTGTTTACAAGAGATGGTAAGAATGCAGAAGATATTGAAAGAAGAGTTAATGCAGGTAATAGAGTGAATGGAGCTCTGAAAGCGTTTATGAATTGCCAAAACGTGTCCAAAAAGGCACGTTTGGGGCTGTGCATTGAGGGGTGTTAGTACCTACTCTTATGTATGGTAGTGATAGTTAGGTATGGCAGAAGAGTCATGAAAGTAGAATAAATGCTGTAGAAATGAGAGCACTGAGAAGTATGTGTGGTGTTTTTTTAACTGACATAGTAAAGAATTGTGCGATAAGAGAGTGTTGTGGGGTAAAAGAAGATGTAGTGACAAGCATCGAGAAAGGTATGCTACGATGGTTTGGGCATGTGAAGAGGATGGATGACGAAAGACTGACCAAGCAGATATATAAGGCGAGTGTGAATGGGACAGGATGAAGCGGAAAACCTAGGCGGACGTTCTCTGACCAGATTGGAGACATCCTAAAAAAAGGACAGGTCAGAAGTACCCTAAACAGAAGAGCATGCATGAGAAACTTGATGGAAGTGAATGAAGCAAGAAAGGTATGTCAGGATCGTTGCAAATGGCGTTCCGTAGTCTCTGCCTACCCCTCCGGGAAACAGGCGTGAGTCTATATATATGTATGTATGTAATTGTAAATGTCGGTAAATTGTGTAATAATATCCAATTAGCTATTTTACATTTCCACTGTAAAAGTTTTAAGTCATCAGCATCACTCATAGACTCACGTCTGTATCCCCGAAAGGATAGGCAGAGGTGTAATATTACACCCACATTTCGCCAAGAATTTTTGGATCCCACGTAATAGGGGGCGAGCCTATTACCGTTAACGGGCACATCGCCAGACTCCGTACTGCTACTGAGAATTTGGAAAAACACAGTAACACTATTGCCCGACCCGGGAATGGAACCCGGGACCTCCGATCAGCAGTCGCATACGCTATCCACTGGGCAACGGACGCAATCAAGTTTTAAGCATCTGACCTAAGCATATTCTCACCTGTTTATTAGTTTTGTATCCCCAAAAGAAGGAGCGCGACGCATTTAGGTATGTATATGAAAAACCATTGAAACACTCTACATACTAGCTTGTATTTTTTCTGCAAATAAGTGCCAACTTGTGACCCGTGATGCATATCACATTTTTAGATAGTTATGTATAGAATTGCCTTAGATATATTAAAGCAGTAAGCACATTATTGAATTTGAGAAAAGACCTATACTTTATAAACGAGTCAATCCCAGCAAACTATATATTATTATAACTATATTCCTATCTAGTTAATCTAAGAGATAAATCAGATTATTATGAGGATATAACCCACTAGGTTGAACGAAGATTCAACCGTGTGGGATGACATTTACAAATACGGGAACTAAATCAAATCAACTCGGATAATTTCTCAATGTTCCTCCAACGTATTAAAACCGGGTCCATGATATAGCATTGACCAACGATCGCATTGGTAACATTTTAATGCAGTAAAAATAAATACAATTCTCGTTTTTAATTTTATCTGGGACATGAACATTGTATTTTGAGCGTAATGCGAATAGATTTTGAATTGACTCACAGCAGGTATTTTGCTAACTTAGCGTCTAATTTGACATATTATTAAATAGTTCGTCGGTGACGCATAGTTTGACACTATCTTTAATTGACTATGGTCATGATATCC
Organism: Euclidia mi; assembly: GCA_944739405.2. Taxonomy (NCBI): domain Eukaryota; kingdom Metazoa; phylum Arthropoda; class Insecta; order Lepidoptera; family Erebidae; genus Euclidia; species Euclidia mi. Next base: position 73,814,435 of record OX123184.2, on the reverse strand, counting down.
ATCCATCACCAGCCCTTAACAGTCCACTGCTGGACTAGGCCTCTCCTTTGAAAGGAGGAATTGGCCTACTATACCACGCTGGCCAAACGGGTTGGTATAGGGTTTGTATCAAGTTTTCCTTCTCTTACAGTGCTGTTCTCTGCATAATATGCTCCCTCTGTCGGCTCTTACGACACCCATGGGATGATATGGGGTGGTGACATTCCGTATTCTTAATACGTCACCACACGGACATCATGATATCATTCAAATAGAAATAACAGTTAATTTAGGAGATAATCATTTGTCACATAAGTATGACACTGACATTAAATTGAAACTGCATTTTGAACAAATATCATTACGAGAATTATTGGCCCCAGATATATATTTAGTTTCTAAAATATTTTCTAAAGAATTTTCATTTGATATTATTCCACAATGCTCTTCAAGTTACTTTTAGAATGTAGATGCTAGATTTTAGTATTTTCAAGGATCTTGCGGAAAACTTTATACAACTACTTAGATCAAATGTCGTTTCTTTGTACTGAGGCGTGGGAAAAGGTAGCTAGTGAAAGCTTTCCACTGGTGATTCTAGCATGTATGTAATTCTTTTATTTTGTTTTTCTTTGTGTTCTAAATAACTACAAAATACCAATGTTGCAACAAAATAATATTAGAATTTGAAGCAATTTGTTTATTTAGAAACTAAATTAATTAACCAATTGTAACATGGACACATTTTTATTGGTACCTAAGTGACTTCAGGCGGGTAGCGATGTAGTGGTTGGTGACTGGATGGCAAAAACCGAATAGCGGATATTGTGATGTACCCTGGAGAGGCCTATGTCCATGCTGTAGGACTGTAATAGGCTGATATTTAAGTTAAATAAATTTTTCGTATTCAAGATACCTACGTGAGCACTATAGCATGGACCGAGCTTTATAAACCAACATTAATAAACGTTTATCCTGCACCAGTGGCCTCGGAGTTTACCCGTTTCTTTATAAATCACTCCATCTCTGTCCAGTGCGCTCTCTTAATCTCTGTCCAGTGTTAAATATTCAATAAAATTTGCTTTAAAATGGTTTATTAACTAGATTTATCTCTACTTTTCGCCTCTAAAGTGGTTTCGAAATTTAGATAAAAGCAAGGTGTATACCACCTTGCTTTTACTTAAACATAAAAGTTTGTCAAGAGATATTGAGAAATTTTGAGGTATTAAGAAAATTTTGCTCATACCTTCAAGTAACCCAGTAACTTGGAGATTTGAGCAATCTGTGATGAAAGCTTTGCTATTACTTTGTTTTTAATGTATGAAATGTTTAAGCATGTTTATGTGAGTTTTACACAAATTTAAAAGGGGTTTTGGAGGACTTTTTCTTAATTCTTATTCTTAAGACCAGGCTTGGCTTTTCAAAAGAAAATGAGGGCAAAACTTGACTTAAACCATAAATTCTTCGGAACGAAATTCCATTACTTTAGACGTGGCTTATACTAACTGTGGTCATAGGATGGCCATGCCCAGTTATCCCGTAATCCTCATGACAATATTTTCTATATATTTCCCCGACACATCACCAACGTGTGTAATGGTGAGTCGACTTACTACTAAAGGTGCCGCAGTCAGTGCGAAGAGGAGGAGATATCAGATCTATTAGATATGAGAGGAGTAGAAGGCCGAACACCGGCCTGCAAGTTCTTGGATCGCAACCGGGAAAGCGCTGAGATGAATATGATGATCGATGGCGAGTCAAATACGCCGGAGAAATTGAAGAATATTTTTGAAAAGTTGCACCATGAGACCCGTTACATAAATAGCTCTATAGACATTTTAAAAAGTAACATTTCAGTGACCCATTTCTGAATACAATTTCTTCGTTTTAATTTAACATCGGTGACAAATATAACGTGAGGAAATAACTCAAGTAGCATAACCAAGCAACACATTATTCATAACACAATTATTAATGCTGTTCTGAGTTTACGGTATAGTTTCGAAAGCGAGAGCGACACCGTAATGGAATATTTAAGGATAATTTGAGACTATATTGCATTTGTAGGGACACATGTGTGTTATTGTCAAGCAGACATAATGTATTGGTGTGTGTGCCTACGCGCGGCTGCGCCCGCGATCGAAATATTTCTTTAGTCGCAATAAATCTTCCATCATGAAATCTTGTCCCGTGTTGTCATTAACGCTCCTATACACAACCTCCGAACACTACATACACAGATAGACATCTTCAAAGATAGACATCCCTAAACTGGTGACCCCGAACGTTTTTGTTTGTTTGTGGAGGTGCGTAAAATTGTGCAACAATGAACCCTGCCGTTTCACGTGCAATGGACACCAAGGACGCTATTGGTGAAACGAGTGCATTGGTGATCACATCACTGTGGCATCGCGAATACTCGAGTTTTGGGCGAACCAAACGCGACTCTGGTTCGTTCAGTTCGAAGCCGTCGTGGAAAGCCAGAAGCTGAGTGATGCAGCAAAATTGAACCTCGTGGTGACGAAGCTAGGGAAGAACGCTAAACAGCAAGTGAGCGACCTACTACTTGCGTCACCAGAGACACGAAAATATCAAGCATTGAAGGACAGATTATTGGAAGTTTTTGAAGAGTCGGAGACCAAAAAATTGCAAAAATTTATTGGAGAAATGGAGCTTGGGGACCAACGTCCATCACAGCTAGTGCGGCGAATGCGTGAACTGGCCATAGAAAAAGTTTCGGATGAAACTCTGCAGCTGATGTGGCAAACTTACCGACGCCAGTTCGAGCTATACTCACGGTAACCGACTCCAAGAATCTCGATGTCCTTGCGGCTGTAGCGGACAAGGTGATGGAGAGTACAGCAGTCAGCGCAGCACAAGTATCCGAGGTCAGAGCATCGGAGGCGTCGGCGTCAAGTCAGCGTACACTAGCTGGAACGTCGGACACAAACCTGATCATGGGAGAGCTGGCAAAAATCAACCTGCGGCTCAAGGAGCTAGAACGTGGCACACCTGGCGAACGCTACTAGCAGAAACGGCGATCCAGATCGGCTACGAGCAGGGCGGCTCGTGTGTCAGAGAAGTGGTGGTGCACTATACCAGCACCCTGAAGCCCCGTTTAGCCGCCCATGGATCGGACTACTCCCCAGATAAATTAACATTGGAAGTTTGTTGTAACTAGTGTTGCCCAAATGCAAGAACAAGACGAGACTTAGCCAGTCTTGGTCTTGGTCTTGCGCCAATACACCTGGTCTTGGTCTTGGTCTTGGTTTTGCGCTCCCAGTCTTGGTCTTGGTCTTGGTCTTGCAGCAAGAGTCTTGCAAGTCTTGCAATTACCTATCAGTCTATTACTATTTATTAAAGTTTTTAAATCTTAGAAAAACGTATTAGAATTGGAACATTGTGAGCTTGAATTAACACAGCCATAGTAAAGATCAAGCAGATTAATAAATAACTGAAGATTTGATAAGAAATTCGAAAAATCAACTGACCTATATGTCGTTTTCCATGGAAGTAACTGTTTCTTAATAAACATTTATGATTTATAAGCTTACATTTGCTAAAACATGTAAAAAAAACAAATTAATTACAATAACTTGACTGTATTTTAAAGAACAATATCTGTCTAGAAAGAGATTGAACCCTCAACTTATATGAAATTTAATAAAAGAGTTTTACGATTTATCATTTATTTCAATAAAAAATAAAATACAACACAAATCAAACATAACAGTACACAACAGCTTTATCATTAGGTTATGTTACTTTATATCAATTCTTTTGACCAAGAATTAATACAAAGTAACCATCTGGCTGACTCATCACTTAACCTATTTCTATGTTTTCTAATTACTAATGATGCTTTAGAAAATAATCTCTCAGCAGGTACTGAAGTTGCAGGTATTGAGAGAAAATCACGGGCCATCTTCGATAAAGTCGGATACTCTGTCTCATGCGTCCTCCACCAATCTAAAATGTCTTCCGAGCTGGCAGTTCTTGGTTTTCTCAGGTACTCCTCCAACTCGTCTATCACTAAGCCTTGAAGACAAGATCCAGATGACGTCGAGGGACATTCATAGAGTTTATCAAAGTCTATTACGTCTTCATCTTCATCACATACTTTATTTTCTTTTTTGGTAATTCCAGAGATTTGTTCAGTGAGTGTAGACTTTTATATTCTTCATGAAGTTCATTGAACTTGCGCAGACTTTCTGTTTTAAGTTGCTTCCCCCACATTGTCAGGTCAAAAGTCTGAGCCTTATGCCTTGGGTCTAAAAGTAAAGAAGTACAATAAATCCAGTTGCTCTTCTTATAATGTTTAAGCATTTTGTCTCGAGCTGCTTGGAAAGCTAGAATGAGCCTTTCATCCACTTCAGATCGATTAGGTTTCTCATCTAACTGTTTTACCATGGATTCAATTTTATCTAGCAAGAGATTGAATGATACAATGACTAGCGGTAAAGTAATATATTTGTCTCCACCAAGTTTTGTACTTAAAAGTTTAAAGTTTATTAGGAATTTATGTAATTTTTCGAGTACCTGCCATTCACTAGCTGTGATTTGAAAATCATTCAATTCGGTGACAGAACTGCACAATATGTTAATGCCCGCTCTCACTTTTAAACCAAATCCAATCATATCATGTGTGGAATTCCATCTCGTTGGACAGTCAAGAATGGCATTTAGATTTGATGGCACGCCAGCTGCTTCACAAGCAGACTAAAACTTCTTCTTCACTATCTCACTTCTTTTTATTTTACTGGAAATACTGCGTAACTTTGTTACAGATGTACGCGAATCAGCAATATTTGGTGCATATTCTTTATCTTCCTCATCCTCAGTTTCGTCTGCATAGTCTTCATACTGCTGATCTTGCGCGTTAGTGTCAGACTCACAGTGTAATGCTAAGGTCGTTAATAAATCTTGTACACCAAGGTTTAAAATGTGAGCAAAGCACCGGAAATGTTGATTGTCTGAATCAAAGTGTGGCGGCAGCTGTTTGCCCAGTTCATACATAAATTTGGTATTTGCAGTTGCGTTGTCGACCGTGATACCTTGTATTTTATCAATTATGTCATATTCCAATAAACATTCATGGAAAATCGTTGCAATATCTTCCCCAGTATGTCGACCGCGTGATGGTATAAAATCAAGAACTACAGATCGATACTTCCATTCGTTGTCTATATAATGCATAGTAACCCCGTAGTAACTCCTACCAGCAATTGACGTCCACCCATCAATGGTGAACGACATTTTAGATGATAATTGTTGAAGTTGTTCCTTGAGATTCAATTGGAGCTCTTCAAATCTCTCTTTGACTTTCCTTCTAAGTGTAGACCTTTTAGGAAACACCATATTAGGGCAAATACGTCGAAAATATACTTGTGTAGCTTCGTCATCGAAAAATGAGAAGGGAAGATATTTTTTCACCACCCAATCAACTGTAGCTGTCGTGATGTTGTCACTGCTGTTTTCCGACTGAAATAAAACAATAAATCTTCTGTTATTATTTAAAACATACTAGGTTTGAGCGTTTAGGAGGAGGAGGTTTGTTGTTGTTAAATCGAGAAAATCGTTAAATTGACATTTGTTATATTAAGGTTGCACTGTACTGTAATTTACCAAAATAAAGTACTTAGTTGTTACTGGCCGATTATGAAAACAAATGAAAATATGGGTGTTTATAAAAAATATTTAAGACGATAATTACATACTTAATATGTCGCACCCCTAGATGAAAACACCACTAACTCAAAAATACTTACGTAAGTTAATGGCGTTTTTGAAAGTATCGCATGAATAGCTACGCGGAGTTAAAATTCCCGTAGCGACAACTTCGACCGTTGTTAAAAAAATATTCTTACCTGTCCACTTCTTCCAGCGGTTACTAAAAAGCTTGTGATATCTCCTTCTCCACTTAATTTTGGTTTAAGAGGAAGAAATATTTGTGATTCCTTTTTGTGGAAAGATATTAGATGTTTCTTTAAGCCTGAAGTGTTTCTGTTTTTCATTTTTATTTCAATCTTTTTATGTTGGCACAATTTACACAAGGCAGTTTGGGATGCATGAATTATTTCGAAAAACTCCTCAAATTTGCTTTTGGGTCTTTTAGATCTGTGATTCAAACTCTCGTTACTCGGACTAGAATAATTTGAATCTTCGTCACTCATATTAAATTGTACACGTGATACGTTTTTAGAAAACAACAAGAATTAGTAAAAACAATTATTAAGTTAGACTCGAAGCACAGCTCAATTGGAAATGACTGGAATTAAAATAATTCCTTTATTTATAGTACCTACGTTTCCTTGCTTTCTACCGCGCCGCCTCGCCACGTGCCGGCTCTATTAAAAGGATGCGGCCGCAAATCAAACGATGCCGCGTGCGGCGTACAAACACAGATTATTACCTACTTGTACAGACGCGACGCGTGAATAAAATATATGTAAAGAATTAGTGCCAATCACTATTCTTTACATATAAGTGAATGTTTTGGCGTACATCTATACTAATATTATAAAGCTGAAGAGTTTGTTTGTATGTTTGATGACAGAAGTTTAAAAATAAATAAATAAATCCTGAACGTCACTATACCTCCAAAGTTACTATTCCTCGTGGACGAAGTCGCGGGCACTGCTAGTAAATACTTACTCTCATCATCTCTCTCAGAGATATTCGGGCTGGTAAGCAATACAAAACTCTTATCGCAGGCTTTTTATTTTATTAGTAGGTAAGTACCTACGCTTTTTATATTATTTTATTAGTTTTGTAGAATTTTTTTACACTTTTCAAGTATATTTAAAAGTGGCTACAATATTTATCAAGGATATGTTTCTACTCAGTATGCCTACTACTACTCCCTGAAGTTGGTTTTTATTTATGTACATCAACAGCGACATTGGTCCAATGTTTCGAACCCTATTATTTCATTTTCTCTCTAAACTACTACGACAATTATACGACCAATTTCGGGAAATTTATGATCATGGGAACATTGCGATTGAATCGTATATTTATCTAGGCAAACGCGTTTAATGACAAGATGGCGAATAAAGTCAGCTCAGCTCAACTCAAAAACAATAGATCTTGTTATTTTAACTGATCGAGGTAGTACATAAATTAAAAAGATTCAATACCTGTATTGTAAATTAGGTAGGTAAATTTCGTATAACTTTCAATAAACCCAAAAGGTTGACAATGCTTGACACATCTGATTATTTATTCTTTGATTACGGAGTAGCCGACCGCGGCTGCGGCTGGTGCCGCCAAAGAAAACCGACTAAGCCGACAGAGAAATAAAAGACTAGCCGACCACCAATCGTAGCTTAGCCGCCGGCTTAAAATAAAAGCCGCCTGCCAATAGCGGGCAATCGCAGACCTTTCGGCAATTAAGCCACACCCACAAAATACATTTATTTTTCACCCTGCGGGTTCCGTCATAATTATTTTTGATAATTGTGTTTACTTCTTTTTAACGCAAGATAGATGTAGATCTATCTTGCATAAAAAAAGTAAAGTAGTTGGTGGTTACTCGTAGGATTGACCAATAACTTGCCTGATGTGTTAAGCGAAAGCGTGGCCGAGGATGAAGCTCGTCAATCTAGAAGATATCTATTCACTCTTGCCTTGAAAATCAAAGTTTGAATGAATACTGATATAATAAAAAACAGGTCTGGTTGGTTAAATAAAAAAAATTGCTAGATTGAAATTGATAAAATTTTAATGAAGCTCATTGTGAGAAGGATAAGGCCATAGTCTACCACGCTGGCCAAGTGCGTGTTGGCTGACTTTACACATCTTCAAATCATTGAGAACTCTCCGACATGTAGGTTTCCTCACGATGTTTTCCTTCACCGCTTAAAGTTGGCGGCAATCAACAATACGCAAATAACTTCGAAAACACAGAGGTGCGTGCCGCGGGATTCGAACGCATGACCTGCAGATCGCAAGTCATGCGGTCTCCCGACTAGACTGCCGGAAACTCAGAGTGTGCAAAGCTTATCTTCGAATAAACCAAATGACTAAACTGAAATTGAAACTTTTTAATGGAATCTATTAAAGCGTGCTCCATCGTAAACCGCAACAGTCGCTTGACATCAGACGAGTTGACGGTCAAGTGCAAAGTATCTTCGAATAAAAATTTGAGTAAAAATGTTGAAATTATTTTAAAAATAAAAAACGGAACCCTAAATCAATTCGCTTAGAAAATCACACCCACAAAATACACTTATTTATCGCCCTGCGGGTTCCGTCATAATTATTTTTGAAAATTGTGTTTTTTTACGCAAGATAGATCCAATTGACCACCAATTTGCCTAACGTATTAAGCGACGGTGTGGCCGAGGTTGGAGCTCATCAAAAGCCGCTTGACATCAGGCGAGTTAACGGTCAAGTGCAAAAATGAGTATTACTTACAGCATTGCATTAAAGAATTACATTAAAGCGTGCTCCATCATAGCAACAGCCGCTTGGCATCAGGCGAGTTGACGGTCAAGAGCAAAGTTTATCTTCGAATAAAACAAATGACTATTACATTACAGTATTGCATTAAAGAATTACATTAAAGCGTGCTCCATCGTAGACAGCAACATCCGCTTGACATCAGGCGAGTTGACGGTCAAGTGTAACGCTTATCTTCGAATATTAAAAAATAAAAACGGAACCCTAAACGGAGCCGCTTTGAAAATGCCGCTTTTATTTTAAAAATCTTCACTCGGCTTTCGTCATTAGAGGTTTGAGGTTGTATTTTTTCACGTTTGTTTTATTTTATTTTTTTATCATACAGACGATGTCTTATTCAAACGCAGAGTATTACGATATGATACTTTGCGTCGAAGCTGGGAACGGGTCCTGGAGCGGGGGTCGCGAGCTGTACCGTCAACGATTCGTCGACGGCAGGCCGCTAGCGTCACAAAGGCGTCTCCCTTCATATTCAAGCTTCCGCGGACTTTGTTTACGTCTGCACAGCACCGGAAGTTTTCATGATGCACCAACTAACAGGGCCGGCCGAACCATCAGCGGTAATGTGGAAACTCAGATCCTGGAGCATTTTGCCGACGATCCGCGTACTAGCACTCGTCGAGCGGGTGCGCGGCTTCGCGTCGATCACAGGGTAGTGTGGAGGACTCTTCGTGAAGACGGCCAGCACCCTTATCATTTCCGCAGAACACAGGAACTACTTCGGGCAGACTACAGTGCTAGAGTTGATTTTTGTGAGTGGTTAATTGAACAAATTGCTGTGGATTCTTCGTTCGTGGAAAAAGTGTTATGGACTGACGAAGCAACATTTACACGAAGTGGACTTGCCAACCTGCACAATGACCACGTATGGGCACACGTCAATCCGCACGCGTCTACCGAAAGCAGTTTTCAGCATCAGTGGCGGATTAATGTCTGGGCGGGCATAATCGGAGACTGCTTAATCGGCTCTATCTTCTTGCCTGCCAGCTTGACTGCTGCAGGCTACTAGGAGCATCTGCAGGGTGAGCTGGAAGATGAAATTGACAACTTGCCGTTGGCCGTGGGGCATAACATGTGGTTTCAACACGACGGAGCGCCAGCGCATTTCGCACGTCGCGTCCGCCAATACCTACATACTCGTTTTCCCGGCCGTTGGATCGGTCGCGGCGAAGATGCGCCGAGGTCGTGACCTCCACGCTCCCCGGACCTGACGCCCTTGGATTTCTTTTTGTGGGGTTACATAAAGAATATTGTGGTGTACCGCGCATTACAGCGGCATTCAACAACATAACCCCACAAATGTTGAAAAAAGTCATGAGTTCGATTTCTCGGCGCGCCCGGCTGTGTATTGAGAAGGGAGGCCAGCACTTCGAACCTTTTCTTTAATGCGTCGTGAGTAAAGAAAAGTAGGTAAACTAACGACCCGTCCGTTGTACGTAAAGTACATTGAAAGTAAAATGTTAATCGTAATTTTGTTACGAATAAATGTGAATAATAAACCAAAGTGTATGTAACAATAAACAAGCATTGATCAATTAATTAGTAATGGTATTTTTAATCACTCTCACTCCCTCGGTTTAGGTACCCTAAGGTAAGCAATGCACCTTGACATTATTTGGTGATATGATAGGTAAATAAATTTAGTATTGTATTTTAATTCAGATAATTAAATTTTTAGATTAGAATTAAGATAAGCGAATTACTTGTAATGTGTCAGGTTTTATCTAGGCACCTGTTACATTTCGATTTAAAATATTCGCAATTTATTTTACTATTCATCAATAATTGTACCTAATCATAGGCAGGTAGGTTATCCAGTTAGGTTTAGTTAGATACTAATTAGACCACAGATAAGGTTAGGATGATGATAATAATTAAACTAGTTAAAATGTGTACCTATGCAAGTTATTACATCATGCGATTAATTGCATAACTTACAGAAAGTTTTTTTTAAGTAGGTGCACGTGCGCTGAACGTGGCGCGGGTGGCGTGGAGGAGCGGGGATGACGGGTGATAGTATATGTGTGTTCGTGCCACAACCACGACTATAGAGTTGTTAGGGTTGTCGAAAAAAACACAAAAACTATTTTTTTTAGTTTTGTATGGAAAAAAAAGTTTCGCTTTCATTATTAACATTTACGCATACGATTCCAAACTTGATATAGATAAACACCTTTAAATATTGTTGGGCCTAACTCGGACACCCTGTATACTTACTAGAATAAATTATTATGACATCTACTACCTATCCTTACCATTTTATCCTAATCATAATACTGCTTGCGTGATCAGTATAATGTATTCATTTTCATTCTAAGCACTCTGAAACTTATTTATTCTTTGGAACACCTGTAGGTACTCCTAAAATTCGAAATTATTTTGCATGAGTCTACCTACGCCCTGTGGCGGCAATCAAATAGTGTCAAATGTTGTGATTTCGGCGCGGCGGCAACGATTGTTGTATATGATTTCAAAAGAAGCCGCCGGCGCGTGTATCATAACCATGTACTTCCGAAAAGCGGCAAATTTCTTTGAGAAGTAAGTACAAAACCTTTGATGCCGCATTATCAAAGTGCCGATGGTTAAAACATAACTATGCATGCACTCAGTTTGATTTTAATGGATATTTTTTTATTCGCTATGTAGGTATGTTTATGGTACCTATTAGTCGTAATGCGCATAGGTCCAGTTTTTCACATTTACGATCAGTCGCACACAAGTTATAAGTTCCCTTTTAAGTAACAATAACTCATTTTTAAATAAATCAACGTACAAGTTATTTCAAAACAAAGGCTACTTTGAATTTGTTTGTAATTATCAGACGAATTAATTGTTCTTAACGTAGCAGTTTAAAGATTAATTTTCATTGTGTGCGTCTGATTATTATTTCTGCCACTTAAAATCACCAGTTTTAGCGGAAAATCTTCTAAGCTGGCAACACTGTAGCGTATGACGGGTTTGTGAGTAGGGGTGTGCTAAATTGCTACATCTAAATATTAAGCATAACGTAATAATATTTTGTAATAGCAGCTTATGTTTGCAGCGCTAATATAATAGGTAAATGTTTATGCATATACTTTCAATAAAATAGAAATCAGTAGTATTAATACGGATAATATTTAGATAAAAATATGTACCATAATATTCAAGAATATTAGGTGCGGTTATTTACGTAAGAAAGTACGGTTACATAACATGATTCCCATTACGTTGGGTCTGGATGTTGCAAAAATTGCGATATTACCAGTACTATAATTGTGATTAAAAAGTAGAGTCGGTATGAAAATTGAAAGCCGGTATTACTAAAGTATTGTTCAATTTCTGAAATAATTGTCTTGTTTAATCTATATAAGTCACATTGTTATCATAAGTTTTAGTGTTAGAAGGTGTACGTGCGTTTTTTATCAATAGAATATTTTATATTTCTGGACTTATAAAAATTGAAGATCTGAAACATCTGATAAGGTAGAGCCTATCTACACTAGACTATATACTGACTTGTTGGCTTAGCAAAAGTTGTTCAGTCAAATGAGCATTTGCTGAAAACTTACAAAAATCGAAGATCTGGAACATCAGATGTGGAACTGCACGTGCCCATCTTGACTATAACACACATCTATACACATAAATCAAATTGGAGTGTCTGTTTATAATATTAAAATAACCGCTTTTTACTAAATGCATATGGATGTATACACGGTACATATACCTAAATTATTTTTTACCATTTTTGTCTGTCTGTCTGTCTGTTTGTTCTCGCTGATCTCTAGAACGGCTGCACTGATTTTGACGGAACGTTCACTGCCGGATAGCTGATGTACCAAGGAGCAACTTAGGCTATAAATTAACCGGGTACGTGAACAGCTATAAATAATAAAATGGTTTAATAGAATTTACCACATTTAAAATACAAAATTTCTTCATCATTTACTTGTTTATTTACTATGAAGTTAGTAGGTACTAATGATATTATGAATGCTATCCCCAGCCGGCACTCTAGCAGCATCTTAAAGACTACTGCAAACAAATTTGTTTAGATTGCCATCTATCGCACGAGGGTGTCGATTAAACGTTATTTTTTTAACTGTTAGTAGTCTATCCTTATGCTATCTATAGTCATAGCAGCAATGAAGTCCTGTGTCAAAGGAATTGACTGTAAATGACTTCTATCATATTGTTGCTGTGAGATACTAGAAGTATTGCCAATTTAGGGACTTACGTGGCGACTTTCATTAAATAAAACCAATTTTCGGCCAGTGACAGATCTGTTAATTTTGTTTTATGACACAATAGGTGCATACAACTACGAAGTGGTAGCGCACGAAGAATGCCCGCCTAGCGCACGCTGAGCGGCCGCTCAAGGAACACGCATACCCAAAGTGCGGGCGGCCCTAAAAGCTCTGCTAAGTGACAATCCTATGTTATACCTAGGACATAATGGCTTTACTTATATTCAAACAAAATAGCATAGCATCTTATTGGGCTTTATAAATAACTGATTATATGGTTATTATAAAATAATATGTTATTTATCAAGTTATCTATGATAAAGCGAACATCTCTAGTGGTAAGCAGCCGGTCGCTCAAAGAACGCTCGGCTGTCGCGGCGTCGACGCCGCGTAGACGCCGCGTATACGCCGCGCCGGGGTGCCGCTGCGTAGACGCTGACGCCCAATGTGAGGGGGGCCTTAAGGTTAATAATATTTTTTTTTATAGACTCACGCTTGTATCCCCGAAGGGGTAGGTAGAGGTGTAATATTACACCCACAAAAGGTTAATGAAGGTAGAAATTAAAATGTGTATGACTGGTTTTCGAATTAACAATCACCGCAATAGTACGAATACTTTTATCATTTGACGATTTTCTTATAGAAGGTGCTAACCAGTCGAACAAACTATGCTAGCGACTAGCTATGCTATTCTCATATTGTGACGGATGCCAGGAATCGAACCTTAGCTGGTCCGCCACAGTGCGCTGGTGATGTGTGACTGGCGAATGTTCCTACGACGATGTGAGTTCTTTTATATGTGTGGACTGTATGGCTTCGATCTATTCGGGGCTTCAGAAATAAAACATCTTCATACGTTGGGAGCGATGCTGTTCAGGTGTTCGGTGCTTGGTGGTTACATATGGTTACTTGGTCACAAGATGGTGGTTGGGACGCCAACGAAATGGCCGAAAACATGGTCGCTTAGGTATTTCGGAACTTTACCTTAACGACGAACACCGCACCGAACATATGCACAGCGAATCTTTATTTTCGATAAGGTACGTACATGTAATTAACTTAGGTACTATGGTACATGCATATATGTTCTATACATAGCTAGATAGGTCTTAAAAATTTCTATCTATTTGTATACAATACCTAAACCTAACTGCTTGCGTCACTAAGCTATTCAAGAAAAACTATCGAAAAATGTCGTCACACAAGGGCACGCCCACTATATTTTCTATTAAAAAACTATTAAATACTATAGTTATATATGTAATTTTGGTGAGCCGTTGTGTGCAACTATATGCGGCATCTATTAAAACAAACACCATGAAAATATCTTTATTCAATTCTAAGTTATTACAGGAAAACCTACGATGCATAAGTAAAAATACAAATTTTCTTAAGTAAACATTGTCGTACATGAACAAAGTTTATGATAAACATGCAAATGTTTGTTATTATGTTTATTTTAACTAAATAAGGTAATAACTAGCAATAAGAAAGTATATACACATGATTTCAAGCCAATTCAAAGCTAAAAAACACTTATAAATCTATAAAACTACTATGTAAACAAAACAGCTGTTTATCAAATATTAGTTCTTATGTATTACAACTGATAACACTATTTATGATCGATATCTAAGTCCCTACAGTTAGCACAAGTTTAAAACTAATGTCCATGCACTACACAGCACTTCTTATTAACGATTTGCTAATTTTCACTATTCTAGCGTTATTTTATCACTTTGTCGCGTCCGGGAACCGAACCCGGTGTACCGCACGATTGGATAGCACTTTATATATATATATACGATTAATATTTTATACGATTTTCACTCGCGGTTTCGAATACACTATTCACTGTCATAGTTTTTAATGACTGTCGCGAACACATACACATATTAGACAATATATACGTCGCTGTACACAATGACAAGTTCGTCGTCGAATCTAGGTTCAATAATAGATATCAGAAATTCATCGACAGTAGCAGCGATGTATGCAAATTGCAGAATATTACTTACTACAAGCTTGCTGCGTATTGGACTAAGTCAGGTGTTTGCTATCTAGAAGACTGCAGACTCGCCTTATTTTGTATGAGTGTGTGGTTAATACTGGTTTCGAAGTATATTATATTATGCTGTCTGCCTCCGACATGAACCGTGACTGATGAACATGGGAGAGGAACCGACTGAGGACTTCACGTACCCTTCGAAGTACTCCAGTGCTCCGATGTAAGTGTCTCACAAAGCGATCACTTATCCAAATGGTGACCTCTCCAAATGTTTAACTTTGCCAATCTATTGCGAACAGCAAGTCAAGTCACGCTAGGACACTCGCTTTATATTGCGATGATCCTATTTCTAGAGAAGTTACGACTTTTAAGCAAACTATAGAATAAATTGATCCATGTTCACTAAAGGATTAATTTAACGAGGCGTCTAAGTGCTTCCGATTGGAGTGTCCACTCTGAATTCTGATTCGAAAAAACTGTGAGAACTACAGAGCGCTGAGTGCACTTTTTATTGTAAATTGGATGCACTTAGGGAAATTTCGTTTCTGCAAGTAATGATGCCACAACGGATCGATCGAGGGGAATTTTTAATCCTAATCAAACCTGGCTTGAACAAGTAATGCCTCTGCTATCTCGATTGAAACTGATTTTTGGGTCCCGTAGAAGACTTCAATGAATTTTCTAAGTTACCTCCCCCGTTTAGGCTTGAAATATAAACACTGAAGTTGTTCAAAGAAGTTAGAATACAAAATTTAGAAAAGTTGTTTTTATGGGTTGATACACTTTTAAATTAATTTTAGATTAAAATAATTATAACTACTTTAAACTACGATTCAGTTAAGTCATTAAAATATAATACAAATAAGAGAGAAAATAAATAGAATCAAAGGGCGTCATGAAAGTCCCCCACATCCTCGTCTATTGAGAACGTGCCCTGAAGACTGGAGGCATTGCCACGTTTCACGGCCATTTTTTGGGCTAGATACATGCCAGCTTTTTGGTCACGCGAGGCGTCGACTAGTCTCTTTGCAAGCTCTCTGTAAAGAGATCTAGCACTTGGTCGCCATGACCCCAACGTTTCGACTCCAAACGACTCAAATACATAATCTCCTATGAGATTTACGTATTTGCTCCGTTCGAGGGTCACCGCTGTAGCAACAGCAGCGCCCGCACAACCCGCTGTGCTGGGAAGGTGTGGTGGCGCGAGGGTATCGACACCCGTTGCGTCCCACACCAAAGGCCTACGCAACTTCCAAGGCAGTAAAGACATTCCATCTGGTCTTTTACCATCGTTGCGTGCCAAACTCTGAGTTTCAAGTTGGGCTGGAACGCCAGCACTGACAAGAGCCCGACGGAGAATGTAGTTAAGGTTGCTGTGTCGTTAAAAACGACTTGCGCTTCTGCTGCATGACAGTCCATGGTGACCAAAGCTGTCGGTAGACTCCCCACAAAGACAACGATGTAAAGCGCCACGTGGTGCACCTAAACGGAGGCAAGAAGCCACGCGAAAGGTCGTATCGTCCAACATGGTACCTATGTTGGACGATGGCAGTGCTTGAAGCCAGAGTCCCGACTCCCACTCTCCCACAGCCAGCAAACATTGTACGATGTGCTGAGTAAATTTTCTCGTACTTCGTTGCAAAACGACCCGTCTCACTGCCTCTGAGAGTGTAAATTTCGGAAGTTGAAAAAGAAAAGTTTTTCGAAGTTGGAAAAGCCATTCACCAAGCATTAATGGCATCAATCGTACACGGCACTTTGGAATCAACCAGTGTGGGTGTTTTGGTCTGTTTTGATACACTTACCTAAATGGTAATATAGTATTTTTTATTTCTCTATTTTATTATGTGGGTTGGTTTCATTCGAAAGGTCTTTTAAAAAATATCACGGGTGCTTGGACAAAATATTTTGTTTAAAACAAGCAGAGTATATAAAAGGCTATTGACTGACCTCTAAGAATAATACCGGAAATAAATTCAAAATTAAATATTAATGTCTTCTTCTTCTTTTCTTATTTTCGTGTGAGTGTGTGGGCAACTCTAGTGTTGGAGTTTTCAGACCGCCTCAAGGCCTCGGACATGGCCTAACGATTCTTATCCTGAGACAAGAACCGGGACCTACAGTTTTACGTGCACGGTAGCGCTCAGATGCGAATGCCACACATGGTCACCCATCCAAGTAGCGAACTGTGCAAGCGTTGCTTAATTTTGCCGAACGGCAAGCCAAGCATCGCTATGAGCGCTACGATGTTAATTTCACATCGTTTTCGCCTAACGCGTCCATCGGTGATGGATCGGATACTAAATTGTGGAGTGCATGGAGAGTGTGTCGATGTCCAAAGATATTAGTATTAAAACATAAGCTGCGAGACATTTTTTAATAAATGATGCGGGCATACTAGTCTACATCCTGTGTCGCAGAACATTTTAGTGGGTAGGTTTTTTTAAGGTTTCCTGATTTGAGACATCTGTCAAAATGTTGTTTAACAAAACAACCTTTAGACAGGTGTCTTAAATCCGGAATACCCACATATATTATGGATTCATACAGTTCGAGATAGAACCTATAACCATCATAACCTCAAATAGATTTTTACTTTACATTATTATATTGGTGATGCAAAGATTATCCGCGTGCCTCTAGCGGCGAATTTGGTAGATGTCTTTGTGTAACTCCCAAATTTGCCGCTAGAGTCGCTAGTTAGAATCTTAACATCGCCAATACAGATATACATTACTATGAAGTAAATTTAACTGAATATTGCTGAGTGAGATCGTATAAAGATCGTCTTTCAAGAAAAGATACATTTTAATAAAAAATGAGACTGTGCTCTTGCTAAGTACTTTACGTGCAAATACAACTTTATTAATCTTTCTTCTTTTCTTTTTTATAAGCTCTAGTATTAGGAGCAAATCCTATGTCATAGGAGAATCTACAAACACGCAATCAACGGACACAATGAACACCTAGACTCGAAGCAAAAATTAATGGATCACACAAAGTATTGTCTCATGTGGGGATGTCCATGTCCAACCCATAATCGGCGCAGTGTCAGGCGGCGAAGCAATTAAGGTTTAGCTATGAAAATAATGGATAATTTATTATTGTTTTTACAATAGCTGTGACGGTTAAACTAATAGTGCATAATATATTTATTAAATTACGAGTACGTAAGTAATAATCAATTTAAGTGAGCACCACTCGGTCAATCTCTACCTCGAATTAAGTTCCTCGTAGTTCAATGAACGCCCCAATCTATTATTAAACCCTTTGGGGTGACCTTTTCGATTTCGGTTTAGTGGTACTTGACCTATGTATTTCCAATAACTTATTAGTGTTTATAGAAGCTATGAATAAGCTACTAAATAATATTGTCGTTCATATATAATCCAGTAAAAGGTAGACGGAGGTTTTGCTAACCGCCATACTTACCTAGGTAGAGAACTTTGTCCACTTTGTTTGAACTACTAAATAATAATGTCGTTCATATAATAATATAATCTAGGAAAAGGTAGCCGGAGGTACGGTTTTCTGACTGTCGTACTTACTTGGTTAGTGAACTTTGTCCACTTTTTTTATAATGAAACATAAGGGCTTGACTTCCGTGCTTACTTCTACAAACATTATTGCCAAGCAGTTGTTGACTTACAAAAAGAAAGGCTTATTTATACATTTGTGTAATGGTAGCAACTGAATTTTGCTTAGATGTTCCTGGGGTTGGAAGTTAGAAATCATTCATCCATCCACTTTGAAATGTTCTTCGATTCAACGAATTGTAGATTGTCGCAAGCATGTAGGCAATTAAGCAACTCTTGTGCTGTGTTATACTTGTCAATTTTCCAAGTGTCGACAACGCTAGTAGTAAAATTTTAATTTTTTTATGAGTCCTTCGAATAAGTCGTAAGCTTACTTTTAATTTATAAGTAGATTTTGAGTTTTTAAAGTTGTGTAATATGTATGGCTAAAGTATATTTATACACAAACCTTACTTGATAGGTTCCATTTTGGCAAATCATGTGCAAAACAGAGGTGTTTTTAATATTTGCAGAACATATTAGGATTTATCTTTACGGTATTTTCAATTAAAAATGCTGCCAGTAACTCAATATAAAGTAATCATGTCGCGAGCAGATAATTCGATTGTAGAAGGTAGGACGAAGAAGCTTATTTTACCTACTTTTTACGTACCTACTACTTTTTTTGTATAATATTACGTTTGAAATTGTCTTTTAAATGAAGTTATAATAAACGATAGTAAAATAATTAATCTACAATAATATGCAAAGCTGAAAAGTAACTTCGTTTGGTTGGACGCGCTAATCTCAGGAACAACTGCCCCCCCCCCCCCCGTGGGATCTCCACCTTGTCGTGGTGGGGGGGCTCAGTAACTGTGGGTTTGAGGTTTACCCCGTGGGTGACCCCGTGGACGCTCCACGTGGGCTTGCGTGAGGCCTGCGTAGGATGCGTCCCAAGGTGCGGGTGCGGGGGACAGTTCGGTCTGTCCCTCGCAGTCGGGTGCGGTCGCGGGAGGAGAGGCGTGTCGGTTTTGCGTTGCCGCGCGCCCTATCTCCCGCGACCAAATGGGGGCGCACCAACGTTGCGTCGCGGTGGGGCCGCAGAGGAAGAGGAGATGCGGTGTTGCGTTGCCGTCCTCCCTATCCTCTGCGGCCGCTGGGTGTTTTGGCGGCGGAGCCCAACACCTTCATCCGCCGCCAAAGGGGTTTCGTTCGGGGCCCGCCTGACCATCTGGCGGGCCAATACCCGTCGGGGGGTAGCGAGGAATGCTTCGGTGAAACCCTACCCTCCGACACATGGGTACATGAGGACCACGGGTTGGTTTTTAGTCAGTAAGAGTCTGACAGTCCCCTTATCCTACCCCCCCCCCCCCCCAGGGCGGAGGGACTCCATGAGGATTTTCTAACCCGACACCAAAAAAAAACGGAACAACTGGTCCAATTTTCAAAGAGCCACGGTTGTGTATAAGTAGTCGTAAATAGCATTAATTACGTATAATCTGTACCTATTTAATAAAAATAAAAAACTTAAATAAAATCACCGCAGCCTCAGCCAGTAGAACATAAAGTATGCTAATAATTATCATCTGATAAAATATTACGTTTATTATGTAATCTCTCTCTCTATTTTATAATGCTCCAAGTAAGGGGTTTAAAAAAATATATTATTTAATTAAATACTTTTCCATTGACTAAAGAAGGATTTTCTTGTCATTTTTTATGATCATTCAATTAGTTGCTGTAAGCAAGTTTAGACTTTGAATTGTCTTAAACAATTTAAGTTATTTTACTAATAGACTTCGAAACCACCCTTGGCTATTTTTAGAGAGTATATTAAAACAATTATATACGTTAGAGTTGCTTTATTTTTGATAGGGGAGCCAATATCAAAGTGTTTCTGAAGAGTAATCATAATATTATACATGTTATTTAGGTTTGTTTCAATTTTTTTTTATAACCTTGCATCATATGATTTATTTGATTATGACAGCATTATATGATCAACTAATCAAGTTAAGACCGTGCCAATTTTTACCAATAGTAATATGAATAAAAAGAAACCTTCAGTACTTGTAATAAATAAGAAATGATAGTCTTGTAGAGGACGGACTGCTACGCAGAGGGTCTCGGGTTCGGATCCACGGGCGCACCAATGACTTTGCGAAGTTATTTGCTTTGCATATATAGTATTAAATCGGTTAGTATCGCATGCTAAACGGTGAATAAAAACATCGTGAGGAAACCTGCATGTCCTAGAGTTCTTCATATGGTTCTCGAAAGACATGTGGATTCTGCCAACCTGCACTTGGCCAGCGTGGTGGACTATGGCCTAACCCTTCTTATAGTGAGAAGAGACCCT
The DNA here is from genome assembly GCA_944739405.2 of Euclidia mi. Taxonomy (NCBI): domain Eukaryota; kingdom Metazoa; phylum Arthropoda; class Insecta; order Lepidoptera; family Erebidae; genus Euclidia; species Euclidia mi. The sequence continues at coordinate 73,793,885 of OX123184.2, read as the reverse complement.
TGCCCACAGTACGAACAGTTTATGTACAGGGTCAATGATGACTTGTAATTCTTGTAACAATTTTCACTAACAATAAGATGTACTTTTTGTTTTCAATTGTAAATGTGTAAGTGTGAAAGAATGTGTTGGATACAAGGGTGTATCGAGGTATCGGCATCCACACAGACCACTTCTTGGTGTTGAGCCGGATAAGTGGGCTCTTTAAAGGATGGCGACACCGAGAGCATAACGAAAACAGAATCTTGGAAAGAATAAAAGGAGAAAATCTACAAGAGAAAGATGTGAAAGTTGAGTATAAACGAAGATTGATAGCAAGATTTGAGAGGTTCGATGGCATAAATAATATGGATGAATTGTGGCAATCCTTTAAAGAAGAGTTAGTATGTGTAGCGTTTGAAGTATGTGGTGTGATCAAGAGAAGGAAAATACGAAAGGTTAAGAATACATGGTGGGACAAGGATGTACAATCAGCAGTGTCAGAGAAGAAGAAAGCTTAGTTAGATTGGTTGGCTGTCAGAGCAAATGAAAGAATGGGAAAAGCAACGTGCGAGGACATAGACGAAGCAAGAAAGGCGTTTATTAGGTCAAAAAGAATGGTGAAAGAAATGGTTAAAAGGAAAAAAGAGAAAAAGAAAGAAGGGGTTGATAGCAGATTATCTGACGATTTCCGGAGAAACATTAAGTTTTTCTGGAAATCCGTTCGTGCAGTTCGAGGAAGAACTCAATCCTTAGAATACACATCGATCAGAGACAAGAATGAAAGGATAGTGAATGGTGAATCGTGTGTGCTGAAGAGATGGAAAGAGTATTTTGAAGGGTTATTTGAAAGAACGGCGATAGAGACACCGATCGATGAAATGAATGGTAACGATAGCAATGATGAAAGCGTTATAGGCGTGGATGAGATCGTGAAGGCATTGGGAAGTATGAAAGTAGGTAAGGCTGCAGGATATGATAGGATTACAGTCGAAATGCTGAACGCTGGACAGGGCATCATAGTTGGTCAGTTGCAGCGGTTATATAACTGTGCTGGAGCACCGGCCGAGTACCTAATGACTGGGCCACAGCTGAAGTTGTGCCTCTTTATAAAGGAAAAAGCTCGCAACAAGACTGCAAAAACTATAGAGGCATTAGCCTTCTCAGCATTGTTGGCAAATTGTATGCAAAGGTACTGATTGAAAGAGTTATGAAAGTAACCGACAAGAAAGTATGGGATGTACAAGCGGGATTCCGAAAGGGTATGGGATATACGGATCAGGTTTTTTCCTTGCGAAGCATAGCCGAAAAGTTTTTGGCCAAAGGTCAAAAGGTCTATTGCGTATTCGTTGATTTGGAAAAGGCTTACGATAAAGTGGTGAGGAATGAAATGTGGTCGGTGCTGTCAATGAATGGGGTGGACAGCAGCCTCATTCGAGCTCTGAAATCCCTTTATGAGGATTCTAGAGCTTGTGTGAGGATAAACGGGGCATACACTGACTGGTTTACCATCGAGAAAGGTGTTAGACAAGGATGTGTAGCGTCGCTGTCGCTGTTTAACCTCTTCATGGACAGTTGTTTGCAAGATTTAAAACATAGTGACTGCGGATTAAGGATGAATGGGTTACTCGTCAAATGCCTCCTTTATGCTGATGATCAGGTAATACTTGCATCTTCAGCCAAGGAGTTGCAGGAGATGGTAACAATCATGCTTGGTGCGTTAGAGAGGAAAGGAATGAAAGTGAATGTAAGTAAAACGAAAGTTATGGTTTTTGAAAAGGAGGAATGCGTTACGGCTTGTAATGTTATGATCGATGGACAGCGAGTGGAGCAAGTAAATGAGTTTGTATCTTTAGGTACGCTGTTTACAAGAGATGGTAAGAATGCAGAAGATATTGAAAGAAGAGTTAATGCAGGTAATAGAGTGAATGGAGCTCTGAAAGCGTTTATGAATTGCCAAAACGTGTCCAAAAAGGCACGTTTGGGGCTGTGCATTGAGGGGTGTTAGTACCTACTCTTATGTATGGTAGTGATAGTTAGGTATGGCAGAAGAGTCATGAAAGTAGAATAAATGCTGTAGAAATGAGAGCACTGAGAAGTATGTGTGGTGTTTTTTTAACTGACATAGTAAAGAATTGTGCGATAAGAGAGTGTTGTGGGGTAAAAGAAGATGTAGTGACAAGCATCGAGAAAGGTATGCTACGATGGTTTGGGCATGTGAAGAGGATGGATGACGAAAGACTGACCAAGCAGATATATAAGGCGAGTGTGAATGGGACAGGATGAAGCGGAAAACCTAGGCGGACGTTCTCTGACCAGATTGGAGACATCCTAAAAAAAGGACAGGTCAGAAGTACCCTAAACAGAAGAGCATGCATGAGAAACTTGATGGAAGTGAATGAAGCAAGAAAGGTATGTCAGGATCGTTGCAAATGGCGTTCCGTAGTCTCTGCCTACCCCTCCGGGAAACAGGCGTGAGTCTATATATATGTATGTATGTAATTGTAAATGTCGGTAAATTGTGTAATAATATCCAATTAGCTATTTTACATTTCCACTGTAAAAGTTTTAAGTCATCAGCATCACTCATAGACTCACGTCTGTATCCCCGAAAGGATAGGCAGAGGTGTAATATTACACCCACATTTCGCCAAGAATTTTTGGATCCCACGTAATAGGGGGCGAGCCTATTACCGTTAACGGGCACATCGCCAGACTCCGTACTGCTACTGAGAATTTGGAAAAACACAGTAACACTATTGCCCGACCCGGGAATGGAACCCGGGACCTCCGATCAGCAGTCGCATACGCTATCCACTGGGCAACGGACGCAATCAAGTTTTAAGCATCTGACCTAAGCATATTCTCACCTGTTTATTAGTTTTGTATCCCCAAAAGAAGGAGCGCGACGCATTTAGGTATGTATATGAAAAACCATTGAAACACTCTACATACTAGCTTGTATTTTTTCTGCAAATAAGTGCCAACTTGTGACCCGTGATGCATATCACATTTTTAGATAGTTATGTATAGAATTGCCTTAGATATATTAAAGCAGTAAGCACATTATTGAATTTGAGAAAAGACCTATACTTTATAAACGAGTCAATCCCAGCAAACTATATATTATTATAACTATATTCCTATCTAGTTAATCTAAGAGATAAATCAGATTATTATGAGGATATAACCCACTAGGTTGAACGAAGATTCAACCGTGTGGGATGACATTTACAAATACGGGAACTAAATCAAATCAACTCGGATAATTTCTCAATGTTCCTCCAACGTATTAAAACCGGGTCCATGATATAGCATTGACCAACGATCGCATTGGTAACATTTTAATGCAGTAAAAATAAATACAATTCTCGTTTTTAATTTTATCTGGGACATGAACATTGTATTTTGAGCGTAATGCGAATAGATTTTGAATTGACTCACAGCAGGTATTTTGCTAACTTAGCGTCTAATTTGACATATTATTAAATAGTTCGTCGGTGACGCATAGTTTGACACTATCTTTAATTGACTATGGTCATGATATCCATCCATCACCAGCCCTTAACAGTCCACTGCTGGACTAGGCCTCTCCTTTGAAAGGAGGAATTGGCCTACTATACCACGCTGGCCAAACGGGTTGGTATAGGGTTTGTATCAAGTTTTCCTTCTCTTACAGTGCTGTTCTCTGCATAATATGCTCCCTCTGTCGGCTCTTACGACACCCATGGGATGATATGGGGTGGTGACATTCCGTATTCTTAATACGTCACCACACGGACATCATGATATCATTCAAATAGAAATAACAGTTAATTTAGGAGATAATCATTTGTCACATAAGTATGACACTGACATTAAATTGAAACTGCATTTTGAACAAATATCATTACGAGAATTATTGGCCCCAGATATATATTTAGTTTCTAAAATATTTTCTAAAGAATTTTCATTTGATATTATTCTACAATGCTCTTAAAGTTACTTTTAGAATGTAGATGCTAGATTTTAGTATTTTCAAGGATCTTGCGGAAAACTTTATACAACTACTTAGATCAAATGTCGTTTCTTTGTACTGAAGCGTGGGAAAAGGTAGCTAGTGAAAGCTTTCCACTGGTGATTCTAGCATGTATGTAATTCTTTTATTTTGTTTTTCTTTGTGTTCTAAATAACTACAAAATACCAATGTTGCAACAAAATAATATTAGAATTTGAAGCAATTTGTTTATTTAGAAACTAAATTAATTAACCAATTGTAACATGGACACATTTTTATTGGTACCTAAGTGACTTCAGGCGGGTAGCGATGTAGTGGTTGGTGACTGGATGGCAAAAACCGAATAGCGGATATTGTGATGTACCCTGGAGAGGCCTATGTCCATGCTGTAGGACTGTAATAGGCTGATATTTAAGTTAAATAAATTTTTCGTATTCAAGATACCTACGTGAGCACTATAGCATGGACCGAGCTTTATAAACCAACATTAATAAACGTTTATCCTGCACCAGTGGCCTCGGAGTTTACCCGTTTCTTTATAAATCACTCCATCTCTGTCCAGTGCGCTCTCTTAATCTCTGTCCAGTGTTAAATATTCAATAAAATTTGCTTTAAAATGGTTTATTAACTAGATTTATCTCTACTTTTCGCCTCTAAAGTGGTTTCGAAATTTAGATAAAAGCAAGGTGTATACCACCTTGCTTTTACTTAAACATAAAAGTTTGTCAAGAGATATTGAGAAATTTTGAGGTATTAAGAAAATTTTGCTCATACCTTCAAGTAACCCAGTAACTTGGAGATTTGAGCAATCTGTGATGAAAGCTTTGCTATTACTTTGTTTTTAATGTATGAAATGTTTAAGCATGTTTATGTGAGTTTTACACAAATTTAAAAGGGGTTTTGGAGGACTTTTTCTTAATTCTTATTCTTAAGACCAGGCTTGGCTTTTCAAAAGAAAATGAGGGCAAAACTTGACTTAAACCATAAATTCTTCGGAACGAAATTCCATTACTTTAGACGTGGCTTATACTAACTGTGGTCATAGGATGGCCATGCCCAGTTATCCCGTAATCCTCATGACAATATTTTCTATATATTTCCCCGACACATCACCAACGTGTGTAATGGTGAGTCGACTTACTACTAAAGGTGCCGCAGTCAGTGCGAAGAGGAGGAGATATCAGATCTATTAGATATGAGAGGAGTAGAAGGCCGAACACCGGCCTGCAAGTTCTTGGATCGCAACCGGGAAAGCGCTGAGATGAATATGATGATCGATGGCGAGTCAAATACGCCGGAGAAATTGAAGAATATTTTTGAAAAGTTGCACCATGAGACCCGTTACATAAATAGCTCTATAGACATTTTAAAAAGTAACATTTCAGTGACCCATTTCTGAATACAATTTCTTCGTTTTAATTTAACATCGGTGACAAATATAACGTGAGGAAATAACTCAAGTAGCATAACCAAGCAACACATTATTCATAACACAATTATTAATGCTGTTCTGAGTTTACGGTATAGTTTCGAAAGCGAGAGCGACACCGTAATGGAATATTTAAGGATAATTAGAGACTATATTGCATTTGTAGGGACACATGTGTGTTATTGTCAAGCAGACATAATGTATTGGTGTGTGTGCCTACGCGCGGCTGCGCCCGCGATCGAAATATTTCTTTAGTCGCAATAAATCTTCCATCATGAAATCTTGTCCCGTGTTGTCATTAACGCTCCTATACACAACCTCCGAACACTACATACACAGATAGACATCTTCAAAGATAGACATCCCTAAACTGGTGACCCCGAACGTTTTTGTTTGTTTGTGGAGGTGCGTAAAATTGTGCAACAATGAACCCTGCCGTTTCACGTGCAATGGACACCAAGGACGCTATTGGTGAAACGAGTGCATTGGTGATCACATCACTGTGGCATCGCGAATACTCGAGTTTTGGGCGAACCAAACGCGACTCTGGTTCGTTCAGTTCGAGGCCGTCGTGGAAAGCCAGAAGCTGAGTGATGCAGCAAAATTGAACCTCGTGGTGACGAAGCTAGGGAAGAACGCTAAACAGCAAGTGAGCGACCTACTACTTGCGTCACCAGAGACACGAAAATATCAAGCATTGAAGGACAGATTATTGGAAGTTTTTGAAGAGTCGGAGACCAAAAAATTGCAAAAATTTATTGGAGAAATGGAGCTTGGGGACCAACGTCCATCACAGCTAGTGCGGCGAATGCGTGAACTGGCCATAGAAAAAGTTTCGGATGAAACTCTGCAGCTGATGTGGCAAACTTACCGACGCCAGTTCGAGCTATACTCACGGTAACCGACTCCAAGAATCTCGATGTCCTTGCGGCTGTAGCGGACAAGGTGATGGAGAGTACAGCAGTCAGCGCAGCACAAGTATCCGAGGTCAGAGCATCGGAGGCGTCGGCGTCAAGTCAGCGTACACTAGCTGGAACGTCGGACACAAACCTGATCATGGGAGAGCTGGCAAAAATCAACCTGCGGCTCAAGGAGCTAGAACGTGGCACACCTGGCGAACGCTACTAGCAGAAACGGCGATCCAGATCGGCTACGAGCAGGGCGGCTCGTGTGTCAGAGAAGTGGTGGTGCACTATACCAGCACCCTGAAGCCCCGTTTAGCCGCCCATGGATCGGACTACTCCCCAGATAAATTAACATTGGAAGTTTGTTGTAACTAGTGTTGCCCAAATGCAAGAACAAGACGAGACTTAGCCAGTCTTGGTCTTGGTCTTGCGCCAATACACCTGGTCTTGGTCTTGGTCTTGGTTTTGCGCTCCCAGTCTTGGTCTTGGTCTTGGTCTTGCAGCAAGAGTCTTGCAAGTCTTGCAATTACCTATCAGTCTATTACTATTTATTAAAGTTTTTAAATCTTAGAAAAACGTATTAGAATTGGAACATTGTGAGCTTGAATTAACACAGCCATAGTAAAGATCAAGCAGATTAATAAATAACTGAAGATTTGATAAGAAATTCGAAAAATCAACTGACCTATATGTCGTTTTCCATGGAAGTAACTGTTTCTTAATAAACATTTATGATTTATAAGCTTACATTTGCTAAAACATGTAAAAAAAACAAATTAATTACAATAACTTGACTGTATTTTAAAGAACAATATCTGTCTAGAAAGAGATTGAACCCTCAACTTATATGAAATTTAATAAAAGAGTTTTACGATTTATCATTTATTTCAATAAAAAATAAAATACAACACAAATCAAACATAACAGTACACAACAGCTTTATCATTAGGTTATGTTACTTTATATCAATTCTTTTGACCAAGAATTAATACAAAGTAACCATCTGGCTGACTCATCACTTAACCTATTTCTATGTTTTCTAATTACTAATGATGCTTTAGAAAATAATCTCTCAGCAGGTACTGAAGTTGCAGGTATTGAGAGAAAATCACGGGCCATCTTCGATAAAGTCGGATACTCTGTCTCATGCGTCCTCCACCAATCTAAAATGTCTTCCGAGCTGGCAGTTCTTGGTTTTCTCAGGTACTCCTCCAACTCGTCTATCACTAAGCCTTGAAGACAAGATCCAGATGACGTCGAGGGACATTCATAGAGTTTATCAAAGTCTATTACGTCTTCATCTTCATCACATACTTTATTTTCTTTTTTGGTAATTCCAGAGATTTGTTCAGTGAGTGTAGACTTTTATATTCTTCATGAAGTTCATTGAACTTGCGCAGACTTTCTGTTTTAAGTTGCTTCCCCCACATTGTCAGGTCAAAAGTCTGAGCCTTATGCCTTGGGTCTAAAAGTAAAGAAGTACAATAAATCCAGTTGCTCTTCTTATAATGTTTAAGCATTTTGTCTCGAGCTGCTTGGAAAGCTAGAATGAGCCTTTCATCCACTTCAGATCGATTAGGTTTCTCATCTAACTGTTTTACCATGGATTCAATTTTATCTAGCAAGAGATTGAATGATACAATGACTAGCGGTAAAGTAATATATTTGTCTCCACCAAGTTTTGTACTTAAAAGTTTAAAGTTTATTAGGAATTTATGTAATTTTTCGAGTACCTGCCATTCACTAGCTGTGATTTGAAAATCATTCAATTCGGTGACAGAACTGCACAATATGTTAATGCCCGCTCTCACTTTTAAACCAAATCCAATCATATCATGTGTGGAATTCCATCTCGTTGGACAGTCAAGAATGGCATTTAGATTTGATGGCACGCCAGCTGCTTCACAAGCAGACTAAAACTTCTTCTTCACTATCTCACTTCTTTTTATTTTACTGGAAATACTGCGTAACTTTGTTACAGATGTACGCGAATCAGCAATATTTGGTGCATATTCTTTATCTTCCTCATCCTCAGTTTCGTCTGCATAGTCTTCATACTGCTGATCTTGCGCGTTAGTGTCAGACTCACAGTGTAATGCTAAGGTCGTTAATAAATCTTGTACACCAAGGTTTAAAATGTGAGCAAAGCACCGGAAATGTTGATTGTCTGAATCAAAGTGTGGCGGCAGCTGTTTGCCCAGTTCATACATAAATTTGGTATTTGCAGTTGCGTTGTCGACCGTGATACCTTGTATTTTATCAATTATGTCATATTCCAATAAACATTCATGGAAAATCGTTGCAATATCTTCCCCAGTATGTCGACCGCGTGATGGTATAAAATCAAGAACTACAGATCGATACTTCCATTCGTTGTCTATATAATGCATAGTAACCCCGTAGTAACTCCTACCAGCAATTGACGTCCACCCATCAATGGTGAACGACATTTTAGATGATAATTGTTGAAGTTGTTCCTTGAGATTCAATTGGAGCTCTTCAAATCTCTCTTTGACTTTCCTTCTAAGTGTAGACCTTTTAGGAAACACCATATTAGGGCAAATACGTCGAAAATATACTTGTGTAGCTTCGTCATCGAAAAATGAGAAGGGAAGATATTTTTTCACCACCCAATCAACTGTAGCTGTCGTGATGTTGTCACTGCTGTTTTCCGACTGAAATAAAACAATAAATCTTCTGTTATTATTTAAAACATACTAGGTTTGAGCGTTTAGGAGGAGGAGGTTTGTTGTTGTTAAATCGAGAAAATCGTTAAATTGACATTTGTTATATTAAGGTTGCACTGTACTGTAATTTACCAAAATAAAGTACTTAGTTGTTACTGGCCGATTATGAAAACAAATGAAAATATGGGTGTTTATAAAAAATATTTAAGACGATAATTACATACTTAATATGTCGCACCCCTAGATGAAAACACCACTAACTCAAAAATACTTACGTAAGTTAATGGCGTTTTTGAAAGTATCGCATGAATAGCTACGCGGAGTTAAAATTCCCGTAGCGACAACTTCGACCGTTGTTAAAAAAATATTCTTACCTGTCCACTTCTTCCAGCGGTTACTAAAAAGCTTGTGATATCTCCTTCTCCACTTAATTTTGGTTTAAGAGGAAGAAATATTTGTGATTCCTTTTTGTGGAAAGATATTAGATGTTTCTTTAAGCCTGAAGTGTTTCTGTTTTTCATTTTTATTTCAATCTTTTTATGTTGGCACAATTTACACAAGGCAGTTTGGGATGCATGAATTATTTCGAAAAACTCCTCAAATTTGCTTTTGGGTCTTTTAGATCTGTGATTCAAACTCTCGTTACTCGGACTAGAATAATTTGAATCTTCGTCACTCATATTAAATTGTACACGTGATACGTTTTTAGAAAACAACAAGAATTAGTAAAAACAATTATTAAGTTAGACTCGAAGCACAGCTCAATTGGAAATGACTGGAATTAAAATAATTCCTTTATTTATAGTACCTACGTTTCCTTGCTTTCTACCGCGCCGCCTCGCCACGTGCCGGCTCTATTAAAAGGATGCGGCCGCAAATCAAACGATGCCGCGTGCGGCGTACAAACACAGATTATTACCTACTTGTACAGACGCGACGCGTGAATAAAATATATGTAAAGAATTAGTGCCAATCACTATTCTTTACATATAAGTGAATGTTTTGGCGTACATCTATACTAATATTATAAAGCTGAAGAGTTTGTTTGTATGTTTGATGACAGAAGTTTAAAAATAAATAAATAAATCCTGAACGTCACTATACCTCCAAAGTTACTATTCCTCGTGGACGAAGTCGCGGGCACTGCTAGTAAATACTTACTCTCATCATCTCTCTCAGAGATATTCGGGCTGGTAAGCAATACAAAACTCTTATCGCAGGCTTTTTATTTTATTAGTAGGTAAGTACCTACGCTTTTTATATTATTTTATTAGTTTTGTAGAATTTTTTTACACTTTTCAAGTATATTTAAAAGTGGCTACAATATTTATCAAGGATATGTTTCTACTCAGTATGCCTACTACTACTCCCTGAAGTTGGTTTTTATTTATGTACATCAACAGCGACATTGGTCCAATGTTTCGAACCCTATTATTTCATTTTCTCTCTAAACTACTACGACAATTATACGACCAATTTCGGGAAATTTATGATCATGGGAACATTGCGATTGAATCGTATATTTATCTAGGCAAACGCGTTTAATGACAAGATGGCGAATAAAGTCAGCTCAGCTCAACTCAAAAACAATAGATCTTGTTATTTTAACTGATCGAGGTAGTACATAAATTAAAAAGATTCAATACCTGTATTGTAAATTAGGTAGGTAAATTTCGTATAACTTTCAATAAACCCAAAAGGTTGACAATGCTTGACACATCTGATTATTTATTCTTTGATTACGGAGTAGCCGACCGCGGCTGCGGCTGGTGCCGCCAAAGAAAACCGACTAAGCCGACAGAGAAATAAAAGACTAGCCGACCACCAATCGTAGCTTAGCCGCCGGCTTAAAATAAAAGCCGCCTGCCAATAGCGGGCAATCGCAGACCTTTCGGCAATTAAGCCACACCCACAAAATACATTTATTTTTCACCCTGCGGGTTCCGTCATAATTATTTTTGATAATTGTGTTTACTTTTTTTTAACGCAAGATAGATGTAGATCTATCTTGCATAAAAAAAGTAAAGTAGTTGGTGGTTACTCGTAGGATTGACCAATAACTTGCCTGATGTGTTAAGCGAAAGCGTGGCCGAGGATGAAGCTCGTCAATCTAGAAGATATCTATTCACTCTTGCCTTGAAAATCAAAGTTTGAATGAATACTGATATAATAAAAAACAGGTCTGGTTGGTTAAATAAAAAAAATTGCTAGATTGAAATTGATAAAATTTTAATGAAGCTCATTGTGAGAAGGATAAGGCCATAGTCTACCACGCTGGCCAAGTGCGTGTTGGCTGACTTTACACATCTTCAAATCATTGAGAACTCTCCGACATGTAGGTTTCCTCACGATGTTTTCCTTCACCGCTTAAAGTTGGCGGCAATCAACAATACGCAAATAACTTCGAAAACACAGAGGTGCGTGCCGCGGGATTCGAACGCATGACCTGCAGATCGCAAGTCATGCGGTCTCCCGACTAGACTGCCGGAAACTCAGAGTGTGCAAAGCTTATCTTCGAATAAACCAAATGACTAAACTGAAATTGAAACTTTTTAATGGAATCTATTAAAGCGTGCTCCATCGTAAACCGCAACAGTCGCTTGACATCAGACGAGTTGACGGTCAAGTGCAAAGTATCTTCGAATAAAAATTTGAGTAAAAATGTTGAAATTATTTTAAAAATAAAAAACGGAACCCTAAATCAATTCGCTTAGAAAATCACACCCACAAAATACACTTATTTATCGCCCTGCGGGTTCCGTCATAATTATTTTTGAAAATTGTGTTTTTTTACGCAAGATAGATCCGATTGACCACCAATTTGCCTAACGTATTAAGCGACGGTGTGGCCGAGGTTGGAGCTCATCAAAAGCCGCTTGACATCAGGCGAGTTAACGGTCAAGTGCAAAAATGAGTATTACTTACAGCATTGCATTAAAGAATTACATTAAAGCGTGCTCCATCATAGCAACAGCCGCTTGGCATCAGGCGAGTTGACGGTCAAGAGCAAAGTTTATCTTCGAATAAAACAAATGACTATTACATTACAGTATTTCATTAAAGAATTACATTAAAGCGTGCTCCATCGTAGACAGCAACATCCACTTGACATCAGGCGAGTTGACGGTCAAGTGTAACGCTTATCTTCGAATATTAAAAAATAAAAACGGAACCCTAAACGGAGCCGCTTTGAAAATGCCGCTTTTATTTTAAAAATCTTCACTCGGCTTTCGTCATTAGAGGTTTGAGGTTGTATTTTTTCACGTTTGTTTTATTTTATTTTTTTATCATACAGACGATGTCTTATTCAAACGCAGAGTATTACGATATGATACTTTGCGTCGGAGCTGGGAACGGGTCCTGGAGCGGGGGTCGCGAGCTGTACCGTCAACGATTCGTCGACGGCAGGCCGCTAGCGTCACAAAGGCGTCTCCCTTCATATTCAAGCTTCCGCGGACTTTGTTTACGTCTGCACAGCACCGGAAGTTTTCATGATGCACCAACTAACAGGGCCGGCCGAACCATCAGCGGTAATGTGGAAACTCAGATCCTGGAGCATTTTGCCGACGATCCGCGTACTAGCACTCGTCGAGCGGGTGCGCGGCTTCGCGTCGATCACAGGGTAGTGTGGAGGACTCTTCGTGAAGACGGCCAGCACCCTTATCATTTCCGCAGAACACAGGAACTACTTCGGGCAGACTACAGTGCTAGAGTTGATTTTTGTGAGTGGTTAATTGAACAAATTGCTGTGGATTCTTCGTTCGTGGAAAAAGTGTTATGGACTGACGAAGCAACATTTACACGAAGTGGACTTGCCAACCTGCACAATGACCACGTATGGGCACACGTCAATCCGCACGCGTCTACCGAAAGCAGTTTTCAGCATCAGTGGCGGATTAATGTCTGGGCGGGCATAATCGGAGACTGCTTAATCGGCTCTATCTTCTTGCCTGCCAGCTTGACTGCTGCAGGCTACTAGGAGCATCTGCAGGGTGAGCTGGAAGATGAAATTGACAACTTGCCGTTGGCCGTGGGGCATAACATGTGGTTTCAACACGACGGAGCGCCAGCGCATTTCGCACGTCGCGTCCGCCAATACCTACATACTCGTTTTCCCGGCCGTTGGATCGGTCGCGGCGAAGATGCGCCGAGGTCGTGACCTCCACGCTCCCCGGACCTGACGCCCTTGGATTTCTTTTTGTGGGGTTACATAAAGAATATTGTGGTGTACCGCGCATTACAGCGGCATTCAACAACATAACCCCACAAATGTTGAAAAAAGTCATGAGTTCGATTTCTCGGCGCGCCCGGCTGTGTATTGAGAAGGGAGGCCAGCACTTCGAACCTTTTCTTTAATGCGTCGTGAGTAAAGAAAAGTAGGTAAACTAACGACCCGTCCGTTGTACGTAAAGTACATTGAAAGTAAAATGTTAATCGTAATTTTGTTACGAATAAATGTGAATAATAAACCAAAGTGTATGTAACAATAAACAAGCATTGATCAATTAATTAGTAATGGTATTTTTAATCACTCTCACTCCCTCGGTTTAGGTACCCTAAGGTAAGCAATGCACCTTGACATTATTTGGTGATATGATAGGTAAATAAATTTAGTATTGTATTTTAATTCAGATAATTAAATTTTTAGATTAGAATTAAGATAAGCGAATTACTTGTAATGTGTCAGGTTTTATCTAGGCACCTGTTACATTTCGATTTAAAATATTCGCAATTTATTTTACTATTCATCAATAATTGTACCTAATCATAGGCAGGTAGGTTATCCAGTTAGGTTTAGTTAGATACTAATTAGACCACAGATAAGGTTAGGATGATGATAATAATTAAACTAGTTAAAATGTGTACCTATGCAAGTTATTACATCATGCGATTAATTGCATAACTTACAGAAAGTTTTTTTTAAGTAGGTGCACGTGCGCTGAACGTGGCGCGGGTGGCGTGGAGGAGCGGGGATGACGGGTGATAGTATATGTGTGTTCGTGCCACAACCACGACTATAGAGTTGTTAGGGTTGTCGAAAAAAACACAAAAACTATTTTTTTTAGTTTTGTATGGAAAAAAAAGTTTCGCTTTCATTATTAACATTTACGCATACGATTCCAAACTTGATATAGATAAACACCTTTAAATATTGTTGGGCCTAACTCGGACACCCTGTATACTTACTAGAATAAATTATTATGACATCTACTACCTATCCTTACCATTTTATCCTAATCATAATACTGCTTGCGTGATCAGTATAATGTATTCATTTTCATTCTAAGCACTCTGAAACTTATTTATTCTTTGGAACACCTGTAGGTACTCCTAAAATTCGAAATTATTTTGCATGAGTCTACCTACGCCCTGTGGCGGCAATCAAATAGTGTCAAATGTTGTGATTTCGGCGCGGCGGCAACGATTGTTGTATATGATTTCAAAAGAAGCCGCCGGCGCGTGTATCATAACCATGTACTTCCGAAAAGCGGCAAATTTCTTTGAGAAGTAAGTACAAAACCTTTGATGCCGCATTATCAAAGTGCCGATGGTTAAAACATAACTATGCATGCACTCAGTTTGATTTTAATGGATATTTTTTTATTCGCTATGTAGGTATGTTTATGGTACCTATTAGTCGTAATGCGCATAGGTCCAGTTTTTCACATTTACGATCAGTCGCACACAAGTTATAAGTTCCCTTTTAAGTAACAATAACTCATTTTTAAATAAATCAACGTACAAGTTATTTCAAAACAAAGGCTACTTTGAATTTGTTTGTAATTATCAGACGAATTAATTGTTCTTAACGTAGCAGTTTAAAGATTAATTTTCATTGTGTGCGTCTGATTATTATTTCTGCCACTTAAAATCACCAGTTTTAGCGGAAAATCTTCTAAGCTGGCAACACTGTAGCGTATGACGGGTTTGTGAGTAGGGGTGTGCTAAATTGCTACATCTAAATATTAAGCATAACGTAATAATATTTTGTAATAGCAGCTTATGTTTGCAGCGCTAATATAATAGGTAAATGTTTATGCATATACTTTCAATAAAATAGAAATCAGTAGTATTAATACGGATAATATTTAGATAAAAATATGTACCATAATATTCAAGAATATTAGGTGCGGTTATTTACGTAAGAAAGTACGGTTACATAACATGATTCCCATTACGTTGGGTCTGGATGTTGCAAAAATTGCGATATTACCAGTACTATAATTGTGATTAAAAAGTAGAGTCGGTATGAAAATTGAAAGCCGGTATTACTAAAGTATTGTTCAATTTCTGAAATAATTGTCTTGTTTAATCTATATAAGTCACATTGTTATCATAAGTTTTAGTGTTAGAAGGTGTACGTGCGTTTTTTATCAATAGAATATTTTATATTTCTGGACTTATAAAAATTGAAGATCTGAAACATCTGATAAGGTAGAGCCTATCTACACTAGACTATATACTGACTTGTTGGCTTAGCAAAAGTTGTTCAGTCAAATGAGCATTTGCTGAAAACTTACAAAAATCGAAGATCTGGAACATCAGATGTGGAACTGCACGTGCCCATCTTGACTATAACACACATCTATACACATAAATCAAATTGGAGTGTCTGTTTATAATATTAAAATAACCGCTTTTTACTAAATGCATATGGATGTATACACGGTACATATACCTAAATTATTTTTTACCATTTTTGTCTGTCTGTCTGTCTGTTTGTTCTCGCTGATCTCTAGAACGGCTGCACTGATTTTGACGGAACGTTCACTGCCGGATAGCTGATGTACCAAGGAGCAACTTAGGCTATAAATTAACCGGGTACGTGAACAGCTATAAATAATAAAATGGTTTAATAGAATTTACCACATTTAAAATACAAAATTTCTTCATCATTTACTTGTTTATTTACTATGAAGTTAGTAGGTACTAATGATATTATGAATGCTATCCCCAGCCGGCACTCTAGCAGCATCTTAAAGACTACTGCAAACAAATTTGTTTAGATTGCCATCTATCGCACGAGGGTGTCGATTAAACGTTATTTTTTTAACTGTTAGTAGTCTATCCTTATGCTATCTATAGTCATAGCAGCAATGAAGTCCTGTGTCAAAGGAATTGACTGTAAATGACTTCTATCATATTGTTGCTGTGAGATACTAGAAGTATTGCCAATTTAGGGACTTACGTGGCGACTTTCATTAAATAAAACCAATTTTCGGCCAGTGACAGATCTGTTAATTTTGTTTTATGACACAATAGGTGCATACAACTACGAAGTGGTAGCGCACGAAGAATGCCCGCCTAGCGCACGCTGAGCGGCCGCTCAAGGAACACGCATACCCAAAGTGCGGGCGGCCCTAAAAGCTCTGCTAAGTGACAATCCTATGTTATACCTAGGACATAATGGCTTTACTTATATTCAAACAAAATAGCATAGCATCTTATTGGGCTTTATAAATAACTGATTATATGGTTATTATAAAATAATATGTTATTTATCAAGTTATCTATGATAAAGCGAACATCTCTAGTGGTAAGCAGCCGGTCGCTCAAAGAACGCTCGGCTGTCGCGGCGTCGACGCCGCGTAGACGCCGCGTATACGCCGCGCCGGGGTGCCGCTGCGTAGACGCTGACGCCCAATGTGAGGGGGGCCTTAAGGTTAATAATATTTTTTTTTATAGACTCACGCTTGTATCCCCGAAGGGGTAGGTAGAGGTGTAATATTACACCCACAAAAGGTTAATGAAGGTAGAAATTAAAATGTGTATGACTGGTTTTCGAATTAACAATCACCGCAATAGTACGAATACTTTTATCATTTGACGATTTTCTTATAGAAGGTGCTAACCAGTCGAACAAACTATGCTAGCGACTAGCTATGCTATTCTCATATTGTGACGGATGCCAGGAATCGAACCTTAGCTGGTCCGCCACAGTGCGCTGGTGATGTGTGACTGGCGAATGTTCCTACGACGATGTGAGTTCTTTTATATGTGTGGACTGTATGGCTTCGATCTATTCGGGGCTTCAGAAATAAAACATCTTCATACGTTGGGAGCGATGCTGTTCAGGTGTTCGGTGCTTGGTGGTTACATATGGTTACTTGGTCACAAGATGGTGGTTGGGACGCCAACGAAATGGCCGAAAACATGGTCGCTTAGGTATTTCGGAACTTTACCTTAACGACGAACACCGCACCGAACATATGCACAGCGAATCTTTATTTTCGATAAGGTACGTACATGTAATTAACTTAGGTACTATGGTACATGCATATATGTTCTATACATAGCTAGATAGGTCTTAAAAATTTCTATCTATTTGTATACAATACCTAAACCTAACTGCTTGCGTCACTAAGCTATTCAAGAAAAACTATCGAAAAATGTCGTCACACAAGGGCACGCCCACTATATTTTCTATTAAAAAACTATTAAATACTATAGTTATATATGTAATTTTGGTGAGCCGTTGTGTGCAACTATATGCGGCATCTATTAAAACAAACACCATGAAAATATCTTTATTCAATTCTAAGTTATTACAGGAAAACCTACGATGCATAAGTAAAAATACAAATTTTCTTAAGTAAACATTGTCGTACATGAACAAAGTTTATGATAAACATGCAAATGTTTGTTATTATGTTTATTTTAACTATATAAGGTAATAACTAGCAATAAGAAAGTATATACACATGATTTCAAGCCAATTCAAAGCTAAAAAACACTTATAAATCTATAAAACTACTATGTAAACAAAACAGCTGTTTATCAAATATTAGTTCTTATGTATTACAACTGATAACACTATTTATGATCGATATCTAAGTCCCTACAGTTAGCACAAGTTTAAAACTAATGTCCATGCACTACACAGCACTTCTTATTAACGATTTGCTAATTTTCACTATTCTAGCGTTATTTTATCACTTTGTCGCGTCCGGGAACCGAACCCGGTGTACCGCACGATTGGATAGCACTTTATATATATATATACGATTAATATTTTATACGATTTTCACTCGCGGTTTCGAATACACTATTCACTGTCATAGTTTTTAATGACTGTCGCGAACACATACACATATTAGACAATATATACGTCGCTGTACACAATGACAAGTTCGTCGTCGAATCTAGGTTCAATAATAGATATCAGAAATTCATCGACAGTAGCAGCGATGTATGCAAATTGCAGAATATTACTTACTACAAGCTTGCTGCGTATTGGACTAAGTCAGGTGTTTGCTATCTAGAAGACTGCAGACTCGCCTTATTTTGTATGAGTGTGTGGTTAATACTGGTTTCGAAGTATATTATATTATGCTGTCTGCCTCCGACATGAACCGTGACTGATGAACATGGGAGAGGAACCGACTGAGGACTTCACGTACCCTTCGAAGTACTCCAGTGCTCCGATGTAAGTGTCTCACAAAGCGATCACTTATCCAAATGGTGACCTCTCCAAATGTTTAACTTTGCCAATCTATTGCGAACAGCAAGTCAAGTCACGCTAGGACACTCGCTTTATATTGCGATGATCCTATTTCTAGAGAAGTTACGACTTTTAAGCAAACTATAGAATAAATTGATCCATGTTCACTAAAGGATTAATTTAACGAGGCGTCTAAGTGCTTCCGATTGGAGTGTCCACTCTGAATTCTGATTCGAAAAAACTGTGAGAACTACAGAGCGCTGAGTGCACTTTTTATTGTAAATTGGATGCACTTAGGGAAATTTCGTTTCTGCAAGTAATGATGCCACAACGGATCGATCGAGGGGAATTTTTAATCCTAATCAAACCTGGCTTGAACAAGTAATGCCTCTGCTATCTCGATTGAAACTGATTTTTGGGTCCCGTAGAAGACTTCAATGAATTTTCTAAGTTACCTCCCCCGTTTAGGCTTGAAATATAAACACTGAAGTTGTTCAAAGAAGTTAGAATACAAAATTTAGAAAAGTTGTTTTTATGGGTTGATACACTTTTAAATTAATTTTAGATTAAAATAATTATAACTACTTTAAACTACGATTCAGTTAAGTCATTAAAATATAATACAAATAAGAGAGAAAATAAATAGAATCAAAGGGCGTCATGAAAGTCCCCCACATCCTCGTCTATTGAGAACGTGCCCTGAAGACTGGAGGCATTGCCACGTTTCACGGCCATTTTTTGGGCTAGATACATGCCAGCTTTTTGGTCACGCGAGGCGTCGACTAGTCTCTTTGCAAGCTCTCTGTAAAGAGATCTAGCACTTGGTCGCCATGACCCCAACGTTTCGACTCCAAACGACTCAAATACATAATCTCCTATGAGATTTACGTATTTGCTCCGTTCGAGGGTCACCGCTGTAGCAACAGCAGCGCCCGCACAACCCGCTGTGCTGGGAAGGTGTGGTGGCGCGAGGGTATCGACACCCGTTGCGTCCCACACCAAAGGCCTACGCAACTTCCAAGGCAGTAAAGACATTCCATCTGGTCTTTTACCATCGTTGCGTGCCAAACTCTGAGTTTCAAGTTGGGCTGGAACGCCAGCACTGACAAGAGCCCGACGGAGAATGTAGTTAAGGTTGCTGTGTCGTTAAAAACGACTTGCGCTTCTGCTGCATGACAGTCCATGGTGACCAAAGCTGTCGGTAGACTCCCCACAAAGACAACGATGTAAAGCGCCACGTGGTGCACCTAAACGGAGGCAAGAAGCCACGCGAAAGGTCGTATCGTCCAACATGGTACCTATGTTGGACGATGGCAGTGCTTGAAGCCAGAGTCCCGACTCCCACTCTCCCACAGCCAGCAAACATTGTACGATGTGCTGAGTAAATTTTCTCGTACTTCGTTGCAAAACGACCCGTCTCACTGCCTCTGAGAGTGTAAATTTCGGAAGTTGAAAAAGAAAAGTTTTTCGAAGTTGGAAAAGCCATTCACCAAGCATTAATGGCATCAATCGTACACGGCACTTTGGAATCAACCAGTGTGGGTGTTTTGGTCTGTTTTGATACACTTACCTAAATGGTAATATAGTATTTTTTATTTCTCTATTTTATTATGTGGGTTGGTTTCATTCGAAAGGTCTTTTAAAAAATATCACGGGTGCTTGGACAAAATATTTTGTTTAAAACAAGCAGAGTATATAAAAGGCTATTGACTGACCTCTAAGAATAATACCGGAAATAAATTCAAAATTAAATATTAATGTCTTCTTCTTCTTTTCTTATTTTCGTGTGAGTGTGTGGGCAACTCTAGTGTTGGAGTTTTCAGACCGCCTCAAGGCCTCGGACATGGCCTAACGATTCTTATCCTGAGACAAGAACCGGGACCTACAGTTTTACGTGCACGGTAGCGCTCAGATGCGAATGCCACACATGGTCACCCATCCAAGTAGCGAACTGTGCAAGCGTTGCTTAATTTTGCCGAACGGCAAGCCAAGCATCGCTATGAGCGCTACGATGTTAATTTCACATCGTTTTCGCCTAACGCGTCCATCGGTGATGGATCGGATACTAAATTGTGGAGTGCATGGAGAGTGTGTCGATGTCCAAAGATATTAGTATTAAAACATAAGCTGCGAGACATTTTTTAATAAATGATGCGGGCATACTAGTCTACATCCTGTGTCGCAGAACATTTTAGTGGGTAGGTTTTTTTAAGGTTTCCTGATTTGAGACATCTGTCAAAATGTTGTTTAACAAAACAACCTTTAGACAGGTGTCTTAAATCCGGAATACCCACATATATTATGGATTCATACAGTTCGAGATAGAACCTATAACCATCATAACCTCAAATAGATTTTTACTTTACATTATTATATTGGTGATGCAAAGATTATCCGCGTGCCTCTAGCGGCGAATTTGGTAGATGTCTTTGTGTAACTCCCAAATTTGCCGCTAGAGTCGCTAGTTAGAATCTTAACATCGCCAATACAGATATACATTACTATGAAGTAAATTTAACTGAATATTGCTGAGTGAGATCGTATAAAGATCGTCTTTCAAGAAAAGATACATTTTAATAAAAAATGAGACTGTGCTCTTGCTAAGTACTTTACGTGCAAATACAACTTTATTAATCTTTCTTCTTTTCTTTTTTATAAGCTCTAGTATTAGGAGCAAATCCTATGTCATAGGAGAATCTACAAACACGCAATCAACGGACACAATGAACACCTAGACTCGAAGCAAAAATTAATGGATCACACAAAGTATTGTCTCATGTGGGGATGTCCATGTCCAACCCATAATCGGCGCAGTGTCAGGCGGCGAAGCAATTAAGGTTTAGCTATGAAAATAATGGATAATTTATTATTGTTTTTACAATAGCTGTGACGGTTAAACTAATAGTGCATAATATATTTATTAAATTACGAGTACGTAAGTAATAATCAATTTAAGTGAGCACCACTCGGTCAATCTCTACCTCGAATTAAGTTCCTCGTAGTTCAATGAACGCCCCAATCTATTATTAAACCCTTTGGGGTGACCTTTTCGATTTCGGTTTAGTGGTACTTGACCTATGTATTTCCAATAACTTATTAGTGTTTATAGAAGCTATGAATAAGCTACTAAATAATATTGTCGTTCATATATAATCCAGTAAAAGGTAGACGGAGGTTTTGCTAACCGCCATACTTACCTAGGTAGAGAACTTTGTCCACTTTGTTTGAACTACTAAATAATAATGTCGTTCATATAATAATATAATCTAGGAAAAGGTAGCCGGAGGTACGGTTTTCTGACTGTCGTACTTACTTGGTTAGTGAACTTTGTCCACTTTTTTTATAATGAAACATAAGGGCTTGACTTCCGTGCTTACTTCTACAAACATTATTGCCAAGCAGTTGTTGACTTACAAAAAGAAAGGCTTATTTATACATTTGTGTAATGGTAGCAACTGAATTTTGCTTAGATGTTCCTGGGGTTGGAAGTTAGAAATCATTCATCCATCCACTTTGAAATGTTCTTCGATTCAACGAATTGTAGATTGTCGCAAGCATGTAGGCAATTAAGCAACTCTTGTGCTGTGTTATACTTGTCAATTTTCCAAGTGTCGACAACGCTAGTAGTAAAATTTTAATTTTTTTATGAGTCCTTCGAATAAGTCGTAAGCTTACTTTTAATTTATAAGTAGATTTTGAGTTTTTAAAGTTGTGTAATATGTATGGCTAAAGTATATTTATACACAAACCTTACTTGATAGGTTCCATTTTGGCAAATCATGTGCAAAACAGAGGTGTTTTTAATATTTGCAGAACATATTAGGATTTATCTTTACGGTATTTTCAATTAAAAATGCTGCCAGTAACTCAATATAAAGTAATCATGTCGCGAGCAGATAATTCGATTGTAGAAGGTAGGACGAAGAAGCTTATTTTACCTACTTTTTACGTACCTACTACTTTTTTTGTATAATATTACGTTTGAAATTGTCTTTTAAATGAAGTTATAATAAACGATAGTAAAATAATTAATCTACAATAATATGCAAAGCTGAAAAGTAACTTCGTTTGGTTGGACGCGCTAATCTCAGGAACAACTGCCCCCCCCCCCCCCGTGGGATCTCCACCTTGTCGTGGTGGGGGGGCTCAGTAACTGTGGGTTTGAGGTTTACCCCGTGGGTGACCCCGTGGACGCTCCACGTGGGCTTGCGTGAGGCCTGCGTAGGATGCGTCCCAAGGTGCGGGTGCGGGGGACAGTTCGGTCTGTCCCTCGCAGTCGGGTGCGGTCGCGGGAGGAGAGGCGTGTCGGTTTTGCGTTGCCGCGCGCCCTATCTCCCGCGACCAAATGGGGGCGCACCAACGTTGCGTCGCGGTGGGGCCGCAGAGGAAGAGGAGATGCGGTGTTGCGTTGCCGTCCTCCCTATCCTCTGCGGCCGCTGGGTGTTTTGGCGGCGGAGCCCAACACCTTCATCCGCCGCCAAAGGGGTTTCGTTCGGGGCCCGCCTGACCATCTGGCGGGCCAATACCCGTCGGGGGGTAGCGAGGAATGCTTCGGTGAAACCCTACCCTCCGACACATGGGTACATGAGGACCACGGGTTGGTTTTTAGTCAGTAAGAGTCTGACAGTCCCCTTATCCTACCCCCCCCCCCCCCCAGGGCGGAGGGACTCCATGAGGATTTTCTAACCCGACACCAAAAAAAAACGGAACAACTGGTCCAATTTTCAAAGAGCCACGGTTGTGTATAAGTAGTCGTAAATAGCATTAATTACGTATAATCTGTACCTATTTAATAAAAATAAAAAACTTAAATAAAATCACCGCAGCCTCAGCCAGTAGAACATAAAGTATGCTAATAATTATCATCTGATAAAATATTACGTTTATTATGTAATCTCTCTCTCTATTTTATAATGCTCCAAGTAAGGGGTTTAAAAAAATATATTATTTAATTAAATACTTTTCCATTGACTAAAGAAGGATTTTCTTGTCATTTTTTATGATCATTCAATTAGTTGCTGTAAGCAAGTTTAGACTTTGAATTGTCTTAAACAATTTAAGTTATTTTACTAATAGACTTCGAAACCACCCTTGGCTATTTTTAGAGAGTATATTAAAACAATTATATACGTTAGAGTTGCTTTATTTTTGATAGGGGAGCCAATATCAAAGTGTTTCTGAAGAGTAATCATAATATTATACATGTTATTTAGGTTTGTTTCAATTTTTTTTTATAACCTTGCATCATATGATTTATTTGATTATGACAGCATTATATGATCAACTAATCAAGTTAAGACCGTGCCAATTTTTACCAATAGTAATATGAATAAAAAGAAACCTTCAGTACTTGTAATAAATAAGAAATGATAGTCTTGTAGAGGACGGACTGCTACGCAGAGGGTCTCGGGTTCGGATCCACGGGCGCACCAATGACTTTGCGAAGTTATTTGCTTTGCATATATAGTATTAAATCGGTTAGTATCGCATGCTAAACGGTGAATAAAAACATCGTGAGGAAACCTGCATGTCCTAGAGTTCTTCATATGGTTCTCGAAAGACATGTGGATTCTGCCAACCTGCACTTGGCCAGCGTGGTGGACTATGGCCTAACCCTTCTTATAGTGAGAAGAGACCCTTGCCCACAGTACGAACAGTTTATGTACAGGGTCAATGATGACTTGTAATTCTTGTAACAATTTTCACTAACAATAAGATGTACTTTTTGTTTTCAATTGTAAATGTGTAAGTGTGAAAGAATGTGTTGGATACAAGGGTGTATCGAGGTATCGGCATCCACACAGACCACTTCTTGGTGTTGAGCCGGATAAGTGGGCTCTTTAAAGGATGGCGACACCGAGAGCATAACGAAAACAGAATCTTGGAAAGAATAAAAGGAGAAAATCTACAAGAGAAAGATGTGAAAGTTGAGTATAAACGAAGATTGATAGCAAGATTTGAGAGGTTCGATGGCATAAATAATATGGATGAATTGTGGCAATCCTTTAAAGAAGAGTTAGTATGTGTAGCGTTTGAAGTATGTGGTGTGATCAAGAGAAGGAAAATACGAAAGGTTAAGAATACATGGTGGGACAAGGATGTACAATCAGCAGTGTCAGAGAAGAAGAAAGCTTAGTTAGATTGGTTGGCTGTCAGAGCAAATGAAAGAATGGGAAAAGCAACGTGCGAGGACATAGACGAAGCAAGAAAGGCGTTTATTAGGTCAAAAAGAATGGTGAAAGAAATGGTTAAAAGGAAAAAAGAGAAAAAGAAAGAAGGGGTTGATAGCAGATTATCTGACGATTTCCGGAGAAACATTAAGTTTTTCTGGAAATCCGTTCGTGCAGTTCGAGGAAGAACTCAATCCTTAGAATACACATCGATCAGAGACAAGAATGAAAGGATAGTGAATGGTGAATCGTGTGTGCTGAAGAGATGGAAAGAGTATTTTGAAGGGTTATTTGAAAGAACGGCGATAGAGACACCGATCGATGAAATGAATGGTAACGATAGCAATGATGAAAGCGTTATAGGCGTGGATGAGATCGTGAAGGCATTGGGAAGTATGAAAGTAGGTAAGGCTGCAGGATATGATAGGATTACAGTCGAAATGCTGAACGCTGGACAGGGCATCATAGTTGGTCAGTTGCAGCGGTTATATAACTGTGCTGGAGCACCGGCCGAGTACCTAATGACTGGGCCACAGCTGAAGTTGTGCCTCTTTATAAAGGAAAAAGCTCGCAACAAGACTGCAAAAACTATAGAGGCATTAGCCTTCTCAGCATTGTTGGCAAATTGTATGCAAAGGTACTGATTGAAAGAGTTATGAAAGTAACCGACAAGAAAGTATGGGATGTACAAGCGGGATTCCGAAAGGGTATGGGATATACGGATCAGGTTTTTTCCTTGCGAAGCATAGCCGAAAAGTTTTTGGCCAAAGGTCAAAAGGTCTATTGCGTATTCGTTGATTTGGAAAAGGCTTACGATAAAGTGGTGAGGAATGAAATGTGGTCGGTGCTGTCAATGAATGGGGTGGACAGCAGCCTCATTCGAGCTCTGAAATCCCTTTATGAGGATTCTAGAGCTTGTGTGAGGATAAACGGGGCATACACTGACTGGTTTACCATCGAGAAAGGTGTTAGACAAGGATGTGTAGCGTCGCTGTCGCTGTTTAACCTCTTCATGGACAGTTGTTTGCAAGATTTAAAACATAGTGACTGCGGATTAAGGATGAATGGGTTACTCGTCAAATGCCTCCTTTATGCTGATGATCAGGTAATACTTGCATCTTCAGCCAAGGAGTTGCAGGAGATGGTAACAATCATGCTTGGTGCGTTAGAGAGGAAAGGAATGAAAGTGAATGTAAGTAAAACGAAAGTTATGGTTTTTGAAAAGGAGGAATGCGTTACGGCTTGTAATGTTATGATCGATGGACAGCGAGTGGAGCAAGTAAATGAGTTTGTATCTTTAGGTACGCTGTTTACAAGAGATGGTAAGAATGCAGAAGATATTGAAAGAAGAGTTAATGCAGGTAATAGAGTGAATGGAGCTCTGAAAGCGTTTATGAATTGCCAAAACGTGTCCAAAAAGGCACGTTTGGGGCTGTGCATTGAGGGGTGTTAGTACCTACTCTTATGTATGGTAGTGATAGTTAGGTATGGCAGAAGAGTCATGAAAGTAGAATAAATGCTGTAGAAATGAGAGCACTGAGAAGTATGTGTGGTGTTTTTTTAACTGACATAGTAAAGAATTGTGCGATAAGAGAGTGTTGTGGGGTAAAAGAAGATGTAGTGACAAGCATCGAGAAAGGTATGCTACGATGGTTTGGGCATGTGAAGAGGATGGATGACGAAAGACTGACCAAGCAGATATATAAGGCGAGTGTGAATGGGACAGGATGAAGCGGAAAACCTAGGCGGACGTTCTCTGACCAGATTGGAGACATCCTAAAAAAAGGACAGGTCAGAAGTACCCTAAACAGAAGAGCATGCATGAGAAACTTGATGGAAGTGAATGAAGCAAGAAAGGTATGTCAGGATCGTTGCAAATGGCGTTCCGTAGTCTCTGCCTACCCCTCCGGGAAACAGGCGTGAGTCTATATATATGTATGTATGTAATTGTAAATGTCGGTAAATTGTGTAATAATATCCAATTAGCTATTTTACATTTCCACTGTAAAAGTTTTAAGTCATCAGCATCACTCATAGACTCACGTCTGTATCCCCGAAAGGATAGGCAGAGGTGTAATATTACACCCACATTTCGCCAAGAATTTTTGGATCCCACGTAATAGGGGGCGAGCCTATTACCGTTAACGGGCACATCGCCAGACTCCGTACTGCTACTGAGAATTTGGAAAAACACAGTAACACTATTGCCCGACCCGGGAATGGAACCCGGGACCTCCGATCAGCAGTCGCATACGCTATCCACTGGGCAACGGACGCAATCAAGTTTTAAGCATCTGACCTAAGCATATTCTCACCTGTTTATTAGTTTTGTATCCCCAAAAGAAGGAGCGCGACGCATTTAGGTATGTATATGAAAAACCATTGAAACACTCTACATACTAGCTTGTATTTTTTCTGCAAATAAGTGCCAACTTGTGACCCGTGATGCATATCACATTTTTAGATAGTTATGTATAGAATTGCCTTAGATATATTAAAGCAGTAAGCACATTATTGAATTTGAGAAAAGACCTATACTTTATAAACGAGTCAATCCCAGCAAACTATATATTATTATAACTATATTCCTATCTAGTTAATCTAAGAGATAAATCAGATTATTATGAGGATATAACCCACTAGGTTGAACGAAGATTCAACCGTGTGGGATGACATTTACAAATACGGGAACTAAATCAAATCAACTCGGATAATTTCTCAATGTTCCTCCAACGTATTAAAACCGGGTCCATGATATAGCATTGACCAACGATCGCATTGGTAACATTTTAATGCAGTAAAAATAAATACAATTCTCGTTTTTAATTTTATCTGGGACATGAACATTGTATTTTGAGCGTAATGCGAATAGATTTTGAATTGACTCACAGCAGGTATTTTGCTAACTTAGCGTCTAATTTGACATATTATTAAATAGTTCGTCGGTGACGCATAGTTTGACACTATCTTTAATTGACTATGGTCATGATATCCATCCATCACCAGCCCTTAACAGTCCACTGCTGGACTAGGCCTCTCCTTTGAAAGGAGGAATTGGCCTACTATACCACGCTGGCCAAACGGGTTGGTATAGGGTTTGTATCAAGTTTTCCTTCTCTTACAGTGCTGTTCTCTGCATAATATGCTCCCTCTGTCGGCTCTTACGACACCCATGGGATGATATGGGGTGGTGACATTCCGTATTCTTAATACGTCACCACACGGACATCATGATATCATTCAAATAGAAATAACAGTTAATTTAGGAGATAATCATTTGTCACATAAGTATGACACTGACATTAAATTGAAACTGCATTTTGAACAAATATCATTACGAGAATTATTGGCCCCAGATATATATTTAGTTTCTAAAATATTTTCTAAAGAATTTTCATTTGATATTATTCTACAATGCTCTTAAAGTTACTTTTAGAATGTAGATGCTAGATTTTAGTATTTTCAAGGATCTTGCGGAAAACTTTATACAACTACTTAGATCAAATGTCGTTTCTTTGTACTGAAGCGTGGGAAAAGGTAGCTAGTGAAAGCTTTCCACTGGTGATTCTAGCATGTATGTAATTCTTTTATTTTGTTTTTCTTTGTGTTCTAAATAACTACAAAATACCAATGTTGCAACAAAATAATATTAGAATTTGAAGCAATTTGTTTATTTAGAAACTAAATTAATTAACCAATTGTAACATGGACACATTTTTATTGGTACCTAAGTGACTTCAGGCGGGTAGCGATGTAGTGGTTGGTGACTGGATGGCAAAAACCGAATAGCGGATATTGTGATGTACCCTGGAGAGGCCTATGTCCATGCTGTAGGACTGTAATAGGCTGATATTTAAGTTAAATAAATTTTTCGTATTCAAGATACCTACGTGAGCACTATAGCATGGACCGAGCTTTATAAACCAACATTAATAAACGTTTATCCTGCACCAGTGGCCTCGGAGTTTACCCGTTTCTTTATAAATCACTCCATCTCTGTCCAGTGCGCTCTCTTAATCTCTGTCCAGTGTTAAATATTCAATAAAATTTGCTTTAAAATGGTTTATTAACTAGATTTATCTCTACTTTTCGCCTCTAAAGTGGTTTCGAAATTTAGATAAAAGCAAGGTGTATACCACCTTGCTTTTACTTAAACATAAAAGTTTGTCAAGAGATATTGAGAAATTTTGAGGTATTAAGAAAATTTTGCTCATACCTTCAAGTAACCCAGTAACTTGGAGATTTGAGCAATCTGTGATGAAAGCTTTGCTATTACTTTGTTTTTAATGTATGAAATGTTTAAGCATGTTTATGTGAGTTTTACACAAATTTAAAAGGGGTTTTGGAGGACTTTTTCTTAATTCTTATTCTTAAGACCAGGCTTGGCTTTTCAAAAGAAAATGAGGGCAAAACTTGACTTAAACCATAAATTCTTCGGAACGAAATTCCATTACTTTAGACGTGGCTTATACTAACTGTGGTCATAGGATGGCCATGCCCAGTTATCCCGTAATCCTCATGACAATATTTTCTATATATTTCCCCGACACATCACCAACGTGTGTAATGGTGAGTCGACTTACTACTAAAGGTGCCGCAGTCAGTGCGAAGAGGAGGAGATATCAGATCTATTAGATATGAGAGGAGTAGAAGGCCGAACACCGGCCTGCAAGTTCTTGGATCGCAACCGGGAAAGCGCTGAGATGAATATGATGATCGATGGCGAGTCAAATACGCCGGAGAAATTGAAGAATATTTTTGAAAAGTTGCACCATGAGACCCGTTACATAAATAGCTCTATAGACATTTTAAAAAGTAACATTTCAGTGACCCATTTCTGAATACAATTTCTTCGTTTTAATTTAACATCGGTGACAAATATAACGTGAGGAAATAACTCAAGTAGCATAACCAAGCAACACATTATTCATAACACAATTATTAATGCTGTTCTGAGTTTACGGTATAGTTTCGAAAGCGAGAGCGACACCGTAATGGAATATTTAAGGATAATTAGAGACTATATTGCATTTGTAGGGACACATGTGTGTTATTGTCAAGCAGACATAATGTATTGGTGTGTGTGCCTACGCGCGGCTGCGCCCGCGATCGAAATATTTCTTTAGTCGCAATAAATCTTCCATCATGAAATCTTGTCCCGTGTTGTCATTAACGCTCCTATACACAACCTCCGAACACTACATACACAGATAGACATCTTCAAAGATAGACATCCCTAAACTGGTGACCCCGAACGTTTTTGTTTGTTTGTGGAGGTGCGTAAAATTGTGCAACAATGAACCCTGCCGTTTCACGTGCAATGGACACCAAGGACGCTATTGGTGAAACGAGTGCATTGGTGATCACATCACTGTGGCATCGCGAATACTCGAGTTTTGGGCGAACCAAACGCGACTCTGGTTCGTTCAGTTCGAGGCCGTCGTGGAAAGCCAGAAGCTGAGTGATGCAGCAAAATTGAACCTCGTGGTGACGAAGCTAGGGAAGAACGCTAAACAGCAAGTGAGCGACCTACTACTTGCGTCACCAGAGACACGAAAATATCAAGCATTGAAGGACAGATTATTGGAAGTTTTTGAAGAGTCGGAGACCAAAAAATTGCAAAAATTTATTGGAGAAATGGAGCTTGGGGACCAACGTCCATCACAGCTAGTGCGGCGAATGCGTGAACTGGCCATAGAAAAAGTTTCGGATGAAACTCTGCAGCTGATGTGGCAAACTTACCGACGCCAGTTCGAGCTATACTCACGGTAACCGACTCCAAGAATCTCGATGTCCTTGCGGCTGTAGCGGACAAGGTGATGGAGAGTACAGCAGTCAGCGCAGCACAAGTATCCGAGGTCAGAGCATCGGAGGCGTCGGCGTCAAGTCAGCGTACACTAGCTGGAACGTCGGACACAAACCTGATCATGGGAGAGCTGGCAAAAATCAACCTGCGGCTCAAGGAGCTAGAACGTGGCACACCTGGCGAACGCTACTAGCAGAAACGGCGATCCAGATCGGCTACGAGCAGGGCGGCTCGTGTGTCAGAGAAGTGGTGGTGCACTATACCAGCACCCTGAAGCCCCGTTTAGCCGCCCATGGATCGGACTACTCCCCAGATAAATTAACATTGGAAGTTTGTTGTAACTAGTGTTGCCCAAATGCAAGAACAAGACGAGACTTAGCCAGTCTTGGTCTTGGTCTTGCGCCAATACACCTGGTCTTGGTCTTGGTCTTGGTTTTGCGCTCCCAGTCTTGGTCTTGGTCTTGGTCTTGCAGCAAGAGTCTTGCAAGTCTTGCAATTACCTATCAGTCTATTACTATTTATTAAAGTTTTTAAATCTTAGAAAAACGTATTAGAATTGGAACATTGTGAGCTTGAATTAACACAGCCATAGTAAAGATCAAGCAGATTAATAAATAACTGAAGATTTGATAAGAAATTCGAAAAATCAACTGACCTATATGTCGTTTTCCATGGAAGTAACTGTTTCTTAATAAACATTTATGATTTATAAGCTTACATTTGCTAAAACATGTAAAAAAAACAAATTAATTACAATAACTTGACTGTATTTTAAAGAACAATATCTGTCTAGAAAGA
Organism: Euclidia mi; assembly: GCA_944739405.2. Lineage (NCBI taxonomy): Eukaryota > Metazoa > Arthropoda > Insecta > Lepidoptera > Erebidae > Euclidia > Euclidia mi. Next base: position 73,762,675 of record OX123184.2, on the reverse strand, counting down.
GATTGAACCCTCAACTTATATGAAATTTAATAAAAGAGTTTTACGATTTATCATTTATTTCAATAAAAAATAAAATACAACACAAATCAAACATAACAGTACACAACAGCTTTATCATTAGGTTATGTTACTTTATATCAATTCTTTTGACCAAGAATTAATACAAAGTAACCATCTGGCTGACTCATCACTTAACCTATTTCTATGTTTTCTAATTACTAATGATGCTTTAGAAAATAATCTCTCAGCAGGTACTGAAGTTGCAGGTATTGAGAGAAAATCACGGGCCATCTTCGATAAAGTCGGATACTCTGTCTCATGCGTCCTCCACCAATCTAAAATGTCTTCCGAGCTGGCAGTTCTTGGTTTTCTCAGGTACTCCTCCAACTCGTCTATCACTAAGCCTTGAAGACAAGATCCAGATGACGTCGAGGGACATTCATAGAGTTTATCAAAGTCTATTACGTCTTCATCTTCATCACATACTTTATTTTCTTTTTTGGTAATTCCAGAGATTTGTTCAGTGAGTGTAGACTTTTATATTCTTCATGAAGTTCATTGAACTTGCGCAGACTTTCTGTTTTAAGTTGCTTCCCCCACATTGTCAGGTCAAAAGTCTGAGCCTTATGCCTTGGGTCTAAAAGTAAAGAAGTACAATAAATCCAGTTGCTCTTCTTATAATGTTTAAGCATTTTGTCTCGAGCTGCTTGGAAAGCTAGAATGAGCCTTTCATCCACTTCAGATCGATTAGGTTTCTCATCTAACTGTTTTACCATGGATTCAATTTTATCTAGCAAGAGATTGAATGATACAATGACTAGCGGTAAAGTAATATATTTGTCTCCACCAAGTTTTGTACTTAAAAGTTTAAAGTTTATTAGGAATTTATGTAATTTTTCGAGTACCTGCCATTCACTAGCTGTGATTTGAAAATCATTCAATTCGGTGACAGAACTGCACAATATGTTAATGCCCGCTCTCACTTTTAAACCAAATCCAATCATATCATGTGTGGAATTCCATCTCGTTGGACAGTCAAGAATGGCATTTAGATTTGATGGCACGCCAGCTGCTTCACAAGCAGACTAAAACTTCTTCTTCACTATCTCACTTCTTTTTATTTTACTGGAAATACTGCGTAACTTTGTTACAGATGTACGCGAATCAGCAATATTTGGTGCATATTCTTTATCTTCCTCATCCTCAGTTTCGTCTGCATAGTCTTCATACTGCTGATCTTGCGCGTTAGTGTCAGACTCACAGTGTAATGCTAAGGTCGTTAATAAATCTTGTACACCAAGGTTTAAAATGTGAGCAAAGCACCGGAAATGTTGATTGTCTGAATCAAAGTGTGGCGGCAGCTGTTTGCCCAGTTCATACATAAATTTGGTATTTGCAGTTGCGTTGTCGACCGTGATACCTTGTATTTTATCAATTATGTCATATTCCAATAAACATTCATGGAAAATCGTTGCAATATCTTCCCCAGTATGTCGACCGCGTGATGGTATAAAATCAAGAACTACAGATCGATACTTCCATTCGTTGTCTATATAATGCATAGTAACCCCGTAGTAACTCCTACCAGCAATTGACGTCCACCCATCAATGGTGAACGACATTTTAGATGATAATTGTTGAAGTTGTTCCTTGAGATTCAATTGGAGCTCTTCAAATCTCTCTTTGACTTTCCTTCTAAGTGTAGACCTTTTAGGAAACACCATATTAGGGCAAATACGTCGAAAATATACTTGTGTAGCTTCGTCATCGAAAAATGAGAAGGGAAGATATTTTTTCACCACCCAATCAACTGTAGCTGTCGTGATGTTGTCACTGCTGTTTTCCGACTGAAATAAAACAATAAATCTTCTGTTATTATTTAAAACATACTAGGTTTGAGCGTTTAGGAGGAGGAGGTTTGTTGTTGTTAAATCGAGAAAATCGTTAAATTGACATTTGTTATATTAAGGTTGCACTGTACTGTAATTTACCAAAATAAAGTACTTAGTTGTTACTGGCCGATTATGAAAACAAATGAAAATATGGGTGTTTATAAAAAATATTTAAGACGATAATTACATACTTAATATGTCGCACCCCTAGATGAAAACACCACTAACTCAAAAATACTTACGTAAGTTAATGGCGTTTTTGAAAGTATCGCATGAATAGCTACGCGGAGTTAAAATTCCCGTAGCGACAACTTCGACCGTTGTTAAAAAAATATTCTTACCTGTCCACTTCTTCCAGCGGTTACTAAAAAGCTTGTGATATCTCCTTCTCCACTTAATTTTGGTTTAAGAGGAAGAAATATTTGTGATTCCTTTTTGTGGAAAGATATTAGATGTTTCTTTAAGCCTGAAGTGTTTCTGTTTTTCATTTTTATTTCAATCTTTTTATGTTGGCACAATTTACACAAGGCAGTTTGGGATGCATGAATTATTTCGAAAAACTCCTCAAATTTGCTTTTGGGTCTTTTAGATCTGTGATTCAAACTCTCGTTACTCGGACTAGAATAATTTGAATCTTCGTCACTCATATTAAATTGTACACGTGATACGTTTTTAGAAAACAACAAGAATTAGTAAAAACAATTATTAAGTTAGACTCGAAGCACAGCTCAATTGGAAATGACTGGAATTAAAATAATTCCTTTATTTATAGTACCTACGTTTCCTTGCTTTCTACCGCGCCGCCTCGCCACGTGCCGGCTCTATTAAAAGGATGCGGCCGCAAATCAAACGATGCCGCGTGCGGCGTACAAACACAGATTATTACCTACTTGTACAGACGCGACGCGTGAATAAAATATATGTAAAGAATTAGTGCCAATCACTATTCTTTACATATAAGTGAATGTTTTGGCGTACATCTATACTAATATTATAAAGCTGAAGAGTTTGTTTGTATGTTTGATGACAGAAGTTTAAAAATAAATAAATAAATCCTGAACGTCACTATACCTCCAAAGTTACTATTCCTCGTGGACGAAGTCGCGGGCACTGCTAGTAAATACTTACTCTCATCATCTCTCTCAGAGATATTCGGGCTGGTAAGCAATACAAAACTCTTATCGCAGGCTTTTTATTTTATTAGTAGGTAAGTACCTACGCTTTTTATATTATTTTATTAGTTTTGTAGAATTTTTTTACACTTTTCAAGTATATTTAAAAGTGGCTACAATATTTATCAAGGATATGTTTCTACTCAGTATGCCTACTACTACTCCCTGAAGTTGGTTTTTATTTATGTACATCAACAGCGACATTGGTCCAATGTTTCGAACCCTATTATTTCATTTTCTCTCTAAACTACTACGACAATTATACGACCAATTTCGGGAAATTTATGATCATGGGAACATTGCGATTGAATCGTATATTTATCTAGGCAAACGCGTTTAATGACAAGATGGCGAATAAAGTCAGCTCAGCTCAACTCAAAAACAATAGATCTTGTTATTTTAACTGATCGAGGTAGTACATAAATTAAAAAGATTCAATACCTGTATTGTAAATTAGGTAGGTAAATTTCGTATAACTTTCAATAAACCCAAAAGGTTGACAATGCTTGACACATCTGATTATTTATTCTTTGATTACGGAGTAGCCGACCGCGGCTGCGGCTGGTGCCGCCAAAGAAAACCGACTAAGCCGACAGAGAAATAAAAGACTAGCCGACCACCAATCGTAGCTTAGCCGCCGGCTTAAAATAAAAGCCGCCTGCCAATAGCGGGCAATCGCAGACCTTTCGGCAATTAAGCCACACCCACAAAATACATTTATTTTTCACCCTGCGGGTTCCGTCATAATTATTTTTGATAATTGTGTTTACTTTTTTTTAACGCAAGATAGATGTAGATCTATCTTGCATAAAAAAAGTAAAGTAGTTGGTGGTTACTCGTAGGATTGACCAATAACTTGCCTGATGTGTTAAGCGAAAGCGTGGCCGAGGATGAAGCTCGTCAATCTAGAAGATATCTATTCACTCTTGCCTTGAAAATCAAAGTTTGAATGAATACTGATATAATAAAAAACAGGTCTGGTTGGTTAAATAAAAAAAATTGCTAGATTGAAATTGATAAAATTTTAATGAAGCTCATTGTGAGAAGGATAAGGCCATAGTCTACCACGCTGGCCAAGTGCGTGTTGGCTGACTTTACACATCTTCAAATCATTGAGAACTCTCCGACATGTAGGTTTCCTCACGATGTTTTCCTTCACCGCTTAAAGTTGGCGGCAATCAACAATACGCAAATAACTTCGAAAACACAGAGGTGCGTGCCGCGGGATTCGAACGCATGACCTGCAGATCGCAAGTCATGCGGTCTCCCGACTAGACTGCCGGAAACTCAGAGTGTGCAAAGCTTATCTTCGAATAAACCAAATGACTAAACTGAAATTGAAACTTTTTAATGGAATCTATTAAAGCGTGCTCCATCGTAAACCGCAACAGTCGCTTGACATCAGACGAGTTGACGGTCAAGTGCAAAGTATCTTCGAATAAAAATTTGAGTAAAAATGTTGAAATTATTTTAAAAATAAAAAACGGAACCCTAAATCAATTCGCTTAGAAAATCACACCCACAAAATACACTTATTTATCGCCCTGCGGGTTCCGTCATAATTATTTTTGAAAATTGTGTTTTTTTACGCAAGATAGATCCGATTGACCACCAATTTGCCTAACGTATTAAGCGACGGTGTGGCCGAGGTTGGAGCTCATCAAAAGCCGCTTGACATCAGGCGAGTTAACGGTCAAGTGCAAAAATGAGTATTACTTACAGCATTGCATTAAAGAATTACATTAAAGCGTGCTCCATCATAGCAACAGCCGCTTGGCATCAGGCGAGTTGACGGTCAAGAGCAAAGTTTATCTTCGAATAAAACAAATGACTATTACATTACAGTATTTCATTAAAGAATTACATTAAAGCGTGCTCCATCGTAGACAGCAACATCCACTTGACATCAGGCGAGTTGACGGTCAAGTGTAACGCTTATCTTCGAATATTAAAAAATAAAAACGGAACCCTAAACGGAGCCGCTTTGAAAATGCCGCTTTTATTTTAAAAATCTTCACTCGGCTTTCGTCATTAGAGGTTTGAGGTTGTATTTTTTCACGTTTGTTTTATTTTATTTTTTTATCATACAGACGATGTCTTATTCAAACGCAGAGTATTACGATATGATACTTTGCGTCGGAGCTGGGAACGGGTCCTGGAGCGGGGGTCGCGAGCTGTACCGTCAACGATTCGTCGACGGCAGGCCGCTAGCGTCACAAAGGCGTCTCCCTTCATATTCAAGCTTCCGCGGACTTTGTTTACGTCTGCACAGCACCGGAAGTTTTCATGATGCACCAACTAACAGGGCCGGCCGAACCATCAGCGGTAATGTGGAAACTCAGATCCTGGAGCATTTTGCCGACGATCCGCGTACTAGCACTCGTCGAGCGGGTGCGCGGCTTCGCGTCGATCACAGGGTAGTGTGGAGGACTCTTCGTGAAGACGGCCAGCACTCTTATCATTTCCGCAGAACACAGGAACTACTTCGGGCAGACTACAGTGCTAGAGTTGATTTTTGTGAGTGGTTAATTGAACAAATTGCTGTGGATTCTTCGTTCGTGGAAAAAGTGTTATGGACTGACGAAGCAACATTTACACGAAGTGGACTTGCCAACCTGCACAATGACCACGTATGGGCACACGTCAATCCGCACGCGTCTACCGAAAGCAGTTTTCAGCATCAGTGGCGGATTAATGTCTGGGCGGGCATAATCGGAGACTGCTTAATCGGCTCTATCTTCTTGCCTGCCAGCTTGACTGCTGCAGGCTACTAGGAGCATCTGCAGGGTGAGCTGGAAGATGAAATTGACAACTTGCCGTTGGCCGTGGGGCATAACATGTGGTTTCAACACGACGGAGCGCCAGCGCATTTCGCACGTCGCGTCCGCCAATACCTACATACTCGTTTTCCCGGCCGTTGGATCGGTCGCGGCGAAGATGCGCCGAGGTCGTGACCTCCACGCTCCCCGGACCTGACGCCCTTGGATTTCTTTTTGTGGGGTTACATAAAGAATATTGTGGTGTACCGCGCATTACAGCGGCATTCAACAACATAACCCCACAAATGTTGAAAAAAGTCATGAGTTCGATTTCTCGGCGCGCCCGGCTGTGTATTGAGAAGGGAGGCCAGCACTTCGAACCTTTTCTTTAATGCGTCGTGAGTAAAGAAAAGTAGGTAAACTAACGACCCGTCCGTTGTACGTAAAGTACATTGAAAGTAAAATGTTAATCGTAATTTTGTTACGAATAAATGTGAATAATAAACCAAAGTGTATGTAACAGTAAACAAGCATTGATTAATTAATTAGTAATGGTATTTTTAATCACTCTCACTCCCTCGGTTTAGGTACCCTAAGGTAAGCAATGCACCTTGACATTATTTGGTGATATGATAGGTAAATAAATGTAGTATTGTATTTTAATTCAGATAATTAAATTTTTAGATTAGAATTAAGATAAGCGAATTACTTGTAATGTGTCAGGTTCTATCTAGGCTCCTGTTACATTTCGATTTAAAATAATCGCAATTTATTTTCCTATTCATCAATAATCATAGGCAGGTAGGTTATCCAGTTAGGTTTAGTTAGATACTAATTAGACCACAGATAAGGTTAGGATGATGATAATAATTAAACTAGTTAAAATGTGTACCTATGCAAGTTATTACATCATGCGATTAATTGCATAACTTACAGAAAGTTTTTTTTAAGTAGGTGCACGTGCGCTGAACGTGGCGCGGGTGGCGTGGAGGAGCGGGGATGACGGGTGATAGTATATGTGTGTTCGTGCCACAACCACGACTATAGAGTTGTTAGGGTTGTCGAAAAAAACACAAAAACTATTTTTTTTAGTTTTGTATGGAAAAAAAAGTTTCGCTTTCATTATTAACATTTACGCATACGATTCCAAACTTGATATAGATAAACACCTTTAAATATTGTTGGGCCTAACTCGGACACCCTGTATACTTACTAGAATAAATTATTATGACATCTACTACCTATCCTTACCATTTTATCCTAATCATAATACTGCTTGCGTGATCAGTATAATGTATTCATTTTCATTCTAAGCACTCTGAAACTTATTTATTCTTTGGAACACCTGTAGGTACTCCTAAAATTCGAAATTATTTTGCATGAGTCTACCTACGCCCTGTGGCGGCAATCAAATAGTGTCAAATGTTGTGATTTCGGCGCGGCGGCAACGATTGTTGTATATGATTTCAAAAGAAGCCGCCGGCGCGTGTATCATAACCATGTACTTCCGAAAAGCGGCAAATTTCTTTGAGAAGTAAGTACAAAACCTTTGATGCCGCATTATCAAAGTGCCGATGGTTAAAACATAACTATGCATGCACTCAGTTTGATTTTAATGGATATTTTTTTATTCGCTATGTAGGTATGTTTATGGTACCTATTAGTCGTAATGCGCATAGGTCCAGTTTTTCATATTCTTTGATACAGTTTTTTGCGTCTCATAGAATTCCTAAGCGTACCTATACACCGAACTGTTACACCTAACTACTCCGTGAAATAGCGCTAAGTCCTAGCTGTAAGACGCAAGAGTCTTGCAGGCTTAGTCTTGTTCTTGCTCAAGTCTTGCACGATCAGTCTTGGTCTTGGTCTTGCTAAAAATACGCGGTCTTGTTCTTGGTCTTGGTCTTGCAAAAACGCAAGAACAAGACCAAGACTGCAAGACCAAGACTGAATTTGGGCAACACTAGTTGTAACTACTTTATAGGCATACTTATATTATGTACAATAGCGGTGAAACTGAGCCTTAGTTATAAATACCTATTTGATTTCTAAGATAAGTTAAAACAACATATTTTTATCTATACAGGCCTATCCACACGACACGATTTTACGTCCAACTTGACTAAATCACTTGATGAAATCGTGCCGTGTAGACGCCAGTCGTCCAACTCAAGTTCATCGAGTGGGCGGTACCACCAGATTTTAACCAATCGGGTGGACGGAATGTAAATCAGTGATTTGATTGTGTCGTGTAGACGGGCAAAGCCAATTCAATTGAAAATTTGATCATTGGTAAAATTGTATCGTGTGGCAAGGTTTTACTAGCTATAAACTAGGAACCTACTTAAGTACTTACTTACCTCTTGAATGTATTTTAATACATTCAATTATTACGCAAAGAAAATAATAGGTACATAATTTAATGTTGGTAAACAATCACAAACATTTATTTAATTTCAGTCATAAAACGTCGCGTAATAGTTTTGTATAATATTATACCTATTTACACTATAGTTTCAAATTATAAAAATGGCGCCCTTGATACGGTTTTAATACCTATCTAATGGATCGAATCGAGTCAACGTTATAATTTACTAGAGGACGCCCGCAGCTACGCCTGCATATTATTTTATTTTACCCGTTTTGCCCGATTCCGTGGGAATTTCGAAAAATCCCTTCTTAGTGCACCCCTACGGTCCCCAAGGACCATACATGTCAAATTTCAGCTTCCTGCGTCCAATAGTTTAGGCTGTAGCTTGTCTGTCAGTCAGTCAGTAACGCAAGGCTTTATACAGATTACTTACTAATTTTCAAAGTTATTTACTCAAACTTACTAAATCACAACATAGTTAACACTAAACACATAGGTGTATATATAAAAAATCCTTTCAAAATGCCAAAATATAAACAAAACAAAACGAACTTCGTCAAAGCTCGCCCGCTTTCGAGAGTTTTCGCATCGGGGAAGGTGTTATTTCACGGTACATTTTGTATTGAACTATCTCCGTCTCACGCGCCAGGCGTTTTGCCCGTATCTCGTAGTATTTGTATGAGCATGCGGCGTGCGCTGCGTCGATAGCACGGGGACTATTTGTGACGCTGTAAAACATGACTGTCCTAAATACATCGGCAAAGAGTCCCACTTACCCCTACCGGGCGTTATAACGCCACAAAAAACATATTTAAAGTACCCTCATTTTAATTATAATAAATGTTAGCAGTGACTATTATTTCTTATTTTATTTCATTTATAACTACTGGAGGCTGGATTAAGTGCAGTAATTGTGCCTGTATTTATTGAATTTTAAATATTTTTTCTAATTTAAAAGCTACGTTAAAAGTTTTGTTCGATATGTCGTCAAAAAGGTATGTATATATTATATTATTCTGTATTAAAATGACTGTTTGGCATAAAACTTGTAAGTTTTAAGTGTTATCAATATATAATGCAATATTCGTATATACTATTGTGAAATTTCTGACTTTTATTGATCTAAATATATCATGGGCGTTATAACGCCCGGTAGGATAATGTACGTCTATTACATGTTACTTTTACATTTCAGATTGCAGCAAAGACAAACATTAAGTATAATGAAACGAAATATTAGATATATTGGAGGCGGCTGATGACGATGTTACTTTGCCCAAGGCGGTTTCAATTTTACCACCAGAAAATGTAAATGCAGACGTGACTGATGAGGATTCGGGTGATGAAGATTTTGTAAATACCTGTATAAAACCTGCCAGTTGGGTTCTCAGAATGTAAATATTACTGTCAAACACTGCATACAATAGGTTTAGCTATATGTAACAGTATTTTATGATTGCTCCCACAGGTGCATAACTAAGAGTGCAAGCCGAAATCGCTTACGATGAGTCATTTTCTGAAGACGAAGAATACGACATTCCCCTATCTCGCCTCGCTAAAAGAAGGTGTACTGTAGAATATCCTACACAAAGTGATAGCCCTGATGATTTCCTGAGGAATATATCAAGTCTTTCTCCCATAGCAAGTACGTCATCGGCAAGTGATGGTACAGTTCTCAATCCTGGCAATATTCTTGTTTGCAAGTGGAACGACAATAGTGTAGTTACAGTTGCTTCAAACGTGGAAACAGTGGAACCATTGCATAAGGCAAAATGTTTTTCTCAAGAAACGAAGAAATATGTACAAATCAATCAACCTGACATCATAAAAAAGTATAAAGAAAATATGGGAGGCGTAGATCGTTCTGATCAAAACATTAGCCTTTATCGAGCTTTATCGAACGAAGAAAAAAACGTTACTTTTCCTTGATTGCTCACTGTTTAGATATGTCAGTAACAATGTCTGGCAATTGTATAAGCAAGATTGCACTAGTGGCAAGTTGCAAAGTGGACTATGATCATCTCTCTTTTCGAAGAGAAATAGCTAAAAGCTTATTAGAAACTTATAAGAGTGATGGAAGGCGTGGATTATCTCGTACCCCGGCTTCTTATGGAGACAAATCCCGATACGATAAAATCGATCATTTAATTGAATACAAAGAAAATCAGCTCAGGTGCATACTTTAAAAAAAAATACTTTTTTTTTTAAAGATGTGATGTTCATTTACATCCTAAAACTTGTTTTGTTACTTACCATACAGACTGAGAAAATACTAAATTAAAACTTAGGGCCTAATTTTAGAAGGCTCTGAGTATGAAATTAGAACTTTGCCTATTATAGGTACATATAAAATAAATAATAGCTATAATATGTACAAGATTAAATATATAAATAACTTCATAAATATAACTTTTGTTTAATTTATCGTTATAGGCTATCCTTTCCGTACAAATTAGCGATAGTAGGACATTCTCCTACCGGGCGTTATAACGCCCATAGTTTTCCGACTTTTCCAGATGGTCAGGATTTTTTTCAGTATTTTTCCACAATAATTGATGATACGTATATCAACATATCAAAAAAACACAATGATCGGAGGTGCAAAATAGTTTCAGGAGTATCTGGGTTAAATTGATTTCGTCATTATTTCCTTCGTGTTGTATAATAGATCCCTTATCAGATATTAGTACTTATAGATTAATACCTACGTACTTTGTTTATTCATAGACCTTTTAAAAACTGGTAGTTCAGCGCACGAGCGTACTTAAGGTAGAGCCGCCCCTGGCTACGAGAAGTGGTACTTTATCACCTAAAAGGAAAAACGCTAATTGGTTGTATTTTTACTATTTTAGTTACAGGGAGAACGCCACAAAATGTGTCAAACCCTGTAATTGGGAGGAAGCCCAGCCGAAAACAGCGGAAAACTAGAAGAGGTGCAGCCGATGGCGGGACGCTGCACCACACATAACCGTGTCATAGTTTGCGATAAGACGTCAGGTATGAGATTTCTTATTGATACCGGGGCCAACGTGTCCGCTTTACCCATTGATAGGAACTGTGTACATAGATATAGTAGTGATAAGAGTAATTGTAATTTATATGCCGCAAACGAGACTTTAATAAAGACGTACGGTGTAAGAACTCTAACATTAGATTTGGGTTTGAGACGTCCATATCCGTAGAATTTTCTAATTGCTGATGTCAAACAACCCATATTGAGCGCAGATTTTTTATTGCAAAATAATTTATTAGTAGATATAAGTGGACGACGTCTCTTAGACCAAATAACTAGTTTAAGTGTTATAGGATCAATTATAGAGTGGAAGGGAACCTCGTTAACTACGGTGGACAATACTTGTATATACTCTGATTTACTCTTACGATACCCGGAGATAACTAAGCCAGTCTCTTTTAGGGAGGACCCTCCATACTCGGTATTTCATCAAGTCGAGACGACAGGGACCCCGGTGTTTGCGCGGGCTAGACCCTTAGCTCCGGATAGGTACGCTAGGGTTAAGGAAGAGTTCCAACGTATGCAAGAACTAGGAATTTGCAGGCCGTCAAAGAGTCCATGGGCGAGCCCTTTGCACGTGGTACCTAAAAAGGATGGGCAGATACGTCCTAGCGCGATTACAGGGCGCTTAACGCCATAACGAAGCCGGATAGGTACCTCATTCCGCGCATTATTGATTTTACTTATATATTAGGTAATAAAAATATATTCTCGCGTTTAGATATAAATAGAGCATATCATAATATTTTAATCGCACCGCAAGATATCGGAAATACGGCGATTACTACACCGTTTGGCTTTACGAGTTCACGCGTATGACATTCAGCTTGCGAAATGCGCATGCGGCGCAAATCTTTCAGAGGTATATGAACAATACTGTTTTCCAGGGGTTAGAAACGCAAATTAGGGCAGAGGTAAAAGACCCCAATTTCTATTTTTGTTACATAGATGACGTAATTGTGGCCAGTGAATCAGCGGAAATTCACGAGCGTCATCTTAAAGCGATTTTCGAGCGGTTGGACAAGTTTGGTATCACTATCAACTTAGCGAAATGTTGTTTTGGAAAGGAGACAATTATCGACTTAACTCTCGCAACAGAAGGAGCGGCTGAACGCATCAAGGGATGGCACGTCTCGAAAGAGGCATCGTGCTCAGACCACAGATGGATCAGCTTCTCTATGGAAGTCGTTATACAACCTACACAGCCACGTAGGAAACCACACAACACTGACAAAGCAAAGTATGTCCAATTACTTAAAGAGAAACTTACCCTTACTGCTACGCCGACGGTACTGGGTGACAATGAACAGATCGACGAGCAGGTATGTACACTGACGCAGTCGATGCTAGACAGCTACCACGCAGCATGCCCAGAAACCACTCTACCCTCAACCCCAGGTAAACAACCCTGGTGGGGCGCTGAGCTTGAACGCAAGCGCAAGAAGGTAAGAAGGGCCCTAAACAGGGCAATGAACACAAGCGCGGACGTAGATTGGGACGCTTATAAAGCGGCCAAATCAAGCTACAAGAAATGCCTCAGATTCAGACGCACCATGGGATGGCGAAAATTCTGTGGGAGCATTGAATCTTGCCAACAAGCAAACCGAGTAAGGAAACTACTGGCACAGCAACCGATGGTTGCACCAGGTACTCTCCGTAAACCGGATAACACAAACACCACATCGGAGGAGGAGACAAGACGCGTCCTACTAGAAACACACTTCCCAGGCTGCGTCCTCACCCCGGTAATAACGTGGCACGATACACCAACAGTGGCGACCGAACACGAGTGGAGACACGCAAAAACCGTGGTCACAGAAGAAAATCTCCGATGGGCCATCGATAGCTTCCATCCCTTCAAAGCAACCGGACTGGACGGCATCTTCCCAGGGATATTACAATGGGGCGGTGAACCGGTCCGCAAAAGACTTCTGGCAATCATGAGGGCTAGCCTGGCCCTTAGATATGTACCGAAGAATTGGAGGGAAGTCAAACTAATTTTCATACCAAAACCAGGCAAAACAGACTACACAAATGCAAAGTCCTTCAGACCAATAAGCCTGACCTCCTTCATGCTTAAAGCCTTGGAAAGGCTATGCGAGAGGGAATTAAGAAGTGGGGCACTTAAACACCTACCCCTACATGCCAATCAACATGCATACAGCTCAGGGAAATCGACGGAAGCGGCCTTACATCAGGTCGTGAACAAGATAGAAGCTGCTATACAACAAAAAAGCATCTGTCTGGGCACCTTCATTGACATAGAAGGAGCCTTTGACAAGACAAACTTCTCCAGTATAAGCAACGCCCTAGCCAGACATGGTGTGGATCAGATGCTCATACAGTGGATCCAAAACATGCTCAGCAAAAGAGTCGTGCGCCTGCACGGCGACTCCCAGACAGCCTTGATAACTAAAGGTTGCCCGCAGGGCGGTGTTCTCTCCCCGCTATTGTGGAACTTAGTCATCAATGAACTCATAGACAAACTCAACGCGAGATATTTTTACACAATAGGATATGCAGATGATCTGACCATTCTCACCTCAGGTAAGGTAACTAGTACAGTGTACGACCTTACTCAACAAGCTCTACGCATAGTAGAGTGGTGGTGTAATGAGTACGAATTATCAGTAAACCCGACCAAGACCGAACTAGTTATGTTCACACACAAACGCGCGCTGGGTACTTACCGACTGCCCAGGCTATTCAACACAGAGCTCAAGCTGTCTGCCGAGGTAAAGTACCTGGGCGTCACTCTTGACAGCTAATTGACATGGAACAGCCACATGGAAAATAAGCTCAATAAAGCCAGCATCGTCTTCTGGCAGTGCAAGAAGATGATAGGTAAACGATGGGGCCTATCCCCCAAAATTGTCTTATGGCTCTATAAGACAATAATACGTCCGATGATAAGCTACGGCGCAGTAGTGTGGTGGCCTCGGGCCAACCTAACAACGGCCGCCAACAAGCTTCAAAAGCTTCAAAGACTTGCATGCCTAGCGGCCACGGGCTGCATGAAAACTACACCTACAGCGCACTCGAAGTGTTGCTGGACTTGCCTCCATTGCACCTGTTCATACAACAGGAAGCAACGATGTCGGCGATCCGGCTAAGAGCTCTGAAGCTCTGGAAAGACACTAACACACCGCACACTAGCAACTTAAACACACTCTTTAAAGAAGTTCCTCTCACACAAGCCATTGGCGACCGAATACCGAAACAATTTGTTTTCGATAAGAAATACAAAATCCAACTGTACGAGGATCTACACGAGGGAGCGGTTGGCCACAACGAGCTCACGATCTTCACAGATGGGTCTAAGACGGATACAGGTCCGGGTTCAGGAGTATTCTCCGAGGACCTTAACATCAATATCGCAGCACCGCTGGGAGCCTACAACACGGTCTACCAGGCCGAATGTTTTGGCATAATCCTAGCTGCCACAGCAATCATGGCACGTGAGGTAAGGGAACGATCCATTAGGATCCTCTCAGATAGTAAGGCTGTCCTCTCAGCCCTCAAAAGCCATACTATCACCTCGGCACTCACGCTTGAATGGCACCAGAAACTAACAGAGGTAGGTAAACAAAACAAATTAACACTGCAATGGATCAAGGACCACAGTGGCTCAAGAGGGAATGACGCAGCCGACGTACTTGCCAGAAGAGGGGCCACTTTAGAGGTGGTGGGACCCGAGCCCATTATTCCCCTCCCTCCTGGTTTTTATCGCAACCTGGTAAGGAATAGGACCAGGATCCAACACAACCAGTCCTGGATTGGTATTGAAACATGTAGGCAGGCCAAGGAGGCTCTTCCCGCAGTAGACGGTAAGATAGCGAAACAAATCCTCCGGCTGTCCAAACAACAACTGCGGACAGTCACGGCCGCCTACACAGGACACGGATTCTTTAATAAACACCTATTTACTATAGGTATCACCGACAGCCCGCTGTGCAGGGCCTGTTTGGCAGCAGACAAGACGGCAGCCCACCTGCTCCTCGACTGCCCTGAGGTCGCACAGTACAGGCAGCAGTACCTGACGAGATATAGCACCCTCAGGGAGGCAGTGGGCCACATCAAGAGTCTGCTGGCCTTCCTCGAAGAGCTGGGGTGGCTCGAATGAAGACACCATTCCCACCTGCACGCAAAATACACCCGTGCTATCAAGTATCAAGTATCATCCACAGATGAACGGAACCGTGGAAAGATTTCATAGCGTACTAAAAGCAGCTCTTATGGCCAAAAGAGATAGCGGTTCATGGCTTGAGGAGTTAAATACAGTTTTGTTCGGATTGCGAGCAACACTGCGGAGTGACACGGGTGTTAGCGCAGCCGAGTTAGCGTTCGGTAAAACGCTGAGGCTGCCTCGAGATATTTACGCAAGTATAAGCATTAGCGATGATAATGAATATGTTAGTAAAATTAGACAGGCTATAAATAATCTCAGACCGAAACCCACTAGTCAAAGAGATTCTCGCTCTGTTTTTGTTCACACCGATTTACAATCTAGTTCTCATGTTTTTGTACGGGCTGATTTAGTAAAAAAGTATTTACAGCCACCATACGATGGACCTTATCAGGCAGCGATAGCCTAGTGGAGATACCAACGGAAGGGTATCGGGTTCGAATCCACGGCGCGCACCACTGACTTTTCGGAGTTATGTGCGTATTGAATTGTTAATTATCGCTTGTCTCGTGCCTCGGAGAGCACGTTAAGTCGTCGGTCCCGGCTGTCATGAAAATCTTTGACAGTCGTTATAGGGCATCAGTACCTCTAAAAATAAACTGACACTATTCCAAACCATGGAATATCGCTATCCCTTCGGGTTGCGGAGGTCAGACAGGCAGTCGCTCCGTAGAAAAGCTAATATTCCGCCAAATCCGGTTAGACTAGAAAGCGGACCCCAGGTTGAGACTGGGATAACGCCAGGAGGAGGATTATGATACGATGGACCTTATAAAGTCATAGATAGGTGTGAAAAATACTTTCGTATACAAATGACGGACAGACAAGTAAAAGTTAGCATAGACAGATTGAAACCGGCTTACATCCTTAACGAGGATTCCTCCACTCAACAAGCAAATTGTAGTCCCTTACCGGATAAAAATAGCATAAGTAAAAATGTAGATTGTAAGATAGAAAATAGCGCAGCGAGTAATAAACTCATGACTTATACCACACACAGCGGCAGGGCGGTTAAGCGACCGATAAGGTTTGTTACATAAACTGTGTGTTATAACTAGTTGTAACACAATGTGTTAAGTAACGACACGATATAATTATCACAGGTTCGATTCCTGTGTGATGCAAAATAAATGTGTAGTTTCAAGTTTTAGCCTAATAGATAATAATTTGCGTGAACACGATGTTTATCTTAGGTTATTATTGTTATTTTGCTAATCATTTCTTTTAAATAACTATTGGTGTAACATGTTTTTAATATTAGGAAGTATACCATATTATAAGTAATCTTGTACACCCTTAATACGTGAAGCGCAGTAGTAAAATACTGAACCAGTAGTTAGGTTTTAATGATACATTTAACCACTGAGCTACTCACGCATGAACAGGTAAATTGTTTTAGTAATAAATAGGAATGTTATAATGGCGCAATCAGAATGAATAACTTGTTATGTATTATTGCAGTTTTATAACTGCGAAATATGAAAATGTTAATTATGTATGACATAGTAGGTCACTCATTATAACGTCGACGAGTCAATATTTTTCGTATGTAAGATGATTTCTATTATGAACTTACGATTTTATTCATTCTGTATTAGGACATTGCACGGTAACAAGTATTGAAAAATATAGTCATGGGTTATAACCAAAGTAAACCTACAGAAAATAATTTTGCAATTTCTCAAAGTGTGTCCAACGAAGTTATAGGGCAAAGAATATATATTCTTAAACATGCAACGCGAGTGTTTAAAAGGTTTTATAGGGCAAAGTTTAAATTGGCTGGAAATCAGTGTTATAATTGTTGCTATATTCTTAGGGCTTATGTGCCTGTAGTTTCAAAAAAATCAATGCAGGAAGAGCGTGAGAGATTGGTTTCACAAGGAAGCTGTGGTGGCTGGCAGGTCACCTCCGGTGGTCAAAGTGCACACTGTGCAATCTCCGTCGACGGCGGCGGCGCATGACACTGATGTGTATTAAATTAGTGTTTATATTAAATGTTTATTTCCTTTTATGTGTATTTCAGAGGGGTAAATGTAATCGTAAACGATTTACCTACTTTGAATTTTGTAATTAAATGATGTAAGTTCTAAAGTTTTTAAGAATGTAGTATGGAGAGTAGTGATGAATGGAAGGGTTTTCAGACGTTGTCATGACGGACGCTGACGGGTCCCAAGGTGCGATGCTTAAATATAGCAGAGCGGGTCGTCATGGCAACTACCATTAGTAACAGGTATGAAAGGTGTAGAAATAAGTAGCATTTAAGTATACTGTCCTTACTCTGAAACTGATAGCCGTAATTATAAAACTTACTTATAACTTATACGCTTAATGTAAACAAGCGCCGCCCCGGTGCGATCTTACTGTCGAGTCAGCATTAAAAGCGAGTTGAGCCACATTGCTGGCCTTGTTATAATTATTGTAGTGATATACCGAAATGTATGAAACTTTTGCAGTTCGATAGAAAATACACAGGTTTTTATTTTTGTTATGAATTGTAAAGTAGCTTCTTCTTATAAGAGGGGGGCTACTGTAGGGTCACATGTGTGTTATTGTCAAGCAGACATAATGTATTGGTGTGTGCAATAAATCTTTCATCTTGAACTCTTGTCCCGTGTTGTCATTAACGCTCCTATACACAACCTCCGAACACTACATACACAGATAGACATCTCCAAAGGTAGACATCCCTAAACATTATAATAATTTCTTAAAGTATCAAAATCAACCGCAAAGTAGTTGTGAAATACTTGCTTCAAGTTTTAAAAAACGTGGCGGGGTAAAATACTTTGTTGCAACTCTGTAAAAACTTAACTTACCTTTGTTTCAAATATGTATCGCGTCTACTTCCACAGCAATATTCCTAGGCTAAATAAAATAATGGTATCTGCACTGTACTTCCTTTCAAACTAAAATATTACAACATTAAAAAGTCGGTCTATCTGTCATGCTTTCACCGCAACCATTTAACCTATTTTTATGAAATTAGCGGTAAGTATTAACCATTATTTTGCATTAACTGCTTAACATCAGGCGTCATGGAGCCAATATGCCACGTAGAAATAAAATAGGAAAATATAAATATATATCAAAACCCGCGGTTACCCATAGATTCCATTTTCTTTCAAAAGTGCTTCGGGACTGCAAACGGCCAAACCGACTTGTTATCGGTTTGTTTTTTATGGAAATAACACGCGGTAAGCCTTGCGCAAAAGTTACATAACAAACATACATAGACTCACGCATGTTTCCCCGGAGGGGTAGGCAGAGGCATATTAAACGCCCACTTTTCGCCAGTGAGTGTTTTGATCCCACGTAATAGGTGGCGAGCCTATTGCCGCTTATCGGGATATTTTGTTTGCCAGAGCCTCGTCCGTTGATCGGCAGGTGCACCACTTGCAGGTGAGGTTGGCTTGGGACCCTAAGTTCTAGGTGGGAACCCTATGCACCGGCTAAATATGACGTTATGTTTCATTATGATGTTATGTTACATAACATAACGTCATATTTAGCCTTTATCCCCGAAGGGGTAGGCAGAGGTGCATTACACACCTACACTTCGCCAGTTATGTTATCGGTCCCAATGTAATAGAGGGCGAGCGTATTGCCATCCATCGGGCACATTGTTAAATTAGCGATTTTTTTTAATACCCTCATTACTTCGAAAAGTCAGAGGTGTATGCCAGGGGTAACTGGGGATCGAGTCCAAGACCAACATCTCCACAGTCCGTTATGTACACCACTGGGCTAGCTCGCGAAAGTTACTTGTTGATTTTTGAGTCAGTAAGCCGGACGCAAATGTAATCTGTCTAATCGTTTTCGGAAGCACACCTTAACCTAGCAAGTTGCAACCAAGGCACTTTTATACTATTCATACTTATTGTCTTTTAAGGTTAAATTAAAATATACGTTTTGCGCAAAACGTCACGTTGTTAAGAAGCGACCAACGTTTCAACAACTGTTCCTAGACAAAAAGCCTAGTCTAGCGTTTTAGTAGTGCTTGAACATGTTAACTGAACTGAGTTTTCAAGCTAAGTTACCTAAAATATTTGTCTTAGAGTTATAAATCTTCTTGTTATAGTTATTTCAACCTAAATATAAGATCTCTCTAATCTCATAGCCCATAACTTGATTACATTTGATAACATTAAAACCTCATCAACTCTTAAATGCCAACACAAAATCGCGATGCATTTATGCTTTTTATAACGAAGCGTGGAGTGCTGGTTTTGGCTGGTGTGTTTTTATTTTAATAATTGAAGCAGATGATGAAGGGAAACCTTCTGCTATCACTGAAACGGAAACTCCTTGACATGTGTATACTGCCCATCCTAACCTACGGTGCTCAAACGTTGTCCCTGGCCGAGATTCAGTCATCCAAGTTGACAAAGAGCCATGGAGCGTAGAATTCTGGGAGTGAAGAGGACCGATCACGTCCGTAACACTACGCTGCGATCCAAGACAGGCGTAGTCGAAGTAGGAGCAAAATCAGCCCGACTAAAGTGGGACAGGGCCAGACACGTTTGACGCATGCACCCGAAAAAGGTGCGCTCATGCAGCTACCAATTGGGTACCAGGCGGTCGGCGGCGACAGGGACGTCCCAAACGGAGATGGCGGGATGACTTAGATGCATTTGAGAGTGACTGGCCAGAGATTGCAAATAACCGTGATTTATGGAAATCCAGGCGAGAGGCCTTTGCCCAGCAGTGGGACACTACAGGCTAATTAAAAAAAAAAACAATTTAAGTGGAACAACTACGCCAAGACAGCGAAAAAAGATGAAATCTTGTAGCATGTTGCTATTTGACAAGGCAACAACAGTACAGTTAGAAATAAACTACGGTTGTCTAATTGAGGTTGTCTTAATCAAGACGTATGTGCTCCTTATCAGTGAAATCTTTGTTGATAAATCCCGTGGGTTTTGGGAGGCTTAAATTTGGATATTGGACAAAAGGCTTTGAAAGAAGCTTTACCTAAAAATAGCGAATGAAATTCAGTATTTTCTTCCTGGTAGCTGGTATATAGCAGACAAACAATTGTGATGAGCACTTCAAGTTTCGTACGAAGTAAAGTAATAGAAAATAACTGGATCAACTTGCTACTAGAGATTTATAACTAAAGAATCTTTTATGTTCAAAATTTTCTCCCCTTAAAATATATTACGCTTTTTGCTGCTGACGGAAACTACTTAACACGATTTTAAATGCTTCTCTGCGAATTATTGCAATTGATTATTGAAATGATAATAAGGGGAAAACAATAATCGTTATCGCATTTGGAGTAACCAGAAATCCGCTGAACTGAACGAATTCACAGATTCCGCTCAAATCCGACTAAGTAGATAATTGTACTTATTAAACGGATATTTTATTTATTAACTAGAGGATGCCCGCCGCTACGCCCGCACATTTTATTTTAATTGAACCGTTTTTCGGATCCGGTGGCAATATCGGGAAATCTTAATGCACATGAGAAATTTCGGTTTATTGGACCTAATAGTTTTGGCTGAGCGTTGTCTGCCAGTCAGTAAGTGCACAATAATTTTTTACATACAGGTATATTCTGAGGTCTTATTCTTTGATGTGACCGGTTACATTTATCACTGCTCTCTCCGTTTGATCCTGAGGTCTTATGGACCATGATCATGTACCGAAACGTTTCAGAAGTATTTTCCCGTGCAAGACTTAATGGAATTATGTATAGGATAAGTGAGTTAGAAGCAAGACAGTTAGTATATAGTTCAAGATGGATAACTGTTTTTGTCCTTGTGTGTTGGAGGATTGGCTGTATATGTTAATTTAGTGACTGCTTTGAATGTCAATTATATTCTCGGTAGCGCAGGCTAGTAGGTACTAAGCATTTTTACGATTAAAATTTAATCAGCCAACAAAATATTTAAGGTTAAATTCATAAAATCTTACCAGGTTTGCGTTATTATATTATGCTTACAAGGCCTTAAAATCATAGAAACGAAACTTTTTACGACGGTCAAGCATCAAGGTTGACAATGTCATAACATGCATTTATATACGCGTTAAAATACCTTTTATAACAGTTTTGTTAGTTTTTTACCCCCATCAAAACTTTGCCTTTGAACAAGATCATAGAAAGGTGAAGACCGATAAAAATATCATACATATGGTTTGATAACATGTATCTTTTACTGTTTAAAAATAATTGGCGATATGAGGCAGTATAAAATGAAAAACGATAGTCTAGTAGCAAACTATAGACTTCGAACGTTTGCTACGCAGAGAGTCTCGGCTTTCAAACCGAGGCGCACACCAGAAATATTTCAAAAGTAAGTGCATCAAGTAAAATAATTATCTACACTAATAATATTATAAAGAGGAAAAATTTGTAATTTTGTTTGTTTGAAATGGATAAACTCAAAAACTACTGGACCGATTTTAAAAATTCTTACACCATTAGAAAGCTACATTATCCGCGAGTAACATAGGTTATATTCTATTTTAGAAAAAATAGGGGTCCGTAAGATAATTGGGATTTTCGGGTACGCGAAGTAGTTCCCTCAAGACCCGGGTGAAACGCCGGGAAACGGCTAGTTAATCATAAACTAACCGGTAAAGGAAGATATCGTGGCGATTTGCAAGTCTCAGATTCCTCCATAATGATCTCGTAAAATGTGTGACATCTGCAACTAGAACGTGAACCTAACCTTTCTCATAGAGAGAAAAGCACGTGTGCACGGAGCAAAGCAATGACACAGTTTATAAACAGATTTAAATTATTTAAATAAGTGAATTCTAGGACAGTGAAGCAACACAGCCACAACTGCCAAGATTCGAACGACATGGGTAGACAGTCTTACTGAGGAAGCTTTGGTTAGCACGCGCTCGTAAAACCTGGATTATCATATTTAAATATCGATTCCAAATTTTATGGCAACTGGAAACCGTTTAAATTTTTCCGAAAGCTTAAGAAAATATGACCTGCGATAAATCTTATGCAAATAGTTTAAGCTTTAAATACATATTATTCGGGTTTTCAGGCAATTTCAGGGCTTAAAAGTAAAAAAATAACACACAGCTCGTTCACTCGGAATAAGACGCAAACATAGGGGTGTTTTAACTACCGTGGATCTGTCTGTGACATCGTAGCTCCAATCAAAAACTAATGGACTGATTGTGATGCAGTTTGATTTAAATCTGAGGAGAAAGACTCGAGAACGTTCTTTGCTATAAAATGATGATGAACGTCTTAACATTTTCTATTTGTTATAAATAATTATACTTGATCGTATATATCAATAAAGCTTTCAACTTTTCTGTATTATAGAAATCAATGCTTGATTTTATTTACTGTAAACCACTATTGTATAAAAATAGTTACACATGCAACTACTACGTCAAATCTAAGAGGAACATTGCCAAGGTAAGGAAACCAAATAGTTGTATATTGTATTGGAAAGTGCACATAAAATGTTTTATGGTAAAAGCTTTCATACATTTTTGTTTATCGGGTCCAAATGAGAATAAAATCACTCGATGTAAGATATTTTAATATGTCTGTGGTAAATGGATTGGTTTTGAGAAATTCATCGTTTTTCTATTTTTGAAAGTTGATCTTAATCCGCAAGATGAAAGTCTTCAATAGATGTAGATCTCAATTTTATGGAAGATATTAAAATAGTTTATAGCCCACGTTGAGTCTTTACAAAATCTTTTCGAGTTAGAAAAACAAGTTTTCTTATTTTATAAGCAGTGAATTATATTCTTTGCTTGACTTCGCCCGCGGCTCCACCCTCGTAAATTATTACTAAACTCTCAGAAACCACTCTGTGTATTGGTGTAAGCCGCATGAAAATCTTTTTGGTAGGTTTTAAGCTTATCGTGTGCATACAGACAGACTGGACACGGCGGGGCTTCAGTTTATAATATATTTGAACATCTTTCAAACCCGCTCTATAAATTAAATAATTTAGCAAATATACAACCGACGAACACAATATACACCCAAGCTTGAAACAATAATTTGTTGATCGCACAAAGTGTTTTCTCGTATTGAGATCGAACCCAAAATACTCGATGTAGCAGCGAGGCGAAAGCTTTTAAACCACTACGCCAACGGTGCCATCGAAACAAAATGGAACATATAAAAATACCTTCCGTTCAGGAACTGCCAAAAGCAGTCATTATATTTTCAGTACACGTATAATGTAGGTCG
Source organism: Euclidia mi (assembly GCA_944739405.2). Taxonomy (NCBI): domain Eukaryota; kingdom Metazoa; phylum Arthropoda; class Insecta; order Lepidoptera; family Erebidae; genus Euclidia; species Euclidia mi. Next base: position 73,739,097 of record OX123184.2, on the reverse strand, counting down.
CCTTAACCACGGTGGCATTAAGTATGAAGTCATTTGCTATTTAAAACAAAACAAAGCGGGAAATAAGATCTATTCAGAGAATAAGGCACACATAAAATGTACTACTCATTACTTATTAAGTTACTTTTCAACCTTTCATAATCAAAGTAGGTATATTTTCTTCCCCTAAGTTCATAACTTCAACACGTTAATCAAAAATATTTTGTTAAATAAATAAAAACCTGTTTCAATTACTTATTAGATAAAAAGTGAGAGTAAATAAGTGGGTACAAAGTATGATAGAAAATGTTACATACTACTACCCGGACCGGCGGTTGACCGAAACAAACAACAAGTTATTATTTTTGGGCAACAGTTCTTTTGGACTTTGTGGCTGGCTTCGCTGCTGTTTGTGGTTTTTCCACGCCATCCTTCTGCTCAATCCTGTGCAATTCGCCGAGATTGACCACCCGATGACGCGAACCATCAGACGCCAGCACGTGTATTATGCCTTCCTTGGTCAAACATTGAGACACACCAAATCTCTGACGCGCGGCCATGAAAGTGTCATGCCGCTGCTTAGTTAGGAACTCCGACGCTGTTACTCCGGTGGCCTTAAACTTTGTTTTTCCAAACCAAATACTATCTCGCATGGAGGAGCTGTTAAACTAAATAATTATGGGCCTGGGTTTGAGGTTACCTGATTTGCGTCCCATCCTATGGCAGCGCCGTACATCAGCAACAGATATGTCAGTCTTGAGGTGTTGCCTGATTACCTCCACCGCTACCTTGGTTGTGTCCTCCTTGCTGCCCTCGGGAATACCGTGGAGCAGCAACATTTTTCGTCTACTCCTCATTTCCATTGTGTCTACGGTGTGTGCAAGAAGCTCAATTTGGTGTTGAAATCCATTCAGAGCCTCCATCACAAATGTCTTGAATGAATTGTACTCGGCGGTCAGTCCTGGCAATGATGGAGTGCTTTGAGATCTTGGCAGCTCAGCTTCAAACTCTGACACCCGCTTGAAGAACATATCCTTCAAATTATTCATCGATTCTTGCAGGGATTGAGACATTGTTTTGAGATGTGAAGAAAATTTGAAATTTGTGTATTAAGGAGAGTGCTAACACTATACTGGCAGGTACTAATTGTATTTAATAAGATATTATCATTTAAATAATTAAAACAATATATTTGCTTATTAATTTAAATATTCAAATGTGGAGCATTAAACTTTTGATGTTGATCCTACAACTACCCACATAGGTTTTTTATCATGGCATAAAATTAATTGTCTCAAACCCAGGCCCATAATTATTTAGTTTAACAGCTCCTCCATGCGAGATAGTATTTGGTTTGGAAAAACAAAGTTTAAGGCCACCGGAGTAACAGCGTCGGAGTTCCTAACTAAGCAGCGGCATGACACTTTCTTGGCCGCGCGTCAGAGATTTGGTGTGTCTCAATGTTTGACCAAGGAAGGCATAATACACGTGCTGGCGTCTGATGGTTCGCGTCATCGGGTGGTCAATCTCGGCGAATTGCACAGGATTGAGCAGAAGGATGGCGTGGAAAAACCACAAACAGCAGCGAAGCCAGCCACAAAGTCCAAAAGAACTGTTGCCCAAAAATAATAACTTGTTGTTTGTTTCGGTCAACCGCCGGTCCGGGTAGTAGTATGTAACATTTTCTATCATACTTTGTACCCACTTATTTACCCTCACTTTTTATCTAATAAGTAATTGAAACAGGTTTTTATTTATTTAACAAAATATTTTTGATTAACGTGTTGAAGTTATGAACTTAGGGGAAGAAAATATACCTACTTTGATTATCAAAGGTTGAAAAGTAACTTAATAAGTAATGAGTAGTACATTTTATGTGTGCCTTATTCTCTGAAGAGATCTTATTTCCCGCTTTGTTTTGTTTTAAATAGCAAATGACTTCATACTTAATGCCACCGTGGTTAAGGCGACCTACATTATACGTGTACTGAAAATATAATGACTGCTTTTGGCAGTTCCTGAACGGAAGGTATTTTTATATGTTCCATTTTGTTTCGATGGCACCGTTGGCGTAGTGGTTTAAAAGCTTTCGCCTCGCTGCTACATCGAGTATTTTGGGTTCGATCTCAATACGAGAAAACACTTTGTGCGATCAACAAATTATTGTTTCAAGCTTGGGTGTATATTGTGTTCGTCGGTTGTATATTTGCTAAATTATTTAATTTATAGAGCGGGTTTGAAAGATGTTCAAATATATTATAAACTGAAGCCCCGCCGTGTCCAGTCTGTCTGTATGCACACGATAAGCTTAAAAATATCATGGTATAGTATCCCAAATCCTCCTATTAACTAACGATGTTACTGTGGCCCAAATTTGAAGAGACCTGTGTCCAGCGGTAAACGTTGTAAGGCTGAATGACGATGATAGGCAAAAATCTTAGTTATTTTCATGTAGGAATCAAATCTGCCTCTGAAAAACGTTTATATCGCGCGAGCAATGTGTCCAAAAACTGTAATGTTTTTAAGTTTATTTTACAAATAGGTAATTACACTTTGTACAAATAAGCTTAGTGTCGACCGCTGGGCTGAAATGCCAACATTAAAACGATGACATTACAGTGGCAGACATTGTTGGTTTAATAGTCAGCCTAAACAGTTCCGAAATAATATTTGCATAATGTTGTGGTCCAATTTGGCAAATGCTTGATGTGTTTATGTCACTGTGCAGTAGTAGTTCTACAGTATTAGTTGAGTAATGCAATATAATAATTAAGTAGACTCCAGCCAAGGCGCCACCCATACGGTAAAAAGTAGTCTATGTCGTGCGGGAGCCCTCTATCTCCACTTACAAAAAACTTGTCATAATATTGCTCTGTTGCGACGTGAAAGAAGGACAAGTGAACAATCACTTGTACATCCATAATGATAGCATTAGTAGGTATCTACAATTCCAAACGCTTAAAGTTGTTGTCGTAAAGAATTACTTATGGACCCACAAAAAAGCGAAACTACGGTACCAAACTAATACTTTTTATTTTACCATTAGTGAGATAAAAATGTTTTTAGTCCCGTTGTCAATTTCGTGATGCTTATGTGATGTTGTCATATTAAAGTCAACCATATAAGTAAGCTTTATTACATATCAAGTAAATGTACTAACATACTTATACCAGAGTGCAATTTATTTTTTTGTCCGAAAATAAATCAGGTAAAAGTAGCGCGCTACGCAGTCGCCCTTTCACCCCTGTTATAAAGTGGACATATGGTTGATTGCGACTTTTGGTAAGCTACTAAAATATAAAATAAATTACAAAGGTTTTGTAGTTTTGGTATCTGTTAGTAGGCAACAGACTGAGCATATTCAACCTACTAAATAAACCGCAGATAAACCAAAGATAATAGCAACAGTATCCATCTGAAAATAATAACGTCCTCAAAAGTTCGTCACTTCTTCTTGTCTTTTGCAGCCAAGACTGCTCCATTTGTATCTTTTTAAAGTTGGCAACTCCACAAAAGTACTCACGCCGCGACAATCGTATAAACCATAAGGTAAGTTACATTGTCACTTCAAACGTTCCCAAGAAAATTATCGAGAAAGTTCTTACTAAGTGATGAATTTACTTTGTACGTATTTTAGGAGGTTTTTTCTTTTTTTAAATATACTTTTGTCAGATTTAAGCCCCTTTTTGTCACTGTGGCAAACCCCCGTAGAGGATTCCCTCCAACATCCAAAGAAAGTTATCTTTAAAGTTGAGTTGGATCGCAGTAGAAGTAGTATGTCCGGCCTAGGTCCTAAAACCACGGCAATGTCTTCAAATTCCCTTAGCGGTAAGGTTACGTGAGTCGACCATAGTGTTACTGTTCATTTTGACTTCTTAAATAGCAACTCACACTCTAAATATAAATTCTGCGTCACGGGAACTAGTTAAAAATTCTGTCAACGTACAAACGTTTGGTGCAGTTCAAAACGGCAACTTAAATAAGACAAAATGAAAAGAAAATTGTAAGCAACACGAAATACTATTGCAATCCCAAATAAAACTATTACTGTAAGGATAAACTCATACCTCTGCGCACCTTTTCACTAAGCGCTTCTCAGGGGCTTACAGTCCCTCTGAAAACTTGCTTAGCGGAGATTGTTTCGTATTTCATTTTAATTGTTTCCTTGCCAACAAACGATTCAGAGAAAATAATAACAAACGTAGAGGATATAAAGCCCTCTAAGTATGTTATCTTATGGTATCTTACTTGTTGATAACCTAATAGCTAAATTAAGAAATGATAACTAAACACTTTTAAGTTCATAATATTGTTATAGGCCTCCAACGTTCTTTTTATAAGCCTATTAATCTGTTTTTCGCCAGAATGCGCCATACTTGGAAAATTACTCGTTCAGGAGATATTGAGGGTAAAAGTGACTGTGAAATTTATCTAATTAGGTACAAAATTGATGCCATTACCCTGCCAATTTTTTCTCTAGATGTCGTATGCACCTATGGATAAGCAGGTATCTCGAGAATTGCACCCGCGCACTTTTATTTAGAGTTTAAAAATGTGACAATATAAAATAAAATATTCGTTTCCCCAGTATAAGTTTTCCTTAGTATGACTTAGCATGATGTCCAAAACGAGTAGACTTCGGCTTGGTGATGAGTCTTGTGACACCTGTTTATATGAATTTATCAGTTAAGAAGTAAGCTCTATACAAACATGTAATTGAAACCGTAAACCACAAAATTCAAATATTAAATTGACTATTATTACATAAATTGCATTTCTTCAGACTGGCATTTCAATACTAGTTTTGCCTTAGACCAAAGTCTGGCAATATCTTCCAATGGCAAAACAATATTACCAATCAGCAAAGAAAGTCTGAGCGAGGTATCTTTGAGTCTAAGTTCTGATATTATGTCATAGCATAACAATAGATAAGTGAGGTGGCGAATGTTTCATAAAATACAAGGAAAAAGTTTTAGGTTATGAACTGCGTAGGTAAAACCAAGATTAATAAAGTAAAGCTGGCGCGATACCAGTCTGCAAACTTATATACTGACACACGGTATGTGTCATAATACGGCGTGGCAGCCAGATTGTCGCCACATGACGTTCTTCGACAAAAAGTGGTACAGGTGGCGTCTTTTTTCATATCAAACTTTAAGTTCATATGAGCTTTAGACCTATTACATCACCGAAACTTTCGGAATGTTTCAGCGGTAAAAATGTGTTGTGGCATAAAACAAACTTATGAAATAGGTTTTCGGTAGGTTTATTCTAATTGCGACTAGGATTTAAATAAAATAAAAAGTAATAAATAAAGCGTAAAGCGGATGAGATCCTCGTTGCGCTGTTTCGAGACGTCTTTCTTTGTAAAATAATTATCTCCTATTTATTGAAATTGAAATATTGGCAAGAATGAATATTATCAGCTTGATTGAGGAAATGGTAGAAAAACCGATCGATCGAACAATCAGCATTAGGTACATATATATTTCAATATGAGGATAGAATCAGTATCTCGATCTAGCCGACTAGCACGTAATGTCACCACGCTACATCTATCAAGACCCTTGTGTTTACCTATATCTATAGATAAAGTATTTTGTCACTCAGTTTCTCATTAGCTATAACGTTTAATATGTCAAAATTTACGGCAGGCTGTAACTGTGCGTTTTCCGGCAGGGTTGGTCATAAGCGAGATAAGTATGGCTTTCATTGGAACGTTACGAATTATAGTCCCAAGTATTACAGACTTAACCCAATCGTAAAGTAGTCAGCTTATCTGTTATATTATACAAGAAATTACAAGGGTTTGAAATATATATATTTGAAGCAAATTATACAGGATTGATACGACGGTATGACTTTACTTTAAACCCCATATAGTACGTGACATATACAAGCTCTATACCAAATTTCAGTTTACATACATACATACATACATACATAGACTCACGCCTGTTTCCCGGAGGGGTAGGCAGAGACTACGGAGCGCCATTTGCAACGATCTTGACATATCTCTCCTGCTTCATTCACTCCCATCAGATTCCTCATGCATGCTCTTCTGTTCAGGGTACTTCTAACCTGTCCTGTTTTTAGGATGTCTCCAATCTGGTCAGAGAACGTCCGCCTAGGTCTTCCCCTTCGTCCTGTCCCTTCCACACTTGCCTTATATATCTGCTTGGTCAGTCTTTCGTCATCCATCCTCTCCACGTGTCCAAACCATCTTAGAATACCTTTCTCGATGCTTGTCACTATATCTTCTTTTACCCTACAACACTCTCTTATCACACAATTCTTTACTCTGTCAGTCAAAGAAACACCACACATACTTCGCAGTGCTCTCATTTCTACAGCATTTATTCTACTTTCATGATTCTTCTGCCATACCCAACTATCACTACCATACATAAGATAGGTACTAACACCCCTCTATGGACAGCCAAACGTGCCTTTTTGGACACGTTTAGGGTATTCATAAACGCCTTCAGAGCTCCATTCACTCTATTACCTACATTAACTCTTCTTTCAATATCTTCTACATTCTTACCATCTCTTGTAAACAGCGTACCTAAATATACAAACTCATTCACTTGCTCCACTTGCTGTCCATCGATCATAACATTACAAGCCGTAACGCATTCTTCCTTTTCAAAAACCATAACTTACGTTTTACTTACATTTACTTTCGTTCCTTTCCTCTCTAACGCACCATGCGTGATTGTTACCATCTCCTGCAACTCCTCCGCTGAAGACGCAAGTATAACCTGATCATCAGCATAAAGGAGGCATTTGACAAGTAACTCATTCATCCTTAATCCACAGTCACTATTTTTCAAATCTTGCAAACAACTGTCCATGAAGAGGTTGAACAGCCACGGCGACGCTACACATCCCTGTCTAACACCTGTTTCGATGGTAAACCAATCCGTGTACGACCCATTTATCCTCACACAAGCTCTAGAATCTTCATAAAGGGATTTCAAAGCTCGTATGAGGCTGCTGTTCACCCCATACATCGACAGTACCGACCACATTTCATTCCTCACCACTTTTTCGTAAGCCTTTTCCAAATCCACGAATGCGCAATAGACCTTTTGACCTTTGGCCAAGAATTTTTCGCCTACGCACCGCAAGGAAAAGACTTGATCCGTGCACCCCATACCCTTTCGGAATCTTGCTTGTACATCCCATATTTTCTTGTCGGTTACTTCCATAACTCTTTCAATCAGTACCTTCACATACAATTTGCCAACAATGCTGAGAAGGCTAATTCCTCTATAGTTCTTGCAGTCTTGTTGCGAGCCTTTTCCCTTATAAAGAGGCACAACCACCGCTGTGGTCCAGTCATCAGGTACTCGGCCGGTGCTCCAGTACAAGTTAAATAAGCACTGCAGCTGACCAACTATGATGCCCTGTCCAGCCTTCAGCGTTTTAACTGTAATCCTATCATATCCTGCAGCCTTACCTAATGTTATACTTCCCAACGCCTTCACAATCTCATCCACACCAATATCGCTTTCATCAACTCATCACTAGCTTGAAATTATTTTCGTAAGTATCCTATTATTATCACAAAATAAAACGAAACACAAACACTTCTTTTAGTCATCCAAACATCGGTGCCCTGTCACACAAAGGAAAAACACTTTCACTTCACACCAGTTGCTTTTTGAACACTTAAAGGTATCTCGATTGCATTTTACAATAAGCAATGTTTAATTCCAATATGGCGCGTGCGCACCGCGCAATAAACTCAACTAATTCCTCCGCCATATTTTTCGCAATCGCGTGTCGAGTTTCACATTTATCAATGAAGAAGTCCGTAACCAATAGCTATCAAGTTGCCATGGCAACGCAACATTGTGTACTAGCACAGTCTAATAATCCATACAGTCGTTCAACCAAAGCGTCTAGACAGGTCAATCGTGCGGGGGTCAAGAGGTGAGACGCGGGAAGAGCGGTACCTAGTTACGTATGTCGCCTTAGTTCCTAACTAGGTACATGTTTTTGGTGGCTAGCGCGTGCTTGTATTTTGTTCGTTACTTATTTATTTGCTTATGGATATTAATTTAGGTGATGCATACGACTTGTGCTGTGAGACATTGCAATTCTTTATGCTGCTTAAAGATTTAAATAAATAAGGATTTAAAAAATCTGCGATTACTTACACCAAAAAATAAAATTTCATTAATTATAATTATTTATATTATTTTGAAAGGTATGTACCTATAACCACTTAAAATAATGTGCACGTACCTACTAATCTACTAACATTTTACAATATCTCATGTCTGGCCAAATCACAGAATAAAGTAGTAATTACTGTACGTAAACAACATGGCAGACGTAAGAAAATATGCGTTGTAAGGAAATATTCGATTTAAGTGTGATTTTAATCTCATGCAATATGTACCTAGTATCTTCGTATTAGGTAAGTACCTATTACATATTATTATGTATATTGGTAACGTCGCGTCCTAGGTCAAAAATAACCATATTTTTGGCCCCCCTTTATGAACCCGTCACATGTTCTCCGTAATCTCATAGCCCGGTCACCCATCCATAAAATGACCGTGATGTCTATTGCTTTACCTTGACGTAGTTTGCACGAAAATAAATCTGCAAAATACTTCATATCGATAATATAGGTTCTGCAAGCTGATCCCATGGTTACCGATCCATGAAACGACCGCCATGTCAATCGCTTTATTTTAACTTGGTTTGTACAATAAAGATCTAATGAAAAATGCTTCATATCCTTAACAGCCTCCCACAACACCTGCGGGATGAAATAGGTGCTGACTGACACTTTGTATGCAAAGCTGTCACCGCACGAAAAAATCAAACTGTTTCATAATATAATTATTTATCGTATGTAATATAATAAATAGGTGATTTACACGTAGCGTAGCAATTGTAATATTTTCTATAATAAATAGACGGTGCTTGAATAAGTAGGTATTGTTTACATGTGACAGCCCTAGCCTCCTTACTCTTGTCTAGACGTTGTCGGCTTTTTCTTCGAGATCAAAGGCGTCAAAATACTGTATGCCTTTATACTGTGGTACTAGTGACCTGTCGTTCTTTCTCTTACTATTATTGAATAAGAGTAAGATTGCATACAAGATTAAGCAGATTATGTAATGTAAACACGCAAACGCATATTTTTTTTGTATTTTAAGGTGTATTATAATACTTTTATGAATAACTAGACGTCGCCAGCGGCTTCGCCCGTATTCCTCTTAAATCATTCTATCTATTAAAAAAACCGCATTAAAAACCGTTTCGTAGTTTTTAAAAATTAAGCATACATAGGGACAGACAGACAGAAGACAGACTTTTTTATCCTACGTAGTGATTAGGACTCGGTGATGGGAGACTAATAAACCTTTAAACGAATGAAATGTACACTTTATTACTGCGATAATATATTATTATTTTGCATATTGTCTACAACAATTATTTTCTGCGTGATCTTACAGAGCAAAACCAGGTTGTTACATTTTATACCATCAAATTTTGATGTAACAGCAGCGATTGTACTGTGTGCTCTTCCGTAAGGGAATTTGCTGTAAAATGACAAATGACAAAAACGCATTACGCTGAAATGGGAATAAACGACGTCTGTAAAAGTGAGAAAGGTCACTGTCCTCTTGAGACTGTAGGGTGTAATATCTCATAATTTCTTGCAGGAATTTTGAATATTGTTTTTTCATACGTATAACAAAGAATGTTCATTTTTGTATGTATGAACATGATTTATATTCTATCTGATTATTACGAAGATGTCGTAGAATTTTATTTGATTTTCTAGCGCCACAAGATGAATGTTAATGAATATAAAATATACGAATCTGAATGACGAATATAAATAACATGAATGAAATATAATTCTGTGACTACTGGAATATCTACGTAACTTATATTTAATTAAAAAACGAGGTCATTTAAATAGAATTAAAATAGAATATTCGAAAATATTGTTCTTACAAACGGCTAGTAGAAGCTAACTCGTCCACCCACACAATATTTTAACAAGAAGATGAAAACAATAGGTAATATTGATGTTTCAATGAAACGGAATATAATTACGTATCAGTATGTACTATGCGATTCATCAATATGCGAACCCTAAATAAGCTAATCTTCAGAAAAATATTGTATGTTATTTTTGAACGTTACAATAACGAACGAACGAACAATAATAGTTGAAATACTCCGAACTAGTTCAGTTGAGTACCTAAATAAAACATCATCATTATCGGCCTAGCGATGTCCTATACTACATCTAAGAGTTGAGAATTGAAGGCGCAATCTGATAACTAGTCAAACCAGATTTGACAAAACTTTCACTATTCTTCAGAATACCCGTCGTCTGACCCTCGTAACTCCATAAGTATAGCGATATTTTATGGCATAGACCAAGAGACATTAAAACATATTAAGTACTCAAATTCTCTGAAAATTTTACTACTAAACAAAAAAGATTTTAACATATTAAAATTCACCGAAAAGATTTTACAAAATAATGATAATTCAATATTTAAGGTACTAAAGAGCTTTTTGGTATCAACTTGTTTATTTAATACGCAATCATTTATTGCATTACACAATATTTAATTAGTTGGTATATCATTCAATAACGAGATATTCATCAAAAATGTATTCCACTACACGTGGTATTATACTGATAGATAGCGTACTCTACGTAAAGTGTCTACAGCTGGGCACTTTTTCAATTTAATCCAGGCTTCGATACTACCTATGTGCTGAAACGAATTCGGATATGAAATTTCATTCACACGGACTAAGTGCAGTGTTCACTTGCTCAGTCCACAGATTGTGATTTTTTATTGTTTGAACAGCAGAATAGTTACATGCCTGTGTTATATTTGGTATAGTAGTCGTCTGTACTAGTTGATGTAGCGGACTAGACGACCATTAAAAGAGATGTAATTTTCGACACTAAAAGTGAGCAATTAATACCTGTACAGCACAAAGCAAAAATAATAAACTTTTTTATTGTTTGATTTTTTAACTTTGTGAACTGTACTTACTAGGAAAATTGCGGTGACTAGACGGATATGTCGTATACTACCCGACGATCCAAATTAGGTACTTGTTAAACTACTGCTATATCCATTCTTAAGTAAAAACGAGTATGAAATCAAACATACAAGCAAACGAAAAGCCAATGTTGTAAGTTTCCTTTATGTTCAGATGTCTTCAAAATATGCAACGAAAATATCTTACGAAAGTTGCACCTCACCTTTTGAAATATTTCCTCAAACCGTCACAAATCGATTATGTTTCAACGAAGACGAAGTAACAGTTTCTGCTAGTTATCTGTAAATGTGTGTGTGTAAGTCTCAGGTCTCTAGTTATATTAAGTGACAAGCTTGATTTGACTGAATCGCGACGCTCAAGCGGTCGCGAGGTTTGGAAGAGAGCCAACGCTACGTTCATTTATTTTTTGACGCGCCATTTGAATACACCACCGACATTTCGTTCTAAGGCACTCTCAAGGCTTTATGAATAGTGTGTATTCTAAAGGTATTGAATGATAAATTCAACCCTTTGACTTTATAGTTATGAAACAAGTTTAAATAGCAAGCGTACAAACTATCAATAATTCGTGAGGTTGCTTTTCATCTTGCCGTTTCTACCGAATAAGCTCAAATTGCATTTAACTAATAATATTTGTATAAAAAACAAAATATTGATTTTACTAAAATATAGACTGCCTCCGTAGTCTAGTGGATAGCGTATGCAACTGCTGATTGGAGGTCCTGGGTTCGATTCCCGGGTCGGGCAAAAGTTTTACTGGGTTTTTCCGAATTCTCAGTAGCAGCACGGAGTCTGGTGATGTGTCCGGCAACGGCAATAGGCTCGCCCCCTATAACGTGGGACCTAAAAATTCTTGGCGAAATGTGGGTGTAATACCTATTACGCCTTTGCAGTCTAAAAAAGAAAAAAAAATTAAAGGTAACTGAAAGTGCAGCAAACTAGTTTTTGAAATCCAAGTAATTATAATTGTGCAGACAAAAACTGTAGACACTTGCCAAGCATTACCTAAGAAACAGCCTAGTACTCAATGAAACGTATAAAGCAGGTCTCAAATAATATTCAATGCCGCTTATTGACTCATTTCCAACGACTGAATACTCTGAACAGTCACAGCTTTAAGTTCTTCGTGGCTAACTGAAGGGACACCGCAATTAGGACTCTAAGATTAATCGTTAGTATTCAGAACGTCCCTTTTTGATAAATTTAGAAATCTAGCCAAGTATTGGTGAAGTAATTTGTAATCGGCTTAAGTTAAAGATCTTGTCATCATTGATGGCGCTCAATCTCTAGAACGCACATTTTGTTGGTGATTCACATATGGTTTTTCTTGCGTCCATTAAAATTTAAATTGTGCAAGTAGTCAAGAAGTAGCTTGGCTGACTTGAATATAAATGCTGCGTTCGGTTTTACTTTCGGTTTTATTATACGAGTAAAACTTGATAGAACCAACATGTAAATGTAAAAAAAAAAACTTCTTGAAACAACTGAGATGTAAAAAAAAACTTCTTGTAACAAGACATATACTTAACATAATCATAAAAAATATATACGGTACATTTTGTAAATAAACTGGTACATATTCATGTATGTACTAAAATATTTGCGATTAATGTTCTTATACCTACTTCAAGAAAATAGCATTTTACTTCGATAAGGAGTGTAATGAAACTCATTTCACGGTAGACGGCAACTATAAAACTGAAATATTACAAAAAAAGAAAAATGGAAATTTAAGTGGAAATTTCCAAAAAAAACACTTGGAAAGTAACATACATATCGTCACGCCTTTTATCCCCGAAGGGGTAGGCAGAGGTGTATTTCTACACCCACTTTTCGCCAGATATACTTTAGTCCCACGTAATAAGGGGCGAGCCTATTGCCGTACCGGGCACATTTCCAGACTCCGTGCTGCTACTGAGAATTTCGTGACAGAAAAACCCAATAACACTGCCCGACCCAGGAATCGAACCCGGGACCTCCCGATCCCACGCGCACATTTATGCCGCGAGACCAAAGAGGCAGTCGTATAGGGTTTGATGTCGAGTTTTCCGTCTCTACGCAAAGATGGTATTTGCATCGTGTTATCCCTTAGTCGCCTCTTACGACACCCACGGGAAGATAGGGGGTGGTGACACTTGTATTCTATGCCGTCAACCACACGGCTTGGAAAGTAACGTGGTAATAACAAAAGTGCGGCGTAGCGCAAACATTCCGAAAACACTTCGTTAAACTCGAGTTTGGAAAAGAATTCAGTAACTAACGAAAATAAACATACGGTGATTTATTTACTTTTCAAACGTCTGTTTAACCCCGTTTATATCACACGTGGGTATTTTAAAAGTTTATTAAATAATGAAGACAGACAGTCCTGTGTTTTGTTGAAGTGTTTGATTAGTGTATACTTTCGCACTAGGTAAACATGTTTTATATCCTGTAACGCGCAGGACTTTGACGAAATAAATCAATGGAAACAAAGAACACCCAAGCTCGAAATAACAACTTGTGGATCACACAAAGTATTTTCTCATGTGAAGATAGAATTCACGATACTTGTACCACTCGCACAGTTAAAATTAATAATAGTTTCATAATTTTCCAGGGCTTCTAGTTTAGCCGTGGTGTGCCCTAAACTAAAGCAGTTTGGCTTTACTTTGGCCATAAATATCATCAATTATTTGGCAGTTGGTGCATGTATATTAGTTACTGATATTTTATATATAGAATAGGTACCGATAGTTTATGCTTACCAAACAAAACATTGCCTTTTATTTTTATCAACACTTTCACAAGAAAAATAAGTTAACATACTATTCATGTCAAATAACCAATCGCACAAGACTGCCCAAAAGGGATACATTTGTGATATTTTTAGCCCGGAGCCAATAAAACGAACTTGAAAAAAATATTTTTGTAGACCAGTCCTTGACGTCCATCATACGAGGAAAAATGTTCACATACTTACTTATAGCACGACGGCAACTGAGATATAGCCAGGGCCTTGTTATAAGTTGCGAGCATAACTATTGATATACCAAAAATGAATCACCAAAATCAGGAAAATAAGTCAGAGGGAAAAGTGTTTTGTTTGTTTTTTGGACTTCGTCCAGGCGTATTCTGTTACGAAACCGTAACAGAATACGCTGGAATATAGACGGTAGGTATATTGTATTATATGATATGTATGTAGGTATATAGACGTAAATCTTCATATAAATTCGACACAGCAGTTAGTATATACTCATTAAGACTTGAACACTTAGGTATGTAGGTACGTCACTAAATAAAACAACAGCCAATTGGTTTGTACTTTGATCCGTAAGCATCATATTTGGAACCTGTTTGAGAAAAAGGAGCAGACCCAGATACGAATTTGATCAACCAATTATTTACTGAAAATTTTGGTTTTTACCATAAGCTCTGTAATATAATTATATACACTGTCCCACGCTGAGCATGGGTTTCGTCTCTCTATCAGAAACATAAAGCCATTGTTCACCACGCTGGCACAACGCGTATTGGCAGATTTCACATGTCCTTAAGGCACATCATGGAAAACTCTCAGATGTGCAAGTTTCTTCAAAATGTTTTCCTTCATTGTTAAGCAACTAACAATGAAGGAAAACATTTTGAATAACTAACAATTTAGTTCGCACTTAAATTCCAAAGACCTTTGATGAGCGACGCGTATTCGTACCCGTTACCCTCTATGTTACAGTCAGTTTTTATAACCCATATCTATCTTCAGATATTCCTCTCATTCAAGCAAACATGTAAACTTATAAAGTGAATTTAAAAACCAGTAAACGCTACAATTAAGATGAAATATATGATCTTAATTAAGCACTCTGCATTATATTTATACCAGTTATATTGCCTAAATATTAGGTCTTTACTTATGAAATTGCCGTTTTCCATGAAATAAATTAAGCGCTTTTTTTCTATATTTTTCACTTCTATTTATCAAAATAGTCACCAATGCAATCAATGAATCTTTGCCAATGCATTGGTAGCTTATTGAGAGGCAACAAATTCTTCAAAGGCATTTTGTACTGCCTCTCGGGTATTGAATTTTTTCCCGCCAAGCAGTCCAGTTATCTAATTCCTGAAAAAAGTTGAAGTCTGTAGGCGCAAGGTCTAGTGATTACGGCGGATAACGGAAAATTTCCAACCCCAGCTCTTGTAGCTTGGAGACCGTCTGCTGTGCAGTATGAGGTCGCGCGTTGTCGTGCAGGAGCAGTGGAGCCGAATGATTGACCAAAGCTGGTTGGAGACGTGCGAGCTTCTCCATCATTGTGTTGAGTTCTTCACAGTACACTTCTGCAGTAATGATCGTCCTGTTTGGTATGATGCTGTGATGAATTACTCCGGCGTTAGACTATCAAACAAGCCCAAGCAACCAAGGGGTAAGTTTTCATTTAGGGAATTGGTTGGGTGCTGAACCAGGATTTAACCAACTTGCTAAGCGCTTTCGATTGTCGAACAGGATCCATTTCTCGTCACAAGTAACAATTCGGTTCAAAATTCCTTAATTTGTATGCCTGTTAAGCAATGCAAGTCACGTCTTGAGGCGTACTTTGCGCTGGCGATCATTGAGTTCGTAGGGTACCCATTTGTCAAGCTTTTTTACCTTGCCAATTTAACGCAAATGGACTAATATTGTTTTGATGCTAACGTCGAAAGCTGCTGCTAATTCAGTGCATTGAGTATCATCCGCTTCCACAATCGCCTTTAATTCGTCATTGTCGACCAAAGTTTTTGGACGACCACGGGGTTTATTTTTCAGGTCAAAATTTCCAGAACGGAAGCGGGCAAACCAATAATGGGTGGTGCGTTCGTTTGTAGTGTTCGCTCCGTAAACGTCGTTGATGTTGCGTGCCGCTTGTGCCTTTTTGCTGCCACGACGACGCGACGGTACTCATACTCCATAATTATTCGAATTTTTAACGTATCCATGATGACGAAAAATGTTCGAATGCGATGAAAATATAACACTAACTAAAAAGCAATGGTAAAGGATCACTATCTATCATTATAACTTTTCTCATTCTACATTATTATGTTTGTTACGGCACATCACTAATTCAAGGGGCAACACTGGTGCGCAAGCGCCATCTTAAAGCAAGTCATTCCGCAAAATGAGGTCGTTGAGGTTAGTCATGTAATAATGTCTTTATATTTTTTCGACGTTATTTCGACAAGTTATTTCAAAATTAAGTAAAGTTGTTAGTTCGTAACAAATTGGCGACCGTAGAACACACATATTTGAAGATTTTCAAGAAAAGAAGAAATTGCAAATCATCGAAGGCGCCCCGGCCTTATTTTGCGGCATTCTGTAGCGTGGCGGCCATCTTGTGACACCGAAAAGTTGCAAGTCACGCTACAGTAAACAAGAACCGAAGAGGAAGGCCAGGATCACTCCTTCGGGAGCCTGTTGTGACATCGTGCGCACCGTAGGTCTATTCCCAGCGAGAGTAAGCCCTGATCCTTTCTATATTTTCTATAGGTATAACCTACATTTACGTTACCCCGCTGTGTTTTCTCGCAATATTTGTGTAACGGCTGGCATGCTGCTCAAGTGTTGGGTTTTATAAGTCTATTTACAGTGGCATAAGTTGTCCACGTGCACGTCAGCTCGCTAAAGTGCGATTTATTTATGTGTTTTAGCTTTAAAGGTGTAATTTCATTGTAAAATACACTACCTTTCGCATTTTCACTATATTTTCGCAAGGTGTGCACGGTATTTCACGGTATAAATAACTGTTTCCGCTAGTGTTAGCTAAGCCTAGCCTACCTACAAAGGCCTAATTAGCATCTTAGTAAACTAAGAAACATTTTAAACCGTTTTTTTTTAATTGATTGCCACCTTGCAGTGACTATTCCTTTCCTGGCCACGTGGGTCAGAGATACGGAGGTGCATCGATCCTGCTCGCTGGACTGGCTTTCAGCTTAGCGTGCTCTAATCCTGAGCATCGTGCCACGTGCTGAAGCACCAGCGAACGACTGGATCTGAGGGTTTGAGTGCACAGATTATTTCATTGTTTGCTGTTTGTTAATATTAATCATCATCATCATCATCATCAGCCTTTAACAGTCCACTGCTGGACTAGGCCTCTCCTTTGAAAGGAGGAATTGGCCTACTATACCACGCTGGCCAAACGGGTTGGTATAGGGTTTGTATCAAGTTTTCCTTCTCTTAC
Source organism: Euclidia mi (assembly GCA_944739405.2). NCBI lineage: Eukaryota > Metazoa > Arthropoda > Insecta > Lepidoptera > Erebidae > Euclidia > Euclidia mi. Next base: position 73,721,854 of record OX123184.2, on the reverse strand, counting down.
AGTGCTGGTCTCTGCATAGTATGGTCCCTCTGTCGGTTCTTACGACACCCATGGGATGATATGGGGTAGTGATAATCCGTATTCCTAATCCGTCACCACACGGACGATAATATTAATACCAGGTATTTGGTTTACTAATGTTTGCCATAATTTAAAATGCCATAATTTCATATGCCATACTGGTATTTGCCATAACTTCATTAGAAATAACGCTTCAGTTGCCATAATCGTAAAATGACATAAAATGACTTTCACTAATTCCGTTGGTCATAATCGATCAAGTGTCATAATAATTTAAATACATAAATGTATTTGCTATAATTATTTTTCAATAATGCCATTTTCCATAATTTTTATTCACCATAAGTTCTTTTTTGACCCTTGATCCGAAAATAGGAGCCCTGCGAGGCAGGGCTCCGTCAACTTCAGTTTATTAAACTAGTGTGAAGAATGTGGACTAGGTCGACCTATTTTTGGGTTAAGGGTCAAAAGAGAACCGTAACCTAACCTATCCGGGTCGGATTGCACGGAGTCGGGGTGTTAATTAAACTAGTGTGAATAATGTGGACTAAGTTACCGGAGCCCTGCTTCGCAGGGCTCCTATTTTTGGGTTAAGGGTCAAAAGAGAACCCTAACCTAACCCATCCGAGTCGGATTGCACTGAGTCGGGGTGTTAACGATAATTAATTTCGACCTAACAATATTATGTTGTCCGTGTGGTGACGGATTAAGAATACGGAATGTCACCACCCCATATCATCCCATGGGTGTCTTAAGAGCCGACAAAGGGAGCATATTATGCAGAGAACAGCACTGTAAGAGAAGGAAAACTTGATACAAACCCTATACCAACCCGTTTGGCCAGCGTGGTATAGTAGGCCAATTCCTCCTTTCAAAGGAGAGGCCTAGTCCAGCAGTGGACTGATAAAGGCTGATGATGAATATTATGTATTATTTTCATAATTATATCAAATTTTGATTATGTCAAGAGTCGATTATGAGATGTGTTACTTATAGAAACTAATTATTATGATATATGTTGTTATAGAAAGTCATTTTATGGCAAATGCAAGTTATCACTGTTGAGTTGTTAAGGCAAACGTTATTAGTATAAATGATAATAGTGCAAGTAAATATTATGATCGGGGATGATTATGGCAAACAATATTAGTGCAAATGAATTTATGGAAAACGAGAGAATACCCAGGTATTTATTACCATTTTCGCAATAAATTTGCATTTAGGGTGTATTAATTTGAATTTGGAATGAGTGAGTCAGAGCTCGAGGTAGAATTGTCTCCTCTAATCAAGCAGCGAGGCATTATTAAGGGTAGGTTGTCAAATTCAATGAATAGGTTGTCAATTTAGTTTGAAGGAAATACCTTCTATTAAGTACAAGGGACTTGAATTAATGTTAAATAGGATTCAATCTGTCATGAATGAATATGATACTATTCAAAATAGAATAGATATTTTACATTTTGACTCTGATGAGCAAATTAAGGAAAGAGATACAATTGAAAACAAGTTTATAGCGTTAATATCGAGTAGTCAAGCTATTTTAGACAAATCTCCTCATAAAGGGTCTGTTGTTAACAACTGTGAACATGAATCAATGAATAGCTGCAACTCTCAAATAGTAAATACTATTAATTTACCTACTATTAAGCTACCTACATTCTATGGCAATTATTTAAATTGGCTGGAATTTAAGGATACATTCCAGTCGGTCATTGATAGTAATGATAGTATACCACTTATAAATAAATTTCACTACTTGCGGTCTGCACTAGAAGGCAGTGCGGCTGTAGTTATTAAATCTATAGAATTTAGCGCTAAAAATTATAAAGTTGCTTGGGATCTGTTGTGTCAAAGATTTGATAACAAAAATTTGCTAATTAACAATCATTTAAAGGCTTTATTCAATATCGATGCGCTTCAGAAAGAGTCTTTTAAGTCACTGCGTTTTATTGTTGACCATGTTTCAAAGCATCTGCGTGCCTTAGATACTCTTGGCCAATCTACAAATATTTGGGATGTGCTTATAATTTATATGATATCTACAAAACTAGATGCGCACACAAGTAGGAAATGGGAGGAACATAAGTCCGGCCTCACCGATCTGCCATTACTTGAAGAATTTTATACATTCCTGCGTAGCCGAGCCGATGTACTGGAAACCATGTTTATAAATAAACAGCCGCTCTGATAGGCAATTTGAAACTTTTGCAAATTTGAAGTCAAATAAATAATCAATAAGTTTTGTATTATCTGTAAATAAGGACACAAAATGTTCCTGCATTTTATGTAATGAGAATCACTCTTTGCATGAAAGTAAATTGTTTTCTTCATTAGAATATAATAAGGTAGGCGTTCCACAAGGAAGCATTCTAGGGCCACTTCTCTTTATAATTTATATAAATGACCTCCCCAATTGTTTAAATCATCCATGTAGTTTATTTGCTGATGATATAGCTGTAGTGATTTCAGCAGATAACACACTTTTTTTCAATGAGGAAATTAACCTTACTATTTCCAAAGTAATAGATTGGATGGGCATTAATAATTTAAGAGCAAACATAGATACAATATTACAACCGACACAAATTAATTGATAACTTGAATGTAACCTTCAGCAATAAACCTCTAACTGAAGCTAATAGTGTAAAATTTTTAGGACTTAATGTTGATAATCAATGTACATGGAATTCCCACATAGATAATATCTGCACTAAAATCAATAGATTCTCATATGCACTTTGGCGCCTTACAAAAATATGTAATATTAAGATTGCACTACAGGCATATCATGGATATGTGGCCTCGAACCTTAGATATTGTATACCTCTATGGGGAAATTCTATTAACATAAGTAGAGTATTCATTGCTCAAAAACAATATATACGTGCTATGTGTAATGCTGAACCATTGTCCTCGTGTAAACCTCTCTTTATCAAACTTAAAATCTTAACTGTGCCTTGTATGTACATATTTGAAAGTAGTTTATTTGTAAAAAAACATCCACAATTATATAAAGCTTTTGGTGAAAATTGTAAATTTAATACCAGGTATCCATCCAGGCTTCGATTACCAAATATAAAGACCAAATATTATAATATCAACTGTTACAATATGACAATTAAAATATTTAACAAAATACCAAATAACATACGAGATCTGCCACTGTCTGAATTCAAAACTAAACTGTATAAATGGCTAGTAGAAAAATGTTTTTATACCATTCAGGAATACTTGAAAAGTCCTCATGAGACTCATTTTAATGATGATTACAAATATATGTAAGTAATAACTACCTATCTGTTAGTTTAAATAGTTTATAATGTTACCTAAAATTTTAAATTATAACTGTTGTTATTTATAATAACTTTTGTTATTTATTAGGTAAGTTAATATAAGTTAAACGTTTATAATAGACTAGTCTATTTATGAAATTTGCATGCCCAAAGGGTGAAATATGCTAAGCACATTTATTTTATACACCACCTATGTTATACACCATATTTCGTGCAAATAAATGATTCTTTCTTTCTTTCTTAAAGGTATGAGTATAGAGGCTCGTTTAGCTAAGGTAAATAATTTGAATTTATGTAAGAATTGCTTACGCAGTGACCACAAGTCTTTTCAGTGTCAGTTAAGAGCTGTATGTCGCACATGTAAAAGGAAACATAATTCCTTGTTACACATTAATAAGGCTAGTATGACAACTACTGATACTGAACAACCTTGTACTTCATCCTCTCTACCTGTGTCACTTTCTGTGGCATGTAATAGTCAGGTTTTATTGTGCACTGCTTTGGTGGAAATTTTAATTAATGACAAAACATAATTATACTGCCCGTGCATGTGCTGTTGGTGCTTGACAAAGGTAGCCAGTCATCCTTTATTACAGATAGTTTTAAGAGGAAGATAGGGCTTGTTACTCTAACCCTGGTGGTTCAGTGAATGTTTTAGGTATTAATAATGCAACATGTAATATAACTGAAAGATGTAATTTGCGATTGAAATCTAAATATATGCCTTTTGAAATTAAGGTTAGTTGCTTAGTAGTTCCCAGGATAACAGGAGTTTTGCCAAGCTCTCTGATTAATACAGAAACATTTAATATACCAAGTAACATTAATTTAGCTGATCCTAGGTATTTCTCTCCAAGTGAGATAGATATTCTTTTGGGAGCGGATGTTTCCTGGTATATAGTAGGTTCAAATATTATCAGATTAAGTAAAGGTAAACCAGTTTTGCAAGAGTCCAAGTTAGGATGGCTTATAGGTGGCCCTATAACAATGAGCCAACCTAGTGCCAAAGTATATTGTAATTTTAGTCAGGAATTGAAGGATTCCTTAGAAAGGTTTTGGCGTATTGATGATTTACCTGTTACTAAAACATTTTCTATTGAGGAACAGCTTAGTGAAGATCATTATTTAAAAAATGTGTCTCGTTTAGCAAATGGTAGATTTTCTGTGGCTATGCCCATGAAAGAGGAAACTGAAGGGTCTCTTGGTGATTCTTATTTTATAGCAAAGAAGTGTTTCGAAAACTTAGAAAGAAAATTTAAAAGATATCCAAGTTTAAAGGAAGATTATGTAAATTTTATTAACGAGTATGCTGAATTGGGCCATTTGACTGAAATATCTAGGGTGGGATATTGTATCCGAATACCGGATTCGGATACAATATCCCACATCATGTGGTAATCCGTGAGAAGAGTGAAACCACAAAGCTGAGGGTAGTATTCAATGCTTCTTCTAAGACTAGCTCTGGCAAGTCACTTAATGACATTCAATTGATTGGTCCAGTTATACAAAATGACTTAATAAATATTATGTTGCGCTTTCCCACTCATAAATATGTTATTACCGGTGATATAGAATGTTTAGGCAGATTTATCTTAAAGAGTCACAGCGCCATCTACAATGAATACTGTGGAGGGAGTATGAAACCCTGCCAATTAAGATGTTGTAGCTTAATACTGTAACATATGGAACAGCATCTGCACCTTTTCTAAGTACTAGGTGTCTTCTCCAACTGCTAAAGGAATGCCTGGAGCCTAAAATTAGTGATATAATTAAAAATGATTTCTATTACGATGACCTTAGTACCGGTGCAGAGACGGAGGTGGAATTGGTATATATTTATAAGAAAGTGACTCAAACATTATCCTCGGGATGTTTCCCTTTAAGAAAAATAAGGACAAACTGTCCCTAAACATTTCAGTGTGAACTCCAACAGCGCACAAAATGGCAAACAACGCACGGTCAGCTGAACATTAGGGACCTCGTGATTCTCATGGAGGACAACCTGCCTTCACTTCAAAGGCGACAGGCCAGAATCAGTCGTCTGTATCCAGAGACCGACGGAGTCAGCCGTGTTGCTGATGTCACAACAGGAAAAGGCGTAGTATTTAGAAGAGCAGTACACAAGATGTGCCCCTTACCGGCCACGGAAGGGGACGACACAGAATAACGTTTGTAAGCCATCCTTTCAACGCCCCGGAGGATGTTACGGCACATCACTAATTCAAGGGGCAACACTGGTGCGCAAGCGCCATCTTAAAGCAAGTCATTCCGCAAAATGAGGTCGTTGAGGTTAGTCATGTAATATTGTCTTTATTTTTTTTCGACGTTAATTCGACAAGTTATTTCAAAATTAAGGAAAGTTGTTAGTTCGTAACAATGTATGTATTTATTTAAATATTGTAAACTTATTTGTATGTATATAATAATATTTTATATATTAATATTTAATATTATTTACATTATATATTATTTGTATATATTAATATTTAAGTATTTATTTGTATGTATATATGTTATTACACGACCAATAATATCCATCCAAAGGTTGCCTGGTAGAGATCGCAGTCAGCGATAAGGCCGCCCTTTGTACTTACTTATTCATAAAATTTCTACTAATGTATGTATAAGTGTACAATAAAGTATAAATAAATAAAAAAATAACTATTTAAAAAATACTATTTTAGAAAAAATAATTACATATTTTTAAAATAAAATTAATTTGAAATTAGAAATATCAGCCAAAAGAAAATATTTTAATTTGAAATGGCCAGTACGGCAGAACGGCAATTTTATAAGTAAAGACCTATTATCCCTACTAACATTATAAATTCGTATTATCCCTACTAATATTATAAATTCGAAAGTATGTATTTATGTATGTATATATGTTCCGTTTTCACCCTAAAATGGCTGAACCGATTTTTTTGAAATTTTACATAAAGATAGATTGGACCATGGAGACGGACATAGGCTAGCATAAAATGCAAAAAAATCTCTGGAAGGGATTGTATGGAGGGTAGAAATTAGTACGGCGCAAATTTACCTCTTGGAAGTAAGAACGCATGCGCTGTAATAACTGAATGTGCCATCGTATATCACTGTTAGTACTGTCACATCATTCATAATGTCATATTGTGCACGGTGCTAACATTGTTCGCATATATTATTAGAAGCTAATCTGTATATATAAAATCCTTGCGTTACTGACTGACTGACAGACAAGCTACAGCTGAAACTACTCGGCGCAAGAAGCTGAAATTTGGCATGTATGTTCCTTGGGGACCGTAGGGATACACTAAGACGGGATTTCCCGAAATTTCCACGGAATCAGGAAAAACGGGAAATAAGAAAATATGTACGTGCGAAGCAACTGGCGTCGACTAGTAATTATATACTACGCTTAAACGGCTGAAACGATTTTCTCAACTTATATAATAAATGCAAAAGTTTTCATAAATATACATATATTGGACATGTATTGGAACATGGTTTTGACATTTGTCTGTATGTAAGGTGATGTTATTATGTACGTTTCGGTAGATAATGTAATGGATACTGACCGAGTTACTTTGTACCCTATATTTTTTTTGAAGTGTTTAAGGACAGGCCTATAAATCCATCATTAGACCTGCCCTATTATATGGCAGTGAGACGTGGCCTGTGCTTGAGTGACACAAGCAGAGTCTGCGTGTCACGGAGATGGACATGCTGCGCTGGATGTGTGCAGTCATGCGAAAGGACCACATTAGGAACTCCCGCATCCGTGGTAGCCTTCATGTCCGTGACATTGCTCACAAACTACAAGAGTGTCGTCTACGCTGGTGTGGCCACGTCTTACGTTAACCGGCATCTTACGTGGGTAACAAATGTCTTGCCAAGCTACCTCCGCCGGGCCCCGGTAAACGGGGAAGGCCAAAGAAATGCTGGCTTGACATCGTAAGGGATGATATGCCTGCCAACCAACTAACCACCATGCTGGGATGCTGAAGACCGTGCGAAGTGGAGGAGACACAGCCGGAAAGCGGACCTCGTGCTCCTAGGCGTGGGTTTTGGAGCGCAACCAGGACAGTGCTAGGATGATGATGATGATTGTTTCTGAAGTCTTCAGAGTAATCAGGAGTGTTTTCACACAAATTGAGACTGAAAGTAGATTTGTGTTACCCCGAATTTAATGCATGCGAAGCCGCGGGCAAAAACTAGTTTTACTGATCTGTTTACGGCAGCTAAAAGTTATTTATGTTCTGTTTTACAAAACGGTGACTCCGCTCTGTGTTTGATACCCGGTCGTACTATAATCTACTTTGGAGTCACATCCCACCAGATAATATTGCGAAAACCTTCGCTTATAAAATCTACGATTAAGATCAACCGAATGAGGTGGACATGAACCGAATGAAAAAATCAGAAAAGTAAAAGCCTTAAAATGCATTTAAACTCAGGCGAGCCATTTGCTGCCCCTAACGACTCAGTTATTTTCCTCAATTACAAAAAATCTGGATTCAACGACCGTCACGTTTTTGCAATAGTCCATGTTTCAATTTACTTAATCTTTATAATTTTTTGGCAATTGCGAGTAATTATTGTCACACCGATGAAGTTCAAAATTACCTTTTTGTGAAAATTGCCTTTTAATGTGAGTGTACACACAGCTAAGTCAAGCTAAGTAGTTGCAGTACGATTTTGATACTTATGTATTTTAGACACAATGAAAATGGTACAAAGGTAGTCTAGCTTGGCAAGTAGTCGTATGTACAACTCTGGTGTCGGATTTACTAGGCAGACTGTACAGACGGTATACTGCGGGCTGACTTTAAAGACCTTCAACATGGCCGAACATTTCTTACGTCTACGACGAGAAACCCAACTGTCATCAAGTGATACTTATGTAGGAGTATCAATATGTGAGGAATGAGAGATAAAATTAAGATTCCAAAGAACTATCAATATATAATCAAGCCAGTCAAGCCATTATAATCAGGACACGTGAATCTTTCAATCTTATACTAATATATAAAACTGAAGAGTTTGTTTGTTTGTTTGTTTGGTTGAACGCGCTAATCTCAGGAACTACTGGTCCGATTTGAAAAATTCTTTCAGTGTTAGATAGCCCATTTATCGAGAAAGGCTATAGGTTATATAACATCACGCTATGAGTGACGGGAGCGGATCAGTAGCCTTAAATAACGCGGGTGTAACCGTGCTCTAGTATTTTATAAAAATGAGAATCTTATACGAGTGACAAACGGGGTTACGACAATTTAAATCATTTTAGCAGATACTTAACTTGCCCTACGTTGTGCGTAGCTTGACTTAATATTATTGTGTTGCAAAAAAGTATTAAGCCACGGACAACACTGGTTTGCAGAGCAGCTACAGAAAACTAAGATTTTGTAGAAATTGAAGCAAAAATGTTTGCTAAAAACTTACGGTGTGTTCCTGGTTTGGTAAATATGTTAGCGTACGCGATCGGAAGGCATTGACCTCTTTCAAAACAAAATCGGTGAACTTTGTTCCTTCCGCTGGCAGCAGAGATAATCCTTGTTTTGAAGCGCTTAAAACTTTGTACTTAAGTCGAAGTGACAGTGTTGTACCAATGCTTTAAACTAGGGAACTGTTACTGATGACACTTTGAGGAACATTTCAATAGGAGCATTTAAAATCAGTAGTCCATTAGTCGAATAAAAATTTGAGGGCTGACTATGGTTTTGTGGGTGTCGAATTCATATACAAACAAGTTTTTCTTGCTTTTGAATAGCCCCCTTGCGCACCGTTTGACCTATAATAAATATCTAGAGAAGCAATAGCCAAATATTCTCGTTGTAATAGGTGTATTCTTACGTACGTCTCAGCGGCATCCCTATATCTATCTTCAGATTACTCCCCAGGGCATCGGCTGCCGCGAATATTGTCAAAAACTGAGTACGCAGTACTGTTAACAGAAATAGGTTTTCGTAACATTTGTTTCGAACAACTAAATTTATTATGTAAAAGATTAGTTTTGTGAATGAATGCGGTTCACAGGGGGTTGTTTACCTTTTTGATTGAAGTCGATAACAGGCATACAATATTTTGGTCGTTTATTTAGGCTTTCAGAAGCTTTGTACGCGATTAGTGTAAGGGTTTCAAACAGAGAAGTCTTATGCTATATTAATGATGGGTACGTTTGATATCTACCTGAAAACAGCTACTGAGAATAGCCACAAGGGGAAAGTCAAAGTCAGCATTTTCATTTGATACCAGAATATAGTATTCTGGTATTAAGTGAAAATGCTTATTACGTTTTAGCCCCAACCAGGGCTAACCTAGAGATAAAATATTTTAACAAAAAGCAAACCAATGTATCTGTTCAAAAGTTCACAATTTTTGTTCCAAATAAAACCCTCAAAACTCAGTGCAGTAACATTAAAGCCTTAGCCTTATATACAGTGACTAATCCTATATTTGATACAAAAGTGTTATTAAAGTTTACATCAATCATGGTATCTATTCTTATAAAATGTTGTACTTGCTTTATTTATCGAGTCTGCAAGATAATCCCACTGGATTTTAACGAAACTTGCAAACTTATGTGGACGTGGCCTGAGATTAGTTTTGTACATTTTAGCTTGCCAAAGTCAGAGTATTGCTGAAGAAAAATAAACTTAAGAACAACAACTTACAGATAATGCGTAAAATTTAAATGTCTTTGTGATACAATATGTCTAACAAAATACAATAATTTAGATTTTTTTTATTTTTTTTTATTTATTTATAACAATCTTACCTACACTATCATTACAGATCTATGATCCAATGCGACAGAGTGGCCTTACTAACTAAATCCTAAATCTACACTTTATACCTAGTTAAAAAAATATCTTAAACTAAATAACTTATTACATATAGTGTAATATTATATTATTGTATTACATATAGTGTAAAATTATAATTTAAATGTACACCTTATACCTAGTTAAAAAATATCTTAAACTAAATAACTTATTACATATAGTGTAAAATTATAGTTTAAATCTACACCTTATACCTAGTTAAAAATATTTTAATCTAAATAACTTATTACATATAGTGTGACTTTTACGAATTCACTTAAGTTGCACCACAATACATCAATCCTCCCGTGAACCTCATTCACCACGCGTATGGCTCTAGTGAGAGGAGTTCTCGCCAGCAGGTTGGTCCTGGCTGCAGGCACAGCGAGCAGGGGCGGTCGTCGCCGCCTCCACACGTACCGGTCGGGCACGTACAGCTGTAGGTGTCACAGCACTCCCGGGTTATGCGCCACGCCACGTAGTAGTCTCACTACATACGCTACGAGCGAAAACTCCCGCCGTACTCTTAGAGTGTTGTACCCTACCATACCTAAAACAAATAGTGTAGGGTACATCAATGGGTATAATGGATATACCCCATACAGCTTGTAATACAAGTGTCTCGTGAACTTATTTTGAATACGTTCCAACATAACACTATATTTCGCCTCATGAGGAGCCCAAATGAATGCGCTATGTTCAAGGTGACTTCTGACTAATGCGTCATATAGTACCCTTAGTGTCGTGATGTTGGTGAATCCTTGGGACTGCCTGAGTACGAAACCTAGGTTTCTGTATGCCTTCTTACATATCTTATTGATATGCTCACTGAAGGTTAGTTCCTGAGAGAAGACTACCCCTAAGTCTCGTACCTGAGACACTCGTTGCATCGGCACATTCTCAACCTTGTACTGATAACTCAAGGGAGTTCGCGCGCGAGTGAACGACATCACCGAACATTTAGCGACATTAAAATACAGTTTGTTCTCATTGCTCCATTCGACCACTCTGTTTATGTCTTCCTGCAGGCGTTCACAATCCGAGTGATCCCGAACCTCGAGCAGCAATTTCAGGTCATCCGCGAACAATAAACAAGTCCCATGTCTGACGACTTCCGGCAAGTCATTTATCATTACAATAAACTCGAGAGGCCCTACATTGCTGCCCTGGCTCACGCCCGATCTCGTGTAATACGGTTGAGATACACAGCCATTGTAGTCCACATATTGTTGGCGATCCTTCATATAGCTAGCGAAGAACTGTAGCAGAGGTAGTGTACATCCAATTTTCGCGAGCTTCCTTAACAAGATGTCATTATCCACCGTATCGAACGCCTTTTTAAAATCGAAGTATGCAGCATCTACCTGTACCCCCGAGTCTACTGCCGGCACCACCTGTACCATAAAGTTAGTAAGGTTTGTAGCAGTGCTGCGTCCAGGTCGGAACCCATGTTGCGCATCTGACAGACGCGCACGCATTTGTTCCTGAACGGAGCGCTGAATAGCCGACTCGAGTACTTTAGCAGGCGTGGAGAGTACAGCCACCGGTCTATAGTTACAGGTATCTGAACTCGGTTTTCCTTTAGGAACCGGAACAACGCGCGTGATCTTCCACCTTTGAGGGAACGTGGCTTGTTGTAAACATGCATTAAAAATGTGAAGTAATGGCTCCGCCAGTACCCTCCCGCAGTCTCGGAATAGAAACGCTGGTATCCCGTCTGGGCCAGACGAACGTTTTGGCTTGAGACTCCCCAGCGCCTGCTGAACTTCCGCGAGACTCAGCGTCTCAATGTGTACCCGAGCACTGGTCGCGCCTAACCCCGCCGCCGCCTCGCACGCGTCCAGTTTGGGTGGCTCCTTGCTGTACACAGACTCAAAAAAGTCTGCGAACTGCACAGCACACTCATCATCCGTTAGATGTTGACCTTCTTTTATGATACTCTGCTTATTTAGTGTTTTTCTATTCGATCTTATATACTGCCAAAACGATTTCGGATCCTTTACAAATTGATACTGAATTTTATTTTTATGTTGTATATGCGCAGTTTCTATTAACTTTTTTATACGAGTTCTACATTCTGAAAATTTGTGATAATCATTATCCAACCTAGTTTTTTTGAATTTTTTGTGAAGTCTGGCTTTAATTTCTATATTTCTTATTATATCTCTCGTGTACCATACTGGGTATACATACCGCGAATTTCCACTACTAAGCTTTTTCCGAGGTACGCACCCATTAATAGTACAATTAATACTATCATAAAAGAAGTTCAACATTTCTTCTAAATCATGCGTTCCGTACATCATACTCCAGTCAATAGAAAGAATCCTCGAATATAACAGTTGAAAATCAGCCCTATTCCAATTCCACTGTGGTCTAATATGGTGTGCACTAGAATCGCGGGCGACGGCGGGGGACGTCGGCGGGGCGGAGGCGGGGCGCACGCTAACCGCTAGCGGCGGGTGGTGCGCGTCGACCGGCACCAGCGCCTCATCCGCCGCTATCACCGTCACTCCTCCGCTAATGCCTGCACTCAGAACCAAATCCAACTGACGACCTAAATGGTTGGGTACTGTGTTACTTTGAGTGAACTCGCAATATGATAAAAAACATTCGAAATAATTACTAATATTAGCAGGACAAGAATACAAATTAAAATCGCCAATTACAATAACTTCTCTATACCTATCACACAATTTTTCTATTATTCTAAATAACAACATATAATCATTTTCCGAACTACCTGGCGGAATGTAGACAACACAACACACAAACAAAAAACGTTTATTTAAGTGTACCGTTGCACAAACCATTTCGAACACACAAGTGTCTATCGACGCGTCCAAGATATGTAGTTGTCGCAGCTCGAACCGGTGTGTGGCCACGAGAAGCGCGCCGCCTTGCTTTCGACCATCCGCTCGATCACATCGTAATATATTATATCCGGGTGGAACAATTTCCGCGTCTTGTATGGATTCACTGCAGCCTGACTCAGTAATAGCGAATAAGTCCGAGGTGGATGCCAATAAATTATTTCTGAAGTAGTCTAGCTTAGTTCGAAGACCCCTTACATTTTGGTAATATATTTCAATTACACTATTACTTATGGAGTGGGCTGTTGGATTGTTTCCGAAACCAAATCCATTCATTGAATTCAGCGTTTAGTGGCCATGCTTCCGCATTATTCAGCAAGGTATAGTGCTTTTCGGATACGCCTATAATAAAAGACGAGTAATCTCGTGCTGTTTTATGTTTGATCTTCTCAATTTTCATAGGTGTTTCAGGCCCACAAAGATTTTTTATGTAATCAGTCATAGCTTCTTGTGTGGTCTCCGGATGCAAGCGCCATACATGTAGATATTTCATTCTTTCCATAGCCATTATTCCTTTAATTTCCGTATTTCTTCCAATAGTCACATTTTTAGATAAACGGTTAGGTTTTTAATATTGTACAGTAGTCCAGTCAGTTTCTTCTTCCCGCTCCGACTGTTCAATAACGTCTGGGACGCCAGTATAACTCGCCTGTGTTTCAAGTACCGTAGTAGCAGATTTCGTGGCCCCACATTTGTTTACATTCTGGATTTCGGCGGTTTGTCGATTAAGCGTATTGTAATTTTTATTTTTGGGTTTTTTGGTTTTATTTTGACCAACGGCTTCAGCAAATGTGGAGTGAGAGCTAGTGGATGCCTCTTTCGGTGATGGGATGATGGATGATGTCTGAGATTGGATATTGCGAGCCAATTGAAGGTTGACTTTTTCTTCTATCACCGTCATAATTTTAACTAATTTGTCAAGATCGTTTTTTGTTTGTGTATACTGATCTTGCATGAGCGTAATCGCATTTGCCTGAGAGTCCAAGCGGGCCATAATGTCCAGTCGAAACTGCCTAAGTTCATCCAGCAACACGGAGTCCACGTCACTTGAAATTGTAGGTGAGAATTGGACCCGGGTTCCTCGTTGGGAGTTCACATTATCAGGTGTTATGGTTGTGAGTAGTCTGGTGGATTCCCCTCTTACAGGCGTATCTATGTTGCCGCGCTTCGGGTTTAGGCAAGCACACTCCGGACATACCCATTTCTTCTTATATGCTAGGGTAAATGTTTTAAAAGCACCTAAGTTAATTTTGAGACAATTTAAATCATAAGCTTTCATGCATTTTTCATTTGAGCATTCCATAAATAAGTTATCTGTTATAGTTGAACTGCAAGCGCCGCACTTCTCCATTATTTTTGAATTATTATTATCAAAAATCAAAAATTACGTGGATGTGTGAGTGTAACGCCAAGCGCTCCACGTTTCGCAGAAGTGCGACAAGGACGAATTATTTGTCGCGCGCAGCCTGTCTCTTTCTTCCGAGGAGGTGAAGAGCTTACCTCAGCCTTGCTAGCGCGCACGAAATTGCACTCGCGAATAAAATTAGCGAAGAAAGTTCACTCCACTTTGGTACCTAGTTTATTAGTTGTACGACAACAATACGAATCAATTTTCCATGAATTAACACACCATTTTTTTGGGTAAATTACGAATAAATTGTGAATAATGCGTCCGCGCTCGACCGCGTCCGCCGAGGAACAAAAATCATTATAGGATCATTATAAGAGTCGTAAATATACTTTCATTGTACTGGTTTTATTATATCACAACATGAGACGAAACATATAAAACGAATAGAATGAAAAACTTAAATGATATAAAGATTGTAATGGGAAATACATTTCTTGGCGAGCTTCGAGTAGTAGCTTCTGATTACCCCATACAGATAAAGTAAAATACAATACAACACACAAAAGAGAGCTAAGAATAGTAGTGAACAAAAATAAGTTCAAGCAGCCGCACGTAATGTGCCACTCATGTTAGTGTCCCTTGAAACTCGGAGAAAGCAAGGAAATAAATAAAATATAATTGGTACCTACATGAGACACATGTGCGAGAGATTTTCAAGTTTCAAGCTTGTTACGATTTACTCTTTCATTTGATAAATATGTGCTGTTATTATTTTAGATAAAGACAAATTGTAAATTATTATCCTATAGGTAAAGATCGCATCGTCTTATGTACATTTAATTCTCTTTGCATATTCAAACATGTTGCAGAATCTTTTATAAAACTTTTGTCACGACGTCTATTTTGTGTGTGAATGTGCTATGTAAGTACACAGTATAATCGCTTTGAACTTCATTTCAGAAATAGTGAAATCATTTGTGTAGTTATTTCCCATATTTTTTTTAACAATAAGTCAATTTCTTTTTTACTTTCCTATTCACAGACAGTATTCGAGTATCGTCCCGATACTTAGCAGTTAACAGAACATATTAAAACACCTACACAGTATCCAAAATTAATCGGAAATTAACAGTGTAACTTAATAAGGGATATATTCAATGGACATCAATACATCTATTACGGTCGCACGTGCGAGGCAAAGACGTGACATCGCATACAAATAGATTAATGTTTTATTTATAAGGAAATCTTTTAGTTCAGTGTTGTGGTACGACCAATTGTTTACTGGGACAATTGCATTAAATGAAATTAGATATTTGTTTCAAACTTTTACGTTTCGACTGCACTTAGGTAACTGTAGTTACTTTTACATTTGTATGGCACAATTTCTAATCAATACACATTTTTGTATATAATGTTGAGATATATATCTTAATATTCTTGCCCACAGTCATCGTGGAGGCGTCATATCAAAGGCTCATATCCAATTAGGGAGTTATTTCAGCCGCAGTTGTTTTAATAAAATTGACTTTTCCTATAAGGAAGCCAAGGTCATTCTTATACTCAAATATATGAGGCACCTAGGTACACTCTCTAGAGATAAAAAACAATACCTATATAAGTATAAAATAAATTCATATAAAGATTATTCATAAAAATACTTAAGTAAATATTCGGTAAGATTTCTTATCTACTTATCTTGACACAGATGATAAGCAATTCATGACTCTTTTTAAGATCTTGTAAGAGCATATTAGCACAACGTTCTTACAAAAAACTGTGTGCTTAGGTATGTAAAACAACATTAATTATAAAGTTAGTAAACTTTGTTTCATATATATATGCATCTTAATATCTTAATCTCTTCACCACGGAGCCTGTCTTAACTTGACAGAACTTGGAACTTTCCAACCTTTATTAAACTTAAACTTTTCCGCAAAATTATAAAGATGTTAGCACATTTGTACATCATCGGCCCTGTATATAAACTGTCCCGCTTCTGGACACGGGCCTCTTCTCAATATGAGAAGGGTAAGGCCAAAGTCCACCACGCTGGCCAAGTGCGGGTTGACAGACTTCACATGACTTTCGAGAACATAATGGAGAACTCTCAGACATGCAGGTTTCCTCACAATGTTTTTCTTCACCGTTTATCAAGCGATAATGAATAATTTAATACGCACAACAATATTCATGGTTAGCATATTCTGGTGAAGCCAGTTTGAAACAATATTAAAACCATTTTGGGCACGGTCATATAGCTCAGAGTATGTATTGCATACATATGTACATACATAGACTCACGCCTGTTTTTCCGAAGGGGTTGGCAGAGGCATATTAAACGCCTACTTTTCGCCAGTGTTTTGATCCCACGTAATAGGTGGCGAGCCTATTGCCACTTATCGGGATATTTTGTTTGCCAGAGCCTCGTCCGTTGATCGGCAGGTGCACCACTTGCAGGTGAGGTTGGCTTGGGACCCTAAGTTCTTGGTGAGAATAAAAATGGGTGTATTGGCCGAGAATAAAAGCGTTGTGTCGTCAGCATATGATATTCATATACCATTTTGAACATTTAAGCTGTAAAGGTCGTTTATATATATGAGAAACAAAGTTGGCCCCAAAATACTACCCTGTGGAATGCCAAAACCACGATTTTTACGTTCAGCACCAACATTTTTATCAATTTTCACACATTGATAGCGATGGCTCAGATAGTCAGAAAAAAGTGCAAGTTGTGTACCCCTTATACCGAATGTCTCGAGCTTGCGCTACAGGATGGAGCAAGATATTGTGTCAAACGCCTTGGCAAGGTCTTAACAGATTCCCATGGAGTGCATGCTCTTATCTAGACTATTGGTTATGTGCGTCGTAAGCTGGTGTACTTCCTGGTTAGTGGACTTTTTTGGCCTGAAGCCAAATTGGTTATTTGAAAGCAGCTTATTATCTTCGAGGTACTTAATCAATTGAATGTTTATTATTTTCTCTAAGATCTTAGAAAGGTTCCGTTAAGACTGTAATTGGCCTATAGTTAATAATATTTTTTTTTGTTACCGGATTTAAAAACAGGGGTTACTACTGCTTTTTTAAATAAGCAAGGGAAAACTCCTTCGTGTAAGCATAAATTGAAAATATGTGTTAACACCGGCCCAAATATGTATTTGAATTTTTTGATAATATTGTTTGGTATATTATCCCGCCCCACTGCACACACCTCTTTCAAACTACTTATGATACTTATTACTTCATTAACGTCCGTAGCCAGCAATACAAAAGAATTTAGCGTTGGTGATTGGCTCGTTTGGGACGGGAAGCTACTTGGTTTAGGAGTATTTTCCGCTAAAGATCTACCGACGTTAATGAAATAATCGTTTATCTTATCAATTGCTGATATTGGACTTATGTCTGTTGACAGTAGGTCGAGTGGTGTTTCTGAATTTTTACAAGTAAATGTATTTTTTTTTATAAATTTCCAGACGAGCTTACTGTTTTGTCCTGCCTTTTGCAATAGATTTTTGTCGTATTGAATTTTTACGTTTTTTAGAAGATTATTGCAGAAATTTCTGTACCTTTTATATGATACGGATAGTATATCATTGTCAGGTGCCAGTTTTAGTTTTTGATGGAGTCTATCTCGGTGTCTTATGCAACGATTGGTTCGTTGCATAAGACACCGAGATAGACCAACAAATGTAACGGATGCCAGGAATCGAACCTTTGCTAGTCCGCTACAGTGCGCTGGTGGTGTGTAACTGGCGAATGTTCCTACGACGATGTGTGTTCTTCTATATGTGTGGACTGTATGGCTTCTATCTATTCGGGGCTTGAGAAATAAAACATCTTCATACGTTGAGAGCGATGCTGTTCAGGTGTTCGGTGCTTGATGGTTACATATGGTTACTTGGTCACGAGATGGTGGTTGGGACGCCAACGAACTGGCCGAATACATGGTCGCTTAGGTACTTCGAAACTTTACCTTAACGACGACCACCGCATCGAACACGTGCACAGAGAGGCCGGGAGTAATCCAAGGTTTTATGTTAGAATATTTTCGAGACGTAAATACAAATGACGTATGTTTTGTTACTGCATCTTGTACTGAGCTTATAAAATATTGTAGAGAGCTATTCGTATCTTTCGAGTTAAAAATGGGTTTAAAATCTATGCTACTTATACTACTTGCGAGGGCTTTCATGTCCACTTTTGCATAGCTGCGTGTGCAATTGTTCCTGGGTGAAGATAATTTTCGATCTGTTAATGATGAATTAGTTATGAATGTTATTGTTGGCTTAATGGATTTTATAATGAAATGGTCTAAGCATGAGCCACTTTGGTGAGTTGGGTGATAATGTGTTGGTAACAACCCATGAAATGAGCAAATGTTTAGGTAACTATGAGCATGAATGTCGGTTCTTTGAGACGCGATATTAATATATATATCACCTGTCAGTATAATGTTCTGAAAATGTGATAACCTTTTTAAATGTGTGTCTAGCGAATCAAAAAATAATTCAATATTTTGGGAAGGCGGCGTATAAATTGGTAAAACTACTCTATCTTAATTGATCTTAACAATCAAGCAATTACTGCCCAGAAATAAAGGTTCCTCTACGGATATATTCAAATTATTTTTGGAGTAGACTACTAGACCATCATTCTGATTTAACTTAGTTTCCGCTTTGTGTACACAATATCCATCAAGAAGTGGAAGAGCAGTTGTTTGGTTTGACAGCCAACATTCTGTTAACACTATAATGTCACAGTTAACCTCGAGATTATGCATTAAAACTTCAAAACCATTTATATTACGGTTTATGCTGCGAATATTTTGTGTCAGCAAAGTCAGCACCTTTTTACTACTCGGTATAGAATATTTACACGTATCGACATCACATATTTTTGTTTCAGACACAGAAAAATTGTCTAGGTCACCGATCAATTGATAAGTCATCTATAATTATGTGTAAAAACTATAAACAAGTAAAATATATAAGTCAAATAAGTAAAAGCGCTTACTAAGTACAATAGAAAGTGACGCTATTAGGCGCCCTCATAATTGTATTTATGTATGTATTTATCCTCAGCATACTTACGTGCAGGACAGTTTAGGTCACCAGTTTGATGGTCGGATTTCCTCTTAAAACGTTTACATCGTACTAGCTTAGATACCTACTTACGGTTTGGTTTTATTTTACATAATCTCGTACTTTAAAACATGTGAGAATGTTTCAGAACGAATATGGCGCGACTTCGTTAATAGCGCAATGGTTTAAAAGGTCACGTTGCCGTATAAAACTACGCAGGATGTTTGGATGAAACTTTGTACATTCTGAAATGTTACCACCGAGTATGGCTGTAATTTATGTCTACTTATAGCTATGTGGATTATTAAATACGTGTAGATCTGCCTACCGTTACACCATCAACAGCATTTGATTAAACGTTTTTTCCGGTGGCAGTGTGATATTTTTGCTACAAAAAGCTTCAACAATATAAATTGGTTGTGTGTGTTGAATATTTGAACGGATTGTTAAGGATTATTAACTAACGAGTTATAGTCAATTAACTGTAACTTACAATCGCAAGCGATAAAACGAATATTGTGTTCAAGTCTATTATCCGTAGGTCACTAAGTAAGGGCTCCTACGCAACCTTACATAGTGCGTGGCTCGATATGCACTTGGCCGATATTGTAAATAAGGTATTTAAAGGACTGAGAAAAATAGATCGAAAAGAGCAACTAAATAAAATTAATGATTTTCATTACGCTACATAGCTGTTAAAAAACGTAGATTACGAAATATAGCAAGAGCAATCTTATTGCGATAGGCTACCTGCAGCTATGCCGAAGTAAATTTGTAATTTTATTTGTTTCTCGTCACTGCGCTACGATATTAAGCACCTCACGCTAGATGTTATAGAAAAGAAAAGCGAAAAAAAGGCATACAATATATTATAAACTTTATTTCTCTATATTTTTACAGCAGAAAGAAAACGAGGTAGAAAAGTTGAATGTTTTTCTGTATTGCGATTCCACTAAAAGAACCTGGATGACTCTTTTACGTTTTTCAATTTATATTCTTTTAGATAGATAGTTTACACTTTACTGTGCGCCATATATAAATTTATGTTAAAACACTGCATGTGTCATCACTAAGAATGTAACTTGTTACTACATGTAGATGAGATTTTTATAGGCTACAAATCTGATGGCATAGGTGCTAAAACCAATGATTTACGAAATATATGAAAGTACTTTCGTTACTAGGTGTTATTCTGAAAACAAAATTGAATAAAAATATTAATTACGAAAACTTAATTTGGCTCTTGCAATATTAATTAACACATAACGACGATTAACACATAACATGACAAAATGCAGGAACATGCTTACAAGGCGGTTAACTTCTAGTTTGTATGAAATCAATATTTTAATAATAACTATCGTGAATACCCATAAAAAGTATTTAAAAGTACTAAGGATATTCAATATTTTCAATAGTTGACAGTACTTAAAATAGTTTTAAAAAAAGGCTAGTATTTTTGTGGTACCACCTAACTAAACTTATTTATTTCCAAAATTTACGTCTGTAGCGTTATAATATGCGTTGAATCTAGGAATAACTTAATAATTTAATTGTTCTCTCGGTGTAGTCGTAGTTTAAACGTTCCATTTATAGAAGTAGTACGGTACGAATGCACTATTGAGTTCAGAAATTGTAGTCGCAAGTCAAACAGCGTTGTATGTCGCAGTAAAGAAATGAGTACAAATAATTGGGCAGACATAACTTGCTTTGTAACGCTTTCCATGCATCGGAATTGCACGCTCCATCACTGCAGAGACACGTGTATGTTGCATACAGTACTGCAGAACTGAACATTTTGTTTTTGCAAGTTGTAGAACTTACAAGGTTGTATGTAAATGAAAAGACGTGGTATTCCTCTGGAAGGAGGGAACATCCTCTGACCAAGCTAGGTTAAAGGAAGATGTTGCTGAAAAATTGTATCAAATAAAAAAAAACTTCAAATTGTCCAATTCAGGATCTTTAGTCGTAGTTCCTTCGGTGTTCCTGTTTATATTGTCCCATATTTTCAGTATTTGTGTCTTCGCCATTGTATTGTACTGCTATTCAACTGTATAAATATGTAGCTACCGCTTCATGTATTCGCTTGTATCACTGAATCCCCAAAATGAACCCTACATAAACCAAATCCTCAGAAAATCAAAGTAAATTCAAAGGATATTGCGAGATGTCTAAGAGTTTTAGTATAACAAGTCTGGAAAAGACTCCACAACCCACAGGGTCTACACTTGGGAACCGACCGAACACTTTTACAAGTTACGACAAATGTTTCTGACCACACGTAAGGTTAGTTTGAAAACTCCATTATACGGACACCCGAAAATTTTCAATTTCCACTAAGTGCAACAAACAAACGTTACTAACAAAGTTTATTTTAGCTCCTAATTAGTTCTGTAACTTGTTTATTGCCTGCACGGTGTTAGTAACAATTATGGTAATTTTTAGTTGATGAGTGTAGTATTAGTAGAGTTGAGTAAAATTTACCATTCTTATACACAGAAGATCCCTGTGTGGCTAAAGCTAAAAACTGATCCCGCCAGAGGATAGAAATAATTATATCATCATCATCATCACATTCATCAGCCTTCAACAGTCCACTGCTGGACAAGGCCTCTCCTTTGAAAGGAGGAATTGGCCTCCTATACCACGCTGGCCAAACGGGTTGGTATAGGGTTTGTATCAAGTTTTCCTTCTCTTACAGTGCTGTTCTCTGAATAATATGCTCCCTCTGTCGGCTCTTACGACACCCATGGGATGATATGGGGTGGTGACATTCCGTATTCTTAATCCGTCACCACACTGACTAGAAATATATTCAGAGGTAATATTATTTTTATGTGTGAAGTAAATCGTTCTTTTGAAAGTATCATAAGTTTTCTAATGACCAAAATAAAGCTAGAGACTATAGAACAAATGTAAACTTCACGCGACAACATGATTGTTATTAACTTCATTAGATACATTTATTATTCAAAGTAAGTATGTAACTTTATTCATACTGACACCATAGTGAGATGGCGTGATTGAGTAAATGCTCTAGATTTTTCACCGTATAATGCGCATATAGTTGAATAAATAATTAATTGATGGATGATAAATGATGGATGGCTGGAACAGCGTCCATTTTTATAACAAATATTATGCAACAACATTTACATTCGTATAATATTGCAAACCTACTACTCACTTGTAATGCGACCGTAGGACACTCTATTTTGTTAAACTTTCTTTTTCTGGTAAAAAACGAGCTTTTTTATTATGTATTTTCTTAAGAGTTATGACAGAGTAACGATTATAATTATTTATAATCTTTAAAGAAAATGTACGGAGGAGCTTGGTGGGTAAGTATGTGTATGAGTACGTTTATGTAAGGTGAGTATTCTTGTGTGTTTAGTCTTCAGCACCAACCCCGTATCAAATAAAACATACTTTACGAAACACACAAATGTCTTTTATTTCACACAACTTGGCGTGACAGAGTTACAGAGGCGACTGCCCGTGTCGGGGGGGGACGCGGGTCAGTCGTACCTAATTTGCTTACGTTAACAATATGTATAATGTCGCTACACTACACCCCCTCTTACCAAAAAAATTACAATTCAAAAGCAATTACGAAGTGAAAAATATTCTAAAGTACACTACCAAATGGTTTGGAATCTAGCATTTCGCAGTTTCACAGAGCTCGCACGATAGTCACGTATTCACGGTATGTTGGTACCTATTTGGGTAGGTATAGCCGTGGTCACTCCCGCTGCTGGTTGCTGCAGCTGAGTTCGCATCGTCGCTGCTATGGTTGGAATGTTTGAGACGATAGCGTTGCCGGCAATCTCTTTCCGAAGCCACTTCTTGATGCGGCCTTTACTTTGCTTGCACGCTATAAACAATATGAGACTGAGCAGAATGGTTAAGATAATCATCATAAGTATATCATGATTAGACAAACGAGCTTCTACTTGAATTCCGTTCTGGGCTACCACTACTTCTTCCTTGCTATAAGTCTTTCCCATTGTAATCAACTAATTCGTCCAAAGTATTAATTATGAATGATACAAAATATAACGCTATTTATAGACGTAAGTATAAAATATTATTTCAACATCGGCGGCTAACTAACTACCTATATAATATGACGCTCTGTGTGGTCACCTGATTACGAAATGCTAGCTTGCAAAGTACCGTGTCCTTGACTACAAACTTTACGTTTATAATATCAACGTTATAAAATACGACACCACAATGTTGGTTACAAAGAACAATGAAATGATTTTATATAATAACGATATGAAACAAGGTTACTGTCTCATTATGTAAAAATGTTTAAAATCAAAAGTCATTGTATATAACAAAATGCGTAAAAATCTAATATTTCTGTAAATATGTAAAAGTAAACAATAAATGTATGTAAAAGTTTTGTAAAAAGTACTACCTAAAAGTTATAAGTAACGTGCTAGTTTCTTGCTAACGCGACAAATCTTGTTAATTTTGGCGGCCCCTTATCTGTACCAAGTGCGCTATATTCCGGTAGCGCCTGGTTCGTAGAACCTCTCAGCGGTACGATAACTGTGGGTGACTCAGATCGTCCAACTGTACCTGGGGTCTGCGGTACAGCGCACGATGTGCGTCTCTGTGGTACGGTCTCGTCTGCCAAAAGGTATGCTGGCTTCAAACGGTCGATCGAAACACGGGTTTGCTTATCTTCCTGTTGTATGACGTACGTTTTGTTTCCCGTTTGACGACTCGGTATGGCCCGTTGTACGTAAATTGGAATGGTTTCCGTACCGCGTCGTTTCTCACGAAAACAAATTCGGTACTGGTAAGATCCGGATGTACGAAAACTGTTCGTGAATCGCGAAGGTTTCTAGAGACTGGCTTGAATTTTCTGATTGTGTCGCGAATCTTCTCGACTAAGGTTTCTTGGTTCGCTACGATCGGTGAGCTTGTGTTGAAAAATTCACCTGAAAGTCTCAGTGCCTGACCGTACACCATTTCACCGGGGCTTACGCCGCTGTCTGTTTTAATTGCTGCGCGTAAACCTAACATTGCGGTTGGCAATTCGTCTACCCATGCTGACGATTCGAGGCGAGCTGTGATCGCGACCTTGAAAGAGCGATGCCATCTCTCTACTGCTCCATGACTTATCTATTCCCATACATCGTAACAGTTGAGTAAACAATGAGCTCTCAAACTGCGGACCTTGGTCACTGGTCACTTTGTGTGGACATGCGAATCGGGTGATCCAGCCTTCATACACAGTCTTGGCTACAGTCTCTGCGGTCATGTCTGTCACCGGGAACGCCTCAGGCCATTTCGTACATCTGTCGATAATAGTAACGCAATACCGATTACCTTGCGACGAGGTATGCCGGGGACTCACGAGATCTACGTGAATATGTTCGAACCTGCCGGACGGTGGAAATTCTTGTAAATGAGATATGGTGAGGCGTTGCACCTTTGACCGTTGACAGCGCACGCATGTCTTGACCCATAATGTGATATCCTTGTTCATCGTCGGCCAGAAGAATTTCTTGGTGATCATATCACGAGTAGTACGTATGCTAGGGTGACTCAAATCGTGCACGCTCTTGAATGCTGTTCGCCGACAACATTCTGGTAAGTAAGGTCTAATATGATCGTTAGTAAAATCACAGTACACCTCTTTTTCGCAGTTAGGCAACTGAACACGTCGTAGTTGTGTTCTCATGCCGTCACTCGATACGTTCGTGACGTAAGCGTCGCGCGCTTGGGCTTCTGCTAAAGCTGCGTAATCAATAACTGTCGGGCATAGTATGGTCTCTATGCGCGATAGCGCGTCCGCTACTAAGTTCTCAGAACCTATTATGTGGCGAATATCCGTAGTGAATTCACTGATGAACATGAGCTGCCGTGTACGCCTTGGGGTCTCCTTATCCGTACCAATCTTCGTAAATGCGTAAACCAATGGTTTATGGTCAGTATATATCGTAAGGTTACATCCCTCATGTAGGTATCGAAAATATTGAACTGCCGAGTATACTGACAAGAGTTCTCTATCGTACGTGGAGTACTTCTGCTGTGCAGTAGATAATGCTTTCGAGAAGTATCCGAGTGGCCTCCAAGTATTGTCTGCATATTGTTGTAACACAGCACCGATACCTGTATTGGATGCGTCACACATTAGCGCTAACAGTGCATTCTCGGCTGGATGGTACAATGTACAAGCGCTTTGTAAGCTATCTTTACATTGTATAAACGCGTTCTCTGCCTGTTCAGTCCATTGAATAACAGTTTTATCCTTTCGTTTAGCGTCATGTAAAAATTTGTTCAATATAGATTGATAAGATGCGGCATTTGGAAGGTGGCTGCGGTAAAAATTCACCATCCCCAAAAATCTGAACCTTGCCTGAACCTTATCGTCCGACGGTCGTATCCCTTCTGTGCATACTTCATACCCTAGGAATTCAATTTTAGTTTGACCAGAACAACACTTAGCGATGTTAATCAAAATGCCATATCTATTGAATCGTTCAAATACTTGTTCCAAGCATTCTTTGTGATGTGTGACGTCACTTGCGATGACTACGTCATCGAGATAACAGAATAAGAAGTCCAGTCCTTGTAACACAACTGTGGTCATGAAACGTTGGAATGTTTGAGCAGCGTTTCTCAAACCAAAACTCATGCGTGGGAATTCAAACAATCCGAACGGCGTGATTATGGCTGTTTTCTCTACGTCTTCGGGGGGGACTTCGATACAGTGGTACGCTCTGCGTATATCTAGTTTAGTATATACTTGCTTACCTGCCAGCAAGTATGTAAAATCCCGCAACCGTGGTATCGGGTAGCGATCTGGCTTTGGAATCGCGTTTAATCTGCGGTAATCCCCACACGGTCTAAGTTCTCCATTGCTTTTCGGCACCACATGCAGAGGGCTGGCCCATGGTGACTTAGATGGTCTACAGATACCCATCTCAAGCATCACACGGAACTCTTCCCTCACCTTGTTGTATCGGGCTGGTGGTAGCGGCCTGGCCCGCGCATACACTGGTGGTCCAGAGGTTTCAATGTGATGGTACACTCCATGCCGTGACGGTTCCCGAAACGATAACACTGGTTTCGTAATGTCAGGGTACTTGAGTAAGAGTTCGTAATACGGGTGATTACTGTCCACGGTTTGTATCGGTGGTTCGAATTGTTCCACTAAAGACGCGATAACACTGATCTCGGTCGCTGTATCCACGAGTTTACGTCCACTTAAGTCCACTAGTAACTTACGTTTATTTAAAAAGTCTGCACCAATTATCGGTTGTTTAACGTCCGCGATTATAAATGTCCAACGGTATGGTCGTCGTAATTTAAAGTCTAACAGCAAAGTTTGAGTACCGTAGGTTCTTATCGGTGAACCGTTCGCTGTGTACAATGTATAGTCACTGCACTTGTTATCACTAACCCGTTTATTATTCACTGGGATAACTGAGACACACGCGTCTGTGTCTATGAGAAACTTTAGTCCACTATTTCTATCGGCTATACATAAACGGTGGGAGGATAATAATGTACAGTCATCCACCCTTGCCTGTACATGTTCTAGTTTTCCTGTGCTTTCCAGTTACATGGCTTGACGCACTTTTTCGCTTGGTCGCGAAATTTGAAGTGGTAGAAACATAACCATTCTGGGTTTCGTTTCGATCGAGCCTGAGAAGTACTGCGCCCACGCGATACTGAACGCCGATTGTTATAGTCATTGTGCCTTGGCCTTGACCTTGATCTATCTAATTCATCCAACCTTGTGGTTATCTTGGCTATCTCTGCCATAATGCTGTTTATATCCGGAGTTGAGACCTGCGCAATTTCAGTAACGCAAGGCCGAGTCGTCTCTGTAATTTTGTCAGCGCATAATGCCAAAGGATGGGAATATAAATATGAGGAGGAGCGCGATGAGGGAGAAGAAGAGGATAGATATTCTGCGAGACCATAGAAGTACACAGCTAAGTACAGGTGAAATAAGATAATATCGCTTGTGTGAATAATTATATAACCTTGTACACTTAGAAACATATCATAACATAACTTCGCGCCTGTTATCCCCGAAGGCGTTTGTGTATTACACACCCACTTTTCGCCAGTTATGTCTCGGTCCCAATGTAATAGGGGGCGAGCCTATTGCCTGGCACATTATTAAGCGAACGATAATTAACATATTTAATACACACATAACTTCAAAAAATCATATGCCCGGGGTACCTGGAGATCGAACTTAGAAACAGACTTAATAAAAACTTCTTAGAAGCTTTCACAAATAATTAGCGGTAGGGTCACCATTTCCAACTTGCCCAAGTATAATTTTAATATTAACTCTCACTTGATTTGTACCACATTTTCATCAGTTTACTTAGGACAGTAAGCAAGCTAGCCTCGGTCACATAAGGAGCTGTTATTTGATTTACCCCTTTTCCGTATCAACAAAATGTCATAGCTCTACACGTAAGGAGATCTGCAAATATTATTGCTGTAATATTTTATACGGCTTGTTCGCGCAAGTCACGGATGTTCTGCTTTTATACAGATGACGTGTGCTGACGGATTCAAAATACAATGTGTCACTTGATCCCCTGACATAGAGCATAGATATTTACATAGAGGCGCATTTCTTATGGGCGCTCTGTAGGCAAACTTTCTGTGACCCAAATTGCCGCTTGGCGGCGTGGCAGTCGCGCTGTGAGTCTGTGACAGCTGTCCTATGAGTGTCAGAGAGACGAACGTTCCTCCTGTGTATCTTAACTACGAGAGCAAGAGAGACGGAGAACGACGCCAGCGCCGCCAACGGCGCCAACTACGTACTACACTGACAACCGCCAACTCGTCACTTAGAATCGGCACGCGAAATCCTTAAGAAATGCGCTTCTATTGTGTAAATCTGTATTCATTGCCTGGGCATTGTCAGAGACGACTAAAATACACGAAGCAAATAGTATCTTTGGGAAGAGCCGTAAAACTCGTCATCAAACCGTATAAATGGGGTGGCCATTTGGCTGACGTGGTAAAAAAAGCCAAATCCTCACATTGGCTCGCAATGTTATTATGACGAATAATAGAAAAAGTGTGTGTTCAGCAATGGAGGGCAAAATGTTGTGTGATGTTTATTTCGTGGTGCACTTCTGATTGAAGTGAAAAAAATAACATCTTGCCTCACTGATGCTAAGTGTCGTCGGTGGGAAAATGTCTTATTTTTTATTAAGTATTGGGCGCTAGAACTTAACTTTGGACATAATTTCAACCATCAGCTGATTGTACAAAGCTTTATCTTTTTCTGTTTTGTGTCCTAAAATCACAATTCTCTTTACGGCATCTGTGGTTAAACTTTATGCAGATATAGCAACTAAATGTTGCTACATCTGCAGTTTATGCATGCAAGATGTTAGTTAACTTTTCAATTGCTGTTTAGTAACTGGAAATGTTTACCGTTAACGACAGCCCGTAGGCTCGCTATATACTTGTACTAGCTAAATAATAAAGTATCATACCGAATTAGAAGTCATCCGCAGCTCCGACCGCACATTTTCTTATTTTAGGCGTTTCTCGTTGGGAATTTCGGGAAATCACTCCTTATTACACCCCTGCGATCGCCAAGAAACAAGCCAAATTTCATCTTCTTGCGCCCAGTAGTTTTGGCTGTGCGTTGTTTTTTTTTATGGGACTAGTCCCACCCTCATTCCCACTACTGTGTCATCTGTGTAGCCAGGTTCACCATCAGTGACCATTGATGACAACGAGTTTTGACACTCGTGAAGTCCCGGGGAAAGTTATACTGACTTGGAACCCGCAACGTATTGGAGAAGTTGGAAAATAAACAATACACTTTCCTCCTTAACAAAGTGGGAAACAAGCAACGAAGAGATATAATAGTGAGAAAAGATAAGCACCACTGACATGAGGCATGAGCATTAAGGGGGCCTAAATTTTGTACTAAACCTGTTTCCAGTAAGGCTGTGCGTTGCCTGTGAGTCAGTCAGTAGCGCAGAATTTTATTTTATTATTAAATTATAGATATTAATGTGTCTGTCTTTACTTACTAATTTAAAAAGAACAAAAACCATAATGATCGGCCTATTTGAAGATTTTTATGCTGATTCCATATGCACTTATTTCAATATTGACAACGAGCTGCAAAGTGTGTGATTTTGAGATGTTAAATACTCAAGTAAAACAATAATGTACCGTCTAGTTTGTTTTAACACTTATGACAGTTTGCTGTTTAGTCAACTGACACGAACCAAAAAAAACATTATGCTAGCTAGTAACAGATATTAAGACGACTACAAAGCCAGAGGCAGTTTGAACTCAATCCTATCTTGGTATTGATTTTGTTGCTCTGCAAATGTCACCTCAAAAGAACAGCAATATACCCCTTTTGTTCATTAATACGCGCTCAGCGGGATGGCATATTTCATTTTTCTGATATCGGTTAGACTGATCGTGGGCGTTTCTATTTATGTAGACTCTATTTCTATTCTTAAGATTAAATTAGATTTAGATTAAAACTCTTTATAGTACACCAGAAAAACAAAAAGATACAAGAGTACAGTGACCATATTTACACAACTTAAAACTAGTGGTATTATGGCAAATTGCGATTTCTTCCAGACAACCAAGAATGGAATACAAGAATTAGTGACTGAGAGAATGGGTAGGTTGGTGTACTTCAAGGAATAGTGTATTCTGATGAGCTCAACAAAACTAATAATGATACTATGTACTTACATAATAATATTAATACATACATAAATATATACTTTATAAAATATATAAATAGATACCATAAATAAATACAATATTAGTGCAAGTTTAAAAGAGCTGTCATGGAATATCTCCTAAGTAGTGACTGGTGACAAGTTTCTTAAATACTGTCAAGGATTGAGCCAGTCTTATTGTCGCAGGCAACGAATTCCACAGTCGTACAGCATGGACAGTAAAAAAATTGTCGTAGAAGACTGTAGAGTGTGCTGGAACTTTCAGTCTAAGATTCTCCGATGATCTTAAGCACTTCGTATGTGTGTCGCGAAGATATTCAAAGCGTGCTTTGAGATACAAAGGAAATGAAGGATTGTATAAAATATTATAGAGAAGACAGAGAATGTGAGTATTTCGGCGAAGGCGGATTGGCAGCCACTTGAGCTACATGCGAAATTCAGAGATATGATCATATTTGCGTAAACCATATATGAATCTTATGCAGAAATTTTGGAGTCGCTCAAGTTTATCAAGCTGATCATTATTGAGATCGAGATAGCTGGCATCGGCATAGTCAAGAATGGGAAGAAGAATCGATTGCACAAGTGCAATTTTAGTAGCAGTTGGAAGGAAATTACGGACTCTTCTCAATGATGCTATGGCAGCAAAAAGATGTCGGCTGATGTATTGCAGCTGGACGGTCCACGAAAATGTTGTGCCTATGTATATCCCCAGATTCTTGACTTCCTTACTAAAAGGAATAGGGACACCTGCAAAAGACACCTGGGGAAGCATTGACCAGTTAATCCTGGAAATGAGTCTAGAGCTGCCGATAATTATAGCCCGGGTTTTGACAGGATTAGCCTTTAGACCATACGTTTTCGTCCATTCAGATATAGCAACTAGATCCTGATTAATGTTGGCGATGACTAAAGATAAATTTTCAAGCT
The DNA here is from genome assembly GCA_944739405.2 of Euclidia mi. Lineage (NCBI taxonomy): Eukaryota > Metazoa > Arthropoda > Insecta > Lepidoptera > Erebidae > Euclidia > Euclidia mi. The sequence goes on along the minus strand of OX123184.2, from coordinate 73,690,769 downwards.
TCGCTTGACAGTAGATTTGCAGATCATCTGCATAAAGGTGATAGGAACTTGAAATAGAATTAGATATTGAATTGATAAAAATCGAGAAGAGAAGAAGAGAAAGAACGCCGCGCTGAGGTATACCCGTAGAAGTGTCGCACCAGGATGAATAAGTTTCATCTCATGGACACGCTGCCGGCGGCCAAACAGGTAATTACGAAACCAGTCAATCACGTATGGAGATACGCTAAAAGAGCTTAAGATGGCAAGGAGCACGTCAAAGTCAACGGTGTTGAAAGCATTGCTGAAATCCAACAAATAGAGAACTGTGAGCTTGCCCTCCTCCGTACCTGACCTGATATTATCCGTAATATTGACAAGGGCAGTAGGGATACTATGACCAGCACGGAAACCTGATTGAAAAGGATTGAGGATATTATTTTTAATGAGGAATGATATGAGTTGGTTATGGATGAGACGTTCAAGGACTTTGGAAAGGAAGGGTAGTATGGATATGGGTCGGCATTCTGAAAAGGATACAGGATTGGATTTTTTAGGTAGTGGAACCACATGAGCATACTTCCAAGCTGCAGGAAACACGCCACTTGAGATTGAGGAGTTAAATATGCGCGTGATAATAGGTAGGATTACATAAAGGATGGGGAGGATCATATTACGGGTGATACCGTCACAACCAACAGCGTTGGAACTAATGGATAAAACATCACATACAGTAAACAAATCTCAGTAGGTTTGGATTTAAGTTTCGATTGGGCTGCTGTTTTTTTCTGTATCAGTAGTCTTATATCCTCAGTGAGCTAGGGTGATGGCGCATGCTTCAGTTTTATAGCACGAACAGCCGCATGGTCATCGTAGAAGTCACTAAGATTTCTCTAAAAAAACTCAATTTTGCTGTCTTTAGTTTCAGCATCCAGTAGTGGTTTCCAGTCAATTGCCTTAGCATCATCAATATGAACATCAGTATTCATACCACTAAAATTACGAAGCAAGAAAGTTCTAGACTTTGCCTCAGGGGGACGAATTTTATAAGACAGATAAATGAGGTCGTGATAAGAAAAAGTATCTGCACTACATTGGCCATGTTTAGTGACATGGCCAAGTGATGAGACAAGAATGAGGTCTAGAAGTGAAGGTATAGCATTTGGGAAGTGATGAGTGGCATTCAAATGAAGTATATGCAGATCAGTGGAAACAGCAACAGAAGAGAGAGAAGAGGAACGTGAGTCGTTTTTAAGAAGACAGGTGTTAAAGTCACCCATAATTATAGTTTGACTGCAAGAGGGAGATAGATCAAGTAAGAGATTTTCAAAGGACGAAAAGAAATCAACACGTAAAGATGGACAGTAATAAACACCAAGGAAGTCACCAAGGAGAATTTTTGTATGGTGCAGCTCGACTTCCAAGAAGAGATGCTCACCGGCAATGGGTGTGATGACATGTTTAATATTAAATAAGCAATAAATGGAAGAGTACATGGAGGCTGGGGTTTCGGCAGCCGAAATAGCGTGGGAGAAGCAATTCTCCAAGCTGCTGTCCCTTTTGATCTTATAGTGGCTAACACTTGGTTCCAAAAAAAAGAGCAACACCTGGTAACCTACAACAGTGGCCACCATATGACCCAGATTGATTATTTTCTGCTAAGGCGTAAACGTATCAACTGGGTCAAAGACTGTAAGGTGGTACCGGGAGAAGACTTAGTCTCACAGCACAGACTCCTGGTGGTCAAATTAAATTTTCGGCTGAGCTCGAAAAGAACCAAGGAGCAGCTACCCCCAAAAGTAAAATGGCATATGTTAGAGAAGAATGAATGTGCAGTAGAGTTCAGAAATAGAGTGGTAGATAAAATGATTGAGATGGGCGATATGAAGGATTGCAGCGTGAATGAGAGTTGGGAGGAGATGAGTAAATGTATGAAGTGCGTAGCAAAAGATGTTTTAGGAGAATCGAAAGGAAAACGTATGAAAGATAAGGATACCTGGTGGTGGACAGAGGAAGTACAGAGTGTGCTCAAGGAAAAGAAAGCAAGGTTTAAGGAATGGCAGCTGATGAAAGAAGGTAATGACTCGTTGAAAGAGAGTAAGAAAAAGAAGTATGATGAATGTAAGAAAAGAGCCAAAAAAGCCGTTGCCTTAGCTAGAGCAAAAGCCCTTAACAATATATACGGATTAATTGAGAAGCCGGAGGGCCAAAAGTATTTATACCGACTGGCTAAGGCTAGAGAGAGAAAGGCGAGGGATGTATCCCATATCAAGTGTATGAAAGATGAAACAGGAGTGGTTCTTACGGATGATGATAGGATTAAAGAAAGATGGAGAACATATTTTGAAAAATTAATGAATGAAGAGAATGATTGGTGCAAAATGCTTGAGAACAAGGCGAAGAATATTGGACTAGTGAATGTAATAAGTAAGGATGAGGTAAGACGGGCTGTGAGTGGAATGAAGAATGGGAAAGCATTAGGACCAGATGGAATACCAGTAGAAGCATGGAAGGTGTTAGGGGAAGATGGATGGGCGTGGCTGACTTTATTCTTCAATAAGATTTTGCATGAGGAGACAGTACCCAAGGAATGGTGCAGGAGTTACCTAGTGCCCATTTTTTAAAATAAGGGAGATGTCCAAGAATGCAACAATTATCGGGGAATAAAGTTAATGCCTCATAGTATGAAAGTATGGGAGAGAGTAATTGAGCGACGTACCCTGGTGCATGCTGTTTGCCGACGACATCGTCCTGGTAGCAGAAAGTGGACAGAAGGTGCAGAGCAAGCTGGAGGAGTGGCGGCAGAGACTGGAGAACGTAGGCCTTAGGATAAGCAGAACCAAAACTGAATACATGTTCTGTGACTTTGGCGGCCTCTCTAGTCCAAGCCAAGTATGCTCCGACTTTCGCTACCTCGGTTCACTCCTGCAACACGACGGCGAAATTGACCGAGATGTTCGGCAAAGGATCAACTCAGGATGGATGAAATGGCGACAGGTCTCGGGCACAATATGCGATCCTAAAATGCCTTTGAAATTCAAGGGACGCATATATAAGGCGGTTATAAGGCCTGTCGTATTGTATGGAGCTGAGTGTTGGGCTACTAAGAAGATGGATGAAAAACGATTACATGTGGCAGAGATGAGAATGTTGCGATGGATGTGTGAAGTTACGAGAATGGATAAGATTAGGAATGAATACGTGAGAGGTAGTCTGAAAGTGGCGCCTATAGACGAGAAAGTGAAAGGAAGTCGTTTGGCTTGGTATGGACAAATTATGCGAAGAGATGATATCGATGCCTTACGGCCAAAAGAGGCTAACTGCCACTTAACAAACTTTACAGGAGAGTAGTTTAAAGTTCAAAATAAGTGAAAAAAAATCATAGAAAATTTTCTGTACGTTCCAAAAGCTTCAAAATTTAACCATATACTTTTTGATTAGGTCTCTACGAAATGACATTGTTAATTAAAACAAATCAGACTCCTAACACTATTTACTGTCGCTTACCCTCAAATGGTCCTAATTATACTAACAGGCAAAAACGTCGTAAATGAAAACAACCCAATTAATGAGTTCCAACCCAAATGATTTAACTGCACCATTTATTTTATTTCTGTTGAAGAAAAAGAGCATACCTGTGCTTTTTCTGTTCATCAAGTGGAGCCAATATGACATAACCGGCTATTGGTTAATGGCAGAAGAACAAGGAAATTGTTATAAGTTAATTATCTATAAAAAATACTATAAGCTCTTTTATACAACGCGAAAGCGCATTTTGATTAATTCTTATAAAATTATACATACATACTTACATATATACATTAGACTTTTATAAGTTTTTAAACTGGCTAACCGACTAAGGTATGAATTAAAAAAAAGACAAATTGTGCTCAATCAGTCTTTACTTTAGAAAATTAAACAAAACAATTGTTACTCATTGTAAGTTAGTCTTGCATTATACATTCATGCTGACATTCTAGGTATGAAAAAAAAAATATAAACTTAAAATTTCGTACCTAAACTCTTTTAGATCTGACGGTAGGCGTTTGGTCCTCGTCGTCCGCATGTCCGCGTCTACAGTTGTCGTAAATCACCTCGCGACGTCCCACGGTGGTCAATGAGCGGAAAAAAATCAATTTTGCAAAGTATGACTATTCGAATATGTCATACCAGTATTGGATACTACAAGCCTAAATAAACACAAACACATAATAATTTTTTTTTATTGCGTTACCTTATTAGTTTAATAAAATTACAAAGTTGAAGTTAAAAGGATATTGAATTTTCACTTGTAAAAAGCCCTAAGTTAGTGGGTTGTATGTTCCAGTTTGTGGTGTTTTTTTAAATATACTTAAATTTTCTGTAATACAACACGTCTTAGAGAATCTACTAGATAATTAGTATTGTCGATAAAGTGATTAATATGAGTGCAGGATAATTAGAGAAGAAAGCTTGTTTTTAAGTAAAATTCTTAGTTTAAACGGCCATATCTAGGTTGCGGCGGCTTCCGGCGGTTTCTCTTATAATTCAAATAATAGGCACATTTGTGTAGATAATTAATAAATCACTTCCAGCTGTTAATACCTGCGAATCTCCATTTTTTGCCATATTAGTTAATTAACTCATTATTACGCACATTAAGATGGTGCCTCACTAACTTGTTTCTAACAACATTAGTTCCTCTCCGTCTCAATGACCAATGAAAACAATCTTCGGTGTATTGGAAGAATGAATCTCTTTCTTCAACCAGGTACTGTAGACCAGTACAGTTTCAGTTCATGAAAGAAACTACAGACGTCAGTAACAACGAAATTGCGAGAATGGAAAGTGAAATAGCAAATCTTAACGAAACATATATATTATTATTACATAACCAAATATCGATGAAAAACATTTTGTTTTACTACTTTCTAAAGGAATAGACAACCTTCACAATTATTTCCGCTGCCCCATACAACATGTACTCCGTAGCCGGGGGTGTCCTTCACAGCAAAGAAACTACCCAAAATAACCGTGTCCGATGAAGACATGCGTCAGGCGGAAGGTGAGGACACCGTGGCGGCCTTCAGCCACTCCAAAAAGAGGGTTCTTACTATCGCTTTTGCCGTGTATCCATTAATTCGCACTCACTCATCCATTCACTCAATCGATAAAACAATGATGATGACACATGTTAAATCAGTCACGGTGACAAATCTTGAGGCTGAATAACAATTTGCAAAAGAGGGACCTACTAACGCTAATATATGTGCAAAACAAACGTGCAGTTTTTATTCTCTCACTCTCATTGTCCCATAGGCAATTCGACACAACAGAGTCATATCAGTCGCAGGATTAACTCTTGACTGTTACTGAGAATTCATCAAAAAATCCAATAATTCCTTGCAGGCCCAACCTGGGATTCGAACCCTTGATTATGCTCCTAAGCCAGGCCAGCCAACAAAAACTCTGTAGGTACTTATTTAACCATTAAGTATTGTCTGAACAAGATAGCAAAAGAATGACTTCTTACCTATAAAACTTAAAATAACTAATTAGAATACACAATTATAGATGAATATAAAAGTCTTTTAAAATAATCTTACCGTTTTATTTCCTTCGAAAAACTTCGCGCCAAACGGACTCGCAAGCACGGAGGTGCTTATGCCCGCGGTGAATGTTCGCTGTGCAACGCTAACGACATTTTGTTCGAACGAAGGAGTGAGATAACCGACGCTGTTTGTCATTCTTCTGTAAGCTAACCGCCAAACCTTTGATTTACCTTGTTATCTAACCACCATACCAGATATTTTATTGGGGAGGGGAAAAAAAGGGTAAGCGACAATGTAAGGCGACATTCGTTTGGATAAATTATTCTAAGCGCCTTCGATGATTGATTTGGTGACTAGGGAAAATAAAAATAAACGCCAAATAAAGTCACGGAAATGAGACCTAAATGGAATAAATGACATGTATGTTATCCAAAGGAACTGCCCTAATATCCTAACCGAAAGTTTGGTACACAAAGATTCAAGTAAAATTTGACTAATGTATTTTTTACAAAAAACACAGCCATACTTACAAAATACAGCGCAAACTACTTAACGTTCAAGTAAAGAAAAAAATATTCAAAGCCAAAAATGCTTATCTCACAGTTTTGAAATATAATTTTTATCCAACCACCATAATACAAAATACACCAAAAATAACTGTCGTTTATGACGAAAAACTTAGTGTTAGAACCTCAATTCCTTTACCGCCTAAGCGACAAAAAGTTTGTCCTAGAGCCACGAAACTTAGACCATTAGACGCAGAAAAAAAAGCCGATTCTAACCATATATATAAGTCGATTTCGCAAAAATGTCGCTTACCCCCTTTTGGCCGGAAGGCATCGATATGTATGTAGGTAAGCAAGTGATGAATATGAAGGTAGAGGGATGGAAAGGGAGAGGGAGGCCAAGGAAAAGATGGATGGACTGTGTGAGGATGGATATGAAAGAGAAAGTGGTAAATGATCAGATGACGGGCGACAGAAAAGAATGGAAGCGAAGGACGTACTGCGCCGACCCCAAATAGATTGGGACCAGGGCAAGAAGATGATGAAATGTGAACAGAGGTAAATGGCAACACCACCGCCACCACTCCAAGTTCGGTCATTCCTAATGAGCTGGAAGCCAGGCAGAGTATAAGAAGTCGAAGGAATGCAAGGCTTAAGCCAAGATTCAAAGACAAGCATACCATGGATGTTCTTACAGTCAAAACTGGCCAGCATATCTGAAAAATGGGCGGGAGTACTCTGTGCATTAATATGGACCACATTAAAGTCTCTCGTAACACCAGAGAACAAAGACTGCAAGTTGTCTACCAAAGAAGGAACACTAATGTAACTATCATTGTCACTACTCGCGGAGAAGAAATCATCACTGTCACTATCCATGCACTAATAAATAACTAAAAAATATAATAAATAAATAAATAAATACTTAAGGATAATATATAAATAATACTTTATCTTGATAACTCAGTACTACTATTCAACACTATTCAATAAAGCCCACCTGCCAGTTTTATAACAATATAAATACAATTCAGCGTATGGAAGTATTTTTTAAACACAAATAAAAATGTACATACACACATAATGAATTCAGTTGAATATAAGATGAAAAATTAAAAATTAAGGTATCACAGAACGTCGTCAAAACATGATTCAATTATAATCATTAAGTGGGGTCTAACAACCGGTTCCAATATTTGATCTATCCATGGATTTGTCTACTCGAGATAGATATTTGACATATTATGTATGTAGCTTATGTCAATTAATTTGAATATCTAGTGTTATTGGCCAACAGCCGTTCTAATTAATAAATTAATGTCAAATATGAATCTCTAGTAGTAGCCAAATCTATTTTATACCAGCTGTAAGCCAATCGCAGCCAGAGGTAATAACAACAATCATTTAAAATAAATTGATTTGTTTATCTATTCGCAGACTGGTTAATCTCAAGCCATGTGGTTCAGCTGCGTTATAATTAATAAATTTTGGTAAAAAATATGTGCAGTTTATACAAAGCATGCCGTCAGAGCAGCCGTCAGTTATGTCAAAGTCCGGTGTTATCCGTACGTGCATCATATATTTGGATTATTTGTGTATCTTACATTTTATTGATATTATATACACATGGTACGATGCGCATAGGCTGTCTTAATGGACCTTGTCGGCAATGTCTCTATACTGTCGTTTAAAAATGGTCCAAAATCGAATGAATGTAACTTTTAAAACATTGAAAGCTTGTTATTATATTTACTGTGACCACAATAACCCTGAGAATTTCAACTTAATACAATCATCTTTTTCACAAATTTATAATAATCGGAAATCATGTAATTTGCTGGACGATTATGTATATAATTTTCTTAAGGGTCGCAGGTAAAAAAGGACACAAAATATTGCCCTTAATATTTCAAAACATGTATGGAAATTTCCAGCTACCTATACCTAGTCGATGATTTTTTTTAATACAGGTAATCAATTGACTCATTATGAATGATGCGGGCTCTACTACTTCTGTTTAATTTTATAAAATAGTTCATGTGCTGGTTGGCAGTTGTTTTGGCCGGGTCCTACACAGGATTGGTTAAAAGAACTAGCTGTTACCTTCACGATTGCTGTTACATGCTGATGACATGGCGCTGCATGTCCTGGCGAAGTAAAGAAAAAAGACTGCGAGCACCAGATATCAATGAAAACCATCCAAGATGGTAGACGAATAAGGTCAATCTAAAATGTGCGCCTATCGATTTTCATCAATAGTGTGATTCTTGAGAAGGGCTTAGGTTTATGAACCTAAACCCTTCTGAGGAATTATTCAATCATTTATTCATTCACGCCGGCGGAACCGCAGGCAAAGTCTAGTGATATTAGAAGCAAGTCAATGCTCTGTAAAAATCTTTTTAAGGTCGTAACATTGAGTCGGTGATACTCCACTAGTATTTCACTAGATTCGTTCAAGTTGAATAGTTAGAAGTTTCATTAATCAGATAAGTGTGTATACATGGCCACTTTACAGATAGACGAACAAAATATTTCACTATCACACTAATATCTTTTGCTAATACGAGATACGTATGAGGGAATAATGCGATGCAACAATATTAACACGTTTGTTATTTACTGGATAATTATGAGACAGTATTTCCTTCTTTTTGCATTTTGTCACCGTGATGTATTGCCCCAAGATTCTAATTTTAATTTGACATTGTTACGTTTCATATATTATTATATCAGGTGGACGTAGAAGCTTCATATTGATGTATGAGAGACTATAATAATATGCCTAAGATTATGTAGTAAATTGACGATAATAATACTTACTACAAATCCGTTAGTTTCAGGCAGAAAACAAAGTGGTATTATACGGAAAACTCATTTATAATTCATATTTAGGTAAACCGATAAGAACTTTGCTAAAAATAAAATGAATTTAATCAGCCAATACTTAAGTATCCTATCACGTCACAACAATCATATAACACTCTCAACGCCATATTATAAGTATACTTATAAATCCATGCATGTTTACAAGTGCGATATCGTATCTGCATTTGAAATTATATTAAAAATTTTGATTCAATATATTATGTAAGCTCTATCTATTTTACATTGAAAATGGCAACTCATTATAATTTTGTATAACGTCAACAGTTTATGATATAATGTGATAAGGATTCAATGAAAACAATAATTATTTACACGGATCAATGTTCTGAATGAAATATGTTATTCAAGTCAACTGGCAATTTTAGCGGGAGTTCTTTATGGTGGGCCTTTTGTGTAATAAGGGCGGCTAGCCTTTTGTAGGAATGAGGGATTGGTATCGTAGAACTACTGGGGTCGTGTGTGTTGAAACAACTGCTCACTGAATAAATCCTTATAATAACTGTCCACAAACATAACATTACACAATTACACAGAAATATTGCAGTTAACATGAAAATTAAGGTCGGACGCGAACGCAGACATGTTGTTCAGACGCGAAAACGAGCAGGAATCCTGACGGCACGCGCGGGGCGCGTGCGTCGCGATTGCGTAGCGGCTCGATCTGCGCTACGATTGGTCGAGACGTCGCGGTTTTCTCGCGAAGACGAGTCAGCGAGAGCGGGAAGATGCGATGAGGGATGCGTTTCGTTATTCGCGTCTGTTATACCCTCCCCCTCCGAGTCACTTAAACGTCCCGTAGGTGGCTCGGCACAAACACTACGAGAACGACGGGGCCGTCCACGAAGGCGCCGAGGCTGCACGGGAGCTGAGATCTGACCTGACGTGTTACGGTAAGGCTTCAAGTCAGAAGCATGAAGCTTTCCTAACAGCTTCGAATCCAAATCAGTGACTTCGTAAGTAGTAGGACTAACTATTTTACTAATGCGATAGGGTCCATCACGTTTCGGCATGAACTTACGGGTCCTATCCTTAGAAGCGTCACTAAGCAGATGAGTGGTAATAAAAACTAAGTCACCCACCTGGTAACCGACCGACCGAGTCTGTCGGGTCTTGTCAGCTTGATTTTTTCGAACATCCTGTTGTCGTTCTACAATATCCCGGATAACATCCCAATTATCTAAAAATCTACAGAGATACGGAGTGATTTGGGGAAGGAAATTCTCTTTATCCAATATAGCCCGCAAATCAAGCTGCGCATCGAATGGCGTACGCATCTACCTAGCAAACGTCAGCTGGGCGGGACTAGCTCCTGTAGAGGAACAGGTGGCGCTGTTCATCGAGAACCGTACTGACAATAAAAACTTAGGCCACATACGGTGGTTGTTTCTAACTAAAATCGACAGCTGAGTACGTAAGTCTCGGTTCTTCCGTTCGGCAGGATTTGCCTCGGGATGATACAGCGGTATCAGGGTTTGGTTGATACCAAGGATAAACATGCACTGTTGCATGGTGGTGGAAACAAATTGGACACCGTTGTCTGATATGATACGGCGTAGGAAACCATACCTGAGGAAGTACTCGTTGATGAGTACAGGCGCACATATCTCAGCGGTGGCTTCTGTCAGAGCGAACAACTCTACCCACCTCGTGGCTGTATCTTCTACTAAGAGTACTCATTTCTCACCATGTTCGCCTTCTGGTAAGGGCCTGAACAAGTCAATGGCAACTACTTCTCCACGCTGATTGATAACAGGTGTCTGCAGGAGTCCAGCGGGCTTCTGGTTGGATGCCTTATAGCGCTGACACTCTTCACAGGTCTTCAAGTAATCTGAAATGTACTTACGCATCCCAACAAAATAATAATTTCGGCTGATCCGATTGTAGGTTCGCTCAACCCCTTGATGACCAGCTGTTGATGCGTCGTGGAATTCCTTTAGGATCTTCTCACGCATGGTAAGCGGCACGACTAGCTGTGGCTGTTCAGTGTCAGTATCAGGGAGGTATCGATATTGAACACCCTGGTTCAGGATGTACCCTCTACCTAACCACTGAGTGTCGTCAGGTTCCTTACCCTCAAGGCTATTTATGATCTTCGCAACCTCGGGATCATCGAGCTGTTCCTTGCGGAGTTCTGCGGAACTAGCCCTGGGTAAGTCCACGATGACACTACAGACGTCACAGCTTTCTACATCGGCGGCGTCGTCACACTGAGGGCACTGAGGTCGACTCAGGGCGTCAGCCACAACATTAGCTTTCCCTGGAGTGTACTCATATCGAATATCGAGGGCCTGTAATTTCATTGCCCACCTAATGAGACGTCCGTTAGGCGTTTTTAAAGTTAAGAGTCACTTGAGGGGATGATGGTCACTCTTTACAACGATAGAGTGCCCATCCAAATAGCCACGGAACTTATCGGTTGCCCAAACAACCGCTAAGGCCTCCCTCTCAGTGGTGGTATAATTCCTCACGGGAGGAGTCAGCAAACGACTTGCATATTCTATAGGTCTCTCCTCAGGACCATCTCCCTGTAAGAGAACAGCTCCTAAAGCATGGTTACTAGCATCTGTTCTCAAAACAAACTCTTTAGTGAAGTCGGCTTGGACTAGTATAGGTGCCGAGTTTAACTTGTCCTTCAGAGCCTGGAAAGCTTTTTGCTGTTCTGATTCCCCCCTCCAGGGCTCATTCTTCCGCGTTAAAACCGTCAAAGGCTGGGCCACCTGGGAAAAATTGGGAATAAACTTCCGGAACCACGAACAGGTCTGCAAGAATGCCTTAAATCTCTGGGACTGGGCATCTGAAGGACTGCGTCCACCTTAGTGGGATCGGGTTTGATACCGTCAGGAGTAATAACGTGTCCCAGGTAATTTATCTCGGGGTGAGCAAAGAAACATTTCGCTCGGTTAGCCCGTAACCCGAACATACGCAACCTGTCGAATACCTTCTGCAGGTCTTCTAGATGGCTATTGAAATCCTCTGAAATTACCAGAAGATCATCCAAATACGCTAGAAGGACAACACCTTGCAAACTAGCGCCAGATCGGAACCGATCGATCAACCGTTGGAAGGTAGATGGCGCGTTCTTCAAACCAAACGGCATACGCTTAAAGCGATATGTCCCAAACGGTGTCACGAAGGCGGTTTTGTCACGATCAGCTAGAAGGACCTGTACCTGCCAGTAGCCTGATTTTAAATCAATAGAGGACATAAAACAATGACGTTTCGTCAACTGGAGAAGCTCATCTATGAGCGGAAGAGGATAACTGTCCGTTTTGGTGATCGCATTTAACTTGCGGTAATCTACGCAAAATCGGATGCTATTGTCCTTCTTAGGGACTAACACAGCTGGAGACGTCCAAGCAGACTCGCACTCCTCGAAAATATCGTCCTTGAGCATGTTGTCCAGTTCAGTCTTCATCAGCTGTTTCTTCGCAGGTGTGAGGCGATAAGGCAGGTCAGAGATAAGTGGATGGTCTCCAGTGTCTATACGGTGTTCTGCGTATGGCGTTGGTTGTCCCCCTGGTCTGAAGATATCATCGTTGTGCTGTAAAAAGGAAGCTAACTCCTCACGCTCGGGAGAGCTCAGCATCATTCCCTCATCCTGTCTCAGGATCTCAGTAGCACAACAATTCTAAAGACCAGTTGGATATTCGTATTCCAAGGGGTAAACCTGCTTACAAACGTTAAAGCGCCATGTGGAAGAACCAAAGTTAATTTCCAACCCAGCTGCTTTTATAAAATCAATGCCCAACAAAGTATCAGCGTTGGTGGCATCCGGGAACACATAAAAATCAACATTAATACTCTTACCTTTAATCTTCACCTCCAGGGTAGTTGATAACATTCGGCGCGTTGGTGCTGAACCGTCGGCGAGCTTAACACGCATCGAGCACGACGTGAAAGGCTGATTAAGCTGTTGCAGCAACGCGTAGAGTGAAGAACCGGCAATAGTACCCTTGGCCGCGGTATCAAGTAGGCCCCTTCCCTGGATACCCAAAATCTCGATACCCAAAATGGGCCGACGCATTACGCCATTATGCAGGGAACCTATCGACAAACAGGTCAATGACCTCTCATATTGGTCATTTCTCGTTACCTTACCGGATTCACAACTTTTCCGGGTTTTTCCCGAAAAATTCCTAGTCACCCTACTGGAACTGGAAATTGCCGGGGTTTGTCCCGGAAAATTCATGGTCACCCTACTTTGTGATGGACATTGGCAAGAGACGTTTTTACGTTTAACATTAGGATTATTAACACATAAATCGCGATCGCTAGGGGAATTAATAGCATACTCATTACTATTACTACTAAAAGTCTCAACCATAGGAATCACTGATTTGAATTCTCAAAGTGTTTGAGTAAAGTACTTCGTCTTACCCCTCGTGGATGGCTTACCGGCGTCATCTGCTGCTGCCGCTGTTGGGCCTGCAGGGGTCACCGACCGCACGAGCTCGAGAGCGCTAAACGTTTGTTACATTTCGCGCAATTGCGTCGCATGACCCTGCTCTCGGCGCACCCGTAACACGAAATATTACTCGAACGTGGTTCAATATTGTTTATCGGTTGACACTGATCACTTTTACTTTTATCTTCGCGCGGGGCAGCCTCTGTAGGCTTATCAGCTGCAGAACGGCGAAAACCCGAGGGTCGCTGTCTCTGTCGCTGCGATGAGGGCCGCGCTATCGTCGCTGGGGCGGCCGTTGCCGGCGCGGGCGACTCCTGCGGCGCACGGTGAACTGCTCCAGCCACGGCGGCGGTGCTCTTTGAAGTGCCGGCGCGCGAAGTTTCCTTAGTAGATTCCTCGATACTCCGAGCCATTTGGAGTAGAGTACTAAAATCGGAAAGCTCTTCTCGTCGTAATCGTTTTCGGATTCTCACATGTAGTAATCCATAGATCATGTCACACTTGACCTTTTCACTAAGGTTGCCACTCGGGATTCGCGCCAACTGTGCGCGAGCCTTAGCTACGAACAGCTCCGTCGACTCTGCTCCTTGCGGCTTCGAGAACAACTCTAGATAGATCCTGTGAGGAGGTCGGCTGTCACCAAAGGCGCTGCGCAGATGCTGTAGGGCTTCGCCCCAAGTGGACACGCTGGTTTTCATTCCCTGCCACCAGGTGGCTGCGTCGTTGGTGAGAAGCATCGATAGGTAGCGTTTTCCTCACTAATGTTCGCGCAGTCTTTGTAGGCTTCTATCGCGTCAATGAACCCGTCCAGAGATTCACCGGCCAATCCGCTGAATCGAGAATGGCACCCGGTGAAGTTTCCTGACATGGGGGGCGGTGTAGGTGAGACCGGCGCGGCCGTAGCCGGCGCGGGCGTAAAACATGGCGACCGGACTTCGAGTACTCTGGTCAGCAGACGCTCGAAATTGTCGGCTTGTGCTTGCTGCATGGACGTCATCATCGAGGCTAGGTCACTCGCTGTGATGAACGCCAGCGGCGGCGGTGACTGCTCGGCTGCGGACGTGTTACGTCCCGCAGGCCTTTGCGTTGGCGTCATTTCTTCACCTTCTGAATTCATATCGAAGAATTCCGTCTGACGGCGACTTTGCCTTCTAGTACGCGGCATCTTGCACACTCGCGAACACACGAACACAACACAGTTTGTAGTTCTATTAGCCCACTCGTTTGGCAGCCAAAATTTAGCGGGAGTTCTTTATGGTGGGCCTTTTGTGTAATAAGGGCGGCTAGCTTTTTTAGGTATGAGGGATTCGTATCGTAGAACTACTGGGGTCGTGTGTGTTGAAACAACTGCTCACTGAATAAATCCTTATAATAACTGTCCACAAACATAACATTACACAATTACACAGAAATATTGCAGTTAACATCAAAATTAAGGTCGGACGCGAACGCAGACATGTTGTTCAGACGCGAAAACGAGCGGGAATCCTGACGGCACGCGCGGGGCGCGCGCGTCGCGATTGCGTAGCGGCTCTATCTGCGCTACGATTGGTCGAAACGTCGCGGTTTTCGCGCGAAAACGAGTCGGCGAGAGCGGAAAGATGCGATGAGGGATGCGTTTCGTTATTCGCGTCTGTTATACAATTTAGATTTATTGGTTTGACTGCATACCAGAAGGCCAATTCTCGTATTTTATATGACATTGAAATTATACCTATTTTGAACGAGATGAGATTAGATTGATGAGATTAGATTTTGAATTGACTCAGAATCGGTATTCTGATAATTTAATGTCATTATCGTCTAATTTGACTTCTATAGTTCGACGTTGACATATTGTTCAATATACGATCTAGTCACGTTAACATTCCAATAGTATTCAAATATCAGTTAATTTAGGAGAAGACCATTTCAAACCTATGCACGTATGACACTGACATTAGATCGAAACTGCATTTTGAATAAATATTGGGCCTCAGATGGTGTTATGGCATAAGTGGTCATCTCGCCACTACCAGCGGGTTTGACAATACCTAGTGTAATCCATTGTTGTTTTGGGTCTAGTTGTCCTTTGTAGTGTGGTTGTCACTTTTTATTACATTTCTTTTTACATTGATCAAATGTTTTTATCTTATGTATGTACCTACATCAGGTACAATTATAGTATCTGGCTCAAAAGAAAATCAGTATGTTTACGTGAAATAATTAAATTTGTGTAGTGATACTCACCACTATCTCGAAGATTACACAAGAGTTCGATAAAAATATATTAAAGTTTGCACCATAGGAATCGTATATAGCGCACCGACATAAAATTTTGCGCAAAATGCTCTCACTAAAATTATATTTTCTCATGTATTGTTAGAATTTCACCCGAGGGCCCCGGGTCGCGAAATTCCAAGCGAATCCACTTAACGTTGCAAGCGGCTGATACAAACATATAATTTTATTTTTAAAAAGGCACGTACTAGCGCTAGGTGTCGTTGCAAAATTCTCTCAAATTAAAATTTATGCTGTTAGCGGTGCTACTACGCTGATGTTTTGTCACTTTGTAGTTGAGGTCTAGTTTTGAAGGAACTCGTTAAAAAGAACACGTGCTAAAATGTAAGGATTTAATTCAAACGATATTAGACATAAAGATAGGCATAGTAGAATAGTTCTGCGTTACCATGTAATTATTATTTAAGGCGATTTGGATTGTTTGTGCCGATTTTAAGGGTTCAGCTAAGCTGACCCGGAATACGATATATAACTGCAAGTGTATTTATACTGTAAATACTTTTCTATAAACGACTGAAGACACATCATCAAATTTTAGTGTCAAATCAATCTGACAAGCTGTATGTGGTGTATGTACTTGTTCAGCCAGTAGTCTGAGTACTGAGTAATATAATATAAACTTTATTGAGATTGGGAATTACAGAGCTTTCATCGCAATTTCTTTGCAAAACAGTTCCCTTTTCGCATTCGAAGACAATCATAATTATATTATAAACTGACCCAAGAATAACCAGGAGGTTTAGTCCACAACTGCATCCGGTGCAATCAATCTACTAAGATTGTAGAACTAGTAGTTGTTGTCATTTTCTTACACTCTTTGTTTTTTCTCGTAACATCTACCCTGTCTTAAGAGTAATAAATTAAGTTGTATCCTCATATCATGTGAATTTCGGTGGTACAATACTACGATATATATTAAGTTGACCGTGTATGAGTTATCCTGTAACATAATGATTAGATTTTATTCGTTTCTATATCAAAAAATATCTTTGAGGAACCGTGTTTTTTCCATAGACTTGCCTATTCTAAGAACTACTAAACACACATCGTAAAAATACGCGGTTATATTGACGTTAGCTTTAAAAAAAATGCGTCTACATCTTTTTACAGTAGACTTTTTGACTTAAACACTCACAGTAACACTTTGAGTCAAGGGTAGGATTTGGTCTATTATAATATGCTGGCTACACGGGTTAGTACAGCAATAAGTTTCGTAAAATAATCCTTAATTGTCTCTTTCGACACCTACGGCTACTTTACAAACATACAATTAACGGACACAATGAAGACCCAGACTCAATACAACTAATTATGTATCACTCAAAGTGTTGTCGTGTGGGGATCGAACCTACAACACTCGGCGTCGTGGCAAGCAGCGAGGCGGCTGCTTTAACCACTACGCCCACCGTGCAGACAACTAAACCGTTGTTCTTTTTCGCATAAAGGAAGGTCAAAACAATGAACACATTTGCGAATTTATAACATTATTAACAAGTTACGGAATAAAACATCACAAGCTTTAACCAAAAAAACGCTCCCTGTTCTAAAAGAGCTTGATGATAGAAAAATGATCATTTACGCGCGCCAAGGATGACGTAAGTAACTGTCAAACTGATGTTTTGCATGCCAGTAGCAAAACATATGCCGTGTGGTTGACGGCGTAGAATACAAGTGTCACCACCCCCTATCTTCCCTTGGGCGTCGTAAGAGGCGACTAAGAGATGACACGATGCAAATACCATATTTGCGTAGAGACGGAAAACTCGACATCGTATAGGGATACGACTGTCTCGTTGGTCTCGTGGCATAAATGTGCGCGTGGGGTCGGTAGGTCCCGGGTTCGATTCCTGGGTCGGGCAGTGTTATTGGGTTTTTCTGTCACGAAATTCTCAGTAGCCGCACGAAGTCTGGAAATGTGCCCGGAATGGCAATAGGCTCGCCCCTTATTACGTGGGACTAAAGTATATCTGGCGAAAAGTGGGTGTAGAAATACACCTCTGCCTATCCCTTAGGGGATAAAAGGCGTGACGTTATGTATGTATGTGTATGTAGCAAAACATATGTTACTGAAATTTTGGAGCATGCGCCTTCTTTGGCATTTAAAAATCCAATTTTGTCATATTACGTACAGCTTTGAAAACATAATACATATGTGCTTCCCTATTCCTGCCGCCACTACAATAAGAATTTACTTGAAGTAAACTTGTATGTGTAAACCAGAGTTACCACTTACCATCAGGTGGGCCACTAGCTCGGGTGTCTCTTGCTACTAATGAAAAGAGGTTCTCGGTCTACATTGGGTACAACCTACATCTGTAGCAACGCCTGGCACGTGAAAGAACTACTCCAGAACCCTCCGGTTTCAAAAACGGTATTTATTCAATCATTTAATTTTTGTCAACAAAATATGCTTTTTTAAATCCGAAACAATGATTGGTTTCCTCTATGTATGGCTGTTTGATTATTAGTTCAGGTATTACAAACATCTGTGAATTGAAATAATTACAGAATTTTTAAAAGATCTATATAGATAGACATTGATACAAGATTCACAAGAGTCAGATAAAAAATAAATATAACCCTAGACACAGCTTAACTGCCTGTTGAATGGCTACGCCATGCCTCAGAGCGCTCAGTAAAATGATAATCTCATATGTATTGCCGGAACTAGAAAATAGAAATTTTGCACACAGGTCTTTTGCAACGTAGGCGCTTATAAAGGTGAGATTGCCTAGTTTCCATTTCGAAGTAGTTACATGAAGGTTCTTATTTTTTAGGGTTCCGTACCTCGAAAGGAAAAAACGGAACTCTTATAGGATCACTTTGTTGTCCGTCCGTCTGTCAAGACCCTTTTTCTCCGGAATGCGTGGAGGTATCAAACTGAAATTTATATTAAATACTCGAATCTACGGTTCCATAGAGCTGTAAAAAAATCAAACTTCTAATCCAACGCAATCAAAAGATACAGCCGTATATGCTGCAAATTGCAGCATATTTTCAAACTCGCATTGGAATCAAAACCTACAGGGTACTTTCCGTGAACTCAGAATCTTGAAATTTGGTACGAAGCAACGTCTTATATCACTTATAAAGGAAAAATTGCGAAAACCGTAAATTTTAACTTCTATGTCTACGCAATCAAAAGAAAGAGCAATATAATCATATTTTTAAACTCGCGACTACTCGCAAGGGAATCAATACCTACAGGGTACTAAACTTCCCGTGAACTCAAAATCTTGAAATTTGGTACGAAGCAACGTCTTATAGCCCAGATATAGGATGCGGAAGGCTGAGGACCGTGTGCTGTGGTGCGCGTTGGGAGAGGCCTATGTCCAGCAGTGGACTGCGATAGGCTGATTGAGATTGAGATTTCTAATAATTACATAGTCTTCAAACCTTTTTTTATATATTAATATAAATTTAACAAGTTACGCTATACCTACTGTATCAGCATCAGCGAAATTTTTATTCCCGCTACTTAATATTAATTATTCTGTACTTTATAAGTATTTTTGTAACAGATTTCTAATAGTCACTAAAAACTTTGTAAATTAATAATTTTGATAAAAAATCTTACCATCATTCATCAGCAGACTTTTGCAAGGCTGCTGCAAGGCTGGTATAGGTATTTAAGTTATATTATAAAATAAGCGATATATGTTAATATAAAATAAAGGATGACTGATTACAAACGACAAAGACTCCTTTTTCTTTAATTAATGCTCCTCCAGCTTTCCATACTGTAATGTTATGGATTTCATTTGGCAATAAAAATACCATAACTATGACTGGTGAACTTTTGGTAAAATGTGGTAACTTAATACTAATTAGCCATTATACTGATTTTCACTTTTAATATATAAAAAATATTTTTTATTTAATTAAGCTGTCTCTTACTCCTGTCTGAATTTACGCGTAGGCCTTAGATTGGATTTCACTACACTTCAAAAATTTCTTATCGGTGTATTCTAAAATAAATCATTCTAAAATAACTCTCTTATAATAATCATTAATACATGTATGTTAATAGTTTCCTTACAAAAAACACTTTAAACTTTGCTCTGCATTGAAACCAAATACTCACGATCTAACAATTGACCGCAAACATTAACATAACCTTTACAATATAAACCATAAAAATAAATAAAGAGACCGCTAAGTCACCCTTCTTAAAAAGCTTTACGTACATTTAGGTTTACATTTATACTTAGCATCGTCTCAGGCGCTTTTCAGAGTGATAGTGATGACCAGATCGTAAAAGGATTCAATGTGTGAAATCTTTTGAACGTGAGACATTATTAAACAGATGGTTGTAAAAATAAATGCTAAGTCCAATGATAAATGTGTCAAAGTTAGATAAGGTTAACCGCCAAATTCAATATTCGAACTATAGATAGATCTGTAGATTTTAGATTCGTTTTTGACAGTTATTGACACAAGCTCCATACAAAATATGTCAAACACGAATCTAAAATCTACAGATCTATCTATAGTTCGAATATTGAAAATGGCCGTAAGTTAACAATTCAATACTGACGTAACTCCGAAAAGTTACTGGTGGGCGCCGTGGCATACCCTCTCCATGGCAGTCTGTTGGTATCTCCACTGGGCTATCGCTGCCTTTTTTTTCAGTAACTAAATATTGCTATTTTATTACCTCCTAGCTGAGATAGTGGTAAAACCCTCAATATATGGGGTTACTGCTACGCACCCGTAGCTCAAAGCGTGATTTTAGATAACCTATAGCCTTTGTTGAAAAATGTTCTACCTAACACTGATATTTTTTTATTATTCCAAACGGTCAAGAGGTGCCTGAGATTAACGTGTTCAACCAAAAAAAAACTACAGCCTTATAATATTAGGTATAGATACAAGTAAAACAGGCCAACATTAAAATATCTTAACGGGAAGCTTGAGAGATCGCCTGGGTATACCCATATAACTGAGCGGTAAAGGAAATCTTGTGCGAGAGTAATAGCACCCTTCGAATACTACTGTCTTACCTCTACCCACTGTCTAAGAACAAAAGCCTTATAAATCGGGTTATGGAAGATGGCTCAATGATTCACGTGTTCGCCTTTATCAGATAACAATTCGTGAATGATTGAGTTGCAATAAAGAATTTTGTCTATTATACATTTTGATTAAATTTATTTTAGGACTAGATCTGTTATAATTATATAGTTGATTTATTTGCATTAAAAATGCTATTGTACACCAAAATTATTTTTTAACAGAGCAGCGTCGCAGGTGGTCAGACTAAAAATTAAAAAAAATGTAGAGCCTTACTCTTAGACTTTGACTATTTCAAATAATTTATAATGAATACTGTAATAAGTATTAGTATGAACTTTTACAAAACTTTAATACAATAAGTAGGTACATGTTCAAACACACACTACAAAAAATCACAAAAAATCTTCGCTAACACAAACAGTAGTGCTGTTAATCTCTATTTTAATTACAAATATTAATAAAACTTCACGTACCTACTTGCAAAGTTGAAGTTACTTTCAAAATAATGTAAATGTTTTTATCGGAGCGCTGAGTACGTATATAAACATTTCGGTGTATCCAATAAAATTATCATAATTGAGTATTCCTGAATCCTCGACAGGTTTAACTTGCTCGAAATCGGCGAAACGATCCCTTGTCGAACGCAACAGCTTGCAATTATTGACTTTGTATATTATTAACTCTCTTATAATAATCATTGATACATGTATGTTAATAGTTTCCTTACAAAAAACACTTTAAACTTTGTTCTGCATTGAAACCAAATAACATAACCTTTACAATATAAACCATAAAAATAAATAAAGAGACCGCTAAGTCACCCTTCTTAAAAAGCTTTACTTACATTTAGGTTTACATTTATAGTTAGCATCGTCTCAGGCGCTTTTCAGCGTGATAGTTACGACCAGATCGTAAAAGCAGTTTGATTCAATGTGTGAAAACGTTTGAACGTGAAACATTATTAAAGAGATGGTTGTAAAAATAAATGCTAAGTCCAATGATATTAACGTGTCAAAGCTAGATAAGGTTAAGTAATATGGACAGAATCTAGAGACACTGCATTTTCAGTAACTAAATCATCATCATCCTCCTAGAGTTATACTAGTTTCAACCTGGGGTCCGCTTACTAGTCTAACCGGATTTAGCTGAAAATTAGCTTTTTCACAGAGCGACTGCCTGTCTGACCTCCGCAACCCAAAGGGATAGCGATATGCCATAGTTTAGACTAGTGTCAGTTTATTTAGAAGGTACTGACACCCTATAATGACTGTCAAAGATCTTCATGACACACGTGACCGACGGCTTAACGACCGAGGAATGGACAAGCGATAATTAACAATTCAACACTCACATAACTCCGAAAAGACAGTGGAGCGCGCCGTGGATTCGAACCCGATACCCTCTCCATGGCAGACTGTTGGTATCTCCACTGGGCTATCGCTGCCTTTGGGTTTTGTTTTCAGTAACTAATTATTGCTATTTTATTACCTTCTAGCTGAGATAGCGGTTAGACCCACAATATTTGGTGTTACTACTCCGCACCCGTGGCCCAAAACGTGATATTATATTATAACCCATAGCCTTTCTTGATAAATGTTCTATCTTACACTGTTTTTTTTTTATTATTCGAAACGGACAGGTGGTGCCTGAGATAAACGCGTTCAATTAAACAAACTCTTCAGCCTTATAATATTAAGTATAGATAAAAGTAAAACAGGCCAACATTAAAATAGCTTATTGAAAAGCTTGAGAGATCGCATGGGTATACCCATATTTGGTTGAGTGGTAAGGGAAATCTTGTGCGAGAATTATAGCACCCTTCGGATACTACTGTCTTACCTCTAAGGTACCCATCGTCTGAGAACAAAGACTTATAAATCGTTTTATGGAAGATGACTCAATGATTCACGTGTTCGACTTTATCAGTTAACAATTAGTGAATGATTGAGTTGCAATAAAGAATTTTGTCTGTTATACATTTTGATCAAATTTATTTTAGGATCTCTTACAAAAATAAAGATGATTTATTTCCATTAAAAATACTACACCAAAATTCACTTTTGACAGAGCAACTTCGCAGGTGGTCATAGAAAAAATTTAAAAGATGTAGCGCCTTACTCTTAGACTTTGACTTTTTCAAATAATTTATAATGGATACTATAATGAGTATTAGTTCATGAAGAAAAACAAAGACATTACACTCATCTCATATCGTCGACAGCCAAAACACTTAATATCACTGATATGAAATAAATGAAGGAAAAACCAATTACATGCGAATACATAGCGGCAATGTTATAGATGTATCAGCAACCAATAGGTTAAAGAGTTTTTTTTAAGTTGACAAGTGAACTATGATTTGGTCAAGGATAAAAATGAGATACTACATTCAACAAATCATGAAAACATTAAAATCCTGCAAACATCATATGTTCACGAGGCACCTCCACATAAAATGTCACATATCAAGATGAGAATTTAACAAATATTCATAACATAATTATATTTAATCTTAATGTATAAAATCCTTGCGTTACTGACTGACTGACAGACACGCTACAGCCGAAACTACTGGTCGTAAGAAAATGAAATTTACCATGTATGTTCCTTGGCCACCGTAGGGGTGCAATAAGGCGGGATTTCCCGAAATTCCCACAGGATCGGGCAAAACGGGAAATTCGAAAATATGTGCGTGCGAAGCCGCTGGCGTCGACTAGTACAGTTATAAAAAGAAAATAAACTTTATTTAAAACTAATTCTGACGTGATAGCTAAAACATCATAAGAAAGTAGTTGAAAGGATTCTATTTCATCAAAAGTATTCTCATAAAATAAAAGGGAACTTTGAATAATGATTAATGAAAGCCTTATTTTCTGAAGAAGTCTGTGATAACGTAAGAAGGCAGATGTTTATATTATTATATAGGTATGTATAGTTATGAAACCAGTGAAACTCAAACATTTTTCTATATTCATTTTGATTTGAAGTGAAGTGTAATTGAAATCATCGAAGATTGGATTACGAGTATGATTAATTCGAGATTGTTTTGATGTACTATAAATAATAATAATAATAATATTCTACCACATTCACACAACACCATCTAGTCCCAAACTAAGCTGAAGCTTGTACTATGGGTACTAGATAATGGATAGACATACATATATACTTTTTTTTTGTAAATACATACATATTATACATAGCAACACCCAGACCAAGACAAACATCCATGTTCACGCACACAAATGTTTGACTTGAGCGGGAATCGAACCCGAGACCATCGGCGTAGCAGTCGCTTACACTCCCGCGGCGCCAACCGGTCGTCAAATATGGCCTTTCACGGTTTACATAAGTAGGTATAGGTAAGTATTATATCTAATCTGAACTGGGGCGTGTAATTCTCGGCTGGTTAAAACTTTTGCAGCTCACGGGATAATTTTAAAGCTTGAACAGACCAGTGTATTATATATTTCGTGTACTTTCTCGAAATACACTGATACACTATTTAAGACCCTCACAAGGTTTTTAAGCAGTGTGGGGACAAACTGTGCTGTGATTAGCAGTTACAGTCACGTAAAGCCTTTGCATTAGCAAAACGTATGCTTCTGAAGATTTTCATCTTCATAGTAAAGCAAAAACTTAACATCTAGTCATTGGTGCGCGCCGTGGAATCGAAGCTGAGGCCCTCTGCATAGCAGTTAGTCTGTCTTTCCACTAGGCCTTCCATGGGTGATTAATTAATTAAAAATGAACTTGAAATACCTTCTTTTTGCCGAGATGTTTTGGTGTGGGTTGGACTAGTCGTGATTATGGGATGATTTTTCATCTTGACTAGCCTCCAATGTTGGTAAATTTGCCTCTTTTTATTTTTTTCTCATGCGGCTTATTCTCGGTCCGTAACGTAACGTAAATCCGGGGATGATATGCTGAAATGTCGTTGCAGGCCTGTTTACTTCTCTAGAGGCGCATATAAATGTTTTAACTTACCTACTTAAAGATAGATACATAGAATATTCTTTATTGTATACCAGATGCAAGATTACATAGCCAAATTCACATATATACAATTAGCCTTATCGCTAAAAGCACAATTTATAAAAAAAATATTCAATTATCAAAAGCCTATGTAATCTCTATTATATAGCTGTGTCAACAAAATAAATTTAGCGATCAGCTTCGAGTGGACGGTCCAATAATACAAATGCAAATTACCGGCTGCGTCAATTGCGCCGGTGTCAATATTGGATCGGTGCACCGCCCCCGCAGTATCCAGTTACTAAACACTGAGCCAGGCTTTCGTAGCGACGTGTGTTGTGCGTTCTAATGAGATTAGTTGCTGGGGTATATATTCATTACCTAGAGATATAGGTTTGTGGCGAATTGTAATAAAAAGGTATATGCCCCTGTTTAAGACAGTGTCATCTATGTGGAAATACCAACAGACTGCCATGCAAACGGTTTTCATCACACAGCGCTTAACACCTAAATTTTCGAAGCTATGCGCGAAAAGCATGTTAAACCGTCGGTTCCGGCTATCACGAAGATCTTTGATGGTCGTTACACGGAGTCAAAACTCTTGAACATACAAGGTACTACTCTAGGTGTATTGGTCCAAGCCACGGAAGATTGCTGTCCCTTGGGGTTGCGGCGGTCAGACGACAGTCGCTCTGTGAATAAGCTAATATTCTGTTAAATCTAAAAATACTAGTAAGTGGACTCTGGGCTCCAAAGCGAGAGTCTTTCAACAAGAACGACGCCAGTATGACAATGTTTCTAAAATAACCTTTCAGCAACGACAAAGCCTAAGATTGTCGGTTCATGAATGGTATAAGTCCGAAATTGTAGCATAAATTATAGGTTTGGTTATATTTTTTTAGTTTTTAGTGATCCTAAATATTGAGGTACATGACTATAGAAGTATCATTCTTATGGAATACGTATAATAATAGTCATCACGGAGTTGCTACTGTAATATCAAATCAAATCAAATCAAAATAGTTTATTTGTTATCACAGGTACACATACATTTGTTATAAATACAAGCAGTGAGATCTTAAAACGATTGTGACAGTTCTCTGTGATATACCGTATTTAACGGTGTACAAATGTAAAATACAATATTTATACACGATCAACATTTAATTATAATCCTCATTAATAATATAGATTGCAAAAGGTAATGGAAATGTAATAAGAATGTCAAGATACAATAA
Organism: Euclidia mi; assembly: GCA_944739405.2. Lineage (NCBI taxonomy): Eukaryota > Metazoa > Arthropoda > Insecta > Lepidoptera > Erebidae > Euclidia > Euclidia mi. The sequence goes on along the minus strand of OX123184.2, from coordinate 73,664,953 downwards.
TAATACGTCAAAAGGTAATGTAGATATAATAATGTCAAAATACTAGAATAATGATTTTACAGGTATGTCAATAAAAATATTTAATATATTGATTGTAGGTAATTAATTATATTTAACAACAATAAAAAACTAGTATGCTACAATTTGTCCATAAGATAGTCCGTGACACTATAGTACGCTTTAGATACCAACAGGCTGCGTAGCTTACTTTTAAATATGTTAACGTCGTTTTCCTGACGCAAGCTTAATGACAATTTATTGTAAAATTTTGGCCCCATACAGAATACACTTTTATTGAACATCGTTGTTTTGCAAGGTACCAAACATAACATGTCTCGGCTACGCAATCTATTTCTGAATTGAAATAAGTGTAAGTTTGTCTTTACGAATACCACAACCTCAAATATATATAGTGATGGAAAGGTTAATACTTTTAACGATTTAAAATATGGTTCACAACTATCATTAGAATGTATATGACACATTGCTCTTATGCACTTTTTTTGGGCTCTGAATACTGAATCTTTATGTGTTGAATTGCCCCAAAAGATTATGCCATACCGCAAAATAGATGACAAATAGCCGTGGTAGGCAGTGAGCACAGTGTCACGGTTGGATATTTGGCTTAGTTTGTACAGCGCATAGCACGTTTGACTTAATTTGTTGCACACTAGTTCTACATGAGATTGCCATGTCATTTTACTATCCACTTGTAAACCTAAGAACTTTGTCACATCAGTAGGGCATATTGACTGTCCGCTATGGTTAATATTAAAGCTAATTGTTTCATTAAGTCTCTGCTTAAAGTCAATGAATTTGGTCTTGTCAAAATTAATTTTTAAATTATGATATGTCATCCACTCAATTATTACTGTGTCATTATAATGTCATCTTCTAAGCTCTTATTATTACTTTTGCTGAATAGTATTGTGCTGTCATCAGCGAACAATGTCATGTGGTGGTTGGTAAATGTTGGCAAGTCATTGATATAAATAAGAAATAATAACGGCCCCAGCACGCTGCCTTGAGGGACACCGTAGCGAGTACATCGGGGCTTGGATGTATATACTGTTTCCGAATTGGATTTAAGGCAAGTTCTATTAATTTGAGTAATTTGACGTCTATCGCTAAAGTACGATTTAATAAGTTCGTGCATGTTGCCCCTTATGCCATAGGTGTAAAGTTTATCTAATAATATCGCGTGATCAACACAGTCGAATGCCTTAGACATATCCATAAATACGGCTATTACTGGTTCTCTATTATCCATAGCACTCATTACCTTACTTAGCCTTTACCTTATCATTCGCTAGATAAGTATTACTCCTGCTTACAGAAAGCTCCACAGGCAAACTTTTCCGTTTTTGTATTTAGTACAAAAACCAACCTCACTCAAGGTCTATAATTAATTAGTAAGTTCAAATTTCTACCGATAGGAGACCAAGAAAAAAAATTGAATGATAAGGACTGAAATTTCTTTCCATATTACTTGTTAGGGACACATTGGACACCCCATGTCTTCTGTTCTAATTTACTTGACCAAGATTGTTGTGATCAAACCCACGTAGCTATACAGCCGCAGGTTCTAGTTAAGCTGGTAGTACTTACGTTTTGATACATACTCGCTTAAGTTTTCCTAGAATTTGTATAACATCCTCCTGAGAGCCGGACCGATGTAAACCAGGCTTGTATCTAATTCACGGCTTGTTGTACCCTCGTCAGCTAGTAAGAACCTGAAAGGCACTGTTTTATTGCGTTTAGCTATTTAAATTAAAATATAAAATAGTAGTAGTAAATAGTTTAGATTCTTTAGACTATGTTTTACGTCGTTGTGTATGGTTTGTTGTAATTTGTGTGTGTTAATAAGTGCCTGTAATTAATACGACCCTAATCATAGAGACTAACAGAGTATAAGGGTCTTGGGTTTAAACCACTGCGTGCACCATTGACTTTTCAAAGTTAAGTGCGCATAAAATTGTTGATTAATGCCTGCTAAACTGTTAAATGGTGAAGGAAATCATAGTGATATAAATATTATTAATTATCAATGTGAAAGTGTGTTTCCTTTTTTATTTTTCTATCAGAACGTAATGTGATTTTGTGTGTGAAGAGTGGAGACTGACGATCGACACTTACGCGAGGATGCTGCGAGCGAAGTCTACTGTAGGTAATAATAACTCGTATTTCAATGATACGAAATCTATAGTTGGTGCCACGAGAAGATAGAATATTTGTAAACACTCTAACAGGGCTTCACAACCTTTGTTTCAAAAAATTGTGTTTTAGATTTTATGCTTTAGTGAACTTTCATATTTTTTGAACGGCATTTTTTTTCAATGCTCATTAATGCTTCTATGCTTTTCAATTTATATTTTTAATATCATATTGTTGTCTACGACTTTCCGAATGTTCAAAAAACATATATTTTTAAGAAAATAAACATATTTGAATTTATGTTTAAGTGGTCGAATTTTCTGGAAGACTTTTCATGAATGTTTCATTATTTTCGTGTTTTTACACATAAATTGAAGTTTAGTTATTCAGTAAATGCATGTCAACAATAGAGTACCATGTATGTATGTCAATGATATAGTACAAACATGGTACTCTATTATTGCCTTGATTTTTTTAATCATAGGCAATAATTATTAATTTTCACGGTAGTAGAGCCTTGCTGATTTCTGCATGAATGGGCCGGCTTGACCGGGTAAGTACTACCCTCTCACAGAAAATGGACGTAAAGTAACAGTACCTAAACTGTTGCGTTTGGTTCGGTGAGTGAGAGTGCCGGAGGCCCTATACCCTATTCCTATTCCCTCATCCCACTCCTCATCCTATTCCTTTTCCTAACCCCAAAGAACGGCAATGCACTTGTGACTCCTGTGGTGTTACTTGTGTCCATGGGCAGCGGTAATTGCTTACAATCAAGCGATCCGTCTGCTCGTTTGCCGCCTATTAGTTTAAAAAAGAATTATAATAATTTGCCAAAAATAACTAAGCTATCCTTAAATATTAAGAAAGTGACCACAAATGAATATTGTCACAGACAACTAGCTAGTACATCGCATTATAATTTCTAAGCATGGAGATTTTACGTTGTGTATGAATAAAAACCTCAGAATAAACTTAAACAAAATCCATTAAAAAGTTACGGTAAAATAACATTTGGGGTAACCTTCGTCAGAAGGCGCTATTTATTTTTATTAGGTGTGTAAGTTTAAAATGTGTGAAATCTTTTGAACGTGAGACATTATTAAACAGATGGTTGTAAAAATAAATGCTAAGTCCAATGATAAATGTGTCAAAGCTAGATAAGGTTAAGTAAACAATTCAATACTGACGTATCTCCGAAAAGTTACTGGTGGGCGCCGTGGCATACCCTCTCCATGGCAGTCTGTTGGTATCTCCACTGGGCTATCGCTGCATTTTTTTCAGTAACAAAATATTGCTATTTTATTACCTCCTAGCTGAGATAGCGGTAAAACCCTCAATATATGGGGTTACTGCTACGCACCCGTAGCTCAAAGCGTGATTTTAGATAACCTATAGCCTTTGTTGAAAAATGTTCTATTTAACACTGATATTTTTTTATTATTCGAGGTGCCTGTGATTAACGTGTTCAACCAAAAAAAAAAACTACAGCCTTATAATATTAGGTATAGATACAAGTAAAACAGGCCAACATTAAAATATCTTAACGGGAAGCTTGAGAGATCGCCTGGGTATACCCATATAACTGAGCGGTAAAGGAAATCTTGTGCGAGAGTGACAGCACCCTTCGAATACTACTGTCTTATTGTCTAAGAATAAAAGCCTTATAAAGGTCTATCCTCACACAACCGGGCCGTGGACGGGACGGGGACGGGACGTGGACGGGACGGAGCGCAGAAAAGAATCGTTGCATACATTTTATATGGACTCGTTCGCACACGTCCGTGGACGGGCCGGGGACGGATCGTCCATGCCGTGTCAGTGCGCTGTCAGTGCCTCGACCGGGGCCATGACGTGCACGGGCCGGCGACGGGCGCCATAGATATAATATATTTAGCACTAGATGCGCTAAGTGCGACTTGATATCCAGAAGAACAATATTATAAATACATATATTAAGCACTAGATGCGCTGTGTTCGATGTAATCTACAGAAGAACCACATGGCAGTGAATTGTAGTTAGGGCACAATGACGCTTTACTTAGTCCTTAGCTTCCTTAGTTCATAAACTTGAAAGAGAAAAAATTGAAAAAAGATAATCGATTTTTCTGAAAAACAATCGAAGCTTAAATTGTTATTTTATATTATTTTGCAAGTAAGTAACTATTTGTTCTAATAAAATGTTATAAGCGCGTTAACTAGAAAATATAACTAAATAATATTTTTTTTTGTTCTGGGCCAGTCTATTATAAATAAAAACCGGCCAAGTGCGTGTCGGGCCACGCGCAATGTAGGGTTCCGTAGTTGCCCATAATGGCTATTATTGATAATAACTTCTGTTTCACATGGGACTAAAACGGGCCCACATTGTACCCCGTAGTACATTACATACCAAAGTACGTATATCTTTAAGATTAAGCCAGCGCTCCCAATATAAACTCACAGAAATAGGTATTTATAAGTTAACCAACGATTACTCGTAAACTAGTGATGTCTGCTTCGCCGTGATAGTTTTCCTTTTAAATTCGTTATATGTACTACATTTGTGATTTTTTTCACCTCTTCCAAATTAATAGTTTAGCGGCGACACTTGAGTCTAACAATTTTTTTCACTTCAAAGCTTGATATTTGACAAACCAATCACTTGATCGAAAGATGATTTGAGCAAACTAATAATATTTTTTTAAAACCTATCCAATGATAACCCACATAATGGGGTACTCAACCAAAAATAATTCACCTCCCTATACATAATGTAGGGGAGATACCCCGAAAAAAATATTTTCATATTCTTCACTACAATATTTATTTTGTCACTGCTAGGACAGACGTGACAAGTATTGGAAAGATTCTGTATTTTTAATGAACGTTGTATCTTTACCATGGGTGACCCTGTAACCCAGTTGTGATCACAATATTATTACACGTTATAATGCCTGTTTTTTATATTGATATTTTATATTGTATGTGTACTAAATGTTGAAACAGATTTACTTACCACACCCCACCCCATCCCACCCCACGTGTCAACACCCGATGCGAACGGTGCACATATACACTTCCTTCAAAATCACTACTTACGAAACTGTGACCTAATTTCCTAAATAGTGATTTTGAGGAAGATTCTCATTCATAGTGAGGCATTATTTCTATTATAATAATAACGGTATTAGCCTGAAATCTAATCGTATAATGCGGGCTTACATTTTAATAATTCAAGTAGCTAATGTTGTGATTTTAAACTAACACTAAAAAAGTATCATCATGACAAGAATGTTTTCAACTGACGCATGGCGTTGTGTGTTAACTAGAAACACATTGCTTGTCAAGCGTCGGATGGCGTGTGTTTCCCCTATATCGTCAACGCGCCGATCTGGATTGAATGGATGGCGACGCGTGGGGTGGCGTTGGGTGGAGTGTTGTATATCTGCACCTCACCATACTAAATATATGGAATTGCTTAGTCTCAACATGCGTGGGGTGGCGTGAGGTAGGGTAGGGTGTCGTATACCATAAAGGAATCTTAAACTATTCTTATTTCAATGCAAGTTTATGGCCAATTACTCACAACTACGTCGTATTGACAATAGATGACAGCAAGTTGCGCTATAACATTTGTATCACTATGGTGCTTATATGTAAAAGCGGGTCTATGTCGTGGCCGTATCGTGAAATTGGCCATTTTATTAAATGATCGCATTTCAAGAAAAGTCTTATAATTATCCATTGGTAATTTCATGATTTGCATTGGTCAGATCTATGACAACAAATCGTTTAATCAACAAACTTCATAAAATGGTCAATCATAATTGAGAAAATCGCAACATAATTACATTTTAAGGTAACGAGTCAAATAAAGTAAAAATCGAACCCGCGTAAACGGGCATATTTCGGCATGTTCGCTCGAAGTGGTAGTGACATCGTGTCAGTGTCAACATAGACTCTGACGGCTCAAGCTTAGACGAGCTTAGATGTGCATCAAGGGCGGCTTACAAAATGTGTCTATTTCTTTAAGCTTAAAAAAATATTTCGTTGCCCAGGTATTCTTTTCGCGTAGTATGACTTGGTATGATGTGCAAAACGAGTAGACTTCGGCTTGGTGATGGGTCTTGTGACACCCTGTATACATAAGCGGTGACACTAAATTTATATATGAGATAATTCCGTTTTAACCGATATAAATTCCTCGTTTCCAATATTTGTCACTTCTAGGATATCATATATCCATACACACGCTATGACACATATAACAAGTGAATAATTTATCCGTAGATTAATACTGAAATAAAACAGATGTGACAAAGATTTGTTGACATGTATTAAGTACTCACAAAAATTTGGCAAAATTTTTATTTATGTTTGTAAACATGGTTGATTGGAGTTTTAGACTGCTATGAAATAGGACTCGGGTTTGATTTTGAGACTTGTTAATGTTGTTATCTTCTTGAAGTTCTGCAGATAAACATTATAGGGATAACTATATATGAGGTAAAAAAAATTTGTGAAGTGGTACTGTGAAATAAATTGCCGCAATTACTAATTATGAAAGGCATCTAACCTAACCCTTCATATTCATTCCATATGAAAAGAATTATTGGGACATAGAAACGTAGGTAGTACCTACAAACAAAATAGAAGAAGGATCACTGGTAGAAATTAACTTCCTGAAACTTTATTTATATTCTTCGAAGTATTTCATCATACAGCGAGACATGCGACGGTACTGTAGCGTTAAGAAATACTATAAAATGTACGCTGGTTCACTTTCATGCTAACTAACTTCATCAGCATATTGGCCAATAAACGTCCACTGCAGGACATAAGTCTACCAAGAAAACGCTTACTTATAAATTGGTAATAAATCTTGTAGTATTTATTATTATGCTTTCCTGATTTGCATAAGAATTTATCTAGTTCATAATAACTGCAAATTAACTTATCTTTCTTATTAATCTATGACCCAAACCTGACTGAAGTTTGACAGATCGCAATGGACTCGCCCATTTTTGTTTGTATTCTTTGAGTAAAGAATATACATGGAGAGGGCAAATAGTACATAATTATGGAAAATTATTGTTTTTGCCAAAAGATAACATGAACAGCAACTGTATGCGAGAATTCCTAGAAATGAAACGTTGAATAAAATAATATTATTTATAAATAAAATTAATCAATCAATTTTGATTTTGTTATTCCCTTATGGTATTTCAATGTGGCAGTGTATTTCATTACGGTATGAATGGCGCCATTCGTGTCCGTTTCTTTCTCAGCGACACTGTATCGATATTGGCTACCAGAGAATATTTTATTTCATGTTTAGCTTGTCTTCATGTCAAGGGACGTTATTTGCTTTACCTTGTTTGCCCGCATTTGTGTAATGGAATAAACTAATCTGGAAAAGCATTTAAACAGATTTGGAACTAAAGTAACTTACAGCAAATATAAATTTACATATTTTTACACAATTAAATTTAAGGTGCATAGGGTTGCAACCAAGAACTTAGGGTCCCAAGCCAACCTCACCTGCAAGTGGTGCACCTGCCGATCAACGGACGAGGCTCTGGCAAACAAAATATCCCGATAAGCGGCAATAGACTCGCCACCTATTACGTGGGGTCAAAACACTGGCGAAAAGTGGGCGTTTAATATGCCTCTGCCTACCCCTTCGGGAAAACAGGCGTGAGTCTATGAATGTATGTATGTAAATTTTATTTTTTTACAAAATCGTAATAATCGCGTAATAGTCGCACGCTAATTTCGTAGGTAGGTATGTCCAATCCATGTTATTCCCAGATCGGTGTTTTGTATTGGACTTGCCCAAGTGCAAATAGTGACATATGAAAGGTCCCGGCTAGGGCTTGCAAATGTTCAAAATTTTTATTCGAATACTTTTATTTGATATTTTTATATTCAATTTTTTGTTTCTTTATTGAACTTCATAACTATAGGCCTATATTCCTGGCAACCATTACAACTAAGGTGCTCGATAGTTTGCTGGATATATACATGGCCCCTAAAATTTGTCTGCACGTCGCGTAGTTTAATTAGTTTAGTTTTTTTAACACAGACCGTCTACGGTACTATATAGTTAGAAACACATGTAAATCCGGTTTTCTTAGACCTTTATAAGGCATTGGACCTTAAACCTCTTGTTGTTTAGTTGTTGTTTTTCGTGAGAGTTTGTGGCCAACTCTAGTGTCGGAGTTTTCTTCATGGCCTAACGATTCCAATCCTGAGACAAGGACCGGGACCGACAGCTTTACGTGCCCTCCCAAGCAAGATAGCGCTCAGATGTAAATGCCACACGTGGTCACCCATCCAAGTGGTAACATGTGCAAGCGTTGCTTAACTTTGCCGATCTGTATGGGGTAATTTAAAAACTGAGAGTGAGGTAGATACTGGTATGAACTATGAGGTAGGTACGTGAATGCTACAATATTGGTATGTAAATCCAACAAACACTGTCAGGCGGGCGCGTACAGCTCTGCATGAGGAATATGGGCTGAAATCTGGTGTGACGCAAGAGGAAATCACCTCGCCACGCCTTTATATATATTATATTATTATTTATAAATCAGCTAATTGTTGTACCTACTCAGCAAGGCTGGTGTCGACTGTCATGAAGACGGAGTTGTTATGAACAACATCAGCTATAGGTACGGACGACATGGTTTTGCTGGGCCCAACAATCGGTGCGATGAGACGCATATTAAAGTTGTGTGAAGTTGCGGGCGCTTTTGGAAATCCACTCCAACCATCCTATAACGGCAAGCCGAAGACGAGGCCCTGACTTGAGCACTGACAGCTCGCCACAAAGCTGCCCTGTGATTTGTAACCTTTATTTTCATCATGTGATGCTGTTTTTGTTTATCATAAGATGAAGGTGTTGTTTGAAAGCTGTCACTCTGCCCTTCGATTGCGTTAGTCTCATGTTGAGATAATGACTGCCCCCCAGAGATGCTTATTATTATTATGATTCATTTTTCTCGGCTATTCTTCTTATTACTATTAGAACTCCTCCTTTTAGGACTTCATACGCAAAATAAACAATCTAATTTATGTTGTAATATAATTATGTTAAGAATGTCAACTAAATGTGTTTATTGGTGCATGTATTTAGGACAATTTTGAGAACGCTGTTCGAACTAGAATTGGATATTGCAATTTCCTTTGGAATATTTGACACAATTCATAATTCGAATAATTCAAATATTAAAATGCAAGCTCTAGTGACAGCCCGCCCACGCTCCGGTTGCACCCCTGACGTGTGTGAAAGAAATATCCCGGCCGGGACCCGGAAGCACGGTGACGGCCCGTCCCCGTCCGTCCACGTCCCGTCCACGGCCCGGATGTGTGTGGATAGACCATAAATCGGTTTATGGAAGATGGCTTAATGATTCACGTGTTCGCCTTTATCAGATAACAATTCGTGAATGATTCGAGTTGCAATAACGAATTTTGTCTATTATACATTTTGATTAAATTTATTTTAGGACTAGATCTGTTATAATTATATAGTTGATTTATTTGCATTAAAAATGCTATTGTACACCAAAATTATTTTTTAACAGAGCAGCGTCGCAGGTGGTCAGACTAAAAATAAAAAAAATGTAGAGCCTTACTCTTAGACTTTGACTAGTTCAAATAATTCATAATGAATACTGTAATAAGTATTAGTAAGAACTCTTACAAAACTTTAATACAATAAGTAGGTACATGTTCAAACACACACTACAAAAAATCACAAAAAATCTTCGCTAACACAAACAGTAGTGTTGTTAATCTCTATTTTAATTACAAATATTAATAAAACTTCAATTTACTTGCAAAGTTTAAGTTACTTTCAAAATAATGTAAATTTTTTTATCGGAGCGCTGAATACGTAAATACACATCTCGGTGTATCCAATAAAATTATCATAATTGAGTATTCTGAATCCTCGGCAGCTTTAACTTGCTCGAAAACGGCGAAACGATCCCTTGTCGAACGCAACAGCTTGCAGTTATTAACTTTGTATATTATTAACTCTCTTATAATAATCATTGATACATGTATGTTAATAATTTCCTTACAAAAAACACTTTAAACTTTGCTCTGCATTGAAACCAAATACTAACGATCTAACAATTGACCGCAAACATTAACATAACTTTTACAATATGAACCATAAAAATAAATAAAGAGACCGCTAAGTCACCCTTCTTAAAAAGCTTTACGTACATTTAGGTTTACATTTATACTTAGCATCTCTCAGGCGCTTTTCAGAGTGATAGTGATGACCAGATCGTAAAAGGATTCAATGTGTGAAATCGTTTGAACGTGAGACATTATTAAACAGATGGTTGTAAAAGTAAATGCTAAGTCCAATGATAAATGTGTCAAAGACACTGCATTTTCAGTAGCTAAATCATCATCATCCTCCTAGAGTTATACCAGTTTCAACCTGGGGTCCGCTTACTAGTCTAACCGGATTTAGCTGAAAATTAGCTTTTTCACAGAGCGACTGCCTGTCTGACCTCCGCAACCCAAAGGGATAGCGATATGCCATGGTTTAGACTAGTGTCAGTTTATTTAGAAGGTACTGACACCCTATAATGACTGTCAAAGATCTTCATGACACACGTGACCGACGGCTTAACGACCGAGGAATGGACAAGCGATAATTAACAATTCAACACTCACATAACTCCGAAAAGTCAGTGGTGCGCGCCGTGGATTCGAACCCGATACCCTCTCCATGGCAGACTGTTGGTATCTCCACTGGGCTATCGCTGCCTTTGGGTTTTGTTTTCAGTAACTAATTATTGCTATTTTATTACCTTCTAGCTGAGATAGCGGTTAGACCCACAATATTTGGTATTACTACTCCGCACCCGTGGCCCAAAACGTGATATTATGTTATAACCCATAGCCTTTTCTTGATAAATGTTCTATCTTACACTGTTTTTTTTTTTATTATTCGAAACGGACAGGTGGTGCCTGAGATAAACGCGTTCAATTAAACAAACTCTTCAGCCTTATAATATTAAGTATAGATAAAAGTAAAACAGGCCAACATTAAAATAGCTTATTGAAAAGCTTGAGAGATCGCATGGGTATACCCATATTTGGTTGAGTGGTAAGGGAAATCTTGTGCGAGAATTATAGCACCCTTCGGATACTACTGTCTTACCTCTAAGGTACCCATCGTCTGAGAACAAAAGACTTATAAATCGTTTTATGGAAGATGACTCAATGATTCACGTGTTCGACTTTATCAGTTAACAATTAGTGAATGATTGAGTTGCAATAAAGAATTTTGTCTGTTATACATTTTGATCAAATTTATTTTAGGATCTCTTACAAAAATAAAGATGATTTATTTCCATTAAAAATACTACACCAAAATTCACTTTTGACAGAGCAACTTCGCAGGTGGTCATAGAAAAAATTTAAAAGATGTAGCGCCTTACTCTTAGACTTTGACTTTTTCAAATAATTTATAATGGATACTATAATGAGTATTAGTTCATGAAGAAAAACAAAGACATTACACTCATCTCATATCGTCGACAGCCAAAACACTTAATATCACTGATATGAAATAAATGAAGGAAAAACCAATTACATGCAAATACATAGCGGCAATGTTATAGATGTATCAGCAACCAATAGGTTAAAGAGTTTTTTTTAAGTTGACAAGTGAACTATGATTTGGTCAAGGATAAAAATGAGATACTACATTCAACAAATCATGAAAACATTAAAATCCTGCAAACATCATATGTTCACGAGGCACCTCCACATAAAATGTCACATATCAAGATGAGAATTTAACAAATATTCATAACATAATTATATTTAATCTTAATGTATAAAATCCTTGCGTTACTGACTGACTGACAGACACGCTACAGCCGAAACTACTGGTCGTAAGAAAATGAAATTTACCATGTATGTTCCTTGGCCACCGTAGGGGTGCACTAAGGCGGGATTTCCCGAAATTCCCACAGGATCGGGCAAAACGGGAAATTCGAAAATATGTGCGTGCGAAGCCGCTGGCGTCGACTAGTACAGTTATAAAAAGAAAATAAACTTTATTTAAAACTAATTCTGACGTGATAGCTAAAACATCATAAGAAAGTAGTTAAAGGATTCTATTTCATCAAAAGTATTCTCATAAAATAAAAGGGAACTTTGAATAATGAAAAATGAGAAGGCAGATGTTTATATTATTATATAGGTATGTATAGTTATGAAACCAGTGAAACTCAAACATTTTTCTATATTCATTTTGATTTGAAGTGAAGTGTAATTGAAATCATCGAAGATTGGATTACGAGTATGATTAATTCGAGATTGTTTTGATGTACTATAAATAATAATAATAATAATATTCTACCACATTCACACAACACCATCTAGTCCCAAACTAAGCTGAAGCTTGTACTATGGGTACTAGATAATGGATAGACATACATATATACTTTTTTTTTTGTAAATACATACATATTATACATAGCAACACCCAGACCAAGACAAACATCCATGTTCACGCACACAAATGTTTGACTTGAGCGGGAATCGAACCCGAGACCATCGGCGTAGCAGTCGCTTACACTCCCGCGGCGCCAACCGGTCGTCAAATATGGCCTTTCACGGTTTACATAAGTAGGTATAGGTAAGTATTATATCTAATCTGAACTGGGGCGTGTAATTCTCGGCTGGTTAAAGCTTTTGCAGCTCACGGGATAATTTTAAAGCTTGAACAGACCAGTGTATTATATATTTCGTGTACTTTCTCGAAATACACTGATACACTATTTAAGACCCTCACAAGGTTTTTAAGCAGTGTGGGGACAAACTGTGCTGTGATTAGCAGTTACAGTCACGTAAAGCCTTTGCATTAGCAAAACGTATGCTTCTGAAGATTTTCATCTTCATAGTAAAGCAAAAACTTAACATCTAGTCATTGGTGCGCGCCGTGGAATCGAAGCTGAGGCCCTCTGCATAGCAGTTAGTCTGTCTTTCCACTAGGCCTTCCATGGGTGATTAATTAATTAAAAATGAACTTGAAATACCTTCTTTTTGCCGAGATGTTTCGGTGTGGGTTGGACTAGTCGTGATTATGGGATGATTTTTCATCTTGACTAGCCTCCAATGTTGGTAAATTTGCCTCTTTTTATTTTTTTCTCATGCGGCTTATTCTCGGTCCGTAACGTAACGTAAATCCGGGGATGATATGCTGAAATGTCGTTGCAGGCCTGTTTACTTCTCTAGAGGCGCATATAAATGTTTTAACTTACCTACTTAAAGATAGATACATAGAATATTCTTTATTGTATACCAGATGCAAGATTACATAGCCAAATTCACATATATACAATTAGCCTTATCGCTAAAAGCACAATTTATAAAAAAAATATTCAATTATCAAAAGCCTATGTAATCTCTATTATATAGCTGTGTCAACAAAATAAATTTTGCGATCAGCTTCGAGTGGACGGTCCAATAATACAAATGCAAATTACCGGCTGCGTCAATTGCGCCGGTGTCAATATTGGATCGGTGCACCGCCTCCGCAGTATCCAGTTACTAAACACTGAGCCAGGCTTTCGTAGCGACGTGTGTTGTGCGTTCTAATGAGATTAGTTGCTGGGGTATATATTCATTACCTAGAGATATAGGTTTGTGGCGAATTGTAATAAAAAGGTATATGCCCCTGTTTAAGACAGTGTCATCTATGTGGAAATACCAACAGACTGCCATGCAAACGGTTTTCATCACACAGCGCTTAACACCTAAATTTTCGAAGCTATGCGCGAAAAGCATGTTAAACCGTCGGTTCCGGCTATCACGAAGATCTTTGATGGTCGTTACACGGAGTCAAAACTCTTGAACATACAAGGTACTACTCTAGGTGTATTGGTCCAAGCCACGGAAGATTGCTGTCCCTTGGGGTTGCGGCGGTCAGACGACAGTCGCTCTGTGAATAAGCTAATATTCTGTTAAATCTAATAATACTAGTAAGTGGACTCTGGGCTCCAAAGCGAGAGTCTTTCAACAAGAACGACGCCAGTATGACAATGTTTCTAAAATAACCTTTCAGCAACGACAAAGCCTAAGATTGTCGGTTCATGAATGGTATAAGTCCGAAATTGTAGCATAAATTATAGGTTTGGTTATATTTTTTTAGTTTTTAGTGATCCTAAATATTGAGGTACATGACTATAGAAGTATCATTCTTATGGAATACGTATAATAATAGTCATCACGGAGTTGCTACTGTAATATCAAATCAAATCAAATCAAAATAGTTTATTTGTTATCACAGGTACACATACATTTGTTATAAATACAAGCAGTGAGATCTTAAAACGATTGTGACAGTTCTCTGTGATATACCGTATTTAACGGTGTACAAATGTAAAATACAATATTTATACACGATCAACATTTAATTATAATCCTCATTAATAATATAGATTGCAAAAGGTAATGGAAATGTAATAAGAATGTCAAGATACAATAATAATACGTCAAAAGGTAATGTAGATATAATAATGTCAAAATACTAGAATAATGATTTTACAGGTATGTCAATAAAAATATTTAATATATTGATTGTAGGTAATTAATTATATTTAACAACAATAAAAAACTAGTATGCTACAATTTGTCCATAAGATAGTCCGTGACACTATAGTACGCTTTAGATACCAACAGGCTGCGTAGCTTACTTTTAAATATGTTAACGTCGTTTTCCTGACGCAAGCTTAATGACAATTTATTGTAAAATTTTGGCCCCATACAGAATACACTTTTATTGAACATCGTTGTTTTGCAAGGTACCAAACATAACATGTCTCGGCTACGCAATCTATTTCTGAATTGAAATAAGTGTAAGTTTGTCTTTACGAATACCACAACCTCAAATATATATAGTGATGGAAAGGTTAATACTTTTAACGATTTAAAATATGGTTCACAACTATCATTAGAATGTATATGACACATTGCTCTTATGCACTTTTTTTGGGCTCTGAATACTGAATCTTTATGTGTTGAATTGCCCCAAAAGATTATGCCATACCGCAAAATAGATGACAAATAGCCGTGGTAGGCAGTGAGCACAGTGTCACGGTTGGATATTTGGCTTAGTTTGTACAGCGCATAGCACGTTTGACTTAATTTGTTGCACACTAGTTCTACATGAGATTGCCATGTCATTTTACTATCCACTTGTAAACCTAAGAACTTTGTCACATCAGTAGGGCATATTGACTGTCCGCTATGGTTAATATTAAAGCTAATTGTTTCATTAATCACTGCTTAAAGTCAATGAATTTGGTCTTGTCAAAATTAATTTTTAAATTATGATATGTCATCCACTCAATTATTACTGTAATTGTCATATTAATGTCATCTTCTAAGCTCTTATTATTACTTTTGCTGAATAGTATTGTGCTGTCATCAGCGAACAATGTCATGTGGTGGTTGGTAATTGTTGGCAAGTCATTGATATAAATAAGAAATAATAACGGCCCCAGCACGCTGCCTTGAGGGACACCGTAGCGAGTACATCGGGGCTTGGATGTATATACTGTTTCCGAATTGGATTTAAGGCAAGTTCTATTAATTTGAGTAATTTGACGTCTATCGCTAAAGTACGATTTAATAAGTTCGTGCATGTTGCCCCTTATGCCATAGGTGTAAAGTTTATCTAATAATATCGCGTGATCAACACAGTCGAATGCCTTAGACATATCCATAAATACGGCTATTACTGGTTCTCTATTATCCATAGCACTCATTACCTTACTTAGCCTTTACCTTATCATTCGCTAGATAAGTATTACTCCTGCTTACAGAAAGCTCCACAGGCAAACTTTTCCGTTTTTGTATTTAGTACAAAAACCAACCTCACTCAAGGTCTATAATTAATTAGTAAGTTCAAATTTCTACCGATAGGAGACCAAGAAAAAAAATTGAATGATAAGGACTGAAATTTCTTTCCATATTACTTGTTAGGGACACATTGGACACCCCATGTCTTCTGTTCTAATTTACTTGACCAAGATTGTTGTGATCAAACCCACGTAGCTATACAGCCGCAGGTTCTAGTTAAGCTGGTAGTACTTACGTTTTGATACATACTCGCTTAAGTTTTCCTAGAATTTGTATAACATCCTCCTGAGAGCCGGACCGATGTAAACCAGGCTTGTATCTAATTCACGGCTTGTTGTACCCTCGTCAGCTAGTAAGAACCTGAAAGGCACTGTTTTATTGCGTTTAGCTATTTAAATTAAAATATAAAATAGTAGTAGTAAATAGTTTAGATTCTTTAGACTATGTTTTACGTCGTTGTGTATGGTTTGTTGTAATTTGTGTGTGTTAATAAGTGCCTGTAATTAATACGACCCTAATCATAGAGACTAACAGAGTATAAGGGTCTTGGGTTCAAACCACTGCGTGCACCATTGACTTTTCAAAGTTAAGTGCGCATAAAATTGTTGATTAATGCCTGCTAAACTGTTAAATGGTGAAGGAAATCATAGTGATATAAATATTATTAATTATCAATGTGAAAGTGTGTTTCCTTTTTTATTTTTCTATCAGAACGTAATGTGATTTTGTGTGTGAAGAGTGGAGACTGACGATCGACACTTACGCGAGGATGCTGCGAGCGAAGTCTACTGTAGGTAATAATAACTCGTATTTCAATGATACGAAATCTATAGTTGGTGCCACGAGAAGAATATTTGTAAACACTCTAACAGGGCTTCACAACCTTTGTTTCAAAAAATTGTGTTTTAGATTTTATGCTTTAGTGAACTTTCATATTTTTTGAACGGCATTTTTTTTCAATGCTCATTAATGCTTCTATGCTTTTCAATTTATATTTTTAATATCATATTGTTGTCTACGACTTTCCGAATGTTCAAAAAACATATATTTTTACGAAAATAAACATATTTGAATTTATGTTTAAGTGGTCGAATTTTCTGGAAGACTTTTCATGAATGTTTCATTATTTTTGTGTTTTTACACATAAATTGAAGTTTAGTTATTCAGTAAATGCATGTCAACAATAGAGTACCATGTATGTATGTCAATGATATAGTACAAACATGGTACTCTATTATTGCCTTGATTTTTTTAATCATAGGCAATAATTATTAATTTTCACGGTAGTAGAGCCTTGCTGATTTCTGCATGAATGGGCCGGCTTGACCGGGTAAGTACTACCCTCTCACAGAAAATGGACGTAAAGTAACAGTACCTAAACTGTTGCGTTTGGTTCGGTGAGTGAGAGTGCCGGAGGCCCTATAACCTATTCCTATTCCCTCATCCCACTCCTCATCCTATTCCTTTTCCTAACCCCAAAGAACGGCAATACACTTGTGACTCCTGTGGTGTTACTTGTGTCCATGGGCAGCGGTAATTGCTTACAATCAGGCGATCCGTCTGCTCGTTTGCCGCCTATTAGTTTAAAAAAGAATTATAATAATTTGCTAAAAATAACTAAGCTATCCTTAAATATTAAGAAAGTGACCACAAATGAATATTGTCACAGACAACTAGCAAGTACATCGCATTATAATTTCTAAGCATGGAGATTTTACGTTGTGTATGAATGAAAACCTCAGAATGAACTTAAACAAAATCCATTAAAAAGTTACGGTAAAATAACATTTGGGGTAACCTTCGTCAGAAGGCGCTATTTATTTTTATTAGGTGTAAAGAGTCTTCTGTGCTACTAATAGTTAGCCATCTGTAATTCTGCACCCGCTCTTCCAAGATGCTGGCCGCAGAACGAGCGTTGCGACACCATAAACTTGCATTTAACTTTAAACTTCCCCCTTCTTGACAACTATATAAAAAAAAAATTATCCTCTGATAAATGCCCGCTAAGCCAAAGAATGTAACAGTTTAACGGATTAAAGCAAAATGTTGACGTTCCAGGCATCTGACATCTTCCAGTACCACAAAACACACACAATAGCGCATATATCGATAAATACCCGATCAATTGTCATATGATTTTCCAATGACACATATCTATGTACCGTTGCGCTCATTGGATTTGACATTATTTGTTTTTGACTGAACTGTCGTTAAGTTACTTAGTAGCATTTCTTTGTTTACAAAACGTCTATGTTCTCATGGCACGGACTATATTAGTATGTATAGACAGATAGATATTATTTAGGCAGACCTGCTTACGATAGTCATATTTGTCACTATAATTTATCATTATATAAAAATAGTATTTATTTCATAACAATGTACAAAAAAAGAAGAAGAATGTACATATTATTGAGGTATATGTAACGTATGTCCGGTACCTACCGAGTGTGCGTCATAATACCGTCCATACGTTCGGCCAATCAGAGAAGGCCATCGTCCGCGCTGGTGAGTTTTGCCCATATTTGGTAATGCGCCGACACCAACTCTGATGGAGGGCCTGGTATATAAAGGGCCCGACAGAGAGGCCGGCACCGCTGCTGATTGTTACCGTGCCTAACTTTGTGCTACATCTAGGTTTTATGTGTATCCTGGTCCCAGCTGTGGGTAAGTTACTACATTTACTGCGTTAGCGTACTGCCCATCTCTCTACCTACTGACTGAGGCCGGCTGACGCCGCCTGCCTGACTCTAAGGGCTGCAGTCTCCCACGCTGTTCCCTCCGGTAGTGTGCAGGGCGTGGGTTCCAGGTCTGCCTTAAAGCTCCAGGCTACGCTAACCTAGACCGCTACACTTCCCTGCATCGTCTTCGGCGTCACCTCTGCCGAAGAGTCTGGCCCTGTCCTGCTCATCGCACTCACGCCGCCGGCGCTTGCCAGCTGAACCAACAGTCTGCGAGGATCTGCCCGCTACGCGCAGCCCTTCGAGCAGCCTGCCATGCACACTACTGGAGGGAACAGCGTGGGAGACTGCAGCCCTTAGGCAATTATATTATCGCCGCCGCGCCAATGCTTTATTTCGAAGTTAAAGACATGTGCCAATTTAAAGTTAAAGACAGTTACAATCATGTGCCAGCCCCTGAGGTTCAAGTTGGGCTGGAACGCCAGCGGTGACAAGAACCCGACGGAGTATGTCATTGAGATTTCCATGTCGTGATATACGATCTGCGCTCCTGTTGCATGATAAGCCATAGTCACCAAGACTGTTGACAGCCTCCCTACAGCAACAGCGATGTGGAGAAACACATGACGCACCTAAACGGAGGCAAGCAGCGATGCGGCAAGTCGTATCGTCCAACATGGTACCAATGTTGGACAAGGCAGTGCCTGAAGCGAGAGCCCGATTCCCATTCTCCCACAGCCAGCAAACGGGCACGCTCTGCAGCATTGGACGATGTACTTAGGAGATTTTTTCGTACCACGCCGCTCACCCGTCGAGTACGGACGTGCGGCGCTGCGACGCGCGTATTGAATTATTATTATTTAATCAATGCAATTAGCAGCTATACGTCGCCCGATACTATAGCTATGAGCTGTTCACAGCAACTCATAGCCGACGAGTTGTTGGCATTCATTCAGCATGCCATCGACACCATGGACGAGGTCAGCATTGTGCAGATTTGCAAGTCCAACTTCAAAGAAGAAGATGTTTGTGGTAGCAAGAAGCTACTATATCAGACCCTGGACAAGTTAAACGAGATGCCGTCTCGGCGAAGGGATGGCACCGAGAAGAATATACAGGACATCATCTCTTTATTGAAGGTGACTGATCCTGACAACGTGCCTACTTTTGTGGCGAAGGATCTACACAAGCTGCCGCCGGTCACATTCGACCACGTCGACGTAACCAGGTTGCTGACGGATATCACATCCCTGAAATCTAGCCTGGCCGAGGTGCAGTCCAAGTTGAAGACGTCGGATAGCACTATAAGTGAGCTACGTGCAGATGTAGTGTCATTACGCAACGCTATTTCAACAAGTAGGTCGTCAGTCGCCAACGTAAACACACGACGCGGGGCTCAAAACACATCCATCAGCGGTTTTGAGTCAGCGAATTTGCTTGCGTCGCCTATCGTCGCGTATCGCGTAATGCAAGCGGTGAGACGCGTAATGTTGCTGAGCTCGGGTCATCGATACCGGTCAAGGTTTTGCCGAGTGTTGATGCATCGACTCCTAAGCGCGCTTATGCCAATGTTGTTGTTAAAAGCAAAACGCAACACAATAGGCCGGATGAAAAAGGGGGTAAACGGAAGCGTTGTGGACCCCCTCATAACGAGGTCGTGGAGCTACGTGCCCCAAAACAGAAGACATGCGACGAGGATGGTTTCGTAAAGGTGGAGAAAAAGAAGAAGAAACCAACTTGTAGTAACCTTTGTGGTACCGGGTTAATGGGACCGAACATGCTGCTGCGTCCCGCCGTACCAACCACGCAGTTGTTCGTGTCGCGGCTGCATCACTCCACAAAGGACGAGCAGGTCGTAGAATACCTACGCCTGAAGACCAAGTGGACTTTGAGAGTCGAGAGATTGGAGTCAAGGCATAACACCAACTTCAAGTTCTATGTGGTGCGGGTGCCGACTCAACATCTCGAGACTTTCCTCAAGGAAGATTTTTGGCCGAAGGGTGTCGTGTATCGGCGTTTTCATGGTAGGTTACGCAATACCATTCAGCGTAACACGAAACCATGAACTGTTTGTTTTGTAAATTGTATTGTAATAGTATGTATGTTAGTCTGTAAGGTATATGTCTGTATGGGTTTTATTACCTGAAATAAATAAATATTATTATTATTTTCTCCTTAATTTATTATTTTTCTAATTAAAATTACATTTTTAAATATATAATTTAAAAAAACACATTTAAAAATATAAAATTAACCGTGGGGTCCCACCAGCATCGGGCACAGGGTCCAAGCTGCCGATGGTAAGGGCTCCAGAGACAGGAACTTCCACACAATACGTGCCGTGTCCAGAAGTACTGCCTTCTGCATCAGGCCCTTGACCCAAGCACCCAACGCGAGCCTCTTAAGGTGACGGCCGAGGCTCTTGGCTGTTAGACAATTAACGGTCACGACTATCGGCACAATAATTGCTGAGTTCACATCCCACATGTCGACAATCTCGTGAGCCAAGTCCAGTCCAGTTCCTTTTCGGCTTTCACGAGATTCTCGTCATGAGGAATAGTGACATCAACAATTATTGCGAGGCGCTCTGATCGATCTATCAACACGATATCAGGCTTGTTGGCTACAACAGTCCTGTCCGTGATGATAGATCGATCCCAGTACAATGTGACATGGCCATTTTCGAGAACTGGTTCTGCTACATACCTGTAGTACGGTACCTCGATGTCTAAAAGTTTGTACTTCAGAGCAAGTTGCTGGTGAATAATTCTGACTACTTGGTTATGTCTGTGCAAGTACTCGCCGTTAGCAAGACGTGAACAACCGGAAACAATATGCCTGAGGGATTCACCAGGTTGGTGACAGGCACGGCAAATATCGGTAGTGCCATCCCTCAGGATATATTTCCGGTAGTTATTTGTCTTGATAACTTCGTCAGCAATTGCACAAACAAACCCTTCGGTTTCCCCAAAGAGGTCACCGAAGCGTAGCCAGTTCACCGAGGCTAATAGGTCTACATCGGGTCCGATTTTGAGCCACTGAAGGCCTTGCACCCCGGGGAATTGGTTTGATAACCGGACTTGATTTTTTTAAATTACTCAAATATTGCCAAAAGGAATTTCATTTGGGACTGTTTGCACATTTTGTGTAATGTAGTGTGTTGATATATTGGGGCCAGAAAGTATATTCTGGTTTTGTGTATTTTACCCCCGCTCACCTTTAAAGAAACGTGCCTAGGAACAAATGGGGCAGCGCACCAGAGTAGTCGATGTGTCAGGTTGACTGGCACCTATTTCTTCACCACTTTTGCCACCGTTAATCGACATGATTGGTTAATACTTAATGTAAACACTAAAAACTTATATACAATAAAAATACAATAACAATAATATTACAAACGTGACGTGACGTATGACGTATGGCGTATGGCGTTTGACATGAATTGTTTTTCTTTTCCGTGGCGACAGGTCGTGGCCGGCGGTAGACAGTAGGTATATAAGCGGCGGCCGGCATTGAGGCCCACCGCCGAATCAGCCTCTCACACCAACCACCTCAACTGCTTCTCAAAAAATATTCCAACGCCATCGCGCCAGTTTATTTGTATAATGTGGCACTCTTTAGTGCACTGTGTAATTACTGTTACTGCGACAAGCAAAGCGGCAAAAAATTGCATAAAAATATTTTTTTACGCATGACTATTGCATTTATACATAGGTTTATAGAATTTTTAAATTAATTGCAAATATAATTATACTGACAGCTGTCAACTCTTTTTATTTTTTTGTTTATCATTATTACTTTAGAGTCATTTTTTGTATCCAAGTACGAAAGCCCTATAAAGTTGTGAAAGACACGCATTCATTTCATAACAACAATATCTACTGTTTACCTTATTTAACTTTACCCAGAACAGGTTATTTATATTGTAGAAAATGTCCAAGTATAACAAAAATGAAGTGCAGAGATTTGTGCATATTTTTTGGTATCATTAAGGAGTGCGCACTGCGGCTTTTTATATAATTTCAAGGTACTTAGCTCTGTAATAATATAAAAGGCGACCTTTTTAGCAAATCTTAATATATAAAATCCTTGCGTTACTGACTGACTGACAGACACGCTACAGCCAAAACTATTGGGCGCAGGAAGCTGAAATTTGGCATGTATGTTCCTTGGGGACCGTGGGGGTGCACTAAGAAGGGATTTCCCGAAATTCCCACGGGATCGGCCAAAGCGGGAAAATTAAAAAAAATGCAGGCGTAGCTGCTGGCGTCCACTAGTGTTTAATAAAGGCGCCAGTTACATTTGCAAGAAAAGGAACTTGTGCACAGTCTTTATGATGCTGCATGAGTAAAATTAGTTGAAGTAAACTATTTTAATGAAATTGTCTGTGTGAATGTGTTGTTGAAGATAATCCTTAAGCTTCAACACTGAAATGAAATTGTAATGCATGACATTACAATGAGGAAAATTTATTGCCTCTTTTCATTTTCGATAGTTCAGGGTAGCTTAGATTTTTTGTAGTTTAATTTTATTGTACTTAGGTATTTATGTTTATTTAGATATATTATAATTATATTTAAGTTAAAACAATGAATGTCATAATAATGTAAATATCTAATGCATATCTTTAGACATGTTTCTTGATTTAGTTATGAGGAAAACATGCCATTTGTGTATTTAGGTAAGTAATGAAATGAAAAAAGCCAATGATGTTACAAAAGTAAAAAGAAGAAAAAAGCAGTTAAGGTCCATGTGGTGGCGTATTAAGAAAACAAAGTGTCTCTACTCCTTTTCATTACCTGGGTGCATAAGGGGAGACCACGGATAATATACGAAGCAAATAGCATTGAGAGAAGAGCCGGAAAACTCATTATCAGACTCTACACGAACAAACTGTCTGAAAAACTTTTTTGTAATTTTACATTTCAATTTATTTACTATAAAGTGGTATAATAGGTCAAATCCTATTATCGACTCACTAAGTTATTGTATTTTTTTATGGTCTCATGCCTGTATCCCCGAAGGAGTAGGCAGAGGTGTGTAATATTACACCCACATTTCGCCATGAATTTTTAGATCCCACGTCTTTGCCGTTACCGGGCACATCATCAGACTCCGTAATGCTACTGAGAATTCAGAATAACTCAGTAACACTTTTGCCCGACCTGGAAACCCAGGACCTCCGATGAGCAGACGCATACGCCCTCCTCTGGACCACGGAGGTAGTCAAAGTTATTGTAATGCAAATGATGAGAGCTCTCAGTCCAGCAGTAGATTGCGAAAAAGCTGTATGATGATGACGATGAAGTTACGCGGCAGGACCGCATTAGGAACTCCCGCATCCGGGGTAGCCTTCATTTTCGTGACATTGCTGACAAGCTGCAAGAGTGTTGGCTACGCTGGTGTGGTCACGTGTTACGACAACCGGCATATTACGTGGGTAACAAATGTCTTAAACGGGGAAGGCCAAAGAAATGCTGGCTTGACGTCGTAAGGGATGATATGCGTGCCAATCAACTAACTACCAGGGCTGCTGAAGACCACACAAGAACACAGCCGAAAAGCGGACCATGGGCTCCAAGGCGTAGGTTTAGGAACGCATCCGGGACAGCGCTAGGATGACGATGATGATGATGACGATTAAGTAAGTAACATTGTGCATAAAACTTCTGCAATAAAAGCCTTATAAAGCTAAATAAATTCCTCGATGAAGATATTACAACAATGAATAGATATTCATTTTGGAATAAAATATTAGAATGTTTCAATTCTTTTGAGACCTGTGGATTTCATTTTTATAGAGCGGCTGGAAGAAATCTTAGACTAATAATGAATATTGTGGAAAGATTCTCAGTATCAAATTTACCAATCACTTAGTGAGGCAGCTCCCTGAGAGATTGATAAATTTTATTCGAAATTGAAAAAAATCTAGAAAATCTACATACATACATATCGTCACGCCTTTATCCCCGAAGGTGTAGGCAGAGGTGTATTTGCACACCCACTTTTTGCCAGATATACTTTAGTCCCACGTAATAAGGGGCGAGCTTATTGCCGTACCGGGCACATTTCCAGACTCCGTGCTGCTACTGAGAATTTCGTAACAGAAAAACCCAATAACACTGCCCGACCCAGGAATCGAAACCGGGACCTCCCGATCCCATGCGCACATTTATGCCGCAAGACCAACGAGGCAGTCGTATAGGGTTTGATGTCGAGTTTTCCGTCTCTACGGAAAGATGGTATTTGCATCGTGTTATGCCTTAGTCGCCTCTTACGACACCCACGGGAAGATAGGGGGTGGTGACACTTGTATTCTATGCCGTCAACCACACGGCATTAGAAAATGTGATATTATAAAATAAAAATATTAGTTTCCTATATACTTAAGTATATCAAAAGTTCTTATAAACCAAAGTCAAGTACTTAAGTGTTTACCAGACATGAAAGTCATTGACTTTACAATTTAACATGTGAAAGTTCAACTACGCCAATTTTGCCCACACATATCGAGAGGATATCTAGATACAATATCATTGCCGAGACACCTAAATGCTATTGCCCAAATCCTGTCTATGTTTTGACAATAAAACAATAAATGCTACAATAGTAATAAATACACTCACAGTTTTCGAAAAATATTCGCATTAAAGTTGGTGATTTTTATGTCCAGATATGTCTCGTCGGTCGTTTCAGTTAGAACAATATTTTGTGTAGTTTGCTTGTGATAAAAACAATGATTGGATGATGTTGTAACAAAATATTCTGGTTGAATAAAGTTTGTGGATTTTTATTTGGCTTTTATTGTCCAGGGAAACAAATAACGGCAACCGGTTAGGGATGTTTGTTGCAGATGTTCATGGATTGGAAAAATAAATGTTGGTTTTTCAACAAGGTGAAGCACTACTATCATCATAAGCATCCCATGGGTGTAGTAAAAGCCGACAGAGGGAGCATATTATGCAGAGAACAGCACTGTAAGAGAAGGAAAACTTGACACAAACCCTACACCAACCCGTTTGGCCAGCGTGGTATAGTAGGCCAATTCCTCCTTTCAAAGGAGAGGCCTAGTCCAGCAGTGGACTGTTAAAGGCTGGTGATGATGATGATGATGAACACCATGCTGTTTATTTGAAATTTAAAAGACGTATATCGTTATTCATAGGGCAGCTGACAGGGATTGGAGGAGGAAAGCTGAAGACCGAGCTCATTGGTGTGCTTTAGGTGGGGCCTACGTTCAGCAGTGGGCTGATACAGGCTGATGACGTTGATGACATCACTATGCATGCCCTCTTACTGACGATTACGAGACTTGTGTATTCATTTTAGAAAGTGATAGATAATATTTCCTCATAAAACGGCCTGAAAGCTGGATTACGAATACGAGTCAAGGTGCAATTTTTTTGCAGTTAAGTATATTATTAGTAAAACAAGTGTCTACAATCTTCAAGAAACAATAAAAACCATTAAATTTACCGTTAACCAGTAGACAAGTTCTCGCTTCGAAGTTCTTTATCCACAAAGTTGGGTAAAGATTGGCGGATGAGAAGGTATTTCTGAAAATTTTTATTGGTTCTCTTAGTTGTCTATGCTTGTAGATATTCTCACCGCAAGTAAGACTCAATTCGAAAATTAATTATCATTATAAGAAATCGAGTTAATCTTTAACCATTTTGTTCCCACATTTTTGTTTCTTTACTTTATTAAAACAATATTTCGTTGAATTACTTAGAGAACCTATGTATGCGATATTCCGATGTCTAACACTCATCGTCCCAGCTTTATCTCGGTGGGTTTCAAGACTTTAACCTTGGAACACGAGATCTACTCTCCTTTCTGGTTCAGATCTGGGAGCATATAAGCTTTCTCATAAGTATAACACTAATGTAAGTAAGGCACAGTATAACAGCACGGCAACGGCACGGCCACAGCGCAGCCGTAGCACGGAACTGTTTCCAATGTTGCGGTAGTGGTAGCACGCTGACAGCTTGCCATTGGCTTTTTATGTTGACATTATGAAATATATTTTATGACATACGATTTCATGGTCAAACTTAAATGACAAGTAAATCGCCGAGGGATAGATGCGCCGTTGACATGCTTGGAAAATGTGTCTTGACCTTTGTTTTAGTGAAAGAGTACTCACACACTTTCACATTTAATGTTATATTACATCATCAGAAGAGTAATTACAGTTTATGAAAAACAAAAGTCAAAGGATATAGCGTTCATACTTCCTTATATGTAATTGGTGGCCGTCTTTGCCACCCGCAGTTTATGCCAATGATTTGTCGATCATCATTAATCTTAGCAAGGTCAGAGAGTCAATGACAATGGTTAAGGTTAATCCGAACGGTTCAAGTCTTTGGTATGAAATGGCTCTTCTTATCGTGTGAACATTTTTTTTATGTTATTACGGAACTTTATTTGTTAACCTACCATTGGTTAAGGGCTTGGCTCCTGCTAAGAAAAACAAACAAGAAGCTTAACAGGTAAGCTTTTTAAACTGGATCAGCTCTTAAAAGGTGATCGATCCTTCACACGGGCTCCTTTTTGTTCCTTCGTGGCATTTGCATCAGATTACATTAGGCACACCGTCGACTCACTTGAGAATGACGTGTAAAGAGATATCACTCACGCCGGTATGTAGTTGTGCCTAAGTTGTTATTTGATTACATATTAGAGTATGCCCGCTGCCCCACCCTCATATTTTTTTTTAATTTTAACGGTACGGTTCCCAAGGTACATACATAGGTATATCCCAATAAGCTTCTTGCGCCTAGTGCCTTTACCTGTGCATCGTTTGTTAATCAGTCAGCAACGCAGGAATTTTATATACATAATAAAACAGTTGTTGCGTGTAAGCATTTTTGCTTGAATGCAACTTTCATTGGGTAATTTGCCAATAATTCCACATTGGAATTTTACACGTTACTCGATATATGCTACTTCGTACGTAGTACTTCCCACATTCACAAATTCACATATTCCTAAGCGACAATATACTTAGACGTTATGTGGGAATTTGTTGGAGTAATAAGTTGCCGTGTGCCATCTCGTACAGTAAGTACCTCCTGTCAGGGACACACGTTCTCTAAATAATGCATTTACACAAGATGTGCACTATCCAAATATATATGACGATTTATATTTTAGAGAGTTTTGAATTAAAGCACAGACTTCTATTGTATATTATTATGAAACTGTAAAAGATTTCGCTGTGTACGTATCTACTCAGGCAGAGTGACACCTTGCATCCTATTGACCATGATTTCTGATGATGACCGGGATGTCGGTCCCAGCTGTCATGAAGATCTTTGACATTCGTTATTGGGAGTTAGTACCTCTATGTGAACTGACACTAGTCTAAACCAAGGAATATCGCTATCCCTGTGGGTTGCGGAGATCAGACAGGCAGTCGCTCCGTGGAAAAGCTAATATTCAGTCCAATCAAGTTAGATTAGAAAGCTGATCGAGGGTTCGGGTGGTGAATCTTTTTTTAGTGTCTCAATCTTTTGACCATCATAACAAAATATTCGTAAACCATTATCGTAGGATTTCCCATACAAGAATCCTTCACTATTGATACAAGCTTTGAGGGAGACAATTCACTTACACTTGTATGTATACGCAGCGAACACCAAGTTTTTTCCTCTTTCGTCCATGCTGTCTTACTGAGCAGACGTTTTATTAATTTTTATTTAAACTTATTGTCGTATAATTAATCTACAGTTATTCAAAAGTATTGCTTATATTGAAGTCAAGAACGTCCTAATTAGCATAAGCAGTGCCGCAAAAGTGAAAGGCAAGCCCGACCTCAGCGAACGCAGAGTGACTGGGTGAATAGGGGAAGCATATAATTGGCGCCTCTCTCCGTCCGCGCTCGAACAGTGCCGGCGTGGATCCATTCTATATATCCATCGTGCTACGTGTGACGAAGCACCGGTCGATCTATGTTCGTGGCGGCCTGCTAGTGAAGCGCGCACCAGAAACTTAAGACCAACCTATATACTGAACCGTAAGTTACAAACTTTTTATTATGAAACCGAAAGGTTTGTCTTCTTCAGACACAAACTTAAACAGACCCATATCTAGCAGCGTAGCGACCACATCTGCATCAAACATTACCATGAGGTTAAACTCAAAACGTGTCCGATTAGAGGATGACTGTTGAGACATGCACTCAACAGCAATTACGAAACGTCGCCGCGGGGTCTGCGGTGCGGGGCGAGTAGACGGCTCGCCGGCTCGTGCGTCGCTGTCATCGACAATCAGCTGTTACACGTCATTACGATCTCGCGCAACCTAAATACTTTCTTGTTTGTTCCGTAGACGCGACCATAATTGTATATGTAAACCTCAGTAGTACTTCAACGAATATAACATCCTAGTATTACACTCCACTGCAGTTTTATTCGACACTACACTCTTTCTTCGGGAACCAGCACAACGACGCCGCACCAATGACGATAAGTGCAATACTTCCAATTATTTTTCATTCCAATATAACGCGAGAGAAAATTATTATTGTTCTCTACTTGGACAAAACATAATTGTTAATTATCGCTTGTCCCGTGCCTCGGAGAGCACGTTAAGCCGTCGGTCCCGGTTGTCATGAAGATCTTTGACAGTCGTTACAGGGCGTCAGTACCTTCTAAATAAACTGACACTAGTCTAAACTATGGAATATCGCTATCCCTTCGGGTTGCAGAGGTCAGACAGGCAGTCGCTCTGTGGAAAAGCTAATATTCAGCCAAATCCGGTTAGACTAGTAAGCGGACCCCAGATTGAAACTGGGATAACGCTAGGAGAAAGAAGACTTGGACAAAACAACAAGACCAAAAATTAGAGAAAGTCAATAATGGCCTTGCAGAGTTGGACAATCTTGTTAAGGGTATATTCGAGATTAAGACTGGGATGAAGTCATCCAATGCTGATATTGAAAGATCATTGGATGATTTGTCAGTTCAAGTTAAGGATGTGGACACAAAAATGTATCACTTAGACCGAGAATAGATAAGCACACGTGCAAAGATTGAGGAGTTAGAAGAAAGTTACGAGGGCTTAGAGCGTGTGATTAGAAAGAGAAGTCTCGAGATTAGGGGCGTGCCAAAACAGAAAAGGGAAAATAAGGAAGACTTGTTTAACATGGTGACTAGCTTGCTTAAAAACGTTGGGAGTGATTGCAGTTATTGATAGTGAAATCAAAGATATCTGCAGACTGCCATCGAAGGCGGATGCATCAACATCGGCAGTAGTCACAGAGTTTACCAATACCAACACGAAAGACAAACTTTTGAAAGTTATCAAGCACCCCGAAAATCAGACAAACACAAAGCACATTGGCCTAGAAGGCCCTCAAACGACTCTCTATGTCTCGAAACACCTAACCCCAAAGGCAAAGAGACTTCTTTTTCTTGCTCGTGATTTTGCTAGAACAGAGAACTACCAATATTGTCGACCCCAGCGGCTTCGCACGCACATATTTTCTAATTGCCTGTTTTGTACGATCCCGTGGGAATTTCGGGAAATCCCTTCTTAGTGCTAGCCTACGGTCCCCAAGGAACATACATGCCAAATTTCAGCTTCCTGCGCCCAATAGTTTCAGCTGTAGCGTGTCTGTCAGTCAGTCAGTAACGCAAGGATTTTATATATTAAGATAATCATGATATAACTTCTTATATACCACGCCCAAATTCTGATACTAATCTTATATATCACTTGCGCACAATAATTAACACAAAAAACACATATGCTTCCTGCACATTACATGCTAAAATTAACAACATACAACCCACACATTTTCCTCTAACACTACACGCTAAAATCAAACATACACAACACATATATTCTTCTATAACATTACATGTTAAAACCCAAACTTTCTCTGTTTGTAAGATATAATATATAGTGATATACTATTGAGAATATTTCTTTGCAATGCTATATTCCAACCTTTTTTTAATTCCGTTTATTATGGCTACCCAATATAATATGATTAATGACCTCGATAAGACTGAAATCTACATGAATGCTAAGTGTTACACCGCACGCGAATGTTCTCTCGTTATTGGAGACACTAAATCTCAACTCACAATAGTATGCCAAAACATACGAAATATACACAAAAATTTCGACAACTTTACTCTCTTTTTAAATAGTTTAGACTTTCTGCCTGACGTAATTGTTATGAGCGAGTGTCGTTTGACTGAAACGACCCCTTTAGTCTATCTTAATAACTATGTGTGCCACTATTCTAGGAACTACCTTAGTCAGAATGATGGAATTGCTGTCTTATACAGAAATAATCTTCAGGTGGCTATCGTGGAGCCTTCTTTTTAGGACGCAAACTGTCTGCTTATCCACGTTGCTAAAGATTACTCAATCTGTGCCATATAAAGGTCTCCATCATTTTAAAATATAAGTCATTTTTGCGAATCATCAGAAAAAACTTTTGCAAGGATGCATAAACCCCAACTGTATACTGATGCGTGATATCAATATTGATATTTCTCCTGATTCCAAGGATAGACGTGCAGGGGAGTATTTAGATGTGACTGGTAATTGTGGTTTCTATCCGGGACATTATTATCCCACTCATGACCATACATGCTTGAACCACGTCTTAATAAAATCAAAGAAATCAGTTAAGGTTGTCATATGCAGCTCGGGAGTAACCGACCATGATACAACTATTACTGCAATTGCTAAAGAAATCTCACACTACCCACCCGATAAAAAATGTAACAATAAAATTAATTATCCTACATTGTCACATGCTATTGAACATATCAACTGGGATTTTATATATAAACATAATGATGTTAACAAAGCATTTTCTAATTTTATTGATATATTAAGTATAACAATACAGAATCACACCACCGCAAGCTCCAGTCGTAACTCAAATACTATTAGAAAACCCTGGATGACTAAAGGACTATTAAAGTGCGTCTGAAAAAGAGATCAACTACTTATAGAAGCTTGTAAGCAAAAGAATAAAGATAATTTCACAATACAGCAGCGTTATAAAAACTATAGGAATATTAGCAAAAACCTCATACAAAATCGCAAAAATGCACATGACAGAAAATCACTAGAAGACTCGAAAGGCGACAGTAAAAAGACATGGACAGCCATTAAATCAATATGTAATATTAAAAGAAACATGTTTTACAACTTGAAACTACTTCACACCTGTCCTGACCTTAAAGACTCAGTAGTTGGAGCTAACCATTTCTTCACATCTGTTGGGGAGAAACTTGCTGCTAAAACACTTGCATATTTAAATAAAACGGAAAGCGAACTGGCCCTGTTAACTAAAAGTTTATATCCCAATTTATCCCCTATAAACTCTTTTTATGCAAACCCAACCGATTTTTGTGAAGTCAATAAGATCATCTCAAATCTCAAAGATGCTTCAGCTGTGATGGCATTTCAAATCAAATTCTTAAAATGAACAAGAACCATCTCATCCCACCGATAGTTTTTCTGTGTAATTTAAGCATTTCGTCTGGAATAGTACATAAAACACTTAAAATGGCAAATGTCTGTCCAATATTCAAGTCTGGTGACAAGACCGTTGTGTCTAATTATCGCCAATCTCTCTTCTCACATCTCTATCGAAAATTCTCGAGAAGATTATGAATAGCAGATTGTTGTGTTAACCTGAAAATAACAGAATCCTATCGGAAAATCAATATGAATTTAGCAAAAACAGGTCAACGGAAGATGCAGTTACAGATCTAGTAGATTTTGTAGTCACCAAACTAGATGATGGTAACACATGTACTGGAATCTTCCTTGACCTTGCGAAGGCCTTTGATACCGTCTCCCGAAGCATACTTTTAAGCAAACTTGAAAGCATAGGTATCCGTGGCACTGCTCTTGAGTGGTTTCAGTCCTACCTTAGTGATCGCACGCAGAGGTTGATTTTGGGCAGTTACCATAGTCCTTATACTAGTCTTAACTACGGTGTGCTTCAGGGCAACGTACTGGGGCCTACTCTATTCATTATATATATTAACAGCCTCTGCTCTTTGTCACTCAGTAAAGCAAATTTTTTTGCCTATGCTGGAGTCTGAGTCTAAGGAGGCTGAGTCTGGAGTAAAGCAGGTTGCACGATGGCTAGATTACAATTTGCTCACGCTAAATGTGGCCAAAACGAAAGTGAGAAATTTTTGTGTCAACGCAAGGAACACTTGTCCAAGTCATCTCGCTATCAAATTGCATACCTGCCATAGTGACACAGACTCTGTATGCTCATGTTTCTGCTTCGAACAGGTAGCCCACATTAAATACCTTGGTGTCTATATAGACAAAAACCTTAACTGGTAAAAGCAGATCGAGCATGTGAGTGGACGAGTTAGGAAACTGCTACATATTTTCAAAAGAATGGGCCTGATCGCAAACGTGATGATTTTGAAGATGATCTATCATACTCTATGCGAATCTGTTCTTGCTTACTGCATATCCGCGTTGTACTAGAAACGCATTTAATAAAAGCTGAAATCGCACAACGGGCCATTCTTAAAGTAGCTTATAAAATACCAAGACGGTTTCCAACTAATTGCTTATACGAAGAAACGGGTGCAATGCGCGTTCGGCATATTTACATTCTGGCCATAGCTCTAAGGTTCCATAAAGTAGCTCTCAATATAGTTGAGGTCCAGCCAAATTCCCGTCGGAAAGCTAGATCGCATAAACCAAAATGTTGGCTTGATTTTGGCAAACGGTGTTTTAACTATAGAGGAGTGGGCCTCTACTGTCAACTAAATAATACATTTAATTTATTACCTATGACAAGATTCAAATGCAAATCTCATGTCAAAATATATCTCCAAGGTCTGGATTACGATGACACACAGAAATTACTGAATTACTGAATAACTTGTGATCACTTTAAATCAATTTTAGACCGCGCACACACACTCTCTTACACACAAACACACTCACACACACACACACACTCATTCACACACACGCACACACACACACTCATTCACACACACGCATACACACACACACACACAAACACACTCACTCTTACTCATTTCACTCTCAATCACACATGCCATGTACACGTACACACACACACACACGTGCAAGTAACTTTGTATAATTATATAATATTTGTTCTTATTTTTTGTTTTTTGTGTTGTAACGTAATACTCCACGTATTGCGTTATAATATCTCGCAGGCGCTTAACGCCAGCTTAGCCGCAGAGCGTTCGCAATATTACCAAATATGGTAATGTTCAGAGCCACAGTCAATCAGTGACTCATAGGCCTATACCTATATAAGATGGGTGCGCGATCTAAATCGGTCACTTTCCCTAGAGGTCGGAACGCTGCCGCTACACCTCGTGATTATTCTATATTCTACTTCCTATCTACTGTCCCGCTGGAGGTAAGGATATTCTAGTTGTCTGTGTGCCTATATGTTCTGTCTGTAGTATCTGTGGCTTCTAAGCATGACAGCCGATCTAGGGATAGCCTGTTCCTGACCGGTTGTTGTGTATTCTCTATGCTGTTTCCAGTTCTCTCTACGGGCTGACGTTCTCCCCACGAGCTGTCTTCTCACTACGGGCTGCGTCCTACGAGCTGCTGGCGCCGTGCTGCTACCAGCCGCCGCCAACGCATCAGCTTCCGCCTACGAACCTCCTACAGCCAGGCCACGCACGCCTGAGCCTCACCGCTCGGCCTGAACCTAGACCACCAAGCTGTCTACACAACGCGCGCGCACCTTAGCCAGCTCATCGGCGACCCTACAAGCAGCTACCCTGCGAGCGTCGGAGAGCAGCGGAGTCTACATTTCAGCCCTCAGGCCAGTGCTTACCTAGTTCGGTCATACTGTATGTAAGCGGTAGTGAGACATAATAAAGAACCTGTTCAGCCTAGCAGTGTTTCTCAACCCCGACATCCTACCTGAGATCCTCCGTCTCAGTGGCGCCCAACTCTATTTGTCTCACTTCCAATTACTGCAGTTGTTCTTGTTTAGGAGGTCAGTCTTTGTAAACGAGGAGGTACAGACATCAGCGAACCGGTACGTACTATCTTACTTGTGTGTATTGCTGTCTATCTTTGATTTGTATATATATTATGTGTTCTCCTACTATTGTCTAACTTAAATTTCAACTACTGATTCCCTACGTAACAGTTCGCAATTTGAAATACAGTTTTTTTCTTTTTGCAAGTCTCTATCTATTGTCTACATTTTTACACCGAATCGTCGTAGTTTCTTTGTAAAGCAGAACTAGTGCACACGGAGGGCTGTAATATACTTACGCTTCTTTTCCTATCATACACTTCCTTTCATCATGAGCACTAACGCTATTAAGTACTTCCTACTTAATAAAAATGAATTGGCCTACGAGGTCGCTATTCGCGGAGAGGAGCCGGCTACCTCTATTCTAGGTTTACGGAAGCAGCTACCTAAGCTTCTCGAGCTGATTCCGAATGACGAAATCCTAGAGTCAGGCCTAGACATAGCAGACGATTTCAAGGGAGCTAGCCTGTCAGTTGCCGATTTAGATTCACGAATCTCTTCCCTTCAGGAACAATACGACTGCAACTTGGCGAAGCGAACTGCGGCCTTGCACAACCATGTCTACCACAGGTTGAGTAGATTTAATAATACTGATTCTAAATACGGCAAGAAAACATCCGAGCTGACTAAACGCTTTCGGATGCTGTCGGCAGAGCTAAGATAGAACACTCGAATGTTCCGTCGGCGGAAGTCGGAGTCACGATGACTTGCACGGATTCTACCCCTGCACAGGCAGCGTCGACTCCGGTAACTGTCTACTGAGAGCATTTGAGGGTTGGCGAACTATCGAAACTCAAATTCGACGGAACAGGCTGCGTTCGCGAATTTCTACAACGCGTGACGGAATTTAGGACGGTTAGAAATCTACCTGCCAATAGATTATTCGATTACGCGTCCGAATTTTTTACTGGTAATGCGTTACACTGGTTTCGCGGTGTTAAAAATTCCATTTCTACATGGGACGAACTAGCTAGTAAACTCACAGCTGATTTTACACCGTACGACCATGACTATAAACTTTTAGCCGAGATTCGTAATCGTACTCAAGGGCAAACGGAGGGTATAATCATCTACTTATCAATTATGTTTCAACTTTTTGAGCGATTATCACCGAAAACGTTACTAACCGAACATGAAAAACTAAATATTTTGCTTCACAGTATTAGACCGTGTTATTCTACTGTACCAGCTTCATGTACTACGGCTATAGACACTATAGACACTCTTAAAACACTTTGCCTAAACTATGAGAGGTTCCAGTGTTTAAGTTCACAATTTCACAAACCTAGTTACCCTACGTCTAACACAGTAGCACCTGATTTAGCTTACATAAATAAAAAGAACACGCACGGTCACTATAATAATTCACGTACTGTGAATTATTATAGTGACCGTGCGTGTCTTTTTATATAAACCGTCTAAACTAAAAAACTACGCTTCCGTCGCATCTATAAAGGTTGAACCGAACGATACACCTGTGCCTAACCTACAACACTATAATGTCGACATGATATCTAAATCAGCTGTTCCTACAACAATGACTAATAAGAGGTCTGTGTTCTGCCCGCGATGCCGTTCAACTGATCACTCGCTAGGGACGTGCAAGCGTGAACGTTATCCTATATGTTTTAAGTGTGGCCTTAGGGATGTCACATTCGTAAATTGTCCTAACTGTAAAAATAAATCTTTTTCAAAAATCTAATTTACTCGGATCGTAGTTCGTCAAATAAGATGACAAACCCTACCGATTGTACATCTTCTAAACCTAAATATTTTGACAAAAAAGACGGGAAAAAATGGCTGAACACTCTAAAAGTGTATTTTTCTAGTTATTCTGTGGCTGCGATCCGTGATCAAAAACCTAATACTGATTTTCGACCCTACGTTAATGTAACCATTAAGAATCTACCCCTTACTGGGTTACTTGACTCAGGTTCTGCCGTGACTATATTGGGCAATAATTCTCATATAGAAATTATTTCTAAAACGAATCTCTCCTTGAATAAGTGTGACAACCCTACTATATTTTTTCGATCGGCGGGTGGTCATCGTTTGACACCGATCGGCTATATCAACCTACCCACCACTTTTGAAAATAAAACTTATAACTTAAAAGCATACGTAATTCCAGAAGTTACTAGTTCGTTAATTTTAGGTATTGACTTCTGGAAAAGATTTAAATTGTTACCAAATCATTTTTTTTATTTATTTATTTATTACAACTGCCCACTACACTAACAGTTGCCCAATGCGTGTAG
This sequence comes from Euclidia mi, assembly GCA_944739405.2. Classification (NCBI taxonomy): domain Eukaryota; kingdom Metazoa; phylum Arthropoda; class Insecta; order Lepidoptera; family Erebidae; genus Euclidia; species Euclidia mi. The sequence continues at coordinate 73,627,928 of OX123184.2, read as the reverse complement.
TGAGCCATTATAGTACAAAAATACATAGTAGGTACATAGTTACAAAAAGTCAAGCAAGTCCAATTATTTCAAATGATGTCATTATTTGACAAAAAGTGTATAGCATTTTTAATAAATTTATTTAGCTGTGTAAAGTAAATGCAATCTGAGCGTTTAGCAGTGCAACTGCATGACACGTGGGTGCGTATTGCGCCGTATTAGTTCGCACTTGTGGTGCGGCAAGCAAGTGGCGCGAGCGTAACCGGGTGTAGCGGTTCGGCGCCGATAACGAACATCGCGACAGTGTGGTCGCATCGTCGATTTTATTATTGAGTAGCAAGTAATAGTGCAACATAAGGGCACACTTACGTCGTAATTCCAGCGTGTCAAGACACACCATGCCTGACACGAACAGAGACGGATATAAATAAGGATAATAGCCATAAAGCTTTTTGTACAGAAATCGACAGAATTGCCGCTGTACACGCTCAATCATCATTCGATACTTGCCTTCGTGTGGATCCCAGATTACGGAGTTATACTCTAAAATACTTCTTACAAATGAAAAGTACAACGCAATTATATTACCCCCACTCCGAAACGGTATTGATTGTCGAATCACAAAACCTAGTGATTTGAAGCTCTTTTTGCATATTGTTGTGATATGTGCATTAAAAGTTAGGCTTAGATGTATGCTTTTTAATATGTATTTATCTGAACAATAAAGATTATTTATTTTTTATTTTATTTTTATGTAACGTGATAATGCTTATTCATCTAAGTACTCGAATAGGCTAGATGACGAAAAAAATTTTATAAGTCCGTCCTTTAGATTATTCAAAAATAAGCGATACGTATTTTTTTATTTGTAAATTAAACCAAAAATGACCAAGATATAGCTCATTAAAGTCGTAGTACGTATCACGCCGTGCTGCATTTTTTCGCACTAGGTGACGTCACACGTAACTTTAATGGGCTATATCATTGTTATTTTTTATTTAATCGAAAAAAAAAAATACGTGTCCAATATTTTTTTATAACCTAAAATACGGACTTAATGAAATGTAACTATTTTGACTCTGGAAACTACCCTATTACCGACCTCTCTGGTAGTTCCATTTAATAGACTGTTATGATCCCAGTGCCTATAACTCCTCCCGTTTAATTATAGGAATCTCCATTCCTTTATTTCCTTATAAAATTTTAAACGTTGAATGTTTGTTTACTGTAAGTTGATTTCTAAGATTGTTAAAATAAGCCACGAGGCAATAAGCAATCTGAACCCAAAATAAAACATGCGTAGGATCGAAGAAATCCAAAGTTAAAAAAGATTAGCGGTATTCCGTAGTTTTTGCTTGAATTTCACAAAGTTCCGAGATAGACAGATAACAAACTTTGTCGTCTTGCGAAAAACGCAGGTATACCCGATTTATATTTTTAAGGAACTGTCAAATGGGATAGAAAGAAAGTATTATGCTTCGACGTTTTTTAGGATTTTCTGACGGGCATAGTTTTACTTGGTAAGGTTATTCGACTTTTTGGCGACCAGTATTAAATCCACTTGTAGGTGAATGTGAAACAGAAAAATGTTTTTCTATTGTCTTTGTTCATTTATGTAACATTGCTCTATAGGATTGCATGGATGTCGTAGTAGTTTAGATATTTTAGTCCAGTGGAATTATAATACATATTATACATGCTAGCCTCAGTGGATAGCGTATGCGACTGCTGATCGGAGATCCCGGGTTTGATTCCCGGGTCAGCCTGGTGATGTGCCCGGTAACGGCAATAGGCTCGCCCCCTATTACGTGGGATCTAAAAATTCAAGGCGAAATGTGGGTGTAATATTTAGTGTGTAATTAAGTGTTTTTGTGAGTTAAATAAAGTGCAGTTTTAGTGGCATAGGAGTTTAATTTATCACCGAACCCCAGCTCGTAACAATAGTTTTTCAGTATATCGCAGTCATACAGACAGACAGAACACAGACAGACTGCTCATGGCTGTGGCCAGGGGGTTAATATAGTTTATTTCTCACAAAGCTTCGCCCGCGACTCCGCCCGCTTGAATTATACACCTTCACTTTCCTGAGCAATTTTGATTTCTCTATATATTGTTGAAAACCGTATAAACACCGTTCGAGGGCTTTTGAGTTTCTCGCAGTCATTCAAACAGACAGAACGAAATGAGGAATTCATAAAGCTATATGTGCTGTCTCCAGGCAACATTTGGTTGTTTCATTGCTACTACAATCAAACGGACATATAAAATTCATCATTCTTATGAGAAAATTTGAGTTAGGCAAAAGGAAATCTATAATCTGTCGGGATATCGGCACCCAGACAGCTATTTAGTTGGGCCTGTAATGGCAAATTAATGCCAATGTAGGTGTCAAACTAATGACTAATTAGTAAATCGTAGTGTTATGTATTGATAAAAGATGATAGCGCCTATCTCAAACTGCAACTGCCCGTTGCGTAACTTAGATTAAAATTTATTATCGTTCAACATCTACCTTCATATTAATGGCGATGAAACTCATTTCAGTCAAAAGACGTTCACTGCTGGACATAGGCTTCATCTGCTTTCTGTACAATATATTGGAATAAATCGTATATAGTTTCAAAAATTTGCTCACCATTTTTCTTGGTTCACGCTGAAGACCCAAATTACGGGTTTACTCTCACTTTGGGCAGAATGAGAGGGGTATTTGACCCTACAGGCTTTCGTGGTCTACCAAAACCATCGCGGTGTACCGTACAATATTACTATTCCTCCAGTTTATAGTAAACTGATACATATAAAGCTAGTAAATAGCTTTACTAACAATAACCACTAGTTATTGTTAGTTAAGCTATTATACTAGCTTTACTTAGTATCCTATTATCCAAACTGTTTGAAATCTACGTTCTGTGTGCAAATTGGCGTATCATAACACCGGCGTCGAATGAAACAATACACGTTGAAACAACTGTTGTCCTGATAATGTTATTAAAAATATATGTATGTATGTATGATATATTACGATATGTCTAAACAAATGTCACAAAAATCATTGAAAGCCACGAGGAATTACATAAAGTCTTTTGAATTAAAACATACTGCACCGATGGCGTAGTGGTTAAAGGTTCCATTTCCACACGGGCCAACACTTTGTATGAACCGCAAATTGTTTTTCCAAGTCTAAAAAGTTCCCCGCCATACAGTATACATGTAAAAATCTTTTGACTACTTAGTCTGTAGTCCTCCGCCGCCTGCAGACGTATCTATTCTGACTCATAAAGCATTTGAACTCATAAACGCAGTGATCTGTAATGTGAATGCACGCTTTCATTAGGTATGTTTCATGCCTAGTTTGTACGCGATAAAACTTTGTAAGCTTTCATATAATCTTATGTGTGACAAGCCTGTACGCGCCATTAGACTGTAGAGTAGTTTAACTAGTTTTCAGCTTTTTGTACTCACGATCAAGCTTATATTTGCGAGACGATGGCCAAGGAAAATTTATTCGCAGATTAACAGATTCCAAATTTGTTTCTAATTGTTTTACCATGTAGGTACATACCAAGACAAAAGTTTCATCTCGGAATTATTTTTGGCCAACATCTTATAAAACATTTGCTTTAAATAAGGCCTGGTTAGGTGGTCTGAGGCATGCCTAATGCACTAGTAATGCGAGCCAAGAATGACTCGCGTGTAGCAAAGCCTAGAGAACTAAAGAATAAGGGGTCGGAATCCTAGCGCTTGCTCATTTGCATACTATGTATGTATGTTGTATCTGGCTGAATATAAACATACACGTATAATTTTCTTCGTCTGTCTTCTACACTGCTAAGTAAAAATAAAGATTTCGTTTTTCAAATGTATGCCTAAATTTACGCAGGCCCGGCAAAACCGGCTAAATCATCTTACTATCTCTTTACTCGTTTACGTGTCAAAGTATAGAAGACACGTATTTACAGTCTAAATACGAAGTTTCCTTACTCAAGCAGAAGTTAATGGATGTAATAAGTATATCGTATTTGCGTTTGCATTGTTATTAACTTACCCTAAGTTCTGCAGCACCGCGTATTAACTGATTATGTGAGAATGTTAAATAACATATTTTAGTTTAGTTAGTTATCTTGTACCAGTAAACCCGATATTGCAACCGTTGCAAGTGTTGCAACACACTGTTTGAAATCTACTGCCGACATAAATATAATTACTGAAAAAAGTTGGCCGATATAAAAATAAAATATTACTTAAAAAGTCTGTAGGTACCTTTGTAAAACCAGAATGTAAAACTCCAGTTGCCTTTTCAGTTAGGTCAAACTAAAGTTTTGTAAAGAACGGTATATCGACTGCAAGGACTCCTAGGTTTTTTACTTTTCAGTTCAATTTTCGGCACCAAGTACTAACCTTTTTTGGGCAGTCATGTAGATAGGTACAATAATTTTATTGCGATTCGATAGCTCACAGGTGGCAAGCTTGTTGAAAATTGGTTTTCAATACTTAAATTTGACTTTACAAAATTTGTACACATACTAAAATATGTATTTATGTAGCGGACTATATCAGTTGCGTTATTTAAAAGTACATACGTAGAGCTGAAATACTTTCTATTTGCGCTGACGTTTAGGCATGGGTTACTCCAGTTGTGGTCAAAGAAGTCAGATTTAAACATAGAAGCACATTTCATATGGGCGCTCTGAAGACTAGCTTTGTTCGACCCAAATTGCCGCTCGGTGCTGTGGCAGTCGTTCCCCCAGTGTAAGAGCAAGAGAGATAGATGTTCCCCTATCCCTCAGTGTATCTTAACTACGAGAGCAAAAGAGACGGGGAACGCCACCAACGGCACTAACGGCCATCTCAACTGGGGCCAGACCCCACTTGGAATCGCCACACGAAATCCTTAAGGACTGCGGTTCTATGTATAAAAATGACTTCTTTGCTTTAGTCACGGAATGAAAGGCACCTGTAACTATTGCTGGTGCTATATATTAGCGGTGAGCTTCAGCCTCGAAGACACCAAAGGCAAGACCTTTGCAAGTTTTAATTACCTACTCATACTATCCATATTTATCATTAGGTGAGTTGTAAGCCCCGAAGACATAAAACAGTGTCAAACGCATGGTCTCATAGTGATACCATGATATTCACAGGACCCATAATTATACCATGGCAGAATAGTCGTCTCAATGTCTGTAGATATTTTCCTTCATACGTAAACTATTAAATCAGAACACCAACTGGATGCAGTCATCGATTTGCATTAGTGTCATCGATTAAAACAGTTCAGAGTTGTAATTATACAGTCAGTTGCTCAACTTCCGTTGCAACTTGGACATTGTTACGAACTTAACTTACGACTTGCGAGTTGAGCTACATAATGGGGATGTCTGCCAATCCGGGCTTGATTGTTGATTCTGACCTCTTTATAACCAGTCCAGGCTAGATGGAGTGCCACATCTCCAGCTGACACACAGCAAATGATACAAATGCCTAAAAAACGTAGTAAATGAAATTGTGCTCCTACTTTCCTTAAAATATTGTAGAGATACTTATGTTTAATATTCGGCCAATGAGGCAGCTGTAGTCACGGACGTAACTGATTCATATGCACTAGTGGCATAGCTAGTGGCTAACCGCGATGCCTTCACCTACAGAATATAAGGACAGCCACAAACAAGCACTGAACTCCGGCTATTCGAATAGTCTCCCAGCAATGGTCAGTGCTTTAGGAAATATTATATAAAGTGATATTTTTCGAGAAACGAATAGTCGAAATCCAAATATTATTTGAATAATGCTATTTACATTTTATTTAAGCGCTTAGTCATATATAGACTCGACGAATTTAACGAGATTATTGTCATTGATTTACAACATTATTGAATTTTAAAGAGAAAATAACGCGGTAATTGTAGCATGCACCAATCATGTTCATATCCATAGCATATAAAATATCCTAATCATATTCTTTTTTTCTAAATAATACTATCAATTCGCTTTCACATACGTAATGTGCTTATAAAATTTGATAAAGAGACTAATAGTTTTGATGGTTAGCAGCGTTGTGTACAAACTAAGTGCTAGTATCTCGTAGCAGGTATTTAGGTGAACAAGTTCGAAACTAGAACCTAAGTAGATACAAAAGTTTCCAGTTCTGTCGCGGAACACTTCCATTTATCATTGTTTCCAACTTCACCTCGACGGTACGATTTTCAAGGCTTTTAGAAATGCGCGCTGCAGAAACGGCTAGCGAATTGTTGTAAGTGGTGCGATGCAATGCAAATGGACATTGGAACCTGTGTATTACATTGTACCTGGTGTTTCTATGTATAATATGTATGTATTTACAAAAAAAAAAAAAAAAAAAAGTATATATGTATGTTTATCCATTATCTAGTACCCATAGTACAAGCTCTGCTTAGTTTGGGACTAGATGGTGTTGTGTGAATGTGTGAGAATATTATTATATTATTATATATTTCCTTGCAACTGATTTTATTTCTCAGCAATAAAGGAGGTTATGAATTCACGCTCGATGAATATATATATAACACAATTAGTAGCTCTATGATGCGATGGCTGCCGCTTGAGCTATTGGGACAATATTATTTTTTTTTTCTTTTAAAACACCAGCAACATAAAAAGTAATAGAGATAGATAAGAGATGCCGAAAAATAGTCAAAACATATTATTGCAATTTTTTTTTTCCAATAGCGCCGATTGTTCTGCATGTTTTCAATGTCTTTACCTGTAGTGGCATTGGACATTTAGAACACTTCATTGGACATTGAACATTAGAAGAATAAATCCAAGCGAGCACTACCTTGGAGTCGGAAAATGCGTATATTTATTAATAGAGTAGTGGGGCAAAACTGTGTCTTGAACCTTGTGGAGCAACTGAGACAGCAGAATGGCCGCGCACAACTCCAGTCTCGCAACCGAAATGGTTTAACAGGCGAGACCTTAGACTTGGCACAAACTAACTACACCGAGTAGTTAGAACCAATGCGGACTTGCAGAAATACGACTCCGCCGTAAGCACGCTCGCTGGCGTCAGCGAAACCTATTAAGTTAACGGTACATCCATCTACCAACCCAAGATGACGCGGAATAGTAATTTGATTGAGCGCGGTAAGCTCAATACAAAACTGGCCCCAAGCGGCGACAATATGGTCAGGGCGTGTTTCATCCCACTCACACTTTGATAGCCAAAGTTCCTTGATCAAGAGCTTGGCGTACAAAATTGTGGGAGCCACAAACCCATTATGTCCCATAGTCGAGCCACTGCGGACAGCATAGTGCGTTCATCTGGTGGTGAGACGTCAAACCGAAAACTATCGCAGGATTTGTCCCAGCGTAAACCGAGAACCTTATGCGGTACAGACTTCTCAAACTCAATGTCTGGAGAAGCCTTATGAGAATCTGGTATGCGTGCGAGAACCTCCTAAGAGTTGCTTGTCCATTTGACAAGATCAAACTGGCCTCGCTTGAAAAGCTGAATAAGCTCTTCACAAAGCGAAATTGCTAGCGGAGCGGGTATGACATTATAGGCAATGTCATCTATATACAAAGCGGATGTGTAGTATAGTATAGTGTAGCGTAGCGTAGCTTAGCATAGCATAGCGTAGCATAGCATAGCATAGCATAGCATAGTGTAGCATAGCTAATTAGTGCTTTATCTTACACACAGTTTTAGCACCCACCTTGATCTCTTGAAGAGCAGAACAACAACAAGACGTAATACAATGAGAAGTATGTAACGTAGGTACGGTACCCATAATCACATACCCAAGTACCGTCTCAATAGCGGGCGGTAAATCATATCGCTCACTACGTACTATTTTAGTTAGTAGCAAGTGCGGAAATATTGAAGCTCCGATCAAAAGATCAATGCCTGCCGGATTCGCAAACTCCGCGTCGGCTAGCGGCAATGATTTGAGATGAGTGAATGATGCTACGTCTACATTAGCGTTCGGCAATGCGTCCGTGATACGCTCCACGATAAGCGAAGAAATGTTAAAATTAATGTTCCTATCAAAACGCGAATGTATTTTAACATCTACGGAACCCCTGCAATGCCTTTCTGATCCGCCTATCCCTTTGACGGTTGAGTTAGTATTTTTAAAGTTATTCCATAATCCGAGGCGTTTGAAGCATTCCGATGTTATTAGATTGGTCTGAGATGCGCTATCTAACAGACAACGTACCATGTGCGGCGACCCATTAACATCATAAACGATAACTTGCGCCGTCGCTAACAGTACCGTCTTAGACGCTGTACACTGCGTTTTGGCCCTGCGCGGATCATTATAGATGCGCGAGTGCCGTCCTCGCGTGCGCGTCGCCCGCGCAATGGATGTCATACACAACGATACTTCGTTATTGCGAGGCGTGGAAGGCGCAGCTACCGTGTTCTGCACTTGCGTGAGTGTGTCAAGGTTAGCGGCTTGACTTGACAACCGGTTATTTTTATCAAAATGTAACAGTGTATGATGTTTTTGTTTACACGTGCGACATCTCGTTCTACTGGAACAATTACTCGTTTTATGTTTTATGCTTAAGCAATTAATGCAAGCTTTGTTATCTTTTACGCTTTTAAAACGAGCAATTGGATTTAAATCATTAAAGGTGAGACACTTATAGTAATGGTCGTGCACTATATTACTGCACAGACACTTCTGTGAATTATTACTATTAGATTCCGAACATGTTACGTAAGATTGTGGATTAGGGACTGAGTTATTATTACTATTTCGCGATTTATTCAACCTTTGTTTGTTGTTGTTAGTGTTAGACGGGCCAGGTGAACCAGACTGCGTATTATGAAATATTCGACACTGATCTTTGATGAACGAAATAAATCTATCTAGTGTAGGTATTTTATTATTGCGTTCCGTCATCTCGAATGCGCGAATTGTATCAGTGTCAAACTTTTTTAAAGCGAGTTGAAGCAACATAAAGTCGGAAAGATCTTCTAATTTTAAATTCCTAAGAGAATTAACCGCGGTTACGAAGTTATCAATAAACAGCTGGAAATTCGAGACAGACGCGTTGCCGGACAGTTTGAGATTTAAAGCTTGGTCAAAGTACGTAGACGCTAGGACGCGCGTGTCTTGATATCTGTCAAGTAGTGACTGAAATATGACCTGATAATTCTCAGCACTGGGTGTGACACCTGCAAATACGGACTGGGCCTTCGGTGACAGTTTACCTATTAAATAGTACAACCTGTCAGCGTCTGTCAGAGAACCATTATCGTGCACCGTAGACTTAAAACTCGCATAGAATAACGGCCAATTTCGTATATCTCCGTCAAACGACATAATCTCGATTGGCGGTAATCTCGGTTTGCGGGTAACGGGCTCTGCCGAACATTTACCCTCCAATTGCGATTGTATACGCTTAATAATACAATAAAGATCTTCGAATGATGTATACGCCTGATAGTTCGGTTTTTCATCAGGATTGATAGAAAGTAATCTTGCGTTATAATCGTCTAACAACTTATGAAAATCCGTTCAAATACTATTTACTGTTGTACAATAACTGAGAAATGCTTCGCTATTACTGTCAGACATCGATGCGGTTTTTGATCCATACGAGTCGGATTCATTTACGTTTTATACGTTATACCGCTATACCTAGGCAGTTATAGCACCTAGCTATACTCCTAATAGATTAACATAACCGTCACATGGTTATTACCATAATCATATACCATAACCAGCCATAGGTCGCTGGTTCAAATCCGGCTCGAAGGACCAAAAAAATGGTTCGGCTTTACACCGAAACCGTGGGGTAGGGTTCTAGGCGACTTGGAAAAGGAAATGGACTGTATTAGGGCGAGTTCTGGGTCGCCTAGAAAGGAATAAGGGAAGAGGAGATGGATACGGGAGGAGGTGATTGAGTGGGTATAGGCTATTTCAAGGATGGAAGGCACTTACCTTATACAGCCTTCTTCGTTTCTTGTCCTCCTGGTGGTTTCGTGATGCAGCTGCTTGTTTTCACTTCACTCACGAGCGGGTTTTCCTTGGTGGAAGCGGTAAATCACATACAACGGTGCGGCGCGGAGCGGTATCGAGACGGCGTTCTCAGCGGGAGGAATCTTCTCGACTGTCCCTCGCATTCACGATCGCGGCGGCGAATCAGGCGCAAGGCAGTGCCTCTTCCAGGGAGAGGGATAGAGCGGGACGGAAATATGATATCGCTCGCACTAGACGTGGAACGATTGATCTTGGTGCGATTAGTTACAGATAGGAAGGTAGATGGCGCTACCAAAAAGAAAAGTAGATATTGGAAAACTAAGTTTCATTTCATGTCAAATATCTTTTATAGCATGCTGTACTGACAGCATAATATAACATATTTGGTCCGTGTGGTGACGGATTAACAATACGGAATGTCACCACCCTATATCATCCCATGGGTGTCGTAAGTGCCGACAGAGGGAGCATATTATGCAGAGAACAGCAATGTAAGAGAAAGAAAACTTGATACAAACCCTATACCAACCCCGTTTGGCCAGCGTGGTATAGTAGGCCAATTCCTCCTTTCAAACAAAAGGCCTAGTCCAGCAGTAGACTGTTAAAGGCTGATGATGATGATGATGTACTGACAGCTACAACGTAACACAATAGGAGTCGATGTTACAAATACGTATGAATGCGTCCAATATCGGTGTCAGACTCATATCGTAGCAGGCTTTGACTTTGAAAGTGACTTAGCTCCCTCACGCAGAATTCTGGTGCGCGTTTATTGCATCATTGGCTATTGCAGCCATAAATCATCATACATTTTCTGCATTGAAAGGATAACGAGGCCATGCATTTTACTGTAAAATATCTTCTCAAACAAAATAAAATATAAACCTCCTTTATAAAATATAAACCATACATCATATTATTTGGAGATTCACACAATATCAACACCTAGTAAGCAATCCAATTTGTACCTAACTAGTTGCGAAACTTTCAAAGTAAGTGCCATAGTAAGTAGTGTCTCAGTTGCAATTTCATCGTTAGCTGAATGATTTTGTATAGCTTACAACAAACTTATAAAAGTTATTTCTTTAAAAAAGAAAAAAAAAATCACCTAAGGCGAAGATTCTCGAAAGAACTTTCGCCTTAGGTGATTTAGCGTCAAACTTTTAACCAACTCCAAAAAGAGGAGGAGGTTCTCAATTCGGCTGTTTATTTTTTATGTTTGTTACCTTATAACTCCATTATTTATCGACCGATTTCCAAAATTCTTTTTTTGTTTGAAAGGATATACTTTCAGGTATGTCCCATATGAATTTTATCAAAATCAATCCAAACTATGTCATCCAAGTAAACGAAATTAAGCATTTGCTGTGACTTTTCATCAGTGGACACTAGAATAGTCGCAATGAACGGACCTACTTCTGGCTTCATTATCAGGTGTTCATGAAACAGGGAGGAAGAAAGATTGGAGAGTAAATCTTTATATATAAAATTGCTTGAGCTGACTGATTCATCAACGTAGAGCCAAAACCACAGGGGCTTGAGACTTGAAATTTTGACAGTCGATGCATTTTACGACGTAAGCACCCACTAAGGAAGGATTGTTATACATATTTTTTAACCGACTTAAAAAAAAAGGAGGTTCTCAGTTTGACCTGTATGTATGTATGTATGTATGTATGTATGTTTGTCCGCGATTATCTCGCGTTTGGCTGAATCGATTTTGATGCGGTTTTCAGAAAAGTATTTGTTACACTTAGGAGAAGGTTTTAGGCCCTTAACCGACTTAAGAAAAAGAAGGTTCTGAGTTTGACCCGTATATATGTAAGTTTGCCCACGATTAACTCGAGTTTGGCTGAACCGATTTTTATGCGGTTTTCAGAAAAAATGTATTTGTTACACTTAGGAGAAAGTTTAAGTATTTTAACCGACTTCAAAAAAGAAGGTTCTCATTTTGAACCGTATATGTGTAAGTTTGCTAGCGATTAACTCGAGTTTGACTGAACCGATTCTTATGCGGTTTTCAGAAAAAATGTATTTGTTTTACTTAGGAGAAAGTTTTAGTATTTTAACCGACTTCAAAAAAAGAAGGTTCTCATTTTGAACCGTATATGTGAAAGTTTGCCAGCGATGAACTCAAGTTTGGCTCAACCGATTTTGCGGTAGATGCGGTTTTCAGAAAAACGTATTTGTTACACTTAGAAAAAAAATAGTATTTTAACCGACTTAAAAAAAAAGATTTTCTAAACAAATGAAATCGGTGAAAGAATCTAATGCGAGAGCATATTTCTCATTCTTATCATTTCAGATAAGGCTCTGTTGTCGTGGGGATGGTTCAGTAATTTGTTCGAGTCAATATCATTTAAAGCCATGCCTTCTAGGTATTTGACCCGAGTCAAGGCAACATAGCATTGGCCTTTGGCAAAGATTTTAGGCCCTAGGTCGATTACCGCGAAACTAAGTGTACATCTTTGCAACTTGTGTACCGTCACAGCCCAACTCAATATGACTGGCAACATCCGTCTCTCGATATCACCATAACCGCGATTACCTTGATAGGTCGCCGTCACTGGTGCTATGGAAATATATCCATCATCATCTTTGAGACGCATTCCTATTGATGGATCATCAAATGATATCAAAATGGCAACAAGCAGTTCACCTGGCTCCAGTTGATCTCTTCTTAGTGCTGGCCATTTGAATCCCTTAATAACACCTATTGCCCCGTTCACTAAGCCATCAGTTATTTAAATATTTCTCCGGAGCATAATGCGGGAGCCCACAGCCAATTTAATTGTCTGTACAAGTCCGCCGCATTTGTTTGGATCAGCCGGAACTGCGTTTGCGGGGGGCGTCCTGCCGTATGTGGCTAATTCCCTGGACTCATCTACGGCACTGATTGTGTACAAGTGACTGCGAGTAGCTATAATTTTAGTCATCATGTTGTTATATGTGTCAACTTGTTTTATCGTAGGATAAATCCTAACAGCGACGCCGTCTGCGAATTGACCAGTTTTAGGTACTTGTTTTCGTTCAATTAGCAACTCTAACTGGTTCGTTGTGAGCTGACCGACTCGCAAATTATTAAGGATGTCGATAAATTCGCTATCATTCCGTTGCGGCATGTTGACGGTCAACTCACATAGCCGGAATTGGTGCCACAGATGTATTTCGGCCTCACACCACGCTGGTCGTTCGAAGCACCAGTGGCCGTTTACAGGTGGAAGTTGCATCAGGTCACCGAATACCAACACATTGATGCCACCAAACAATTGCCTGTTGTTTTTAAATTCTTGCAGTCGCAGGTGTATTTGACGTAAGTTTTCGTATGACACCATACTTATCTCGTCAATTATGAGCCACCGAATAGTGTGCCACTTTCGTCGCTCTTGCTCAAGCCTCTGACCTGTGACAGCCTTGTAAGTAGAGGCCCTACCTTTTTCTATAGGTAGTGAGAATACCGAATGCAAAGTTTTTCCACCCACAAGGCGAGCCGCAACACCTGTTAAAGATGTGACTTCCACGAACATGGGTTTTAGTAAACTATCAACCGTCGGTGAATAGCATCTGATGATTAATTCCACGATCAATTTTAATAGAAAGGACTTACCTGACCCGGCACCTCCTGTTATAAACAGTAAGAGTTGGTCAGTGCTGTTTTGATTCTGTAAGTCTTTTTTGATAGATTCACCAACAGTTTTAAATAGATCGCGTTGATCTACGTTCAAACTGTTAATATTTTGATGAAATATTTCATCTGACATCAACGTGGTTTGTACTTCAGCTCTGTTCTCACAATCTATTTCACCCATAATCACATCGTCTGCATGAAGACGTTCAACTAAGTCCTGTTCAGGATTATCAGCGTTTCGAACCAGTTGTAGAGCTGCAGCTTGGGCCAATGCTTGTTGGATGACTTGTTCTGCGTGCATAAATTGTTCTGCAGACACATTCGGCATGAGAGGTCGGAGCTCATGTTGGCGCCTGAGGAAACCATTTTCAGCAGTTTCTCCTTCCATTAGCAAATCTCGTTCATCCCTAAATGGCACATGGCATACAAGAAGGCTGTAGAAAAATCCTTCTATATCGGAGTTAATTGTATAATATCTCGTCCTAAGAATCGCTGGTTGGTTTCGGACTTTTATCCGCGTGCCATTTCTGAGTTTAATAGATCTCTGATTTGTAACTTCTTCTTGCCGTAGTTCATGGTCTCCATCCTCTTCAGTCCAATGATCTCCACCTATTGACTCATACCTGAGAGCAAATTCAGGCAGAGAAATATCTTCTAGACTTTCTGGTCTTTGTTGATATTTGTCAAATATGTTGTTATATATTGAATTGTCATCACCTTCCAAGCGTAGCAGGCGAAACCTTTGGTCGGGTCTACAGCTATTTATAAAAACAGCTTTTCTTGAACACACCTTCAGAGGCAAGTGGCATAATCTAAACGCACATTCTGGTGCACTGACTAATCTTTGGGATAATATTGTCATGGAAATTGAAAACAGCTGTTTCCATATTTCACCTCCTTGACGCTTTACTTTATTAACAGCCTCACGAACAACATCTCCAGCATCTGTTGGTTCGCACTTGCTTACATATTTGGCGACATAGTAAGCAACAGCTGTCACACTTCCGCAAGGCTGCAAGTCCATATTACCCTGCCAAAGTTCGATTAAACAGGGATTATAGTTATTAATCATGCGTTCACTTTCTGTCCGCTTCAAATTGTAAAATCGGCCTTTGTTTGTCAACGTTTCATCTGGCCCTAATAATTCAGTTTCTGTCCTTAAAGGCCGCGGAAACCCGAATCGGCAAATAGGTATTTCCCGGTTCTTGTAGCAAGTGTTACTGTGCTTATGTTGTTGCACTTTTAGAACAAGTTCATTAAGTTCTTGATTTTCATTACTGATTGAGCATGATATTACTTGTTCAATGCATTTTTCCCAGCTACAGGAAAAAAATCAGGCACTGATTCACACCACAACAACATATGGAGATGGGGGCTGCCGCGATTTTGGTATTCTATTCTGTACCACCAATCAACGGTTTTTCCACCCAGCAGTTCACTATCACTTTTTATGTATTTAATTATAGCGTTGACTTTCAACATAATCTGACGAGCAACAGTAATGGGATATTTTTCAACAAGATGTACTCTCTCCTCAAATGATAATTCAGCAGGATTTTCAGACGCACGATTATCAGCAATCAGCAATGCCTTTTGCATATCATTCCAGTTTATATCGTTACACGACAAAGTTAAGAACCAAGTCGGTGGACCGATACTACGTACCATAGCAATAAGCTCTGAGCAAGCTCTACGCCAATATGCCCCTGATCCTCTTATGTTTCTCATTGCAATATGAATGTTGTCTACTAAATTCTGTGGTATACTTTCTCCTTGGCGCAAGCGGCATGCAACGCTTACAATCGATTTGGCTCTGTAGTATTCAACTACCGATAAGGCAAACAATAAATAATCATTATTGTGAAAGCGCCTGTCACTACCCATAACCCTGGCCTGTAAATAGTCCAGTGGAGTTATTGGTATTGGTCTACTTTCTCCGAAACCATTGATGCCATGCGAATATAAGAACCACCATGCCAATTCTTCACTTCTTTTTTCTCTTTCGACGCTCAGCGGAGGAGCAGTCTTTCTGCGAATATCTAAAATAGGCACGCAATTCAACTGATTGCGATTTTCATTGTTAAATTGCAATACAGCCTCGACCTCAGGAACTGTTTCCTCAATAGGCATCAGCAGACTCGTAGATGCTGTAGCTAAAATATCGATCTGTGGTGGTTGAGTCAAATTATTATGATTGTCATAAACGTCTGTGCAGTTGTTTGCAATTAGATTGTTCATACTTTGTTGGATAGTTTCAATTTGATTGCTTGGATTTTCCCGGTTAGTTTCAATTACATTGTTTTGAATTTGTTGGTCTAATAAAATTATAATAGGTGTCAACGTATATTGATTGTCTTGCAAGGAAACAGTCCTTTTAATTTGTGTATTTCTCAGAAATACATGTCTAAGCTCATTCACATTTGAAAATTTTATCAAACAAGCCGTGCCTCAAGGTGCTTGAAAACCTTTAGGTCCCCGTGAATGCGAGTCAAATAAGTAATAATTATTGTCTTGTTTCCATATGCCTACACTTACAGAATTGGCAGTTAAGATTCCATGGCTTCTAGTATCAAAAAAAGTTGACAGTGCATTGTAAAGGTTGGGAAAACCATCAATAGTGTTATCTACTACCAAGTGGCCATTAAATGAATCTTCTTCTCGAATAAGAATATTAACTGCTACTCCACCATATGTCACTCTCGGTAAAAGTTCTCTAATAGCTAAGAAATCAGTATTTGCCTCCTGTTCAGAGGGCTCAATCCTAGCAGTAATGCATTCTCGGTAGTAGCGATCTCCAGCCAAAAGAATCAAGTCTATGTCACTGCTTGTCCAGTTATCGACGTTACTAACGGCTGCAGCAACATTTGCCATGGGAGCCATAGCAGTGCACTGTCTCCCTTTTGTTTGTTCAGTGAATTTTGTAGCGTCTGCTTGATGGACTAAGCCTCGTAAGATTGAACTGTACTCAGAAATGACAGAAAATTTTCTTTTGTCTACGATTTGGCAAGGCGCCGGCTGCATAACTTCTTGTAAATTTTGGTTAGTTCCTGCATTTGAGGTTTGAACAATATCAGCCAAGTCCATGCCTACAACAGAGAAAGTTGGCCGAACGTTTCTATATAAAGGGTTATTTTGTAAGAGCCAAGATAAAGCAAGTTTCAGCTTTTCCATATTTACCGAAAACTCCCTTCGTGCCCGAACATTTTTCAGAGACTCGGCGACAATAACTAGACCTGCCCTATCAAACGATAAAGGCAGTTGCTCCGCCAGCTCTTCCACGTCTTGAGCGAATAATATAGCCTGACCTTTGCACCACTGTTGATTAAACTTATCAGTGAGTCTAACTATTTTTATAAAAGGCACAATACGTGAAAGCAATTTCTTTTCGAAACTAGAAAGACATTCGATAACAGGTGGGATACCCGGTACAACCAAGCAGTTCCAATAAACTTGCGAAGGTACCTTACCTTTACTGAAATTCGAGGAGCACCTGGAGCAAGTTATAACTTTGTCCATGTGCTGTAATTCAGATGGCAACAAGTTTTTTATTTGATCTGTGAGCTTCAAATTAATACGCTGCTGCGGATATAGCATTTTATGACAAAGCGTACAGGGTACATCAGAAAACTGATAAATAGTTGCTTTGAAAAGTTCGGTATCAGCTTTTCGTTTATTTGCTGCAGCCTGTCGCATCTGAGCTAGTCTGTTTGCCCGCTGTTCTTCATATTCATTAGCTCTCGTTTGTCGAGCATTTTCCCGCATTGACAACAAACGCTGACTAGTCTGCTCTTCAGTTTCGTTTGCCCTAACTAGACGAGCATGTTCCCGCGTTGACAACAAACGCTGACTAGTCTGCTCTTCAGTTTCGTTTGCCCTAACTAGGCGAGCATGTTCCCTCATTGACAACAAACGCTGACTAGTCTGCTCTTCAGTTTTGTTTGCCCTAATTAGACGAGCATGTTCCCGCATTGACAACAAACGCTGACTAGTCTGCTCTTCAGTTTTGTATGCCCTAACTTGACGAGCATGTTCCCGCATTGACAACAAACGCTGACTAGTCTGCTCTTCAGTTTCGTTTGCCCTAACTAGACGAGCATGTTCCCGCATTAACAACAAACGCTGACTAGCCTGCTCTTCGGATTCCGAGATTCTAATAGAATGAGTCTTCGCACGAAGTTTTGATAAGCGAACCTCTCTTAGCTCATTAGTTTCTGCAGCACGTGCAACATGCTGACGATATCTTGCAGCATCAAGTCGTCGTTTTTTTTCCTCGGGAGTTTCATTCTCCCTTGCGCGACTCTTTCTTACAGCATCCTTCGTTTTTCTACCTAAGCCCATAGGCACACAGAATAAAAGTAGGTATGTCAAAGTCATGATTAGGTACAGACTTATACTAGCATAAAACTTATCAGTAAAATAATTGAAATCTAACTATAAACAAACTATTAATTAGCCCAAAACTTAAAGTAAATAGAGTATCTATCACTAAAAAGTATGAAATACAAATAATAAGAAAAAACAAAAACGGAAACGAAAACCTAAAAATCTGCACAGAAATGACAACTAATAACAACAACTTAATAAAAAAATTAAATCCTAGACCTAAAAATGACTCTAAAAAGCAACAAATAATATCCTTGAATGACCGTAAAACATAAGTTATAACAAGCTGCGTATTAAATACTTAAAAACCTCTAAAAATTAAGAAAAAATATTATTGAATATTTACCCTATGTAAAATGTACTTATATAAAGATAATTAAATAAAATACAATCAAAATACTATTTTAAATTACAACAATTTACACCGTAAAATAAGGAATAAGAAAACTTATCACTAAAAGAATTTAAATCTAACTATAAACAAACTATTAATTAGCCCAAAACTTAAAGTGAATAGAGTACCTATCACTAAAAAGTAAGAAAAAAAAAATAATAAATAAAAAAAAAAACAAAACGAAAATGAAAACTTAAAATCGGAACAAAAATGATAACTAGGAATTTAGCTTCTTTTTTTAAAAAAGAGAACCGCCTTCAAAAAATCGATCCACTTAAAAGTACGACATAATTTTTACATTCGCTACCCTTATCCTCTCAAACTTCCTTTCGAAATACTTAGTTTTTGAAGTATGTGAGTTTCTTTATTCCGCCATAACTTCTGTATGCCTAAACCGATTTGGATGTACGGCATATCGTTGGAATCCTTACATTACCCCGAGTGATATAGGCTACTAGAGGACGCCAGCAGCTACGCCTGCATTTTTTTTTAATATACCCGTTTTGGCCGATCCCGTGGGAATTTCGGGAAATCCCTTCTTAGTGCACCCCTACCTTCCTGCGCCCAATAGTTTCGGCTGTAGCGTGTCTGTCAGTCAGTCAGTAACGCAAGGATTTTATATATTAAGATATTTTTTTTACTTCATAGTTCTTAATTGATGGGGTTTTATTAATTTTGAAATAATTAATATTTAATTCTTAATCTCAGCTGGCACCGACTCCAAAAAAGTATAATTATATATTATAGTCCTAATAAAATATTTTTTTCTAAGGACTTAGTCCAAAAATATAATATACTTATCTGATTTCTGGTGATAGGTATTTCATTTAGTTTTTTTAGTCATATAAAAATATGTATTGTGTCAGGTATGTGAATTAAGTGGTAGATACGTATAACTCGTATAAGTATATAATATTCAGTGGAATAGGTGATGTTTATAAATAAATTGAAGTAAAAATAACGCAATTATTTTTTACTTTTTAGTGCTATTTTCACACATTTTCCAGATTTTTGGAGGCGGTTTTTTTGTTAAAATTTGAATGCAATGCTTGTTCAAATTCTGAACGCGCACGACTGTTTTACTAGGCTTAATAGTGCCGAATTGGGTGTATGGACCTGAATATTAGCAGCAATTTAATGGCTTTCATTTAGAACCAAAAGGTTTTAAGTTGCTAGCTAGTGGTTGGCGATCTAAGTTACTGTGTGTGTAAGAACATGACTGGGAATTCTCGATATTTTATCACCTCATTTTTTGATCGAAACTTTATTAATTGTTTCTCCTTGTATGGTAAAATAAATGAAATGCAATATTTTTTTATTTTAAAATAATAATTACAACGTGATGTCATAGACAGATCTGATGCGAACCCTTCCGGTTCTCGTAATCACGGACAAATTGGGTCATCCCTGTTCATGATTACAATACGTGGTTGTGCTACTAAATTATATGAATCTATTGGTGCTGCGGTTTCTTCGATAAGTCGTGAATGTATGAAGATAGCGGAAGGGTTGGAATTAGAGGATTGTGTGAGATTATACGATTGATCAACTACTGCATTTGTGTACGAACTTCGTTATTTATTGATCTTTCTTTTAATATTGGATCTTTACAAATTTAAAGAACTATGATATAAATATAATAGACGTATGGTCTAGGAATTCTATTAGCTTAGCGTGGAGGACTACGGCTTTACTCAACTCATAGTGAGGGGAGGCCTGTATCGAGCAGTGGGACAGTTTGCATATAGGGCCAATTTCAAAAAAGAAAGAAAAAGAAAAGAGAAGTACTCTGCAGGTTTGATGTTTGTTTGATTCCCATTCGAGTAATTGCGAGTTTGAAAATATGCTTAAATTGCTGTTTCTGCAGATTGCGTTGTAGACTCAATTTGCAGAAACAGCATTTCATATCAAATACCTTAGTATTTGATATGAAATAATAAGAATTATAATAAGAAAACAGCATTTCATATCAAATACTAAGGTATTTGATATGAAATGCGGTTTCTGCGAATTTCAATTTAATAATTCTACGCGTTCACGAGGAAAGAAGTAGTAACTATTTTTTTTATGTTTTCATTATAGGTATGATAAAATTCGAAGTTCACGGGAAGTACCCTGTAGGTTTTGATTCCTTTTTGTGAGTTTCGAAAATTTCCGGCATAAACAGCTGTATCTTTTGATTACGTTGGCTTAGAAGTTTGATTTTGGTACAGCTTAAAGATATTATAAACCCGAGTATTTGATATGAATTTCAATTTAATACCTCTACGCGTTCATAAGGAAATGGCTAGTAAGCTTAATTTTTTTTATTATATGATGTAACTAAAAATTTGCGGTTTTCGCAATTTTCCCTTTATCTCTGCTATAAGACATTGCTTTGTACCAAATTTTAAGATTCTGAGTTCACGGGAAGAACCCTGTAGGTTTTGATTCCCTTGCGAGTTTTGAAAATTGCGGAAATTAGCAGCATAAACGGCTGTATCTTCTGATTGCATTGGTTTAGAAGTTTGATTTGTTCACAGCTTCATGGGACAGCAGACTTAACTATTTGATAAAAATTTCCGTTTGATAACTTCACGCGTTTCTGAGATAGTGGTTCTTCACAGACGGACGGACAACAAAGTGATCCTATAAGGGTTCTGTTTTTTACATTTCGGAACCCTAAAAATTAAGGCGATTTGCACATTATGAAAGTTTAAAGGTGCATTTCACAAGTGCAATCACACAGTGACAGAAATAATGAGAGGATCTTCTGGCTCATTAAAGTTGGACAGATTCATACCAGGCTAGGTGACCACACCTGGTAGATTGCAATCCAGTGGATGTAGTTGACAACAAATATAGAGTTATAATATTTCGCGGGCCAGAACTTTAATAACTTGATCCGGGATAGTTCCGTATATGTCCGTTGGATTACGACATTGTTGATTGTCTCCCTAGTTGTATGATAGATGGCCTCAGTTGTATGTATGTAGCAACCGCTAGAACCTTATTGGCGATGCTGAAATTCTAACTAGCGGAAATTTTGAAGTTGCCTATGAATTGTCTATGAATTGTGACAGCTCTCAACACAATTAACGTCAGAGAAATTTGGTTTATCAAATTTATGTGATTTATTGCTTATTATGTTGTCGATTGTGCCGAGAATAAACTCTCATTCCTGCAAAATCGGCTTGCCTATTTTTAAAGCTGTCTCCCATTTTTCTACATAATTATGTCTTTTGGAAACCAATGAAAACTTTACTTTTTACTGTGCCTACGGGATGTATACCACGTACCTTTGTTTTGAGTAACCGATATTTCTGCACTGTTGCAAGCGCCATGTTCACTTATGTAAAGCGAGCCGACTTCCTTCACTTCATAAATGACATAACATTCACGGTGGATCGGATTAGTAATGGCACAGTCTGATCTGTAGTGACGAGGGGGCAAGTCACCGTATTAGGGTGAAGCATCGACAGGGACGCAAGCGGGGGATACGATGAACGGAACTAACTACGGATAGGTTCAAGCCATCACGAGTGTGTCATATCGGATCGTTGTATAACATTGATAAAAATAACAGAACTCGGCTCCTTGTCTTACTTGTGGATTTTATTTGCATGAAGCAAGTGGGGAGAGCCTGGCGGATTTTTTATGAATTTTGTCGTCTTCAATAAACCTACGAACAAGAAATACTCATCTATGAATGTTATACATTTGTGCAACGAGGCCACCTGAATAATAATTATTAGAGAGTGAACGCTAAGAAGTTTCAGACAGATGAGTTTAAAAACAAACAACAAGTGCCTTAGTACTAGTCGGACAGATGATTTGATGCATTTAGTCAGAAAAAATAATTTTATATTGAAGTGAAAATCCACCTAATCAGGATGGTTACGTTTTGGGTTATTTACAAACAGGACAACAATGAAAGCCAATTTAACTAATTCAATGTTTAAAAGCATAAAACTAACACCCAAAATGAATTACCTACATATGTTATATGAAAACTAAAACCACAATGCAAAGAGTCTACAATCAGCACAATCTGAAAAGAAAACTAATATTAGCTTACTGGTACCATTCTTCCGGCTAGGTGATAATGAGCGAACTGATCGATCCAAACGGTTTGTACCGAAAGCTCTGCGTCTGTCGAGTCCACCGTGACCGAAAGCAACACAACACCAGAAGAACTGCTTGAAGCCTCTTCTGAACCTGGAGCAACAGAAGAGCATACATCAAGTACATACATACATAGACTTTTTCCCGTCGGGATAGGCAGAGACAACGTACGTAACTTGCTTCTATCCTTAGAAACCTCACGCGCTTCCTCTACTTTCATTACTATTTTCATACATTCTCGCCGGTTCCGTGTGCTTCAGACCTTTCCGTTTTTCAAAATTCCACCAATTTGGCATACATCAAGTGATTTTACTTAATATTCTTTTCTCTTGAAACTACTTATTTTAGAGTAGGCACGAATTAATGTAATTGTAAATTGTGATCAGTAAGAGTCGTTATATAAATGTCCATAAGTTTCCAGATATCCCTAATGTCACCCTTTATACAAAGTTCACCGAAAGTTTCCAGTCTTGGATCGTTTATCTTTGTCACCTGAACGGTTGATATCTCTATTGATTTATAGTCTGACCTTCAATGTTTGATGACCGAAGCTTAGATATTTCTTTTCGTTGATATACAATTTGAGGTACAGGTAATTTAAAATCAATAAAATAAACACACTCTGAATAGTCAAGATTTTCAACGCAGTCGAAGGAATAAAATTGTTCTTAAGGAATAAAAGTTTTACAAATTTACGAACTTACTTGGAATTCATCCAGCAATAAATGATCGGATTGTACATGGAGTTACTCATGGCTAGCCAATAGATGGCCAGGTATATCTCCTGGATGTGCGAGTAGTTGACCACGTCAGGGTAGTACGAGGTGACCAGGAAGTACATGTGGAATGGTAGCCAGCACACCGCAAATATTACCACGACGACTATCATCATCTTGACAACCTGTTGATAAAATAAATACATAATGTTTAAAAAAAACTAATACTAATGTATAACGCTGAAGAGTTTGTTTGTTTGTCTGTTAGCTTGAACGCGCAAATCTTAGGAAAGACTGACCCGATTTAAAAAACCCTTTAGTGTTAGATAGCCCATTTATCGAGGAAGGCTATAGGCTATGTAACATCACACTACGAGCCACGAGAGTGGAGCAGTACGCGTAACGTATCACGCGGGTGTCACCGCGTGCTCATGTAGTACGATTATAAAAAGATACAATTGAAAAAAAATTAGATTCATCGTCGAGTCTTTTTCTTTTATTCCAGTAAGCTAGTTTTACTTACATGAACATTTGTTATTATTAATACCTATTCATTGACAGCATTAAGCATCTATACATTTATGTATATGGCAAGCATAATCATTTTTTACTTCATTCATATACTATCTACGCAGTTTTAATCCATGAATTAATTTCAAAGGAACTGTGACCTCAAAGATTTTATTACATTGGCAACTTAGGAATTGTTATACAGATCAGGCATGTTGCAAGGTAGACGTAATAAGCCGTTATTAGTTCCAGCGGCTTGCCGGTTCCAACTTTCGCGTCTATCAAAGTGTAAGGCATTATTGGATCGAAATTACTATGTACTATAACTTGTGACATTGCCAATATGCTTCAGGTTCGTTGTATGGTGGTTAGTGTCGTAATACCATAGCAGCTTTGGCAATATAGAAATGTAAACAAATTATTAGAAAGCTTTTGAGTCCAATTCTTGGCTCCAAAATTAAGGATATTCTCAAGGGAAATCAATATCTTAAAAGTAAAATAAGAAGGGCGTACGGATGAAAATCCCATTACAAGAAGGGAAGATAATAGACACAGATTGGATGTTTAATTTACTTTGAATATAATATTTCAATACGACTTAAGTGGATACTGGACCCAAGAAATGCCCCTGTCGTCACCGCTTACCAGTTACCCAGTGTTTTAATAAAACGAGCCTGAAATGTTCCTCCAGATTAATTTTAATAAACTTTGAAATTTTAAGGAGGGTGCTAAAATTGATTATGGCGGTATTGGAAATTCAGATTATTTGAATTTTATGTACATACGTATAAATAATATGTTAGCATAGTCAAAGGAATTCAATAATATTGATGTAAAATTCAGAGGCAAATTCTTTTGCATTGTTGAAAACATTATGGTTTCTTTTAGTCTAGCCAAATCTGTAAGTACCCTGCGTTTGCTTTTGACATTGTCAAGCTGCCGTTGCGTGCATTCGCCGATGGACTGCGAGCCCCACAGTTCGATGCCCACTCTTGAATATGTGTACGTCATCGACATGATAGAAAGGTAGTATGTCAGCACCATAAAACACACGTTGTACCTCTAAATGCATCGAATTGTTAGGAGGTCTAATTCATTTAATAAGGCAAGGCTACAAACATATTATTATAATTATATTTGTTTAAAATACAGTTTCGATCTAATGTCCGTATCATACTCATGTCACAAATGGTATTCTCCTAAATTAACTGATATTTGAATGATTGGAATGTTATCGTGACTAGATATTAAATTGAATAATGTGTCAACGTAGAACTATAGAAATGAAATAAAGCGATAATAACATTAACCCTTTACCAGGCCTCGGACAAATACTGTAGTAATAGTGATTTTTTTATAGATTTATATGAGTAAAAACGTTTAGTATGGGATTTTATCAATTATATTTAGAAAATTAGCTGAAACTTGAAAAATAGACACGTGGGAATACATAATCCCATTGCCTCTCTAGACGTTGACTTTAATATTTATATATATATAAATTAAAAGAGTATGTTTGTCATTTTGTAAGCATTTTAATTTCGTTCAATCTTGCTTTGAATAATTTTGGGACATAATCTGAATAAAAATCTTCATCTTCTTCAGTTTCATCAATGATTTCATGAAGCTTATTTTTGATCTCATGAATTTATAATACCTGTATAACAAAAAATACACTAAAGTAGGTAAATGCTGACTGACAAATCAATGATGACAAAAGTTTACCACTACCCACAATTTATATTTCGATAAAACAATACGTAATTTCTTCTTAACTTGTAATCTATATGGCAGTGAGTAAACCAAAAAGAAAACCCGCGGAAAAAGTTACTACAAAATAAAGAGTTGTTCACCAGGCAATGGACATGTTATTCCCACAATAGAAGGTCTTCACAGGCTAAGGTTATATGATTCCCCACATGATTTATTTTGTTATATCATGATATTTTTCAAATATTTACGTATAATTTATGTACATATCACTAGAAAACTCATATTCTACAACATATAAAAAAATGGTACGACTTACCTTTCGCCGTTTCGCCATTATGAATAAAATACACCGCACTTCCCACGAAAACAACAGTAAGACGGACGACCATAGAAGAAATGGCCGTAAAAGTGACATTTGCGTTTCGATTGAAGCAAGTTTTTTTGTGTCCATAGGTAATATTTCTATTTGGGCGTTTTTGACAGTTTGTGGTAGATTCTTTACCAAAACCTGATAAAACTTCCTAAAATCGATGTGGGAGGACCTCAATCCACAGCTTGGTTAAGGGATTAGCAGAATACCGATTCTAAGTAAATTTAAGACCTAATCTCATTTCGTTCAAAATGTACTTTCAATGTCATATTAATGAATACGAGAATTGGCCTTCTGATGTATAAAACTGGCTAAGATCACTACGTACTTTTTAGTTTCACTGCAGTTAGTCGATTGAATAACTATTTGGAACTATTGGAAAGCCAAAATCTTTTGGCATCTCGAGCATGGAGTTGAAAGGTTCTTTATAAGTCTCGTAGTAAAAATCTGAGTGGTTTTAATGTTGGATGAAAACATTAAGTAAGGTTGGATGATTGCTACAACAATATTTAGACTCTTCTTTCAGGCTGCAATGACTTTATACACACAATTAATTAGTACAAATCTTTAGGACAGATTAGCGAAGACATTATTATCATATAATTATGTGACATAAGAATTTCATAATATCTATAAAGAGCAAAGTTATTAACATTTGTTTATTGTAAAAAATATCACTTAAATCATAGTCATATTTTACAATCCATTCACTAATTCATTGATCCATCCTGCTCATCCGCATTCTCTCTGTCGCACTTATGATGTAGGTAACCTTAGACAATAAAATGAAACAAAAGGATAAGTGATAAAGTTACTTACTTGATTAATTTTCTAAATTCTAACCTCTCCTACATACTTCATCTGGGCTTAGGACAGGCAAAATGTACCTTTTTTACAAGTAATTGAATACATGAGTATGTAATTAGAAAGCAAACAAATATCAAAATTAAAGAAGGTATTCTGTACTAAAAGAAAATAGTAATTTTGGCGTATTTATGAAGTTAGAATCAGCTGCTATTTACAAATATTATTTCATCATCATCATTTCAGCCTAGAGACGTCCACTGCTGGACATAGGCCTCTCCCAAGGTTCTCCACACAGACTGATTTTGAACCGCCCGCATATAATTATTATTATCGTAGGTAGGTAATTTTTACTTTACTTACAAGTATTTCCATTGTCCTTCGAAATGTCCACCACCATTGTCAATACACAGACGGGCACGTTTTATTAAATTGTTTTCTAACGAGAGAGGTACGCTTCTCTGACTTTTCACTGCGTCAAAAGCGTCCAATATGCGCTGTTTTAATTGTTCGACACTAACCGGCTCACTTTTGTACACACGGTGAGCATGGAGGCCAAGCTACAGGCCCGCCTCGACCGATCCACTGGCTTTCAAACTCTTCCCTGTACAAACGCACAGCTGCACTCGCGTGATGTGAACTGATAAGCCGTTGCGTTGGGCAAACGTAGACAAACAATTAATTGTTGCGGCCGAAAAAGGATCTGCTCACTTCCACCATCAATTTAGAACTGCGGCGCGGGCGCAGGGGGACAGGGGGTGGCAAACTTCAAGTTTGCACGAATTTATCAATGGAGCAGTGCCGCGTAAAATTACTACTACAAAATAGTATTTAGTTATGCATTTACCAATTATTACGTATTTTTGTGGACAGTTTTGGGACAGTTTTGGAACTTAGTTTTTTATTTTTTACCTACACAAATATGATTAGTTAAAGATGCTTAGAGCCCCATTAAATTTTTTGTACTAATAAAAAAAAATGGTGTATAAATTATGGGCAGTTTTATATATCTCTATTATAAGTAACAAAATATTTTTCAATGTGAACGCAAATGTTCCAGAACTTAGACGTTGGCGCTGCAATTTATTTTAGTGGTACAAGTTACCTAATAGACTTACCAATATTCTAGCTTGGACCTAGTGGTCATACCATAAGGCCATTCAGAGAAGCACACCCTCCTGTAAACGAGCATTGAAGTCAAACACGTTATATTTAAAGATACTTCTGTTTGAGAATGGCAATTATGCAAGAGATAATTGTGAAATTTTCCGAGAAGCTTTTCTGGAAGTTCAATAATAGTTCGTCTCTTGAGTTGGATTGCTACAATAATGTAGATTGTTATTCAAATAACTTTTTATTGCCATGGGAATCGATGTTTTCTTCATAACTTCAACTGTGAGCGGTAATGGCTTTTAAATTGACGTAGAAATACATTACAGAGCAGCGTATTATTGGAATTCTTTCTACTTCACTAACGTAATGTTTTTACTGATAGGATAACCAAATATTAAAAAAATTGTAACCTAATACTCTTTCACATGACCCGTAGCTTTTCCTGTTCTTGCAAACGAATCAACATTTGATTACTCCCCTTGAACCGTTCTTAAACGCTAGTTCTTATTTTACATTTATTTTCTAAATATGATTACCTCATATGTCGGAAGTAATGCGTTGCTCATTCAAACATTGGAATTGTTCCAAATGTGGTGGATAACGATCGTATTAGAAACCTCATGCTCCTACAATTTTATTATACAGTTAAAGTTTGAATATGTGATGTTCTCATTGAAAAGGCTTTTAGAATCAAACATCATTCAATGCAACTCTACACTAAAA
This sequence comes from Euclidia mi, assembly GCA_944739405.2. NCBI lineage: Eukaryota > Metazoa > Arthropoda > Insecta > Lepidoptera > Erebidae > Euclidia > Euclidia mi. Next base: position 73,599,517 of record OX123184.2, on the reverse strand, counting down.
GTATTATAAATCATAAAATATCGTCGTTTTAGTGTTATTCCGGTGCCGTTCAAAACTTGCGCCTTGAAGTACGGGCTTTCTAGTGTAACCAGATTTGACAAAATATTGGTAGGTACAGAACACAAGCCAAAGAAATAGCGATATTTCACTTCATGATTCTGATTGTATATGTTGATGACAAAATTTAAAAATCTATGTCTTTCTTAATTCTTCTTTCATTCGCCTTATGCTATTATCTGGGGTCGGCTCTCCTTGTCTGCATTCTCCATTTTGCTCAATCTTGAGCGGTCATAGCATCTACCCTCATGTCTTTCTTTATTCTATAATATATGACGGAATGTTGTGGCGTCTTTAACTATTTTATGACCTTGTAGAAGAATCTGAATGTACTTTAAATTCACACAAGACGTTTATTTTAATAGCGCGTAAAATGCTTTTATTGTGAATCAAATGAAGAGGTGGTGTCCTCTCGACGTCACAGCGACGTCCCACACTAGGTAATTATAACTTTGTATAGATATGCGTCTAATGGGGGGAGTGTGTGACGTCGCTGTGACGTCGAGAGGACACCACCTCTCGGCCGCTTGCACCTCCGCCCCACCGCACCGCGAGCTCCTATAAATATTGAAGCGCTGGCTGCATTCGGCCCTTTTTCTGGCGGCTGCGAGACGAGTTAAGTCAACCAACTCTCCTGGACGAACGGGCAGCAGGATTCTCCACATCAACCCACCCCATCGCCGAATCACGCGACCCTGTGTAATTTTTTATTAATTCCTAATTTTTTTCGCTTGCTAAATGATGTCTAAAATTAATTGAGAATTAAATCAATTTTTATTGTAACATTTAACCACGTTTCTCATTTAAACACCCCCTAGTAGGGATAACGTAACAGTGGACACCTGAAAGGCCTTTTTACGTTACAGTGGCGCCCACGGGAATATTATAGGTAGGGTTTTGTTGAGAATCCGCTGCCGGTGAGTCATTTTTTTTTATTTTTTGTGTATGTGTGAAATCGTTCCAAAGCAGTGTGTTATTATTTTAGTGGCATTTATTGTTTCTTTTTGCTTGTTTTATTGTGGACGGAAAGTCGGTGGTGTTATGTCGGCCACAATAGACATTTTTTCTTTTTGTTCTGTTGTGCTCGGAAGGTCGGTTTTGTGTTGAGCCGGTCACAACAGACAAATTTTGTCTTACTACGCATGGTAAGCATTTTATATTATAACTATTTCTGTTGCCGCGTGTGATAATTAATTTTGTATCAACCGCATAAGTAACAAGTTATAATCGTTTTACTTGCGACCACGTGTCAACTAAATGACGCGCTGTGGTCACATTCTTTGATCGCATTCTTTGTATTGCGATTTATGGCCTCACGTCCACTAACGACGTGCTAAGGTCACCTTGATCGTATTACTTCGCGATTAACTTTTTTAAATGCCACTAAGGTAATTAAGTGCTACTGGTAATTATTGCTAATAATCTGCTTTGGCTGACTTATGGAACGAATTCACACCCTTCTCTTTTTCGTTTCTTTCTATTTTCTACTATAACCTTCTGCTAGCGATTTTGTACGGCGATATATTTCTATATAGTCGGTATTATTTAATACTTTTACCGCCTACTACGGCAATTATCTTTTAATATTAACTATTCTTTTCTTTCTTACTAAGAAAGTTGCATCTTTATTATACCACGTGTACCTAACATAGTTGGACTGGCTGAGAATGAACGTACCTAAGATGCTAGCGTATTATATACTAGGTATCTAGCTAGAATTCCGCGTTCATTTATTAATAAAATGTACACGTGTCACATGCAGGTTGCTCACTAACAATAATGAACGAATGTAATTATTGTCTATTTGGTATAGGAATACGAATATCATCGTAGAATTATTAGTTGTTCGTTTTGTCAAATGTTTATTGTGCTACAATCGTTGTTTTTGGTTTTCGATTTTATCTCCTTGTTACTGCCTATCGGTATGTCATTTGCAAATGCATCTATTTATGCATTTACTGTTCATTGTGAACTCAAACATAAAATTCCTGCGTCACAATTATTGAAGTATGTTCTTTTTGTAATGTTTTGTGTCGCTAGGATTGTTCTTTCAATGTCTGGTTTCTATTGAAATATATAAAACATATAATGATAAATAAATGGTAAAATTAAGCCGCTGACGGCCGGAAAACTACTTAATTGTCAATATGTAACTTGTTTCCTTTTTACTAAATGCTATGCATCTGGTTTTACTAGACCAGTTTAAGTAGTGTTTATATTGTGTTCTTGTGTTAACGCAAATGTGAATTTATCAAACTTAATTTATCAGACTTAATTGAATTGAAACTAACTTTAACTAAAGTGGGTATTTGCACATAAATTGAATCAATAACTTCTTTTCTTGAATAAATAAGTGCCTATTTACATATGAATCAAATAAATAATATTTATACCTCATTAAATAACTAATGTGGCTGTTTACACACAAATCAATAAATATTTTCAATACTTAAATAACTAATGTGGGTACTTATACATAAATCAATAATTTATATACTTTAATAACTAAAGCGAATTGATTGATGTACAAGTTTAAGAATATCCTTTCGTATTTCTCAATAAACTATTTTAAACCCAAAAGCTGAATAAAATAATTGAATCTTATTCTATTACAGCATAAATAAGTTTATAAACGATTGGGTACAGTGTCATTTACAACAATGTAAGACGCATAGGTATGCGAAGTTATAATTACCTACATAATTATTTGTGAAGGCCAACAATGGTTCTTTTGTTTCCGAGTCGAAGCTCACAAGATAATGCATTGTGTTGTGTTAATGATTTATGTAAACATGCTAACATAAAATGAATAAATATTTCAGTTATAAATTGTAATAAAGTTTATTAAATGTAATATTGTTACAAAGAATCTGTTATTTATCTAACTAATTATCCAACTATCTGATAACTATCTAATTTCACATAACTATATAAACATCAGATATGTTTCTCTTGGTGATTTCCATATAAAAGATCTTAAATTAACTCACTACAAAGTTTAAAAATGTAATGATTAATGCTCATCACTAATGAATTAATCACTAAAATAACTTAACACTTCGTTACAAATAATATAAAAACCTTTAACTCCTAATTACAGCTAAATCATGTACCCATATATCTTGTTACATATAGCTTTGGTAATGACTGATCGTAATATAATAAAAAAAAAACCCTTATGGCTCAGTGGCTGAAAGGTTGTTGTCGGATCGGTCTGTGGTTCGATTCTCGATTGTGTTTTTTTTGTGTTTTTAACTATGGTAGTGTGTACTATGTCGTCGACAGTCTCCTTCGACGATGTACTATACATTACATCTTGCCGTGAATATTTTTTTTTGTATTTTTGGCCATGGTTGCGTACACTATGTCATCGATTGTCTCCTGCGGTGATGTACTATACATTTCAACCTATTCCGAATTGTGTATTTGCCGTTGTCGATTTTGTATCATAATCAGAAACCAGTTATTTGTCCGCGAGAATGGAATGCGGCCGGCGCCAAGCGCGCAGTGATGACTCACTTGTTTACGTCAGCCGATCACTCGGCTTAAAACATTGTATTATACTTTATTATAATGAACACTTTTTTTTATGCTTTTACAATTCGCATCGAGCGCGTTAATGAGCAATTTGTTTGTGATACTGCCAACTAATCGTATGATTGTTAGTATCGTAATATAGTAAGATCGTAATATTGGTTTACGACTTATACTCTTTCAATTAATTTCACTTATCGAATATGGGTGGTCAGGTGGTGCCTACCAACATAGACTGGGTGGCTATTTGCTATAAAACTCACGTATAATACCTCTTCGCGCGTCGTGTATTATAATGAATGCGACTCGCATCGTGAATGAATGTTGGCTTGTTCATGCGTATGATTGTGTGTAGGCCTTTTTGAATGTGTTGAATGCCAGGTTATAGGAACGTTCAATGCTTGGTGACGTATGAATGGCCGAGGGTTATACTTGTTTTTTTTTCCTCTTTCAGGGTTAATAGTTGCCTTGTATTTAACCTACTGACACCACTACCACTCATCTGTTTCAGGGTCTCCGAATGCAGTTGCCGCCTACCAGCCACAGAATTTTCCCTCTGGGAAAATTCTGGCCTAATGGGGGGAGTGTGTGACGTCGCTGTGACGTCGAGAGGACACCACCTCTCGGCCGCTTGCACCTCCGCCCCACCGCGCCGCGAGCTCCTATAAATATTGAAGCGCTGGCTGCATTCGGCCCTTTTTCTGGCGGCTGCGAGACGAGTTAAGTCAACCAACTCTCCTGAACGAACGGGCAGCAGGATTCTCCACATCAACCCACCCCATCGCCGAATCACGCGACCCTGTGTAATTTTTTATTAATTCCTAATTTTTTTCGCTTGCTAAATGATGTCTAAAATTAATTGAGAATTAAATAATTTTTTATTGTAACATTTAACCACGTTTCTCATTTAAACACCCTCTAGTAGGGATAACGTAACAGGGGACAACCGAAAGGTTTTTTTACGTTACAAGACTTAACGATACAATAAACATTAGTCATTGTTTTTACTTATCATTTGATTTAGCTATGGTATACGCAAAAAATAAAGCAAACTGTTCAAAGTTATAAAAAATGTAGTAAGTAGGTAGCCGGTTGCCGTATTATTTAATAAATTAAATAATACGGCAACCGGCTTGCGTATGAAACTGGACCCATTATTGCATCTTTAGCCCAATTAGTAAAATTATTAAGGAAAATTAGACAATTTCGGTCGCGGTAGACCAAATTGGGGACGACCTAAAAAAAGGTCCGAAGTACCGTGAGGTTTGTAAGGATAGAAGCAAGTGGCGATTTGTTGTCTCTGCCTACCCCGATGGGAAAAAGGCGTGAGTTTGTGTATGTATGTATGTACAATTTTCCGCGCGACGATCATTATCTATTAATGATAATGGGTGTATAATATAGTATAGCAAATAGATACGGATGTGTTCTGTTGGTATTAAAGAAACATGAGATGATACTTATGTTGTACTTGTATTTCACTGGGACTGCTGCAAAGATATCCTAAATAAAACAGGGTAAAACTTTCCCCGAATAGGAAAGAAAAACAAACATCAATTCAAGGAAAGGATTGCCAAACGAAGTTAAAAGTTATGACAAAACTAGCCCTTTGACTTGCGGAGGATAGACGGCAGTCACTTTGTAGAAAAAATATATTCTAACAAATCTGTATAGACTATAACTCGCGGTCCATGAGCGGCCTCAAGGGCGAAGTTCTTGGATGTTACGGAATAACGTTAGAACGATGATGATAAGATCAGTTTTGCTTTTTTTTATTTACCTTTTCTGAATACCCTATCGAAAAAGGTAAAATGAGACCATTATAGAAATCATGTTTTTTCTATAAGAACTTAGAAAAACATGTAATGCTTAGTAGTAATAGGTGATGCAAAATATCTAGGTACTCAATAAAATGTTTTGACTATTATAGTGATAAGGAACTTCCGGTGGTCTTAGGATCAAATTGTATTAGGGAAATTATATTCGGCACAAGTATAATAAAAATTGTTAATAGGTACAAATGAAACAATATATTTTTTGCTATTGAATCTTTTATTTTACTATAGAGACTATTACTTAAACAATACCAGAACCTTGGGTGCTTTTCTCGTACTTGCATTTACCTAGATTTAGCGATTGAAGAGCATTGAAATAGCGTCATTATTTATTAGCTAGTCCAAGAACTCAGAGAAAGCAAAGTTCTAGGAAAAATGTCACATTCTAAAGAAATTGAACAAAGGTTTATTCTTTCGTTCAATTTCTTTAGAATGCGACTAAAACGTGTTCTACTAGCGAATCTGAGTTATCCGTAAACTTTCTTGTTTCATTTTTACTTATTGAATTTATCAAGAAATAGCTGCCGCGCTATCCACGTGTCATTTGAAGCCTTAAAAATCAAGATGCACTATTATTCCTTTATTAATTATTTATTGATTTATTGCATTGAAAGACATAATTTAAGGCATGAGTTTAGTTTTAAGTACAAGAAGCTTTGACATTGAATGCGCCAAAATAAACGAATCGATCGAAAGACGTCAACATGTCACCGGTACATTGTTAGTTGTTAGTCGTCCGCGTACGCTACGTAGACTACGATTGATTGATATTTGGCGCAAAAGTCATTATGAGCTTGAGTGTATGCTTGCGCCACTTGTTTGCTTTGCGATCATGTTTCGTACCGTGGCCTATTTCACAAACTGGAGCATTTTGGGTTGCGAAGTGACTATAATATAGACTTAGATAGAAGTAAAAAAACTCCGTCAAGATATTAGGCTATTTTTGTTGAAAGTATGGATTTTACCTACAAGAAGATTGAAAAGTTAAGTAGGTACAGCGCTATAGACTAGTTATTTACTGACATTTTTTTTTTCAAATAGCACGAGGAATTAATCTTGTATTGTGAATGAGTTTATTATTGCAGATATCGGACAAAAACGCTCAAGTACAGAACAATATTTTTTTGGATTACATAATAATAATATGTTGCTCCATGCAGGGATTGGTTTTATAACACTAAGCGCAGTATTAAAAGACGAAGTGGAGGAACACAAAACCTTCCTGTGAAAGAACAACCTACAATCAATGTTTTTATATATTTAAGGTTGTCATTTCAATTCCTAGATATTCTGATATAAACTACTCCTACAAAGCATTGAATTTTAGTGGATGGTTACGGTACTAACTTTAGTTTCCTGATAGTCCTAGCATAAATGCTATGTTCTATTACCTACTCGTTCTAAATAACTCTAGAACATTTAAAAGTAATAAATAAGACGTCAAACGTTAAGGGACGTTTCAGAATCGTCTGAGGAAGTCCTTATACGCGATGCATGAAATAAAAGTATTAGGCACTGAGTGGGTTATGGTGGATTCTTAAAATATTCCTTTTATTTAGGAATGTTCAACTTAATACACTCAACTGTTGAATTTTTTACGCAGATGTGAGACAAATTGGGTGAAGTTTATTTCTTATATTGTTTTTTCCTTATTGTGAACGAAATTCGCTTGCCTTAATTTATATTGGGTGGAATGTTATGGCTTTCTGGCATTTGATGTTTTATATAATAGTCTCCTTATAAATTTTCTTATAGCCAATTTGAATCACAAATTGTTGTTTTCCCCTAACAAAATCAATTTATTTTAGTAACGTGTTATTCTTAGCATGATACGAGCTAGATTTATTACACTTCAAAGTCAAACGTTGCTTAAGTTTGTGTATGGTTGCGAGTAATTGCCTAACTAATGACTATAGAAAAATTAAGGCTCCATTTTATAAATAGGCCACGATATAATGGTTTTTCCATTAAATACAAAACACGAGCGTATAGAGAATGAATATTTCATGCACATATACATGAATTTATTAAAATTAATTAGTATACACTTAACCAGAATGAAGTATTTTAATAGACTAGCTAAATAGTAGGCAAATCACATATCATCTAAAAATACTAGATTTTCGGATAGGTAGTCCCAAGCTAAACATCGAATCCTCGTGCTTTAAGTAACTGTCTAAAAGTCCCTTACAAAATAAGGACCGACTGCACAAATACTTAGCTTCAAATTAAAACCAGTAGAAATTGCGAGATACAGGCATTATCAGTTGTCTCAGCTGCCTGCCTGATAAAAATATTATACTAAGATCTGACTCACCTGTCCACGCTGATAGCTAAGAGCGTGAAAACCGAGTAAAACAATGTATTAAAGTTATACAGCGTTATAAAGCTAACGTCTTCATTTTGTAAAGTTTTATATCTTAACAAGACAATTATCAAATAAGCATCCTGTTCCCTGTTGCGACATTATTTGTGGTTTTCTTGTCTTTTGGTGGTTAATTGCTATATACGGGTGCAGAAGCTGTACTGAACTTAAGAGACGGCTTCCATTTTACTGGACCTTAATATAGGCATTGTCTTATTCTCCGCTAATCGCAGACGATCTTTAAAGTGCCTACCTACTGCAATAATACCTCTCTGAACTTCAGAAGAATATCAAGAGTCTGATTGGGCCAGGCAATTAACAGCCACTTTTACGACACACTCCAAGGTCTGTGTAATTTTTTGTCAGATGACATTGTACAAAATCGGTCACATTTTTTACTGAGGCGGTTAAACTAGCCCATTTTAGGCTGCTTTACCATTCTTATCTTCTTGTTCCAATATGATGAAATAACAGGAGGTATTATAACATAATCTACCCTAATACTTTCATTGGAAGCTGTATTTCCATGTTAATCTGCCTTTCCCAGTTGTCATTTGTGTATTTAACTAAATAAGTCTTTATCAAAAGCAGCATTAATTACAAAGATTGTTGATGATGTAGTGTAGAATGGGTTTGAAGTAAACACAACAAGATAGATATATCTTGCTCCGACTACAATTCACGACATAGGGGTGAACTTGGACAGATGCTAACTTTGACAAACAAACAGATGTTTGTATAATAAGTAGAGTGTAGGTGAACGTCGTGCAAATGTCACTATGTGAGAGAAGGTCATAGGTATACTAATAAACACACAAGCTATTGTGTGTTTTATTGCGACTGTAATTGTTTATGAGTAATGAGCTTTTGCACCATGCTCAAAAGAGGTACATGCTTTAATCAGCATAGCTGTAACACAATAGAGAGAGAGGTTTTCTTAGCGCAGAAATTTATTTTGTTTTCTTGTTAATTTACTTCCAATTTTTTTGATTTTGTAAACGGCCTTTTTTTTTTCTTCCGCCATGTACCCGTATGTCGGAGGGTGGGGCATCACCAAAGCACTCGTCGCCACCCTCCAACGGGTATTGGCCCGCCAGATGGTCAGGCGGGCCCCGAACAAAACCCCCTTGGCGACGGATTAAGGTGTTGGACTCCGCTGCCAAAACGCCCAGCGGCCGCAGAGGATAGGGAGGACGGCAACGCAACACCGCATCTCCTCTTCCTCTGCGGCCCCACCGCGACGCGTCAAATGGTGCGCCCCCATTTGGTCGCGGGAGATAGGGTGCGCGGCAACGCAACACCGACACGCCTCTCCCCCCGCGACCGCACCCGACTGCGAGAGACAGACAGAACTGTCCCCCGCACTCGCACCGTTGGACGCATTCTGCGCAGGCCCCTCCAAGCCCACGCGGAGCGTCCCCTCCTGGATCCCTCTTAGCTTCACCGCGGGTGAGCAATCCACGGTTACTGAGCCCCCCCCACCACGACAAGGTGGAGATCCCACGGGGGGGGGTATACGGCCTGCGGCATAGTAATTAAGGTTAATGGCATTTATTATAAAAATTTAATTAATGTTTTTGTTACCTACCAAATGTGATGTTTTTAATTAGAATTTTTTGGAATAAAATTGAATATTATGTAGGTACTATTAACGTGTTTTTTTAAATTACTGACATTAATAATAACACAATGGCTCAATGCCTGTACTATGGCAATGAGACAACTGCTAAATATACTTTAATAACGTTTGTACATATTACCGACAGATTAAACCTAGACACAGAAGAAATCATCTTGCTCATCTCTGGCTTAGTAGCCAGAGTTAGAGGTTTTGTTAGTTACTGTTTGGAAAATTTCTTATACTTCCCTCCTATACCTATTCTTACTTACTTATTAGTTCTTTACCTACCTAATAACACCACCTAAAGATTATGATAACTGCTTCCCACCAGATTATTTCATTGGTCATCATGGTAATAGAAAAACATGTTATGAACGAACTTCATCATCATCAGCTTTTTACAGTCCACTGCTGGACTAGGCCTCTCCTTTGAAAGGAGAAATTGGCCTACTATACCACGCTGGCCAAACGGGTTGGTATAGGGTTTGTATCAAGTTTTCCTTCTCTTACAGTGCTGTTCTCTGCATAATATGCTCCCTCTGTCGGCTCTTACGACACCCATGGGATGATATGGGGAGGTGACATTCCGTATTCTTAATCCGTCACCACACGAACGAACTTACCTAGAAAATAATTGGTGACGCTCCTCATCCGTTTGTTGGCGAGTACTATCCATATGACGACGAGGTTGCCGACGGTGGCGACGACCACCATGCCCGCGAACAGAACTGTCCATAAGACCTGCCGCCACCATGGCAGGATGAACGACTGGTACACCTGCAACAAATACTTATCGGTATATATAAAATTCTTGCGTTACTGACTGACTGACAGAACAGCTACAGCCAAAACTATTAGACGCAAGAAGCTGAAATTTGGCATGTTTGTTCCTTGGGCCCCTAGAGGTGCCCTAAGAAGGGATTTCCTGAAATTTCCACGGGAACGGTTTGAAACGGTAGTCCTCTAGTATTAAAATACAGCATAGTATTAAGAAAATGAAGGTTCTGTACGTTTTGATAGAAAAGTATAAAAAGGTTTAAAAATAATTGAGATGCCATTTTTGACTTGGTGCAGTCAAGTTTAGGGAGGAATGGCATTAAACAAACTCGTCATATTTTAGATAAAAGGAATTTACGATATAGAAGAATCTGCCAGACACAACTAACTACTTAGAATTATAAGAAATAAATGCTCAATCTTGCATAGAAATACAACACATACCGAAATTGTTATCACGACAACTATGAACGCACAAAAAGTGCGAAGTACCGAAGGTCTAAAATATTCAGAACCTATTGCTTCAAAATAAATTTAAATAGGAACACTGAAAATAATAGACGCTTGTACAATGATACATCGGTCGGACGGATGGGACACGAATAACAGGCAGTGTGTTACAAATATCGATTACAAAAAATCATTATTAAAGATCATTATTAAGTTATTGTTACCAACGGGGGTCCTTTTGGTTGGGGTCTCTTTGGCTGGTGGTTGGGGTCTCTTTAGCTGGTATGACTCTTTTTAGAAAACTTAGGTAAAAAAACTAATTTGAATTACGCATTCCATCGATTTGCCATATTAGCCGAACGTCGGGAACACTCGGGGTCAGTAGTGTGGAGTAAAGTCAAGAGGAAAGAAGAGTTAACCTCTTCTTTCCTCTTGAGGCAAGAAGCAAGAAGTTAAGAGGAAGCAAGACTACCTGCCCTATATTGATGATCTTGCCTGTGCTCCTCTTCTTTAATAAAAACTGTTTAAAAGATAAAACTATTTTATTTTTCAACCTTATTTTTTACATATAGGGTTATTTTCGGTCCTCCCGTCATATTTAAATAGGTGGTTCAGACCATGAAACCAAACAACTTTTCCAAAGAAACGTGGCTCGAAATGTGAAAAAAAAAATCGACTCTCCCATAGAAAACGGCTCGATCACGTGGTCGATTTCGTATGGAACCCGTGTTTCTTTGGGAAAGTTGTTTACTTTCATGGTCTGAACCACCTCTTTAAATTTGGCGGGAGGTATAAAAATTACCCTGTAATATCAAATAGGTACTTATTATGAATATTGACCCACCGTCGTTTGGATGATATCCTAATTTCAAACTGGGATCCCATTCTGGCGTTAAGATAGGGCAATTGTTCCGCAAAAGAGATAAAGAGAAGAATCCTTGTCTCTTTAGCCGGTACAGTTTCAAAAGTACAGATCCCTTAAAACATATCAAATGTATTAACTTCAGAAAGCATTACGGATTGTATGTAACTTTTATTCCTTTTGTATAATTTTGATTGTATCAATACGGTGACCAAAATATTGGTAGCTTTGTATTCAGCAATATTTTCAGAGGCCTTTTCAAGGCTCTACGATGGTGAATTTGATAAACATAATTGCTTTAAAAATAAATGATGTATTTGAGCCGTTTGGAGTTGAAACGTTTGGACCATGGGGTCCAAGTGCGAGATCTCTTTTTAGAGATCTTTCAAAGAGACTTTTTGACGCCTCGCGTGACCAGAAGGCTGGCACGCTTCCAATTGATGGCGATGTGGAGGATTTCCATGACGCCCTTTAAATTTTGCTTTTATTTTTTTATGTATTGCCTTTATTTGTTAGTTATTTAAGTATTGAAATTATTGTTTTAATTTATGTGTAAATAGCCACTTACTTATAGTTAGTTTTATTGCAATTGTATTTAAGCCATATTTAAACCTTACAATAAATTTTATTATCAAATGATATATTTAAGGATAACATTTTATAGAAATTATTATATATTTTATATCTTGTCCAGCATAGAAATGATCCCCAAGTTAAAAATTCTGCTATGTTAATATTTACTTAAATAAAAGTTTAAATGTACATGGCTGAAAGTATGCTTATAGCAATAATAAATAGGTACCGAGCTAAACCTGCATATCCGAGACAGAGATATAACTCACGCAAACTCAAGAGTTATGTAAATCATAACTGTTGATGCTAATTTAGGTATGAAGAATGACTTTATTTATTTAGATATCTAATAAGCATACGTTGATGGCAAAATCCCTATATACCTATATATATTGGATTCAAATCAAAATTTAATCCAACATTTACATTGACTAATCAAGGTATAACACTTTGCGACTACTTGAAATGACTCAGTACTGTTTGAAAACTACAAAACTGCCATCAGCCAGCCAAAAACTAAATTCAGAAAGATCCTGATGTAAAAAATAAACAGACCAATGAAATTGGGTACAATTCATAATAATAAAAGGTTGAAGTTAAAATTCGGGGTGTACATACGGTGATTCTCGTCTCCGCCGTGTAGCAACCTATCGGGTCCAATAGGCACATTGTTAAAGGCTTACCCTATCTGTCCACCGTATACCGACCGGGATATTCTTATATGTACCGTGTAAAAATGCGTCTATTTTTGAGTGGAAACTGTAAATTGGGTTATGAATTTTAGAATATGCGGACATTTATAGTATAACGTATGTAGTAATGCTTAAGAGATGTAGTCAAAAAGTCAAAGTCAAAAATTGTTTATTCATCCAGGTCACAAGGTGACGCTTATGAACGTCAATTTTCTAAATCAAATAACTTAATGCTTCTACATTTACATTTACTGCCTCGTTCGCAAAGAAATAGGTAGGTTCTACCTATTTCACATACAAGAAAGAACGGGCAATAAAACTCGTGGCCACTCTTTTGAATCGTCAATATTATGGTACATATGTATTTTATTTTTCTAAGAAGCTGCAACTGTTCACATTGTATTTAATTACTTGAAAATAGTAAATAGTTTCAGACATCATACTTAAGAAATTAATGCAGTTACTAAATTAAGTGCCTTACTAAGCCTTCCAATGTGAATATTGTGTAACAGGAGCATCCACTTACGTCTTATAATGTAGGCAACTCGCGACCATGTTCAGAACTATGGTGGAAATATATGTTACAGAAGTGACTGTATATGAATACACAAAATTACAAAAACATTAGTTTACAGCCCATGATCACGAGTTATCTTCATCTTACAGTGCAGTAAAACTTTAATAAAATTAGTGGAACAACAACGCAAATGTAAATGTAGTAACTTGAATGACCCAATAATACATAAACAGTAATTTAAAAGAACTAGAAATATTATATAAAGATTAACTGAAAAATGCAAAGTATCTATATAATTATAATTAAGTATAAAGATCATCAGTTGCCTAGCGTAAGTGACCAACTATCCTTATCACTGAAATAATCATTAATAGTATAATAAACCTTCTTAATAAGGCAGTCTTTTAATTTAGTTTTAAATATACTAAATGGTAATTCTAAAAGACTAATTGGTATTTTATTGTAAATACGAATACCTATCCCTACAAAAGAATTATTAACTTTATGTAAACGATGATACGGGGCATATAACCGATGTTTGTTTTGAGTATTTATATTATGTATATCGCTTTTTGTGGTAAACAAACCTATATTTTGCCTAATGTACAAAATATTAGCAAATAAAAATTGCGAGGCTACTGTAAGAATTCCTATAGACTTAAAGCGTTCCCTAAGAGTATCTTTTGCACCTAACATGTATATTGCTCGTACCGCTCGTTTCTGTAGAACGAAGATATTCTGAATATCCGCAGCTTTGCCTTATAACAAAATGCCGTAGGACATAACACTGTAAAAATAGGTAAAATATACTAAACGAGCCGTGTCAATGTCAGTAAGTTCGTAGGTATACCTAAATATAACGTAAAGATAATATGTATCGTCGGTCCTTTATTTCGTACGAAGCTGATAGGTCAGCGTCTTATGTCATATAGATATACTATTGGAAATAGATTTGCTCACACACTAAACACACTTCGAGACTCTTCTCGAGAAGCGTCACCAATCATCACACACAATCACAATCAAAGAGACTCCCAAAGTGAGAAATATGTACCATTTATCTCTATTCTCTTCAAATAAAAATATTGTGAAATATTAAAATCGTTCACTGCCCGATCAGTTTATCTCCCTTACAATATTTTATCCTAAAAACATTTTCTTTGCAACGATAAATAATATTAACGTGAACTCCTCCATCTAATCTTATCATTTGTGTAATGGATAGTTTTCGAACGCGCGTCATAAGTTGGTTTGATCTGGATATATTTATTAAAATACGTGAAGACGAAACTTCATACATCCATATTTTAAACGAATCGTGAGTATGAAGGACTTTAGATATGGTTATTATGATGGTCGGATTTAAGCCACTGAGGGATATTTATATATTTTTTTTAAACAACTCCCGCTCTAGGAATAAATCTTGTGTCGCGGGGGACTTTACAAACATACAACCAACGGACACAATGGACATCCAGACTCGAAAGAACAATTTATGAATCACACAAAGTGTTGTCTCGTGTGGGTGGTGGCCTCATCGAAGTACGTGACGAAATAGTTGTGTTTCAAGCCTGGTGCCGTGGATCTGTTGGCCACTATCGTTGGCACCAGGTCGTCCAGCTTCGTCGCATGGGAGCGGACCTGCATACAAACAAACAAAATATTATACACATAAAACTCATCCAATTGTCTTAGATCATCAACAGACTAGCATTTGATTGTCTCAGTTGCAGTCCAAAACCTTTTAAAAATACCGCCCGTTGCTAGCTTCCTTGTCTTGCTGTAGGAATAAATTGGGTCTGTTTTGTGATTGTGGCATTGCACTAAGAGGTTTCGAGATC
The DNA here is from genome assembly GCA_944739405.2 of Euclidia mi. NCBI lineage: Eukaryota > Metazoa > Arthropoda > Insecta > Lepidoptera > Erebidae > Euclidia > Euclidia mi. Next base: position 73,584,393 of record OX123184.2, on the reverse strand, counting down.
GGTCTTATTTCATTTCACATAACATTGCTAATCATCGTATCTCTCATATTAGTGGCATTTGAAGTATAATGCCAACTCTGCAAGTTATAATAAAGATATGTGTATATTTGATATGTCAGATAACTTTTTCTTATCATATATGAAGACACTCATAAAAATGCAATGATTCAGTAATGGATGAGTTTTATAGAAAAATTTGTTGCAGTTAAAACTCTTAACCAGTCAAAAGTACTATTGACTAGCAAAATTAGTCAAAAGTGGTTTACTATTGTTTAACAAAAAACGTATGACAAAAGATCCTTTTACAAACAACGTTTGAAAAACTAATCATTTGACAAACTTTCATTTCGCAAACATATTACTTTAAAAACAATCATTTGACATAATACAGGTTTCGCAAATGTTTTACTTAGAAAACAGTTAAACTTTTAAAATATTATTTTTAAAATAATCACATGACTAAATAATTCGTTTGCCAGATTGGTGATTGTACAAAAAGTTAGAAGATAAATTATTCGTTTTTAAAAATAACTAATTTCTAAACAATACTTACGCGAAATTTTGAAAATATTATTTTGCATGGTTGCAGTTTTCATCTTGGACAGATTATTTATTGGCAAGTAATAATTTTGCATTAAAACTAATTCCATAGAAACTTCAGTATTTTAAAAATAATACACACTGCCTGAATTAAGCGAAATAAGTAGAATTCGGTTCTGGCACTCGCCGGCCGCTACCGCGGCATGCTCGCTTCGCTCACTCGGCTCGTGCGTTGTGGTCGCAGTTCTAACCTAACCTAACCAGTCATCGTTTTAGTTGACTCTACACAAACATTGTTATAATTGTCAAAATGTCATTTATGCTTTACCTTGTTTCGCCAACTAACATTTTTAAAAAAATAATCAATTTGTAAATTAATGTTTTAGCATAATATTTTTTTTTAGTAAATATATTGTCTAATGAGTAGTTTATTAAACAAAAGTTTGTAAAATATTTTCAAATGAAAATTTGTCATTTGCTTTTTGTCAAATGATCGGACATCGTCAAAAGTACTTTTGACCGTATGCTTTAATCAATAATACTTTTGACTAAAATACAGTTAAAAGTACGTCTGCCCAATGGAGCTGGTTAAAAGTACTACCTACCTACTTATTATGAGATGTTCTTGTCCGCCCCGGATACTTAGTTATGTGTAGGTACTTACCTAATAGGTTGTGTTAGGTTCTCTTGTGACTCCGCACTCGAAAATAGGAGCCCTGCGAAGCAGGGCTCCGTCTACTTAGCTTATTGGGCGACTAGGTAATTTGTTATTTACATCTTCCGAGTTAATAGTGCTTTTGACTGATGCTTTATTGCAGTTAAAACTACTTTTGACAAAGAGCGTCAGTCAAAAGTACTTTTAACCGTAAATTTGCAGTCAAAAGTACTAATAACCAATAATTTTCAGTCAGAACCACTTTTGACCAACCTGTTCAGTCAAAAGTACATTTGAAGTTTTGACTAATTTTGCTAGTCACTAATACTTTTGACTGGTTAAGAGTTTTGACCGCAACTCTCGCACGAAACGATAACATCTTGTATAAATATATATTCATACAAGATGTTATCGTTTCGTGCAAGAATAGACTTCAAGCTAGCAGCTTTATGTTAAGTTATAAATATGCTTTGTAATAGAAAATAATATATTTTGAGCCCAGAATAAAGTATATAATTATATTTGAGCCATTTGTATAATCGGAATCTTATCATTAATATTTATACGATTAAAGCAATGAACAACTTCTTTATACAATTATTAAGTTGTTTTTCGACTCAGCTTTACGATCGTTTAATAGGTTTGCATACCGATAAATTATAAAGTATATAGTTAAATATATTTGTAGCATTTTGAGGCTTATTTTACATAACAACTTTCTCTATGAGTTTACTTGTTCGTTGTAAAGCTTATGATAAATCTTTAAAAGATCTTGTTTATCCAGAAAACAGACTAACTAACCCCTTAAACGTGGTTTTCTTTGGACAGCACAAAGTTTTGTAGTTTCAATAGCTTTAATGAGGTAAGAATGACAAAGTTGGAAAGAAGTTAAACTTGATACCTAAACCGAGAAAACCCAGGACGTTGTTAGTTATACGTATATCTATAATGACGTAGGCAAATGGTCTATACTGACATTATAGCAGCATGCTCACTAATATAATACTATCTTTCGTTGGGTTAATATACGGTAGAAAATTGTAATAAAGTCATTGAGCGCTTATGAAAACTCTCGTCCGCCTGGTAATTTATTAGATTATGTTGGGTTTTCTTATTACCATGCACTCAAAAATAGAAGTCCCTGCTAAGCTAAACCTCCCACAACCTAGTTTATCAGTATAATTGGACAATATTCGATAGTTATTTATATCATACAAATTGCCTGCGACAGATACATACAATATGCGGACGACTACTAATATTATTTGATATGATGTGCCATGCCACCGCTATTAAATTATGATATAGAGAACTTGTATCATCAGCTAAGGAAGAATTCTGGCAATTTCTCCTTAATATAAGTTAAATAAGTTGGGAGCTATCTGGAAGGTGCTCTCTTTTAAGGTATGCTGCATAAAATTTCATATACCTGCTTTTGGTAAGAACTTAATGAACACATTCATCGAGGATTTTCATCTCACCCCTAGGATATTTAGAACTTAAAAAAATTACGTAAGGTAAGAAATAAGTGGAGACGTTTATCGGCGTTTTTAGGATAAAGAGGATAATAGGACTAGTACTAAGCCTCTGCTGTTTGTCCGTTCATCCGGCTAGCTACATACCTTAAGTATTAATGCTTCTTATACAAAATTGGCGATGTACCCTATTCTTGAACATATCCAAGAATGGTCGAGACTTTGTTTTTTAACCGACTTCAAGAAAAGGAGGAGGTTCTCAATTCGGCCGGTATATTTTTGTTTTCGATGTGTATTCTGAACCGAATAACGTGATTCTTTTTTTGTTTGATACGGGATAGTTTCGAATTGGTACAGTAAAAATTTGATTCAGGTAGGCCCAGTAGTTTTTATTTTATTAGCATTTTTTTATTTACCTTCACCTATCCCGATGTCTGAAATAAAATCTCACAATTAAATTTGATCCACTTCCCGGTAACCGATTTAAACTGAAATTCTGTATAATGTATGTAAAATGGATGACAATGAAAAATGATTATGACATAAAGCTGATGTGATGATGGAATCGAAAGGTGGCTATACGAACTCAGTAAATAAATAATAAAACTCTATCGAGTTTGGGCTCGTTACATTCATCTTAACGAGCACTTTAGTACATGGTAACAAGGATCCTCTAGGGTCCGATGAAGGAGCCAGAGGGTGGCCATACGAACTCAGTAATGACAATAATCAATTTGGCTTGTACAATGATGATAATGGTGACTTCAAGGACGTAAATCATGCGTAAGGCCATTTCTTGAGATCTATATTTTTAAGGGGCGCAGCACTTTTTGTAGGTCTACCTATAACTAGTTGACAATACAACAATACACTAAAAGTATTAAATAAAAATAACTACGTTATAAAAAACCGACATCAAAAACTAAAAAGTAAAAAATAATAAAGATTTTATATTAATTAAACACTACCTATTATTTATATGTGCTGTTTACTAAAAAGCAAAATCCTACCTTAGCTACGAAACTGCTATGTATGCTACGAACAGCTATGTAGCATATGCTACATGACGTAGCAAACACATTATTATTTTTAATGAGCCTTGTTTTATCCCTCTGCCGCGATACAGGATTATACTAAACCAACATTTAGTACGCTACTAGTACAAATAATGGTTTACTTTAAGTACGTAAATTTACTGTCGTCCCAACGTTAAATTCCACTCAAAAATTGTTGTGGTGCTGTCGTTACTGTGCAAGTACTAAGCATTAAGTTTTATGTCTCGTTCGATTTTACAACAAACCTTCATTTTCTGGTCAACGATGTATTATTTATTTACTAAGTAAGTATTTAAAAGGTTTAGTAATGCGTCAAAGTGTACTGCGGGCTTGATGATAAAAAGCATAATATTATTATAGATATTTGACGACCGGTGGGCGCAGCGGGAGTGTAAGCGACTGCTACGCCGAAGGTCGCGGGTTCGATTCCCGCTCAAGTCAAACATTTGTGTGCATGAACATGAATGTTTGTCTTGGTCTGGGTGATTATATATGTATAATATGTATGCATTTACAAAAAAAAGTATATATGTATGTTTATCCATTATCTAGTATCCATAGTACAATCTCTGCTAAGTTTGGGACTAGATGGTGATGTGTGTATGTGGTAGAATATTATTATTATTCACTACATTTATTACACTGCACAACAGCATATTTGTTGCATGGAATGTTTTTTTATGGATTTAACTGCATTTTCTACCCTGATTACAATTCTGTACTCACATCTTTGCCAGCAGCTCTACTTTTTGAGATACGAAGGGTAGCTATCAATACGTTTGTATGTAACTATGTAATGGAATCTAAGGTAACTAATTTAACCATCTTCCAAAGGTCGTAGCGTGATGAAAATTGGCAGCTGTATGTAGTTCTGATGATAATTTAATAATATGGTACTGTCGAACTGATCTAATGATGGAGCCGGAGGTTTATGACCTGGAACTTCATGATGGAAAAACGTATCATAGCTGTTTTGGATTTCTTATAAAAGTCTTGTAATGAACTTTGACTACAATTAGGTTTCAAGGTCTGATGATTAAGGCTGAAGATAGGCACTGGCATTCCATGATGGAATATCGTATCATAGTCGTGTTTGCACTTGTAAGAAAGGCCACGTAATGAACTTTGACTACAATTAGGTTTCAAGGTCTGATGATGAAGCCGTATGATAGGCACTGGCATTCCATGATGGAATATCGTATCATAGTCGTGTTTGCACTTGTGAGAAAGGCCACGTAATGAACTTTGACTACAATTAGGTTTCAAGGTCTGATGATGAAGCCAGAAAAAAGGCACTGGCATTCCATGATGGAATATCGTATCATAGTCGTATTTGCACTTGTCAGAAAGGCCACGTAATGAACTTTGACTACAATTAGGTTTCAAGGTCTGATGATGAAGCCGGAAGATAGGCACTGGCATTCCATGATGGAATATCGTATCATAGTCGTGTTTGCACTTGTGAGAAAGGCCACGTAATGGACTTTGAATTATTTAAATAAAATATTTGCCAAATATTCATAAATAGAGAAGGAAAACTTGATACAATTCAAGCCAATTCCTCCTTTCAAAGGAGAGGCCTAGTCCAGCAGTGGACTGTAAGGGGCTGATGATGATGATGATTCATAAACATTTTTCAAATTTCATAAAAACCAAAATCCACATGACTGTTATGACTGGGACCTGAACCCATACCTTCTGAGCGTGAAGCGGATGTGTTATCCGCACGGCCATTGCCTTGTCAACTGTTTGTAGCGAATTTGGCGAACACTTGACAGAGTGTTACGATGACAAGTGTTTACGTCATCTAACTTTAACACATTTACACAGATTTTTTTAATGTATATTTGACACAAATGTAACAAAGTCTATTTGGATTGTTTACACAGATCCTTCTAGACGAAACCATTGCAAAAAGGAAACGAAACCTAGTAAGACGTTGATGATAGCGATTTCAACACTCAAACGTAGAGTACATTTTAAGGGGGTACCTGTATCTCCTAAACTAGAGCTGCTAGAAAAAATCTGTAGATGAATGAAAAAAGTGTAGATTTAAAATAAGCGAGCCTAAATTAGTAAAAAACAGGCAAAAAATGTTTTAGAAACTCTTCTGTATTATTATATGCAGACGACATGAAGGTTCTTAAGACTATTCGTGACGTCTCTGATACTGAGCTATTGCAGAGTGATCTCAATCGATTCGCTGATTACTGTACACGTAATAACTTGCATCTAAATATAACTAAGTGTTCCTATGTAACATACATATACACGCCAGGAATCGATCATTGGATCTGGTTACACGATCAAAGCATTTGCACTTGTAACGTGATTAGGGATCTTGGGGTTATCTTTGATAGCAAACTTCTATTTGACAGGCATATTGACTATATCGTTAATAGGGCATCCAAGGCACTTGGTTTTATTATAAGATCTTCGGCCGATTTTCGCTCTTTAAAAAGTGTAAGGATATTGTATTGTTCGTATGTACGAAGTCATCTAGACTATGCCAGTTAAGTATGGAAACCGCGATATCAAATTTATATAGCTGGTATTGAGGGTATACAAAGGCGGTTCCTGAGGTATTTTGATTTTAAAGCGCAACAATACTCAGCGGATTATAACGAGCGATGCAAACGGTATCATTTCATGCCCCTTAAACTCAGACGCATAGTTAACGATATTTGTTACTTGATGAACATTGCGACCAGCTCCATTGACTGTCCAATGCTTCTAGCTGCAATAGAATTTTGCACTAATCAGTTAGGGCTCAGACAGCGTTCCCCATTAAATATTAACTTCGCAACAACCAACTATCGACAGAATTCCTTCCTGCTACGCAGTGCTAGATCATTTTATAAACATCAACATCCTCTTAGCGTTATCCCAGTTTCAATCTGGGGTCCGCTTCTAGTCTAACCGGATTTGGCTGAATATTAGCTTTTCCACAGAGCGACTGCCTGTCTGACCTCCGTAACCCGAAGGGATAGCGATATTCCATGGTTTAGACTAGTGCCAGTTTATTTAGAAGTTTTACTGACGCCCTGTAACGACTGTCAAAGATCTTCATGACAACCGGGACCGACGACTTAACGTGCTCTCCGAGGCACGGGACAAGCGATAATTAACAATTCAATACGCACATAACTCCGAAAAGTCATTGGTGCGCGCCATGGATTCGAGCCCGATACCCTCTGCATGGCAGTCTGTTGGTATATCCACTCGGCTATAGCTGAACATTTAATAAAGTGGCCTCTAAATTTAATATAGATTTATTTAATACCAAACCCAGCTCATTCAGGAAATTGATAAACAATGACTTCTTTTTGTAATTGACACAACCAGCTGAGACTCTGATATCGAATTCACCTATGTATCGTAACGCAGCTTCAGTAATAGTATGGTGTAGTCGACTGCATGTGTCACCGCACACTAGCATAATTTTGATGGGTCTGTAAATAATTATAACGTTGTAGTCATTATTTTGTAGTTATAAATCTAATACAAAAGGTATTTTGTCAAGAGATTGTGTCAGATATGGAAAATAATTATTATTGTAGACATTCAAGCCATTCAGGATGTTGTGGATTTATATCGATTTGTGATGCTGACTCTACATCTACATATACTTTGTTCAATCTATGTGAGGCTCTATTGTACACCTGTTTGCTTAGCAATATATAGATTTTTTAAAGTATAATTGTTGTAATAGATACTTATGTATTAAGCGCGCGTTGCAACTAGTGCAAATATAACGTTGTAATTCTGTGGAAGCTTGTCGTTAGCATTTATTTGTATAATCTGTTATCAAATTATGTCTTATTTTGTCTCTAAGCTTCCCGACAGTAAATAAATAAAATAAACAAAGGTACGTGGTATATATTCCGAAAGACAATTTAAAATAAGTTAGAGTATTTATTATGTTAACTATAATAGTTTTTTTTCATATTATCCTTTTATTTTGCCGTGTGGTTGACGGCATAGAATACAAGTGTCACCACCCCCATCTTCCCGTGGGTGTCGTAAGAGGCGACTAAGGGATAACACGATGCAAATACCATCTTTGCGTACAGACGGAAAACTCGACATCAAACCCTATACGACTGCCTCGTTGGTCTCGCGGCATAAATGTGCGCGTGGGATCGGGAGGTCTCGGGTTCGATTCCTGGGTCGGGCAGTGCTATTGGGTTTTTCTGTCCCGAAATTCTCAGTAGCAGCACGGAGTCTGGAAATGTGCCCGGTACGGCAATAGGCTCGCCCCTTATTACGTGGGACTAAAGTATATCTGGCGAAAAGTGGGTGTAGATATACACCTCTGCCTACCCCTTCGGGGACAAAAGGCGTGACGATATGTATGTATGTATGTATCCTTTTATTTAAATTATATTCGTCAGCACGTAGTGGTTTAAGCCTGTGGCTATGCATACGTCGATACAGCACTATGCGTCATTTACAAATTGTTGTTTTCAATCTGAGTGTATTTTGTGTCCGTTCAACATTCAAATGTTTGTTAACTTTCTCACGATACAGGATTTGCAGTCCTAGAGATGAGTTTTAGAGAAATCATTATTGATCTTTTGTGGCATATAAACACTCTTTAAATCCTACACCAAAGTCGTAAAAGCGTAATAATTTGGAACACTTAGAACTAAAATATGTGAACATTAAAGCTTACTTTTTAATTTCTTTGTTACCAAGTGGCAGTAATAGTTGGTTTTATATAGCGACACTATCCGTCGGGTAGTGGGGATGTTTAATAGATAAACGGACGGAGGGTAGGCACCATTATCTATATACAAAAACTTATATACGACTAGATACACTATATGGAGATACGTAGTAAAACCACTAGGCTATTTTTTGTGCATTGATACTTTTGATGTTACGTACAGTACTCAATTGCTTTAAGTTGACGAAGGTATCTACATAATATATACATATTTTAGTGTGTTGCATTATTCAACCTCATTTTTTTAATGACACACTTCACTGTCTACATTTGTCTTACTTTCCATAATTTTTGACTTACTAATATTGCTAACACACATCAAACTATATTTGTGTATGGAATCATGGAAACGACAAATAATTGTATATCATCTTAGAAGTTAAGCCGTCTGATTACATGCTTATTTTTTCAAGATTATCAAATTTAGACATAAAAAGTAGTAAACGAAAAGTACTGATATTTGAGATAATCTATAATGTTCCTATGAGTGTGAGCGTGTGTCACTTCTATGCATTCTAGATTCCAAGAATAATTTTATTTTTATTTATATCGTCGATTTCGTCTGGCGGTTTACTTAAAAGTTGTTAACCGAATCCGGTAGTTGGTGAACATAATGACATAATTATAACGATTTATATTAAATTTCATAAAGGTAAATTAACTTGGGTTTTTTTTGGGTGCATAGGGTTCCCACCAAGAACTTAGGGTCCCAAGCCAACCTCACCTGCAAGTGGTGCACCTGCCGATCAACGGACGAGGCTCTGGTAAACAAAATGTCCCAATAAGCGCCAATAGGCTCGCCACCTATTACGTGGGATCAAAACTCTGGCGAAAAGTGGGCGTTTAATGTGCCTCTGCCTACCCCTTCGGGGAAACAGGCGTGAGTCTATGTATGTATGTATGTATGTAAATTAACTTCAAAATATATTTTCAAATCTATTAAACAATAATGAAACCGTGTTTTATTACAATTTTACTCAGTTTGTTCTTACTTCTGAAACGAAATTTTCTTATATACTTTTCAGATTTTTCAAAGTTCGTGCCTAGTTAATATACTGTTATACCTCTATAGTGACGTAGTGTCGAGCTTATTGCGATCGACCTTCGATAATGTCGCCATACGGCCGACTAAGGACGTTCCCAGGAATTTGGACAAGCGTGTTGAATACGTTTTATTTTGTTTGTATATTGGCTGTTGGAAAAATGTGTGTATAGTAGTTTTATGAGTGACCGAGTGGACGGGCAATACGCAATTATTTCAGATATTATGTTATTAGTTTGTGTCAATAATGTATAGGGTCGTATGGGTGCATCTAATAAGAGACTTAATTCGTTTCTTTTGTGTAAGTAAGTATTTTATTGAACTTGTAAAAAATGCAACTGTCTGGCGAAAGAATCGCAGTTGTACAAGTATGTTTCAGCATCTTGATCAGGGTTTTCCGCAAGATGAAAGGATGCGGACGGCTCAAGAGCAGCCTGTGTGGAGAATCTTCGAGGGGCAGTGGACGCATATAGGCTGAAATGATGATCTTTTTTAAACTATAAACTAAAATTTCCGAAATAGCCATGGCAAAGCTTATTTCTAGTTTTAGAAAGAAACGTAAATAATCATATTATCATTATAAGCTTATGAAGTAAGCAAATCTGTTTAAAAATAAGCAAAGCTCATATTTATATCATACGATGCTCAACCAGACCCGTGACAATTACGAATCAAGGCAATACAAACCAACATCATCTCATATTTTACAGCCAAGAAGCAACAGCAGAATATTGAAAACATATTTGTAGATCTAATTTAGAAACCTTTTAACTCAGTATTTCTATAAACTCTACAGCTATATAATATTAGTACAAACAGCTCCAAAAGCACAGCTCGAATTTATTTACTAGCAAATAGAAATCAAAGTAAAAAGGTAGAGACAGATGTTTACTCTCAATGTTTTCGTAATCTATTAAATCTGCGAATAACGGAGATGAAGTAAATTGGTGCCTTCAAAATTTATGACCTAACCAACTGTTGCTTAACTTCGCAGTAGAAATGCCTACACACAAAATGGCACATCGATGAATTTATAGTTTCGTAAAATTTGCTATAAATTGTCTTAGACTTAGTTTTTAGGTAATTCTGCTTTTAAAAGACTGTGTCTTAGTGGAAAGCGTATGCTTCTGCTGTTCAGATTGGTCCCGGGTTCGATTCCCAGGTCGGACAAAAGTGTTTAAGAATTCTCCGTTGCAGCATAGAGTCTGGCAATGTGCCCGGTAACGGCAAACTCAAACTCAAACTCAAACTCAAATATGTTTATTTCCATAAAAATGTTTAAATTTTTTGGACACGTCAGAAAGTCATACAAATAAAAAAAAATAAAAAGTAACTTAAATGCATATTAACATAGTTGAGCATTGAAAAAAATGCCTGTTGAGAAAGTAGAGCCTCGTGAGAAGAATCAGGCAAGAAACTCCGGGCCACTCTTTTCTACGTCTTGATTCTATACAATTTAAAAACTTAGTAACTACATTGAATTTTTCATAAGTATATGAGCTGGTGTGTCTATAATGTTGTTGTCAATTAATAAGGCTTTTTTAATAATAATATAAAAGTACTTACTAGCATAATATAGACACAATAACTCACACTCACATGAAACTTAACACTAATCAAACATAAGTAGCCTGTGGGACCGAGCAAATTAATCCCAAGCATTTTTATCTTCAATATAATCTAGCACTGAATAGTACCCTTTTTGACAAAGTTTATGTTTTATAATCTTTTTGAATTTATTATAACTTAAATTTTGAATATTGCATGGCACTTTATTGTAAAAGCGCACACATTGGCCTTGAAAAGATTTTTTTATTTTCTCTAGCCGGGTAGCCGGCACTACTAGCTTACTCTTATTTCTAGTATTCAAATTGTGGATATCACTTTTCTTTGAGTATGAGGCCTTGTTTTGGAATAAATATATTAGGTTGGAATAAATGTACTGGCTTGCAACTGTTAAAATGTTTATTTCCTTGAATTTATTCCTTAACGAAGCCCCATAATCCAAATTATAAATTGCTCGAATAGCTCTTTTCTGCAGAACAAAGATGGTCTGAATGTCGGCAGCATTTCCCCACAGGAGAATACCGTATGACATTATACTATGAAAATAGCTATGATATACAAGCCTGGCAGTGTCAATGTCAGTTAACTGGCGAATTTTCCTGACTGCGTATGCTGCAGAGCTGAGTCTATTCGACAATTTACTAATATGTGGTCCCCATTGCAGCTTAGAATCTAGTGTAATGCCTAAAATTTGGTGTTATCCACAAGATCCAACACATCATCCTTAACCTTTACTGAGGTGTTCACTTGTTTGACGTTAGGCATCAAAAATCGAATACATTTAGTTTTTAGTCTATTTAAAAGGAGGTTGTTAACCTCAAACCAGCGAACCACCTTTGAGATAGCAATGTTTACATCGTCCATATCAATTTGCTGTCGTTTTAATTTAAATAAAAGTGAGGTATCATCAGCAAACAGTACTATCCCGTGCTTGTCATTGACGAGGTGTGGTAAGTCATTAATATAAACTAAAAATAAAAAAGGACCGAGGATTGAACCCTGTGGGACGCCCATTTTGACTACAGACCCATGCGAACGCGTCCCGTTGACATCAACTCTCTGAATCCTATTACTCAAATATGAAGTAAGAAGATGCAGAGCAGAACTACTTAAACCATAGTGATGTAATTTCCTGATCAATGTATCATGTTCTACACAATCAAAGGCCTTGGACAAATCACAGAAGACACCTAAAGCATCATGTGAATCCTCCCAGGCATCAAAGATATGTTTTACATGCTCAACACCGGCATCGGTCGTGGAGCGCCCCTTTGTAAAACCAAATTGTTTAGAGTGTAGAAGCTCGTTTTTATTAAAATAACTTTGCAGTTGGTCTAGTATCAATTTCTCGAAAATTTTGCTAAATGTAGCAGCACAGAAATTGGCCTATAGTTGGTGGGGTCTGATGTGCTACCTGCTTTGTACAAAGGTATTACCTTGCTATCTTTCATAAGATCAGGAAATACACCACAGTCAATACACTTATTAAATATTAAAGCTAATCTGTTAGCAGCTAAAGCAATAATGGACTTGGTAATAGTAACGGAATTTCCCCACAAGTCTGCAGTCTTCTTTAAATTTATAGTATTAAAAGCTTTTATAACATCATTTGAATTTATATACTGAAATGAGAAATTACTATAGGTTGTACTCATGTTTTCTTTTAAAAGAGATTCCGCTGCATTGGGTGATGAGTCCAAAGATCTAGTAGTAATAACGGGGATATCAGTAAAAAAACTTTCAAACGCCGATGCAACTTTTGAGTCTGATGTAATAGTGTCGTTATCAATGTTCAAACTAAGTTTTGAACTTTTACTTTTAACTTTCCCAGTCTCGCTGTTTATTATATTCCATGTCATTTTCATTTTATCGTCACTACTCCTAATCCTTGAACTCAGGTAAAGAGACTTAGCTTTCTTGCAAAGTTTCCGAAATATCCTCGCATAGTTTCTAACATAATCCTGAAATTGTTCACTTAAATTAAAGTTTCTCTCGTCATATAGCTCATACAATCTCTTTCTACTTTTGTGAAGCCCAGTTGTTGCCCATTCACAGAAGGTTGCATTACCTCCAACTGTAATCGTTCTAGGTGTGAAAACCGAATTAAAGTCTGTACAAAACGCTTTGAAAAAGCTATTATATAACAAATTAGGGTCACCTTCATCATCTAACAGTGACCAGCTAGTCATTAGTTTACTTTGAAACCTAGCAAAACGAGTTGCAGTTTTAGGTATTACAACTATATTTTGCCTAGAAACATTCTTACTGTTATCATTAAAGGAGATCTGCTGTCCACAATGGTCTGAGTCTAACTGTCTAATAATTTGCTTGTCTCTTACTATGATATCTGTAAATATATTATCTAGGCAAGTAGATGTAGAGGAAGTTACTCTTGTAGGCTCTAAGAATAAGTTCTTCAGATTATATGATAGAAACAGCGCTTTCAATTTTGTACTAAGACTACTATCCTCCAATAAATTTACATTAAAGTCACCACACACAACAACATTTTTATTTATTTTTGCAACTTTGTTTAATATCTCATCCATAATACGCTCGAAGCTATCATACAATGCTGAAGGAGGCCTGTATGCAAAAGGCTCGCCCCCTATTAAGTGGAACGTATAAATTCATAACATGACGAAATGTGGGTGTAATATTACGCCTCTGCCTACCCCTCCGGGGATACCGGCGGGAGACTATAATAACCATAACAAAATGATGACAGCCTGTAGGAGCTCGGTGATGTATGTACTTGTGTGTCTATAGTGATATATGTGCTTCTATCATAAAAGCTTATTGGGTGGATTGCATTCATGAAAAGAATAAAAGTAACTCCATTTGAGCGCTTAAGTGCTCTGCATTTCGTTAAATCCGCTGCACGCGTTTTTCCATGAACGCATTCAATCCGCACAATTTTATGAATAGAATAATATAAATCGAATTCGTGTAAGGATTTTTACAAAAATATTGTCAGTTTGGTGTCTTTTCCAAGTTTGGTCTACCGACATTAAGATGTGGCTTTGCCACCCGTAATATACGTAGCTCCATACATAATAATGTTTACTGATAACTCTCAGGTGGATTGGTTGATTTAAATATTTCTGCAGAAACGACATATATAAACGAAGATTAAAGAAAAAAGAATTTACAGTAGTACTTTTAAATTATAAAAGACGAGACCAATTTAATAAACAACACTTTGTATAATAAAATTAAAGTACTCGGCAATGACCGATCCAAGATTCATGAATGTTCACTCGTATTTAATATAGACGGTATAATCATTATTAATACTAGTTATCTTAAGGATTTGAATTGTCTGATAAATAATTGAGAACCTCCGTGGTCCAGTGGATAGCGTATGTGTCTGCTGATCGGCAGTCCCGGGTTCGATTCCAGGGTCGGGCAAAAGTGTTACTGAGTATTTCCGAATTCTCAGTGGCAGCATGGAGTCTGGTTATGTGCACGGCAATGGCAATAGGCTCGCCCCCTATTACGTGGGACCTAAAAATTCATGGTGAAATGTGGGTGTAATATAACATCTATACCTACCCCTTCGGGGATACAGGCGAGAGTCTATAAATAAATAAAAAATATTTAAGAAATCTTGACTTTGACGAGTCGGAGATGACTACTTGAGCAACGTTCTTGTTTTTGTGATTTATTAATTTTTGACGTCCTTTTAAGTATATTCTTAACTCAATGTTCAAATATATTTATATCTATTGAATATACATATATGAATTACACCATATAAGACAAACTTACAAAGTCACCTTTTGAGAGGCAAAACTAGTGTCATCATTTAGAAACAGCGCCTTTGTTACTAATAAAACCTCAATTTGAAAACAACAAAACAATAGTCTATATTGAACTAACTTCGTTCAAATACATTTAGTACAATAGAGAAGATTACGGCCCGTGGCGATAACAACTCAAAACTTTCTTGGAATGGACAGATTTCTTTCAGAAATTTTTACAATAAACTGTGTTTCTGTGCTTTTAAGTAGTACTTCTGTAGCAGAGAAAATAACATCAAAATGTGTACAATGAAAAGAAAGCCTGAGTGTTCAGCAGTTAGTAAAAGCAACTTGGCTGTCTTTTCAAAGTTTATATATATTTACGAACTTTGTACTAGACGAACAATAATGATATTATATCATTGATTCTGTTTCGTGGGTCGTTGTTGTTGTATGTTTATGTTGGAGGTAGTGGGTTAGATGTCCATCTAGGATTATTTTTGTGTTCGTAGCACGATGATTTCCTAGTGTTATTAACTAGAAATTTAGACTTGGCTTAGCTCAATACACATTTTTATAAAATTTTATTGCAAAATTGTGAGAATAGAATTAATATAATTACTTCAACGTGTGGAAATGCAGTAAATTATTTTCTCAGTAAATAAATCATAGTCATTACGGATATACCTTCTCGTTTCTGACTGTCCTCAATTCCCGGTTTTGAATTTCAGTCAGGGAAATCTCTTTGTGCTTATATTAGGAAGCTGCAGGTGTACCTATAGCAACAAACTAAATATTACTGCTGAACCTCCTCTACCTAGTAATTCACTTGCTAAATAATTAATTAATGTTATCTGAACTCTGTTTCGTCCACTACGAGGTAGAATGATGTATTACATACTGCATATTAATTATCATTGTAGTAACCCTGGGGGTCCAAATGCACGTCGCGTACCAACAACCTTTCGGATGTGCGTTATTAATGATCACTTACTAAATGTTGCAGGATATCATAGCGAGGAAACCTGCATGCCTCAGAGATCTCCGTAAAATTCTCACAAGACCAAGGAGGTCCGACCGTATCAGGGGCTAGAGTGGTTAACTGTGGCCCTACCATACTCATACTGCGAATAGGCCCGTGCCCAGTAGTGGCATAGTTTACATACGGGGCTGAAATTCAAATTAAATAAACAATACTATAAGAAATACGAATAACAAATACTTTTAGTCTGTATGTAAAATAACATTTGCTAAAATGGAAACTTCAAAAGCGCTGTAACTTCAAACTAGCGTTCAATATTACATTTTCGCTTTTATAAAATAGCTTTCAGTGCACCGCAATCTGGCAATCAAATTCTTGAGTGTTGTGTTGGAGTAGTATGTTGTGATCTTTACAACTCTCTTTATAACTGGAACTTTATTCTTCTTAAGATTTTCTCTTTATACTTGAACCACAAATGGTGATTGCGCTACATTTTATGCATGTGTGAGTTTCGTTTACATTGATTTGTTTTACATGCATACATACATACATACTCACGCCTGTTTCCCGGAGGGGTAGGCACAGACTACGGAACGCCATTTGCAACGCTCCTGACATATCTCTCTTGCTTCATTCACTCCCATCAGATTCCTCATGCGTGCTCTTCTGTTCATGGTACTTCTAACCTGTCCTATTTTTAGGATGTCTCCAATCTGGTCAAGGAACGTCCGCCTAGGTCTTCCCCTTCTTTCTGTCCCATTCACACTTGCCTTATATTTTAAAAAGAAAAAAATTCATTTATATCTGCTTGGTCAGTCTTTAATTCTTTATTATACACACAAAAAAAACAAATACATGAAAAGACTAAAAATAAACTTATAAATTATATGTACAAAGGCGAGAACTACATATAATAGTGTAATATATATACATATATATATATATATATATATATATATATATATATATATATATATATATATATATATATATATATATATATATATATATATATATAGATTACATAAATGTATAGTAGTATGTATAGTAGTGTTATTATTTTTAAGTATTATTAGTTAATAGATTGTGCTTCTTAACATTCGTCTTGAATACTTGCTGAGGACGGGCTAGCGCGAATGTGTTCCGAAGACCAAATATGAAGCGGATAGACAGATTCTGCAGGCGCTCGAGTTTGTTAAAAAGTTCTCCTTTGCATCGAGAAAGGCGACATCTGCATAGTCATGTGTAGGAAGTAGAAGAGATTGCGCATGTGTCACCTTAGTATTGAAAGGCAGGAGTTTTTGAAGACGTTTGGGAGAATTAAATGTGCAAAACACGTTTCTGCTTACTTCTGCAATATGTGCTTCCCAAGATATGATTTTAAGCACATTTTGAGTAAAAAATCGGTGTAGAACCACTGGGAGCAATTGGTAATTCAATAGGTTAAGCATATATCGGCCACCAATAATGAGAGCTTGGGATTTTGTAGGGTTAACATGAAGACAGAATGACTCGGGCCACATACGAATACGTTCAAGATCATTATTGATGGCATCGATAGCTTCAGAAATATCCTGAACTTTAAAATGACGATATAGCTGCAGGTCGTCTGCGTAAAAATGATAATGTGAAGATGTAACCTTTGTGATAGCGTTTATAAAAACGGTGAAGAGTAAACGAGATAACACGCCGCCTTGAGGAACACCCGCAGTCAGATCACACCACTCAGAGTTTATCTCTTCGGAGCGCACAGACTGTGAACGTCCCTGAAGACAAGATCTAAACCAACCAATTGCAGAAGCTGAGACATTAAGTGAGGATAGGATACCAAGAAGTACGTCAAAACCAACTGAATTAAAGGCACTGCTAAAATCCAATAGTACAAGTATTGTCAGTTGCTTATTTTCCATGGCCAGTCTTATATCATCAGTGATTTTAACAAGTGCTGTTACGGTACTATGGCCAGGCCGGAAGCCAGACTGATATGGACTTAGCAGGCTATTAGAGGAGAAATAATTAGCCAGATGTTTCTGAACATTAGCCTCAAGGATTTTGGACAGGACTGGAAGTATCGATATTGGGCGGTAATGCGATAAGGAAGTAGGATTTGGAATTTTGGCTAAAGGTAATATGTGTGCCTTTTTCCACATTGCGGGAAAGGTGTTAGAGAATAGGGAGAAGTTTATTTTAAGGGTGACTACTGCCACGATTTGGCTGAGAATGGGCAGAAACATTTGGATTTGAAGACCATCTTCACCAGCTGCTTTTGTGGATATAGAAAAGGAGGAATTTTTTACGTCTGCTTCCACAATTGGCTGAAAATAGAATGCAGTATTTAAAGGCTGAGGAAGATTGGAGATATAGTTTAATGTTGAAGTCTTGGTGCTATTATGAAGTATAATTGGTGGACTGGAAAAATGAGCATTGAGTATGTTCAAGTCCATACTCGTGGAGCTGCTCTGCGGTGTTTTTCCAATGCCTAGAGACTTGAGAAATTGCCATACTTGTGAGGTGTGAAGATTTTGAATTGAATTATGTATGTGGCGTCTTTTAGCATCCCTACACAAACGACTGCAACGATTTCGAAGTTTCTTATAAGCATTCCAGTTATCCTCAGTGGGTAACTTTTTATATTGCCACTAATTAGTTTTGTCCCGTTTCGCCATTAGTTTTTCAATATCTGAAGATAGCCATGCTGCGGGCAAGTGTTTGACTCTTACCTTCTTGAGCGGAGCGTGTGTATTAAACAAGTCTAAAATGATTGCATTAAAAGCAGAAACCTGATCATCTATATTATTAGACTTATAAATATAGGTCCAGTCTATAGCGTTTGCATCCATCTCCAAACGCTTCAAATCCATGTTCTTATAAGAACGAAGTGTGAGATATTTAGCCTTGCGTTTTGGAGGACGAACTTTGTAAGAAAGGTAGATAAGATCGTGATAAGAGAAGGACGCGGCAAGTTGTCCATGCGCTGCTACTTTGTTACAGTCGGAAACAAGAATTAAGTCTAAAAGAGAAGGATTGCAATGAGGAGCCTTATTAGTAGCATTAAGAGGACGTATCTGCAAATTAATAGAAGAGGCAAGGGATTGAAGCTTTCGGCTGCGTGTATCATCCATGAGTAAACAAGTATTGAAGTCGCCAAGAATAATTGTCTGTTCATACAGAGAAGAATAGTTTTATAACTTTGATTCCAACGAATAAAAGTAGTCAATGGTACAAGATGGGCTGTAGAAGACACCTAATAGTACGTTGGTATATTTAAACTTAATTTCAAGAAAAATATGTTCCGCAGAATTTGAATATTTACTTGGTGACTTGTCGACAATTTTATGTTTTATATCTTCACGGAGATAAATTGCAACCCCTCCATATCCCTTGCCTATGCTATCATTACGCACCAACTTATAGCTAGGAAGAGAATATTGTTTGGAAGGAAGAGTAGGCTTAAGAAAGGTTTCAGAAATAAGAACGGCATGAATAACATCAGCATCAAATGACGATAAGAGGTCTGGATAGTGAGCGTGAATGCTTTGCGCATTAATGTGAACAACATTTAAATAGTTACGGAAGCAAGAGAAAGAAGAATATAGTTGATCACAAAGATGTGTCGAATCATCATCTGTAAACGCACTAGCAAAACTCTGATCAGCTGTAGATGAAGATGAACAAGAGGCAAAACATCATCATATATATACACCACTATTTTTTAATTAGTACAAAAACTTTAAGGACAGATTAGCGAAGATATTATTATCATATATGTGACGTAAGAATTTCATAATATCAATAAAGAGCAAAGTTATTATCATTTGTTTATTGTAGAAAATCTCACTTTAATCATAGTCATATTTTACAATCCATTCACTAATTCATTGATAATATTGCATCCTGCTCATTCATTTGCGATCTCTCTGTCGCACTTATGATGTAGGTAGCCATAGAAAATAAAATGAAGGAAAATAATAAATGTGGGTAGTTATTTTTTAATTTTGTTAATTCTACCCTCTCCTTCATACTTCATTCGAGCTTAGGACCGGTAAAATTTATCGTTTAACAAGTAATTAAATACGGAGGTATGTAATTAGAAAGCAAACAAATATCAAAATAAAAGATGGTGTTCTGGACTAAAAGAAAAGAGTAATTTTGGCATATTTATGAAGTTAGAATCATCTGCTATTTACAAATTATTTTATCATCATCATGTCAGCTTAGAGACGTCTGTTGTGACTGTCGTCCGTGACTGTTGGACATAGGCCTTCCTCAAGGTGTGTGGAGAACACAGACCGATTTTGAGCTGCCCGCATCAAATTATTATTTACTTAAGTACGTATTATTTACTAAACTTACAAGTATTTCCATTGTCCTTCGAAATGGCCACCACCGTTGTCAAAAGCATCCAATATGCACTGTTTTAATTGTTTGACACTGACCCGGTCACTTTTGTACACTTACAATACGATGTCCATGGGTACACAGCTGCATTCGCGATTTTTCCACTCAAAAAGTACGCACGAAGCATAGCTACATACTCCCGTGATATGCACTGATATGATAGACCATCGCGTCGGGCAAACGTAGACAAACAATTAACTTTTTCAACGAAATTAGATACGCTCACTTTAGCTAACAATTTAGTACTCTTTGTCGCATCGTAGGGGCGTGGCGCAGGCGCAGAGCGGCGGGGTGGGGTTAATTTATCAATGGTGAATTTTACTATGATAGTACACGGGTCGGTCATAGTATTAGTATTGCATTTACCAATTATCACGTATTTTTGTGGACAGTTTTGAGACAGTTTTGGGACTTAGTGTTTTTATTTTTCAACTACATAAATATGACCAGTTAAAGATACTTAGTGCCCTGTTAAATTTTTTGTACTAATTAAAAAATAGTGGTGTATATATATATCTATATAGTAATTTAACGTATAAAAAAAGAAAATATACTATATCACCTCTATGCACTCGCTGGTTACAATATCTCTAATAATTATTACATCAACTTAAATGACTTGTACCCGAACATATAAAAAAATATTTTTTTAGGAGTATCCGAACGGAATATTGTATTGACATCTGTCAGGCAATTATTATTGTCAAAGTTAAATCAAATTTCTTTAGTGACCGTCATTAGAAAAAAACATAAACAAAACTAAGTAAAGGTCACGATCACAAAAAACAAAACAACAGAACAAAATTAGTAACAGAGTAACTATTTCACCGATTTGCGTGGTCTCTTATCAACAGCTTGGGAATTAAGCGCTGGCTGCGAGGTTTTGTTCCCAGCAACCGCGCTTTCCATTCCTGAAGAGTCTGCTACCGGGAATTGTGTCATCAAGGAACGAAGCTCAGCCGCTGATTCTATCTTCTTTCGGGATTTGTCCGTGACTTGCACCACAATATTGCCTTTAGAAGTCCAGCAACGCTTCACCCCGTAATAACTCCGTGCATTTATGACAACCTCATGTCTGGGCTTTGTGAGGAATTCTGAGAGTGTTAATCCTGAGCCCTTCAATTTGGTTTTGCTCTGCCACAATTTACTCCGCAGAAGTCGATTTTCGAACCGCACTAACAATGGATATTACGTTATTGCCCAAATAATGACACCCTGTCACTTGTGTTGTAGATATATTCGGCATGTCCATTTTATCCGCCAAGATGCTCAGAAATTGTTCCACTGGCTGCGTATCTTTATCTGCCGAAAGACCATGAAGCAATAGTATTTTGGAACGACATGCCATTTCATGACGATCAAGACCTATGACTAACAACTCCATTTGTGATTTAAGGGCACTCATAGTCTTCCAGATAAGGCCCTTAAATTCAATAAAGTCTCGGGATAGGCTAGCAATAGTTTTGTGGCACGATGTTTTATTCCCTGCATTCTTTAGGTCTTCTTCGTTCTGTGCCATTCGTGAAGAAAAAGTGGATGATGTTGTGTTTGACAATGCAGCTGATCGAAAGGTGAATGACTAAGGTAACCTAGTGCAGTTGAGGTAAATGTACTAAAATGTGTATGTAAACATAAATAACTTGTCTGAATTTAATTAAAATTAATTTACCTAGTAACTTTTATATACCTAGTAACTAACATCAAACATACTGTTGTGAACTGAATTGATGACGATCTTTGTGGTGAAAATAAAGTAACAAGTTTGCCTGCCAAGATTAATAGAGGATCATGCTGAATGGTATTTTTTAGATGGCAGTTGCTTATCAGCTAAAGTCGATTATGATAATCTGGGTATCTAGGCTAAGCTGAAGTAGTATGAGAGATTATTGTCGTTTTTTTGGTAGGTCATTGACCTTGATAGAATGCAGATACTTTGATTTTATTCTTTAATAAGTTTTGCTATCATACATCAAGTCATCACATATTGTTTTTAGGCAACGTTTGCGCTAGGAATATGTAAAGCATCGCGGGGGACTTCCCCACACTTAAGCAACAGGCACAAAGTACCTAAACTAGAAAACGAACCGACGCAATACTGTGATATTAAAGGCGTAAGATGTGGTTAATCGATAATATACTGTCTTATATACTAAATATCCCTAAACTGCACACACCTCTAAATTTTCGAAGTTATGTGTGTATTCAAAATGTTAATTATCGCTCGCTTAACAATGTGCCCGGTAGATGGCAATAGGCTCGACCTCAACTGTTCTGTGGGCTCGCCCTCTATTACATTGGGACCGAAACATGACTGGCGAAGTGTGGGTGTGTAATTCACCTCTACCTACCCCTTCGGGGATAAAAGGCATGAAGTTATGTATGTATACAATATGTAGGGTGCCACCGGCCTTCGAAGCTGCATTTGTACGATATTTAATTGCAAGATTTACAATTCTTAAGACCGCAATTAAAAACTAAATCTCTCAAGAATCGCTTTTGGTTTTCGTTAAGAACTGGAGATAACTGCTATCGTCAGCCTTTGCGTTCATCAAAATTTAACATTGACAAATGAATTTACAACGAATGATTAATAGTAAGAACTTGGAAGTTTCTAGAACTCTATTCACAGTGACGGTGGTTACTAAGGCCGTAAGTTCAAAAGGCCGCAATAGGCAATGCATTGCTGTCGAAATTAATAGCTAGCTTTTAGAAACACTCGTTCCGCCCATGACACTAAAACCTAATTGACACTTTAGTACTGGAGCTAAGCAAAGTTTATCTGTTAAAGAGCAAAATTACTTGGCTACTGAGTATACCAGTAGGATTTATAGTCATTAAGCAGTAGCATTCGACGCGAAATAAATACTACTGCAACGTGTATTAATGTTACTGTATATAATATATAGTTACTGTGGAAATTTGTGAGGATTTAAAGATGTTTGTTACTCTTACACGCAAAAACTACTGAACAGATGTTGATAAAACTATAAGCATAGCTCATACATCAAATAAGCGCAGTGGTTATCATTTGTGCAAATAAACGACCCCTTCACGGGCGGAGCCATGGAGTACTTTATAATTCAAAAAATTATCTTGCTCGCCAATTTTAGGAGGTACAGCCTACTGAATTCATGACTGATAGAGGTCTGATTTCCTTATTCCTTACTTTATAATTTTTTTTAATTATTTTTATTATAGACTCACGCCTGTATCCCCGAAGGGGTAGGCAGAGGACATTGCCTATTCTTATCCTGAGACAAGATATTGGGTCTGATAGTGTTACGCGCGCTCCAAAGCTCGGTATCACTAATGTATGATATGTATAGTATATGCCATATAATCATTCACCCATCTAAGTGCACTGTGCGCTCTGTGAGCGTTGCTTACCTTTGCTGATTTAACGCGAACAGCAAGTCAAAGGGTTCTATTTTCTATAACGAAATTATTATTGTTTTCGTTTGATGATGGGGCTATCACTGGCATGTACGTAAGTGAATGGTACCTTTTTGCCTAATCCAGCAGTCACACATTTGAGATTTTATTATTAAACTAGAGGACGCCAGCAGCTACGCCTGCATATTTTTTAAATGTTCCCGTTTTGGCCGATCCCATGGGAATTTCGGGAAATCCCTTCTTAGTGCACCCCTACGGTCCTCAAGGAACGTACATGCCAAATTTCAGCTTCCTGCGCCCAATAGTTCCGGCTGTAGCGTGTCTGTCAGTCAGTCAGTAACGCAAGGATTTTATATATTAAGATAATTTAGTCTCTGATGATAGTGTGTAAGTATATCTGAAAGCGTTGTTTAACACAACATATCGAGTATCAATTTCCCCGTGCTCGCGTATAGTGTGTCAATCGCAACGTAACGGCATAAAGTATTTAGGTACAAATATTTATAATAAGTACCTACATTCATATAGCTACAAAAAATTACAACAGCAAAATGTGCCTCCGTCATAGCTCCAAAAAAGAACAACAAAATTCAGTTACATTATATTTTTTTATGGACAAAATAAATAAATTGCAAAACTGTTGATTCGACACAGGCTCTAGTATTTGCAAAAAGGAAACACTTTAACAGCTTAATAGCTGAACATTGTTTGGATATTTAATGACCACTTGTGACTCGTCGTAACATGAAAAATGAACGGTGAAAATATTGTGAATTATTTATGCATAGATCTTGTGCCTACTATAATAATTTGTATTTTTTTAGGTTGAAATTTAATATACGGTACTGTCGCAATTTATATTTTAATTTAGGTAATGGAGTCTCGGTCCGTGTGGAGGGACTAAGAATAATATACATTCCGTGGGTATCGTAGTGGCGTATCTTTGCGATCAGACGGAAACATGAAAACACACGAAACCCTGTTTCAACTTTTCTGACCAGTGTGTCTCACAGTGCTATTGTGAAGCATATAAGGAGAGCCTCAAGTCCAGCAATGTACTACAAAAAGCTGTAAAGGAATGCCTCTCAATCCTTCAATTAACAAGAAAGTTGTGTTGTGTGGGTGCGTGTATATGTATATTTCGAAGACAACTTCTATTTTCTTCTGCTTTGGTCTGCCGACTAAACAATGTAGGTCCCATTATAATTTTATTTTCGAGTTATTACGCGGTTAGAACCAACATAAATATCAGTACCTACATTCATATACCTACTACTATGAGGCGCATACGATCAACACCAAGCTTCTCCCACGGTACCAAAAAGGATTTTAAAATAAAATTGTTGTCATAAATAAAAGGTGTTTCGCTTTACATAGATACTGCTATCAGCTATGTGTAGGCTTTTGTTTTAGTATCATAAAACTCGCCGACTGCCCTCGTGGGTGTGATTGTCCACTGCCATAAATATGCTCTATGGGAAGTGGAGGTTTCCTTCACAAAATATTTTTGCATATTTTATGTTTAAAATATTGTGCTTGCAAATAAGCTTGAAGAAAGAAGGACTCTCTGAAGTATAACAAATAATAGTATAACGGTATAATAAAATGAAGGTCTATACAACATTTTTTCTATCCACACTGTTAAAATCATCAGAATTTTATTTAGTTACATTTATTAAACTATTGATCTTGTTTGATGGTACCTCCTGCGCAAAAATGTAGACATTCAGATAGAGTAATGAAATTCAGAAAATTTTCTAGTGTTCGTTTTTGTCTAAAATAAATGTTTGCGAATTCAAAGCTTCACGTAATATTGACCTGTATAAAACAATATTCGCCGTAAATTTTCATATGTAATCTTCTACGCTGAAGAGTTATACGGGGCGTCTGAAATATGAAAGGATATAAGTTAAATATATTTAGGCGTAAGCATGAGCGCCTACCAAAGGAAATTGGTTATCATGCAGCTCCCACAAGCCGTTGCTACTTAAATCTATAAATTGTAACATTATCGGTGTACGTGCGAGCAAAAACACCGATATTACTAGACTAATAATACTAACAAATAGTTGCAGAAGGTTTTAACTACAACTCACATGCGAGGAATGGTGAATATGTGTTTACAAATGTCAATTGAACGTGTACCCTACCTTCTATATACACCCATAATTTGAAAGCTAATTAATACCTAAATGGTTTGAATGGTTTCGGTATGTGAAGAGCTTTATTGTATTTTGTATGATATTTTAATTGATACATACATACATACATATACTCACGCCTTATTTCCGTCGGGGTAGGCAGAGACAACAGAACGCTACTTGCTTCTATCCTTACAAACCTCACGCGCTTCCTTTATACTCTTTTCATACATGCACACCGGTTTCGGGTACTTCGGACCTTGCCGTTTTTAGGACGTCCCCAATTTTGTCGAGGAATGTCGAGGTCTGCCGCGACTGACTTGCCCACACACATTTGCCTTATAGATCTGATTCGTCATTATTTATTTTCATTGATATTGATTCAAAATCTGTCTGCAATATTTGACGAGTAATGGTTATAGCGTCTCGTTACTAAGATACTTTACTGATCAGGTACGTTGATGAAATAATATCTTGTCGTCAGTTTTTAAATCACCTCAATTAATTTGATAAGTGGTCGATTTATTTTACTAATGCAAATTATAGAAGAGGATGACAGGGACGACTAACACTGATTGTTACGCCAGTAAATTATTTTATCCCGTGGAATTTGGAGAAATCCCATCTTAGTTATTTTTTTCAAGGTAGTAGAGCCTTGCTGATTTCAGCATGAATGGACCGGCTCGACCCGGGGTAGTACTATCCTCTCACAGAAAATCGACCTAAAGTAACAGTACCTAAACTGTTGCGTTTCGTTCATGAGTGAGAGTGCCGGAGGCCCTATCCCCTATTCTTTCTCCCTCATCCCACTCCTCATCCTATCCCTTTTCCCAACCCCATGGGGCGGCAATGCACTTGTGACTCCTATGGTGTCAAATTTCAGCTTCTTGTACTTTCGGCTGTGCGTTGCCTGACAGTCAGTCAGTTATCATCCGCCTAGCGTTATCCCAGTTTCAACCCGGGGTCCGCTTACTAGTCTAACTGGATTTGGCTGAATATTAGCTTTTCCACAGAGTGACTGCCTGTCTGACCTCCGCTACCCGAAGGGGTAGCGATATTCCATGGTTTAGACCAGTGTCAGTTTATTTAGAGGTACTGACGCCCTATAACGACTGTCAAAGATCTTGATGACAACCGGAACCCACGGCTTAACGTGCTCTCCGAGGCACGGGACAAGCGATAATTAACAATTCCATACGCACGTAACTCCAAAAAGTCACATAAGCTCTGAAATTATTTTTGATCTATGGTGGAATTTATTAATTAATTTAATAAAGGATTACGCTTGTACCTCAGTAGCGCCAAAAATTTAAATCAATTATAATTTAAATTCAGGTTGTAATCGGATATATCCGGTAATGAAAATTGGTGGGATCTGACAAGTAACAATCGTATTAACGATTTGTGGTCATGTCAAATAATAACCTTAGCTTAAGTAATTTCTGAGGAAGGAAATTTTAATTGACGTGAGTGGAGCTACGGGCCAAATCTAGTACCTAAATAAAGTGAAAAAATAATAACGAGTGTCGATTTTCTCTTTAGCCAAATATTATCTGAAGCTAAATGTGAGGCGCTTTAAACCTTGTAAAATGAAACCTTTATTGAAATGAAATGAATGAAATGAAATGAAATGAAATGAATGAAATGAAATGAAATGAATATTGCTATCACAGCGACGTACATGTTATTGGGATTGATCACACTGAAACAAAATTTATGTTCCACAAATTGTTGCTTGGAGTGGCGACAGTTCTTGCATACAATATGGCGATACTAAAATGCTTTTGAAATTGCAGGTTCGCATGTATACGGCGGTTATAAAGCCTGGCGTGATGTATAGAAATGGGTGTTGGGCTTTTAAGAAGATGGATGAGAAACGATTGCACGTAGTACAGATGAGAATGTGATGATAGTAAGTATTAAGGTAAAGAAAGATGGAGGCCATGGAAAATATGGATGGACTATGTGAGGATGGATATGAAAGAGAAAGGGATAAATGACGGAAGGGGTGGTAGAAAACTATGGAAGCGAAGGACATACTGCGCAGGTCCCAATTATCAGAGTCTCTTCCATGCTACTATTTGCTTTGTGTATGTTCCGTAGTCACCTCTTGCAACATCTACGGAATGAAATCGGGTGGTGACACTTTGTATAATTGATCAGTTACCGCACGGATAAGCTTCCTTATAAAGGATTGGAAACGATCATTCTCACTGAGCTTCAGTGATCGAAATAAGTAGATTTAATACCAGAGGCGGTTAAAGTATTGCTATAACGATTCAATTTTGAATTAGGTTAAATGTAGCCGTACAATACTTTTCGTGACTCTGTGTGATGTTTATAAATAACAATTTAACGTGTGATCCCTGCTTGTCTAGTTATCATGTCTAACCGACCTTTTCATCCCACTGAATGACGTGAAAGGTTGTGTCTAATTAAAATATTACAACAGATTTATAAGCACATGAGAATATTTTAGCCGACAACTGACGTATATTTCTTCTTCTTCATCTTGCCGATCTAAGATTAAGCAACGTTTCCTTAGGTCAGACGTGGAATGGGTGACCACTTGTTGTACGTCGGACTGTTTCGGAGACATGTACTGCCGTATTGCATTAGGATAAGATCCTTCAGGCCTTCGGCGGTCTACAAACTCTGATCCCAAAGTTGCCGAATTCAAACGAAAGAAAGAAAAGTAGATAACATGATACAAATTTTGGTCCAATTTGATTTATTTATCCGAATCATAAATTCACTAGTGAGACAGACCCCTATTATAGAGAAGGGGTTAGCGTAGTGCTCAAACAAGTTTCCATTTTAAAAACCAATCGTTGCAATCTATCCATACCAGGAGTGTTCGGCTTTATGTGAACAGTGATCGTCGAAGCCAAATGAAATATCACGGGACTTAGCGATGACACGCTGTATTGAGAGCTTAGCTGATCGAAAAACCTGCATTGTTACGTTCATTTCTTTTTCATTGATTGGATGAACGTTTGTGATCGGAAACCGAATTGTAGCGATTTGCATCGTTGTATCAATAATTCAGAGCCATCGACAGACGGCTTTGTGGTGTTGTTTAAATATTCAACTGCTTTTATAGCATGCATCAGACTTATTTTGGGATGCCCAAATTTTTTTTACACTTTTAATCGCTTTATAGATAGTTTCGACAGGCATTAAGAGACATGGTCAGAATGTAATCTTGCCTCAATCCAATGCTGGTTACATTAGCTGGTTTACTTTAGAGTAATATTAATCATGTTTAATCGCAACCTATTAAATATGATATATAGTACACTGACGTAATGATATAAGGTGAAAAGGAAAGTCGCAATAACCATTACAAATGTGATTCAGGCTATGCTTAATGAACAAAATTGTTTTTCTTTGCCACCGCAGTACCGTTTTAAACTACAGTGGTACTACAGTACTGGTAATTACTTTTCGCACTGGACATTATAAAAGTTCAAACGAAGTCGCCATATCACATAGGTAAGCTCACTGTTGCAAGCAAATACACGTAAAAATGAAATTTCTTTCGATAAGTATCTTAGTTTTGCGCTGTAGAGAACGAAAAGCCACACGAGGGGAGCATACCGAAAATCACTTGAAAAATGGAAAAACTTCAATGCTATGTATACATTGTCAATGGCTTCAAATCTTAGTTACAAATAGCGAGTGGATCAGGGATATTGGAAAGTAGTATTTTTCGTGTCTCCGTGTGGGTAAATCGCATGAAGGAGTTGGGTTTTCTCGGAATCGTGGTCACCACAGCAGCTCAAACATTCCGTTTTTGCTGCGAGACATCAGTGAACAAAACGCGATTTTGATTCGAGCGTGAGGCAAAGTAGCTTTTTAATTTTTCAATCTTCAGTGCCACGAATTGACATTGTTCAGCCATAAATTTGAAACATTCGAATTTGTTACTGTGCTCTGTCTCTTTCACATGCATATAAAAAAGCGAGTGAAAAAAACAAGCTCCTTCGAAATTCGATTTTGGAATTCGACCTCAAAGAAAACACGTTCGGAAACGCGTTATACCCTAAAATTTAAAGATATACAAATATCTTTATATATAAAGAAATTATATTGTTTTTTAAATGTTATTGTTTATATGTTTAATATATAATTGGATTTTAATAAAAATAAATCTAATTAATTGTATAAAATTGGTATTTAACCAATACAATTTGATTTGGAATTTCAACAAGGATACATTTGAAAAATAAACATCAGAGACGCGGTATCAAAACGCGATTTAAAAAAATAGCGGGAATAAACTATAATTAGTAAACATTTCGCTGATGCTGATAGCGTAACGTGCTAAATTATATTAATATAAAATACTTAATCTAAAAAGATGAGTGAAACTAGCGATGATGACTGTACTTTAACACTAGAAGAGGTAAAACAACAAGTGGTTAATGCAGAATTTTGTTGTCAATTTATTCCTGTTAATTTTTATGTCTCCTAAGTAATATATGTGTTCTTACTGCTGAGGTGAAAAGTTATGTGTGCTACACGAGAGCAAAGTTTTTTGCATCTCGTGCTGTTGAGTCCCTCACTACGCTCAGGATTCTAACTTTGATTCACTCGCTACGCTCGTGAATCAATCATAGAATCCTTCGCTTGATCGGGACTCAAAATCAGCACTCGAAACAAAAAACAACTTTGCTCTCTTGTTGCACAAATAACTATTTCCTCTCAGATATACGTGTCACTGAGTAAATGTTAAATAGAACAAAGTTATATTTAAGGCTTAAACCATTTTAGAATAATATTTGGGAATTATATTTTGATTACAAAGAAATAGTATTCTTATTAGCCACAAGAAATAAGCTACCTGCAGCGGTATTTCCAAATCAATTCGATATTGGAACCTTTAAGAAGCGTGCATATTCATTTTTAAAAGGTCGGTAACGCACTTGTTATTTTTCGGACATTGCAGGTGTCTATGTGCGGCGGTGATCACTTACCATCAGGTGACCCGCTTGCTCGTTTGTTTTCCTATGTAATAAAAAATAGGTCTTTATCACAACTCCAAAATGAGCCTGGAGCTGTTGGCACATAGTTTTCTACGTATAGGCCGCCCTTAGACTGAAATCGTACTATAGGTACATTGAGAAACTTTTGTATTTTTGAAAGCGTTTATATTAATTACATATGCAAATAAATATTTTCACAGTTCAAATAAACTCATTCAGCCGTGATAATTTTTGTGAGTATCACTGCGTTGGTAGGAAACAAATCAAAAGTGTATCAAATATATGAATCTGCCTAACACTCTTAACTCTTAACCTATTCGAAGCCATCCGATCGGTGTAGCATTGACCGCTATACCATTAAGGTAATTATTTTTGTAGCACACGCCATGTATGTATGCCGGCAGCGTAATCGTATTATCAAGCACATAATCCCTGTCGTGCATATTTTGTCGTTTAGACAGGCGTGGAATCCATGTGTGCTATACATTCAGTTTTAAACTATCCAGCGACAATTTTACTTCCCACGTACATACGGGGGAAGCAAACTTTCCATTACACAGCTTTTCAGTTTTACATATATAAACGTTTCATTCAAGTGAGTTCTTTTTGTCATTTCATGCCCCAATCAAACCAAAAATATTTAATAGCGTAATGGTAGATACTATTATATTTTTTAATTAAAAGTAGATTAAAACCATTTATTACAAGACAAGATCCTACTTTCGATTTTCATAGATTGATTTTGTCATCAATGGTCACTGTTGCTGATCCTGGCTACACAGGTGACACAGTAGTGGGAATCAGGATGGGACTAGACTCAATAAAAAATAAATGAATGGTTGATGTTGCTTGCATGCGAGATGCGTGCTATGTCCTGTCTATTTATGCCATTGGGCCTGCATATATAGCAATGTTATATATATTATCAACTATTCCATGATGGCTCAGGGCGACTTGAGCTAATATTCCAATATTAGCTCAAGTTTAGTCGTCCTGAGCCATCTCGCTCTAACTTTTAGATGTCTTGTTTATTTACCATGTACTAATTACTTACGCTATTTATAACTTTAAGTTAAACTAGGAGGAGAAATTACCAAATTTTCAGTGAAGCGATTTGAACGAATGTCGTCTAGTCGGTGTCATTTAGGATAGTGCCTTAAAGATCCTTCCTGATATATTTATCTTGTCTAATATTATTGGAAGTGATTTTATTGTGTCACAACTTGAATTGTTAAGTATCGCTTACCCCGTGCCTCGAAGAGCACGTTAAGCCGTCGGTCCCGGCTGTCATGAAGATCTTTGAGGTCGTTTTAGGGAGTCAGTACCACTAAATAAACTGACACTAGTCTAAACCATGGAATATTGCTATCCCTTCGGGTTGCCGAGGTCAGACAGGTAGTCGCTCTGTGGAAAAGCTAATATTCAGCCAAATCCAGGTAGAATAGTAAGCGGACACCAGGTTGAAACTAGGATAACGCTAGGAGGATGATAATTATTGTAACTTTTTATCTGTTACCCAGATTAAGATCATAATCTCAGTTAAGATTCTGAACAAAGGAAGCAATCGTTAACATGCCTCAAGCAAAAATAATAAAACAGATTAATTTTATCGCATTTTGAAATTCATGTACAGAAAAATATGACTCAGAAACCACAAAAACTAATACCATTTAGTTGAACTCTACTAAATGAAATACATTATTAAAAGGCAAGTCTAACTAAGTCAATGAAAAGAAAATATTATTACGAAATAAATGTGAGTTTTAGTAATTGCAAACCTTCGGAGCGTCGAATGCCCATTAGTCTTGGGTATATTCGATATCATGTTTTCAATGTAAAGTTTTCCTTCACTCGCATTTCAGTATTGTTTTTACAAATTGAAACAGATTAAATAATGGTTCCACTCTCGATATTTTCATTGAGATCAAAAGGAAACAGGATTCGTTTTGCCTACATAGTGGCTTAAATTAAAATTGAAATTAAATCCTCTCATAGGTAGCCTGTCATATATAAGTACCAGCAGGTGTTTAAATCACAAAATGTAAGTAGAACTAAATGATTAGCTTATTAACTAAGTTATTAGTAGACCTTGCGTAAAAATCTTTAATTAGCATTTGAACGTAACTATAGTTTTACTCAAAGGACACATAAAGTCAGTACCTAATGCAAGATCAATTAAAACAATATTTAAATTTCACTAAGTGCGGCCATTCCACTTCTTAATTAGATTTATTCTACCTATGTTAATGGATGGACGATTTCTAATATTTTTTTTTTGTAAGAGAATCATAATAATATTTTCTTTCTCAGAAAATACAGATACCAAATAGTCTTCTTATAATATAGTATTAAACTTAAGGCTAGAATTTTCAAAGAATTGGAAAGAACACCAGACTCCTATACTAGTTAAAACTGTATCACAGGCAGTTGGGTCCTTCTTAACAAATTTATGATTGGTATTTTATAAATACAGCAATAGAAGTACATTACTTCGATAGTACACTATATTATAATCAAGGTAATGCATAAAACTAATTTATTAATTATGAGGTAGGTACATAATAATAATCTTTGATCTTATATTGATACAACATATAAGCGTGTTGTGCATGTTTACAAAAATGCAAGCGACTTGAAAAACTGCGGGGCAGCAGAATCGCGAATAGTGTCAGTGTGTTAGTAAATTTTGTATTTAGCATTTATGTGTAACGTTATATAATAGTTATTTGCACTTATGAACTAGATACAATTCAAATTCAATTTATTCTGTTTATAAAAAAGTACAATAAGATTATATAGAGTACAAAAGCTTTGTTTGGGTTCTTGATATAAAAAAAATATGCCTAAACTGGGATAAACCTGTGTTTTAGGCGATTAGAGCTAGCTAGATATAATAAAATATAATTTTAATCACTTACTTAGTACGGTATTACTTCTTAGTACAGTATTACTATTAGATCTACAATATCTTAGGATTATTTATTACTAGAAAAATAAAAATCATGAATTATGTGTCACAATGTGTAACAGCAAACAAATTAAATAGAAAGAGATAGAAAAGGTAAGGTCTGAGATAACTCAGATGTCAGCGCTGTCAGGAGTCTCCATTGTCGACAGAATTCATAAACCTCTTTTCTGCCATTAGCTTTGCCGGACAATCAACAGCAGCTGTGTTATGACTGCTTGTTTTTTTGTAGCGTAGACAGTCCAAGTATCTTTTCCAAAGCCTGATGGTCTTGGGTCCGATGCTAAGCGCCTTTTCTTCAAAATGTTCCATTCAGATATAAGCCAGTACTGGGGCTACTGGACTCCCCATTGCGACACCATCGATCTGGAGGTAATATTGGCCTTGGAAGAGGAAGTAGTTGCCATCTAAGCAGTGTTTTAGTAGATCAATATACTCGTAGTTGTGAGGCATATCATTGTCACTCAGTCTGTCCCTCATTACGTCCAGACATTCCCTTATTGAACATTGGTAAAGAGCGACTCAACGTCAAAGCTTACCATTACATTTTCCGGTTCCAATCGGATGCTTTGTACGATCAAGACAAAATGACGCGAGTTCTTCACGAAAGACGGTGTCATACCGACTAATGGCTGCAATACCGATGCAAGCAAGGTCGTAAGTAGGCGAGGAAATCTGACTTACGATGGGCCGCAGTGGCACGTTGGGCTTATGTACCTTAGGCAGACCATATAGCCTAGGTGGTTGGTATGGCTTGGGACCATATAACTTGATGTACTCGTCTTCCGTGAACAGGTCCTGGTGGTCTTGTATCAGTGCTCGTATTCTGCGCGTTACAACATGGTGGGCACACCAAAGGATGTTCTACCGCTACAAACCCCAGGTATCTATAAAATCAACTGCAGCTGCGGAAGCTCTTACATAGGGCAAACGAAGCGAAATTTTCTTGGCGTTTACAAGCTTCTAAGGAAAATTAGCCGAACAATTTTCGAGAATTATTTCATATTTGAAAATTACACGTATATTTCAGTTACCAATAATTGCCAAAGTAACATCAAACAATATAGTAATTAATATTAAATATAATTTAGATTCAAAGTACTCTCATATTGCCGGAATTTCGTTCAACGAACCCCTTTGTTTTCGTTCATGCCTAAAATAATTTACTCGAAATGATATGGTAAAATCTGTTGCTCAGTTCGCAAACTGTCAAGTATATGTAAATATATGAGATGGAAATATGGAAAAAGAAAATTAAGATCCTCGGGAACGCATTCATAAAGAAAATTGTTTGTAAGGTCGTTACAGAAATCTTTGTGAAAGGTGTTTGAAAATGTGACTTTAACGCAATTGCTCTGTGACACGTGGGAAATTTGAGAAAATGGATATTTCACGTATTTTGGCGATCCCGGAGAGAGCTTTTTTATATTTCAATAAAATGCCTGGATTGTACCGCTCGGATGCTCGCCTTGATACTATATTGTCTCTTAAAATGAATTAGATACCTACTGTCAAGAGCAAAACAATGAAGATTACAATGCATTATGATTATGTTTTTCATTCACTTAATGAAAACTAAACGATTCATGTAGTTGTAACTATTGGTAAAGATGGCAAAAGTGTTTAACTATTTATGTTGATTACTTTGTACTGTTCCTACG
Organism: Euclidia mi; assembly: GCA_944739405.2. NCBI lineage: Eukaryota > Metazoa > Arthropoda > Insecta > Lepidoptera > Erebidae > Euclidia > Euclidia mi. The sequence continues at coordinate 73,549,060 of OX123184.2, read as the reverse complement.
GGATATATACCACGTACCTTTGTTTTGAGTAACCGATATTTCGGCACTTTGAAAATTGACTGCAGCTGTGGGAGTTCTTACATAGGACAAACGAAACGCACCATTTCCTGCCGCATCAAGGAACACATCAGGGCAGTCAAAAACAATGAACCACAAAAGTCGGCAATAGCTCAAAATCTCCTAGACTCGGGTACGAACCATTGGATTGAGTTACATAACCCTAAGGTGCTTTCGACAGAACGCCATTATATACCTAGAATGGTTAAAGAAGCTATTGAAATTAAAAAGTATAAAACCTTCAATAGAGAAGATAGGTTTCAACTATCGAATACCTGGCATCCAGTGGTACGTCTATGCAAAACCCATAAACCGGAAAAACTTTAATCACGAGCTGACGTAGTGAGTACAGTGTGTCGCGATCGAGTACAGTGCGGGAGTGAAAACGGTGATAGTGGTTGTGCGCGCAATAAACGAGTAAGGAAGCGGGTAGACCGGTTCACTTGTTTATAACTTTCATCCACCCGCAATACTTCAGTACAGCCGTGAACATGGCGCTTGCAACAGTGCCGAAATATCGGTAACTCAAAACAAAGGTACGTGGTATATATCGCGTAGGAACAGTACAAAGTAATTATAGTGACCACGAAAGTTTAAATTCCTATATTGTGCACCGGTACGGGCCGGAAAGTGCTAAATTAATCAAACATCTTGAACGCTCGCGGAAACGGTGTGAATGTTTACGAGAATCACTGGTGTTTTTAGTGAGGTGTCGGGACGCAGACATTATTCCCGTGTGTGCTAAAATAAAACCTCGGAATGATATTCACGGTTCCGCGGGCATTCTACGAAACGCGAGTGTGAAATTGTTGCGTAAGATGATCGGAAACGCCCGATATCAACTCGACAAAACACAGACGCAGTTGTATAAACTACATCTGAAGTGCAGTGGAACGTTTACCAAAGCCGACTTTGATAACTGTGACCGAATCACCTATCTACAGACACAGCGTTCGCGAGAACTCAGTGCCTTGAAACATGAACGTAAGTTTGAATTGTTGATAAGTAAACAAAAAGTAACTACCCCCTACCATGAAAACTCCACTAATCAACGAACAGTTATTAACTTATCTGGTAAAACGTTGACCGTAGCTGCACTCAACATCTTAGAGAGAGGGTTAAACTTTGCTCCAACACCAAGTCATATTCCATATGAGAAAGTGATCGGCACGGTCGAGGAGGTTATTCGGCGAAACAAAACCCTCTGAAGAGCCGGAAGTATTGCGACAAGATGTCGCAGTCTGTTTACGTCGAGCAAAACTACCAAAACCAAACATAAGCAAGGCTGAACGTGTCGCTTTACTTGAACTTCGCGAGGATGACAGCCTGCTCATCCTAAAGGCTGACAAAGGAAACGCGACGGTCGTCATGGACGTTACGGAGTATGATGAAAAAATGCGTCATTTGTTAAGTGACACTAATACTTATAAAAAAGTAAATTATAACCCGACCGCTAGGTTGAATCGAAGTACCTGAAAAATGATCAAGGAGTGCCAACACGCAATAGGTGAAGATACGATGACATATTTATTAAGACCCAGAAATGTCACACCCCCGAAACTATATGGATTGCCAAAAATTCACAAGTCCAACGTTCCGTTACGGCCCATAGTTAGTCAAGTGGATTCTCCAACTTACGAACTGGCTAAACACGTTGCGAAAGTCTTGCAACCTTTAGTAGGTGGAACATCATCGTATCTGAAAGACTCCCGGCATTTCATAGAGGTAGTACAACAGTATTTGGCGCATTTAAATAGTATCCACGCTAAAATGTGCTTCACGTACGAAATAGAAAGGGACAGAAGAATGGCATTTCTTGACGTGATGGTTGGTGTACGATCTGACGGTTCGCTTAGCCACTCTGTACACAGGAAAACAACGCATACCGACCGCTATCTACATGCTGACTCACATCATCACCCACGTCAACTGAACTCAGTTATAACGACACTTACCAACCGAGCATACAGCTTGCGCGACGAAGACCACTTAAATGAAGAACTTGCACACATAAGTGCGTTCTACGAAAGAACGGGTACAGCAGACGTGTCAGACCACCTAGACACACTCAAAAACACCTCGACTACAAGGTAGAACGACAACCAGCGTACTTACCGTACGTCAAAGGAGTGACAGATAAGGTCTCTTATATCCTTGAGAAGGTATCTGTTAAAACTATCTTCACTCCTTTGAAGAAACTGTCACAGTACATAAGAACGCCAAAGGACAGTTTCCCCTTGGAAAAGCCGGGTGTATACAAAATTGACTGCAGCTGTGGTAGTTCTTATATAGGACAAACGAAACGCACCATTTCCTGCCGCATCAAGGAACACATCAGGGCAGTCAAAAACAATGAACCACAAAAGTCGGCAATAGCTCAACATCTCCTAGACTCGGGTACGAACCATTGGATTGAGTTACATAACCCTCAGGTGCTTTCGACAGAACGCCATTATATACCTAGAATGGTTAAAGAAGCTATTGAAATTAAAAAGTATAAAACCTTCAATAGAGAAGATGGGTTTCAACTGTCGAATACCTGGCATCCAGTGGTACGTCTATGCAAAACCCATAAACCGGAAAAACTTAAATCACGAGCTGACGTAGTGAGTACAGTGTGTCGCGATCGAGTACAGTGCGAGAATGAAAACGGTGATAGTGGTTGTGCGCGCAATAAACGAGTAAGGAAGCGGGCAGACCGGTTCACTTGTTTATAACTTTCATCCACCCGCAATACTTCAGTACATCCGTGAACATGGCGCTTGCAACAGTGCCGAAATATCGGTTACTCAAAACAAAGGTACGTGGTATATATCCCGTAGGAACAGTACAAAGTAATTATAGTGACCACGAAAGTTTAAATTCCTATACTTGTGTTGATGTAACTAGTAGCCATTTCTTCGGGAACTTTGTGACGACTTTTTGTTAAGTTCCATTTAATTATTTAGCAGTAAAGTTAAAAAAACAAATTAAGGATTGCTTTATTAGGTATATTATATACATATTAGGTAAGAAAGAAACCGTTTGGTGTGCCCGTGTGGTGACGGATTAAGAATACGAAATGTCACCACCCCATATCATCCCATGGGTGTCGTAAGAGCCGACAGAGGGACCATACTATGCAGAAAACAGCACTGTAAGAGAAGGAAAACTTGAAATAAACCCTTTACCAACCCGTTTGGCCAGCGTGGTATATTAGGCCAATTCCTCCTTTCAAAGGAGAGGCTTAGTCCAGCAGTGGACTGTAAAGGGCTGATGATGATGATGATGAAGAAAGAAACAAAATTTAAGGTAAACTTCTATTGCAGTGTAAATAAAAAGAATGTCACTGACTGCTTTAGGTTTTGCCAATATTGAGGTTGCCAAACCTATATTGTAATATAACAAGGCTGTTCCTTTCACAAAGGGCAGAATAAAATAAATAAGTGTTCTTTTGTTGCCAATCAACAAATTCTTTCAATTTTGTAGCCAGAAGTGGTGATCGTGTCATGAGATACAGCCAATTTTTACCCGAAAGTCCATTTTTCATTCAATCAGTTTACTCTAAAACTCAGATCAAGTCTCGAGAGAAAGAAAAATGATAATAAGATTTGCTTATCTAAGCCCAATTTACGAACCGTCATCGATAGATTTAATTAAAAAGTATTATTAGGGTGTGAAAAGGAAGCCGCAATTTAATGTCGCAATGCTACAACGACGGATTTAGTGGACAGGGGTGTATATTTATGCAAAAGAATTGGCACAGTTCAAGAATATTAGTGAAGCTTTAGTATAGATTTATGCTTCTGTTGAACCACGTTGTGACTCATGTGAGTGCATAAGCGGCCCCAGAAACGGTAATAAGTTTAACTGGTACAAAGACTATATTAGGTGCACGACACTTTTGATTTGATCCTTGAGATTTGATTCTTCAACGTTGCGTAAATACTGAAAAGAAATGCCATTTCTTGAAATCTGATTGTTACGCCAATTTAAAAAGAAAGTTACAAATTACATACTTTCTTGGCAACTCTCCCATCCTAACATATGTACGACAAAATCCTTATTTTAAACATCAATAATTTTAATGGTCGTTCTTTTGTTGACCCTACATTGAAGTGAGGCGGCGAGATGACTTTGTGACGTCACGATTTGGGATCGATTGAATGTCATGCTGGCAGACTGTACGGTCGTCATCCGCGGCCTACTTTCGGTCAAAATTGTCAAGACGTGATCCTCGTCATTTAATAGCGGACGCGCGTAGCTCGGCATGGGAATGTGCAGGTGTTCATGATTATTTGTTTGCTTTTTCTTAAATCGCCAATTTTGGTTCTTGACGCAACAACTAAAATCGCATCTTTGAATTTGAAGCTATGTCATAGATTCAACAACATTGCTTTGGCAACTTTAAGTATATCTAAATCTAAGCCTGGCTGTCCGCTGGAGCAAAGAAAGTCTTCTGCGGGGTTTTTACGCATTTAATTGGTTGGAAAAACTCCCTCTCGCTCATCTCCACTCCAGTGGACAGTGGTCTGAAATATTCTGGTAGATCGGATCGTCAGATTCGGTCATTGGTATAACGGACGTGAAAAGAATGAAAACCTAGTACATTAAAATGTTCCTTACACTAATAAAAAGAAACTCATAAATCACTCTCTACAATACATATGTTGATCTGCTTTTGCAAATATTTTTATAATACTACATCGACAGTATACTTATTAACCTACAATTAATCTTATGATTATAATTTTGGCACGCTATTGAATTTAAAATGCAATTAAGGCTAATAACATGTTTTATTGGAGTAATTTTTATGCAGTATGTTGATATGTATTTTCAAAAAGTTTCAGATTTGAATATACTACTATAACTAAATACAAATAAATGAAAAATCAACTCACTCAAACATGAAAAAATATTATGTCAACGTTCATATTAAAATCATAGTGTATTTTTTATACACATATTCCGGCGGTGGCGGTCAGCTGATCATCATTGCAGGTATCTAACACACATAAGCACACCTAGTACCTTATTTTGCACGACTCAACACTTTATTCTGGTTTACTATCTAAGTAACATTTAATGCAAATAGGGTTTTAGATCATCGCACATTGTTTGAATTAATAGTAGGTTAATAAGTATACTGTCGATGTAGTATTATAAAAATATTAGCAAAAGCAGATCAACATATATATTGTACAGAGTGTTTTATGAGTTTCTTTTTATTAGTCTGGGGAACATTTTAATGTATTTGGTGAAGGCCAAGGAGCCGTATTGGTTACCTACAGACTTTTGGCCTGGAACCAGCCAAAACAACCATGGCTCAACTACAATCAGGTCAGCTGAAAGGTGAGAACGACGTAATGCTTCTACAGCTTCATCGTGCTACTTCATCTAAGCAGGTTTAACTGGACGTTATCCTGACTAAAGGAAATAACTTATACTAAAAATAATAAGATATACCTATATCCTTCATGATTACAGCTTAAAAGATTAAATTAGGAACGCGACTACGGAGCGCAAACATTGTCCCGAGTTAGTGAATTATATAAAAATTAGAAATTACAGTATAAATAGTGTACAAAAGTTATATATCAATTTGTAACTAAGTGACATACAACAACTGTTGTTCGCAACTAATAAATCGCAGTAGAAACTGAAAAACAAATTGTGAAGTGCAAAAAACAATACCAGCAAAACAAACATTAAATGAGTGATAGACCATTAAAACCTTATAAAAACAGTGAAAACAGTTCATATTTGACAAAATACTAAATAAATTGTGACTAATAGTGCAAAAACATTAATTATTACATGACTGGCGGTTTATTTTCACAAAATATTCAAATTGTCCACCGTGCAAATTTCAAATATCATGGGCGCGTTCCATACGCGAATTCAACATTGACATCGAGCATCAAGTTTCTGCTATACATACGTTCGGAAATAGTGTTATCCATTACGCTTTAGAGTGTTACTATAGCTTGTCAAATTAATATCAAGAAACGCCATCTATCTATCATCGATTGAAAAAATTCGCTATAGTATACGATTTATTTATAAAAGACGTCGACAGATGTCGCATCTATATAGATGTGAAAACAGTACCAGGAGCACTAATAATCCATACGACGCTTAAGATCAACAATTTCACAATTATACGCAACAAGCTCGTAGCCGAGTGGCAAAGTCACGCGGTTGCAATAATTGTGGTTGACGGTACCGATCCTGACGGAGTGAGCTCTTTTTGTGAGTTATTAAAAAATGAGTATGATTAATGTAACAGTCCGTCGTAATAAAAATAAGGCTAAGAAAGAGTTAACTGTATCTTGTGATAATTTAAATACAAGTTCGTCTACATCAGATTCGTCGTTTATAGCTGACAGTTTACCGGAGCAGTGTACTCAATATGAACACGACAACTGCATTAAAAAGCTTAGAGAGCAAATATTAAATTTAACCAGTCAACTTGACAGTGCTCATCAACAAATAGACGAGCTGCTGTTAGAAAATAGTTCGTTAAATAAACTCGCTCAGGAACAAGAAAAGAAAATTACATATTTAAAATCTATATGTTCTGGTACCCCACAGAATGGTACCACTTCAATACGTAGAAAACGAAACAAAAAGCAATGCAGGAAAACGCTGGATTTTGAACAAGATGAGACAGGTACGGATACAGTGGTACAAGAAAATACCGCAAACCAAAAAATAAATAAGGATGCAGCTAAGCCTTTACAGCAATCATCGGCAACATCAACAGTAAAGAAAGTGAACCGAAAGATATGCATACTCAGCAGCAACAAATCCAATAATATACTGAATATAGCTGAACATACATTTGGAGACGGGCATAATATATGTCACTACATAATGCCGAACACTAGTACGAAGCAAATGCTACGGGGCATAGACATTAAATTAAAACATTTCACATTGAATGACTTTTGCGTTATACTCATAGGAGAAGAAGACTTTAAAACAACGAATGACTATTTTAATATAATATTTTATTTAAGAGACATTTTGAAGACTATTACAAATACGAATATTATCATATGTACACCGACATTTAAAATTGGCAATTTCTATAATGTATTTAATTGGAGAGTACAAAATTTTAATAATTTACTTTATTTAGATATATTGGCACACGAACACGCGTACTATCTTGATTCTAATAGGAACCTTTCGTATGATTATAAGATGTTTAATGTGCTTTCGGGGAAGGCTAATAACAATGCTATGTATTACATTTTTTCTGACATAAAAGTATTTGTGAAGAATATTTTAATACAATTAACTGAGAAGAAAAATGTAAATACTCAATGTGACGAACATGTTAATGAGTTTTTTCTCAAATAAATACCTAAATGTCTTACATCAGAATATTGCAGGGTTACTTAATAAATCTGACGAAATTATGATATGCTTAGATGAACTATTGACAAATAATTTCGAAATAGATATCCTGTGTATAACGGAACATTTCATGCTATCTGGTTACGAGCACTACCTATCAATTCCAAATTACACATTAGCTGCAAGTTTTTGTAGAAATGATAGTAAAAGAGGTGGCTCATGTATTTTAATTAAAAATACACATCAATGGAAGGAGTTGACTTGCATTAAAAAATTGTCATTAAGTCATGTTGTGGAGTGCTGTGCAGTCGAGCTCCCTCAATATAAAACAATCATTGTTTGTTTATACAGAGTGCCTAAAACTAACACATTTAATATATTTTTTGATTGTTTAAATAAAATTTTATCATTTTCGAATAAAAAGAAGTTAATAATATGTGCCGATTTTAACATAGATCTATTAAAAAATACTAAGCAATCAGCTGAATTAAGAGAAATATGTATAAGTAATAATATTAACATAGCAATACACCAACCTACTCGATTAGTTAGTAATACATGTATCGACAACATTTTGCATAATATTCAAGGTTGTAAAGGGTTGGTAGTGGAACTAGGCATATCAGATCACACTGCTCAAATACTACAATTTCCTGTCGAAAGGGTGTATGGTATAGATTACTGGTATGAATACAAACGCGACTACTCGGAGGAAAATATTGTAAAATTTAATAATCATCTTAGTCAATTGACATTTAGTGATATCTATGACTGTAATAATACCAATAATAGTTTCAATAATTTTCATGACATTTATTTATTATTATATAATTTATGCTTTCCAATAATAAAAATGAAATTTTCAAAAAGAAAACGACCTAGCTGGATATCTAAAGGAATTAAAGTATGTAGTAGGCGTAAGAGACATCTATTATGGACCTATAGGAAAAAACGAACAATAGAAAATAAATTTATATATCAACAATATGCTAAAAGAGTCAAAGCTATTATAAAATTAACGCAAAAAGCTCAAAACTCTTATGCTATAAAAACGTCAAGCAACAAATCTAGGACAGCATGGCAAATTATAAAAAAGACCAAATATAACCAACCTTCAGAACAATTAAATAATATTATATTTGAAAATAGACTGATTGCCGACCCAAAAGAAATAGCAACTATATTTAACAATTTTTTTATTGACCACCATTCTACGACATCAAAAAATTGTAATATCAATAATAAGTGTCCTTCATATACATGCAAATCGCTATTCATGCTACCGACGTGTACTGAAGAAATATATAAAGTTATCACTTCACTAAAAACTACCAAAAGTGTAGGATACGATGGAATCAGTACTAATATCATAAAAAGGTCTGGTCATATAATAGCTCCTGTACTATCGCATATAATAAATAAATCGATAGAAACCGGTATATTCCCAGATAGGCTAAAGATATCGATTATAAAACCGCTCCATAAAAAAGGCAGCAAAGATGACATAAATAACTACAGACCTATTGCATTACTACCTATATTTGCTAAGATTTTCGAAAAAGTTATCTACAGCAGGTTATATAATTACCTTGAAAATAATAATCTTTTTACACAAGAGCAAATGGGATTTAGAAAAAATAGGTCAATTAATTTTGCCATTTATCAGTTTTGTGAACACGTGTTATCTAATATGGATAAGCGATCTCCTACAGCTGCATTATTCATGGATTTAACAAAAGCCTTCGACCATGTTAGGCACGATTTACTTTTAGAGAAGTTGTATGCTTATGGCATCAGAGGCAATGTCTATAATTTAATCAAAACATACCTTACTAACAGACAGCAGAAAACAGAAATCTCTAAATTCTGTCAAAGGTCGAAAACTCTCAATGCGTATACTTCAAGCTTAAAACATGTGCAATGCGGCGTGCCACAGGGCAGCGTACTAGGCCCATTATTATTTTTGACATATATAAATGACATCCCAACTATAACAGATAATCCCATGATTTTGTTTGCTGATGATAGTACTATTTTATTTCACAAATACTGCAATAATGAATTAATTAGTAATATAAATTTGACATTAGATAATACAATTGATTGGCTGACTAATAATAATCTTAAAATTAATTTGACAAAAACAAAAATTATGAATTTCAAACAAAGACAAACACCACATGACATTAATCTCAATTTACCATATAAAAGTAACATAATTGAAGAAGTAGAATCGACAAAGTTTTTAGGTTTATGTATTGATGGTAAAATGACATGGAAACAACACATAGAATTTGTAAGTAATAAGTTGAACAGTTACTCATATGCATTGCGTAATCTTAGTAAAGTCGTTGATACTTCAACAGTGTTAACGGCATACCATGGATACGTATCATCCATCCTTCGATACGGAGTAATGTTTTGGGGCAACTCCACTAGTGTAGAGTCTGTATTCAGAGCGCAGAAGCGATGTGTGCGAGCGATTTGTGGCTTAGACCAAACCGATACTTGCGTTCCTCATTTTAAAGCATTAAAAATTTTAACACTCACTTGTATTTATATTTTGGAGACGGTTTTATTTATTAAATCAAACCTTTCTTCATTAGAGCAACGCAAAAGATCACGGAATGCCGATAAATTATGTGTTCGGCCCTCAAAAACTGCTCTTGTACATAAGAGTGTTTTATGCATGGGACCCAAGTTATACAACAAAATACCATTAGCTATAAGAAATGAAAGTAATATGATTGTATTTAAAAGGAATTTAAAAGACTTACTTCTAACAAAAGCTTATTATTCACTAACAGAATTTTTCCATGATAAGAATATTTAATATTATGTTTTACCAATATTATATAATACCAATATTGAATTCTATTTAATTTAAATGTTGACATTTTTTAATTACTGCCTATTTATTGATAATTTAGATTGACTGAGTATGTAATGTTTTATTGTTAATGTATAATCTATTGTAATGAAATAATTTTATTATTAAATTTTCATTAGGTAGTCTCAATACTTTGTAAAATTTTGCATGCTGAAAGGCTGAATATGGTGATACCATTAAAATCTGTAATACCTATTGTCAAACCCATATTATGCAAATAAAGTGAATTGAATTGAATTGAATTGAATTGAATTGAATTAGGCTCGTTGTTATTACACAATTGTGGCGAGTAAAGGGTCAACATATCTTCCATCAATCGCTTAGGCCTTTGTTCAAAAGTTACTCCTAACAACATGTTCATGTTACGAGATAAATAAGTTTAAGGGCTCACCCTATTAAGGCTTAATTGATATATTTAAAGTGACATCACAAAAGGTTCAACCTAAGGCCGGAGTCTAAAGAACGAGAAGCGCTAAGAGGATTATTGAACATACTCGACACAAGAAGGTGTATATTGGACGTGTTACAAAGACTTTGTGGACGTGTTACAACGGACTAGAAGAGCCCGCGGTTACACTCACGTTATTTAAGACTACTGTTCCGCTCCCGTGGCTCATAGCGTGATATTATATATATAATATAGATAATCTATAGCCTTCCTTGATAAATGGGCTATCTAACACTGAAATTATTTTTCAAATCGGACAAGTATGTAGTTCCTGAGATTACAGCGTTCAAGCAAACAAACTCTTCAGCTTTATGTTAGTTTTTTTTTATAGACTCACGCCTGTATCTCTGAAGGGGTAGGCAGATGTGTAATATTACACCCACGTTTCGCCATGAATTTTTAGGTCCCATGTAATAGGGGGCGAGAGCCTATTGCCGTACTTGGCACACTACCAGACTCCGTGCTGCTACTAAGAATTTCCTAATGGAAAAACCCAATTACACTTTGCCCGATCCGGGAATCGAACCCGAGACCTCCCAATCCCACACACACATTCATGCCGCGAGACCAACAAATTAAATGTTAGTATTAGAATATAAGATTAATTTAGTGAATAATTATGTCGGAAGTTTTAATAGTAGATTGAGTTTCAGCGTCGGACTATCGATGAACTACTGAGCTACCGTCCCACGATGAAGGATTCGATTCGTGAGATTGTTTTTGTTGGTTGGTTCTGGGCTCGGGTGTCATTTGCATCTGGTGTATAATATTTGCATAATCTCAATATAGTATTATACATTTTTGTGTACAAAATTGATTGTTTAATTACATATTAATCTAAATAATAAATTCAATCTTAATCTTACTTTTGGAGTTTCATGAGTGTTCGAGTCTCCCAAAAATGTATGATAAATTAAACAGAAAGTGAAGGAAAATAAGAACAGGGTTGAGTTGCCGTGAGTCCAATAAGATAGATTATTGCAATTTATAGTGACAGCTTTCGAAACGAAGATCTTATGGGCGATATTGCGCTGCCAATATATCGTGCATCGTTAACCTTTAATACGATAAGTTTATCGTTCAGGCTATTGTGAAAGTAGGCATGTCCGTAACAAGCAATTGACACCTTAACTGTTATGAAACGTACTTTTAAAGCGTAAATTACAGTGTTTGATAAGTTTCTAAATGATTTTACAAACCAACTCTAATCAGTCCAATTTATATTAAATTTGATTAATCAAACGAATAAAATTTGGACCAACTACTATTGAATAAGTAGTCCTCCGAGCTACTAATTCGGTTATCAATAAAGTGACTTTGTACAATGAATAATTTATAAAAAGCGATGTTATAGAAAATATTAAATTTTCCATGTAGTTAAAGTAGTTATTGCCTGAGCTGATTTCAACACGGATGGGACGGCTCAAGCAGGGAAGTTTGTTAATTGTGATGTGGGTGTCCATGGGGTATTCCCGTTTACTTCCTATCTTATAAAAAATCTTAAATTGTATATAGCTGTCTTATCTTTTTATTCTTCACTCTCTCATATAATTCATTAATATACAAATATCATGAAAGTTCAGTTACACAATATGAAGCTTTGTGTGATAGTGCCGATAAAATTGACAATATTTGACTTATTTGCTCATGGCTTGGCGCCCGAGGATTGTGGTCTAAGCTAATCTGAAACACTGCGCAATTTGGCAGATTTAATAATTAGATCCGTGGTTTTAAACCATTTACCGTTGGGAGGATTGCATTCTCAATTTAATACTTTAGTAAGTGCTGCCATGTGAGTACGAGCAAACTGGAAAATTGCTCAATATAAAGATATTTGGTTTGTCTACGGAACTCTGATTCAGGTTTGTCACAGGTAGAGAAGTGGCATAGTTTATCTTTATATTAAGAACATATAGTAAATAAAGTAGATAACCTTACTTTATTTACTATATGTTCTTAATATGAAACATAAATTAATAATATTATTTCGATAAATTTAAAAGACGACGTAGTTCGAATCTTTGAGCAATAAGTATGGCCGCTCGCTTCAAAGACAAGTGACCACGCCGGGTGTGTAAAAGTACCTCATGCCAAAAACTTAGTGTAAGTAGAATGTATGTCTCCTTTATGTGTAAAAAACCTGAAAGTTTGATAGTATTCAGACCTATTTGCCTGATGCAATGATTTAATATTATAAGTATTTTATATTAGTTTTATGATCTCTAATCCGCTGCCCGCTCCGCTTAACCATATCCTTAGTGTTAACCCTATAGAATCGATTCCAAATATAAACTTTGGTATTGTTAGAACAAGGTAATTTAGTCCACAAGGATTAACGTGACTTTTACTGAACCAACACACATTGATGGAAAGCTTTGGAACTTAATAAGATTATGTTGTTTCTACGTTTCAATAAATTAATGATTGACCCAAATGAGTTAGTTACAAGTTTATTTGATTATAAAGTTTATTCTACAAGATCTGAATATTATAAAGTACAGTTTTATATTATCTTTTAAACTAGTACGAGCTTTATCCAGATGGTAAACTTCGGTAGGCTGGGCGAATAAAAAAGTTCTGAAACTGTCTGTATTTCTTGTTAGGAAGGCTAATAATAATTGAATATCATGCCAACAACAGTATTTTAAGTATTTATCATAATATAGATTACACAGGTAGTTTAAGTAATCACGTCACCGTGCACACTGCGGCGATTGTCGAAGGTTTGATACACACAAAGGATAAAACTTTGTACAATTCACATTTAAATCTTGTGTCTGTAAATTGCTCAATTTTTTCCGTTGTGTTTGTTTATTGGACTTATGCTTGTAAAGTCACCAGTTAAGAGCGATAGAATCGTGACAAGTTTACGAATTTGATGTAATTATTGTAATTCATACAGTGAAATGGAGTGCAGTCCAGCCACCACTTACGAGAGTAATGTGTAAACTTATATAAAGTGAATCTTCAAGACACTTTGAATATGTAAATCTAAACATCGGTTGTCTTAAATCGAACTCGCTTCCACGATATACAAATAGCAAATAGAACAAAACTAAAATGAACATGAATTCAATAAACCGAAAGAAAGCTGAGCACTAGAGCCAAATGTATTTCGCTATGTCCATTAAATAAATGCGTATAAAGCGTGGGTTACACGAGTGTCGGAATAAGTCAGGCGTCGGCACGACACTCACATGTTTACCTTTTATGGGCCTTCTTTACGAGATTGGTTTCATATAACCGAACGTAAAGATCAGCAGTTGGCTATACATTTTACAAAGGAAGTAGTGCGGGTTTTCGTATATCTTGATACTAGGTATTGGGAATCGTGGCTTGTATGATGGATTTGGGGAATGAAGGGTATATGTGTCATCGAGGAAAGCAATCTTGATGTAGATGTGGTTTTAAAATGCATGCTTTGCTGCTATTTGTTTTGGCAAAGCTACTCTACTAAGTGTGTAGATAAATACAATAATACTGGTTGTCAAAGTCTATAAAACCATTGGTTTTAATACAGTAGTCATTTCTAAGTATGTCGGCTATTGAACACGTATATACTATAATAAAACTCAAAGAGCACTTTGTCTGTACATTGATATTTTTGCGAAATTGCAATTGGATTGTGACATGTTATAGATTTAGAACACAAAACAATTTTTTTTGGAATTAATGTCTGTCTGTCTGTCTGCATGTTTGTTAAATCATCACACAATAACCAGTGAACGGATTTTGATGCGGTTTTCACCAATATTTTGCCTGTCACGCTATCACCGATGGGAGCCTAGCAGTGTCATTCAATAAATATAATAGACTTGAATTCAAGCAATACACTTAATTGTTTGTATCGAGATAGTGACAAACGCATAGTTTGTGTCTTTGGTTAACATTTAGTCTTTAGTTTATCAGAATCCATTTATTCTATCAAAAGTTATCGCAATTCAAAATATACATATATCCGCTTGGGTTATCAAGTGATTCGGACTCAATTTGGGCAAATGTTTGTTTTAACTTCTTTTCTAATATTTATATTGTCAGCGCTGGATCTTAACACGGACTTTTAATTTTGCCAGTGGTGCCATCTAGGGGTATTACTTAAAATTATTATTTTAGCGGTACTTTTGCCGACTTGCTCACAACAAGAACTAGCTGGATTAAAACACACGATATTTTTATGTTGTGCCTATGTGTTGCATATTCTGAATTACATTATTACTGCAAATTTTAACAGATCAGATGCCGTTCAGTCGTTTTTGCGTGTAAGAGATACTATTAATAAACATCCATCCATAGGTACCTACGCATTATAAAAGCGAAAGTTTGCTATGCTGTACCTATTTCATCCTCACAAACTTTGTGAGTGTGAGTTTCATCAACCGATCATTATGTTATTTCACATTATCAAGGCCACAGAAAGGGATACTTAAAGGATACCGACTTCCACGCGGGCGAAGCCGCGCGCACAGCTAGTTGTAAATAAATCTCAATAACCTACATAATCGCAACTTAGAAAAGAGTTGCCTCGTGTCTTCTTACTGACACGTGTGTGATTCATGAATCGTGCAATGATACAATAACGATCAGACTATTGTAGTAAGAGATCTGACGATATTATATTTACCTAGAAACCTTCTGTAGAACTCACTAAAATCGAAAACTGAAGCATATGAGAACTGAATCTTTCTGTTACGAACGCAACTAAGACTATCCATTTTCTTTGTTGTCATGTAAGGGAAGCGATGTGCATGGTATATCGTTCTAACTACAGAGGAAAACTTTATACGCTCAAGTATTTTCAGTTACTATCAAAGGTACCTTTTTCTTCTCTTGTGTCACATAATTTGTCTGCTTCCAGTTTAACGATAGTCACCTTAGCAGCTGCTAAGCCATATTAAACTTTCGATTCATCAGGTGATGCTTTATATACCTACTACGTAGTGTGAACAAATCTTTAATACAATGGAAACCTAGTACAGTTTTTCTCTAACGACATCTGTACATATTAAATTCTTCGGATACTGAATGACGGACTACGCACAGGCAAAACTATTGGGCGCAAGAACCTGAAATATGGCATGTATCTTCCTTGGAAACGGTAGAGTTGCACTAAGAAACGAATTGCCAAAATTCTCACGGGTTCGGGAAAAAAGGTTAAATTAGAGGAAAATGTGCAGGCGTGGGTATTCTATATTAATTTTTATTTTGTGTAGCACATACGTTTAATTTTCAATATGTTGTATAAATTGTTTTAAGCACGTGCTGAGAAAAGCTTACAACACATCTGACACAAGTGCCTGCTAGCATTGACTGTAGGTAGTGTCTACAATGCAAGCTTATCGTGCTCAAATGAACTAAAGTTTCAATTGCAGGATTGCAGAATTATATAAATGCATGTATGAATTTAACACGCTACCCTTGTATGCCAAAATTCTACCCCTAACTTGTTTATGTTAGATTTAATTAATTCAAAATTATTTAACCCTTTTCAACAAACTTGAAGTTTTGCAACCATTATAGGATTAGGATAAAGTATGTGAAAATGTTAGATTCTACTAAAATAAAAGCAATGAAAACAGACCGTCCATTTGAAAAACAAAGCTGGGTTACGATATACGATATACATATACTAATGCTGTTGTTTCAGTGCAGCGAAATAGTTGAAATCTAAACAGGTACAATTGTAACAGGTACAATTGTAAAGGGGACAGTTCTGTCTGTCCCTCGCAGTCGGGTGCGGTCGCGGGAGAAGAGGCGTGTCGGTGTTGTGTTGCCGCGCGCCCTATCTCCCGTGACCAAATGGGGGCGCACCATTTGTTGCGTCGCGGTGGGGCCGTATAGGAAGAGGAGATGCGGTGTTACGTTGCCGTCCTACCTATCCTCGTCTGCGTCCCCTGGGTGTTTTGGCGGCGGAGCCCAACACCTTCATCCGCCGCCAAGGGAGTTTTGTTCGGGGCCCGCCTGACCATCTGACGGGTCAATACCCGTCGGGGGGTAGAGAGGAATGCTTTGGTGATACCCGACACACGGGTAGATGAGGAACACGGGATAAAAAAGGTACAATTGTAGATAGCCAACAAATTTGCTTAGAGGGAGAATATAATTATCCTCAAGTCATGTATGTATGTACCCATAACAAACACTCATTATACCTGCATATTGTACAATATGTGTAGTCAACTCACATAGGTTTACTTCAGTCTCGTGAGTGTGAAGTAAATAGGATCGTAGTTTATCTCAACTTAGCCCTCCTGTCTATCTCGATGTCAGTCTATACAAATAATAGGTAATAATGCGCTATCTAAAACCCAACTGCCATTCGACTCCACAAAGTATAAACCTTAAAATACTTATCTTTACTTCCACCATGACTTACGAAAATTTTAACTCGCGAAGCTTTAAATTAACACGATTTCCAATTAAGCTGCACTTGAGAATTCACCCATAACTGACGCAAACTAAAATATCGTTCGAAACAAAACTAAATTAAATTGACTTAGCTCGGTATCGCTAATTGCGGTATCAGTGTTCGTAATGCACATTGCATAAGGTCTATTATTGCTACTGAAGGGTTATACTGTGTTAGTTCACAAATTATAGGCAACTGAATTTAATCGACACACTTTGATATACTTACCACAGGTAATATAGTTTATGGAACACAGTGATTTTAATACTTCTTCCTATATTATATGTACCTGTTAATGAATTGTTAAGCAATCGCAGTGAGATAATTGATACCGAAGCTTAACAAAGTAAATGCAATTAGTGGTGCGGAAAGTTTTAAGTTTATTTATCAACTAGACAGATATCATTTAACTCGGTACCATTTTATATTCGAAAAGTCGGTCCGAAAACAGAGCTAAATTTCAGATGACTTCCACTTTAATTATTTTAGTGATCCTATTCCTAACGCATGCATGCTTTAAGACAAATCCTTCAATCTTTTTTATTCCTAGCACCTTGTATTGCAAAGCAGATCTACGCTAGCTATAATAGTTTTAAACTGTGTCTGGTATTCTGGAATACGAGGGATTATTACGTTATGCATTTTATTACTTATCATCCATGTTCATCTCATCACTGTATGGTGTAAACAAACAATAAAACTCACCAGGGCGTTGCGTTGGCGTGGCGAGGTGACCACCATATTTGTTGAACTATCTTTACAATCCCATCTCGCAACTACTACTGAATACGAAATTAAAATTATTATCTACTGGCGTTAAGCAACTGTTTAACGTACTATTTATATTGTAAAACCAAATGATGTTACACTCTTTAACCATTTATAAATACATATCCGACCACTAAACTGGAAACATCAATTTGCTCCGCGTGGCATATTGTTTAAATACAACGGTGAAATCAATAGTTATTCCTTTGATGCCAATATCGACACAAGTTCGTTTGAATGTTTCCACGGCAGAATCTTTCAACAACTCAGTGTTAAAAGCAGGAAGGTTATAAAATCACCTCGACGAAGCAATCTTTCAACAGAGAACGTTGCACTGACATAGTGTTTGAACATCTATGCTGATTTTGAATTAAAACGTGGAAATCTTGTATATTATGCCGTTCTTTATCTTGTAAACGTTTTATTTTATTATATGATTTATAAATAAATAAATATCTCAACGTGTCTTTTTATAATAGTTTGCATGTTATTCTCATTACTTTTCTTTGTTTTCTCTCATTAATGTGTTACCTAGTCACTTTGTAATAATATACTACCACATTCACACAACACCGTCTAGTCCTAAACTAAGCAGAGCTTGTACTATAGGTACCAGACGATGGATAAACATACATATATACTTTTTTTTGTAAATACGTACATATTATACACAGAAACACCCAGACCAAGACAAACATCCATGTTCATGCACACAAATGTTTGACTTGAGCGGGAATCGAACCCACGACCTTCGAGAAGTGCGTAGCAGTCGCTTACACTCCCACTGCGCCAACCGGTCGTCAACTTTGAATAAGCCGATGACATACCTATGTGTTCTTTGAAAGGTTGGCGTAAATATTTATTAATAATCGTAAGTCGTAAGAAGTGCAATAAAATTTGAATCTAAGTGTAGCGCAAATATGAAAATATGTAGGTATTCTGCAATTTACGATGCATTGTATGAATGATTTGTCCTATGAAGTTCCAAGTATGCGAATTATTAATTAGATTAATAAGTATTTAGAACGAATAATTCGAATATTAGTAACGGCTGGCAGATAATGATTACAAAATTTATACCATTTTAATTTTGATGGGTAATATTGATGGGTATTGTTAATATTTTATCTCGTTTATTTAATTAATCATTATTCAAGCTATAGTTACCTATTATGAATGATAGATTGAAATTATTTTACATAAATACTCAGTCTTACACATGTTTTGAGAAACATCTGTGAAACTTTGTATGAGGTAGTGGCTAGAGATGTGTTTTATTTCAGGCCCCTACATCAGAACTATCTATTCTTTCATATTTTGTGTAAGCTACAAAGATTATTTCCCAAAAATATTCCTAGCTGCCTCTTTTAAAGCTTGGGTCTTAGTTCGTGCGAAACAACCATAGGCGGCTTATAGAAGCTCAAACATCGAGTAATAACAGGTATTTATATCTTCAATTATTCTCACATGCCTCTGTTTCCGTACCCTGTGTTATCATCTTTTTGTACTGTAAATTTCCATTACATCGCATATGATGCCTAGTTCTGTATTTAGCGGATAATCGCAATTCGGCACGGCACTGACGTTATAAAACACTAGGTTCTCCACTTATATCTATATACCTACTTTGTTAGATTAAATCCACTTGTAAACAAATTTTTTGCAAAAGCGCAGTCATTGCCAGAGGTATAGCCGCTCAACTAGATAAGAATTCAAGATAAACTATAAGTAATAGAAATAAAATCATTAGGATTCTTTAAAGCAAATACAAAATAACATAGAGCACAAGTTGTGATTTATGATTTCTCTTAGGACTAAAGCATTTATTATACAAACTAAACAATCTTTTATTTATATTCTATTATTTCAATCTATCTGATTCTTGCTCAACTGTCTGTATAAAGAATACTTACTCTGCACTTTCTGTAATACTCGTAAAGCTGTACAAACCATACCAGTAATCTATTCGGAATAATTTCTTCTTATATTACACAAATGGAATTAATGGTCTTTACATTTGATTCAGGACTGAATATTGGAGGAATTGAGATGAATCTTTGCTTTATGTAAATGGTTTAGATGAGCTGAGAAACTTTTGGTATTAGTTTTGTTTAGATGGCATTTGTGAAAGTTAGAATGACTGTACAAGTTTACAAATCAGTGTTAGCACCGTTACATTACTAGCAATTATGCGTCTGCCGATCGGAAGGTCCCGGGTTCGATTCCCAGGTCGGCAAATAGTGTTACTGCATTTTTTCCGAATTCTCAGTACCAGCAAAGAGTCTGGCAAAAAACCCAGCAACGGCAATAGGCTCACTCCCTATTACGTGCGACCCATTTATTTATGGCGAAATGTGGGTGTAGTATTACACCTCTGTCTACCCCTTCTGAGATACTGAGATACAATTATTACACTATTTCTATTTTGTCATCCTTCTAGCGTTAACCCAACTGGGTTAACTTTTAACGTTACTAGTAAGCAGATCTCGGGTTGTAACTACAACCCGAGATCTGCTTACTAGTATAACCAGATTTGACTGAATATTAGCTTTTCCAAAGACGGACTGCCTGTCAGACCTCTGCAACCCAAAGGGATAGCGATATTCCATGGTTTAAAATAGTATCAGTTCATTTAGAGGTAGGTACTGACTACCTATAATGACTGTCAAAGATCTTCATAAACGCCGAGACCGATGGCTTAACGTGTTCGCCGAGATATTTATAAACCAAGCGATTCGATTGCAATACGCTAAGTAGATAGCTATTAAACAAAGTTACGGAGGTATTTCTTTCACATCACATGTAATAATATTTTAATAAAAACTACCGCATGGTTACCAGTCATCTCGTGACCACGGATGACTCGTGCCGAAGCGTCGGCAATATGATATATTTTATCTATATTTTCAAATAATTACTTGACCCGTTATGTTACAAAAATATTATTATGTGCACAAGTCGCCAAAGTTTAAAAGTATTCGTCACATCTAACTCAAACAATCCTGCATATCAAGTACCTCCTAACAAGTATACAGGGTCATGTGGGCACAAAACAATGTTAATATTTGTCACCGCGACCGCATGAAACGCGAACCCACGTTGTCAACTATTAAGTGATCATTTACAACTTTTAAACACGTTTGAACTTTTAATTGCAGTTTACGAACACTGATGAGAGCATTGTTTATTAAAATACTTGTAAATTATAATTACTCAGAGTATAGACTTTAATTGGATTAACTATCCAATAAAAGTTGGTTAATCGAAGGTTATAATAGATATAAGACTATAATTGAATATTGGTAATATTAGGTTGGGAGAAAAGTCTTTTTGCATTATAGTATGTATGAACATGTAACAAAATCTCTTTGGCTATACTATTTGTATTTGACTGGTTTCGGTATCATTGAAAGTTTAAATTTTAAAGAACATAATTCCAAATTCAAATTAGGAAATTTTTATTTGTTTTTCGTATTGTCAAGATGAGTGAATCTTATTAGGAAATTCAATACATTTTAAAATTTTACTACAAAAAAGGTAAAAATGCAACGCAAGCCGCGAAAAAAAATTGCGATGTTTATGGACCTAGTGCAGTATCTGTGAGAGTAGCACAAATTTGGTTTAATCGTTTTCAATCCGGAAATTTTGATGTGAAAGATGCGCGTCGTTCTAGTCGCCCTATTACGGATAAAATGGATGCCATTTTTGAAAAAGTGGAGCAAGATCGACATATCAATAGTTACGACGTAGCTGAAGAACTGGGAATTGATCACAAAACAGTTTTGCTGCATTTGAAAAAAACTGGGTACACAAAAAAGCTCGATATTTGGGTACCTCACGAGCTCACTGAAAGAAACCTAATGAACCGTGTTCTCATTTGAGATTTTTATTACGATGTAATGAATCCGAACCATTTTTGAAGAAGCTGATAACTGGTGATGAAAAGTGTATCACGTACGACAAGAACGTGCGAAAAAGGTCGTGGTCAAAGGCCGGTCAGGCTTCACAGACTATGGCGAAACCCGGGTTAACTCGCAACAAGGTGATGCTGTGTGTGTGGTGGGACTGGAAGGGCATTATTCGATATGAGCTGTTACCACCAGGCAGGACCATCGATTTTGAACTCTAATGCAAACAACTGATAAGATTAAAGCAAGAAGTTGAGAGAAAGCAGCGGAATTAATCAACAGAAGGGGTGTGGTTTTTCATCATGATAACTCTAGACCTCACACATATTTAGCCACTCAGCAAAAATTAAGAGAGTTTGGCTGGGAGGTGTTAATTCATCCGCCGTATAGTCCTGATCTTGCACCCTCAGATTTCTACTTGTTTCGGTCTCTTCAGAATTCTTTAGGCAGTGTCAGGTTAACATCACGACAGGAAAATTTCTATAGCAATGGGATCATGTCCCTACCTGCAAGATGGCAAAAAGTTATCGATTAAAATAATACCTACATACTTTAGTTAAATATAAATAAGCTTAGTAATTTTTTTTTTAATTTTCTTAAAAATTGCGAAGAAACTTTTTCCCCAACCTATTATTTTAAATATTATTGGGTGAATCTCTCAGATCATAGAAGTAATAGATATGTAATGAACGCTCGGCGCGTGCGAACGCAGTATGCTCTACGTCGCATACTCGCCGTCGCGCGCCCGTATGTCGCGATCAGTTGCAATTTGAATGCGCACCCGAAACTTACTAAATTTTTTTCAAAATGCCTAGCTGTGCAGTGGTTACGTGTCAAAATACGAGCAAAATTCAAACCCATGCGAGGAATGGAATCACATGCCACATGTAACAACGACAATTTTACTATTAATTTGCATAAAACAAGATATTTCAAATAAAATATCTGCCTCTACAATGATAACGTACTAACACTATCCTTCGTCACAAAACTGCACTATAATTATTTCCATTGATGGTTTTGTACTGTGAAACTGTCAGTTTACACTTATTTAGAGCGCAATGGAATAAACACACATCGATACCGCTGACTATTGTAGGCATTTGTAGTATCTGCCGCTGTGAGCGTTGGGTTGCATCGCTCGCCAAAGGAGCGAATTAGTGGTGTACCACGAGTAACTGCGATTTGCATAATATCGATATAAACATTGCAAAATAATAATATCTTTTTTGTTTTTGAAGCGCTATTGTTTCGTAAGCAGATAATGATTACACTGGCGTTTGAAACAGTAAAGATGATTTTAATATAATGTTAAAACTAAAACTAAATAAATACCTACATTTTACCGGCCAGTGATATGATAGCGTAGAATATGTATGTAGCGTGTATATTGTATAACAGTGTTGCGTGAATTTTATTTAGTTCTCCCTGTTACATTACACTAGGATTAGGATCACTTTATTTCGTTTCATATTGTTGTTGTTCTGTTTCTTTACTTCTGTGCTTTTATTTAATATAATAATTACAAATGACATGTATATTACATATATAAAATGATTAATTTAGTTACTTTTCTTTATATACATTAAAGGAACATAATGATTAATTAATTATGACAAACAAACACACACTCATTTTTATATAATTATTATTAGACGTGCTCAGTACTAAAATGAAATGAAATAATCCTATAGACAGCTGACACACGGCCATCTGATTTCAAACTCAGCAGTGCTTTATTAATTCTTATATTATAATATTTTGGATGCATAGGGTTCCCACCAAGAACTTAGGGTCACAAGCCAACCTCACCTGCAAGTGGTGCACCGGTCGATTAAAGGACGATGCTCTGGCAAATAAAACATCCCGATAAGCGGCAATAGGCTCGCCTCCTATTACGTGGTATCAAAACATTGGCGAAAAGTGGGCGTTTAAAATTCTTCTGCCTACCTCTTCAGGGAAACAGGCGTAAGTTTATATATATATTACTAGCTACCGCCCGCAGCTCCGCTGACGTGGAATGTTAATAAAAATAGTCAATCCAAGTAATAATCTATCTGTGTACCAAAGAACAATGCCCATTTCTGGCCCAGTTTGGAACTCATAAACAGCACAATAAAGTTTCAATTAGTTGTTGAATAATCCTTTTTATTTATAACTTAATTTATAGGCATTACTAAAGGTGTGCCGAGAAACTTTTTCAATAAATAGGTTTAAAAAGATGTGTTAACGTCTAAATAGCTAACACGTAATAGATCAGAAATTGCCAGTAAAGAAATCATAATATTAAATCGATTATCACTTCTTCTTTATCGATTTTACGTTTTCTCTACTCAAAATGATTTGAGTTAATAGCAAACGTCTACTTGGTCCCTAAACATTTAAAATGTGTGTATTTTTAAGTTATATATGCAATTAACTACAAATAAGTTCGATTTTGAACCAAATATATAGATAACCTATGTCCGAAATCCATATCGATTAATCGATATCATGTAAAACTGTAAAATGGCAACACTTTTTTGACTCTTAAGTAAATGTCAATAATGTCATATTCAGTTTATTTTGTTTGTTACCTATTTGTTTTGCTCGTGCATATTGTGAATGTTTTTTATGTTTTTGGATCTTTTACGACTTCTGGCTTTTTCTTTCGGATTTCTACCCATACCAAGTGATAAACTCATTCCTTTCTACGCAAAACTATGAAATACTTTAACTATCCTAATAAAAGTGGGTACACACCTAATGTTTTGTGAGCATATAAAAGTCCTTCTTGTAATAAAGCTATGAATGTGATGGACCTCTAATCAATCTTAAAATTCTAGTTTAACACTCTTTTATCGAATGCAATAACAACTACTACGATTTTTGACTGTTCACATCTGAGCCGGCGTCTCTAAGAAAAATGGGCATTGTTCTTTCATCCAAATCCGTTCAGCCGTTTTTGCGTGATTGAAATCCAAACATCTAAACATCCGTACTCTCACATTTATAATATTAGTAGGATAATATTTTAAAATTAAAACACATTATACATAAATTATACTCAAACACAGAACAAGTCATTGAGCCATCATAATATATTAATATGTCCTAGACGGGCATTGAATCCACGACCTCAGGCTCAGCAGACAGCGTCACTAACTAATAGCCTAACTAGCCAGACAATACATTTATACAAAAAAATATCAATGAGCTTTTACTATCGATATTTTATATCGATAGAGTCAACCCCTAGTGTAATCTTGTAAATGTTATTGCATTTATCAATGTGTGAGGAAAATGCTATCTTCTTCATGCACACGTACGAGACATAGGCGATGTTTCTTGTGAATCGTGAACTTACTTGTGTGAGTGGCGAATGGAAGCGCCGTTATAGTTATGTGCGTGTAAGAAGCGATGCGTTTATAGAGCGCAGGTGTGTGGGTGTAAAAGAATTGGCGACACTGGTTCTCTAGGCCGGGGCATATCTCCTTACTTCAATGATCTGAGGTGAATCTGAATAAAGGCGATATTAAATGTTCATGTCGTAGCATAAAATGTCGATAACTAATTCATCAATTCATTTATTTCTAACTCCCTCTATATTATCAATGATTAATTGGTTTGAACATTATTTTATGGTAAATGACTTGATCTTGTATTTTGTTATAGCTTTGAACTCAAGTAAATATAGGTTAGGGATATTATGATCGCCATTATCTCCATGGATACCAAAACTTCTAAAACTATGATCATCATTGCTCCAGCGTTATCTCGGTTGCATCCAAGACCTTACCTTTGAGCTCGGGGTACGCTTTCTAGTCTAATCACATTTGACTGACTACTAACTATTGCAAAGAGGGACTGCTGTCTGAACACTGCAACTCAAAAGGGATTTTATGGGTTTGAGCATAATACCCTCTACATGACTAGTCTTTTGGTGACTCCATTAAGCTATCACTGCCTTTCTTACTTAAATCAAATTTCTCCTGTAAAATATAAGAGTAAAATCCGTCAACCCCTTTAGAATGTAAACTGAGTAACGAAAATGATGTCAAACGAAAAATGTTTAAACGTTGAGGTTTAAAAGGATGATCCTTTTTCACTTATTTCCATTGAAATACCTTGTTGTAGATTCTTCGCCGACACCGCGGGTATTTAAGAGCGTCAATACTTGATACCTTCTAAGTAATTATTGACGTAGAGTAAAGAGTATACACTTAATTGATTAGAGGTTTTTGTTATTTTTAATAACTTACTACTGTGGTCGTTACATGATAAAAGCTAAATTAATGCCAAATGATAAAAGTTATCAAAGTATATTCAACTTCGAGTCTATTTATCTATTACGTATTTATAAAAAAAGATGCAATACCTTATTAGTATTATACTAGTTTTCAAATCTCGTTTTCGGTTAGTATAACATGGTGATAATTTATTATTGATATGCTTCAGTTTTATTTACTTTATCAGATATTTGTATAAACAAACCCATAAATAGGTATGTACTATGTTATTAATATTTCTAGCAAGTGGATATTAAACTTAAAGGTAAACTTAAATATCAACCACATATTTATTAAGCTAACAGTGTAGTGTGCTATTCCAAAATCTGAAACAAAAGACAATTAAACTATGAACAACGATTTATGGACATGTATTGTCAGTGCTTCATTGAGTATTTTTTATACGACGCCATTTCGACCCGTAGTAGTTCAGTGACTGTGGTGTTTGATGTTATAATATTTTGCCAATTGAGCTACGGTGGCATTCACCACTCCAAAAATAACTTAAACTTATTTTTTCAAATATTACTGCTTCTAGGAGCACCTAAAAATATTTAAGCAACAGACACAAAGAACGCTTACACTCAAAACAACTATTAGGTATGGAGCACACACCCCTCTGTTGGATCTCCACCTTGTCGTGGTGGGGGGGCTCAGTAACCGTGGTTAGGTCACCCACGGTGAAGCTAAGCGAGATCCCAGGAGTGGACGCTCCGCGTGGGCTTGACGGAGGCCTGCGCAGGATGCGTCCAATGGTGCGGGTGTGAGAGACAGTTCTTCTGTCCCTCGCAGTCGAGCGCGGTCGCGGAAGGAGAGGCGTGTCGGTGTTGCGTTGCCGCGCGCCCTATCTCCCGCGACCAAATCGGGGCGCACCATCGTTGCGTCGCGGTGGGGCCGTAGAGGAAGAGGAGATGCGGTATTGCGTTGCCGTCCTCCCTATCCTTTGCGGCCGCTGGGTGTTTTGGCGGCGGAGCCCAACACCTTCATTCGCCGCCAAGGGGGTTTTGTTCGGGGCCCGCCTGACCATCTGCCGAGCCAATACCTGTAGGGGGGTAGCGAGGAATGCTTCGGCGGTACCCCACCCTCCGACACACGGGTACATGAGGAACACGAGAAAAAAAAAAGAAAATAAAAAAAGGTATGGAGCACACAAAGTGTTGTCTCGAGTAGGGATCAAACCCACAGCACTTGGCGCAGTGTTAAACGGCTAGCGACCACTTTGAGCTCTAAGTTATGCGTGTTGTCTGATTGGTAGTCAGTTTTGCTTTACAGTACCAATAGAGTAAGTTTTTCGTGAGCCTTGCCTCTAATACCAACGCTATTAAGAACAGCGTAAACTGATCATAAATCATTTCAATCCTGTTCCGTATGGACATTATACCGCAGCTTTTACGTAATCAATAATATTATTAATATTCACCTAAAAGCCTACATACACAGGAATTTCAGCAATTGAGCCATTAATTATCTTAACGGTCTCCACCCACTAAAGTGTATCATGTTAGCGATTGTTACAGACGGCGTACAGCGAACGCTTTGACAAATGATAGTGGACGACGCTTGTAGGTCATATCATGTATTAAGGGCTAGCAAGGATTACATTTGATAAATGGTCCCGTGCATTTAAATGCTCTGTTTTTGTGTATGGGGTGAATAAAATTATGAACTAAGTTACGTAATGGGAATGTCATGAAAAATGAGGAGGTTGTCAAAATTAGAAGTGATGATTCCCTTAATAGAAATAGTTAAATGTCATGACTTGCATGTCAGGAACGGTGCATGTGGGTTTTCATGAAACGTGAATAAATTATGTAGAACTTGAAAACATGTGGAGATTTGTTCAATAATATAATGCCTTTAAACTTTATCTGAAACTACTGCTGCTTGACACTCATTTCATTAATAGCTCGGGCCCAACGTATTTTCCAAATAAGTTTTAACATAATTCATATATTGACGTAATTTTGCCGATGTATTATCCCATGACACATCTTCATGTCTATGTCTCCATACTTTCAAAAGTCAGTAATCTCCGTTCAAAATAATAATATTATTATGTACTGTATCCATATTCATAACATTAAAATTCATTTAAATATTTGCAAAGCCTATTACGGTCATGAAAGTGCTCATCCGAATAAAATTATTAGGTTTACCATCCAAACAGTATTAAGACAGTTTCCCTTATTCGTATCCACACAAAAACCTCTTATTAGCCAGTTAAGTGAAGTGTGTTATTTCCACAAAGAGGTCGTTCGCTCGCAAAAGAAGGCAGATACTTCCAGTTTGTTATCGGCGTCTTTTCAAGCTACTTCACAACGCGCCAACTGTATTTTTATGATATTTTGTTAATGTTATACGGATGATTAATTTTTGGGATGACACTTAAGCTGATAATGTGCTCTGTGTAATGGCAACGCATTAAATGTTCAGTATTAAACCATTAAGGTTGTAATAATATATCTTTTGTTATAAATGGGTGTTTGACTTGTTTGACCGAAAGGAATTTGTCAAATTTTCACTTCCCAAAAAGTTTTTCGCATAATTTCATTTGCCAAATTATTACTCAGCAAAAAATCTATTCACAAAAAATTGTAACGCAAACATAATGTTTGGGAAATGAAAAACTTTAAATTTTTTTTTAAATCAAATATTTCAGTTGGAATAACAGTTTTTACGCAAAATCAATAATTATCCTAATTTAAAAAGTCCAGTTCCAACTAACCTACTAAAAACAATCTCTTTTGTCTATTAATGCAATTATTTTCTGGGTCACAGTTCTAACCTAACCTTACCAATTTTTAGGGTTCCGTAGTCCACAAGGAACCCTTATAGTTTCGTCATGTCCGTCCGTCTGTCCGTCCGCAGCCTAGCTCAAAGACGCCTGGTGCTAGAAAGCTGATATTTGACATGAATATAGACATAAAATATTGCAACAAAACTGTAGAATAAAATTTAGGAAAATATTTTTTTTAAGGGTATCTCCCCTACATATATAGTGGGGTTGAATTTTTTTTTGGTTGAGTACCCCATCATGTGGGGTATCACTGGATAAGTTTTAAATAAATATTATTAGTTTGCTCAAATCATTTTTCGATCACGTGATTGGTTTGTCAAATATCAAGCTTTGAAGTGAAAAAAATTGTTGTCAAGTGTCTGACGGTTAAACTATTAATTTGAAAGAGGTGAAAAAAATCACAAATGTAGTACATATAACTAATTTAAAAGGAAAACTATCACGGCTAAGTAGATATCACTAGTTTACGAGTAATCGTCGGTTAACTTATAAATACCTATTTCTGTGAGTTTACATTGGGCGCGCTGACTTAATCTTAAAGATATACGTACTTTGGTATGTAATGTACTACGGTACTACGTAGGTATAGTAGTAGTATATCTTGGCAACCACATTTTATGTTTATAATACATAACTGGATACATACCTTGTATTTTTCTAAACAAAACTTAGGTTCTTATAATAGTGTTATTAAAATTATTTTTTCAGCAAAATAAACAGTCGGATTTGTTGTACATTAATACCCTTTGCAGCAAGTCATTATGGGCAACTACGGAACCCTACATTGCACGTGGCCCGACACGCACTTGGCCGGTTTTTAATAAATAACCTATTCTAACTACTTCCATAAATAAACTAATATCACCAAACGTTTATTGTCTGAAGATTGTTTGCTGTAATAAATCATTTGATTAAAGACCTATACCATAATGACATTATACTTGGTAATATTTTTCTAAGTAAAAATTTGGCCACATAAAAATATGCCTACTAAAATCATTCGAAATATTGCAATGGTATAAAAAAAGGTTGCAAAAATTTGTTTGGGTAATGAAATTTTGTCAAAAAAATTTCGGCAAAACGGGATCCCGTTATAAATATATTAAAGAAGGACTTTTAAGTATACACCTTTAAACGCAAATGGATCTTATATTGATGGACAAAATATTATTAACGATTTATAACTTAAAAATATATTTATCATCCTCTTCAACCAAGAGTGTGTAACTATTACGGTGAGAGGACACTTAAGTAGGTATATAACACCAAAAATATTTAATTAAATAAATTTGGAGTGTTGTAAAATAAGTAAGGTGATGTTCAAAACAAAATTAAAAAATATGTATCCGAATAATATTAAATAGTAATTATCATTATTATATTTTTAGTTAATTAGTATTCTAAGTTAGTACTGATAGACATCTAGTAGATAAGGAAATATGTAAGTAATATGAGCGCTTAGCGCCAACAAACTGTTTTTATAGTTTGGCGCACTTTTTAGTTTAAGAAACACATGTATTTAAATAATGAATAAACATTTTATCTATCTATCTATCTCTTAGCATTATCCCAGTTTCAATCTGGGGTCCGCTTACTAGTCTAACCGGATTTGGCTGAATATTAGCTTTTCCACAGAGCGACCGCCTGTCTGACCTACGCAACCCGAAGGGATAGCGATATTCCATGGTTTAGACTAGTGTCAGTTTAATTAGAAGATACTGACGCCCTGTAACGACCGTCAAAGATCTTCATGACAACCGGGACCGACGGCTTAACGTCTTCCTCTTCTGTTATATTTATATTGCAACAGTAAAAATAAAATAATCGCGCGGTATCCAGCGGAGTGCTTTAATTACAACATTTATTAAAATGTCGATCGTAGAATGCAAAATCATCAATACGGCTGCACGGCTGTGGCGCAGTTTTGAACCGGCACGCCGCCGCTGCTTCATGGTTTACAGTGCACCAAATATTGTAAATAATACTTGGTGCATCAAACAATTGGGAAATAATAGCTGGGAGTGCAAGCACCCTCTGGGTTGGGCTTTTCGAAATACTAACAAAAAGGTGATAAGTATGAAAAGGAGGTACATAAAGGCTTTAAAATGTATATAAAGGAAACATGACATTATACATGTTGTGGTCCATGCGACCGAAGTCGGTGAAAGCTGGTTAGCTTGTGCTATATAATCAACAAAAATGCCGTATTTTTAAATAGCCTAAAAGAAAGGAAAAGGAACCGGCGCGCCTGTATGAAAAGAGTAATGAATGTAGATGAAGCGCGTGAGGTTTGTAAGGATAGATGCAAGTGGCGTTCTGTTGCCTCTTCCTATCCTGGCGGGAAACGGCGTAAGTATATATATGTACCTATATGTAAATTATTATATATTGAGTAACAAACCACACAGATTTTAAATTTAGTAACGGTTTAACGGAATATAAAGTAATAACTTTCGTCGATTAATTTTAACTACATTTTATTTCAATTCAATCTGTCACCGAACATTTTAGCATTAAAATTATTATAGTACATAATAATCCGAACAAAACGGGCCAACGAAAAGATAGCATCGGGTTGAATTTTAATACGTTTCATGAAGGGTTTTAAGTTAATCCTCGAAACGAGGGAAGTAATTAATATTACCGAAAAAGGAAGTAAAATTATACATACTTACATAATTTGTATATATTAAAAGTTTTGTATTGAATTTCAGAAGTATTAACAACGTATATAAGAAGATTAAATAGACATCAAACCCTATACGACTGCCTCGTTGGTCTCACGGCATAAATGTGCGCGTGGGATTGGGAGGTCCCGGGTTCGA
This sequence comes from Euclidia mi, assembly GCA_944739405.2. Taxonomy (NCBI): domain Eukaryota; kingdom Metazoa; phylum Arthropoda; class Insecta; order Lepidoptera; family Erebidae; genus Euclidia; species Euclidia mi. The sequence goes on along the minus strand of OX123184.2, from coordinate 73,517,346 downwards.
TTCCTGGGTCGGGCATTGTTATTGGGTTTTTCTGTCACGAAATTCTCAGTAGCAGCACGGAGTCTGGAAATGTGCCCGGTACGACAATAGGCTCGCCCCTTATTACGTGGGACTAAAGTTTATCTGGCGAAAAGTGGGTGTAGAAATACACCTCTGCCTACCTCTTCGGCGTTATAGGCGTGAGACTATGTACGTATAAGAAGATTAGAAGAGTTGTTATTTCGTGGAACATTTGAATGTAAATAATAAGTACAATATTAATAAACGAACGACCGAGAATTACAACGTGATTACGGGACGAGATTGCTCTCAGTAAAACGCCTTCAATTGTACAACTTGTAGAATTGTTCTACCATGTAATATACCTAATATTTTATGATGCACAATAAATTATATTCTATCTATCTAACTATTTATAAAAACAAATTGTTCCAGAATTATCAAACTCTGATAAAAACATATATGTATTAGGTCAATTCAGAGATTAAATATAATGAAATGACAAAAAAGCAATGACTCTGAGTTTGTTTCGGCCTTTCTTCTCAAGAAGTCATTAAGCTAGAAAAAGCCGGCATCATCTAGAATAGGGTTTTGACTTGTATAAGTGTTGAAAATAACCAAAATGCAGAAATAAATATGTCTTTATGTCTTTAATTGTCCTTCCACGATTTGTCTAAAGAAAGCAAGTATGGTCTCATCTATGGCACATGGTAAAATCTTGATTATTTTAGTTGTATCGTCGCGCAGTAGGTACCACAGAAAATTAAAAGAAAAAGGTAAACTTTTAACAATTAAAATAAAAAAAAAACTGTTAGGTATTTTAAAAGTAACTTTTCTCAGGAACATTTAAGAAGACAAGCAAAGTAAAGTCCGCAGGGCGTCCGTAAGTCATTGTCATCTGTTTGAATAAAGGAAAATTGAAAGGACTGATTTTTATAACAAATGTTCTTGTATACACTGAACCTAATCCAGAGAAACACGCCGCTTACTAGACGTTGATAAATGAAGTGTTTTTGTACTTTAGAAATCTTTTTACAGTTCCAAGTTTGTTAAGCAGTTTCTAGTCTTAACTTTAGTCAAGAGGTTTCTAAGATCTGTTATTGCTTTGGTATTGGTATGACTGAAGTAACAAAAAATTAAGTTACTAAAGCTACTACAATAATAATCACAATAACTTAATTTATCAAAAGTTACACTACAAGAAAGCTGAGGTATTGCAAAATTGTCAGTCTTAAGTATGATCTCTAATGCTACTGCTACACCTGCGTTAACGTTAACGTTAATGGCAATGGCCAACTACGCGTTAGTTAACGCATTAAAAATGCGCATTGGCTACATTAAGGTTACAATGCCGTTAAGCGTTAATTCCTCGTGAATTCACGCGTTAACACACGTTAAGGAGGTTTATATTCCAAAGCCACGGCTCTGGTTGTAATAGCTCTAAAAACTAAAGCTTTCTCCCTCATCCACTCCGTAGTTGTTCTCGTAATTGTAATTTAAACCTAAAATAATGTACATACAACATTTTTGTGAGCGCGCGTCCCGTGGAATAAGACAGCGCTAATGTAGCTAAGATCACTTAGCGCGCTAAACTACGCGCTAAAACCCTTTGATGTGTCCAAAAAATCGACACCAGAGCTATCGCCTAACGTTTAACGTCATTAGTAATGCCATTAATATTTAACGCGTTAAAACATTGGCCACAACTACGTAGCGCCTAAATTAACGTGCTAATTGACGCGTTAAGACGCAGGTGTAGCAGGAGCATAAAGCTTGAACATGTTGAATAGAAAAAAAAAATTTAGAATTGCAGATTATTCCTACTGAGAGTAACTTTGAGCTCTTTAAATAATTGCTGCTATTTCATCAGCGGTTTCGACTACATGTACCCAATAGATAAGCAACTTATTTCTTAAACACAGAGCGTTGAATGGGTAAATTCATAAGATTTTTTTTTATACCAGTTGCACACAAAAGTCGTCCTTTACACTAACCTCATAATTACGTCAACTTTTGTGTTCCATCGTTTTTAAGTTTTATAATGAATATCATAATGAAATGAAGAGCGAACATGAAATATAATTTTATTATGAAACTACCGCTGTTTTCAAAATTGACGTGAATAAGGGCGTAATTGCCCAAAAGTCGCCGTACAATAATAGAGCCGTTGTGCTCTAGAACGAAGCCTGCTGGTTTAAGCCACACTTCACAGGCAGATGCAAACATTTATAGCAAGAATAAACAGCGATTTCAACGCTTGTGTGCTTACCCCTGATCTTTAGTCAGTAATTGGAATGCTCTGAGCGCAAACAAAGGTTTCTGGGCCAGTTTTTCGATAAACCACTTACCGAATTTCGGCCGGGTGCACATTGATGGTGTACTTAAATCAGTTGTCAGTTTGTTTGAAGGGTTTTCTTTTGTATGTGATCAACTGGATTGTAATGGATCTCTGCTTCGGAAAACTGTGATGGGGACGGTTGAGTTTATAAGAGTTTAGGGATAAACTACGTCTATTATTTAAGATATAGGGTTTCTGTAGAAGAAAATATTACTCCATTACCTAAACATATAAAGCCACACATTGCAGCATAACATTACTTTATAGCCTTAAGTTATTAAAGTAATTTTATGCAAGACATTCTTGATGCTGTAGGTATTTTGTGTTAACCAAATTAAAAGTGAATCTGTTATTGAATTACAATACGTGGTGAATTTAAAGTCCTTATTCTTAACTTCACTCCAGGATGAAGATGCTTGTGTATCAGACTATTAAAAGTACCTTTTAAGCTATCATAGAATCCTTAAGCCCTGTGAATAAAATAAGAGTACTTCATATTACTTCGGAAACAGACGAAAGTATTCTTAAGTGCGCTGGTGATTGTTAAGGCATTCCTCCAGACGTCTCCGATAACTCCTGTTATATATATAATTCAATATCTGAACATTCTTCGGCGCGCGCCGGATTCCTGTGTAGGCAGTAATACCCGGTCTGATTGTTGTGTAACAATACTGAAAGTGGGGAGCATAATAAACAGGCGGCTACACCGATTTTTTGCTTAAAACTGAGGCGACGGGGTGTTATCGTAAGACGGTGCGGTGCTTTCATGATTACAATTTGTCGTCGATATTCAAACTGAGATGATACTTATTTGGAACGAGTCCCTTTAAAAGAAAATTGCCAATCAGAATACCTGATGTCAATATTACGGTTTAGCACTCTTATTTTGTCTCAATATGAATATATTTTTATAATATCAATATTGGAGTGAGATTTGTGTTCAGAGATGTTGTTATTTATAATTATTTTATTATGGATATCATACATTTCTCTATGAAATTGATCTTTTTATCAACACCTAATATTAGAAAGTAAAATCTGGCTTGTATATTATTTACACTGAGATGATTTTTTAGTAATTTACAATGCTGGAATGAGTTTGTCTATATTAAATCACTTTCGGTGTTCTATTCTGCCGTCATAACGTAAAAGGGCACAACTAACATTTTGTAAATCAGGAGAAAATCGAGTTTAAAATATTTCTTAGTTTTTGTAAAAAATAAATAACGGTATCGTAGTTATAGAAAATGTATGAATGGAAATAGTAGCGTCTGTATGAATTCTATAAGATGATTTACGTATTTTACATTATTTTCACTGTATTTATTCAATAATCTACATTTTCCATTTCAACTTAACTTAAAAAATATTGTAAAATCATAATTATTACGTATAAAAGGCATAATTAACCAAATGTGACTTTTCATTCTAACATTTTGGGGAAAAAAGTTAAATATTACTCTGCCGTCATAACGTAAAAGGGCACAACTAACATTTTGTTATTCAGGAGAAACTCGAGTTTAAACTTTTTCTTACTTTTTGTAAAAAAATAATTACGGTATTGTAGTTATAGTAGCGTCTACATAAATTCTATAAGGTGGTTTACTTTTCTTTTTTTAATTTTTACTGTATTTATTCAATAATCTTCATTTTTTCATTTGTAAAATCATTAATATTACGTACCTATAAAAGGCATAATTAACCAAATGTGACTTTCCATTGTAAAATTTTGGGGAAAAAAGGTTAAATAATAAAATGAAAAGCCATATTAATTAAAACACATCGATCCACTTGTGACTTCTTCATGTAATCTAAACTAGATATGCCCTTTTCTAGTGCTATCACAAAAATAATTGCTCAGTTGTGCCCTTTCAGGTTATGGTATTTTTGTTTATTGTGATTATAAAATTATACAAAAAATATAAGCAGTTAGGCCTTTTTCTCCTGATTCCAAATATGTATATAACTCAATTTCGAAAAAATTAGTTGTGCCCAGTTTTCCTTATGACGGCACTTCGCTGAAATTTAATAAAAATTATTGGTCTTGGCAATCATATGATTATCTACTAAAATACTTACAAAATAACTTTATCTAAAAATATAACGCATAATTGAAACTAGAATTACATTTGCCAGGTGTCAACGATTGTGAATCTTAAGCGCATTAAGAATTTAATGCGCATTTATACAAAGATTATGCTGCTGTTAGAACCGTTCTATTGAATATTAAGCTCAATACTTGGTTAATATTTGTTTTACTTTTATTCTACATTAATTTTATTTCCAGAAGTAATTCACTGTAAATAGAAATTATAAAATATCAACTAAATAATATGTGACTAGTTATATAATTATGAATTTATGCAGTTGTATTACTGTACTAGTGAAGCCAGGCTCGGCAGCAGTGACCATTGAACTCTACAAAAAGGCCCAGGGGAAGACAAACTGTCTGCAAACTCGCAACGAATTTAATCAAAAGTATTGGAGAAGGTGGATTACAAATATTAAATGGTATATTGACTGCGTGACTGCTATGTTGAGCTTCAGTAGGTATACCATGTATTAAGTAGGTATTTAATTAAAAAAACACATGGAGAGGGAATAACTATTACAGTCTACAGACTATTGATATCCCTTTGAACACACAATATCCAATATCTCGCTGAATATTTAACTCTAGACTCACACACATGCACAGCCAGCATTTCCGAAGCGGTGGTTTGTAATGTTTTATGCTCACTTTTGGGGGCATACATTGCTATGCAGATGACAGTACTGTACATGGGCGATATCTCGGACACCCTGCGGCTAAGCAAGCCGATACTGAGGAGTATAGGCGAACACTTGTTGCTGAGCTTGACCGGGTTCTGAATTGCATCTCGCATTGGGGTGATGAGAACCTGGTCGAGTTCAACGCCAAGAAAACACAGGTGTGCGCATTCTCAGCCAAGGTATCACCATTCCTTCCCCATCCCTCTCTTCTGGACACTCCACTACCGATTCAAGACAGCCTCAATATCCTGGGTATGGACATACGCAGAAATCTCAACCAGAAGAACTACGTCGAGGGGTCATCAAATCCGCATCTCGGAAACTCGGAGTCCTGAACAAGGTGAGGAGGTTTTTCACGCCGGAGCAGTTGTGTCTGTTATACAAGACCCAAGTTCGCTCCTGCATGGAATACTGCTCTCACCTTTGGAATGGCTCCGCTCAGTACTGATTGGACGCCCTCGATAGGTTGCAGCGGCGTGCTGTCCGTATCATCGGGGATCCAGAGGCCACTAAGACTCTTGAGTCACTGCAATTACGCAGAGACGTGGCCTCAATGGCTGTCTTCTACCGCATCTATCACGGTGAGTGCTCCGAAGAGCTCTTTCAACTAATCCCACCCTCTCCTTTCCTATCCCGAACGACACGTGCTGGGTTGAGGTGCCACTCTTACACGGTAGAACAGATACCGTCAAGCACCAAACGGTTCGGCGCCTCTTATCTCTGCCGTACCATTAACACTATAACCGCCGCGTAGGTCACCGGTGACCTACGGTAGCGGAGGATTGGCTGTCAATCATTTTTGCTTGGCAGTTAAAGTGTTAAGATGTGGAACTCTTTACCAGTCCACGTGTTTCCCTCCACTTATGATCCCGGGTCCTTTAAGCGGGGCGTGAAAAAGCTTTAGTCAAGGCCGTCAAGGTGAGGGCTATCTTGCCACAATGCCATCCTGGCTGCTGGGATGATGGCCATCTTTATGGGACTTCACTGACTGCTTAACATCAGGCAGCATGGAGTAAATTTGTTCGGCAGAAATAAATTTAAAAAAATTACACCACTTGTAAGCTATGGGCAGTTAAAAAGCTAAACAAGCCTTGAACAATTTTGTTCAGTGGTTTAATTTTGAGTTGTTTTGGCGAACTAACTAATTAAATAAAAACAAAGTTTGGATGTTGGCAATCTGATATTAATTTAAGGCTATTCTTGACCTGTGTGACATTATAACTGAGAACTAATTTGTAGACTTCTTAACAAATAATTATAATTTATTGTTTTATGTTTTGTTTATTTAAATTTAATTTGTGTATAATTAGTAGCTAATTGTCTGTGTAAACTCTAAGGTGATTATATGATAAAGTGTGTATGATGAGTTTGCAAGCCGATTAATAAATATAATGGCAATCAGCTTGCTTTTTGCTGTCGGTCTGACTTCAACTGCAACCGGGTTTGAAGAAATAAAGAGAGGCGGTACCTTTTGTGACCAGTCACCCATTTAGTCACAATTTACACGACGAAGGATCACACCAAGGTTATTTGGGATAAGCATACCAGATAATATTGGTGTGATCCTTATTTGTATTTCAACAAACACTATCTACAGCTTTTATTCTGACGATATTTACGATATAAGTAATATGCTTAAATTACATTGAGAGATTTAAAATAATTACTGAATAAGTAAAGATAAAATATAAAAGACATAAAACTAGATCTCAATTCAATTAATAATTATAATTAATTCAAAGTAACAAACAAATAAAGTTGCGATTAATTTTTATTTACTATCGGGGTTTTAAAATGCGGACTCAATAGATTGAAGTGGACAAGTTTACGAGTCGGACCGCAATCAAACTGGCCGATACAGACGCTCTTTAAAATACCTATGTCGTTGTGTGGCAATAGGATTTATCCTTTTATTTTTTTGGTATCAGGTTGGAAAATCCTCATGGAGTCCCTTCGCCCTGGGGAGGAAGGACAAAGGGGACTGTCAGACTCTTACTGACTAAAAACCAACCCGTGCTCCTCATGTTCCCATGTGTCGGAGGGTAGGGTTTCACCGAAGCATTCCTCGCTACCCCCCGACGGGTATTGGCCCACCAGATGGTCGGGCGGGCCCCGAACGAAACCCCCTTGACGGCGGATGAAGGTGTTGGGCTCCGCCGCCAAAACACCCAGCGGCCGCAGAGGATAGTGAGGACGGCAACGCAACACCGCATCTCCTCTTCCTCTGCGGCCCCACGGCAAAGCAACGATGGTGCGCCCCCATTTGGTCGCGGGAGATAGGGCGCGAGGCAACGCAACACCGACACGCCTCTCCTCCCGCGACCACACCCGACTGCGAGGGACAGACAGAACTGTCCCCCGCACCCGCACCTATGGACGCATCCTACGCAGGCCTCACGCAAGCCCACGTGGAGCGTCCCCTCCCGGGATCCCGCTTAGCTTCACCGTGGGTGAAAATCAAATCCACGGTTACTAAGCCCCCCCACCACAACAAGGTGGAGATCCCACGGGGGGGGGGAGATCTAACGGGGGGGGGAATAGGATTTATCCTAGAGGGAATACTGCCAATACCGATATTTTCCGACGTGGGAACAAACACTTGCCTTCAGCCGGGTTTAACTCTAATGAAATTGGTTTTTGTAATCAACTGCTAGTGAAAGGTAATGCAGGTAGCTATCTAAAGCAGAATACTTTCTACGGGCAGTTTGGTAGTTTTGCAATTTTGCTTGTGTGTTAGATATGAGCGACCGCATGCATGTCGTCCGCTGTCTATACACATCATCATCATCGTCGACGTCGCAGTCCCAACGTATCCGTTATACTGGTGGTAGGGCCTCTTATTGCGGGGGCTGTCTAGCTAGGTTACACTACAGTGCCAGTACGAATGTGCAGTGCTATGATCCGGTTTGAATGGTACTTACCGTAGCTAGACAAATTATTAGGCATTAGACACTTATCACTTGGACGTGTATCCAACATAGCCAATGGGCGGCGGCTGCCACTTGTCGTCAGCTCGTCTGCCACCTCACTGCCATGAAAACTGGATTGCCTCCGTTTTGGAGCCCAGGATCCGCTAACTGGTTTCACCAGATTGGCAGAGTATTCATATATACTTACATATGCTCACGCTTTTTCCCGTCGGGGTAGGCAGAGATAACAGAACGCCACTTGCTTCTATCCTTACAAACCTCACGCGCTTCCTTTATATTCATTACTCTTTTCATACATGCATGGCAGAATATTAGCTTTAGTATTTAATAATTTAGCTATTAATAGTTAGCTATCTATCTATTGCTTCATATTTCGCATGGTAGAAAAGTAAGCACGAATTTTATTTACTCTTCTGCCACATACATTCATGCAGGCAAGTGCAAACGGTTTGGCACTATTTTAGCAGATGTACGCCCCTGTAATACTAAGTTTAGTTATGGGGACATGCTGGGGTGGACACCATGTCGAAGTGGGACATGTGCGTAAAAGTTCTTCACTAATTTGACCGAGAATGCATCCTCAGTGGTTGAATTTAACGAACGTGAATCCAGTCTTCTAAGCCTGTAGCCTCAATGAGAAACACCATGTTAACATGGAGTAGGTTCTTGCGTATAAATGCGACTAGTAATAACTACAAACTCCTGTCCAAGGAAGCTCACATAAAAAATAGTTTAATTACGACTGTAGACATGGTTTTTATAATTAAGTGCTAATTAAATTCCAAATATCAAAATTTTAATAATGGTTATATTACAGACGTATTCACGATTTTTGTACATTACTGCTAATTAAATACCTAATCAAAATTATAAAAATGCCTTTATTACCAATGTACCACGCTATTTTCGCACTTAGGTTTAAATTTATGAAATTCGTCAAATCAAAATAAAAAAGCATATGTGAAATATCTAAATTACGAATGTGGCCATGCTGTTTTCATACCTTAGGTAAAAATATGAGGTTAATTATCAAATTAAGCCTTAGTAGGTTTATAATTAAATAATTATGTTTAATGTTTCACTCAAACACATTACCTAATTACGGTACGGAAAATATTTACAATTAATTTTCTAATGAGGTCTGAAAATTAAATCTGACGAACAAGGGTCAGTAAATTAATTGAGCTAACTTTCTATGAAAATGTCGAAATTAAATATTTGATAGATTATATCAAATAGTATTTTTATACAATTTGAATTGTTATACTGTTGTTGCCTATATGTTCGATTTTCTGTGATCATGGAGTATTGATAACTATTGTAGTGCATAATCGTGACACAGTGTTCTCACATAGTTTTATTTTCATTTTATTTTTTGGCTAGACCTTTAAAGAGACTATGACCTCTGAGTTTGTTTCGGTTGTTTCTTCTTAGGGCAGTCAGGTAGGAAACACTGGCCTTATCGTGTTTAATTAAAAAAATCATGATTTTGTTTAAATGTTTTTATGAACCTATTAACAAATAAATGGTTTAACTTTGATTTAATTTATTTTATGCATCGAGTTTATATACTTAAGTAAGCGATCAATTACACCAGACAAATATTAGTTGGTGTCATCGTCGTATCGTCAGTCAGCAAATTATGAGCATCTGAACCTGCACGTGGCTATTTCTAAATATGAGGTTCCTTGATGTCCTCCCGACCGATTTCGGCCACGGCAGCTTTGCTACATATGAGACTTGCCAACTGCGCGGGATATATTATAGTGCACAAGTGTGTGAGCATATACAAGTGCACTCTCTATTCCCTGACTCTCATAGTCCGATGGGACGCCACATGCGACGCTTGATTAATAAGTATACCACCATGAGCTTCCTTAATAATTATACCGTGTGTATTTTCAAAGCGATCGATGTTGTAAGCACGCCGAACTTTGGCTAATTGCCCCATTCATCTATTGGAGCGACAAAACACGTTGTTTTTGCTGATATTCAGTACTTCTAATTGCCCCATTCATCTATTGGAGCGACAAAACACGTTGTTTTTGCTGATATTCTGTACTTATTTTCTTCTAACATAATTATTATGAGTACCTTCGCTTCGAGTTTCACCCGAGTCGATATCGCTTACCGCATTTATTACATTTTTATGACAGAATATATCAAGAGTAGATTGGTTTTATGAAAAGACTATACTAACAAGTATCGAATTGAATTAACTAACTACAATTAAGTAACTACTGTCTAGTACATAATATGTCCTAGACAGTACTGACTGTATTGCCCCTTTTCATCCTACAGTATCGTAGGTATATTGTATAGTCTGTTCTTATAATTTACGTATAAATAATAAAACCAAAAATCAATAAATGGTCGAGTCATTTAAAGTAGTTTAACACAGGACATAAAAAGTCCTTTTCAATTTTCTCGACACCACGGGTGGTCATAAAAGGCAACCATATGTTAGCAATTATAAACGTTCAATGAAGCGTCTCACAAGGTCTCAATATACCTACGTATGTGAGTAAAAAGTAGGTCGTACAAAGAAAAGTTGTAAAAATCAACGGCAAGAGATGTTAGCAACTGTTATGTTTGTCAGACGGGACTTTGAAACTTTCGTGTGAATGTTTGATACGCATATTAAATACATGTGATGCGAACTTGAGATAAAGAAATTGTTTTTTGTATAGCTTTAACTTTGAAGGGGGTAAGAAGAGAGATAGGAAACCTAAACGACTGTACTTTGAGTAACTTTTGTAAGATCTTCATGGTGATATTAATATTTATAGTAAACGATCCTAAAATTACGGTTTTTTAGTTTTAGTTTGTACTTTTGTTTATTTCTTACCCAGTCTCAATGTACTGTTGGGTAGTTAAACGCCTCCACGCGCTGCCTCCAGCTGTCTGCGAATGTACCTGCGAACAAAGGATTTGTCACTGTATTAACTACATAGTGTTTCTGTTTTAATGATAACATTTATTTGATGTTGAAGCTTTATTTGTATTTTATAGTAATTTGAGTTGTTATAGTCATAAGACTAAAATATATTTACTACTTATAAATATTATTTAATATGTTATAGGGAAGTATTTAAACGAATGACTGTAAATTAAAGTTTTGAGTGACAACAATTATTAATTTGGGTTATAGAATTACTAAGTGAGCGACTGACTGCGAGTGATGAGAAATCAACCAAACAGTAACTTACAAACATTAATTTGCGTTACTTAAAATACAAAATGAGAAGCTTCATAATATTTGAGCGTCTTAATATGCAATATTCTTCTTCGTCGTCACACTCTTGGCAGAGTGGTCGTGGTCGTCACGTTAGGGGTGGTGGCAAGCCTCACAATCCATCGTCATTCCTCCCGTACTGCAGCCCTTCTCGTACTTAATATGCAATATGCGTTTACTTAAATCAAATGAACAAAAAACAAAATAAAATAATTTAAGCCAAGTTGACGGATCCTTGCTTCGCAGGGCTCCTATTTTTGGGTACAGGGTCACAAGAAAACCTTACAAAACCTACTATGTTTCCTGAGTGGACGAGATTATTTTCATAAATAAATAGATCGTGATTTTCGAAAGGAAGGCCGACAATATTGATGTCGCCTTTTCTGTATTTCTAGTCGCTCATCTAGTAATACAGTTAGCCGCACGATTACAATTTTAATTTCTAAAATGGATTAATCACAACCCGCTTTTAGTACGCTCGTTCTACATTTTATTATTAATCAATATTCGTCGTTAGTTTAGTTAATTTTTCGCTTACTCAAATTCATGCCGTTCAAGTTATTAAAACAGTATCTCATCCTCAGTTGCTTAGTTTCTTTATTCGCTCGTTTTATAATTCCCCTATGTTATAAAATTATACTGCAAATGATGTGTTTTTTTATAATATTAGTAACCCTGCATAATACTGCTATCGCGGTGGATCTAACTTGTGAATAAAGGGCAAAATATTTAAGACGCTGAAAACAGCCAAATAGGCTTGTCTCAAAATTTTTTTTTGCTAAATCTATAACGTTTGTGATGGCGGAAAAAATATATGTTAATCTTGAACATTTTTTTGAGAACCCTGTTGTATTCAAAACACGTTTTTGAAAAGTTTTCTCGATACAAAAAAATAGTAAACTAACCTCTTAAAATGATCTTCCAACAAAAATATTTGTATTACCTATCAACGTACGTTGGTAAAATTTATAACAATAACGTATCAATATTATATTTAAATATAGAACTTGGTTGTTTTTTATTTTTCACTACTCAACCTATTTTTAAGTAATTAATTTATTTTATGGCTTGTAAAAAGTTCTGAACGTCCCGTCGTCGTCGCGCTTCTCTTTCTTATGTATACAATCCGACAGTGACAGTAGCAGCTCAACTCAATAGTGGTTGTCAGCGCCTTAAAGATAAAGGCTAGAATCGAATCAACCCAATTCGTGAAAATTATCTTTATTTCATAATATTCTAGAAATATTCTTTATAGTTTTGTCAGCTTATGTATTAAAAATATGTATAAAGGAATATGAAAAAAAAGCTCATTTGTAAAAAAAACTTCTTTTGAAAGCGTATTGACATATTAATATTTTATTTCTCCATGAACAACTTGTTTTGTGGATTCGTTGAATAGAATGACAATATTACTTGTATCTTTATCATATAAAATGTTTTGTAGATATTTATTTGATTTGACCTTTCTGTTTTTATCGTAGTTTTGTGAATTGCGGGACAACTCAATGTCACATTTAGATAATGTATTGGTCCCGAAATCACAAATGTATGTATGTTCTCTTTTACAAATAAAGAATTTCAATGTTTTACTTACATGTATTTTGGGTAGTACACACAAAACGTGTTGTACTTTTTGGACAACTTTCCCGACTGATCAACTATCCCAATATCTATACTGACGTTTTATTGCAGGAACAAATTGTCTAAATACGCTCTGAAACCTTTACAACTATCAAACTGTTTAAAGGACAATTTAGTGTTTTCATGTTTCAAATTACTGGTAACTTAAAGCGAGCTTATTCAGCAATCACTTTTAGCACTAAGATCATCATAGGTCAAATGCTAGTTACGCTACAGCAAACAAAACATAGTTTCGCCTACGAAAGCTGTCAGTGGCTTGCGGAAGCTACTATGACGCTGTTAGTACAACTACGCGTTCACATGCGGCTGCGAAACTTTTGCGGAACTATTGCTGCGACGAAACAAGTGCGAAACTGACAAAACTACAAGAAAAACACAATTGTTCTGTCAAAACGTCTGCGTATGTGTAACGACAATTTTGCAGTTATCTGCGGAACAGTAGTGACAAGGATGCAACTTAATCTTGCTGTACAATCTATACAAATATAATAAAGCGGAAGAGTTTGTTTGTTTGTTTGTTTGAACGCGCTAATCTCAGGAACTACCGGTCGGATCTGAAAAATTCTTTATGTATACGATAGCCCAGTTATTCCGGAAGGCTATAGGCAATATAACATAACGCTTCGACCCTTTGGGGCCGGGCAAAAGGCTAAAAGATAATGTCGGCTAATCTCAGGAACTAGCAGTCGGATTTTAAAAATTGTTATTGCCTATGATAGCCCAATTATTCCGAAAGGCTATAGGCTATATAAAATTACGCCACAACTTTTAGGGGCCCGACAAAAATAATAAAATGGTCAAACGAGAAGGGGGAGGATTGTGTTAAAGGCAAAAAAAAGGCTAAACGAATAGGATACAATCTATATGGGTATCGTTTTTGAGATTTTCGGGACAATGATTAATAATATGAAATTTATTCAGTGACCGAAGGTGGCGGACGGGAAATCAAAGATGGCGGCTGAGAAGGTTTTAAAAATCAATATGGGTATCACCTTCGATATTTTAAGCGGGGGGGAATCGAAATAAAACATCTATTTCGTGATCAAAGATGGCGAATGGGAAATCAAAGATGGCGGATGGGAAAATTAAAAAAAAAACAATATTGGTATCGTCTGCGATGTTAAAATGGATGGGGAATCCAAATACAACATCTGTTTCGTGATTTAAGATGGTGGATGGGAAATCAAAGATGGCGGATGGGCAAAATTTAAAAAAATCAATATGGGTATCGTCTCTGATGATTTAAGGGATGGAGAATCCAAATACAACATCTATTTCATGATCAAAGATGGTGGATAGGAAATCAAAGATGGCGGACGGGATTTTTTTTAAAAGTCGATATGGGTATCGTCTCCGATATTTTAAGGAATGGGGAATTCAAAAACACCATGTATTTTGTGATCAAAGATGGCGGATGGGATTTTTTTTTAAATCAATATGGGTATCGTCTCCGATGTTGAAAGGTATGGGGAATCCAAATACAACATCTATTTCGTGATTCAAGATGGTGGATGAGAAATCAAAGATGGCGGATGGGAAAAAATAAAAAAATCAATATGGGAATCGTCTCTGATGATTTAAGGGATGGTGAATCCAAATACAACATCTATTTCGTGATCAAAGATGACGGATATGAAATCAAAGATGGCGGACGGGATTTTTTTTAAAGTCGATATGGATACCCATACGTCATACACGTCTCCGATATTTTAAGGAATGGGTAATTCAATATTTTATAAAAATCTATGTTTATTTGTTCATCATTTATAGACTCTGAAATGATAAGAGATTAAGCGCTAAGTCAATGGTAACTTTGGAAAAGGGGCTTGGAAAGAAGGGAATTAAACAAAAACTCTTAAAAAAGCGATACGGAGTTCGCTGGGTGAGCTAGTAGAGTATATAGCATAATATGCAAAACGTTTTCATGCAACTGACAGATATTTCGTAATTTCGTTGACGCATGCGATTGCGTAAGTGTACTAACAGCGTTAGTCAGTGCTTGACCACAGTGGCAGCGCGTCTTGCGGGGCGGCTTGACGTGTAGGTAGTGGTAGTGGAGCGCGTGGCGCGTCCGCGGGTGTGGTGTACAGTGTTTGTCAAATATGTTACGGATGAAGAAGAATTATTGTTACTTGAAAATTCTTACTAGTAATAGATGTTGAAAATAATGTTTAATCCTACATTGTAAAAGTTCCTACTTTTCTTTAAATATAAAAATAGCTCTATGATCATGAAATTAAAAATGTAACTTTATTTCACAGTATTGAGACAACATTTTTGTCTTTATATTGCTGGTGTTTTGAAATCCATAGTGTACGGCGTGATGAATTGCGCTTATAAATTCTTCAATATTCGAGTCAGAAGACGACATGTTGCAAACTGAGACTTCGTTCGTAGACATTTTGAGTTATTCGTATAAAAAATGTATTGATATTTATAGTCACGTTATAATTTTATTGATACTTTTATTTTACAAAAGAAAGCTAGTTTGCTTTGGCCCACGGCTTCACCGATATGGGTGGCAGTTATCGAAAAAGAAGGTGGCCTATACGATTTTGTGATGTATAAGCTATAATGAAATATTTCATGAAAATGATTTTTGTGAGAAGAGTGGTAAATACATCATCAAAAGCTTTCGCGTTCAGAACAATTTATTTATAAAAGCATTTGCGGTTTTTAAACCAAGTATGCAATAACTGAAATGATTTTAACCAACATTTTAACATGAATAAAGCTATTTATATTATTTATTACAACACCAGTAACCACTCTAAGCAGTGATAGAGTATGTGTTATGTATATATATGTATGTATGTATATGTCCCTTGATGAGCGAGGTTAGCCCGCACTTGATTTAATTATTACTTACTAGCTGACCCGGCAAACGTTGTTTAGCAAATGTTTTTTTTTTTTTGAAAAATAGATGTTGGCCGATTCTCATAGATACCGGATAAGCACAAAAAAATTCATCAAAATCGGTCAAGCCGTTTCGGAGGAGTATGGGAACGAAAACTGTGACACGAGAATTTTATATATTAGAGATAATACTAACTACTAAGTTGTTAAATACGTGGTCCAGTGGATAGCGTATGCGACTGCTGATTGGAGGTGTCGGGTTCGATTCCCGGGTCGGGTAAAACCTGTTACTGGGTTTTTCCGAATTCTCAGTAGCAGCACGGAGTCTGGTGATGTGCCCGGTAACGGCATTAGGCTTGCCACCTATTACGTGGGACCTAAAAAAAATCGGAGATACAGGCGTGAGTCTATAAAAAATAAATATATAATATCATTGCTCATAAAAGTTTGAGATCCGCACGATCCGCATTGTTTCCCGCTTGCCGCCCGCGCATTCTCTGCGGACACTTGTATGAAAATCCTATGGTTTGAGTTGCCCGCGTGCTCCCCGTGCTACACTGCCCGCGCCGCTCGCCGCGCCCGCTCGCCCACTACGGACACTCCTATAGAGTTTCATATGTTTGAGTTTCCTGCGTCGGGCCCGCACCCGCGCCGTCCTTTCACTGTGGCCGAGCACTCACTTACAATAGCTTTATGAGGACGCGATAAACAGAATAAATAGTTATTGGGCCCTTGTCAAAAAACAAAGGAAGTTTATTTAAAAAAAAATACGGACGCCTTGTCCTTTCTGCCACAAAATATTCGCTTATACAACTGAGCCAAAAGTCCTTTCGCTTGTTTTATGATAGGTTTCTTCGTTATCTACAAGTTTGTCCACATTTTTATCTTACCTAAAAAAAATGTGAACTAAGTTGTTGAGAGGCGTAGAGTCGTCCAACATTTATGTTTACAGATATGATTTTTTCGAAAAGTAAGTACCCACCCACGTCACATTTAATGACGTTATTGCCCTAAATATTTGACTTCTGGTAGAAAAAGCTTACCTGTAAAGTATGATTAAAGTGAGGATAGACATGTAGTAATAGATTTTTTAAATCTTTTGCTGTGCCAAAGATGGTAATATTGCAAGAGTGAGTTACGCATGCATCTATTTGTTACATGTATGTTGTCTACAAAAAAAAGGACGATTTGAACAACAATGTAACTGTAACAGAAGATCTTACTTAACCGTAATAGTAAATGAATAATGAATTAATCAAAATTATGCAAAAAGTCATGCTTAAATAATTACCGCGTTAGGCTATTTTGTACAAATATTGTGAAACAGTCATAAAAGCTAGAAAACTAAAACTGTTGGATACGATTATTTAGGTTTTGTCTGTCAACTTAAAAGACGGATACATGATCAGAAGATATTCGCTGGACAGTATATTTATTTGAAAATAAATAATCATACCAGTTAAAAAAAAAATATTGAATAAATCCTCGCTTTCTTTTTGAAGTAACAATTGCTAGCCAAAAAAGAGACTTACGCATTATCTTAGGGTAACACATTTTTACTCTATGAAAATCATTACTCTCTCTCTCTCTAGTAAAGACCATTAGTGGCGTTTAAACTTGTGTTTCAATAAAAGGGTCAGCCGTTCTATAAAACGCATATTTGAACCGGTTAAATCTTAATTTATTTAGCAAATAAATTAAGATTGAGAATTTTATCGTCTCGGTGGACACATGAATCCTGGGATCATTCTCCATCTTTTACGGACAGGCAGAGGGGGAACGTATGATGCTCCTTTAGCCGTTCGGGATCTCGCCACTAAAACCACCGCGCTATCCATCGCCATCTCCTATCGGCAGGACTACTTACATACGAATTGCAGTTATATGCATATTTTACCGTGACCCCGCCGATGACATGTTGCCACAAATCGCGTGCCAACGTCCCGTATCATGATTTTAATAAATAATGCCCGCCGTTTATTTCGTGTTCAGTCAATATTTTCAATATCAGTATTCATAAATAGTTGAGAGCAATTAGTGGGTCTTGTGTGGTTCCAAATATTTATTTGAAAGTTTCAAATGTTTGTATATAGACGATGTTCGAAATTGAAGTGCTTTTGGTGTTAATTTATTTTCATTGTCAATAGTTATTTGGCAAATAATAATAGTTAGGGCACATTTATCCAACGAAGATAAACGTTATATTTATGCATATTTATATATATTATTATTAAGATGTCGTATATTTCGATGATATTTTCTTTAGCAACGAAAATCTCCTAAATATTTTAAAAGTATAGACTAGCAATGAGACTTCCGACTAACATCATCGCAGAGCCCAAACTACTGTAGATAGAAAACAGACATTTAAACAGAGGGATCCTTTTATGACGTCGATCACTTAGAAAGGATTTAAATATTCCAGCCCTAAGAGGTAAAATTGGCACTGAAAGTTTGTCTGTTTTAGAAAATCTACCCTTATAGAGGGACATAAGAACTGAAAGTTTTTGATTTTATAGACCCTAAAACAAAATTCAGGGCGGCAACTTCTAGTATGTACTACTATTAAACAGCTGAAGAGTTTGCGCGTTTGGTTGAACGTACTTATCACTGGAACAACTAAATTATTTTCGTATTGGATAGTCCATTTATTATAGAGCCATAGGCTATATAACATCACGCTACGAGCCTCGGTTGCTGAACAGTAGCCAGCTGGTTCTGTAATAAAACTACTGGCTACTGTGACTTTGGTGCAATAAAGCTTCAATTATCCATTAAGCATTATTACCGAGCTAAGCCATACTTTGTCATCTATTTGTGAGTTAGAACGTACGACGTAACGATATTTATCACACCTTTGAACTATATTTAGTCACCGTTTTCTGATATGATTGAATCAGTTTTCAGGCGAAAAGCAAGGAATGAGTTAAAGCTACGTTGAATTTCGTTTTAATTCGTTATCATTCGCCTAAATATACAATATTTAAGAATAACAAAGTTAGTTAAGCAAGAAGCCTAGAAAACGACCCAGTAGCTTATAAAAATAAATGGCCGATGAGAAGCAACATGACTCAACCCTTGCCTAATAAAAGTCTGACTTAACCTGTGAACAAATTGCCAGCAGGTCAATGAAAACATATTAATCAGGCTCGCTTCAAAGGAAACAAAGTTTAACGGTCCAATATATTAAAATTTATAGTCAGAACATTTCCTTTCCTAATTGATGCACTGACCTAACTTTGATAATACAAGAAGTTTTAATTCGGACTTTATTCATGTTCCATTTGATTGAGCAATTACATGACATCTCTTTAGCCATTAACTAGAAACCAATCTACTCTTAGAATTAGCAAGGTAGGTAGTTCTATTCGTCAATAAATGCTGTGATTTTGTACTTTCGATTTATTTACTAACCTAAGCTACATTGGTACAAAATGCATCCAATATATATTTACAGTATCCAAATACATTGATAGATAAAATATTAAAAGGAAATAATAAAGAAAATCCTTATACTTAACATGATTATAAGACACAAACGTAAGGTCTAATACAGCAAAGTTATTTTTAGTCTTCAATCACACGCCTAAACTATTACTTGTGTGGTAAGCCTAAACAAAAAATTATTTGGATTGGCAAGAAATCATTTACTCTCAATAGGGTTGATGTGAATGAAGGGCGGTCTTACGTAGTTATGTTATTAGTTATAAGATATCGCAAAATATATCACATTTTGCCGTTTGTTTCGTATTTGATTAATGCATTGTCTTTTCAACCGACTTCAAAGATTTTAGGTTAGGGTGGTTTCAGACTACCGTTTCATATTTTGGCATACGCGCAACTCGTACGAGCGTTGACGCGCTTCTAAGCTCGCATAAGGCATCAGAATCCATTGTGACACTGACCAGATGTCACTACCGTTTCGAGCGAACACGCCGAAATATGCCCGTTTACGCGAGTCCGGTTTTTTGAAGCGCGTAATGTAGCGCGTGAGAGATATGTAATGATATTTAGGCTTTGGGCTGAAATTACTGATTTCCAAGTATTTATACATAATCATGTAAGAGGATAGTGGCAGTTAAATGACACTGACATGACGTTTGACAGTTAAACTGTCAAACGTGTAAATAAGGTGTACGCTGGCTATATAAGTCGACAGGCTCGGCTAGTTCGTCCTATTCTCCTTCGACGACGGCTCAGGTACGATATGGTTCTGACTATTTAACTGCCACTGTGTTCCAATATTCTGTGTTGCTTGTTCTTTTGTTTCATCCTCTAGGAAACAATGCAAGATAGTGTAATCATTATCTTATTGATATTGTGGGTAGTGAGATATTAAAGATATATATATATATATATATATATATATATATATATATATATATATATATATATATATATATATATAGGGTAGAATAATATACTGTGGATCAAGTTGTATCAATGAGATTCATTACATACCTGTGGTAAACATTTAGTAAATAGTGTTGATGCTAAATAATGCTTATTATGTTCTGTTTTAAGACAGACCTTTTTAGTAATATAAAACTAACCACAACATTGATATTTGATTGATATATAAATTGGTTGTACCACTGTTTGTTAATTGTTAGTTATTGAAAAGAATAATCAAGAGTTTTATTGCCCGTTTTTTCTCTTGGTTCTATGCCTTTGCTTTGCGAATTGGGCTCTAAATGTAAATGTAGAATCACGACGTAATCTAAAGATATATCCTTGTGCCAAACTGAATAAATGAAAGTATGTTTTGATAGTTGTCTTTTTTATTTATCAAAACTGTCTCTACACTATAGGAGCTTTCCTGATTCTGACATCAGAAGTGGGATAAATTTGCGCCCACAATACTAATACATCCAATTGCAAGTTCCAGAGTCTCCTCATCGTGACCCCATGATTCTGCCTAAGCCCGTCACCGTTCATCTGACGACGGAGAACGATTGCCCTACGATCCGACTACATATCTTAACGATCTGCAACAGTGTGCTGAAGCCAACAGCATCAATCAACTGCAAACGCTGGTAATGTACTTCCACCAAGATTATATCTATAGCCATGAATGGTCGAAAAATATGACTATTGTGTTTATGTGGTACCAGGTTATTTTAACATGTTCATCAAAAATGTATCTGAGTATAAAACTATGTAGGTAATAGCCAAAAAGTTACAGAAAATGTATAATAGATTTATTTTGATTGTAGCCGATATTGTTCTAATCTGTTGGAATTTAAATAGGAAACATTTGTAGTGATTGACCGAGACTCGGTATGAGCATTAGCTGTGTTGTGCTTTGTTGATAAATCTTTGTAGTATACTGATTAGCGTAATCGTCCTGCATATTTGAATTCCAATAATGAAGTGCTCTGACGAATCTTTTCATTACGAGTCGAATATGAAATGACGATAGGTAGTATACATTTCAGAGGTTTCTTCATTAATTTTGTGTTGCCTGTGTATTCATTACATACAGACCAATGCGATGTAGGAATGTGCCTTAGCTCCGATCCATAAGCTGTAGTTCAATTTTCGCCACAGTTACCAAATTAATCAGTTCAAGCTATATAAATAAATAAATAAATAAATATATAGTTTTATTAAATCGGATACAAACTATAACGAAAGAAAAAAATAAGAATATTCTAAAGGATAAATCTCTCATCCGTGTGGTGACGGATTAAGAGTACGGATTGTCACCACCCCATATCATCCCATGGGTGTCGTAAGAGCCGACAGAGGGAGCATATTATGAAGAGAACAGCACTATAAGAGAAGGAAAACTTGATACAAACCCTATACCACGACAGGCTCGGCTAGTTCGTCCTATTCTCCTTCGACGACGGCTCAGGTACGATATGGTTCTGACTATTTAACTGCCACTGTGTTCCAATATTCTGTGTTGCTTGTTTTTTTGTTTCATCCTCTAGGAAACAAGATTGTTTTTATCATTATCTTATTGATATTGTGGGTAGTTTGATCGTTTGTGAGATATTAAAGATATATATATATAGGATAGAATAATATACTGTGGATCAAGTTGTATCAATGAGGTTCATTATATGCCTGTGGTAAACATTTAGTAAGTTGTGTTGATGCTAAATAATGCTTATTATGTTCTGTTGTAAGACAGACCTTTCTAGTAATATAAAACTACCCACAACATTGATATTTGATATAAATTGGCTATACCACTGTTTGTTAATTGTTAGTTATTGAAGAGAATGATCAAGAGTTTTATTGCCCGTTCTTTCTCTTGGTTCTATGCCTTTGCTTTGCAAATTGGGCTCTAAATGTAAATGTAGAATCACGACGTAATCTAAAGATATATCCTTGTGCCAAACTGAAAAAATAAATGTTTTGATAATTGTCCCTTTTATTTATCAAAACTGTCTCTACACTATAGGGAGCTTTCCTGTTTCTGACACGCGCGTGTAAGTGCGTATACTGAACGACCGTATACGCGCAGAAACATACGCTTATCTGAAACCGCCCTTAAGGTTCTTAATGCGGTTACGCGCCCGAAGTTTGCGCTTCAGTGCCCAAATCGAGATGGGACTAAATGTCATTTTTATTCTCAGAGTGACTGTCATTTGATCTTCGCAACCTTGAACGGTAAGCAATATTCTAAAGTTATATCGAACATCAACATATTGATATCTGATTGCCCAATAACTAGCTCTTCTTTTTCATAGTAGCCACAATCCATAGCATCATGCTATTTACGATAGTGAAACTTTGCTAAATATCTCGTAAGAATTTCAGAAAATTGAAGTAAACTTCTCTACCGTATGCCTTCCTAGGCAGCCTATGATTATAAAATTCACCATTTCAATTAACTAACAAGATGTAGCAACAAACCGTTCCCGGCATGTGGTGATCCATATTATATGATACCATTAGACTAAAAACCT
Organism: Euclidia mi; assembly: GCA_944739405.2. Taxonomy (NCBI): domain Eukaryota; kingdom Metazoa; phylum Arthropoda; class Insecta; order Lepidoptera; family Erebidae; genus Euclidia; species Euclidia mi. Next base: position 73,494,651 of record OX123184.2, on the reverse strand, counting down.
TACAACGGGATAGGTAGATATATATATATATATATATATCACGTTCCTATACATTTTGCCAGCAAGTAAGGTTGAGTTAAAATCTCTCGGGTGCATTTCTGAACTCCGTGCCAGGAAACACTTTAATCAAACCTGGGACTAACATTGTGCAGCAATATTAGATCAGGCAGCTCTCTAATATATTCAGTCTGCAAACGTAGCAACCTTTTCTACGATCACATACATTTTTATTCAGCAGAGATTCTAATCCCGCAGAAAAATAGATGTCTTGTGATTTATTTTTCTGTCAAGCAACGTTTCTCAGATCCTACTTCAAAACTGAGATGCATTTAACAGTGTATTACTTTATTTTCAAATGAAGCTTAATCATTTGAGTTTAATAGAAGAGTTTATTGACATAATTTCAACATTAGGCGTAGGTCCATCCATAACACTCGTACCTAAATGTAATTTTTAACACTAAAATGTGTCATTAATAGCAGAAATCGGCTAATTCAGCTCAAAATCACCATAACAATACGGCAGTAACACAAGTCGATCATATATTCAGACTCACTTATCCAAGACAATGGCGAGACGATTCAGTTAACTAATCGCCATATTGACAGTTGTCTCGCCGTGGGACATTCAGAATGATAATTGAGCCTCTATTAGAGCTGTAGATTTATTGGAGAAATGGTTCTGAGGAAATTAGGATAAAGAGCTCTTAGGTACAGAGCTCTGACAGCAATTTGTATGGTATGTAAAATACTGTGTTCAAGAAAAGTTTTTGATTGGGGAAAGAATCAACTTTCATTACTAATCCATACATGATTGCTTATAAAAAGGCCACTTAGGAAGAGAGATAGTTATAAGAGTTGAAAGGGAAGGATTTCTAAACTAGGTCAACCTTATATACCTAATTTATAAAGACGTGAACTGCCTCAGTACGTCACTGGACTGCCTCCGTGGTCCAGTAGATAGCGTATGCGACTGCTGATCGGAGGTCCCGGGTTCGATTCTCGGGTCGGGCAAAAGTGTAATTGGGTTTTTCCAAATTCTCAGTAGCAGCACGGAGTCTGGTGATGTGCCCGGTAACGGCAATAGGCTCGCCCCCTATTACGTGGGACCTAAAACTTCATGGCGAAATGTGGGTGTAATATACTTAAGAGGCTAACTCGAAGGACAAAAATCGTGCAGAGGTCATCGCTAAGTGGTAGCTATAAAGTTGAATGTCGCACGGCTTTTGACATGGCATGCCATCACAAAACTGTCTGAAATCTTATTTCGTTCATAACTCAAGTAATAATCGTTTTAGAGAAAATTTGTTCAACCAGTCCCTAATAAACTATCTCTTCTTTCGGTGAGTAGCAATTTCAAGGCGAAAAGTAAGGTATTTTTTTAAATATTCGTAAAAATATTTAGAGAAAGCATGTTTTTCAAATTAAAATTCTATCGAGCGAAAATCTTCCAATCGCGTATCTGTCCGAGCAGTCCCTAGATAAAGACCTGATAAATAATATACAAAATTTTCACTTTGCTAATGTGTCTCACTGCTTTAAAATCGGTAATCAAAACGGGCATACATTTCGAGGTAGCGCCTTTAACACCAGAAAAAAATAGTCTAAAATTGCAATAGTACTAGCTATGTTAGTCACGACTGCACTTCAAATTGTATTCGAACACCAAATGTAGTAAATGATCACCAAATAAATAGGTTATGTTAGGTTCTCTTGTGACCCTTAATTCAAAAAAAGGAGCCCGGCGAAGCAGGGCTCCGTCAACTTAGTTTATTAAAGTAGGTGGTGTAACCAAATCCAATTTATGTGTTGCTATTTCATACAACTAACAAAAAAACTTTCGTTACATACATACATAGACTCACGCCTGTTTCCCCGAAGGGGTAGGCGGAGGCATATTAAACGCCCACTTTTCGCCAGTGTTTTGATCCCACGTAATAGGTGGCGAGCCTATTGCCGCTTATCGGGATATTTTATTTGCCAGAGCCTCGTCCGTTGATCGGCAGGTGCACCACTTGCAAGTGAGGTTGGCTTGGGACCCTAAGTTCTTGGTGGGAACCCCATGCACTTTCGTTATAATTTTACATTCAAATGCTGGTTTAATTTTGATGATCATTTACTACTTTTGGGTTAACAATGATTTATTTGGAGTCATTTTGCTTAAATAGAATAGCGAAATGTGAATACTTTGGTTAGTTATAATTTTACATTAATATGCGGGTTTAATTTTGGTGATCATTTACTATTTTTGTCTGTTATATGTTACTACACCGCTATTTTTTAATTAGTACAAAAAATTTAACAGGGCACTAAGTATCTTTAACTGATCATAATTATGTGGTTGAAAAATAAAAACACTAAGTCCCAAAACTGTCTCAAAACTGTCCACAAAAATACGTGATAATTGGTAAATGCAATACTAATACTATGACCGACCCGTGTACTATCATACCATTGATCAATTACAAACCCCCCCCCGCCCCTCTGCGCCTGCGCCACGCCCCGACGATGCGAGAAACAGTACTAAATTACTAGCGAAAGTCAGCGTATCTAATTTCGTTGCAAAACTTAATTGTTTGTCTACGTTTGCCCGACGCGATGGCCTATCATATCAGTTCATATCACGGGAGTATGTAGCTATGCTTCGTGCGTACTTTTTGAGTGGAAAAATCGCGAGTGCAGCTGTGTACCCATGGACATCGTATTGTGAGTGTACAAAAGTGACCGGGTCAGTGTCAAACAATTAAAACAGTGCATATTGGATGCTTTTGACAACGGTGGTGGACATTTCGAAGGACAATGGAAATACTTGTAAGTTTAGTAAATAATACGTACTTAAGTAAATAATAATTTGATGCAGGCGCCTCAAAATCGGTCTGTGTTCTCCACACACCTTGAGGAAGGCCTATGTCCAACAGTGGACGTCTCTAGGCTGACATGATGACGATAAAATAATTTGTAAATAGCAGATGATTCTAACTTCATAAATACGCCAAAATTACTCTTTTCTTTTAGTCCAGAACACCATCTTTTATTTTGATATTTGTTTGCTTTCTAATTACATACCTCCGTATTAAATTACTTGTTAAACGATAAATTTTACCGGTCCTACGCCCGAATGAAGTATGAAGGAGAGGGTAGAACTAACAAAATTAAAAAATAACTACCTACATTTATTATTTTTCTTCATTTTATTTTCTATTGCTACCTACATCATAAGTGCGACAGAGAGAATGCGAATGAGCAGGATGGAATATTATCAATGAATTAGTGAATCGATTGTAAAATATGACTACGATTTAAGTGAGATTTTCTACAATAAACAAATGATAATAACTTTGCTCTTTATTGATATTATGAAATTCTTACGTCACATATATGATAATAATATCTTCGCTAATCTGTCCTTAAAGTTTTTGTACTAATTAAAAAATAGCGGTGTATATCTGGTGGTAAGTTAAACATAAGCCTTACTTAAATATTATATACCATTTATAGGCATATGTATATTGGTGTATTTTATTGTGAGAGCTGGTAAATCATATTTCACGCCTAAATAGATTTGTTGCCGCTTCAAATTAAACCCTTCTAACCTTTTTATAAGTACACGTGCAGTAATAGATCTTTTTTGTGAAAAAGAAATAAAAAAGTGACTATTTAACGCAGATTATAGCTCTACGCCGCGGTAGAAAAATGTGATTTTCGTGGCGGTGCTGTCCGCGTTTGCTACTTTCTATCTCAAGGTAAAAATAACAGAGAAATATAATAACTCCATGTTACAAGCTCATATTATTACATGTTTTACCTGATTAAAATTAATTTACATGTAACTAAGAAATGAAAAAATGAATAAAGGCTTGAGTTTGTATTATCAAGTTTGTCCGTAAAAAATGCCTTTTGGCACGAACTTTCTCGCTATGAACAAAATTGTGTAAGCAAAATGTTCATTAAGTATTCGTAAAAATCGGATCCAAATTTTTACCAACCAATTTTCGTATTTTAAAGTCATTATGATCAATTGTTTTTTATTTTGTATGTTTTAAGAAATGTATTAAGTATGTTGTTAATAAGGTTATGCGTAAGATATTATGCGATAACGACGAATGTATCTAAAACGTATTTTAAATATGTCTCGCCTATAAATCGCCACGTACTTAATATAAATGATAAATAATAATAATTATTATGAATGTTTATCGGCTATAATATAGAGCCTAGCGAGCTAGTTATTTTTGTACTCTTATACATTGGCAACTATTTTAAAATTGCATAAATTTATTTTGATAAGTAGAAGATTGGAATAAGTACATACTTGAAAAAGAAAAGTGTAGGAAAATGGCAAAAGAATCTGGGTTCCGTAATACTATCTTGGTAATAGTGACACAAGTAAAATGATGGTGATTGGGACTGCAGTGCCATTTTATTACTAAGGGTTGACGCACCCATCGCCTATAATGTTACACATAAAGCTATAGAATTAATTAACTTAGTGGATTAATTCATTAGTGCGGAAGTACCACATAATGAATACAGGGTCATAAACGCTGGCTAAAACGAGCACAATGGATAGGCGATACAATCAATCCATCATATGATCGCTAAGTACTCGTTTTGGTATATATTATCAAAAAATATGTAATAAAAGGTTTACTATATCTTCGTTTAGAGAATTTAATGTGTTATTCTGTTGCCACATGGTACTATATTAAGCCTATTGTTGGCACTGAATTTGATTCTGACATCACTTAGCTTAGTGGAGGCAGTGTTATTATGAATCAATCAATTTACTAAACTAAATGTACATCAAAATTTAACTTGATTATGCTTGAGTATTATGTACAGTAAATAAATACAAGTAACATAGAAGGTAGAACAGTTGCAGCACCTTATAAAAGTTTAATTATTATGTATTATTAAAAACCTGGCGATGAAAAAGAGTGACCGTGAGGTTTATTGCCCGTTCTTTCTCATGGTGCTACGCCCTTGCTTTGGGAACGTGGCAGTAAATTTATATGTAGAAGCATACAGTAATAATGTTTTAAATTTGACGTTCATAAGTGTCACTTTGTGATCTAAATGAATAAAGGATTTTGACTTGTGACTATAAAAAAATTGCGTTCGGAATCGCCACTGTGCGGGTTCAATGTGTAGTAATGTTAACCATAAAGTTATAATAAATACTATGTACAAAAATTACCGTATTCTTTTATTGTGCGTAGGAAAAAACAAACTGTAACAGGTTGGAATAAACATATCAGACACGCTCATAGGCAGGCTCGCGCAGCTTATCTGACTTGGATAAGTTCAGGCAAGCCCAGCTATGGGACTCTTTATGACAACATGCGTGACGCTAAAAGGATATTTAAATCTAAATTGAAATGGTGTCAGAACAATAAAGTGCAACCACAAATGGACTCTTTGGCGTCACGTCATAATGATAAAGATTTTAATGGTTTTTGGAAACTTACAGGTAAGCAATGTCCTAAGAACAGCTTGCCAGTGAGCGTGAATGGTGTTTGTGATCATGGCGATATAGCCAACTTGTTTAAAAATATATTTAGCGTTAAGGCCCCAACAACCAGTATCCTTCAGGCTCATCTGCCCGATGCTGAGTCCGTCAGGTCCGATACCGATATGATTTACATTTTATCAAAAGATGTCGCTGCGGCAATACAAGGTATGAAAAAAGGAAAATCACCCGGGCATGACTGGCTCAGCATAGAGCATTTGAGGTATGCTGGTTGTCACCTGCCCCGTGTTTTAACTATGTTATTTAATTTTAGTATTAGTCATTCGTACATCCCTGACGATCTAATGAAAACGGTTGTCGTACCGATTGTAAAAAATAAAACTGGGGACGCCTCTAATGGTTCCAATTACAGGCCTATCTCCTTAGCTACAATTATAGCAAAGGTGCTGGACTGCTTGCTTGATAAACATATACATGACCATGTAAAGCTACACGACGCACAGTTTGGTTTTCAGCCCAAACTATCAACTGAGTCTGACATCTTGTGTCTCAAGCATGCGGTTCAGTACTATACCAGTAGAAGTACTCCTGTATATGCCTGTTTTTTGGACCTGTCAAAGCCGTTCGATCTTGTATCATATGAGATCCTATGGGACAAGCTATTGACAAAGACAACTGTACCGAAGGAGCTAATATATTTATTTAAATATTGGTATAGGAAGCAAAGAAATATTGTTAGATGGGCAGGTTCATACTCTGACGAATACAAGTTGGATTGTGGTGTTAGGCAGGGAGGTATAACATCACCAAAATTGTTTAATCTGTATATATACCAGCTGATCGTTGAACTCAGTAAGACCAACATCGGTTGTTCCATTCATGGACAGATGTTTAATAACATCAGTTATGCGGATGACATGGTCTTGCTGAGTCCATCGATCAGCGGCCTGAACAAGCTGATAAAGGTGTGTGAATCATATGCCGCAGCCCATGGACTCAGGTATAACACTAATAAAAGTGTTGTAATGCTTTTTAAGGCGGGTAATAAAAGTTACTCAGTTACCTCGGTTAAACTGGATGGGATTCCACTTAACTGGGTTAAGGAATTTAAATACCTGGGTCACTGGGTTGCAGATAATCTGTGTGATGACGTAGATGTGGAAAGGGAACGTAGGGCATTGTCGGTAAGATGCAATATGGTGGCTCGCAGGTTCGCACGTTGTACTGCACCAGTTAAAATAACGTTGTTCAGGTCATTCTGCCAGACCTTTTACTCATGCAGCCTGTGGGCTACATATACGCAAAAGACCTACAATGCCCTACGAGTCCAATATAATAACGGCTTTAGGGTACTGTTGGGGCTGCCCCGGTTCTGTAGCGCGTCAGGGATGTTCGCTGATGCACACATAGATGACTTCTATGCAATCATGCGCAAAAGAACTGCATCCCTGATGCGCCGGGTGCGGGATAGCGCCAATAGTCTCCTGGCCGTTATAGCCGCAGACATGAGCGGCAAGTTATGGAGACACTGGCTTAACGTACACAAGTCAGTTGCACGTTCTGTTTTTAATTAATTTTGATGTACCTACTTTCATATGTTTTATAAAAACGAAATAAATGATTATTATTAACCCGCAGACAGACAAAGGAAAGCCGAAAGCTGAAATTTAGCAGTTATCCTTGGGTAGCGTAGCGAAATTCCTACTGGATTGCGCAAAATTTACATTTCTCAGTTGAAACTATAGCAATTAAAACTCATCTAGTTATTGTATATTAATACCGGTATAATATACAATAACAAACGGACACAAAGAGCCGAAAATCGGGCTCAGTGGCGTGCCATTGGAGAGGCCTATATCCAGCAGTGGACTACGGCAGGCTGATGATGATGAATACCCGAGTACTACTTACGTACCTGTAGTGAGTAACAGTAGGATCTTATTTTCATATACCATGTAGCTATACTATGTGTTATTAAGTTGCCTTGAGACAAGAATTTGTGGCTATAATATGCCTCAATATTGTACCTATATTTGGACCTGTGAGAGAGACATTTTAAAAATGATTGTTATTTGTTTCAATACAAAATCTATTCCAAGATAGATGATTCAAACAAATTAATTAACTATCCTACTTAGGGGTATGGGTAATAAAATGTTTACAGTTAAGCCAAGAACAAAGAGCTTTTTCAAATAGAGCACTTTGTTTAAAGCTTATATTTTGTTAGGCTGACCTTACTCCAGCTATATCTTTCCATCCATTAGATTAAAACCTAAGCTAAATTTGCTATACATTTACAGAAGTGCCTAACGTCTGGCAGATTATATCAAAATTATCGCCGGCCCGAAGTAGCTTAGAAATCGAAATTTTCCCGAGCGAACAAAAGGACTTATTATAAATATAATCCTTGAGAACGGGATGCAGCTATTTTGCTTATCTATCTGTGCTGAAATTTTGTGCAACTGTAACAAATAACAATCTTGTTTTTTTACTAGTTTTCGATTTCGTTGTGGACATCGAAACATTCACCTTTTCGTGTTGGTAGAGTTGCTATTTTAAAACACAAATATTTTGTTTAATTGTGAAGAATTATATACAATTCCATCTAATATAAAAGCTCTTTTAAAAATGTTTTTATCCACGCACAGTTGCACACCCCTAGTGTAGAGAAGCTATATCGCCATGCTGGAATACGAACAATACCGTCACTTAGGAGCAACAGGCCGTAAAAGTATATCATCTATGCAACAGGCTGAACTAACAATATGCCATTGTTCTACCATTTATCTCTGAGGCTGATCTATGTTAATTCTGCATATAGCTATGCGGACGCTATCCACCAATTGTTGCCTGTTAGTGAGTTTAACCATAGCAGTTCTCATCATCTTTTCTCAAAACTTGCCAGCTGTCATATATTACAAACATTTTTTGGAAGATCGTTAGGAAGAATCTTTTTCCGTATTTTAGGCGTCTTCCTGGAATAGTAAATACGCTACCTGAGTTTTATTCAATTTGAAAATACTTCTTCGTAGATTTTCTCCTACAAAGTTCAGGTGTAAAACAACACTTGTTTCAAACCTAAAGTTCAAGTAAATTTTGTAACCGATGAAACTTCGACGAAACAGCATTCTAAAATTAACGCTTTTACACACACAATTTTCATGTCAAAAATATACTGGTTTATAACATTCTACTTAAAACTGTGTTACTCTTTAAAATATGAAGTAATAAGGGCTCTCAATAGCTCTCTCCATCACACTCTGAGTGACCCTGAGTTTTCAGATGAGGCCCATAGTTAGCGACCACGTCTCAGCGCCGTAGATCATCACTGGCAACACACACTGGTCAAAGACTTTCGTCTTGAGACACTGCGGGATATCGGACGTGAAGATATGCCGTAACTTCCCGGGCGCACTTTACATCAAAAATTTTATAACGTGACACGCAAAAGTAATTTATTCAAATATTTTTAGGTCGTTTATCAACCTCAGCGGAGTTAGGGTTTGAAACTCAAATAAAATATTTTCATAGCCTTAAGGTGTTTGTGTGGCATTTGGATATTCGTACAAATTATTTGTTTGACGTGTAATTCAACCAAGCATCTCATTTGACTGTGTTTGCTCGTGTTTGTGATATGAATGTGAAATTGTATGCGCTGAAATGTTAAAGAGAAAGCAAGGTAGTTGTTTTTGAGATTTTGTTGCCCTATACAACCAGCTACTTGCTACTGCTATTTTTACACCTTAACTGAGTATTCCTACAATACACCAACTAGTTTTCAAAACCGATAGGTAAGTTCTGAAACTTGTGTGAACTGAAGTTCTGAAAATTAACGTGCCAAGTCAATTGAAATAACATGAAAGTGCACATATCGAGTCAACCGACATTCGAGATTGCCTTGAGACGTGCATACTGACGGAATCAATGTTCGAAGTCACGAGAGAATATGAACCATTTATATTCAAAGTATCAAGTATAAAGCCGATATGGCTTGCACTCAAGTGGTCAAAACTTCGGGTTAAGTCGTCCGATAGTTCGATCGGTTGGTATGCTAATTCACTTTACAGTCTGCTGGGGTACATACCGATTTGAAAATCAGACCCATGTTAACCCTTGAGGTGCGATCAAACTAAAGGCAAAGTGCCACAAGTGCAAAGGGTCACGTTGCTGCAAATTTTCATTGGCATAGGTTACCGGAAAAAAAATAATTGTGTCACCTTTATATAATTATATCACATACATTGCATATCATTGTGTTGGTTATAAAATCAGCTATGATAATAATAACATAAATTACTACTAAATACTCACCTTTCCGGCAAAACAAGCTTACAAACTTAGAAGTTTGTTATTTTTCACTGGTTCGCACAAGCATTTCATCACATATTAATGAATTTCATTACTTGTTTGGCTCATAAACACAAAAACATTATCACATATACCTTTAGGTTTTCACACAATACATTATTTATTTGTAACAAATGAATCTAACGCCACTAAAAAAATTATAATCCGAACGCGTAACAAAAAGTTCGCCGTGCCGGGCCGCCATGTTACTGTAGCGAACACTGTGGCTGTGAATTATTTACCATTTGAAACACGATAACAGTGAAAACGTACAACAATACTAGTATTTAATTGCTAAAATATGTTTCCAGATAAATAATCTGGGTACTTTTATGTCTTTCATAACTATTAAAAGAGTATTTATCATAAAACTATTACGAAAATAGCAAGTTTCAAGAGTAGAAATAGCCGTTCTTAAAAGTTTTTGCCTTTTATCACTGTATTTCTTGTCTCTGTCACGAATAATGTCACTTCACAATTAATATTTATTTATTTCTGAGTAAATCTATATTAATCTTTATAAAATATTCACCGGTTTCTTCCACAAGACAAGTTTTATTATAAAGATCGCGGAACAAAACACAACAATGGCGAACGCTTTCGCAACTGAGACACAGATAATTAAATTTTGTGGCACGTTTCGTTTCTCTCACCCTTCTAAAACGATTTAGTTGCATAGAATATGAACTATTCTAATAGTTACTACTTTCGTTTCTTGGTTTAAATAAAACAAAACGTAAAAAATCCGCGCCCAATAGGACGACTTTTTTAGAGCACGACCATGCGTGCTGTAAACACATGGGACCACTTGAATTAGAGCACGACCGTGCGTGCTGTAATCACGTGGGGGGTTAAAATGATCGGAGTAAAGGTCATCGTATACTGTACCGTCCCTACAACGTCACAGGTGCTATGGCCCTTTCTCGAAACGCGCCGCCCGCGAGATGAAAAGTGTTTATTCGCTCGCATTCGGTAGGCTGTAAGTTGCGCACTGTGTACACTGTCCACATGCTTGCAAGTGCAAATTTGTAAGAAAATGGCAAGCAAGCTGATACGCTGTCGGCTTTTTATGTTGACGTAATATAATATATACGAAATTCGATTAAACGGTTTTTAAATCACAAGTAAATCGCTGAGTGGGCTCTGCGATGTTGCCGTGCTTACATTATGTGCCATGAGCCAAAAGGTCCTTTAAAAATATTGCAGCCTACCTCAACTTTTGCTACTTGGAATCTTTTTGTAATATATGTTGCAAAAATCATGAATAAATTAGAGGGCAAGCATCCCTCTTTATTAAGTAAACAAGTGTAGGTATCTAAATAATGGCATGTAAAATTTGATATCAAAATAAATATCACAGTTGATAAGGCTTTACTAATCAACTAGTTATACTCCATTAATTTATACATGGGACGAAATTGTAATAGCAACTACCAAACACGACATAGGTCGTGCCTCAAAAAACACTTGACCAGCTTTATGTAAAAATGTAATGTAATTAAATATGAATGGGGAGTATAAGTATACGCGCTTAGTTCACAATATTCGTATGTAAGGAGACAAATTAAGTACGTTAGGAATTATTATGTTACCTGAGACAATATTGAGACAACGTTGATTGAGTGTACATATTTATTTAAGGTAATTACATAATAATTATGACCAGCAATAAAATAATGATTGTGTAATAATGAATGTACCATTTGAAGGACGCCTATTAAGGTATCTTTTCTTTTATAAGTTTTATTTATTTCTCTGAATTATTGCTATGGAATTAACGGTAGTCTGTACAAGTTAGCTTGATCGTTGTGACAGATGTAAGTTTTTCTAATCGACATATTATAACTTTGCAATGACGAACATATTATTTTCTTAATTTAATGATTATAAAAATTGTAAAATATTAAAAAAATACATATAACACAAAAGTCCCTAAATATTGAAGCGTTATCTGAAAATTTTAAGACGTTTTATTGCTTCAAAGTAAAATTTAAATAGGAACACTGAAAATAATAGACGCTTGTACAATGTTTCATCGGTCGGACGGATGGGACACGAATAATAGTAATGTATTCATTCTAAATTTTTTAGCGGCGAAATTTGTAATTTTAATTTATTACTGCTATGGTATACCTATATACGATTATATTAAAATACACGACTCTCCCGCCCCCCCTGCAATCCGTTTCACCCCTCCCGCCCTTGAAAAGAGTCCCATTTTACAGATTTTCTGAATTTTCAGGAAAACTATACAAGCTAGGACAAAATGGTCAAAGACGGAATTATTTGTCAATACACTGCCTACCAATAAGTACTAACGCTTATTTTGATACGATTTATAGTTTCCAAGCTATGGTGCATCAAAGATTACTAAAAATGTGCGTTTAGCGGCAATAAAACATTACATACACAAGAAACAACAATATTTATTATTTTTACAAGAAATGCATTTAACTAAACAAAATAAACAATTTTTATTTATTTTTTATATAGTAAGTACTTAATATCTAACAAACATCAGTATCGTCATCTTCTAAAGACTTGTTGAAGCAACTAAGGCCCTGGCAATGGTTGCACATGGTGGAACGACGCAATCCAGCTTTGACACATCTACATCTTTTTCGGCAGCCTTTTCTGCAGCTGCACGATACTATTATGAGTATCGACTGTGGAGCTGGTGATTTTGTTGTATATATGGGTGATCAAAAAATATTATTATTTTTCCAGCCCCAGTTTTCTGGGTTCAATGCGTTTCCTCGCCATAATTGTACTTGATGAAAAGTACGGATTGAATGCTGAAAAGCTGCTCCTGATGAAGGTGGTAACTTTGATATCACCGTATTGTTCGTCAGACCAACATATTTGTTGAAATGGACGTATCGTAGCTCGTTTAAACTTTTTAATTAGCGCGTGAGTAATTAAATTGTGATTATTTGCTGGTTATTAATTTTTTGTAATCATTGATGCACCATAGCTTGGAAACTATAAATGGTATCGAAATGAATATGCATATGTGTGATAAATAAATCCGTCTTTGACTATTCTGTCCCGGCTTGTATAGTTTTCGTGAAAATTGAGAAAATCTGCAAAATGGGACACATTTCAAGGGGGGAAGGGTGAAACGGATTGCGGGGGGAGCGGGAGAGTCGTGTATTTTAATATACTCGTATATAGGTATCACATAGCAGCAATAAATTAAAATTATAAATTTTGCCGTTTTGCCCATACATTAAAATCTAGAATGAATATACTACAGGCAGTAACTGTTACAAATATCGATTACAAAAAATCATTGTTAAGTTATTGTTACGAACGTTATTTGCGGTCCTTTTTGTTGGGGTCTCTTTGGCCAGTGGTTCTGGCTCTTTAGCTGGTATAACTCTTTTTAGAAAATAAGGTAAAAAAAATTGAATTCTAATTTGAATTACGCATTCCATCGTTCTATCGACTGGCCATATAAGCCAAACGTCGGGAACACTCGGGGTCAGTAGTGTGGAGTAAAGTCAAGAGGAAAGGAGAGGTTAAAGGAAGAAGTTAAGAGAAGCAAGTCTACCTGTCCGTAACATTATTATTGTTAAATTTAAGTCTTTGTTTTGAACTTTTGTTAAATATGCCTAAAGAAGCGTAAAAAGCTGTACTCAAACAGTGAAATGCGTGAGTTTGTGATTCGCTTACGCGATTATTTTGAACGTGAGTCACAAAATGGGGGACTATTATTGCCATTGTCTCAAGTGCGGCAACGTGTATAAAATTATGGACAACCTGGATGGTCCTCATATAATAATAATGGATAATACATCCTATCATTCCACGCAAGACAAGGCTCCGACGACGGCAAACAAAAAAGCCGATAGAATAGAGTGGCTCTTAAACAAAGGCGTAAATGCCGACATGACAATGCTCAAGTGCGAACTGCTTGGCTTGGTGGCCACACACAAACCGAGGGAGCCAGTTTATTTACTGGGCGAAGCAGCGCGGTCACACAGTGATCAGGTTGCCACCCTATCATCGTCAATATAATGCCAAAGAGCTGATATGGGCACAAATCAAAGGTCAGTAAAAAAATCTTTTTCTTGATAAATTCTTTAACATCTATTTCATTAATAGTGTTCAGAGATTGCCCTAGACAGACTGGGAACCGTTGTTTACAGACGGCAGTGGAAGCTCAATTACATTCATCCAGCTGTTCAGGACAAGGCAAATATCTGACATATTACCAAGTTTCTTGGCGCTAAGAATCAAATACAATGTACAATTACCTGTATCTTCACTGATGTCAGGCCTGGAACTAAGTTAGATAAAAGCAAACAATTCTACGGTGGCCACGATAGATTGAATGAATTATCCACTTAGCTGTTCCTCCAAACTTGATGTCTTCAGGACACGGGGGCACGTGGACGTTGACACCGGATTTACAATTTAAGTTGTTACGAAATACTACGTATTGCGTTATAATATCTCGCAGGCGCTTAACGCCAGCGTACTCCGAAAAGCGCTTCGCTAGGAAATGTTACCATATATGGTCATGGACCGAGCCACAGGCAGTCTGTGACTCATTGGTCTATGACTATATAAGATGGGTGCGCGATCTAAATCGGTCACTTTCCCTAGACGTCGCCTTGCTGATGGTTGTAGTGACAACCAAGTATTATTCTACTACTTCTCTGTCTACTGTCCCGCTGGGGGTAAGCATATTCTAGTTGTCTGTGTGCCTATATGTATACCAACTTTTTACCTGTCATCACCCATATCCTTAACTTTTTCCTGGACACAGGTCAATTTCCTCACTTATGGCGTCAAGCCTATGTTCGTCCTTTGCCCAAGATACCAAATCCTTCTCTCCCTACTCACTTCCGACCCATATCCATTCTTCCTTTCTTATCCAAGGTACTTGAGTCATGCGTGCAGAGACAGTTGTCCAGGTTTGTTCACATTAACAATATTCTATCTCCGTTTCAATCTGGTTTCAGGCCTGGACACAGTACTGTGTCTGCACTGCTCAAGGTGACTGGCGACATGAGGGCGGGGGTGGAGGACACCAGGGTTACAGTTCTGGCCTTGGTGGACTTCTCCAACGCCTTTAACGCCGTCAGTCACGACCTTCTTTCAATCCTCTCCTATCTAATGGTCTCACCTATGGTACTGGAATGGTTCTCCTCTTATCTTCGAGGACGCCAGCAGTCGGTACGTATTGATGAAACCACATCAACATGGCGTTATCTGGGCTCTGGTGTTCCTCAAAGCGGAATACTTTCTCTTCTTCTGTTTTCATTGTTTATTAATCTCTTATCTCTTTAACTTCACTGTGCGTATCATCTGTATGCCGATGATCTGCAGCTCTACACACAAGCAAAGGTGGAAAATCTGGATACAGCAATAAATGCAATCAATTGAGATCTGGATGCTATTAACGACTGGTCTGCTAGGTTTGGACTCGCAGTGAATCCCACTAAATGTCAGGTTATTGTTATTGGTAGTCCCCGGATTATGAGTAGGATTAACTTGCAATTGCTACCAGCTGTAATTTTTAATGGATCAGTTATTCCGTTTAGCTCAAGCGTCAAAGATCTCGGTCTACATATTGACGCAACTCTTGACTGGCGTACCCAGGTAGCAAATGTTAGTCGTAAAGTCACTGGGACCTTACGGTCGCTCCGTCGTCTGAAGAACTTTCTGCCATCCAAGACCAAGACAATGCTAGTACAGACTTTAATATTTCCTATCATCGACTATGGTGATGTGTGCTATCTCGACCTTAATGCAGATCTACTTAATAAGCTCGACCGCCTTCTCAATAATTGCATTAGATTCATTTTCAATCTCCGCAAGTATGACCATATTTCCGAGTTTCGAATAAAGTTACGATGGTTACCTATCCGTCAACGTCGCAACCTGCGTACGTTGTGTACACTTTATTCTTTACTGTACTCTCCTAATGCTCCTGTCTATTTAACTCCTCATTTTCAATATCTCTGCAAGACCCACGATAAAAATCTTCGCTCTTCAAACAATCTTCTTCTTCTTTATCCTTTTCACAGCTTTAGCTTGGTACATGCTTCTTTTAATATCCTGTCTATGCTTCTCTGGAATGATCTCCCTCCAGAAATCAGGATGTCCACGAACCGTTTCACATTTAAAACTAGAGTTTGACAGATTTACATTGACACATTGGCTGAATTGTAATAGAATCATCGTTTATGTATTTATAATATTTATTATAAATATATATATTTATATTCAAGTATATATATATTATATATATATATATATATATATATATATATATATATATATATATCTGGGATATGTAAATAGGTTTATCATATATTTTATGAATTAATTATTCGTAAAATCTGTTATACTATATATATTTTTTCCTTTTCTGTAATTTTAATGCTAAATGCACTTATTATATCTTTATCTCTGCATCACCCAAAGTTTAACTGGTAGATAATGCCTTAGGCATTAAGTCCGCCTCTGTACACTTGTTTGTGCATAAAGTTAAATAAATAAATAAAAAATTTTGTATCTGTGTCTCCTAAGCCAATCTAGGGACCGCCTGTTCCTGACCAGTTGTTGTGTATTCTCTGTGATGTTTCCAGTTCTCTGTACGGGCTGGCATTCTCTCTACATACATACATACATATCGTCACGCCTTTTATCCCCGAAGGGGTAGGCAGAGGTGTATTTCTACACCCACTTTTCGCCAGATATACTTTACTCCCACGTAATAAGGGGCGAGCCTATTGCCGTACCGGGCACATTTCCAGACTCCGTGCTGCTACTGAGAATTTCGTGACAGAAAAACCCAATAACACTGCCCGACCCAGGAATCGAACCCGGGACCTCCCGATCCCACGCGCACATTTATGCCGCAAGACCAACGAGGCAGTCATATAGGGTTTGATGTCGAGTTTTCCGTCTCTACGAAAATATGGTTTTGCATCGTGTTATCCCTTAGTCGCCTCTTACGACACCCACGGGAAGATAGGGGGTGGTGACACTTGTATTCTATGCCGTCAACCACACGGCAATTCTCTCTACCAGCTGTCTTCTCCCTACGGGCCTGACATTCTTCCTACGGGCCACGATTCTACGGGCTACAAGCTACGAGCTGCTGGCGCCGTGCCACTACCAGCCGCCGCCCAAGCATCCGCTCCTGCCTACGAGCTTCCACAGCCAGGGCACTGTTACCTGACTGCACCGGCTTACGCCCGAGCATTACCGCTCGGCCCACATCAGCTGCACCGCCTGAGCCTCAGCTCGGGCTGCACCTCGACCACCGAGCTGCCTACACAACGTGCACTTTGGCCAGCTCACCAGGGACCCTACGAGCAGCTACCCTGCGAGCGTTGGAGAGCAGCGGGAGTCAACATTCCAGCCTTCAGGCCAGTGCCTACCTAGTTCGGTCATACTGTATGTAACGGTAGTTAGACGAAATAAAAAACCTGTTCAGTCTAGCAGTGTTTCATTCGAAACCCGACAATCCTACCTGAGACCCCGTCTCAAAGTTTTACAAATGTCAATGTTCAACTCAACTTTTACCGGGCAAATCAATTAGCGACAATTTATAAGATTTCACAACGATACGCGAAGCTAGTTTAACCATGTGCTTGCAAAAGGCGATATTTTTTGAGACGACAATACGTGTTAATTTTTCAAGACAAGAACAAATAATGAGGTCATCTTACAGTGTGACCAGAGTCAAAAAAATACAATAGGTAAAAAAAATTGTACCAACTAATATTCTCGATTTCAAACAAATAGTATTATTTTAACAATCACTTATTTAATTCACAGGAAACGCAGCACGTACCAATACATCTCCTCCCTTCACCGCAAACAAAATGCTCCGTTTGTTGAAAGAAGTTTGTGATCAATTGACCGCTGAAAACTGGGCGAAAGTAGTACGACACGTCAAAGAAGCAATATTATCTGACTGGATGCGCGACGTCCACTTCGACAATTTTATTGAACACGAAATAATAATTGTACTTCGAGATGATGACACAAGCTCTGACGATTCTGGTGATGATGACCTTGGCCTCTTCCTTAATAAAAACTGTTTTAAAGATAAATCTATTTTATTTTCAACCTTATTTTTTACATACAGGGTTATTTTTGGACCTCCCGTCAAATTTAAATAGGTGGTTCAAACCATGAAACTAAACAACTTTTCCAAAGAAAAATAGTTCGAAAAGTGAAAAATAAATTCGACCCTCCCATAGAAAACTGCTCGATCACGTGGTCGATTTCGTATGGAAGGTATGATTTTTTTTCACTTCTCGAGTCGTGTTTCTTTGGAAAAGTTGTTTACTTTCATGGTCTGAACCACCTATTTAAATTTGGCGGGAGGTCCAAAAATAACCCTTAATATTA
Organism: Euclidia mi; assembly: GCA_944739405.2. Lineage (NCBI taxonomy): Eukaryota > Metazoa > Arthropoda > Insecta > Lepidoptera > Erebidae > Euclidia > Euclidia mi. The sequence goes on along the minus strand of OX123184.2, from coordinate 73,476,456 downwards.
AATAAGTACTTATTATGAATATTGACCCAACTTCGCTTATCTACCCATTGTTTTATAATTATGTCTAGTGCACTAAAGAATTTCACACATAATACACCCACACCATCTCGTCACAGTAACAAGTATTTTAAAATGTTATTTTTTGGATTACTAGATATTTGCTGTTTCCCATCACTAGCTCGTCTGTCAAAAAGATCAAGCTAACTTGTACAAGGTATACGAGAAAGGGAGAAAACAAACACAACGACAATTATTATTAGTACCTACTAGTGGTTAAGATGAGACGGTAAGCAAAACTTCACTATTAAATAGGTACATAATACATTCATACATACATAGACTCACGCCTGTTTCCCGGAGGGGTAGGCAGAGACTGCGGAACGCTATTTGCAACGTTCGTGACATATCGTTCTTGCTTCATTCACTCCCATCAGATTCCTCATACATGTTCTTCTGTTCAGGGTACTTCTAACCTGTCCTGTTTTTAGGATTTCTTCAATCTGCTCAATATATCACTATAATAATAATAATATAATAATAAAATTTATTCGCAGAAATACAGAAGACATAAATACAAACAATGTTCTAATATAATATAATAATTAACACTTTGAACGCCGCGCGTTTTTGAACTAGTCTAATACCGTACGCCGGCGATTTTTGCATTATTTTGAAAATTTGTAAATAATAGTCTATTACAGATACCTACAATTTCTTTTTATACATTGTAAATTTAGGTTTATATTTGTTACTTATGAAATAAAATTATTCAATATATAATGAAATGTATTTATTCGACATTTCCAAAAACAGGTGAATAGTGCACTTAACAACTCGAAACGAAGTGGGACGGTGTACTGACCGACGGAGCGCGTTCGTTCCTGTCGACTTGACACACACATGAAAAGAGCTACGTGTCTATAATTTTGCACATGTGTGCATTATGAATGTAGCTAATGGCCAATAACAGCCAAACACGTGAACGGCCCGTAATTTTAGAACAATAAAATATTGAAATCGGATCACGTCACCCTCACGTGATCGGCGTATGAGATCATTTTATTCATCACGTGAACGTCCCGTGATTGGCGTTCAAAGTGTTAATATTATAACAATTAGTGTCCGTGTGGTGACGGATTAAGAATACGGAATGTCACCACCCCATTTCATCCCATGGGTGTCGTAAGAGCCGACAGAGGGAGCATATTATGCAGAGAACAGCACTGTAAGGGAAGGAAAACTTGATACAAACCCTATACCAACCCGTTTGGCCAGCGTGGTATAGTAGGCCAATTCCTCCTTTCAAAGGAGAGGCCTCGTCCAGCAGTAGACTGGTAAAAGCTGATGATGATGAATGCTATAGATTTTCAATGGGTTAGAAAGAACACCATACCCCTGTACGAGTTAAAACTGTATCACAGGCGGTTGGGTCTCTCTTTACAAATTTGAGATTTGTATTTTACAATACAGCCAGCATATTACGTATTTAACAATAAACAAAATGGTCAATATAAAACTTAGTTATTAATTACTTTCTATATTATATAATTAAGATGGTCATGAAATATACAATACATATATTGCGTGTCGAGCATTTTCCTGTACTTACACGCGAAATTTACAAAATGTGTGTCAGCAGAATCGTCAATTATGTCTGAAAACTGCATTTAGCCTTTATTATTTACTAACTTATTTCGTGTGAGCATTTTATGTAACTAGATGATTTTACAATATAATGTTATAGTAGGTCAATATTATGACGTGTGTTAAGTGTTTATGAATCACAAATGAAATATTAATTCTGAAATAATAAAGTTGACAAATAATAAGGTTAAAGGTCGGAAATACCAGAGTAAAACGCAGCTCTTAGGCGCCTCCATAATCAACTGAGTTTATGTACCCCTTTTCCGCCATTGTTCTTGCTGGGCAGTCAGTAGAACCGGTGTTGTGGTTGCTGGGCTTCTTGAAGTGCAAGCAGGTCTCGCATTTTGGATCTTCGGATTTCCTAGTGCAGTTCTTTATTGTATGTCCTTGGTTGCCGCAATGACCGCATGTGTATTGAGACTCTCTGCAAGACTTAGCCGCATAACCATACTGTTGACACTTGTAACAGCGAGTAACTAGGGTGTCCTTATGATCCTTCACCGGGCAAGATGACCAATTTATGAAGATAAAGACTTGAATAATCAGTGCTTTGCGTATCGCTGCAGGTACTTCTATAACATAGTTACAGGTCTCCGAAGTTTCTCTGCTAAATTCTGATGGTACAGGCACTTGAAAACTTCCGTCTCTTTCATAGTTGAACGCACTCCAATGATCACAATTCTAGGCTTACGTTTATGAGGCTCGTTGATAATAAGGCCTGAGTTTGCAAGTTGTACCGACTGTTTGACTTTCTCAATGTCGTCTTTGGTCTCCGTGCTAATTATCACCCCACCGTTCCTAATCTTCCGTAGTGCTCACACATGGAGGTTAATTTGTTCGGGGCTGATAGTTAGTTAGTATCATCACTTGATTTTAGTTTGTCGTTTGGATATATTGCCACCGAACTTACGCTAACTGGCTGAATAAAAGTATGAGCAGACTTTTTAACCATCTCAGCGAAAGACGGTGTACAGGTGGTGGGATTCGAGGACACTTGTATGGTATCCTTGAGACCTTGAAGACTCTGAGACAAATTGAGTTGCTCTTGCTGGGATTTGATGGTACTATGGGCCTGGATTGCATGCAACTTAAGGGACTGGTACTGAACTGCCTACTGTGATATTTTAGTGCCCACGTTTCGACAGGGATAACTGACTCTCATCTTCTGCTCAGAATTCACTTTTCCATCTTGAGCTATAAAGCACACTTTGTTGAGGTATACTTCAATGGATGATATCCAGGACTGGATTTCTGGCGTAGGTATGACTTCAAGTGCTTGACGCTGGGGTACAGGTGCAGGTGCCGGCGTCGACGGTGGACTCCGCGCAGTCTTGCTACTCCGATTGAAACGACTGTGATCCATTTTATTTTCTTTATAATTTAATCACGATCCATTTCATAACACATAGTTTTGTTACGTTCACAGATAGTTGTACGCGTATATTGAGGTCACGATTAAAAAAAAATTAATTAATAATTTCTAATGCGATTCAACACGTCCGTTTTCAACGACACAGTGCGAATAACACACTCAATATAGACAACATTTACCTACGCATGTAATACATGCATAATATTTAATCATTGCTATCAGACTATTAGCCGTGTAATACCGTATTAACCAAGACTCAATCAATTACTAGTCGAGTCTTAATTGCTAACTAATAATATTGCTTCAAACTAAACTTGAACTTATCAATCAATAGTGAAGGTAATCTGCGCTTACATTTATTGAATGACAGTTTTAGGCTGCTTGTCCATTGCAGCGGAACGGACTGGATCCGGGCAGATAGATATAATACTATTCTCGGTTAATATTTCGAAATACGTCGCCGTTTTTAGGGGTTGTGAGTGATTGGGGGGAAGGGGGGTAGGTCTCGGAATCACCCCTCACCATTTTCACTTGCCGGAAATACTTTGATTCCTCTGGAAAAAAAATCTCCAAACATCGGTGTGTATGGCACTGCCAACTTCCACATTCTTCACACTAGTTTAATAAACTAAGGTTGACGGAGCCCTGCTTCGCAGAGCTCCTATTTTCGGATTGAGGGTCAAAAGAGAACCTAACATAACCTATTTAGTTACTTATTACAGTCGCACCTAACCCTAGGCACTCGAAAGCAGTGACGCACAAAGGACAATGGCAGATCTCCATACATCAAAATGTCTGAAATTAAATTGAAGCGAACAGTAATTAAAAATATATCAAAAAATTTGGCGTAAGTAACAGAGTCTATAAATGATTCTATTTTCACTCAGTAAAGGTGGAATAAGAAGATATCGGTGTTTGAAGTTTTAGTTAAGAATTAACAATGTAGGTACACGGAAAGTTATAGTATAGAAAGTTAAACAATGTAGGTAGGTACGTTTGAATTATCAAATGACATATGCCAGATTGACATCAAAACGCGGAAGTATTTTGTAGCATCTAACTGTCACAGCCAACGACAAAAGCAGAGATGCACATTTTAAATCGATTTTATGTGAAATCGATACAACTTTAAAACGATTCTGTGACGTTTTTATTTGATTTAAGCGTTGTTTTGCTTCAAAAATATTAGCTTATTGATATAATGTTGATTAAATATTAAATAACTGCATTTTAAATCAAACCAACTCTATAAAGGTCGATCGTATCGATTACTTATTTAATAATCGATACGGATATAGCACTCACGTCTATTCCTGTCACACCATTGTCTATGGTAACAATCAAATAAAAAAGTATTCGTAATCAATTGGAATGCTTTTTATCATCATAAAATACTCCAGTTTTAACGAGACAAAGTGAAAATATTAAAAATCGTAGAAAAAAAAAAACAATTTGTTTTGTTCATATGAAGTTTAAGGTCGCCACAACAAACCCAGACCAAGTGGTGCACACTTTAAGGTAGACTGGGAGATAATGCCTATGGCATTAAGTCCGCCTGTATACATTGTGTATGTATATGAAGTTTTAAAATAAATAAAAATAAAATTAAACTACGGTCAACCACAAATACATAAAAATGGTGAGTATTCATAGCTCTTTGAGAGAATAGGGGTCGGGTTTCGAAACGCGTCGCCCGAATTTGAGGGTATTGGTGGTGTAGGGGGCTTAAGGGAGTTAGTTTTAATCCCCTAAAAGTAATTCTGGCTGCCGGAGTTGCGTCTAAATATTTTTAAACAATTTCTAAAAATTCTTCATTCAAATATGCCTCAGGCTAAAATGCCTCAGGCATTAAGTCCGCCTTATGCAAATTGTTTGCAGGAAAGTTTAAATAAATAAATAAATAAATATGCAAAATGGAACGTAATTTTAGGTTTTATGTGAAAGTAACTAAATAGGTTGTGTTAGGTTCTCTTTTGACCCTTAGCCCGAAAATGGGAGACCTGCGAAGCAGGGCTCCGTCAACCTCAGTTTATTAAACTAGTGGAATCAATAAAAGCGATATTAAGGTTTTATATGAAAAAACGTGAAACGAAACGCAACCGCGATCTTGTATGAATTATATTGACAGCTAATGTCAAAGGACAATGGCAGAATTTGGTCTGGGTTTGTTGTGGCGACCTTAAACTTCATATGAACAAAACAAATTGTTTTTTTTTTCTACGATTTTTTATATTTTCACTTTGTCTCGTTAAAACTGGAGTATTTTATGATGATAAAAAGCATTCCAATTGATTACGAATACTTTTTTATTTGATTGTTGCCATAGACAATGGTGTGACAGGAATAGACGTGAGTGCTATATCCGTATCGATTATTAAATAAGTAATCGATACGATCGACCTTTATAGAGTTGGTTTGATTTAAAATGCAGTTATTTAATATTTAATCAACATTATATCAATAAGCTAATATTTTTGAAGCAAAACAACGCTTAAATCAAATAAAAACGTCACAGAATCGTTTTAAAGTTGTATCGATTTCACATAAAATCGATTTAAAATGTGCATCTCTGCTTTTGTCGTTGGCTGTGACAGTTAGATGCTGCAAAATACTTCCGCGTTTTGATGTCAATCTGGCATATGTCATTTGATAATTCAAACGTACCTACCTACATTGTTTAACTTTCTATACTATAACTTTCCGTGTACCTACATTGTTAATTCTTAACTAAAACTTCAAACACCGATATCTTCTTATTCCACCTTTACTGAGTGAAAATAGAATCATTTATAGACTCTGTTACTTACGCCAAATTTTTTGATATATTTTTAATTACTGTTCGCTTCAATTTAATTTCAGACATTTTGATGTATGGAGATCTGCCATTGTCCTTTGTGCGTCACTGCTTTCGAGTGCCTAGGGTTAGGTGCGACTGTAATAAGTAACTAAATAGGTTATGTTAGGTTCTCTTTTGACCCTCAATCCGAAAATAGAAGCTCTGCGAAGCAGGGCTCCGTCAACCTTAGTTTATTAAACTAGTGTGAAGAATGTGGAAGTTGGCAGTGCCATACACACCGATGTTTGGAGATTTTTTTTCCAGAGGAATCAAAGTATTTCCGGCAAGTGAAAATGGTGAGGGGTGATTCCGAGACCTACCCCCCTTCCCCCCAATCACTCACAACCCCTAAAAACGGCGACGTATTTCGAAATCTTAACCGAGAATAGTATTATATCTATCTGCCCGGATCCAGTCCGTTCCGCTGCAATGGACAAGCAGCCTAAAACTGTCATTCAATAAATGTAAGCGCAGATTACCTTCACTATTGATTGATAAGTTCAAGTTTAGTTTGAAGCAATATTATTAGTTAGCAATTAAGACTCGACTAGTAATTGATTGAGTCTTGGTTAATACGGTATTACACGGCTAATAGTCTGATAGCAATGATTAAATATTATGCATGTATTACATGCGTAGGTAAATGTTGTCTATATTGAGTGTGTTATTCGCACTGTGTCGTTGAAAACGGACGTGTTGAATCGCATTAGAAATTATTAATTAATTTTTTTTTAATCGTGACCTCAATATACGCGTACAACTATCTGTGAACGTAACAAAACTATGTGTTATGAAATGGATCGTGATTAAATTATAAAGAAAATAAAATGGATCACAGTCGTTTCAATCGGAGTAGCAAGACTGCGCGGAGTCCACCGTCGACGCCGGCACCTGCACCTGTACCCCAGCGTCAAGCACTTGAAGTCATACCTACGCCAGAAATCCAGTCCTGGATATCATCCATTGAAGTATACCTCAACAAAGTGTGCTTTATAGCTCAAGATGGAAAAGTGAATTCTGAGCAGAAGATGAGAGTCAGTTATCCCTGTCGAAACGTGGGCACTAAAATATCACAGTAGGCAGTTCAGTACCAGTCCCTTAAGTTGCATGCAATCCAGGCCCATAGTACCATCAAATCCCAGCAAGAGCAACTCAATTTGTCTCAGAGTCTTCAAGGTCTCAAGGATACCATACAAGTGTCCTCGAATCCCACCACCTGTACACCGTCTTTCGCTGAGATGGTTAAAAAGTCTGCTCATACTTTTATTCAGCCAGTTAGCGTAAGTTCGGTGGCAATATATCCAAACGACAAACTAAAATCAAGTGATGATACTAACTAACTATCAGCCCCGAACAAATTAACCTCCATGTGTGAGCACTACGGAAGATTAGGAACGGTGGGGTGATAATTAGCACGGAGACCAAAGACGACATTGAGAAAGTCAAACAGTCGGTACAACTTGCAAACTCAGGCCTTATTATCAACGAGCCTCATAAACGTAAGCCTAGAATTGTGATCATTGGAGTGCGTTCAACTATGAAAGAGACGGAAGTTTTCACGTGCCTGTACCATCAGAATTTAGCAGAGAAACTTCGGAGACCTGTAACTATGTTATAGAAGTACCTGCAGCGATACGCAAAGCACTGATTATTCAAGTCTTTATCTTCATAAATTGGTCATCTTGCCCGGTGAAGGATCATAAGGACACCCTAGTTACTCGCTGTTACAAGTGTCAACAGTATGGTTATGCGGCTAAGTCTTGCAGAGAGTCTCAATACACATGCGGTCATTGCGGCAACCAAGGACATACAATAAAGAACTGCACTAGGAAATCCGAAGATCCAAAATGCGAGACCTGCTTGCACTTCAAGAAGCCCAGCAACCACAACACCGGTTCTACTGACTGCCCAGCAAGAACAATGGCGGAAAAGGGGTACATGAACTCAGTTGATTATGGAGGCGCCTAAGAGCTGCGTTCTACTCTGGTATTTCCGACCTTTAACCTTATTATTTGTCAACTTTATTATTTCAGAATTAATATTTCATTTGTGATTCATAAACACTTAACACACGTCATAATATTGACCTACTATAACATTATATTGTAAAATCATCTAGTTACATAAAATGCTCACACGAAATAAGTTAGTAAATAATAAAGGCTAAATGCAGTTTTCAGACATAATTGACGATTCTGCTGACACACATTTTTGTAAATTTCGCGTGTAAGTACAGGAAAATGCTCGACACGCAATATATGTATTGTATATTTCATGACCATCTTAATTATATAATATAGAAAGTAATTAATAACTAAGTTTTATATTGACCATTTTGTTTATTGTTAAATACGTAATATGCTGGCTGTATTGTAAAATACAAATCTCAAATTTGTAAAGAGAGACCCAACCGCCTGTGATACAGTTTTAACTCGTACAGGGGTATGGTGTTCTTTCTAACCCATTGAAAATCTATAGCATTCATCATCATCAGCTTTTAACAGTCTACTGCTGGACGAGGCCTCTCCTTTGAAAGGAGGAATTGGCCTACTATACCACGCTGGCCAAACGGGTTGGTATAGGGTTTGTATCAAGTTTTCCTTCCCTTACAGTGCTGTTCTCTGCATAATATGCTCCCTCTGTCGGCTCTTACGACACCCATGGGATGAAATGGGGTGGTGACATTCCGTATTCTTAATCCGTCACCACACGGACACTAATTGTTATAATATTAACACTTTGAACGCCAATCACGGGACGTTCACGTGATGAATAAAATGATCTCATACGCCGATCACGTGAGGGTGACGTGATCCGATTTCAATATTTTATTGTTCTAAAATTACGGGCCGTTCACGTGTTTGGCTGTTATTGGTCATTAGCTACATTCATAATGCACACATGTGCAAAATTATAGACACGTAGCTCTTTTCATGTGTGTGTCAAGTCGACAGGAACGAACGCGCTCCGTCGGTCAGTACACCGTCCCACTTCGTTTCGAGTTGTTAAGTGCACTATTCACCTGTTTTTGGAAATGTCGAATAAATACATTTCATTATATATTGAATAATTTTATTTCATAAGTAACAAATATAAACCTAAATTTACAATGTATAAAAAAAAATTGTAGGTATCTGTAATAGACTATTATTTACAAATTTTCAAAATAATGCAAAAATCGCCGGCGTACGGTATTAGACTAGTTCAAAAACGCGCGGCGTTCAAAGTGTTAATTATTATATTATATTAGAACATTGTTTGTATTTATGTCTTCTGTATTTCTGCGAATAAATTTTATTATTATATTATTATTATTATAGTGATATATTGAGCAGATTGAAGACATCCTAAAAACAGGACAGGTTAGAAGTACCCTGAACAGAAGAATATGTATGAGGAATCTGATGGGAGTGAATGAAGCAAGAACGATATGTCACGAACGTTGCAAATAGCGTTCCGCAGTCTCTGCCTACCCCTCCGGGAAACAGGCGTGAGTCTATGTATGTATGAATGTATTATGTACCTATTTAATAGTGAAGTTTTGCTTACAGTCTCATCTTAACCACTAGTAGGTACTAATAATAATTGTCGTTGTGTTTGTTTTCTCCCTTTCTCGTATACCTTGTACAAGTTAGCTTGATCTTTTTGACAGACGAGCTAGTGATGGGAAACAGCAAATATCTAGTAATCCAAAAAATAACATTTTAAAATACTTGTTACTGTGACGAGATGGTGTGGGTGTATTATGTGTGAAATTCTTTAGTGCACTAGACATAATTATAAAACAATGGGTAGATAAGCGAAGTTGGGTCAATATTCATAATAAGTACTTATTTAATATTAAGGGTTATTTTTGGACCTCCCGCCAAATTTAAATAGGTGGTTCAGACCATGAAAGTAAACAACTTTTCCAAAGAAACACGACTCGAGAAGTGAAAAAAAATCATACCTTCCATACGAAATCGACCACGTGATCGAGCAGTTTTCTATGGGAGGGTCGAATTTATTTTTCACTTTTCGAACTATTTTTCTTTGGAAAAGTTGTTTAGTTTCATGGTTTGAACCACCTATTTAAATTTGACGGGAGGTCCAAAAATAACCCTGTTTGTAAAAAATAAGGTTGAAAATAAAATAGATTTATCTTTAAAACAGTTTTTATTAAGGAAGAGGCCAAGGTCATCATCACCAGAATCGTCAGAGCTTGTGTCATCATCTCGAAGTACAATTATTATTTCGTGTTCAATAAAATTGTCGAAGTGGACGTCGCGCATCCAGTCAGATAATATTGCTTCTTTGACGTGTCGTACTACTTTCGCCCAGTTTTCAGCGGTCAATTGATCACAAACTTCTTTCAACAAACGGAGCATTTTGTTTGCGGTGAAGGGAGGAGATGTATTGGTACGTGCTGCGTTTCCTGTGAATTAAATAAGTGATTGTTAAAATAATACTATTTGTTTGAAATCGAGAATATTAGTTGGTACAATTTTTTTACCTATTGTAATTTTTTGACTCTGGTCACACTGTAAGATGACCTCATTCTTTGTTCTTGTCTTGAAAAATTAACACGTATTGTCGTCTCAAAAAATATCGCCTTTTGCAAGCACATGGTTAAACTAGCTTCGCGTATCGTTGTGAAATCTTATAAATTGTCGCTAATTGATTTGCCCGGTAAAAGTTGAGTTGAACATTGACATTTGTAAAACTTTGAGACGGGGTCTCAGGTAGGATTGTCGGGTTTCGAATGAAACACTGCTAGACTGAACAGGTTTTTTATTTCGTCTAACTACCGTTACATACAGTATGACCGAACTAGGTAGGCACTGGCCTGAAGGCTGGAATGTTGACTCCCGCTGCTCTCCAACGCTCGCAGGGTAGCTGCTCGTAGGGTCCCTGGTGAGCTGGCCAAAGTGCACGTTGTGTAGGCAGCTCGGTGGTCGAGGTGCAGCCCGAGCTGAGGCTCAGGCGGTGCAGCTGATGTGGGCCGAGCGGTAATGCTCGGGCGTAAGCCGGTGCAGTCAGGTAACAGTGCCCTGGCTGTGGAAGCTCGTAGGCAGGAGCGGATGCTTGGGCGGCGGCTGGTAGTGGCACGGCGCCAGCAGCTCGTAGCTTGTAGCCCGTAGAATCGTGGCCCGTAGGAAGAATGTCAGGCCCGTAGGGAGAAGACAGCTGGTAGAGAGAATTGCCGTGTGGTTGACGGCATAGAATACAAGTGTCACCACCCCCTATCTTCCCGTGGGTGTCGTAAGAGGCGACTAAGGGATAACACGATGCAAAACCATCTTTTCGTAGAGACGGAAAACTCGACATCAAACCCTATATGACTGCCTCGTTGGTCTCGCGGCATAAATGTGCGCGTGGGATCGGGAGGTCCCGGGTTCGATTCCTGGGTCGGGCAGTGTTATTGGGTTTTTCTGTCACGAAATTCTCAGTAGCAGCACGGAGTCTGGAAATGTGCCCGGTACGGCAATAGGCTCGCCCCTTATTACGTGGGACTAAAGTATATCTGGCGAAAAGTGGGTGTAGAAATACACCTCTGCCTACCCCTTCGGGGATAAAAGGCGTGACGATATGTATGTATGTATGTATGTAGAGAGAATGCCAGCCCGTACAGAGAACTGGAAACATCACAGAGAATACACAACAACTGGTCAGGAACAGGCGGTCCCTAGATTGGCTTAGGAGACACAGATACAATTTTTTTTATTTATTTATTCAACTTTATGCACAAACAAGTGTACAGAGGCAGACTTAATGCCTAAGGCATTATCTACCAGTCAAACTTTGGGTGATGCAGAGATAAAGATATAATAAGTGCATTTAGCATTAAAATTACAGAAAAGGAAAAAATATATATAGTATAACAGATTTTACGAATAATTAATTCATAAAATATATGATAAACCTATTTACATATCCCAGATATATACTTATTTATAAATACACATATATATATATATATATATATATATATATATATATATATATATATATATATATATATATATATATATATATATATATATATATATATATATATATATATATATACTTGAATATAAATATATATATTTATAATAAATATTATAAATACATAAAGGATGATTCTATTACAATTCAGCCAATGTGTCAATGTAAATCTGTCAAACTCTAGTTTTAATCATCCTGATTTCTGGAGGGAGATCATTCCAGAGAAGCATAGACAGGATATTAAAAGAAGCATGTACCAAGCTAAAGCTGTGAAAAGGATAAAGAAGAAGAAGATTGTTTGAAGAGCGAAGATTTTTATCGTGGGTCTTGCAGAGATATTGAAAATGAGGAGTTAAATAGACAGGAGCATTAGGAGAGTACAGTAAAGAATAAAGTGTACACAACGTACGCAGGTTGCGACGTTGACGGATAGGTAACCATCGTAACTTTATTCGAAACTCGGAAATATGGTCATACTTGCGGAGATTGAAAATGAATCTAATGCAATTATTGAGAAGGCGGTCGAGCTTATTAAGTAGATCTGCATTAAGGTCGAGATAGCACACATCACCATAGTCGATGATAGGAAATATTAAAGTCTGTACTAGCATTGTCTTGGTCTTGGATGGCAGAAAGTTCTTCAGACGACGGAGCGACCGTAAGGTCCCAGTGACTTTACGACTAACATTTGCTACCTGGGTACGCCAGTCAAGAGTTGCGTCAATATGTAGACCGAGATCTTTGACGCTTGAGCTAAACGGAATAACTGATCCATTAAAAATTACAGCTGGTAGCAATTGCAAGTTAATCCTACTCATAATCCGGGGACTACCAATAACAATAACCTGACATTTAGTGGGATTCACTGCGAGTCCAAACCTAGCAGACCAGTCGTTAATAGCATCCAGATCTCAATTGATTGCATTTATTGCTGTATCCAGATTTTCCACCTTTGCTTGTGTGTAGAGCTGCAGATCATCGGCATACAGATGATACGCACAGTGAAGTTAAAGAGATAAGAGATTAATAAACAATGAAAACAGAAGAAGAGAAAGTATTCCGCCTTGAGGAACACCAGAGCCCAGATAACGCCATGTTGATGTGGTTTCATCAATACGTACCGACTGCTGGCGTCCTCGAAGATAAGAGGAGAACCATTCCAGTACCATAGGTGAGACCATTAGATAGGAGAGGATTGAAAGAAGGTCGTGACTGACGGCGTTAAAGGCGTTGGAGAAGTCCACCAAGGCCAGAACTGTAACCCTGGTGTCCTCCACCCCCGCCCTCATGTCGCCAGTCACCTTGAGCAGTGCAGACACAGTACTGTGTCCAGGCCTGAAACCAGATTGAAACGGAGATAGAATATTGTTAATGTGAACAAACCTGGACAACTGTCTCTGCACGCATGACTCAAGTACCTTGGATAAGAAAGGAAGAATGGATATGGGTCGGAAGTGAGTAGGGAGAGAAGGATTTGGTATCTTGGGCAAAGGACGAACATAGGCTTGACGCCATAAGTGAGGAAATTGACCTGTGTCCAGGAAAAAGTTAAGGATATGGGTGATGACAGGTAAAAGTTGGTATACATATAGGCACACAGACAACTAGAATATGCTTACCCCCAGCGGGACAGTAGACAGAGAAGTAGTAGAATAATACTTGGTTGTCACTACAACCATCAGCAAGGCGACGTCTAGGGAAAGTGACCGATTTAGATCGCGCACCCATCTTATATAGTCATAGACCAATGAGTCACAGACTGCCTGTGGCTCGGTCCATGACCATATATGGTAACATTTCCTAGCGAAGCGCTTTTCGGAGTACGCTGGCGTTAAGCGCCTGCGAGATATTATAACGCAATACGTAGTATTTCGTAACAACTTAAATTGTAAATCCGGTGTCAACGTCCACGTGCCCCCGTGTCCTGAAGACATCAAGTTTGGAGGAACAGCTAAGTGGATAATTCATTCAATCTATCGTGGCCACCGTAGAATTGTTTGCTTTTATCTAACTTAGTTCCAGGCCTGACATCAGTGAAGATACAGGTAATTGTACATTGTATTTGATTCTTAGCGCCAAGAAACTTGGTAATATGTCAGATATTTGCCTTGTCCTGAACAGCTGGATGAATGTAATTGAGCTTCCACTGCCGTCTGTAAACAACGGTTCCCAGTCTGTCTAGGGCAATCTCTGAACACTATTAATGAAATAGATGTTAAAGAATTTATCAAGAAAAAGATTTTTTTACTGACCTTTGATTTGTGCCCATATCAGCTCTTTGGCATTATATTGACGATGATAGGGTGGCAACCTGATCACTGTGTGACCGCGCTGCTTCGCCCAGTAAATAAACTGGCTCCCTCGGTTTGTGTGTGGCCACCAAGCCAAGCAGTTCGCACTTGAGCATTGTCATGTCGGCATTTACGCCTTTGTTTAAGAGCCACTCTATTCTATCGGCTTTTTTGTTTGCCGTCGTCGGAGCCTTGTCTTGCGTGGAATGATAGGATGTATTATCCATTATTATTATATGAGGACCATCCAGGTTGTCCATAATTTTATACACGTTGCCGCACTTGAGACAATGGCAATAATAGTCCCCCATTTTGTGACTCACGTTCAAAATAATCGCGTAAGCGAATCACAAACTCACGCATTTCACTGTTTGAGTACAGCTTTTTACGCTTCTTTAGGCATATTTAACAAAAGTTCAAAACAAAGACTTAAATTTAACAATAATAATGTTACGGACAGGTAGTCTTGCTTCTCTTAACTTCTTCCTTTAACCTCTCCTTTCCTGTTGACTTTACTCCACACTACTGACCCCGAGTGTTCCCGACGTTTGGCTTATATGGCCAGTCGATAGAACGATGGAATGCGTAATTCAAATTAGAATTCAATTTTTTTTACCTTATTTTCTAAAAAGAGTTATACCAGCTAAAGAGCCAGAACCACTGGCCAAAGAGACCCCAACAAAAAGGACCGCAAATAACGTTCGTAACAATAACTTAACAATGATTTTTTGTAATCGATATTTGTAACAGTTACTGCCTGTAGTATATTCATTCTAGATTTTAATGTATGGGCAAAACGGCAAAATTTATAATTTTAATTTATTGCTGCTATGTGATACCTATATACGAGTATATTAAAATACACGACTCTCCCGCTCCCCCCGCAATCCGTTTCACCCTTCCCCCCTTGAAATGTGTCCCATTTTGCAGATTTTCTCAATTTTCACGAAAACTATACAAGCCGAGACAGAATAGTCAAAGACGGATTTATTTATCACACATATGCATATTCATTTCGATACCATTTATAGTTTCCAAGCTATGGTGCATCAAAGATTACAAAAAATTAATAACCAGCAAATAATCACAATTTAATTACTCACGCGCTAATTAAAAAGTTTAAACGAGCTACGATACGTCCATTTCAACAAATATGTTGGTCTGACGAACAATACGGTGATATCAAAGTTACCACCTTCATCAGGAGCAGCTTTTCAGCATTCAATCCGTACTTTTCATCAAGTACAATTATGGCGAGGAAACGCATTGAACCCAGAAAACTGGGGCTGGAAAAATAATAATATTTTTTGATCACCCATATATACAACAAAATCACCAGCTCCACAGTCGATACTCAAAATAGTATCGTGCAGCTGCAGAAAAGGCTGCCGAAAAAGATGTAGATGTGTCAAAGCTGGATTGCGTCGTTCCACCATGTGCAACCATTGCCAGGGCCTTAGTTGCTTCAACAAGTCTTTAGAAGATGACGATACTGATGTTTGTTAGATATTAAGTACTTACTATATAAAAAATAAATAAAAATTGTTTATTTTGTTTAGTTAAATGCATTTCTTGTAAAAATAATAAATATTGTTGTTTCTTGTGTATGTAATGTTTTATTGCCGCTAAACGCACATTTTTAGTAATCTTTGATGCACCATAGCTTGGAAACTATAAATCGTATCAAAATAAGCGTTAGTACTTATTGGTAGGCAGTTTATTGACAAATAATTCCGTCTTTGACCATTTTGTCCTAGCTTGTATAGTTTTCCTGAAAATTCAGAAAATCTGTAAAATGGGACTCTTTTCAAGGGCGGGAGGGGTGAAACGGATTGCAGGGGGGGCGGGAGAGTCGTGTATTTTAATATAATCGTATATAGGTATACCATAGCAGTAATAAATTAAAATTACAAATTTCGCCGCTAAAAAATTTAGAATGAATACATTACTATTATTCGTGTCCCATCCGTCCGACCGATGAAACATTGTACAAGCGTCTATTATTTTCAGTGTTCCTATTTAAATTTTACTTTGAAGCAATAAAACGTCTTAAAATTTTCAGATAACGCTTCAATATTTAGGGACTTTTGTGTTATATGTATTTTTTTAATATTTTACAATTTTTATAATCATTAAATTAAGAAAATAATATGTTCGTCATTGCAAAGTTATAATATGTCGATTAGAAAAACTTACATCTGTCACAACGATCAAGCTAACTTGTACAGACTACCGTTAATTCCATAGCAATAATTCAGAGAAATAAATAAAACTTATAAAAGAAAAGATACCTTAATAGGCGTCCTTCAAATGGTACATTCATTATTACACAATCATTATTTTATTGCTGGTCATAATTATTATGTAATTACCTTAAATAAATATGTACACTCAATCAACGTTGTCTCAATATTGTCTCAGGTAACATAATAATTCCTAACGTACTTAATTTGTCTCCTTACATACGAATATTGTGAACTAAGCGCGTATACTTATACTCCCCATTCATATTTAATTACATTACATTTTTACATAAAGCTGGTCAAGTGTTTTTTGAGGCACGACCTATGTCGTGTTTGGTAGTTGCTATTACAATTTCGTCCCATGTATAAATTAATGGAGTATAACTAGTTGATTAGTAAAGCCTTATCAACAGTGATATTTATTTTGATATCAAATTTTACATGCCATTATTTAGATACCTACACTTGTTTACTTAATAAAGAGGGATGCTTGCCCTCTAATTTATTCATGATTTTTGCAACATATATTACAAAAAGATTCCAAGTAGCAAAAGTTGAGGTAGGCTGCAATATTTTTAAAGGACCTTTTGGCTCATGGCACATAATGTAAGCACGGCAACATCGCAGAGCCCACTCAGCGATTTACTTGTGATTTAAAAACCGTTTAATCGAATTTCGTATATATTATATTACGTCAACATAAAAAGCCGACAGCGTATCAGCTTGCTTGCCATTTTCTTACAACTTTGCACTTGCAAGCATGTGGACAGTGTACACAGTGCGCAACTTACAGCCTACCGAATGCGAGCGAATAAACACTTTTCATCTCGCGGGCGGCGCGTTTCGAGAAAGGGCCATAGCACCTGTGACGTTGTAGGGACGGTACAGTATACGATGACCTTTACTCCGATCATTTTAACCGCCCACGTGATTACAGCACGCACGGTCGTGCTCTAATTCAAGTGGTCCCATGTGTTTACAGCACGCATGGACGTGCTCTAAGAAAGTCGTCCTATTGGGCGCGGATTTTTTACGTTTTGTTTTATTTAAACCAAGAAACGAAAGTAGTAACTATTAGAATAGTTCATATTCTATGCAACTAAATCGTTTTAGAAGGGTGAGAGAAACGAAACGTGCCACAAAATATTGAAATATAATTATCTGTGTCTCAGTTGCGAAAGCGTCCGCCATTGTTGTGTTTTGTTCCGCGATCTTTATAATAAAAGTTGTCTTGTGGAAGAAACCGGTGAATGTTTTATAAAGTACTATATAGATTTACTCAGAAATAAATAAATATTAATTGTGAAGTGACATTATTCGTGACAGAGACAAGAAATACAGTGATAAAAGGCAAAAACTTTTAAGAACGGCTATTTCTACTCTTGAAACTTGCTATTTTCGTAATAGTTTTATGATAAATACTCTTTTAATAGTTATGAAAGACATAAAAGTACCCAGATTATTTATCTGGAAACATATTTTAGCAATTAAATACTAGTATTGTTGTACGTTTTCACTGTTATCGTGTTTCAAATGGTAAATAATTCACAGCCACAGTGTTCGCTACAGTAACATGGCGGCCCGGCACGGCGAACTTTTTGTTACGCGTTCGGATTATAATTTTTTTAGTGGCGTTAGATTCATTTGTTACAAATAAATAATGTATTGTGTGAAAACCTAAAGGTATATGTGATAATGTTTTTGTGTTTATGAGCCAAACAAGTAATGAAATTCATTAATATGTGATGAAATGCTTGTGCGAACCAGTGAAAAATAACAAACTTCTAAGTTTGTAAGCTTGTTTTGCCGGAAAGGTGAGTATTTAGTAGTAATTTATGTTATTATTATCATAGCTGATTTTATAACCAACACAATGATATGCAATGTATGTGATATAATTATATAAAGGTGACACAATTATTTTTTTTCCGGTAACCTATGCCAATGAAAATTTGCAGCAACGTGACCCTTTGCACTTGTGGCACTTTGCCTTTAGTTTGATCGCACCTCAAGGGTTAACATGGGTCTGATTTTCAAATCGGTATGTACCCCAGCAGACTGTAAAGTGAATTAGCATACCAACCGATCGAACTATCGGACGACTTAACCCGAAGTTTTGACCACTTGAGTGCAAGCCATATCGGCTTTATACTTGATACTTTGAATATAAATGGTTCATATTCTCTCGTGACTTCGAACATTGATTCCGTCAGTATGCACGTCTCAAGGCAATCTCGAATGTCGGTTGACTCGATATGTGCACTTTCATGTTATTTCAATTGACTTGGCACGTTAATTTTCAGAACTTCAGTTCACACAAGTTTCAGAACTTACCTATCGGTTTTGAAAACTAGTTGGTGTATTGTAGGAATACTCAGTTAAGGTGTAAAAATAGCAGTAGCAAGTAGCTGGTTGTATAGGGCAACAAAATCTCAAAAACAACTACCTTGCTTTCTCTTTAACATTTCAGCGCATACAATTTCACATTCATATCACAAACACGAGCAAACACAGTCAAATGAGATGCTTGGTTGAATTACACGTCAAACAAATAATTTGTACGAATATCCAAATGCCACACAAACACCTTAAGGCTATGAAAATATTTTATTTGAGTTTCAAACCCTAACTCCGCCGAGGTTGATAAACGACCTAAAAATATTTGAATAAATTACTTTTGCGTGTCAAGTTATAAAATTTTTGATGTAAAGTGCGCCCGGGAAGTTACGGCATATCTTCACGTCCGATATCCCGCAGTGTCTCAAGACGAAAGTCTTTGACCAGTGTGTGTTGCCAGTGATGATCTACGGCGCTGAGACGTGGTCGCTAACTATGGGCCTCATCTGAAAACTCAGGGTCACTCAGAGTGTGATGGAGAGAGCTATTGAGAGCCCTTATTACTTCATATTTTAAAGAGTAACACAGTTTTAAGTAGATCCTTTCCCAAACACCAACCTCCTTTAACATTCCCCTATCCTATCCTGTATTTCCCTTCCTTTCCTTATCCGTAGTAGAGGTGAAGAAGATGGCGCAATGGCTTTAAGGGGATTAAATAGGTGGTGTTAGGCAGGGAGGTATAACATCACCAAAATTGTTTAATCTGTATATTAACCAGCTGATCGTTGAACTCAGTAAGACCAACGTCGGTTGTTCCTTTCATGGACAGATGTTTAATAACATCAGTTATGCGGATGACATGGTCTTGCTGAGTCCATCGATCAGCGGCCTGAACAAGCTGATAAAGGTGTGTGAATCATATGCCGCAGCCCATGGACTCAGGTATAACACTAATAAAAGTGTTGTAATGCTTTTTAAGGCGGGTAATAAAAGTTACTCAGTTACCTCGGTTAAACTGGATGGGATTCCACTTAACTGGGTTAAGGAATTTAAATACCTGGGTCACTGGGTTGCAGATAATCTGTGTGATGACGTAGATGTGGAAAGGGAACGTAGGGCATTGTCGGTAAGATGCAATATGGTGGCTCGCAGGTTCGCACGTTGTACTGCACCAGTTAAAATAACGTTGTTCAGGTCATTCTGCCAGACCTTTTACTCATGCAGCCTGTGGGCTACATATACGCAAAAGACCTACAATGCCCTACGAGTCCAATATAATAACGGCTTTAGGGTACTGTTGGGGCTGCCCCGGTTCTGTAGCGCGTCAGGGATGTTCGCTGATGCACACATAGATGACTTCTATGCAATCATGCGCAAAAGAACTGCATCCCTGATGCGCCGGGTGCGGGATAGCGCCAATAGTCTCCTGGCCGTTATAGCCGCAGACATGAGCGGCAAGTTATGGAGACACTGGCTTAACGTACACAAGTCAGTTGCACGTTCTGTTTTTAATTAATTTTGATGTACCTACTTTCATATGTTTTATAAAAACGAAATAAATGATTATTATTAACCCGCAGACAGACAAAGGAAAGCCGAAAGCTGAAATTTAGCAGTTATCCTTGGGTAGCGTAGCGAAATTCCTACTGGATTGCGCAAAATTTACATTTCTCAGTTGAAACTATAGCAATTAAAACTCATCTAGTTATTGTATATTAATACCGGTATAATATACAATAACAAACGGACACAAAGAGCCGAAAATCGGGCTCAGTGGCGTGCCATTGGAGAGGCCTATATCCAGCAGTGGACTACGGCAGGCTGATGATGATGAATACCCGAGTACTACTTACGTACCTGTAGTGAGTAACAGTAGGATCTTATTTTCATATACCATGTAGCTATACTATGTGTTATTAAGTTGCCTTGAGACAAGAATTTGTGGCTATAATATGCCTCAATATTGTACCTATATTTGGACCTGTGAGAGAGACATTTTAAAAATGATTGTTATTTGTTTCAATACAAAATCTATTCCAAGATAGATGATTCAAACAAATTAATTAACTATCCTACTTAGGGGTATGGGTAATAAAATGTTTACAGTTAAGCCAAGAACAAAGAGCTTTTTCAAATAGAGCACTTTGTTTAAAGCTTATATTTTGTAAGGCTGACCTTACTCCAGCTATATCTTTCCATCCATTAGATTAAAACCTAGGCTAAATTTGCTATACATTTACAGAAGTGCCTAACGTCTGGCAGATTATATCAAAATTATCGCCGCACATACAGGTATTTTCACGATCTACGCGGCCAAAATTATTTTAATGCTTAATTGGTATCTAAACACTGTAAATGAACAAACAAACTATTTTTTTTACTTTTTACTATTATTTTCAAAAACAAAAAAATATAAACATAAAAAACATAATAATTCTAACTTTTTTGGCTTTCTTCGTCATAATCGTTCGTCGTCATTCGTAAGTGGGTAACATTTCTTCTTGGCTTTTTGTAAGGCACTATAGCACGGAAAAACTTCTTATGAATCTTTCTTATAATTTCGTACTGTCCTTCTGTCAAATCGGCATGATCTACAAACATTTCCAAAGCTTGCATTGGTGTCAAGGGGGCTGCCCTTTTTCTGATTTCAAATGATAAAATGCCTTTTTATATTTAGTTGCTCATGTTGGAGAACTGGTAATATCTATTAGGACTTTTGATGCATCCTTTTTACCAGATTTAAAATTAGAACGAAGTGCTTCAGTCTTTCGCCTCTTGCTCCTTTTACTTGCGTCTTCAAACAACTTGGATGGTCGCCCTTCTTTTTTTTTTTTTTTTGGTATCGGGTTGGAAAATCCTCATGGAGTCCCTCCGCCCCGGGGGGGAAGGACGAAGGGGACTGTCAGACTCTTACTGACTAAAAACTCCTCATGTACCCATGTGTCGGAGGGTAGGGTTTCACCAAAGCATTCCTCGCTACCCCCCAACGGGTATTGGCCCGCCAGATGGTCAGGCGGGCCCCGAACGAAACCCCCTTGGCGGCGGATGAAGGTGTTGGGCTCCGCCGCCAAAACACCCAGCGGCCGCAGAGGATAGGGAGGACGGCAACGCAACACCGCATCTCCTCTTCCTCTGCGGCCCCACCGCGACGCCACGATGGTGCGCCCCCATTTGGTCGCGGGAGATAGGGCGCGTGGCAACGCAACACCCACACGCCTCTCCTCCCGCGACCGCACCCGACTGCGAGGGACAGACAGAACTGTCCCCCGCACCCGCACCATGGGACGTATCCTACGCAGGCCTCTACCAAGCCCACGTGGAGCGTCCCCTCCCGGGATCCCGCTTAGCTTCACCGTGGGTGGCTTCTAACCCACGGTTACTGAGTTCCCCCACCACGACAAGGTGGAGATCCCACGGGGGGGTGGAGGGTGGATGGTCGCCCTGGCCGTTTTTGTGTATCAACAACAGGTATTTCAAAAGTACCATCCAGCCAACACTGCTTGTTTTTTATAAATTTATCTTTTTTATAATGAGCTTTCGTCCACCTTTGTACAACTTGTAACAATTTGGTCTTTATTGTAACCTTCACATGACAAAAGATGAGCTTTTATATATTTTAATTTGGCATCTAAATTAGGCAAATTTTCGTTCGTCATGAGGTCAAATAAGTATTGTGGTGTCACAATCCTTACTCCTGATGCTTCCTGTGAATCTTAATCAAACATAAACTGTGTTAAAAGTCGCTAAAATCATTTTCAATTTTAGACGAAATTTCGCTAAATATCTTTGATCCCTCAAAAATGTATCTAACCGGACATATGCGGACACGATTTTGATAGAACTGATAAGGAAAAGGATCAAATAATAACCTATATTAAAAAGAATAGCCCGATCTACCCCGATACATAAACAAAAACACTAGCAAATAAAAAATATTGCAGAAAATCACAGTATTAAAATGGGTATTTTATTTATAAAAAAAAACATGTAGTTTGATAGTTGATCATGACTTTATTTATGTAATATGTAAGTCTCTTACCTTGTCCATCAGAATCCATCACTTTCAGTTCGTAAAAAGTACTTGATAACATAAAAAATCACTTTGTAAGTTTAATGTTTAGAAAAGCGCCGAGAATAGATACGTACACTAGGTAACACGGTCAACTTCTGACTGACCCCACGGGTGCGGGGTGTGAGCTAGCAGGTAGATAAACCTTGGATATTGTTCCCGGGTTCGTAATCTATTCGTGGAACTTGGTTTAAGAATGATTTTGTTATTTTGACATTTTGGACTTTTGGCCGCGTAGATCGTGCAAATACCTGTATGTGCGCCGGCCCGAAGTAGCTTAGAAATCGAAATTTTCCCGAGCGAACAAAAGGACTTATTATAAATATAATCCTTGAGAACGGGATGCAGCTATTTTGCTTATCTATCTGTGCTGAAATTTTGTGCAACTGTAACAAATAACAATCTTGTTTTTTTACTAGTTTTCGATTTCGTTGTGGACATCGAAACATTCACCTTTTCGTGTAGGTAGAGTTGCTATTTTAAAACACAAATATTTTGTTTAATTGTGTAGAATTATATACAATTCCATCTAATATAAAAGCTCTTTTAAAAATGTTTTTATCCACGCACAGTTGCACACCCCTAGTGTAGAGAAGCTATATCGCCATGCTGGAATACGAACAATACCGTCACTTAGGAGCAACAGGCCGTAAAAGTATATCATCTATGCAACAGACTGAACTAACAATATGCCATTGTTCTACCATTTATCTCTGAGGCTGATCTATGTTAATTCTGCATATAGCTATGCGGACGCTATCCACCAATTGTTGCCTGTTAGTGAGTTTAACCATTGCAGTTCTCATCATCTTTTCTCAAAACTTGCCAGCTGTCATATATTACAAACATTTTTTGGAAGATCGTTAGGAAGAATCTTTTTCCGTATTTTAGGCGTCTTCCTGGAATAGTAAATACGCTACCTGAGTTTTATTCAATTTGAAAATACTTCTTCGTAGATTTTCTCCTACAAAGTTCAGGTGTAAAACAACACTTGTTTCAAACCTAAAGTTCAAGTAAATTTTGTAACCGATGAAACTTCGACGAAACAGCATTCTAAAATTTACGCTTTTACAACAATTTTATTGCGCCACCTTCTTCACCTCTACTACGGATAAGGAAAGGAAGGGAAATACAGGATAGGATAGGGGAATGTTAAAGGAGGTTAGTGTTTGGGAAATTAAATTGAAGGGATATTGGTAGTGATTGCGACAGCTCGAGCAAGCCGGGAGCGCAAACCCGAATGCCTCTTCTCTACGCTCGGACAGATCAGTAGAGCGGAAGCACACCCTGACTGAAGGGGACGCCCTAGGCGGACGTACGCCGACCAAATAGGTGACGTACTGAAAAAGGGCCAAATTAAAAGTACCCATAATCGACGCGCATGCATGATGAGGTTAATGAATGTCGAGGAAGCGAAAGAAGTATGTTTGAACCGAAGCATGTGGCGTTCAATAGTCTCTGCCTACCCCAATGGGAGACAGGCGTGACGATATAGATAGATTGATAGATTTCAATATTTGCCAAATATTCATACACATTTAACAAATTTCATAAAAACCATAATCCACATAACAGTTATGACTGGGATTTGAACCCACGCCTTCAGAACGTGAACGGAATGTGTTATCCGCACGGCCATCGCCTTGTTGTCAATGACTGGTGAATTTGGCGAACACTTGATAGAGTGTATACGTCATCGAACTAAAAACTCATTTCCAAATAATAAAATAGTCTTCAAACCTCTTTGCTAATAAATTATTGTGTTTGATGACCGGATAGTTTGTCGTGTAGACGTCAGATGTCCTTGGCAACGGTAGTGATGACAGCTTGGCATGACACCGGCCGTCACAATAGTATCCCTGCAGTCCTCCTTCTCCACCTTCGGTACTCCAAGAAATATGAGAGCTTTTCGCCGGTGTCTCGTCTCTATATTGTCAATACTTTGACAGCACTCATTGATCTGCTTCCGAAGAAGGCTGAGCATTGTGAACACGAGTTCTCTTAAGGTGCGGAACTCCTCTGCCACCTTCGCAACAGTGTCCTTTGCTGTACCTCCCTGTAGCTGCGCCTCAAGCTCTGCCATCCTCTTCGAGAACATCTTCTCAAGGCTGTTTTGTGCTGCTTTAATAACAGACAGCTCAGACATTCTGATGTGAGTGGCTGTTCGGTACTTCTGTGCTTTTTAAAAGTGTTTTTTATGGTATGAGTGTGCAATGCTGGCAGGTGGTGTAACTTGAAGATGTAGGATTACATAGACCTACGTATCAGTTCTACAAACGTGAGTACAGTGCAATTGTAAACAAAATTAGTCAGTGTAAACAAATATAGCAGGAAATTATGCTTTAAAATAATTAAATTTAAACTTTTAAATTTCGAATATGTCTTGACTTTTTTACACCTACCGCCCATGTGAATTTTAATGTGTAAATTTCTTTGGTTATTTTTTTTTTTCATTTCTTTTCTTTGGTTCGTTCTCCTTTATAATAAAGGACCACGCACCGAAACCATAAGTAGATTTAGAAAAGGTGCACAGCTAGTTTAAAAGTTATCTACATTGTATTTACAGCTTTTGCTTTCAAAGGAAACAAACTGACTAAACACATTTTTAACTTTTCCTTTTAAAGGCGACAAATAAATGACTAGTTTTCGTGTAATTTTTTTCAACCAAAAGCAGGTATATGGAATCTCGTGCCTTTTTTACTTTTAAGGCCTTAGTTTTCTTAATTTAGGAGTTAAATTTTCTAAACGTCTGCATTAGTGAAAGCCTACACCATAAAGGGCATCAATTGCCAAAATGTCGAGTTTATAGCCCTAGAGGCCTATTTGTTTTTATGAATTAGTCACTAAGGACACGAATATATTTATAGGCTTTTAACCACAGCAACGGCTGCGTGGACAGTATTTTCTCTATAAAAAGTTTAAGCCCTTAACCTTAACTTTGTAACTTCTTCGAGTTGAAACGACGGGCCAGGTGCCTACGCTGTAAGAAAGCTGCGTTCAAAATTTCATATTTGTAGTTCCTGCGTTGTAGTTATATAGATACGTATGGTATGATAATTCCGTTTGGGCTTATTGATGCATGAATCAACCAAATCCAGCTTTTCATCGGTATTTTATGAACCTTGTGCCAGTTTTTAGGTCAGAATGTATTTTTCGAGTCAGTAGGAGATTATTTATAATCCACAAGCTTTTGCCCGCGACTACGGTCGCGTTAAATTCGGGGTAACACAAATTCCCTTTAATTTTAGGGGTTTGGGTCATGATTAAAAAAAAAAACAATTACTACGTTATTTTCTTTATAACAAAGAGTGAGCATACCAAGATTCAGTTCCCTACTATGAATATTGAACAAAGTCCCATAAAAACGTCAACCCTTGAACCCCGAACAAATGGTAGCCTATGTCCATCTACATGGTCCAATATATATCTAAAAGCCGTTTAAGCGTAAAATTGGTACATACATACACCCTTTCGCATTTATAATATTAGTAGGAATTTACTGTTTTCTTGATGCATGCACAAGCAAACAAACAGCATGAAAAAAATCATACCTATTTATTTATAACTTATCTAAATCTTACACGCATACCCAAACCTTTTCAAAATTCTCTAGTCAATCGCGTTGGTACAGCTTAGCTCATCTCCACTCCGCTCCGTTTCAGTTGTAAGGCAGCTTTACAGAACTGTTATAATGTGTATTGAGATTGACTGGTGGTGTTCAGTCCCAATGGTCAATAGCACCTGCCAATCACACTTAGGCTGGCGTCGCGGTACTGCAGATGGTAATGAGTCTGGATGACTGACGACATGAAATTAAGTTACGGTTTAACCATTTTACGGTTTAAAATGTAATGTTTGTGAATACAATTGCCAGATATTTCGTTCATTGTAATTATGATTCCTTACAGCGTTTACTATGTGTTGCTATGATTTATTTCGATAACACTAACCGTTTCTGAAATTAGATAAATTTTGGCGTATAAAACTAAACATTCATTTGGGTATACGTCACTCGAAATGTTTTTTAATCATTAAATAAAATTTTTCACCAAGAAAATTATTTATTAATATTGCGTTAAGAGATTCTAAGCATTTTATAACTTAACTCTTTAAGCATAACTTATATACAGTATGTAAGAAATTTTCCAAGGAGATCTCTACAAGATAGTTTACACAATGGATCGCGGCGTAATAAAACTTAACAAGTTCTCCAACAGCGACCCAACGGACGTTCCCTACTTTATTAAAATGGTTTTATAGAAGTAAGGCTATTTGTGAGCATAAATATAAATTAATTTGTGCTCATATTAAGAAAAATATAACTTCATAGATTGTTCCTATTATAATGGAGACAGAAGTGTCCGCATTTTCATAGTGTCAGCTTTAAAACCAATATTTTTTTAAATAAACTCGCATCATTTATATTGGCCACATAATAGTTGATATTTCGAAAAAGCTTCCTTAGTCCTTCCTGCATCAAAACTCGCTAACCAAAGATTTTTCTAGGTTAAGTAGTTCAAGCTTTGCGATGATATATCAGTCAGAACACCACATTCTATATATATAGTTTATTATATCCAACCGGTATATCGATATAATATTCATGGATACCTAAATTGAGAAACACAGTTTGTACTGTACATAAATAATGGCCTATATTAGAACCCGAAACCTTGATATTGATTTTACTCACAACACAAAAACAACAATAAAACGACCTCCATTGTGTTATCAATTGAGTTAAAAAATAAAGGATCTTTCTTTATACAGAGGAATAGCTAAAAGAATAACAATACAATACATCATCGATCAGACCCTCTGCTGCCAAATAAAAGAAAGGTACACCCTTAGGTGTACAAGATTTAAACAAAATTAGGACGACATACAATCAAACATATTTTTTTAAAAGTTACAGCGGTGCGACACGTACTTCTTCCTATTTTAAACTTATGTTAACAAAAAAGTTAAGGAGAAATTTGAAAAATGTTTATGATCCCTTCATGGCGCATGAAAAACTTCTGTGTTCGTAAATATGTTTTACGACTTTGCAAACTGGTTTAACGTTAGTTTTAAAACTTGATTTAAAATTTATAAAAGTGAGTTGATATTTTTATGGCGTGTTTTTGAGGTGTTTGAATGTGGTACTTATGGCAGTGAAAATCTGGAATGTTAATATCGAAAAGTTTCGGTAACGGCTAACAAAAGCGATGGAGTGACTATTATCATTTTTGGTTGGTGTCTGCAAATTAAGCTACGCTTATGCTCTGTATGCCTATGGATACTTTTATTACACTTTTTATTTTTAAGAGTATCGATCGTGACTCGTGATCTATGTTATTGATTCAATTTAACTTACCGTAACGTAAGAGCAACTTTTTGGGACCCATTTTTGTAGAAAACTTAAGTCGTACTAAAACCGGTTTTAATTTTTCGAGATGACCGAAATATCAACAGAAAGAGGAGGTAATGGGAGGACACCTCTGTGCGCAAGTCAGACTGGTACTCGATTTTTAATAATTTTGACGGATTTTCTAATTATGACCCAAAAACATAAATTCAGTCCTCAATTTATACATTAGATAAATTTATCATAATCTGCTTCACAGAAAGCAACTAAAATATTTGTCTCGCGAAATATAAAGATGTGTTTATTTTATGTGGAATAAACGCCTTGGGACTGACTGCAGCTCCGATACGGTTGTATAGGTCATGTTTACATTCTTTTTACATGATAATGTACGATGTTTTGATTGCAAACCTTGAATTGCTAAATTATTACGTCTCGCTTAAAATTGTTTTTCATGTTGCTGAGGATTGCAAAATGAAGCAATCACGTTAGATGTACCTAGTATTAACTACTCAGTGCTGAAAGAAGGGTCTTTGTTTCTTCTTCACTTGGGAACTATGCGTTCCTTCCTACGAAGAACATTCTTAGCTACTAACAGTAGTTGTACCGATGTGATCCTGTACGTGACTTATGGCATAATCATAAGCGTTGCATCCGACTTACGCTTTAGAAAGCGGGATCTGCTTTCTAGACTAATCAGGATTAAAACAATATTAGATTTTCCAACGATCACCTGCCTTCTGACCATATAGGTGACATACATCCCTATATTCTGTAAAATATTACGGTCTAACTATAGTAAAACTGGTGTCTTACGTTTGTTGCCTTATAACATGTAGAGTTTGAATTATTAAACCCAAATAGTCTAACAATTTATCCAAGTTTGTACCCACAAATTGTTTTACTATCTTAAAGCGAATCGTAACCAATAATGTTAAAACTTAAATAGAATTTGTTGATTGTTGACTATTCTAAAGTCGCCTATTACGACTGAGAACTTGAGCCATAATGGTGTTTTATTTCGGTCAACGACCAATATTCCAGTAAATTTGTTTTCACAGTGCCAAACGGTAATTGTTCGAAAAGCTGCGAAAGGTTGTAAAAGGAATTAAATGGAAAGACACTGATTGTCTAGGGGCTAATAAATTGGAATGGACCAATTAAAATGGATCGCGTGTTTTGGATACAGAATCGATCATAAAAATGTTATAAATTTGGAACGGATGTGTGTTGATCAGGATATTGCTTGTAAGACACATTTACCTTTTGATCTTAGGATGAAGAGATTTAATTATTATAAACGATCATTTTCATCCCCACAAGCTCCTTTAAAAGTAGTTATTAGAGTATTCCAATAAGAAAAAATACTTTGAAAATGCGGGTGATACCGATGAGGTAGACACGGAGATGTAGGTATTGTATAAACGATTTTAAAGGTAACAGGCCGGAGATTGATAAGAGTAGTGAGACACACGAACAGTGTAACAAAAATAAGAAGTTTGAATGATGTCCTTATAAGAGTACGACAGATAGTAACGACAGCTTTTATAATTTATTGGTGTGAAACCGATAGGCCTTTCACTTTTTTGTGTTTTGTAGTTGTATTTGCCTTACAAGTATTTAGTTTATTCAAGTCATCCAAGTATAGCCATATTAATATTAGGACTTAAAGTAAAGTAAAACTTATAATTAGTCAGGACACATGACTCATCCACAAATCGTATATGCTATGTTCATGTTAAATGCTATGTGCAATTAATACTTTGTCATTTATCCAAATTTAGACACATTTGTATGTAAAGCTACTGCACTGAGAACGAGTCTAAAGTCAAAACAGAAAGTAATTAGTATTTTCATGAAGTCCGGGACCAACTTCCATTCCGGGCTTTGCGCATATCGGATTCAGGCAGGACTTTTATTTTTACACGCCGAAAAGGCATTGGACGTCAAACTGGAAGCGGATTTAATCTAGGTACAACATAAACTCATTGACTAGTCTATTCAAACGTTGCAGAGATGTATCGTACACTTTGTCTTACGTTATGAAATGTCGTTGTCATTTCGTCAAGGCGTAACATACCATTTAATTTTCTGATACTTTATGTCAATTATTATCACGCGTTAAAAGTTATGAGTTAGTTTCAATATTCGACGCTGTAAAATAGAGAAGGTTTTTCCTAGTGCAGGAATGCTATGAATTATGATGCAGACAAAATAGTAGTGCGAGTCTTATCCTACCTGCGGTCCACAGTTCTAAATATTATCATAATTTACAAACATCTCATAATATTTTGCAAGATCTTGAAAGCCAGTTAGGAAAGCGTACTTTATAAAATAATCAGATAAATATGACTATATTTGATTTGTAAACCGAATTCAAACCCACTGGGGAAAAGGTACAGATGGTCGTAATTTATTTGACATTACATTAAAATATGTAGTCAGTCTGTAAAACGTCGGGTGTATTAGATGTTATCGCGATCTCATTTCGCATAATGTGATCCCCGGGATCAATAATGAACTCATGTCAAACATGCCCCCCCCCCCAAAGTGTAGAGAGGTGCGATAGAATCATTTTCACTTGTAATTATATGAAAATATTTGAAGCTAACTAGGCTGTGATAAAACATCGACAGTGTAATTTAAAATATTGCCGAAATGGCTTCGAGGCGACACGTGCGACACGTCAAGTCTGAAATGGTTTTTAAATGGTTTTTAACATAATGTAACAGGAATAATAATTTAACATGGTTATATTTTCAGTATTCAAAGTATTCTGTGGTATCTTAACTAATATTTAAGAGAAGTAACAGATTGTTCTCTGTGTAAGTTGTCAAAAAAATCGGACTGCGAAAGCATAACTCAACAGATTGAATAATAATATCGTTTTGTCAACTGGGATATTAATTATAGAATGCGCGTATAAGCAAAAGATTCATTGAAAACTGGCAAAATTTTAGTTAAAAGTATTTACTTGTTATATGTATTGTATGTTATATATATTGTGTTTCTGATGTAACCTACTTCTTTATTTTAGCTTGGGTCACTCTTTCTTCATAAAAACCTAAATTGTACCAAATCTTACGCTCCTCTGCCCGCACGGGCAAAATATACGTAGTTGTCGAGTCGTGTGCCTTACATTAAAATCCTAGTTTCTTGTCCATACGAGCCTCTACTCGTACTCTCTACTTCGTACTTTTCTGTCTGTACAAACCACTAAAAACATATCCGGTAATAGGCACCAAAAGATATTCGTAGTATTCCCAAATCTTTTTTACTTTATAAAATACTAGCCGTCGTCAGCAGCTTCGCCCACGTCAATTATACATATAAATCTTCCTCTTGAATCATTCTATCAATTAAAAACAAACTGCATTAAAATCCGTTGCGTAGTTTTTAAGATTTAAGCATGAATAGGGACAGACAAACAGAAGACAGACGTTGTTTTATACTATGTAGTGATAAGTTAAAATGAATATATTTGAGCGGTTTGCTTTACCGCATTATTAAAGTACAATAAAGTGGGATCAACACGAACAAGTTCTACTGTGGGTCAGGTTAAACCAGTTTTGAAATCTACAGGGTAACTGCATTATTTCGAGAATAGGTAATGCAGTTTAGCTCAGTTTAGTCTTTGTAATAAAGCAAATTCTCTGTGGACTCTAGAATATAACTATATTAATTGTATAATATTCTGCTTAATAATAATATACTTCCACATACACACAACACCATCTACTCCCAAACTAAGCAGAGCTTGTACTATAGGTTACTAGAAAATGGATACATAGAAATGATTGATAATAATATATTATTGTGTACTGTGATACTGTAACAATACTAAGAGAGTTCCTTATAGTTAGAATAGAAGTTCTAATGGCTCACCAAAGATTTGATCAATTCAGATTTTATTTATAGCAGTTATATAACTATATTTTGTACATGTTATGAGTCTTTAGGCGTGTAGAATAAGTGTCTAAACACACTATATCGAAGTTACGCGGCTAAATTTACGTTCCAATGAATTCGGCTGACATGACACACCAAAAGTGCCAAACTTGCATTCGTGCTACGAACGACTACTACTAGAAAAGTTGCAGCTGAACTTATGCTATACCGAAGTAAGCTGTACGCTATAACGCAACGTAATTTCGGTATAATGTGTCGTCAGTAATTTAAATAGCATTGCAGGCGTAATCATGTCGAACTTAGGTCGCGTAACTGCGGCATAGTGTGTTTAGAAACTAAGTCATCGATACCTTTCAGCGATGTTGCAAAAGTTGAAAATATCATGTCTGTACTCGCTTTTATAGTCTGAAGAGGTTTTATTTCTCGTTTAGCGATACCTTAATAGAAATTAAAAATAACTAGGTTCGTTAAAAAAAGGACTGGACTTCAAAAACTAAAAATAATAAAGATTTAATATTAATTAAAGACTGCCTCCGTGGTCCAGTGGATAGCGAATGCGACTGCTGATCGAAGGTCCCAGGTTCGATTCCCGGGTCGGGCAAAAGTGTTACTGAGTTTTTACGAATTCTCAGAAGCAGCACGGAGTCTGGTGATGTGCCCGGTAACGGCAATAGGCTCGCCCCCTATTACGTGGGACCTAAAAAATGCATGGCGAAATGTGGGTGTAATATTACACCTCTGCCTACCTATTATTAAATACTGCGTATTATTTATATGTGCTATTTACGTGCGACTTCGTCGTATGGTACCGACTTCAAACCTATTAGTAAATAGCACATAATATATAAATAATAGGTAAAAATAGGTTTAATTAATATTAAATCTTTATTATTTTTTAATTTATAGTTTTTGAAGTCGGTTTTTTAACGTAGTTAGTTATTTTTATGTAATACTTTTTAGTGTATTGTTGTATTTTCACCTAGTTATGGGTAGACCTACAAAAGGTGCTGCACGCCTTAAAAAATATAGATTTCAAAAATCTGGAATCGATAAAAGTAGTCGTCTCCGTAAAAAGTAAAAATGCTCTTCAAAACACAATTTCACGTTCTTGTGAGACTATTAAAGATCGTGGAAAACGTTTGTTGGCCATGAAAGCATATAGCAGAGCTAATACAGTTGGTAAAGAAGAATACCGTACAAAAATACTGGCATTACCGCATGATCGGACCTTAGAGGATCCTAGTTACCACCCGCATCAAAGTGCTCGCCTAGACGAATCAAACGAGCCCAAATTCGATAGAGTTTAGTCATTTAATTACTAAGTTTCTATGGCCACCTTTCGATTCCATTATGAGATCAGCTCTATGTCATAATAATTTTCATTGTCATCCAATTAACATACGTAGGTATACAACATTTCAGCTCAATCGGTAACCGGGAAGGCAGAATTACCAATTTTGTATGGAAGTTGGGCTAATTTTGCTTCTTGATGGTTTGACCAGTTTTATATATAGAAAATATAATCGTAATTAAATCAGGAAAAAATAAATATGAAATCCGACGGCAGCTCTTAGATATCAGACATTTTAGATTCCAAATATTTTGAGGTTAAGTTTTGTAATAGATATAAGATTTTACCATATTAGTAGTAGCAAATTAGTCAATTATCGACCGTGCGGACAGTACGTTAAGCCGTCGGTCCCAGTTGTCATAAAGCTCTTTCACCGTCGCGCGTCGTTACGGGGAGTCAGTGTCCTCAAATAAAAGGATACTTGTCTAAACCATACAATATCGTATCCCTTTGGGTTGTGGCGGTCCAACGGTAGTAGCTCTATAGAAAAGCTTATATTCTGTCATATCTGGTTAGATTAGTAAGCGGACCCAGGGCTCCTAGGCGTTGAAGTCTTAGATGCAACCGACATAACGCTAGGACGATGATGATATAATTTAATCATATTACCGGAATTTTTATAAGCCTCTATGTATATTATATTTAGAAAATAGTTGTAACAACGAGTGGAGCTACGAAGCAAACGCTTCACATTCTTTACATTATATTACTTTGGGGTTTTTTCAGTCTGATATATTTCTTACTGACAATTCTCAATACCATGTGGTACAATAAATGAGATTTTCAGTGAGGCTAGTTCGCAAAAGATAAGTTCATTTCTTTGGACCTTATTATAAAGTTGGCATTAACAATGCACAACACATAACTACACTGTTTTATGCTAAAAAGGTAAATGAAACATAGTTATTATGTTACTTTTCATTTTATTTGTTATAATAAATCTGTTAGATTATATTATTATTGTGTATGCAAAAATTAAATTATTAAATTTATATTTAAGTGTAAAAAAATACAAATAGTATGGCAACATTTGACAGTTAGATTTTTTTATAAATAGGGTATCATTATTATAATGATTGCTCACCCTGTTAAACGCTCTCAAAGTGAACGGACATTTATATACTTCCTAGTGATATTCAAAGTGAATAAATATCAAGTGAATATTTATAAAAGTGTTTCTCTTTTAGTCCATAACCTCTAACAGTTTATGGACCCAGTGCCGCGTTTCTAAATTCAGTAAAAAAAAAATAGTTAGAACTACCGACTGTCTATAGTGTTTAAATCGTTTTTTCAGTCTGATATATTTCTTACTGACAATTCTCAATACCATGTGGTACAATAAATGAGATTTTCAGTGAGGCTAGTTCGCAAAAGATAAGTTCATTTCTTTGGACCTTATTATAAAGTTGGCATTAACAATGCACAACAAATAACTACACTGTTTTATGCTAAAAAGGTAAATGAAACATAGTTATTATGTTACTTTTCATTTTATTTGTTATAATAAATCTGTTAGATTATATTATTATTGTGTATGCAAAAATTAAATTATTAAATTTATATTTAAGTGTAAAAAAATACAAATAGTATGGCAACATTTGACAGTTAGATTTTTTTATAAATAGGGTATCATTATTATAATGATTGCTCACCCTGTTAAACGCTCTCAAAGTGAACGGCCATTTATATACTTCCTAGTGATATTCAAAGTGAATAAATATCAAGTGAATATTTATAAAAGTGTTTCTCTTTTAGTCCATAACCTCTAACAGGTTATGGGCCCAGTGCCGCGTTTCTAAATTCAGTAAAAAAAAAATAGTTAGAACTACCGACTGTCTATAGTGTTTAAATCGTTATTCTATCGTGTGGAATAAAAAGTGCTGTAAACGTGAGTAATGGAACATTTAAAACAAAAAAGGAATATTAAACCGTTTGCCGGCGATAAATATAAAACATTAACCGAAGATAACCTAACCCTCGCATTCGTCAAAGCAGATTATTAGACCACGAAGTTAAATTGAAGAATGAGGGTAGTGACACAAGTGTAAAAGTTTTACATGTTGAAAATAAAAACGGAACGACTTATAGGCGGAAGTTTGAGAACTACCCGCATCAGTATAATAAAAAAATTAATGTGTAGAATAATACGAAATCTATAAAATGTCATTTTTGTGGACGCAAGGGACACATTAAAAAGGATTTCTTTTATTTTAATCGGACGAATAAACAAAAAAATATGGCGGACAGAACGAGAACGATTCAAACTGTCGGATTATCGCAAGAGTCGAAATCTGATGACTTTTCAGGTTATGCATTCATGACTGGACAGTGTCGGCAAGAAAATAGTCCAAACAAAATTACATTCTTGTTGGATTCGGGAGCTTCGGATCATATTATAAATAGGGATGATATTTTTATTACATATGAATATTTACGTAAACCAATAAATTTTTCTGTTGCTAAAAATAATACATTTATTTCAGCCACGAAGAGAGGTTCAATCAATGTTATAAGCAACAACAGTGTTCCAGGTGTACTGGACAATGTTCTGTACTGCCCTGAAGTACCGTACAATTTATTGTCAGTTTCAAGGATGCAGAAGGCTGGCCTGGACATAATTTTTGATCGGAATGGGACACTCATATTGAAGGATGGTAAAATAATCATGACAGGTAATGTTTTAAATAACTTAATTACTTTAGATTTTATGATACCTTTTAATGATGTGAGGGAGGGTCATTCTGTTTGCCAATTACGCCAGAATAATATAAATAATTATGATTTATGGCATCAACGCCTGGGTCATATTAGTAACACTAAATTTATAGAATTAAAACTTAATAATTTAATCCATATTACCTACCAATAGTTTATGTGAAGCTTGCATAAATGGTAAACAGGCTAGACTACCTTTAAATAAAATGAAGGATAAGGAATACATAAAGCGACCTCTATATGTTGTACATTCAGATGTATGTGGATCTATCACTCCTTCAACGTTTGATAATAAGAATTATTTTGTTTTGTTTGTCGATCAGTTCACCCATTATTGTGTGGTTTACCCTTTGACTTATAAGTCAGATGTGTTTTCGGCATTCAAAGATTTCGTTGCGAAAAGTGAGTCAAAGTTTAATTCTAAATTAGTTACTTTGTATAGTGATAACGGTGGCGAATATTTATCAACCGAAATGAAAGATTACTGTAAATCAAAGGGTATTAGTTATCACTTAACGGTTCCTAGAACGCCACAATTAAATAGTGTAGCTGAACGTATGGTACGAACCATAACCGAAAAGGCTCGTTCAATGTTAACTGGTGCAAAGCTGGATAAGCGATTTTGGGCAGAAGCAGTGTTAACTACTGTTTACTTAATAAATATTTCGCCAACAAAAGCCTTAAATGTTTATAAAACACCATATGAGATGTGGCATGATAGGAAACCGAATATTAAAACCCTTAGGATTTTTGGTTCAACTGTGTATGTCCATAATAAAACCAGTAAATGTAAATTTGACGACAAGTCATGGAAAGGCATACTGGTGGGCTATTGTCCAAATGGTTATAAGGTATGGAACACAGAATGCGAAAGGCATATGACTGTTAGAGATGTTATAGTCGACGAGGTAAATTTTCTGGTATCCAGGCCTACAATAAAGCCTGAAGGGAATAATGTGAAATATTCTCATCACAAAAGTGATATCTGTATTGAGTCTCAAGACTCAAGATACCAGTATACCTAAATCAGATAATTCGAAATCTGATGAACTAGCAAGTCATAACGAAATTCGCAACGTTCCAAATGAGGTTCCATGTGAACCTGTGATCGAAAACGATTCTTTACCTGTAAGCGAAAAGTCTGATTTACCTAGAAGGAGTGATAGCTCAAAGGTCGACCCCCTATTTGTTATAAGGAAAGTGATGGTGACGATGATTGCTTATTTGGTGCACAATCATTTGTATGTATTATACCTAAATCATTTCATGATATAAAGTCACTTGATAGTGGGTCTTATTGGGAGAAAGCTATCGAAGATGAGCTAGAATCCCATAGAATAAATAATACATGGACTTTGGTGCCAAGACCAGAGAATAAAAATAAAATAGATTGTAAATGGCGTCTTAAAGGAAGAAATATATATGAAAATTCCTGAAGGCGTTGTATGTAAGAAAAATACGTTGCCATTAGAAATCTCTGTAACAAGGTGTGTAGGAATGCGCAACGCCAACACATTCATAAATCCGTTGAAAACGGTGATCCAGCTAAGGTCTGGAAATTTCTTAAAACTCTGGGAGTTGGTAAGACACGGCATCAATCCACTCCAAACAATGTTAACCTAGATTCTCTCAACACTTACTTCTCTACTTCTTCCAATTTTGATGGTAATATGAAAAGAGCCACTTTACAACATCTTTCATCTTTGCCAACTCCTGAGTATTCTCCTTTTAACTTCTCGCCATTTATCGCTTGTGACGTTAAGAAGAGTATATTGGCAGTTACATCCAACGCAGTCGGTAGTGACAGTATCAGTCGCAAAATGATCCTTCCCATCCTAGACGAAATTCTTCCAGTCCTTTGTCACATTCTAAATTTTTCCATTGCTCGTGGCATCTTTCCATCGGTCTGGAAAGATGCCCATATAATTCCTCTACCAAAGAACCTCAAGCCCAGTACCTTCACAGATTATCGTCCCATATCCTTACTACCCTTCCTGTCGAAAGTCCTTGAACGTCTAGTCCACTCACAGCTCACTTCCTTTCTATGTGAAAATGCGCTCCTAAATCCTTATCAATCTGGTTTCCGCCCTGGTCACAGTACTGTCACTGCTCTGGCCCGCGTAACTGACGACATAAGGCTAGGTATGGATTGTGGAAATCTTACGATTTTGACATTACTTGACTTCAGCAACG
Source organism: Euclidia mi (assembly GCA_944739405.2). Lineage (NCBI taxonomy): Eukaryota > Metazoa > Arthropoda > Insecta > Lepidoptera > Erebidae > Euclidia > Euclidia mi. Next base: position 73,438,182 of record OX123184.2, on the reverse strand, counting down.
CGTTTAACACCGTGGATTTTCACATCATACTGGGCATTTTACGCTCTCTTAACGTATCTCCATCGGCAATTGGCTGGTTTCGTAGTTACCTGTTTGGTCGCCGGCAACGTATAAACATAGAAGACTCTTATTCCTCTTGGTCTTACACTACTGCCGGTGTGCCGCAGGGTGGCGTGCTATCTCCTTTACTCTTCGCCATATTTATAAACTCCATCTCAAATCAACTACTTTCATCCTACCACCTTTATGCAGATGATTTACAGATTTACACGCAAGCCCCTATAACTAAGTTGGCAGAAGCCTGTGTTACTATTAACACAGACTTAGAACGTATCTGCGAATGGACCAAGAGATATGGACTGATAGTCAACCCTGATAAAACTCAATTAATTATTATCGGCAGTCCTAAAATGGTTTCTAAAATTAACTGGGTTGATCTTCCGCGAATCAGATTTGATGGAAAAGATCTTCCTTTTCGCAAAATTGTAAAGAATCTGGGCATTTACATTGACGAAACCATGTTCTGGAGACCACAACTAAAAGAAATGAGTCGTAAATTATTCGCATCGGCAGGCTCGTTGCGTAGGCTACGCAACTTTCTTCCAACTGCCACTAAAGTTGCACTTGCCCAATCTTTACTTCTGCCCATTATTGACTATGCTGACGTCAGCTATCCTGATCTCACTGAAGAGCAGCTAGATAAACTTGAGCGTCTCCAAAACTTTTGCATACGATTTATATTTGGACTGCGCAAATATGATCACGTTTCAGATTTTCGCAATAAACTCAAGTGGCTTCCAATTCGTCTTCGCAGGAATACTCACATTCTAACATTATTGTACAATGTTCTATTTAATCCTAGTACTCCCTCCTATCTTAAAGAACTTTTTGTGTTCGTTCATGACACACATGTGAAATCCTTGAGGTCGTCTGAGGATCTAACACTGAGGATGCCAAAGCATTCCACGAATTACTTTTCGAAATCTTTCACTGCTCAAGCTGTGCGTCTGTGGAATGCTTTACCCCTGGAGATTCGAAAAGCAAAATCGTTAAATATCTTCAAAACTTTGATCAAAAATCACTATCTGATTTAATTTGATGATTTTCTTGTTACATAAGCCTTATTTACTCCATCTGTATTGTCTGTCTTGACTGTCTCTTATATTCCTATAATGTATGTAAGTAGGTATATTTTATATTTGTATTTAATTTTATGTAATATTTAATACTTAGTTGTATTTTATTTATGTACGTATATTAATCGAATTATAATGTATATATATGTATGTATGTATGTAAATAGTATCTAAGATTTTCGTATTATTTTTTGCAACTACACCACCGCTCCACATTTTTGCTCATATCATTCCTGTCCACCTCAAGGTTGCCTGGAAGAGATCGCCCTAGGCGATAAGGCCGCCGATTGTACATTATCGTAGTTTTAAGTCTCTTTATAAAATATGTACTGTTTAATGCTATGTTGGTGTACAATAAAGCGTATATCTATCTATCTATCTATGTAAGTTTAATAATTATGTACATAGCGCTCATAGTGAGACTTAGCTTGTCGATCGTAACAGATCGGCAAAGTTAAGCAACGCTTGCACAGGTCACCACTTGGATGGGTGACCGTGTGTGGCATTTACATCTGAGCGCTACCGTGCTTCGGAGGGCACGTAAAGCCGTCGGTCCCGGTGCTTATCTAAGGATAAGGATCGTAAGGCCATGTCGGAGGCCTTCGAGCGGTCTGAAAAACTCCGACACCAGAGTTGGCCACACACTCACACGAAAAACAAAAAAAAAATATGTATGTAAATTAAATAAAGCATTATATGGATTGAAACAGGCTGCACGGTGTTGGTTTGAGATATTCGAACGTTCTCTTAAAGATAAAGGTTTTCAAAATTCTTCAGTTGATAGGTGTATATATATGTTAGATAAAGGAAATATCAAGAAAAACATATATGTTGTATTGTATGTCGATGATTTGGTTATCACATGTGCTGACATTCATACAATGAATGAATTCAAAGGTTATTTAATGACTAAATTTAAAATGACTGATTTGCATAATATAAAGTTTTTCTTGGTATCAAAGTAACAAGGTATTCTGATAAAATTACATTAGATCAATTCATACAATTTTGAATAAGTTTTATATGATCGATTGCAACCCTGTTAGTACCCCTACTGAAGCTGAGTTGAATTATGACTCATTAAATCTGAAAGATAAATATGATGCACCATGTCGTAACCTTATGGAGTGTTTAATGTATGTTATGTTGTGTACTCGCCCTGATTTAAGTACATCGGTCAATATATTAAGCCGTTATACACAAAATAATAATAAAGAACTATGGTATTGCTTAAAACGTGTATTAAGATATCTTAAAGGTACTATGAATTTAAAGTTAACCTATAAAAGGAATAACTATGACAATATATTATGTGGATATGTTGATTCTGATTGGGGTGGTCATGACTATTCTGATAGAAAAAGTACTACCGGTTATTTATTCAAATTGTTTGAACAATGTACTATAACTTGGTGTACAAAGAGACAAACTTCAGTGGCAGCTTCGTCTACTGAAGCTGAATATATGGCCCTGTACGAGGCTGTGAAAGAAGCCTTATGGCTCAAGTCTCTAGCAGAAAGTATTAATATACAAATTAATAAACCTATTATTATATTTGAAGATAATAACGGTTGCATTAGCATTGCTAATAATCCATCTAACCATAAGAGGTCAAAACATATTGATATTAAATACCATTTCTCAAGGGAACAAGTTGAGAGAAATATAATGAAATTAAATTATATTCCAACAGGTAACCAACTAGCTGATGTTTTGACTAAGCCGTTACCAGTGAGTTCTTTTCAAGACCTCAGATATAAAATGGGTTTAGAATAAGTATTATTATTATTGTATGGTGTGTGTGGTTTATTTTTGATTAACCATATTGTATTGCACAATAAATATATTGTCGATTATTGTGCCGCATAGATTCGGCTATTAAGTTTGTCATAATCATTAACAAATGATTGAAATGGTCTGATTAGGTTTTTCTGGGTTTTCCCTAATCCTAGCAACAAATGTTGGACCATGTTTACACATATGTGAGACTTACTCCCAGCAAACACTTGGAAGTGATATATATGATCTGTTGTTTGAATTGTATAATTTAAATTTTTGAGGGGGCGTGTTAGATTATATTATTATTGTGTATGCAAAAATTAAATTATTAAATTTATATTTAAGTGTAAAACAATACAAATAGTATGGCAACATTTGACAGTACGCTCTCAAAGTGAACGGACATTTATATACTTCCTTGTGATATTCAAAGTGAATAAATATCAAGTGAATATTTATAAAAGTGTTTCTCTTTTAGTCCATAACCTCTAACAAAATCTTCCTCAAATAAATCATCTAAACATGAAGCAGGAGCTTGCAAATCGTATACTATAATCAGGTGCAGGTTAGACCTCAGAAATAACAACAGCTTCAATTAATGTGTAGCATTCTAAACATAAGGCTCCATTCAATTCCTGAAACAAAGAATTAAAGTCCATCCGAATATTCGGTGAGGAGAACACGAGAGAAATGTAAGAAATGAGAAGAGAAGTAAATAGCACTTACACAGACTGCTATCCATGATGACAAAATATTGAGCGCCGAATGAGATAACTTGTCCAAAGAACAGACGTGTTGCTGCCGAGGTACCGCAAAGGTAAAGTGAGCACAATCGCAATCTTCACCAAGGCTAGTTGTTCTACGTCCAGACGACAGACTAATGTTACCAATAAAGCCTGTCTCATACTTTAGTCAACCCACGAATCTTGACAAAACAAAATAAACTTGTTTGGTCCACAAAAGATTGCTCAAGTCAATATAAACCACATTAAATCACTTATTTTCCACAATAATAAAGAGAAAGCAGAGAGGGCATAGGCATAGAGCATAGATATTTATATAGAGGCGCATTTCTTATGGGCGCTCTGTAGACAAACTTTCTGTGACCCAAATTGCCGCTTGGCGGCGTGGCAGTCGCACTGTGACAGTTGCCTCTATGAGTGCAAGAGAGACGAACTGACGACACCTGCCAAATCGCCAATTGGAATTGGCACAGGAAATCCTTAAGAAATGCGCTTCTATTATGTAAATCTGTATTCATTGGCATATGTGAACAAGCAATTTGACTGTTTTCATGTCAAAATAACTGACGTAAGACATTATGGATGCCAGTATAATAAAAATATGTTCCCATATTTTCGATAAATACAAAACATTTACAAAATATTATTTCGTGCCAAAAGGATAAAAATATTATTTATAGAAAATAGTTCACCACAATACATATTTCAAAATATCATAAGATTTTGGTGTTATTTTGCTTATTAGAACTTTTTTGCTATGACACACTGTTAGCACTGTGAATGTCATTTTTTCCAATCAAAAGGAGTTTGCAAGAAACTGTAAACCTTTGCCGAAATATGCTTCATGAGTTTTGAATATGAAATGGCGATGTCACGACCGGAACAACGCAGATACTTTTATTTTAGATCAAAAATTTCCAATACACTTTAACGTAAAATTAATATCATCATCATCAGCCCTTTAATCTGTCCCACTGCTGGGCACGGGCCTCTTCTCACTATGAGAAAGGTAAGACCATAGTCCACCACGCTGGCCAAGGGCGGGTTGGCAGACTTCACATGTCTTTCGAGAACATTATGGAGAACTCTCAGACATGCAGGTTTCCTCACGATGTTTCCAAAATTAATATATATAAAATTCTAAAATAAAAGAAGATTTTCCACATATGAATGGTTTAGAAGCAAACTTGCCACAAAATAGCCCAGTTTTTGTCATTCTCCTTTACTTGCGAGATTTGATTTCAGACACCGGGATAGGTGAAAGTAAATGAAAAATGCTCATAAAATAAAAACTACTGGGCCTACCTGAATCAAATTTTATGGGGCCAATTCGAAACTATTCCACATCAAACAAAACATGAATCATGTAAATCGGTTCAGAAACCTCGGCGCAATCGGTGTACATACATACAAAAAAACCGACTCAATTGAGAACCTCCTCCTTTTTTGAAGTCGGTTTACATTAAGCTCTTTTGTTATCAAAAATATGTCTCAATAGAGATTCTTAAATACATTACGTTGTCTCTGCACTAAATATCAATGAAATATATTATGCGCAAATTAAATATTTACTTAGTAAAAACATGGGCAAAGATGAAAGTTTATTTAACATTTTATATTGGTTGCCTTGTCATATTTTATCAAAGTATGAGCAATTAATATAGTGACACCTTTTATTTGTAATATTATATTATTCAAAAAGTTTTAATTAAATAAATTTCCTTATCATCAACATATTTATATTTCACTTATCATCAACATATACAGCAATTTGTAAAATTTATATGCACAGCCTTGATTATTTTTCTAATCTTATTAAGCAATTAATAGCTAAAAAAGTATATTTTAAGGATCTATTTTCATAGTGGCTATTTAATATATTATATTTGCGTATAATAGACAGTAATAATATTTCCAATCACATAGTCATCATCATGTCAGCCTAGAGACGGCCCCTGCTGGACATAAGTCTTCCCCAAGGTTCTCCACACAGACTCGATTTCGAGCCGCCCGCATCCAACTGCTTCCCGCAGTCTTATACAGATCGTCGGCCCGCCTTGTGGGAGGCCTACTCCTGCTGCGTCGTCCGGTACGTGGTCGCCACTCCAGAGCCCTTCTGCCCCAACGGTCATCGGTTCTTCGAGCTATGTGCCCTGCCCATTGCCACTTTAGCCTGGCTATTCGGAGAGCTATGTCGGTGACTTTGGTTCTCCTGCGGATCTCCTCATTTCTTTTTCGATCTCGCAAGGAAACACCGAGCACAGCTCTTTCCATTGCCCTCTGAGTAACCCGGACCTTCCGGATAAGGCCCAAAGTAAGTGACCACTTATCGGCTCCATAGATTATCACTTGCAACATACACTGGTCAAGGACTTTCGTCTTGAGACACTGCGGGATATCTGACGTGAATATATGCCGTGACTTCCCTAACGCCTCCCAACCGTATTAGATTCGACGAATGACCTCTTTCTTGAAGTTGGACCTACCCAATCGGATAATTTTCGCAGATATACGTACTCGTCGACAACTTCGAGTGTAGAGTTCCCAACCTGAATAAGAGCAGGTACGACATGGAAGTCAGACGTGATTTTCGTCTTGTCCATGTTCATCTTAAGACCTTCTTGTTGGGAGACTCTACGGAGGCCATCGAGCATTGTGCTGAGGTCTTCCATGGTCTGAGCCATAACTACGATATAATCAGCAAATAGAAGGTGTAAGTAGTTGCCGTTTATTTGATGCCGAGTCTTTCACAGTCCAGAACCTTGAAAACGCAGCGGTGAACGTTTCGGAGATATAACATCTCCATGCCTCACCCCTCGCTATAGTTGAATAAGTTTTAAACCTGGAGGCGTTCTGACATGGTGGCGTTTTCGAAAAAACACTTCAGGACTTCGACGTATCGATAGTCGTCGATGGCACAGTTGGCGAGACTGCAGTACCGCCCAGGTTTCAATCGAAGGCTTGCTTATAGGCCACAAACGCCAAGTATAGAGGCTGGTTATACTCCTCAGGCTTAACCTGCCGCAGCGTATGTATGTGGTCTATAATACGGAATTTTAGTAGTCTATTTTACGGAAACCCGCTTGTTCGGGAGGCTGGGAGTCGTCTAGCTTGGTCTCGGGATGATATGTGACGATCCCTGAAAACAATTTATAGACGTGACTCAGGAGTGAGATGGGTCTGTATTTCTTCAAAAGGGTTTTATCGCCTTTCTTGACGAAAAGCACCACCACACTCCTGTGCCATGCCCGTGGCGTTTTGCCCTCGAGTATGACAGAATTGAATAACTTTCGAAGGTTTTTCACGGCAGGTGCGTCGACAGCTTTCAAAAGCTCTGACGTAATTCCGTCATCACCCGGTACCTTGTTGATTTTGAGTTAAATTAGGGCCACTGTTATCCCGTGCATGCTGACGGGATGTCATGTCGGGTTAATCTTTGGTATAGTGTCGGGTCAATCCAGCTCTAGGGTCACAAGACTGGAGTAGTAACAGGTGGTCGTGTAGTTGTGTATAGCTGTCCAGTTCGATCTTTTCCAGGAGCCTCAGCTTCTCCACCTCAGCTTAATAAATAGATCTCTAAGTCTCTGATTCGCGATCTCCGCCAATACAACACTAAGTGTTGAACACACATCGTGTTGTATTGGCGGAGATCGCAGAAGCAATCGAGCAGATTACGGTTCCAAAGTGTTTAAAAGAGATCTGTCTATCGGGCAAGTCAGCTGACAAGGCTGATGACGAATGGTGACAGAATTATCTTGTCCAGACCTCAGTCTCAGATTATTCTGTCACCATTCGTCTTGAACACACTTAGTGTTGTATTGGTGGAGATCGCGAATCAGAGACTTAGAGATCTGTTTATTAAGCCGCCGATACTTTGGCATATCGTCGGAGGCATGCAGAAGCATCTTACGCCTTTCGTGTATAAGCTCGAGGATCGGACCTGAGATATTATGGGCTATTTTAATCGTCATGGGCTTTGAGAACTTGAAGCCTGTTGTATGGACAGCATTCACTAACCTGTCACTAAAGTCGTCCACATCTACACATTCTCTCAGGCATTCGAAGCGGTTTTGCAGCTCAAGCTGAAAGCTCTCGGGGTTTTAGATTTAAACTGGCGCTGGTAGGAGCGTAGACTTCATCAATCTCGACCGTTCGAGGCTGGGACTACTATTCAATGTGCCTCTTACCATTCGGTGACCGCGGCCCGCTTTATGCGAACTAATCACAGAGACATCATTTAATATTAACATGATGAAATCGATCTCATCCAGGTCCACTTGCGGCATTCTAGCTTTTTGTAAAAGGAATTCATCATGAAGTGTCATTCCCTCTCCATGAAGCTAGCCAGCAAGTGGCCCCGCGAGTTCCGGTGTCCATATCCAAATCGCTCCACCCTCAGCTCATCACCGCCCGTTTGCCTAGTTTCGCGTTAAAACCTCCCATGACAACGGTGTAATGGATTTCGAAGCTGTGTATAGCCCGAGATATGTCCTCATACATAGCTTCTACATACTCATCGGAGTGTGATGAATGAAATGAAATTTAACTAGAAAAAAAGAATTGCGACAAATCTCAGCCTGAGGTTTATCGCACCCCTTGCCCCGCCATTACCATGGCCGCTGTCTGAGTCAGGAATAGCGGGGCCACAGGGGTATAGAGGCCGTTTTCGTGTATGGCTCATTTTTGGGAGATTTTGCTTTGATCGCCTCGCTTGGCAGACGGATTGGCGATCGTAGTGACGGAAGTCTTTGATATTGAATGCTGCTGCCTATATAGTATCTTGCCTTTTACTTTCGCCTTACTTTGGGTGGTTTGACCGCCATCTTCCGGTTGACTGACTGCAATGGTGGATCCGAGGCTACTCTCATCCAGTTCGTGCCCGTCAAAGGTAGTCACTCCACTAAGTTAGTCTGAGGGATAATAGCAAACCAACAAGGCAGTCATTATAATTTTATAAATATGACTTATTCGTTGGTATGCTATTCTTCCCTCAAACTTGGTGGAGATATTAAGGAAGATAATGCTTATAAAGTATTACACAAAAAAAATCGAATTTTACCTTCCCCGAAATATTTGAGTTTTTGCGGGAACACGATGCGATGACGCACGCTTGCACGCTATAAACTCTCCGAGTGGAATGGCAAACCTCCCTGCGCGCATATCCCATCCTCGCACGCATATGGCATACCCGCACACTCCCGGAATTAATGAAGCGCGAGAAACGAATAACGTGTTTCTAGTTAGGGAACGTGGGCTAGCCGTTATTAAGTTAAGAATTACTAATATTTTTTTGAACAATTTCCATGTTAGAAGTAAATTACGCTTTTTTTAACGAATTGTTTTGAGCAAATCGCAATATTGATTACTTTGCAAAAATACCGTTATGGTCGTCTAACGAGAATTAAGATAAGGTTTTCATGATAAATAGTTTATAGCATTGTTTTTATTCCTGTTTTATCAAAATTGATCCTTAACTATAAACAAGTTATACGCTCTTAGTGTATTTGTAGTCAAGAATATTAAATTAACGTAGTTTAAGCTTATAAAAAATAAAAAAATATTAGGCGAATTTTGAAACTAAGGTACTTTAACGTGCATTAAGTTAAGAAACCACGTTTAACAAATATAGTCACTTTTTAGTCAAGCATTTGTTGCATATTTTGTCATTTAACGGTAAATCATGTTTTAATATCTCTATAACCGTAAGTGATACAGATATGGTTCTTAGACAGAAAGATAGAGAATTTAAAACTGTATTACTTTGTATTGAAAACTCAAAATCGACCATTTGAGGGTTAACGGGGTTCTAGTGAAAGGACGGCAGAAATAACAATCCACTTCCCTCTTTAACAAATCGGGAGACAAGCAACGAAAAGATAAGCTACATTATCTGACTTCTCAACTAACTGTTCTTAGAGCCAAAGTTTGTTATTTTTATCGCTAGGATGTTTCAAGTCTCCCGTATAACAGGAACAATACTTACTTTTTTAAGACAGCATATGCAAAGTATCGATTAATCCTATAACATTGTTTCTGAGATAAGCTACGTGAGCCAAAAGCTCAAATTTATTTAAGGCGGATTTACCAAGTTTAACTCATTAAGGAACCAAATCACGTTAGCCGCCAACCGGCGTGCTGTAAACCATATCGTGTAAACCACTTTTGGAACGAAAATACCAACACCATTTTCCCCAAATATAAATAGATTTATTTTTAGATAAGTATAATTAATTTGCTACGTGATGGACTGCTGAGGTGTTCTGCCCAAATCGGTTATTTATTGCTTCTTGCACAACATTTCTTTAGATTATGAAATCGATTGTTTTAGGTGGGCAACATAAATGGATTAATATCCAGAGAACTTTACTCGAGAAAGTTTTAAGTTTGGATAAGTGACTGCGGATGGCCGAATTACAGGATCTTAGTTTTGATGATCACGTTGAGGGAAAAGCGATGGTCATGGATTTTCTGACAAGATTTGCCAATATGAACTTGAGGTCCGTTTGCAGTGTTGCACCCTCATAAGATAAGCTCCACAGATTGATAAATATAGATAGTAATAATTTGAAGAACTGCACAACCAACGTCTTAGAATAGTGATAGAATGCACAAATTTATGATTGCGCATACATTTGTGCCCTAATGCATGTGCAGTTAGACAGCCTCTGTTAAAACGACTATCGTTGCCATTATTTGGTCTGAATCATGTTTCTATTTATATGAAAAAAACAGGCAATAGAGTTGTAGAACAGAAGTAGATCAAGTGTTCAACAGTTAACATCAGTGACTAACAATAAATAATTACATTGCAAAGTCAGTCGTGATAACAATGATATCCTTTTATTTCCATGTGAAATATACCACATGTACAGTCGCGGTCTGAAAGTGTTTACCACCTTAAGGCTTATAATTGCATGAACACATTAATGACACAAGGACGACGATATTGTAATAGGCAACCAATCTATGATAACATGCGTTGCGTAGCAACTGGTGTCAATAACGATTTATTATTCCACATTTATAATATACGTTCATTTTATTACAAGCGTGATATTTACAATAAAACTAAAATATTTGTAGTCTTCAAATAATGTTATTTTAAACTTGATATTTACGATTTTGGTATTTGTAATGAATAAGTTTATCAAATGACTTTTACATTGACAGATTATAATGAAAGGGATGGCGATGGATGGCGAAAATACGACATCCTGATTAAAAAACCTTTTTGAAAAAAATACAATATTATTTATATCGTCTAGCATAAGACTGCCTCGTTGGTCTAGCGGTAGTGCATACGACAGCTGATCATGAGGTCTCGGGTTCATTTCGCGGGTCAGGCTCGGAAAATGTTGCTAAGGTTTTCTGTTAAGAATTTCTTAGTGACAATTTATTAGGAATTTCTGTCAAGAAATTCTTAATAATTAGCCCAATGTTGGCGGTGTTTCAACCCCGTGCATCAGAAAGCAAGTTAAGCAGTCCCGGCTGTCATGATCTATGGCAGTCATTAGTGGGAATTCAATGGCCTCAAATATACCTACTGACTACTGGTCTAACCTTAGAATGATGTTAGATGGCAGTCGCTCCGTGTAAAAACTGATATCCAGTCAAATCTCGGTAGACCAGAAATAGCAGGCCCTGGGCTCCAAAGTGCAAGCTTGGGATGCAACTAAGAAAATGCTAGGGTGATGATGATGATGATATCGTCTAGCGAAAATCAGGGCGCGGTCAGACTGTGAGCTATAATGATAGTGGATGGTATGCTAGTCACGTTAAAGCGCATGCTGATCACATAAGTGAGCTTTTGTTTAGATAGTGTGTGCCCTTAACCAGGCGAATCGTGCTTTATAAAAAAATAGGCAGAAATCATCAAAAATAAATTCAACACATATTTTTTGTTCATAAAAGTTTAACGAATATAGCCTCCTTCAGCAGCCACAGCATATCTGCAATTCTGTCATTATGTCAAATTATTTAATCGACCTAAAAATATTCATACTCTTTTTGTTTGAATCGATGTCTTACCAATGATTGAAAAGTAATAAGTACTCAGATATAGCATTTTAGACCTTTCTGAAACCAGCGTGACAAAGAATGTAATTTGAAAAGTGGTAAACATTTTTAGACCGCGACCGTACATATACTTTATGAAACCCAAGATAAGATTAAACAAGCCCGAAGTCAGTGCTGGCGTGTTTTGAATTACTTGGGGTCAAATGTGAAACATTTACAAGGGTGTTAAAATGACCAACAACGCATTGCAGGCTCCCAAATCTGTTTTTGATTTGGAGCCATGTGTAGATTGTGTGTTTTATATAATCATGTGCGTGGATATAAATAAACCATTCGTATAATAATGTTTTGGTGAATTTTGAAACGGTAAGCGGTAAGGATGACAGAAATGACGCTACAATTTTGACCTCGATTGTGCATTGCATGTATATGTAGGTATATAAACAAAAATAGAATATATTAAAATGAATCAAATTACAAAATATCTCGATAAGCGGCAATAGGCTCGCCACCTATTACGTGGGATCAAAACTCTGGCGAAAAGTGGGCGTTTAATATGCCTCCGCCTACCCCTTCGGGGAAACTGGCGTGAGTCTATGTATGTATGTATGAATCAAATTAAATTTCTCGATAGCTTGCTTGGAAAATATTGCATGTTATTAAGAATTCTAACCTAAGCTTCTGTCTATGTAGACAAGTCTGCATTTTTTCATTAAACAGTGTCAAAAAAAATTATTATTAAAAAAATTATAATTATTAAGTTAAAATAAATTAATTTTAATTAATTAATTTTAAATTATTATTAATCCTCTCCTTCCCCATATGGGCAATGAAGAGAGGATGGGGAGGGTATGGTTAAGCCTCCGGCTCTCCCACTCACCGAACGAAACGCAACAGCATAGAACATACTGTTGCTTTACGTCGATCTTCTGTGGGAGGGTGGTACTGCCCCGGTCGAGCCGGCCCATTCGCGCTGTAAACAGCGTGGCCCTACCACCATAATCAAAAACATTTTTATTTGTATATTCGCCTGCCGCAAGGCCATTGCGTTCTCAGAGGTTGTTAATAAAAAGCAGAATATAATAAGATCTTACTAATGTTATTAAAGTATCACAATCGTTCCTTTAATTTACTTTGGCGAAATGACACAAGAAGGTAATGTTACAAAGAAGACAATAAAACATATTTATAGTTATAATATATAAGGTCTTTCCTTATAACTGTAATTACTTTCGATAGACTTAATGGAAAGTTAAGTATACAGAATAGATCCTATTTCCAAAAATACTCTGAGACAATCCACACAGGGTCTTTTGGGCCATCTCAATGGGAAGAGCCAATGACATTTGCTAATGTAGCTGATAATTATAAGTTCCGGGATTCAACTCAACTCAACTCAAAATGTTTATTGCTTTCATGTGTAAGTACAAAGATCTTAAATTAATAATAAATTTAGAATCAACATGCAACCCTGTTAGGGCACAGCAAATTTACGTTGGTATACGTAGGTATCTATAACTAGTTATATATATATATATAAGTAATATATCTTGACAACTTTATTTTATAATGTTGTTGAAGTTAGCTAATATAATTATTCAGTAGGTACATTGTACCTATTGTCTTATGCTAAGAGGTATTGCTTCCTGTAAGTATTTTCGTCAAAAAACTCTTGCAGTGTGTAGAAGCATTTTTTTAATAGATATTTTTGAAGTTTATCTTTGAATATGTTGTTATCTTTGGAGTCTTTTATTTCTTGCGGTATTTTATTGTATATTTTGATCGACATAACATACGGTCCTGAGTGAAATATTGACAGGCTAGATGTTGGTAATGCTAGTCTATTTTGGTGTCTAAGGTTACGGGATTGGGTGAAATGGTATTTATTTAAAGTAAACAGGGACATATGCTTCCTAACAAATATGCATATTTCTAATATATATATTGATATAAGTGTTAGAATGCCTTGCTCCGTAAAATGTTTTCTGCAACTTTCCATTCCATCTATATTTGCAAGAATCCTAATACATCGCTTTTGGAGTTTGAAAAGCTTATCCGCGTCTACACTATTGCCCCATAATATAACTCCGTATCGGAGCCACGAGTGAGCGTATGCATAGTAGGCAGCTTTCGCTGATTTGAGGTCAGAAGTTCTTTTTAACTCATATAGACCGTATGTAAATGATGATAATTTGCTAGTGATGTTTTGTATATGAGATTTCCAATTTTGATGTGAATCAATATGTAGGCCTAGTAATTTGAAATTGTCTACGCATTCAAGTTTATTGTTATTAAATAATATATTTTCCATGGTTATAGCACGTTTCTGGTGGGGTTTAAATTGCATGAGTTTAGTTTTTGAGATATTTAGTTCTAAGTAAAATCTAATCTTAATGTCTAAGTAGTATATGTACAAAAAAAACGTAAAAAGAGATTAAAAATTAAAAATATTTACACGGTTTAGGCGTCTTAAAATGCCTCCGCATCAATGTCATCGGGTAACGTGCCCAGAAGGCTGGCAGCATTGCCACGCTGGATGGCAATGCTGATTCTCTGAGCAAAGAATAAACCAGCCTTCTGGTCACGTGAGACGTCGATTAAACGTTTCGAAATTTCCCGGAACATTGAACGAGCGCTCGGACCCCATGAGCCTAGCGTTTCCACCCCGAACGGCTCAAACACGTAATTACTCACAAAATTACTGTATTTGCGCCGTTTGAGGGTTTCCGCAGTTGCAGCAGCAGCGCCAGCATGGCCTCCCGTGCTTGGAATATGTGATGGTGCGAGGGTGTCTACGCAGGTTGCGTCCCACACGAAAGGCGTACCCATTTTCCAAGGCAACAATGACATACCATCAGGTCTCTTACCGTCGTCGCGTACCAAACCATTTGGTTCAAGTACAGCTGGTACGCCAGACGCGACAAGAGCACGACGAATTATGTCATTCAGATGGGCGTGACGGGGAATTCTACCAGCGCTTCTGCTGCAAGATAGCCCATGGTGTCCGAGGCTATCGACGTCTTCTCCACAATGACATCGATGCGGAGAAACACACGGAGCACCTAAGCGAAGACAAGTGGCGATACGGAACGTCTCATCGTCCAACATGGTTCCAGTGTTGGACGATGGTAGTGCCTGAAGCCACAGACCCGATTCCCATTCTCCCACAGCCAGCAAGCGAGCACGCTCTGCAACATTAAAAGTTGTATCTAAAAGACTTTTCCTTACAATGTCACAAAGCGGCGCGTCCCACTGTCTTTGGGAGAATAGGTTGGTAGGCAAATCAGCACTTGGACAAGCCATTTTCCAGGCGTTTACAGCTTCGGTTTTGCACAGCACTTCTGAGTTAACTAGTGTAGGTGATAAAATTTTCCTAGTTAACTCTTCCGTGCTGTGAACCGAAGATAGAAACGCCGGTAAACTGACACAAGAAATTTTGCGTACACCGAGCCCACCCAGACGTATAGGCAATGATGCTTGTAGCCAGGCTCGGGCGTCCAAGTCCACATTTAATATTCTCTTTAAAGTACTTTGGATAATTTTGTCGACTTGTTCTAAAAGTGCATATTTTTTCCAAAGTTGGGAAGATCTTAAGGCATGTGTGAATTTTGGGACGAAAAGACAATATCGAATAATAGTATAGGCCGAGTGAATATTAATTTTGAATAGGCGATCTGAAACTTCACAGAAATTTTGTATCTTTTCCTTTAAGGAAGAATCGAAAGATTCTTCGAATACTGGAGAACCTAGGAGGCGAAGAGATGTCTTATCAATAATTTTGATGTTTGATGCCAAATTATTAAATTTAGATAGTATCGAAAGTTTTTTTGTAGAGTCTGTTGTATTTATAAACAGCTCACATTTACTAGAATTTAGTTCCAAGCCAATAGATGCGAATTTATTTTTGAGAAGAGTAAATCTTGTAATACAATATCTGGATCCCCTCCTAGGGTCCCGTCATCTAAAAACCATACATTAAATTTAGAATTTACTTGCCGAATAATGGGGTGTATTGCTTAACTAAAAATGACTGGTCCAAGAGGGTCACCTTGTTGACACCCAACTGCTGATTCCAAAAGCTTATCCTGATATAATAATTTTGAGGGGTACCTGTAACATTGCCAAAGAAATTTAAAAATTTTAGGGGTTTCTAATTTTGCTTGTGCCAACAAAGTGTCCCTATTCACTGAATTGAAGGCGTTTTTCAAGTCAACCTTCAAAATGACCTCTCCATCACCACTTCCAAGGTACGTAGAAAGGGCATGTATAGCAGCCTCGCAACCCCCCTTGGAACCAAAACCTAGTTGGAGGGGTTGGAATTTTTCCGAAAGCTCCCTGCTGTAAAATTTACAGCATATCTTGGCTGCTATACGCCGATATGTGCAACCCACGGCAATGGGACGTATGCCACCATCCCTCTTGTTAAGGGCGCACAAGTTCGCCCCATACAAGATGTCAACGATGGCGTCGTCCACATTACCGGAGAGCATAATATTTATTAGCGCAGTCAACTCCCTCAGAAGTGTATCGCCAGCCACCCCAGCACTGGCACACACAAGGTCTTTCAGGTGCTGGGGCGTCAGTGCATCGAGGCCCCCTGCCGAGCCACTCCGGAAGGAGCCAACCGCTGCTAAAACGTCCTTGGCTGTGGTGATCAGATGTTCTGATTCCCTGTCGGGAGCTTCAGGGAAGGAGAGATCATTAATAGGCGCTGGATGCTTGCTCTTCAGACCCGCAAGCGTGTCTGGAGAGCAAGGCGCCACCACATCGCTACTGAAAAGTAGTCTAGAAGCGCCCCGTATATCGCCCTCCCTTAATTTAGATTCTACATATTGATACAGCGACTTCTGCTTGTTAAACGTAAATTTTGAATCTAAAGAGTGTGCCGAAACTTGACAGTTATATTTAATTTGGGATGTCAACGAATTTTGGCCTGCCTGATTTTTATCAACATGTAGAACCCATGTTCTAAGTTATGTTCTGTTAGCCAAGTTGATATATCAGATAAAATATGAGTTATACGGTTATGTAGTTCGTCTATGTTACTGCATGGAAATACTAAAGAATGTCATCTGCAAAAAGGACGCTTACAGTATTAATTACTTTAGGCAAGTCATTGATGTAAATCAAGAATAAAATGCATCCGAGTACGCTACCTTGAGGGATCGAATTTTCTATTTTTGATTTTCTGGACTTAACGTTTGAAATTTCGCCGGTATCGTAGTTGTAATGTTCTATTTCGACATACTGTGTTCGATTGTTTAGATAAGATGTAAACCAATCTAGAGTAGTACCTCGTATACCGATTCCATCCAATTTTCTTAATAATATGTTGTATTGGACCCGATCATATGCCTTGCTCATATCCAGAAGTATTCCTATTGCATATTTCCTGTCATTAATAATATTTAAAGTTTGTTGTATATAAGTGTAAATTGCTTTTGTAGTGGATCTATTTCTTCTGAATCCATTTTGGCTGTCATGGAATATATTAAAGTTTTCACAATATGAATATAACCGTGTTGTCATGGCAGTCTCAAAAATCTTAGAAAATGTAGGCAATAGCGATATTGGGCGGTAATTAGTGCAGTCAGTGTGGAGCCCCTTCTTGTGTATAGGTTTGATAACAGAGATTTTAAGTTGATCCGGCACAATTCCTTCTGAAAATGACTGGTTAATAAGAAGAGTAAGTGGTATTGCGAATTCTATAGCACATTTCTTAATTAGTGTGGGCGGGAGTTCGTCGTAACCGAAACTGCGTTTATTTTTTAAGTTTTTTATTATTGTATAAATCTCGCGAGGATCGACGGGTTGAATAAAGATAGAGTTTTCAGCGCGATTTATCACTGCACGACCCGACTGTCTGCCAGGCTCGCCTCCTACTGAAATAAAGAAATCATTGAAGATGTTTGCTACAATGTTAGGGTTTTCTGTTGTTTTCTTATGTAAAGTCAATTTTATGTTTGATTTAGTTCTTTTTGAGGTTTTGTTGGTGCGTTCTTTTATTATTTGCCACATGGTTTTTGAAATGTTTTCGCTTTTATTAATTCTCTGGATATACTGTAATCTTTTTGACTGTGAAACTGTCCTTTTGAGTAGCTTTTCATATTTCTTATAATATTTTATTAACGTAGGGTCATTGTTAACAGAAATGAATGTTTTCAGCATACGTTTGTGCTTGCAAGAGATTTTTAAGCCTGCGGTAAGCCACGATTTCTTCACTTTGTTTTTTAGTTTAACATGGATTTTGGGGATGCAAGTGTTTAGTATAGTGTTGATTATTTTGTGGAATGATTCATAATTGGCATTTACGTTCTGATCATTTGAGATAACAGAGTTCCAATCTATGTTTGCTATTTCTGCCTTAAAATTAGTGGTATTTTTTTCATTGAAAATTCGTTTTTTCGTAAACCAAGTTTGTCGTTCTTTTATGCTTGTTGTCTTTGGGACCGTTAAAATAATACCTTTATGATCAGATAGTCCGTAATCCTGGCAGAAAAATCTTGTATTTTAAAATTTATAAATATTAAATCTATACACGTGGCACTTGTATTAGTTACTCGTGTAGGTTCTTGAATGCATTGGTGGAAATTATAGCTTTTCATGGTGTTTATAAATTCTAAAGTATTATTTGAGGTTTCCAGAGCATTTACGTTATAATCTCCGCCGATAATTATATTCTTTTTACTGTCTTTAATTATAAGCATCTGCAAAAGTTTTTTGAGTGAATTATAAAATACATCTGTTTGCCTATTATATTATATATAGGATTTAATAAATAAATAATTTAACTATACTTCAAACATTACTATAAATTATTTATTTGAAATGAAATTTGAATACGAGGCTGTAGCATTCTTGATATTTTTTGGCGTTAGATCCAAAACGTACCTTTTGAAATTCGGAATGATACTGTTCTTTGCACAAATATTTAGCTTAGACGACCGCTGACGAGGTCGCTTAAAAGTGCTATGGTAATTTACAATTTATTAGAGTATAGGTATAATTGATGAAAATGAATCATAGCTTATCTTGATGGCAAAGTGGTTAAACATAGCCTTTAGGCGAAAGTGATGCCAAACAGACATCATATTGTTGCCAACCTTTTGCCACTCTCTATTTTCTGTATAAACTTTGCCGTATAACATCTAATGTTATACGGCAAAGTTTATGTTATTTTCCGATTAAATAAACAATATTTACTATATGGATCTTAATATTTCGGTCTTTGTTGCGGATGTCCGTAACTGTAAGTCGATGTTAGTCTGTTGATGATGTAAAACACGGAGGATGTATACAAATAGCTAAAGCATAAAATCGTTTAATCTTTTCTAAGATGACGCAAAACTTCAGTTAAATTTCTAAATTCTTTTAACCAAGACGTTCCATTAGGCGGATTTTGTACTAATTATTTTAACATCTATATTTACGCAACCCGTAGACGATACAGCTGTGTGTTTACTAAAGTGCCAATTAAAAACTAAGTCATGTACTAAAACTGGAACACGTTCGTACTTTGAGATGTTTACGTTCGCTACAAACATAACACAACGTACACGATGAAAGAGACAGGAAGACGTAACTTCAGCGTGCCTCAACGTCCATCACTTGCCTTTTATGAACGGACTATTGCATTTAGTGAAGGTAAACAGTAGTGTATGTAAATAAATACAGTCAAGACGTTGGACCGTAGCCAATCCATATACGGCTTTTGAAAGTTTTGTTTTCCCTACCATGAGATGCAATGTATGCAAAATGTCAATAAGACGATTTAAAGCAGAAAACGTAGTTAGCTTAACGCTTTGTGAATCACAAAACATGGCTTAAATTTGTGGAATAAGAGATTGCAGAAACATAATTTACTTTCCTGTTAGAATATATTCAGAGACAATAAGAAGTAGGTAAAAACGATTGAAAATTCTAATGTTGTTGCGTGTGTGCGTACAATGAAAATAAAGTGCACAAGATGGGATTAAAATATTTTGGCCTGGTCTCAAAGAGCATGGTTGCCGTAGTAATTTAAGCGCCGGCTCGCCGCTTGACAATGCGTCGAGTCTTGTGGGTTCGATTGTATTCATCTGTATTGTACTCATCAGGAAACACACAAAGTGTTAACTTTGTATGTTTCCTGATGGGTATAATCTGGGTGTTTTCAAGTCGTGGGTGAATAGGTATCTGCTGGGCAAGCGTGCTCCATCTTCGATCGTATCATCGCTTAAAATCAGGCGAGATCGCGGTCAAACGTTAGCCTATCAAAAGTAAAAAAAATAAAAAAAATCATTGTTGTTTAGAGCCTGGGTGTGCATTGTGTCCGTTGGTTGTATGTTTGTAAAGTCTCCTGCGACACAGCATTTATTTCCAGTACGGAAGATTAAAAAAAGGGTGAAAATATTTAAACGAATCTGATGTCCTCTCCGATGGCACGCCACTGAGCTCGATTTTCTGTTCTTCGTGTTCAGTTGCCGCCAGCCACTCTGTGTATATAAACTAGCCACAAGGCTGCATCGTTTGTTTGATCCATTACACAGATGGTAAATATTTTGTTTACGTCCTTGCTATATAAATTAAACGGCATTAGAAAAATACGACTAACTACCAATATCATCAGTCTATAATTGATTTGTGTTTTTCTTTGGATACATTTTGCAAGGGTTTCCCTGGAACTTATTTGTATGACATATTTCATATTCCTGATAGTTTTATACATGATAGACCAAAATGCGTACTGGAATTACATGCAATGTAGAATGCTCATTCAGTAAGTAGTAAACAAGCTTATTTGTTCCTACGATAAGTTTTATAAATATACTTTACTACCTGTTGCTCGCATATCCATTGAGCTAGCTTTAAGTAAACCCTCAGTCCTTTATTTTACGCCCTTACGGGAGGAATATAAAAAATAAGTTGTCTTAATGGGTGTTCATATCTTAAAAAAAACTCACCCACTAGCCGTACATCCTATATCTAGAGTCAGTCATTTGGCCTCTGTGATCAAATGTCAGCCAAGACAAGTGAATTCAAAATCATATATTTAAATATAAGAATATAAATTCTGCTGTGCTGATGAAAGCGGTTAACTGTAGTCAAAAAGTACGATTATGCCTATCTAATTTCTTTCACTTTGAATCCCAAAATAACACATGATTATACAATTGGATTCATTTACCACAATTGGTTATGAAATATTTTCGACAATTTATTTAAGTTACTAGGAAGAGACCGTAAAATCTATCCCGCTAAAGCCACAAACAGAAACGAGCTGATGAATTTATTATTCAGCGAACGAAATTAAGCAGATGCGTTTAGGTTAAGTGATTAATACATCATCGCGATTATGATTTAATGCTCTTATAAATCGTTGAATGTCTGATAATATAATTTGGTTTCCTAAGCATTAATCTTGTATGTTAGTACTCGTATTAAATGCTTGTAAGTTTAGGTAAAGATAAATTGAATAATGATAGTAACAAGTCTAATTCAATAATTCGTAACAGACGTAGTTCATAGTCATGCTGCTACGGTTTTTTTACATTACCAGGCCAGTGGACAGTTTCTCTGGACCGAAATCATAGCGCTTTATTTACTTATTAAAATATCCAGTTCCAGCCACTAGATTTTATATAAAATTGATCCTTACCTAAAACAATAATGACGATAACACAAAAACCCCTATATAGAAATTCTGATCTGTAGAGTAACAAAAAAACCTACTTGCAATATATAACCCAAATGGCGAAAGTACCTCAAAAATAGCAAAATAAGAACAGCTACGTCACGAAGCTAACATTTATTAACTTTTTATAACGGAGGAGCACGAAAACGTTACTGTTTACATCTAATTTGCTCTGTGAGCAATCGTTTACTATTCTCTTGGAAAAAACCATCGGCCGTAATAAGTGAAGATTTTACAACATTGACGTCGTGCCAAGGGTTTACGACGGTATATTCTTCAATTTATTATGTTCAAATTTTTATTTTGTAGCCGCTTTTGTGGGTTATATAAAAGATTTTACGCAAATACCTGTTTACTTGTTATTTAAATTGACTATTCTTATTAGTCAGTCTCTGTTACGAAATATTTGATGAATGTTGCTTTTATTTTACGAAAATTGTTGAACTAAACGCTCGACTCGACTTTGTTGTTGTATTTTTCTTGATGTTAAACACCTTTTGGTTTGTGTGCTTGAACGGCGAATTATGGTTTATGGTACTTTTTTGTGTATTTGTTAGCAGGTTTTGTTATTTTCTCATGTCTTAATATTGTCAAATCGTACATAAGCATCGACGATTATAATTGTTTGTGCTGTTTGACTTATTTGAACATATCAAACAAAGAATCGCACCAAGTCGCCTTTTAATTGCCGACGCAAAGTAAGTTTGACGTGTTCGTGGATCTAAATGTCCGTCTACAGCAGCGTAACTCCTAAACAAAGTGACCAACTTCGAGGTTTTTTTTTTGTTTGAAATCTGACGTGGTCGAGATGGTTTTTACATACATACATATACTCACGCCTTTTTCCCGTCGGGGTAGACAGAGACAAAGGAACGCCATTTGCATTTATCTTTACAAACCTCACGCGCTTCCTCTCCCACATTCATTACTCTGTTCATACATGTCCCCAATCCGATCGACGAATGTCCGACGAAGTCTACAGCGTCCGACTTGCCCACACACGTTAGCCTCATAAATTTGATGCGTCACTCTTTCTCCACTCATTCGCTCCACGTGCCCAAACCATTTCAGCATTCCTTTCTCAATTCTTGTCACGACATCTTCTTTCAGGCCACATTGCTGTCGTATTGCATTCGGAATTCTATCAATAAGTCTTACCCCACACATATTACGCAGTGAACGCATCTCAACTGCGTTAATTCTGCTTTCATGCTTTTTCTATCATACCCAACACTCACTACCGTACATCAACGTAGAGGCATAAGCACTCCATTATGAACCGCCAGTCGCACCTGTTTTGGTACATTTTGGCCATTCATAAAGGCATGCAGTGCTCCATGTACACAGTTTCCCGCAGTCACTCTCCTTTCAATATCTCCTTCACATATTCCATCTCTTGTAAACATGCTACCCAAATATACAAATTCGTCAACTGGTGATTTTTAGCCATAATTTATAATTAATTATAATAATAATAATACACATTATAATAACTGGCAACACCACCAATGTCAACGTGCATTTTGCACCTAATAATTTTAAATAATAATATTTTACGTATCTCATTACATCCATAGTTTAAAAGTATAGGTAGTCAATATAAAACCACAATAACAGAAGAAAATAACCGAAAAAACCACCATAAATATAGAAAGTGAAAAGTGTAAATATACAATGACAGCCGTCAAAGAAATTATGTCAACAACAACAATATTTACCGTAGACAGAGAATCCTATAGACACCGGCAAAGCGTGTCGCAGAAAGAGACAAACATAGTACGTCACTCTATATTCAGGGTTACCGCGTAAGGCAAAAATTACCCTATTTATTGATGCAATTAGAAAATAATATGTAGCCCGAAAAGTAACACTGCCTTATTAATTTTATCGGCATAGGATAGATATAGGTAAGATACGGGGATGATATTATTATGCTGTCAAACGCAAACTAATTTGGTAGTTTCCTCAGTCAAAAATAAATTATCTCAACTTTTCAATTCAATAAAATATTCAAATAAAATCCCACTTTCATTCATTATTTTGATGATATACTTAATTTTCGAATTGTTCTAACTAATTTATATAAAATAAGTAGGTATGCTATTTGACACAAAAATGTGATGACGTAATATGTTGCTATTTCAATGCAAAATTCATAGAAAAGTATAGTTTTTGACAGTTCGTTGTCGGTAGTTAAAATGCCATTTCATAGGTGGTTATGTATGTACGTCCTGGATTTGTGAGCAAATAATACAACATATTCATTTATGATTTTTATATACATTTGATTGTAAACATTGTTGTCCTTTGAATAAAACAAGCTTCGTATGAAGGTTTTTAATTCTTTGCTTGAGTTCAAATCCTTTTTCAGGTCAAAATAGTGCATGGCAATGGCCTTAATAAGTAAAACTTTATGGTTACCAATAAATGGTTGACTTTCAAAATGATCCAACATAAATACATCGTGGCATCGTTCGAAAGTCGTGAAAACAAGTTTTTGTAACATATTTTTTCGGGAAAGAATGATATTCCTTCATTAGAACGGACCTTGAAAATTCTTTCTGCCAACTTACATACTTTGATAACGTCACGGGAAGGATATATAAGGCTATCTTTATCTTTTTTAAATATAAGACCTAAATAAATCCTCATGTTCAGGAAAAACTGAAACAAGCCATTCAAACTTTGAAATACTTTTTTGATAGGCATTGCAAATCTCAAAATATTATACCATATATTACCCTCAAAAGAAGGTAATTATTTAAAGAAAAGTTGGCGACACCAAAGATTTAATTTATTTAATTATTTAGAATTTATTATTGTTATTTTAGTGCTTTTTAACACAAGTCTCAATAGTTCACAACACAAAACAGCTCGAATTACTTAGCACGTAAAAACTGTATTTTTCATGGAGATTATAGCTGTCTACACGTTAGCTATCAAATTTTGTTTAGCTAAGTAGTTAGCATACGTACAAAAAAGTGGCACGCTCGGTGAAACAAAAAATCTTATCGTGCTGTTTCATTTCTTTACATTACATCGGCATAAGTTGCTCTCTTTCTTGTGTGAGTGAGACAAAAATATCACTTAGTCTATAGGATTCTCTGTCTACGATATTTACCAAAATGAGAATGAAATTAATACATTAGCATGTTGATGAGAGCCAGAAACAAGTAACTAAGAGCACACCCAACACCTCCGGACCCGTCGCTGAGCTCCGCCTCGCAGTCGTCGGAACCTGCGCCGTCAACGCCGACGGCTTCAGTTGCGTCGAGCTCCAGCAACGAGTATTTCTCTCCGCCGTCGACACCGCAGGGTCCTGGCTGCCGGTGGTAGTGTGCAGCGCATGAAGTGGTCAATGTCGATCAATGAGAACGTCATGCGCGCATATTTTGGGGCTACAGAGGGAGGCACAAACCTCACTGCGTACCGCAGTCGCATGCTCCTCTTGTTTCAGGCCTTGGAAGCAAGCATCAACGTCACGGCTCAACGTCTATCGGATCAGGTACGCGTTATCCAGCGCAGTCGCAAGCTTGATGAAGCTGTACTTGATAGGCCTCGCTCAGAGTACTTACCTTCGAGCCATGCCATCCCCACTCAAACGAATACTGCATTAGTAATACCGAACGTGACGCCTTCAGATATTAACGTCATTGCGAAGGAGGGTGACATGGCTAATAATGTAAGTACTTACATGTTCTTTGTTAATCAATGAGGAGGTAAAGGACGCTTTGGATTGTGCGATACGGGAATACCGGTACGTGGCACCCATGATTAGGCCCCGTCTACCGCATTTGCCTATGCATAGACGAAATATAGCGCTGCTAAGTGCTCTTGACTCGCTATTGTCTAGTTATCTAGAGGATAGCGAGGACCTCGACGATACCCATTAAATTTTGTACTGTGCTGCCGTAGCAGCATGTCGTGTAGCAAGTGTTAAGCTGCCCGTAGTTGACACTGCTGTATGACAAAGATCGGCTGTCACGGCGTGGCAGTGCAGGATTGAGCGGCGTATTGCCAAGGCAAGAGCACTTATTGGTAAGCTTATCTGTTTTAGGGCGGGGAATACACGCCCCACGCTTTGTGAAGCGGGCTTTCGTGGGGACTAATATTAGTCCTCACGAGTATATATCCCGTGTCACAGAGCGCATTGACTTCCTAAAACAGAAAGTCTATGCATGGGCAAACCGATTACGTAGATTTTAAAAACGGGTAGACCGGTATACCATAAATCGTTCATTCCAAAGTGAGCAGAGGTGAGTATATAGAAGCTGGGAGCGACTAGATCTATGTGTGACTGATATGCGCCGACCGAACGGACCACAACCACGTTGGCATGGCATCTGGTCGGTGCCCATTGGCCACACTGAAGGCGATTGGATGCGAGATGTCAAACGTGCATGCGAAAATATCCCAGAAATGGAATGCGTGGTCATCTCTAGCCAGGATGTTACAAATGCAGTCCTTCCATTTACGCAATTAGCTAATTGGAATTCTTCTGGTCGGGACGGACTGCACAATTTCTGGCTAATGTGGCTACATAGTTCGCATGACCGTTTGGCATCTCAATTTTAATTAGCATAGATTCTGGTACGTTACCAGCTTTTATGACTGCTGGCATTACCTAGAGCATACAGCAAGTACCGCGCGTCTCTCCCATGATTCAGTCCATATACCCATACGGGTGGTGGGACCATGAGGTGGTGGAGGGAAAGCTGGCATTACCTACTTGCTCCATAAGACTGGGTGTACTAGCGAGCCCGGCAATTATAGACCGATTACATGCTTACCATCGGTCTATTCTGAGAGCTAAAATAGCTACACGTTGAAGTTAATTCAATTATGTCAGCCTCTCAGAATGGATGTAGGAAGGGGGCTTGTGGTACTAAGGAGCTCCTCGTCATTGACATGGCCATTAGCCAGTAAGTTCGCTGTAACCGAAAGCACCTGGCGGCATGTTGCATAGATTATAAGAAAGCGTATGACTCCGTGCCGCATATATATTATATACGGGAATTAACGCGAACATGCATTAGGTATTTACATACCTTATTTTGCTTGACGTTTCGAGATAGTTGCACGTCCTGTGGTCGCAAGCTGACTGGTGTTGCGATGTTACGTCTCCGGGTGCGAGGTGGAAAATACTATTTCTACCCCTGGGTTCTTGATTTTCGAAGTACCGGCGCAAAACACACTAACCGTATCTGTATATTGAACATTCGCCGACTGCGCATTAAAGTGGGGTGTTGTTAGTCGAATCACTGGATTCCACGCCGATGACAATTTGAAGCCCTCTTCCTGATTGAAATTTTTATCAATGTCATTTAAAATTATTAATACATGTTTCTTTGAAATGAGATAAGCAAAATTATTGTAAGCCTATTGGTAGAACATAGTTGAACACAACCACTCTGTAAACACCTTATTATCTATACCTATGTTTCACAATAAAGAATAATTGAATTTGAATTTGAATATGTTTTCTGATTTCGATCGCTTCACGCACAACTCTTGAGTAAAAGTGGCGTTCCGTAGAGAGGACTTGGGGACGATGAAATTCAATCCAGTGATTGGTGCCCGATTGAAGTAAATGTTCCGCAATCGCCGATTTGTTCGTTTGATGGTTCTTTACAGCTGCGTGTGTGACGCCGTGCCCCTCCGTCTGAACTGTGACGTCGAACGAAAGTGGGAGCGCCTCTGCCCGCGCGCCCCCGCACGCCATATATAAGCGTGCGATGCTGTTCAATGTCGCACGGGTGATTGGTTTGTAGGTGGTGAGCCAGACTCAATCACTCGCCAATCAAAAAAAGGAAGAAAATCAGGTTTTACTTACAAATGAAAACACTTTTAGAATAGTACACTTCACAATATAATTGCCTAAATAGGTAGATACAATGCAGCTACTTTAAAACTGATATTTACTAATTGAGAACATGAGTAAATTCAGGGCGTGGTCCGACAAGTATATTTGGTGTTCACTGGTGTTCCGAAGGCCAGGGTCTTGATAGGAAGAAGACTTAACTGGCCGTGAGCTGGAGCAGAGGGCCGATTGAACAGCGTCGCACGCTTATATATGGCGTGCGGGGGCGCGCGGGCAGAGGCGCTCCCACTTTCGTTCGACGTCACAGTTCAGACGGAGGGGCACGACGTCACACACCCCCCTCTATAGGGCAGAATTTTTCCTAGGGAAAATTCTCTGGGCTAGCAGCTAGTTGAGGATGGCCTGTAATCAAGTAGTGGAAGTGGTGTCAGTATTTTAAGTGAACAACCAAACTTACGTAACTACATTAGCTATAAATATAATATATTATCCACAATACGCACGCAACAACTGCCCTATGATAAACTAACACACCCGTCATCCATAAAGCCGCCACACACTACATAAGTGCTTAGGCCATAACATAACAACAGAATATGAGAGACAACCATTAAAGGCGTGAAGCGCTTAGGGTAATACACAAGATAAGAGGGACGTCATTAAGAATGAGTTACAGGTGAGAGAAGTTACGTCTAGCCCTACGAATTATTATTCTTGGGTTTGGCACCTTGACCACTAGATAAACAAAATACTAAGTCATAGTTAGGTATAACAAACAGAATTTATACAAAAGTTAAACAAAAATAAATTCAAGTTGCAGACTACAAACAGACTACTGAATTACAAAAGAGCAACAAAATACATAATTATTTTGCTCAATTTAATTACAAAGACCACTATTGTCCACGATGAATGAACACATTATTAAAGTAAACAATAATGAATCATAAGTTCGGTATATATCTACCAGCGCGTCACTGAGTGAGCGCGTGCGCATCGCAATAACAAACTAGATATATTTTAATTAGATAAGTACTATTTGACTGTTCCGAGTTCGCGACGCCCGGTCAATCACACACAATATTGCTTTATAAAAGTACCTTTAATAACAATTCGATTATAAAATCGATACAAAATTATGAACAACAATAAAAAAACTTCAGAACAAAGCACAGCGAAAAAAATAATACGTCAACAAAGTAGACATTAAAATAAATAGACTTCCAGAAAAGACCACAAACGAGAATCGAACTTGTTTACTCGGCAGACAGTGACCTTTTAACCGCTGATCCACAGGGTAAAAAAACAATATATTTAGTTTATGGTAAGACTTTTAAAACAATGTTCAACACAACATTTGGGTACATAACTGCACAGCAATTAAAAAAAATAGTGTATTTTACGAGAAAAAAAATTTTAGCTACCCACAACAAGAAATATTAATTTATAGTAGACACTACTACAAACGGTAACATAAATTAGAGAACATTCGTTTGGAAAAATAAACAATGTATAGGTTATAAGTATTCTTTTTTTATTTTATGTAATTTTATGTATCTTTAAATATTTTATATGCCATTCACCAAGTGGTTTAACATTCATAACATTTAGTTTTGAAGCCTGAAGATTCTGCCGGTTTACGGCGAAGATTATAAAATAAACAATTGCGTTGATGAGCCGACAACAGAACTGAGTGTACCTTCTCGAGAATAGAAGATAAATAGTTCAACGATTCGGCATAAACTTCACATGGCTCATGCACCATATTGGAATTGAATTCCATGTCAATATACTGAGAACCAAAATATCCTTCAATTGTGTTTATGCACAATGTGAGGCGTAGGTATACAATGGCGTATAATTTACATTTAGAACATTTTATTTCAACATTAGATTTTAAAATTAGTGCCAATAAATATTAATCATTGTTTATTATAAGATAGATTGTGGATGTAGTAACATGCACAAAAAAAGCAACACATTTTATTTTATCACTTTGTTATTAAAGTTTATGAAGGTATTTATGTATGTTCAATAAACATTTTAAAACAACAAATAGGCTATATTGTGAAGGTATTTATGAGCGATAACTCATCGCACGAGTTTATGTAGGTATTTTACAACGAATGCCCGACACCTGGCAATTAGTGATTACGCGCAACGCGTTAGAATAATATAACACATAAAGAGTTGACCAACAGTGGGCAAAAGATACTGGGTTCTCCAGTAGTGACCCAAAAAGAAAAAAAAATATATTTACACATATTATATTATTATATACACTAAGGTCAGACAGAATGACCATCATACGCTAAAATTATTTAGTAAGTGTGGGTTAAAATCTTATATAAAACGACTTAACCCACTTTTTTTTTAAACACACATTTTTTTGTTTATTAAATCACACAATTTATTGTTATTACCTGATAGACAACAACATAAGTAGGGTTACCTAGGAACCCTTTTAAACACCAAAAACCTTTAGTCGGAACTTGATAGTTTAAAATGAAATGCCAAGAATCGTTAGTAGAACTTGAACATTTTAAGAACGAGTCTTCACCACGTTAGTATTGTAGTAAAAACAGGTATAGAACAAAAAAAAAATCAGGTAAAAACACTAAAAGACAACAAAAATCATCGATAAATCGACGCAACCTCAGCGGTCTAGCCACCGCAGTAATTCAAAATTAAAACTCCAACGTTTTAAAGAGGCGTTGTCGGTATAAACAACAGACTCCATAACTCTTTTAGCCTGACAATGCCCGTTCTTCACAGCAAGAAGAACAGAGAAATATAGCATTCATCTCTTGTTTAGGAAGAGCAAAAGTACCATTAGAAAATGGCAAAACAGAGCACATACATCATCAGAATCAGGTGGCAAACAGCACCCAATCTTCTCCCATTTAGCAAGAGAAGGAGACCATTATATAAATGGCAAAACAGAGCACCATCGGAATCCGACAGCAAAAAGCATCCATGCGCATTTAGCAGCATCCATACGCATTTAGTAGCATCCGTACAGATCTCACATAGCAAGTAGGGTCAACACACGGCTAGTAGACGCCGCGTGGACTACCAAGCACTCAGAATTATCTGATCAAAACAGCAGAAAAAAATAAACAGCCGACCAAAGGCCAGACAACAGCCCATCAAATGCTGGCAAAGGCTAGAATAGAATAGCCTTTCCCAAAGCTACCAACACAGCAAACCAACAGCAATAGAAAGAAAATTCACTTTAGAGGTTAATTTATTGATTTATTACTTTTACAAGTAAATTATTTAGTTATTTATTATTTATGTACCTTCATTAATGATATAAAGATGCGAGATTTTGAGCAAAGTTATTCTTATAAAGCATTTATTTAAGAAAGAGTTTAGTAAAGACTTTAAAAAACTTATTTAAAGCTATTTTAACAATTTAATTCACACAATTGCATGAGACAAAATATAACAGAGAAACGAACCCATGAAGAATAATGGCAAAAAAAAAATGAATTACACTGAAATTTTCAGTAAAATTACACCCATACTAGTGAAATAAAATAAATAAAATGTGTAATTGCGTATTGTAGGAAGAGAATGTAGTAAAATGTAAAATGCGTCCAAGAGAAATTGAAATTGTAGGTAGGTAAAACACGTGGCTTCGTTGAGCCGGCGCGGCGCGGCGCGGCGCGGCGCGGCGTCGCTCGTACGCCAAGCCACGGTAATAATATCTAACAGTATTGTAACTCCATACAAACGCACGAAACTTGAGTTATACCTACGCGCCTCGAGCAGAGTACCCATTAGACTGGGCGGACTGTGCCTACATTACCCGCAGCCGATATCGTGCCGCAGCTCGCATGCGGCGCGTCTGGTAGGTATATAACTCACGAAGACGGCCGAGTTACAATACTGTTTAGATTATATTACCGTGGCCAAGCGGCCGAGAATAAAATAGGTAATTACGTTTGATAACATTGCGCGATGCAATTTATCTAGCAAATAGTTCAATTAGACATATAATTAGTTAGAAAATACAATTAAGCGACTTGTGGCTGACAAGAAAAAGATATAGGTTACTCCTGGACGTATTTAACACATAAAAATATATAAAAATACACAAAAATTTATAAAAATACAGAAAAAAATACCACTCACCTTCGGAACACCAATTTAGCTTTAAAAAGAAATCCTATTGGGCGCCAATGTCGCACGGGTGATTGGTTTGTAGGTGGTGAGCCAGACTCAATCACTCGCCGATCAAAAAAAGGAAGAGGTTCAGGTTCAGGCAATCAGGTTTTACTTACAAATGAAAACACTTTTAGAATAGTACACTTCACAATATAATTGCCTAAATAGGTAGATACAATGCAGCTACTTTAAAACTGATATTTACTAATTGAGAACATGAGTAAATTCAGGGCGTGGTCCGACAAGTATATTTGGTGTTCACTGGTGTTCCGACGGCCAGGGTCTTGATAGGAAGAAGACTTAACTGGCCGTGAGCTGGAGCAGAGGGCCGATTGAACAGCGTCGCACGCTTATATATGGCGTGCGGGGGCGCGCGGGCAGAGGCGCTCCCACTTTCGTTCGACGTCACAGTTCAGACGGCGGGGCACGACATCACATGCGATGTGCTCCTTTATACGTTCAGCGATAGTCCGCTTCGTTTGCCCTATGCAAGAGCTTCCGCAGCTGCAGTTGATTTTATAGATACCTGGGGTTTGTAGCGGCAGAACATCCTTTGGTGTGCCTACCATGTTGTATACTTTGGCCCCTGGTGTAAATACGGTCGGAATGGAGTAGTTTTTAAACTTGGCTCCAATTTTATCCGTAACACCTCTAATGTAGGGCATGTAGGTCGGTTGTCTATTTACCGCCGGATGTTTTTCTCGCGTGATAGGCCGCGTCATACGTCGTTGTACCTGGTATCCGTTCTTCCTGAGTACCTCCTGAACATGGTCTAGCTCTAGCTTCAAATGCTCAGGGTCACAGAGGTCATGTGCTCTGTTATTTAGTGACGTCACAACGGATTGCAGGTGTCGAGGGTGGTGGTGCGACGTGGCGTGTAGATATCTATCTGTGTGTGTAGGCTTCCGGTATACGTTTCCGGTATAGTGTGTTAAGGACCCATCTGGTCTCACCGTCACTTTGACATCTTCAAATAGTATCTTCTACCTCGCACCCGGAGACGTGACATCGCAACACCAGTCAGCTTGCGACCACGGGACGTGCAACCGTCTCGAAACGTCAAGCAAAATAAGGTATGTAAGTACCTAATGCATGTTCGCGTTAATTCCCGTATATAATATATATTCTTATAAACATGCAACGCGAGTGTTTAAAAGTTTCCGTGCCGCATATATGGCTTTTGAAGGTGCTGAAGTTGTATAAAGTAAATACTACTCTACGCACCTTTCTAAAGACATGTATGGGGCAATGGAATACGGTTCTTAGCTATCCCGGATGTTGAAGGATCCAGGAGGACGGTAAACTGATCAGAATTGAGCGGGAAATTTTCCATTTCGACAGTCTGAGCCCCCTTTGGTTTTGCTTAGCCATGAACCCTCTTAGTACATTACTGGAAGGTTCAGGGCTAGGTTACAGGTTACAGAGAAGCGGTCAGGTCATATCTCACCTGTTATTTATGGATGACCTGAAGTTATTTGCCCACTCTGATGCCCAATTGCTAGATTTACTAAACGTAACCCAAAACTTTAGTAAGTCTATCAATATGGAATTCGGTGTGGCTAAATGTGCTGCACTCATGTGAAACAGGGCAGGATGGTGGAATCTGAGGGGCTCCAACTCTCAGATTCCATTAACCTAAGATCGCTTCTCTTAACCGATACCTATGTATAAGTACTTGGGTAAAAAACACAGGCTTTAAATATCAATGAAGCCGACATGAAACAATCGTTGCAAGATCGTTTCTTTGGCCGCCTGAAAAAAGTACTGAAAAGTCTTTTATCAGGTGGCAACAAGGTGTGACCTTGCAACGGTTGGGTCATGCCACTTCTAATATACTCCTTTGGCATACTCAAGTGGACTCAGACTGAATTAGACGCTTTGGATAGGAGAGTCCGTACATTGCTGACGGCACATCGTATGCATCATCCACGTTCATCCGTGATGAGGTTGTACATCCCGCGGAAGTGTGGAGGTCGAGGCTTTTTGAATGCCAAGACCCTACACAACCGCAAGGTGTGCAATCTCAGAGATTATTTTCTGCGGACAAATGTGGAAATGCATCGCGATGTTGTCGCAGTGGACAATGGGCTCACCCCGCTCAAGTTGGTTAAGGAAAACTGGCACAAACCTATAGTACTAAGCACTGATGATCGCAAGTCTGTATGGCAGAGCAAGGTGCTGCATGGTAGGTTCTACCGGGCTCTCCATGGGCCCGATGTAGACACATTAGCTTCGGTGAACTGGCTACGCTTCGGTGACCTTTTTGGAGAAATCGAAGGGTTTGTCTGTGCAATTGCGGACGAAGTTATCAAGACGAATAACTACCGGAAATATATCCTGAGGGATGGCACTACGGATATCTGTCGTGCTTGTCATCAACCTGGTGAATCCCTCAGGCGTATCGTTTCCGGGTGTTCTCGTCTTGCTAACGGCGAGCACGTACACAGACATAACCAAGTAGCCAGGATTATTCACCAGCAACTTGCTCTGAAGTACAGACTTGTAGACATCGAGGTGCCGTACTATAGGTATGTCACTGAGCCAGTACTTGAAAATGGCCATGCCACATTGTACTGGGATCGATCTATCGTCACGGACAGGACTGTTGTAGCCAACAAGCCTGATATCGTGTTGATAGATCGATCAGAGCACTTCGCAATAATTATTGATGTCACTATTCCTCATGACGAGTATCTCGTGAAAGCTGAAAAGGAAAAACAGATTAAATATCTGGACTTGGCTCACGAGATTGTCGACATGTGGGATGTGAACTCAGCAGTTATTGTGCCGATAGTCGTGACCGTTAATGGTATAATAGCCAAGAGCCTCGACCGTCACCTAAAGAGGCTCGCGTTGGGTGCTTGGTCTGATGCAGAAGGCAGTACTTCTAGACACGGCACGTATTGTGAGGAAGTTCCTGTCTCTGGAGCCCTAACCACTGGCAGCTTGGACCCTGTGCCCGATGCTGGTGGGATCTCACGGTTATTTTTATATTTTAAAATGTATTTTTTTCGTAAATTGTATATTTAAAAATGTAATTTTAATTTGATAAATGATAAATAAAGGAAATAATAATACTCTACCACATTCACACAACACCATCTAGACCGAAACTAAACAGAGCTTATACTATGGGTACTAGATAATGGATAAACATACATAATATACTTTTTTTTGTAAATACATACATATTATACATACAAACACCCAGACTAAGATAAACATCCATGTTCATGCACACAAATGTTTGACTTGAGCGGGAATCGAACCCGCAACCTTCGGCGTAGCAGTCGCTTACACTCCCGCTGCGCCAATTGGTCATGAATAATAATATGCTTTGTGTATTGTAATTATATAAATAGCAATTGATATCTATGGTACGCTAAATGCCAATTCAAATATGAGGTAGTCTTGATACGGATGTGAACTCGCACATTTTGATCCAGCGATCAAAAGAAAAAAGTTTTTGACAGTTCTTTATCACTGTTTGGTGACGCTAAATAAGAGTTCAGATCTTACCTGACCAAGTGATCACATTCGACAAAGTCAACTAAAACAAAAGTGCACAAGTTCGCATTCAACATTTCAGCCACCCACTAATCTAAACTAGCACCAAATTACATTTAAAAGTAGTCCAGTACACAAATACTACAAAACAATTTAATTTTCTCAGATGATCAATGACAGAGAATGAGTATGACAGGCTTAAATTTTATTATGAAATAAATTAAATTTCTGTATCACGGGGCAATTAGCAAATTTTTAAAAAACTGGTACAAAGAAAACCTGGGCTTAGCACAACAATTTGTGGTTAACACAAAGAGCTGTCCTGGGTAAAACTCAAACCCGAACACGCTGCGGTCTGTGGTTTTAGTGGCGAAGTGGCTATTAAAGCACTACGCTATGCGCCAAAGTTATGTTTTCACTAAAGACATTTGTGTAATTAATTAAGAGTAATTTACAGTATCACCCAAACTTCGTGGCAAGACACAGACTTGATTTTCAAGTTGTTTTCTATGAGATTAAGAAAATGAATTAACTTATAAATCCACGGAAACTAAATTACCAACTGTAAAGAAACTGCTGCTTTACTGAAATTCCCAAGCTGCGAAACATAAACAGAGTGTAAACAATTGTTTTTCTCATCTCTACAAACACGTGGAAAAACAACTATGAATAAGAAAATTACATGCCGCGAGCTTGTACCATTATTCCAATTACATATTCAGGTATCAATTTGCTAAGTGAAAATATTTTCACTAGTCTACCTAGAGTGAATAGCTGATCGATTATCAGGTGTGGAATAGCTCCAAAGTCGAATGTCAACGTAGGCGTTAAGGACAGCCAACTGTGCAGGGGCTGCATGGAAACCGAAGAAACACCCGCTCACGTCATTCTGCACTGCACAAGTGTGAGCGATCAACGGGCAAAGCTGCTGATCAACCCCAGAACCATGTGTGAGGCTTTGAACGACACGAGCCAACTAATGGCTTTCTGGAAGGAGCTAAGGTGGTATGAGTAGTCGGCGTCAATCAAGTCGCCACTTACGCACAATGGCCCAAATAAGTGGCTAAGGGTGGAAAACCCACGTTTGTTCTCAACATCGATGGAACTTAAAATCAAAGATAAAAAATAACGATACATGTTGTTCAATATTGTGGTCTTCGGAATAGCATAATTTTTACATAATTATGTACATATTTGTCTTATCGATTTCTTCTTCTCACGAATATCACTAAACGCTTTCTTTATTTAATCATCTTCTGTATATTGTTCTTTTTCTTCTTCTTTCTTGTCTCCTAAGAACTCATCTTGAATAGAAAAAAATATGGAATAAAAGAAATTACGCATTTCGTTGCACTAAATTTGTAAAAATTGAATTTTAGACTCAGCCTTAATCAAAAATGCATTCTAAATTATTAAAAAAAATATATATAATATATTTATGCTATCACTAGAGGACGCCAGCAGCTAAGCCTGCAATTTTTTTAATTTACCCGTTTTGGCCGATCCCGTGGGAATTTCGTAAAATCCCTTCTTAGTGCACCCTTACGAAGAACATACATGCCGAATTTCAGCTTCCTGCGCCCAATAGTTTCGGCTGTAGTGTGTCTGTCAGTCAGTCAGTAACGCAAGGATTTTATATATTAAGATTTGTATTACATGAAAAAATGGACGCAATTTGCTATAATATTATCCCTTGTAGGTATAGTTTGCGTCCACGTGTGATCATTTATGATTGATGATTATATCGATTGTATCTTTTATTACGATAATAATACTGTGGACGCAAATCATTACAATTAATCATTCCAATTGCAATTGATTACTATTAATGTTGAAATAAACAAAATCCCAATTTCTCTCTCATATTTTAATCACATAAAAATAATCAACTAAAGTAAACATAAATGGACGAGTTCGCGTCCATTGCGGACGCAAAGTGGAAGTTTTATAAATTCGGTGTTGTAATTCGCGTCCACCTTATTATAATTGTTAACTATAAAAAATCAAGCTAATTCATAATTCATACTATTTGTCTTTTCATTATTAATGTCTAGAAACAGCTACGTATCCTAAAATTCACATAAAACAATACAATACTTACCGTCAAACACTTCGCTGCACACTATTTTTTTATTTATATCCCACGCATCTGCACTCTTTGGTTGAACAACCGAAATTAACTAATTTTTTTAAACAGGATTAGCTGGGCGCACGAAACTTTTGTCTGTTTGTGCGTTTTTCTTATACGTTTAGGTTTTGGCGGTACTGACTTTTTATTTTATTAGGGTGTTAGTATACTTATTTTCGAGCATTTTTAAAGGGAGGTCCGTAAAATGGACGCGAATTGGGCGATGGACGCGAACAGGTGAAATGACCCTAATGTATCTAATTTATCTCTCAACACACCAATAAACGTTACAGTCTATTTACGTTATGGCACTGATACACCCGAGCATTCTCTTGTAACAGAACAGCGAACATTCGCCGTTTTTTGTTTTGTCGAACCGAATAACGAACAGAGCCCGATATTGCTACGAACATTTTCACGACCTCTCTAGCGAACACTCTAATCCTTAGAATATACAAAAATTGCCTTGGTCTCGCGGCATAAATGTGCGCGTGGGATTGGGAGTTCTCGAGTTCGATTCCCGGGTTGGGCAAAGTTCTATTGGGTTTTTCCGTTAGGAAATACTCAGTAGCAGCACGGAGTCTGGTAATGTGCCCGGTACGGCAATATGCTCGCCCCCTATTACGTGGGACCTAAAAATTCATGGCGAAATGAGGGTGTACTATTACACCTCAGCCTACCCCTTTGGGGATACAGGCGTAAGTACATTAAATAAAAAAATAGGAAAAATATAGAAACTGCACTACAACAGCAGTTTTACCCAATATACCTATTTACTTCACTTTGACAAACAATTATCTATTCATACAGTGTATAAATGACACTTGATATAATCAATAT
This sequence comes from Euclidia mi, assembly GCA_944739405.2. Classification (NCBI taxonomy): domain Eukaryota; kingdom Metazoa; phylum Arthropoda; class Insecta; order Lepidoptera; family Erebidae; genus Euclidia; species Euclidia mi. Next base: position 73,400,366 of record OX123184.2, on the reverse strand, counting down.
CAATCAAAGCAATTGATATTCATAAAAAAGGTAATTAAAAATATCTTTATTTATCTATTGGTATTTAAGTTTGATTTACGCTTAAGTTACTTTATCTGATGATATATCATATTCCTTCTGAGTAAACCAAATAAGTATAAAAATTTATTGAAAACATGGTCGATATTTTATCGATTTTCATTCTGAGTATGCCTATCACTATTCAAGTTAAAATAAGTGACAAACTACGATGATTCAAAACGTCTTTTGTATATTTATCTTTCTCTTACATTAGATTAAAATGATAAGTCAAAGTAAAGTAAGTATATTGGGTTTTTGACTGCCATTGTAGCTCCGTTTCTGTGTATTTTTTATATTCTAAGGATCGCCAGAATGCACGTAAGAATGCTCGCTAAAACACACTCGTTTTTTTTCTGTTTTGTAACATTCGCACGAATGCTTATTACAGGTGAATACTCAAGTGTATCAGCGCCATTATTATCCCTAACATAAGGGGTCAAAGCCTTTGAATAGTATCTATTTGACTGCTGTACTTTCTGGAGTACAAGTTTGTAAATTTTCTCACCATATCATTTAATTAAAAGTGTGCATTCACTTGTCATGGGCATTCTTGCAAATATTATAACGCAGAATAACCAACGCGTGTTTTATCTAGCATTCTATCGAGCCTTCTGGCGAGCATTCTAGCGAAATGGCACTAAATTTGCTTCAAGCTTTTTGCCGATTAGATCGTTCGCTACAAAGATCATACAAATTTTGGTACCGATATTCGGCTTTATGTTTGTACAATTTTAAATCTGCGAATTTTCATTGTTCTATGTCAAGTGAATGCTCAAGTCTATGAGCACCAATACTTTCTGTAAATAAAAGCCGAGCACCTTCCAACTACATATGTGAGATATGACCGAACAACGATGACAAACACTTACATATATTCCCATAACAGTGACTTTTTCCCGCGGCAAATGAAGTGTGCCGAACAAGGCGTGTAAGATCGATGCGTCGTTAATCATACGACGAAACGACGCGACGTATCAACAGTGACCTACTATATCGCGGTATATTTTGTGATAATGTTGGCGAAGATATATGAGCTGATTGAAATGATCTGACTGCCCTGCTTAGCCTCTCGTTTGAATATAATAATCACAATATACTTGTATAATCTAATTTATAAAAATCCCGTTTCACATCTGAAGCGGCTGGATAGATTATATATATTTTTTGTGTATATTCGATAGGTATCAGAATAGATCGAAAAGTTTATTTCATATTGCTAGGTGATATCAGGCCCCCGTCACTGGCTCAAATTCGCGCGATAAATAGCTACCATTTCGTGTACCGCTATCGGTACAAACGACAGAGGGCCGCCGCAGTCCCGCACGCCCGGCAGCGTGTACGCACGGCAGGTTTCCCGCGCTTTCTTATAGAAATGCCGAATCCACGAAGTTATTGTGTAGTGGATGAGTGTTAAAAGACTCAAAACAAATGAAAACTTGTTGTTTTTCTATTGCAGAAGGACAAACAATGTTTATGTAATAAGTATTGGTATAAGATTTGATTTAAGTAGGTACTTATATAAAATTTCATCTGCAAATTGACAACATATATTTTATTTAGAGCAAAGGTAAGAAAGGAAATACTAGGTATGTAAATGTTCGTAAATTGATAACTTTAGGTTATTAGAAATATATATAAATGTAATTTTTATTAAATAAAATCTACTTAATGTCAGAATCTTATGTACGTACTTACTGTGTTGTCTGGTATTGTGCCCGATAAACGGATATAGGCAATAGGCTATATAGGTATACTACGTAGGATTATTATACTTTTATTTCTTCTATAACATATTATCTACTTATTGTTAATTTTATTAAATATGTTAACAATATGTATTTACTAACTGACTCGTGTATATATACCTAGGTATTTAACAAATAAAAATTAGGTTATTTCGCAACATTCGTTTTATTACCAAAATCATCATAAGAACAACCCTAACGCCTTCGTTCGATGACTCACACAATCTGCAACTCTTTGCGTGAGCATTTAGGGTATATTTCTCTTCACTGCGAACAACGGCTATTATTATTAAGATTTTGTAGGTGATTATAGCGTAGGTATTTTCGCTTTTGTATGGGAGTGATGTGTCTGTTACGAAGTAACTATTTAGTAATCTGTGGTGATATGGTAGAACAACGTTAAACGGGTCAGCTACTAGTTATAATCTAGGTATATATAGAAATTGAGAATACCTAAGTCGTTACTTAGGTGGCTTAACTTTATAAAGTAACATTAAATCAAAATTCTGTATTTTAAAGTTCTGGATTTAGCTCGCCATATCGACAGCACTCCGCTATTCGATTTTTGTATTCAGTTTATTCTTCATGCTATTCACCGCACAGAGATTTAAAACGTGAGCTGTTGCTTATTGAAATAACGAATATATTGGTGTAAAGTAATATTAGGCTTTGTCCACGGAATGTTTATGTTAATTGCTTTTATACAAACAGATATGACGGCTTAGAGTTTTATATTCAAGAAGACTATCCATAGCATATCCAAAGTAGGATATTTTTCAGTGATTTAAGACACTCAACATTGATCTAATTGTAATTATCGCAAAATAAAACAGTCAAGAGTCTAGACGAAGATCTTGGTGGGTGTTGTTGATAAAACGAAACAAAAGCGATGCTTTCAACGTCATTTAAAATCATATTTTGTGAAACCGAGACAATATTTGCAGACTATGACATTATAGGCGACGCGGTAGTTATGTTAATAATAACATGACCGCTCGATGCGAAAAAAAATTAAGCTGACGTCATCCGTGACTTACTTGCAAAAGCGCGTATCGTATTATGATGGAGTGAGATGGATATGGAACACCTTAGCTTTATCGTGCAAGTACCGTTCCTAAATTCTATCGTTAAACTATCACGATGGACTTTTGATGATTTAGTCGTAACTTCTACTACTGCTACCGGTCTCTTCCGTTTTCAGAACTCCTCTAAAAACCTGTTTTCTATATTTGTGTGTAAGTAATCACAATGACGCTCTGGGTTCCACTGGTAACTCATTATATAACTACAGATAATTTATAATGCTACTCAGACTTCCTTCTCATTAAGTAATATCTATATAATTGAACTTAACCGTGTATTTTGACGAAGTTTCACTGCGGATTACACTTGTGGTTGTATTTAAGTACTGTGATATTGCACCTTAATCTTTAAAATAATTATGTGTACAAATCGCAAATGTTTGAAAGTACTCCTTACTTCTCATTCTACTTCAATTCTCACCTTCCTCTACCTTTGTATTTTTCCTATAATCAACATAAAGAACGTTTCTATGTCAATACTCAAGTATCTTTTTGTAGTCGGAAAGACCATAAACTTGCAAAATTAGTATAAAAATGCGATACTGGTTTAAAATACAGTTTAAGCACTGCTATCTAAAACACGCGATCTGCTACTCATACTTAAATATAAATGTTACGCATTAGTTTATTGTGATTATTTCATGTATTTTTATTAGAACGAAGTCAAATCGAATGTAGCCTGTTTTCAGTTTCGTATATATAAATAAACTGTGAAGGAAAATATACAGTCGGCGTACTATTTTTGTTAGGCATGTGCAAAATGTGTTTGGATTTGGATAAAGATATTTTGGTAAAGATAAAATACTGGTGTAATTTTTACAAGATTTATTAGAATGATTCCAAGGGTAGGTACGTAGATTTCAGTTGGTACAATTAGAAAAAAAAGAATAGGAAAAATGTAAGTTAAGACAAAAAGAAAAGTCACATTGGAATAGTAGGAAGGGAATAAACAGTCGGCGTACTATTTTTGTTAGGCACGTGCAAAATGTGTTTGGATTGGGATAAAGATATTTTGGTAAAGATAAAATAATGGTGTAATTTTTCCAAGATTTATTGGAATGATTCCAAGGGTAGGTAAGTAGATTTCAGTTGGTACAATTAGAAAAAAAGAATAGAAAAAATGTAAGTTAAGACAAAAAGAAAAGTCACGTTGGAATAGTAGAAATTTTCATTTCTGAATCTTGCTTTGGTTTTGATATGTTTTATTGTGATTGTAGCCTTTATTATCTTCGTCTATGTAGCGTGTGATTAGTTACACATTTTGGACATTGGTGAAACCACGAGGTAATCAAATGTAAACTGTCTACGTCTAGGATATTTTCTGCTAAGACATGTAGACTACTTCATAGAACGAGAATCACGAGTGAAATTGTAAAAGTACTAATAATTAAATGAATTCTAAGTTCATGGAGCAAAGTTGATATGGAAAATGAGAAAAGTATTGAGAAAAGTATGAATTGTAGTGTTTTTGAATCTCCAATCAGCTGCCCCTCGCTGCCACCCCTTGACGCCCTTGTATCATCATGTCAGCCTAGAGGCGTGTAGCTGGAAGTCGTCTAGCTTGCTCTCAAGACGATTCGTGATGACCCTAGAAAACAACTTATAGACCTGACTCGGAAGTGAGATGGGTCTGTAGTTCTTCAAAAGGGTTTTGCCTCTCTTCTTAAAGAAAAGCACCACCATTATTTTAAATTGTCTTTCGGGATATATACCACGAACCTTTGTTTGTAGTAACCGATATTTCGGCACTGTTGCAAGCGCCATATTCACGGATGTACTGAGGGTATTGCGGGTGGATGAATGTTAAGAGCAAGTATAACGGTCTACCCGCTTTCTTACTCGTTTTTTGCTTTCAATACCACTAGCACTGTTATCACTATCGCACTGTACCCGATCACGACATAATAAACTCACTACGTCTGCTCTTGGTTTGACTTTGTTCTTTTCAGGGGTTATACATAGACGTACCACAGGATGCCAGATACTCGACGGTTGAAACCCATCTTCTCTATTGAAATTTTAAATTCCTATAAAGCACCACCATACTTCTGTGCCCTTCCTGTGGCGGTTTGCCCTCGAGTATGACGGAATTGAAAAGCTTCCGAAGCATTTCCACAGCAGGTGGCCACCAGCTTCCAGAAGCTCTGTAGTTATTCCGTCATCACCCGGTGCCTTGTTGTTTTTTAGTTGTTCTAGGGCTACACTAATCTCGTGCATGCTGACGTCCGGGATATCTTCGGTTTAGTGTCGGGTCAATCCAGCTCTAGGGTCAGTGGCTGGCGTAGTAAAAGGTGTTCGTGTAGTTGTGTACGAGATAATTCCGCCATCCTCCGTCTTCAGCTTTGTCAATTGACTATGCCCGATAGACAGAACCCTTTGGACCACTTTGCGCCTTTGACGCACTTTGACGCCCTTGTACACAGTTACCAATATAGTGGTAGTGTTGAAATATACATAAGTTTGCCCAAAATTACACTCAGTTGCACCCCTCCTTTTCCTTATCATGTTTATCATAGCTGTAACCGTTAAATTACTTTTCTTTCGCCCGTATTACATCACCGAACGCTCCTTTATTTTTCATGGAACCCTTAAATAAATCCCGTGTAAGAAAGAAAAATAAGGAAAACTTACTGTCTCATTCACTCACTTGATAAACTATAGGTTAGAGCGAGACAAGACACAGTATGTGTTTAATTTAAAAGTAAACAGCCACAAGTCGTATCTAATGGAGTTCACTATATCGTTGGCACTTATACCGACACAAGGGTTGGCTTTTCTTCTAAGAAACAAAGTACTAGTTGTACAAGATCATGTTTGTGTATCTACGAAAGCCTGAATAACTAGATTTGTATGAACCATGAGCATATTACGCCACTTTAGACTTGAAAATTTGTAAAATGAGCGCCCGCGACGCACTTTCGCCCCGGATGATAATATGGATCCGCAATTGAGCTCCACAAGAACGAACTTATAGGTAACCCTTTACGGTGGCCACGGTCAGTCATATCAATGGAGAACTTATTGTGTGAATTATTATGCGCGGGCTGTCTCCCAATGAGCTCCACTGCACTTACGGCATAGTGGTCGCCTCGCCATTCGTGGGTTCGATTTTCACACGAGATAACACGTGATGTGATGCACAAATCTTTGTTTATAAAGTTCCTTGCAGTACAGGATTGAATCCTAAAGGTCTTTAAAGAAAGAGAGATAATGAGAAAGAAATAACAGTCATCCACGAAGTACTTTTCCATTGATCCGGATTTGTTTTATGCGCCTACTCAGTATAGAGCTCAGTTTAGTAGTGCATGTAAATCATAGAATAAAAAATTACGTTCATATCTTGTCTTGTCCCATCGTGTCATTTAATCCTTTACGATTTTTGTTTTTATAAGTTATGACTTATCTGTTTAATAACGACATAAAAAATACATTTACGGTAGCATCAAAATTATACGTGCTGCCTTTCACATAAGAGACTGCTAAATTCCAAAAATCGTGGATCTTTTTATGTACTTATAAAGTACATAATAAAGAGGAAATGACGTTGAGCCAAAATGAATAAATAGTTAACTTAGTTCATAAAAAATGGTCTCATAATCTCAAAAACCGGCATAAAACGTCTACATTTTATCAACTCTGAAAAAAACACTGAGGTCGATACCTCAACAAAATCCACACCGGTGCAGTGTATGGAGGAGTAGCGCAACCATCGCTACACTACGCTGTTACGCTTTTTGTGTATGTAATTGAAGACATTGAAGAACGCTGCTTCACACACAAGGAAAATAATGAATACTTTTAACAACTTTACCAATCTGTTACGAATAGCAATACCAGTCTCGCTATGAACGCTACTATTATTTATAACAAACCAATTCGTCTCTCGTGAAATAATGTTGCAGATCAGATTGGTTAGCTGAACGTGTGTCACTGCCATACCGGTCATTCAGCAAACGACTTTTAATGAAAATTGTAACATGAATAAAATAGCAAATATTTTTTTCCATGCGCCTTAAAATGTTTTTGCTCGCAATTTTTTTTATTGAAATTTCATTAAGTCTTTTTGATCGGCGCTAGCTTTCATATTCCCCGCAGCTGTTACACAGGCACAGATTAATCAGATCAATCAAAAGGAGCCATATTTAATGTTATGTTAAACATACATTTGTCACATTAAAGTCCTGATGAGTTATGTTAAAGATACATTTGTCACATTAAAGTCCTGATGATTTATAAACGGAGAGGTTAGGAACGAACATCGACGAAAATTGTAGAGATTAATCAAATTTGATGAAACAATGTCGGTTTTTAGAAACTTTATATGATAAATGTGATATCACAGTGATAAATGGATGGCTAAGCTCCTATTTAAATTTTGAGAAATAAATATAGTTTTGTACCTAGGTACTTATTGTAAAATAGAATTTATGCAAATATTGTGAGAGAAAACTAAAAGCAGATTTACAATGCATCTTATATAAGATTGGAATCTGTGTGCCAGCAAATGGGTAGCAACTCGCTTAATACTTGAGATGTAAAATTGGTGAGCCAACAAGCATTCACTGCCAAGACATTGTGAAGGTGGCTCGCGTAACCGGAATACGCATTCAAGCATATAGTTTGTTTTCGTAATATTATTATATCAAATTGTGTAACGACCTGAACGCATAACTACTGTACAAACTACGAAAGAAGAATTTATTATTAGGCCAACATTTTCATTCTTGGCGACACTAAGGCCTAGTTTCACCGCATCTTCGGATATATCTTATCAGAGAAATATATAGATACCAGATGAAAAGATTTTTAAGAATAATCTGACAAACTGGCATGTTAAGGACAAAATTTATAGCAAATTTTGCCTGCAATTTTAAACTAATAGGTACATCATAATATAACTTTATAGATAGGTAATCACCGCACTCCCCCCCCCCCCCGTGGTATCTCCGCCTTGTCGTGGTGGGGGGAGTAACCGTGGGTTTGAGGTACACCCACGGTGAAGCTAAGCGGGATCCCGGGAGGGGACGCTCCACGTGGGCTTGCGTGAGGCCTGCGTAGGATGCGTCCTAAGGTAATAATAATAATAATAATAATAATCTTTATTGTAACCATAAATGAAACAATTAAATTGAAGCACTGCCTCCCAAACTAGGTCATAAACCTGTATCTCAGGAGACAGTTCCTTCCCACATTAGGTGATACACGAGTATGTTACAGTTACAGATGGCTTAAAAGATAATAAAAAGAAAGTAAATACAGCAAAAAAACAACAAAAACAAGTGTACATTAATAATATAAACAAAAAAAATGAAAGGAGTGTGTGTGTTGTGTTGTGTTATGTTGTGTGTGTGCGTCTGTGTGTAAGTTTAATACGTTATTATGTATATTGATTTACGACCAGAGATTCTACTTGGTCGTAATCCATTGCTTTGAGGTAGCCTAACAGGTACTTTTTGTATTTGTGGTTGTTAAACTCATGGATGTTTTTACAATTTTTATTTATCCTATTATATAAACGGGGTGCACAATAGTTGTAATGACGTTGAGCGAAACTGGATTTGGTGGCGGGTACTGGACATCGAAACTGTCTTTTTGACATTGTAGGCAAGTAAGGGATGGAAACACGGTGGTACCTACGCAATGACTGGTATATATATAGTTTCCGAACTGTTAGAACTTGGGTAGTATTATATAGATCAGTTGTAGGGTGTCGAAACGGGAGATGCATCATAACCTTTAACACGGCACGTTGTGCACGTTCTAACTCTATTATTAAAGTCTTTGAGGCTCCTCCCCAAGAACATATGCAGTAACTAACTAGACACTCGCAAAGAGCCCTATATGTCTGTATTAAAAGTTTCGGAGGTGCAACTGTTCGTAGTTCTTTGAATATATATATGATTTTACGCAGTCTTCCACTCAATGTTGTTATGTGCTGATCCCAGCGTAAGTTATCGTCTACTATTACTCCCAGGTATTTTACAGAAGTGGCTCGGCTTAGAAAGTCACATGGGCAATTATTGTTACCACGTTGGTAGATCTGATTGCAGGGGAATGTGTGTATTTTTATATTTATTGAACGCCCCGGACAAGAAGCTTTAGTCTTTGTAAAACACAGAAACTTGGTTTTAGTGGTATTAAGAGTCAGGAGGTTGTGCTCTAGCCATTGCGTGACTTTTGCAAGGCCCGTCTCGGTTACCTCCCTTACATGTTCCCAAGTCTTTCCATGGAAAAGAATGACAGTGTCGTCGGCAAACATTAGGATTTCCGCATTGACCAAGTTTAACGTAGCAAGGTGGTTTATATAAGTTAAAAACAGTGTCGGACCAATTGTACTACCCTGTGGGATTCCGAATGTGCAGGTTGCACTATCACTTACGTGGTTTTCGACACGCACTCTTTGTTTCCGTCCCGTCAAATAGTCCTTGAACCATTGGTGGACGTGTCCCCTAATACCCATGTTGTAGAGTTTGGATAAGAGTATAGGAATCGATACCGTATCGAACGCTTTTTGGAGGTCCAAAAAAACGCCGATAACTTTATTCCCAACATCAACCTCTTTGGTAATTGTTGATGTCAACTTTAAAACGGCATCAGTTGTGGAGATTCCCTTACGGAAACCAAACTGCTTATCTGACAGTAACTTGTTTTTTTCAAGAAAGTTGCTGAGTCTATTGTTAACTATCTTTTCCAGTACCTTGGAGAGACATGAAAGCAGGGCGATTGGTCTGTAATTAGATGCTATTTTCTTGTCTCCAGATTTATGGATCGGCGCGACAATCGCTGTTTTGAATCTAGCTGGAAAAGCTCCTTGTCCAAGGCTAAGATTGCACAGATGGGTAATAGGCTCTACAAGTGCTTTTCGTGCTAACTTAATTATTTTGCTAGTGATACCATCGTGTCCAGGAGCGCTACTTGATTTTAGGGAAGCTATAGTGTTGTCCACCTCTGTCGGGTCCGTTGGTGTGAACGACATAGAATTTACTGGTGCTTCAAGGTGTTGAGTTAGAGTAGCTAGTTCAGCTTCTGTTTTGCCAAGCCTTTGCAGTGTTACGTCCGCTAGGTTAGTACCTACCGTTGTGAAATATGTATTCACTTTGTTTAAAGATTCAGAAGGAGATTGGCCGATTGCTAGGAGCTCCTTTGGGGTATCATTACATTTCTTTATGTTGCAGATGTCTTTTATGGTACTCCATGTCCTCTTTAAATCCCCACAATTTCTTTCCAGTTCAGCTCGATAGTACTGCTTTTTTAGGTATTTAATAATTTTGTTACACGTATTTCTATACCTTATATAAGTCGCTCGTAAGTCCTGATTATCCGCCTGTTTTTTGGACTTTTCGTGTAACCTATCTCTTTTCCGAATTGATCGCACAACACTTGTCGTAATCCAAGGTTTGAGAGGCGTTTCTTTCCTTCTTTGAGTCTTAGTGTTTGAGCATTTCCGTATGGTGTCCTGAATGGTATTGACCAGTGTCTCAGCAGCTATGTTCACATCGGTATGCTTATAAAACTTTGTCCAATCAGTCTTACTCAATTCTTCAATGGCGAGGTTATAGTCTAGGGTAATGCGAGTGAAATACTCATTATTTTTGGGGGCTACAGCATGATTGAGATACAAAAGAATAGGGCTGTGGTCTGTCAATTCTGGAAACACTAAGGTCCGCCATTTTGCTCTTGTCCTAATCATGAAATGATCTAAACAATTGGATGTTCTCGTAGGGAGTGTTACACCCTGCTGCAGGCCATGCGACGCCATGAGACACAAGTAGTCATTTCCAAAGCTAGCAATATTATGTGGCATAGTATTGATGTTAATGTCACCTGTAATGATTATATCTTTATTGCGAATACCCGTTAAAATGCTATCAAGGGATTCTAAATATTTACAAGGGTTACTATAACAGGGTGGTCTATAAGAACAGACAATGGTGTGGTGTTCGGTATCTAACAGTAGACAGTTACCTTCAACTATGGATGGCTCAATAGATACAGCTTCTATATCTTTACGCACGTACGCTACTATACCATCGTTCTGGTTCAAGTTATTTTTAGTCATGTATGTGTAATAATTATTCAAGCTTGGTGGGTCTATATCTTTTTTTGTCCAACACTCAGTAAGAACTATGACATCTATAGCTATGTTCAGTGTGGATATAAAAGCTAGGAGAAGATCAAAATTACAATATATACTGCGTATGTTTAGACATAGAATGCACATAGAGTTGTACTCATCTACTCACTACTACTCAGTTTAGGATACTCGTGCACTGTGACGAGTCGTTAACGAAAGCGCAGCTAGCATTGCATGCATCATCGAGTTCCTCCCTGACGTTCGACGAAAGACTATTGAATTTTAAATAAGATAATATTTGTGCTTGTTAATATCGGTGCGGTGAATAAATTTGTAAGCTGTACATTTATGATAACTATTAGTTGTGTGTTATACCAATAATTCGAAATAATACATATTATGACGTGTAGTTTATAAAATGTGAAAGTGTTTTCATAATATCTGTGGATGTGTGTGAGTAGAAAGTTAGTGTATTTGTGTGTGTGTATAATGTTTGGATGTGCTACCATAACATATTTGCAACAGACGTTATATAAATTACATGAGTTAAACAAAGCATGCACAGAGCCTGTTAAAACTCGATAAAACAGAAAAGAGTAAGAAAATAACATGCACGTAAACATAAATAGTCATTTCTCCCTTAGTTTTTCCAGATCACTTTCACTGTCGATCCGTATGTGTGGTGTCCCTGCAGCTTTGCGTAAGAAGATCCGTCCATGCGTGGTCCAGCAATACTCGTATTTGTTTTCCTTCGCAAATATGCGGCTCAGATAGTAAAGCTTTTTAGCACTGGCAGTGAGGGTCTCTGATATGTAAACTGGTATCGGCGTACCGCTAAAAGCCAGATGGGTGGTATTGAACTTGCTTTCGCGATGCTATTTATTAAATTTTCTAAGTGAATCAATAACACCTTCCTTCATGAGACCACTGCTAAACTCCACAATAATGGGATTATGGGCCTCTACTTTGGTGTTGACTCTAAAAATATCGCGGATATCAGCCGTCTGCAATTTGACATCAAGGGCTTTACCCATACGGCACGCGATGTCAATAAGATCCTGCTTGCTTTCCCTAGTGCTAAGTTTTGGTATGTTTCGCACTTCAATACTCGCGGATTTTTGGCTACGCTTGAGATTTTCCAGCTTGTCTTCAAGCGTTTTTATATATTTGAGCTGTTCTTGTCAATCCTCTTCCATGCTTTTCAATTTCCCGTTAATATCATCATACTTGGCCGAAATGAACCTCACAGTTTCATTCAGTTCTTTATTTTCAGCTTTTAATTCATTTATTGATGTTATTAGTTGGTCGTACTTTCTTTCTTGGGTGGTAGTCCAGTCTCGTAGCATATCTTTAATCTCTATTTTAAACGCCTTAAACTCGTCTTTTAATTCTTCGTCATGTTTCCGCTTCACACGACGTAAATTGACGTTGCTCTGCTGGTCTGTGGACCCACTGTCCCGTTCACTCACAGCAATGTTTGGATCGGTGTCATGATGGCGTAATGGTTCAGATGGTTTAGCCTTCGCCGCAGACAGCGGTGGTGACCGCTTAAGGTTCGGCATTATTATAATAGAGCAGCAGTAAAACAAATAAAATAAAACGTTGTCGCAGCGCCCAGTATATAGCTATCCAGCAGTAGTATAATATTGTCAGCCAATGACGTTGTGGTCAGGCGCAGTCGTCTCCGCCCTCGTCGCTTGCGCTGGCGTTCTTAGAGGCGTCAACAAGAGTGGGCGTGGCGAGCGCACCACGGAGCAACAGCGGTGGCGGGGGCGCGGCCGCGGCTTATTAAGTTGTCCTTATTCGCTAATTACTCACTTGCTGCCTCTGTCGTTACTCTTCACACTGCTGTCTCCTTTACACTTATGCGCTCCTGGTAGCCGCACTATTTAATTTACATTTGAATTTTAATTATTTTTTTAATTTAAATTAATAGAGGTTCACTTAAAACACGTCTGTACTGTACAGAGGTCCGGGGGGAAGGTGCGGGTGCGGGGGACAGTTCTGTCTGTCCCTCGCAGTCGGGTGCGTCGTGCGGTCGTTGCGGCACCATCGTTGCGTCGCGGTGGGGCCGCAGAGGAAGAGGAGATGCGGTGTTGCATTGCCGTCCTCATCGGCGGCGGAGCCCAACAACTTCATCCGCCGCCAAGGGGGTTTCGTTCGGGGCCCGCCTGACCATCTGGCGGGCCAATACCCGTCGGGGGGTAGCGAGGAATGCTTCGGTGAAACCCCCCTCCGACACATGGGTACATAAGGAGCACGGGTTGGTTTTCAGTCAGTTAGAGTCTGACAGTCCCCTTCGTCCTTCCCCCCCAGGGTGGAGGGACTCCGTAAGGATTTTCCAAACCAACACAAAAAAAAAGGAATCACCGCACTACCCCCTACAGGATCTCCACCTTGTCGTGGTGGGGGCTCAGTAACCGTGGTAAGGGCACCCACGGTGAAGCTAAGCAAGATCCCTTGAGTGGACGCTCCGCGTGGGCTTGAAAGAGGCCTGCGCAGGATGCGTGGAAAGGTGCGGCTGCAGGGGACAGTTCTTTCTGTTTCTCGCAGTCGGGCGCGGTCGCGGGAGGAGAGGTGTGTCAGTGTTGCGTTGCCGCAAGCCCTATCTCCCGCGACCAAATGGGGGCGCACCATTTGTTGCGTCGTGGTGGGCCGCAGAGATAGAGGAGATACGGTGTTGTCAGGTTGCCGTCCTCCCTATCGTGCCTGCGGACGGCGAGCGCTGGGGCTGCTCCCCGTCCGCCGAAATGCAATGAGGCGACGTGGTGTCCATGCCTCCCAAATCATAACGAGCCAATCCCGGGCAGGGTCACGGAAAAGTATGCTATCCGCGAATCGCGTGACCCCGCCACTACACGGGATCCGTAGGGATACCGCGGTGGTTTTCGTGGGTATGCCCCGCCTATAGGGAGAGCCTCCACACACCTCCTCCGCCAGTCCCAGGCCCGGTCAATCACACTTTGGCCGATTTGGCGTCGAGTTGAGATGGCTCATAAGAAGAATTTCCACCGTAGTGAACAAAAAAAAGACAAAAAGATAATTACCGACCTGTACGTGCAAAACTAAAAATTTTGGTGGCACGACTAACTAAGCGACGCGCGACGCTAACACAAGCTGTAAATACACCGGAATGAAAAAGTACACGAGTTTTCAGTTTATTATTTTTTATTTTGAGTTGAAACCTCTAACATTATTAAGATTCTTCTTCAAGAAAATAGGGTCAGCTATATTTGTAAAATTAAGACCTCTACGTATGGTAGTTATTATAATTATTAATAATGTGCCCGGTAGATAGCAATAGGCTCGCCCTTTATTACATTGGAACCAAAACATAACTGGCAAAGTGTGGGTGTGTAATACACCTCTGCCTACCCTTTCAGGGATAAAATATTTTTTGCAGCGTAAATCGTGCCACTGCAGGGCATCCCTACACTCTTTTCACCTCTCTCTATCGAGAACCGTTGTTATCCACTCTTTATTATTAAGTTTAAAATCATTTTGCCACCTCAACGCAGGTCTGCTGCGCGGGCTTCTTCGATCACAAACCCGCAGTGTGGTAGCTTTAGCCCAAATATCGTCAGACATACGGTGGACACGGTAGTCACATTTTATTCTTCCGGGTATGATGTATATGAATGATGGTTTACTTCCATTTATTATGTGTTCAATTTGATGTCTCTTTATCCGTTATAAATACATGCATTGTTTCGAAGATCTCCACAAACGCGGTTTGCACGCGATACGTTAGTTAGGTGCGAAATGGAATTGTGTCAAAGTTTGTCTGCACCCCACTAACAAAGACTCCGACTGCCTATCAACTAAGTTAGTTACCTTGTCAAGTGAACATGTATAGACTTGAATGAGGTGCAATGTTTTTGTGGGATTTTGATAGATGGAATACATTTATTCGTCGTTAGGCCATGTCGGAGGCCTTAGAGGGCGGTCTGAAAACTCCGACACCAGAGTTGGCCACACACTCACACGAAAAGCAAAGCAAGCAATTCGTTGTTACTTGTGATATTTGAAAATTGGACAAATTGTGATAAGAGAAATATTTTTAATTTGTCTGAAATGGAAAGTTTACCCAAAAGTTACTTTGAAAACTTAATTTTATTATATTGATTATTTACTTGTATAGATTCATTTCTTGGCTTACATCTCAACTGTAATTTTGAAACAAGACTGTTCATTTGTTTAAAAAAGTAGAAAATAATAGTAACAAATGCTGCAATAGAAATTAATTGTGTGTCACGATGGACTCCATGGAACACTTGTATTGGGTTTGGAAATAACAATTAGCGAGTCACAAAAATTCTCCTCATCAGAGATCGAATCCACTATATTCGTCGTCGTGATATAGTTAGCGTTTCACTCACATCAATTCGCACTTTCATGCAGTGAAAAGCTAAAACATGAAACAATTTTCAATCAAATTTGATATCAAAAATCAAGAACCTCGGCAATAGCCCGGACTATTTTTCTGTAATAAATGTAACTGCATCGCACAGTTTCTATTTTAAACATTTCACAAAAAGCCTCATAGGTAGCATATTTTTAACTTATAGCGCTCTCAACCTCATGTGAACTTTAAATGGAACGATATACTGATCTTAGAGCATTCAGCAAAGTATCGTGTGTAGCCCTTAGATTTCGCTACAATTTTCCGGAACATAAATCTTTATACCGCGAAAGTTCAATTTCTCTAAGAAGCAAAATGAAAGTAAGCTGATATTAAAAGGCGTGTTTGTAGAAATAAAGTTTTCAGGAAAGGGCTACAGATCATGGATGACGGGCTAATTCATGTATTCCTGACCGTGTACACCATCAGAGCACAACGACCACTCTGTATAATAAATGCACTTATTATTGATACTAAATGTGTTATTACTGACACTTAATTTACTACATATTTATTCATTACCCATATAAGCACTATTTTATGGTAATACCGTGTGAGAGTATTACGATTATTACGTATTCAGAACAACCAATAAAATAACAATATTATGCTATTAATGTTTCGTGTATGAAATGAATAGTTTCTACCCACGTCTCCAACTGGGTGTTGTCGCAACAAATGGTAATTCACTCAGTAGTTTATCCGTGAAAGCTGTTTATTAGGTCGAAGCTAGAAAAGTAAGAAACGTACACACATTATCCATCCTCAAAAACTATCTCGATATTCATTGTAAGAACTGGCTACGTAATAGATATGAATGATGTCGCTTACAGTATACTGTAATAATATAAAATATTCAGTTGCTTAGTGGCTCTACGAAGCGCAGCTGTGTAGGGACCAATATTTGCATATAAAGAGTGCTCGGAGGCCCAATTCTCCTAATTATATTTGTTCAAAATGCAGTTCCGATCTAATGTCGGTGTCATACTCATGTCTCAAATGGTATTATCCTAAATTAACAGATTGTTTAATGTTATTGGAATGTTATCGCGACTAGATCGAAAATTTAATGTGGCAAGGTCGGACTATAGACATCAAATAAGACGATAATGACATTACATTAGCAGAATACTGATTCTGAGTCCATTCGAAATTTAAACTCATTTCATTCAAAATATAGTTTCAATGTCATATAAATAAGGAGAATTGGCCTTCTGATTGAAATGCATATCCACCGCTATCCGATATCATAATATTATCTGCCTTCAAACTGAACCCATACTACTTCTATTTCATAAAATTTTGCTCACATTCCCCTGCACCCAGAATTACTGTAGCAGTAATAACTGTCGATGTAACTCTCTGACTCAGGCCAGTTCTGTAAAATTGTTGGAACTATTACACCAGTTAAATACTTGTTCTAGCATAGTGGATGACATTTTAGGCTGAGATCAACTATCAGCTAAATTGTCTGGCAAAAGTAAAATCATTTATATTGTTAGAGAAACATTAAAAGTTGCTCCTACAAAAAACCTAACCTTTTAATATAGCAGCGATAGCAAAGTGGAGATATCAACAGACTGCCATGCAGAAAGTATTAGGTTCAAGTCCACGGTGTGGATCACTGCCCTTTCGGAGTTATGTGTGTATTGAATTGTTAATTATCTCTTCTCCGTGCCACAGAGAGCACGTTAAGCCATCAGTCCCGGCTGTCATGACGATCGTTGACAGTCGTTAAAGGGAGTCAATACGTCTAAAAAACTACTCTCTCGTCTAAGCCATGGAATATCGCTATATCTTTGGATTGCGGAGATCAGACAGACAGTTGCTCTGTGCAAAGCTAATATTCTGTCAAATCCAACCGGAATTGACAGAATACAGGCTAGAAAGTGGACCCCGGGTTGCAATTGGAACAACTCTCGAAAGATGATGAAGTAAGGTCTCCATTAGTATCTATTTAATTATCGCATGTAGGTTTGCTGAACGGTCGCACGTGTGAATAAACCTCAATATTATTATGAGCCAGCCAAACGATACACGCTGTTCCTTCAACGATAAACCGGTGGATAAGAATAGTCGGATGTATACATCCGCTATGCGTAGGTATCTTATAAACAAGCAAGACCCCGTTACGAGGTAACAGTGGTCTAGCAGGATAAGATGTGTGGTATGACCGCGCCATGCGATGAACTTATCTGACAAAGCATTATTACTAGAAATAAGTATGTATAATCATGGAGCACATAGCAATCACCTCCACTAAATAAATAGCTGATTTTGGGAAGTGTACACGGTACAATGATTAGCTACTCAACTAAAATATTATAAGGAAACTATCAATTAAAACCAAAACGGTGTCTTAAAGTGTGTATGTAATTTTGTCAGCAGACTGTTAGCACACACTGCTGCTATAGAGGATCTCATGTGCAATCCACACATTAGTGACGTTTGAAAGTTATGTGAATCTTTATTTGTTAATCGTGTGTTAAACGTTAAAGAGTCTTCCACGGAGCTCTGTAAAGACGTGTGAGTGCCAACCAGCACTTGGCCAGCGTGGTGGAGTGTGGCCTAACTTTTCTAATAGTGAAAATATACATGTGCCCAGCAGTCAGTCATATAAATAACAGAGCTCACATCATTATCTGTAAACCAAATCGTTATCGACAGATTTCCTTGTATTCTTTGAATAAAGGTTAACCTAGTTATTAAACTCGATGGAGCCCGTAGCTCTTTCAAATCTTCGTCCTTACTGACCTTTAATTGGATCGCCGAACTTCGAACGATCTTTTTTCTTAGCAACCAACGTCCGGATATGTTTTTTGACATAAAGTTCGTAGTTTTTAAGTTTGGACAGTTCTTACTTGTAGATGTATTATTGTACCTTATATACTTTGAACAACTTTTGATAGGTAAGGTATGCAAGAGGGAGGAAGGATAAAGAAAATTGCACTTCGTAATTGCTGTATTTATGTTCGTAATAAGATTGTGAAGAGGGTATAAGCGGCCGTTTTACCGTTTAGTCCTGCGCCTAGTGCTGTGGGTTCAATCCTCACACGAGACGAGACCGTGTGTAATACATTTTTTTTGGTCAGTTAATTAACTGTATGGAGACAGGACTTATTCATAGTTGACCCTTAAAAACCAGAAAATGATTCTCTTTTGGAAACTGCTTAATGGGTTAAAAGATTCAAATCGAATGATTCACGGGATATTCTTATCATAATACCGAAAGTTTTGGAGTATCTTATTTATTTTTGCTTATAAAAGCGGTTACGCCAACACTTCCTAATTCTATTCCGGGTATGAGAGAGATATTATTGAATAAAGTGATATTACTGAACAGATTTATAAAAGTAGATTGCAAAATGCAGCTTGTATTTATTGTTACATATTGTTGTTACAGATTAAATATTCTCATAATCATTAGATTATGAGAATATAATAACAACAATGTTTAATTTGTAATTATACTATATTCGAGTATTATAGTATACTGAAGAAATACAAAAATATCATTCGGTTTTATAACATTTTGTTGAGTTTATTAGAAAACCAAGTTATTGGCACTTAATGTACTTGCTAATATGAAAACTACGAATTATATTATAATCAACAACCGGACATTTAATAGGGGCACTTATATTTTTCTGTTCTTTGAGGAGCTTTTATCGTCTTGTTTACTTGGTATAATAGATTATGTGAATAGACAGCATACAAGTAGTTTTAGTGTTTTGGGTGATTACTAGAAAAATTAAAAATTACTAAAATTATTTAAAAAGATTCTTAAATGTAACACTACTACGACAGTGCTCCCTATTCAACGTCCATAGCAGAGTAATAATGTATACCTGTATCGTATAAAAAAAACATTTCGATCAAATATATCTCCTAAAACCTTGCGAAGAATACGCGGTAGCTGAAGTATTGAAGGTAATGGAGGGGAGCCTTAAATAGGAAAACAACGTCTAATATATAAAAATACCATATTTACCGTGTAAAAAAAAGCTTTTTGTGTATGCCTGTTAAGTCTGAGAATAGGTCGTGGGCTATTTTCTATACTTTTATGATACAGGTTCCCAAATAGATATTTTTGACGATTTTTTTTAAGGCTGAAAGTTTGCCATGTCAGGTATTGCTATGTGTAAGCTGACCTGGTATACTATAAAAATCTCTTTCCGGTAATATTAAGTTACTTTATCAAGGTTATAGCACATAAAATCATCGACCTCGCTGTTAATAGCCAAATTCATTGGCTTATGGTATGACAATTAATTCGCAATGTTGTTTCTCCATTACTTAATATCATCCGGCCACCATTAGGTACGATTACTCAGAGTCTCAAAGAGGTACGAATGGAGCCCTCAGCTTAGGTAGATGAAGATCTAATAACGTGATTATACTTGAGGTATGATAAAGAACCGGGATTTGTTTCGTACTTCATTAATTTTCGCTTCATTAATAAAATGGTTTTCGCAGGAATCTGGTAGATATTGTTACTTAATGAATTGAGATGTAAGGAATACCAACAAGCTTATTAACATTGGGAATAATTTCAGACTACAACGAAAATATGTAAAAATAATGCTAATTTAACTATAAAACACGGGAGTCCATATTGTGTGTAGTGCACACTAAGGAATTTCTTAAAATGAACCAAAATAAGATTGTTATTGTTACAATATAATAATAATGTAATAAATTGCGAGCCTCCCATAAATATATCGATAATAAGTCTAAGTATATTCTTAGTAATATTATTTGTATAATCTGTGGCAATGCTCATGATCAAATTGTCTATGACTTAAGGTCTCTCTGCTCTCTGCTACAATTCCGTGTAACACCATTTTGTATAAGTGCACAATCAATAAATTATCAATAAATTATTTTCACCATAATAGTCTCATATTTACCAACACCCATCAGGTTATGGGCCCAGCAGTCTAGGTTACGAATAAAAATACCAAAGAAAACTTCAAAAGTTTAATGATCAGATTTTTTCATAACCTATACGACACGCGGTCATTGCAAGTCATTGTTCAAAATTGTGTTGAAAATGAATTCTGGAAATCAATTGGCACTCATAGAAAAGCTCACCGGTCGAGAAAACTATTCGACGTGGAGATTTGCTGTGAGAACATACCTTGAGCACGAAGAATTATGGGACTGTATTGAAACGAGTGACTCTGCGACAGATATCAAACGCGATCTCAAAGCGAAATCGAAAATGATTTTGATGGTGGATTCTGTAAATTACGTACACATACAAGAAGCCAAAACAGCCAGAGAAGTATGGCAGAACTTAGCCAACGCCTTTGATGATTCTGGTCTGACACGCCGAGTGGGTTTACTCCGTGATTTATGTACTACAAATTTAGTGGGATGTCAAAATGTAGAAGAGTATGTGAGCAAAATAATGACCACGTCTCATAAGTTGCGTAATATCGGATTTAAAGTAGATGACGAGTGGCTCGGGACATTGCTGCTCTCCGGTCTACCTGATAGATACAAGCCCATGATAATCGCTATAGAAAGTTCTGGTATGAAAATTAGTGCTGACTCCGTTAAAGCCAAAATACTACAAGATGTCAAACTGAATGACAGTGACACATCAGCCTTTACAGTAAATTACAAAAATAAAAACTATAAGAAACAGCTGAACAAGGGGCTTCGCTGTTATAGCTGTAACAAACACGGTCATGTGAGTGCTCAGTGCAAGTCTCCGAAGAAAAAGTATAAACCAAAAGAACAGGAAAGCTCAAGCTATGCTGCTGCATTCATAGCTTCAGAGAGCAACAGTGATGCCTGGTATGTAGACTCCGGCGCTTCCATGCATATGACCAAGCACAATATATTAGAAAATGAAACATTAGCGATCATCAAGTCAATTAAAGTAGCAAATAACAAATGTTTACCAGTGAAAAGTTCCGGTCAGTTGAGTCTGAAGGTGTATAATGATAAAGATCAGTGTAAGAGGATCTTACTTAAGAATGTTCTATATGTGCCCGACTTAGCAACCAATCTCCTGTCTGTCAGCCAAGTCATTAAAAACGGTGGCCAGGTAAAGTTCAATAGTAAGGGCTGTGTAATTCTGAACAAGTACAATGAAGTAGTTGGTACAGCCAGCTTAATCAACAATATGTACAGATTAAACATATATGATCACCAAGCATACATATCTGATGTTGATAACCAGGATATTTTTCTGTGGCACCAACGTATGGGCCATCTCAATTTTCAAGATTTGGAGAAAATGGTAGAGAACACAGAAGGTGTACAACTATCCAAGAAAGCAGGTAAGCCAATTTGCTTAACATGTTTGGAAGGAAACCAAAAACGTTTGCCTCTAAAATGTAGTGAATCCAAAACTACAAAGCTTCTCGAGCTAGTACACTCTGACATCTGTGGACCAATGGAAACAATGTCAATGAGAGGTGCTAAATACTTCATGACATTGATTGATGACTACTCCAAGAAAGTATTTGTTTATTTCCTTCAAAAGAAATCCGAAGCTTTAGAAAAATTTCAAGAATTTAAAAATCAAGCTGAAAATCAGTTAGAATGTAATATAAAATGTCTGCGCTCTGACAACGGTCTTGAGTATGTCAACACACAGTTCAGTGAGTATCTGAAAAGTGCTGGAATTACTCACCAAACAACAACACCATATACACCTGAACAAAATGGTGTGGTAGAGCGTATGAATAGAACTCTGGTGGAGAAAGCAAAGTGCTTACTAATTAACGCCAACCTTTCCAAGATGTACTGGGCAGAAGCCATACACACTGCAGCCTATCTCATCAACAGAAGTCCGACTCGGTCACTAAATTACAAAAGTCCAGAGGAATTATGGTCTGGAAGGAAACCTAATGTAAGTAACTTAAAAGTTTTTGGGTGTGATGCAATGATACATCTTCCAAAGGAAAAGCGAAGAAAATGGGATCCTAAAGCACAAAAAGCAAAATTTATTGGATATTGTGAAAACTCCAAGGGGTACAGATTTGTGATTCCTCCGTCTCGGTCTGTTATAAAGAGTAGAGATGCTGTCTTTTTAGAATCAACTGTCAAAAGAAACTTTGTTCCGGTGGATCTGACAGAGTCAATGTGTGATTCACCATCTGAATCTAATGAAAATCACTCATCCGAGAGCTCTACTACTGAGTCAGAATCCATAAACTCTGTTGCTGAAAGTGCTGAATACTACACTGACCCTAATGACAGTGATTATAGTCCAAATGTGACAGTAAGCTCACCATCTGTCTGTAATATAAACCTTCGACCTAGAAATAAGAAACAGTTATCAAACAAAAAGGATGAACATGAAAACAGTTACCTATGCTGTAATGTAGACACAATTTCAGTTCCGCAGAACTATAATGAAGCAGTATCATCTGATGATTCTGAAAATTGGAAAATGTCAATAGCAAAGGAATTAGAATCTCATCATCGTAATAGAACCTGGAGTTTAATAGAAAAACCATACGATGCAAAATTGGTTGGATGCAAATGGGTATTTCGTGTCAAAGAAGAACCAACAGGTATTCGCTATAAGTCAAGACTATGTGCAAAGGGATATTCTCAAAAAGAAGGAATTGATTATGATGAAACTTTTGCCCCAACAGTCAGGTATGACTCAATTAGATTATTACTATCTCTTGCAGCACAACACAAGTTAGAAATTATGCAGTTTGATGTAACCACAGCTTTTCTTTATGGTGAATTGAAAGAAAATATACTTATGAAGCTACCAGAGGGACTGGACTGCAAGCCAAATTTGGTATGTAAATTGCATAAATCTCTATATGGATTATAACAAGCCCCTAGATGCTGGAATAAAAAATTCAGTTCTATTCTTAATAAATTCAATTTTGTAAGATGCCAAGCAGATCAATGTGTTTATGTTGGGCAGATCAGAAATATTAAATGTTATCTGTGTCTGTATGTCGATGATGGACTCCTCATGTGTAAAGAAAAGACTGTTTTACTTGAAGTAGTTAATGACCTTCAGAAGCATTTTGATTTAAAGATATATCCTATTTCTAATTATGTTGGAATGCAAGTAGAGAGATCTGAGAACTATATATTTATACATCAAACAAAGTATATAGAGCAGTTATTAAACAAATTCAGTATGAATAATGCTAATTTTAATAGTGTTCCAGCTGACCCACATGTGACACTTATAAAGGCAGATGAGTCAGTGGACAAACCAAACTGTGTGCCATACAGAGAGGCAGTGGGATCACTTATCCATGCAGCAATTGTAAGTCGACCAGACATAATGTTTGCAGTTAGTCAAGTAAGTCGTTTTTTACATTCTTATAACAATTCTCATTGGAATGCTGTTAAAAGAATTTTTAAATACTTGAAAGAAACTAAAAATTATGGATTGTGTTATAGTTGTGACTCAGACACAACTGAATTGATTGGTTATAATGACTCTGACTTTGCCAATGATGTTCAAACAAGGAGGTCAATAACCGGCTATGTATTTATAAAGAATAAGGCTGCTGTAACATGGTCAACTCAGCGACAACAAACTGTAGCCTTATCCACTACCGAGGCTGAATTTATGGCAGCCTGCGCTGCTACCAAAGAAGCGATCTGGTTGAAACAATTATTGTGTGAATTAAATGAATATAAAAAAACTAGTGTGTGCATAAATGTGGACAATCAAAGTGCAATTAATGTTATAAAAAATAACGTATTTCACAAGCGATGTAAACATATTGATATCAAGTATAATTTTATTAAAGAAAAATTCTTTGAAAATGTTATTAGCTTAAATTATGTTCATACAAACAACCAGCTTGCTGACATGTTTACAAAAGCCTTATCCAAGGATAAATTTAGATTAATGCGAGATAAAATTGGAATTTCTAAGTTGAATTAGTTCTATTGTTTATTTAAGATATGTTGTAACTAAGATTAGTGTAAGTACATTTGTGATACCTAACATATTTTGTAGCAGGCTCGAATTTGGTAGGAGTGTTACAATATAATAATAATGTAATAAATTGCGAGCCTCCCATAAATATATCGATAATAAGTCTGTGTATTCTTAGTAATATTATTTGTATAATCTGTGGCAATGCTCATGATCAAATTGTCTATGACTTAAGGTCTCTCTGCTCTCTGCTACAATTCCGTGTAACACCATTTTGTATAAGTGCACAATCAATAAATTATTTTAACCATAATAGTCTCATATTTACCAACACCCATCAGTTATTAATTAGATAAGAACCATATAAAGATTTATAATTAACCATATAATTCAGCTGCAGCACCATATAGTAAAGGTATGTACTCATCGTACGCAAGAAAAATGAAATCACAGTCTGTGCCGTCAACATCTTTAACGAGAGTCAAGTATGTTAAAAGTGAAGATGAAGAGATAGGCGCCGTTGTCGCCGTGACGCTCTTGATTCGCTGGAAACAACAATGACATTTGACGTAGATCGTAAAATAATTAAGGGGTGCAAGTAAAAGGCAACGAGCGATTAAAACGCTATGATAAAGTTTTGGACGTTTCAGCACAATAGGTGTGTGAATAGTGAGTATTCGGCCAAGTTAATGTTAGAATTTGGAAGGTTACAAATCAAATACAATACGTTTCTCATTACTAAAATCGCTATAGTTTGATGCCATAGTAAAAGATGGAATTCGTTCTTGGTTGACCACGTGTTATATCGAAAGCCTATGTCAGCACCATACATTTTTGCACTTACCGCATAGCGATATCGCTGATTGAACACCACTTGTCCACAGGGCCAGAGCAGTTCTATAGATTACTCATTATTAACATATTTTAGCCCTAGCAACTTTTACTTACTCGCAGGTACCATACACTCTGTTTATTTTTTATTGTTCTTAATGATTTCGTGGGCAAATCAGTTGACCAGTTTTTATTTTAGAAGTGAAATCAGACTGAAAGTAAAAATAACGATACCCTAAAAATTTAAATAATATTTTTAAAGAAATGTTTACAATACAAAATATCGTGACAGCTTAGACAAATCGATTATCTGAACAAGGAGGCATGTTAGATATTAGGGTTTTATTTGTTGTTGGGTGTCATTTATCATTGTTATTGGCACAGAATTTTGTGGGATTGTATTTTAAATCTATGGACATCATGGACATCGTGGCTGCCTTTTATAGGTGTTTTATTTAGGTACCTGTTGGTTTTTTAAATTTACTGGCTCGCAGGGTGATGTATCCTTTGATGTCGGCATAGAGTGGTTTTTATTAAATTGACTATAAATATTTCAACCTAGTCTAACGGCGAACAACCAACCGACTTAGTTCGAAATGTATTTCAATGACATACCTTAAACAAAGAGATTTATTTGTAGAATTCCTTGCCGGTGTTGGATTATTGAATGATAGATAAGGCTTGGGTAAGGACAGTTTTTAATGCTTTACATCAGATTGGAAAACAATCAAGTACTAATATTTTTAGTATTAAAATATTTGCCATATTGAGCTCTGACTTTCAGTTGCATAGGAAATCATAAATAAAAGCGGTAGGCTATATGCAAATGCTAACATTTCTACTTGTTCTCACTGCTAAATTATTTTCTGCCCGATTTCACACCTAATTTTAAGCAACAGGTGACAAAAACACCTCAATTAAGAGTTAATAACACTATTATACTGTAATGTGTGGATGGGCGACGGCAGTTCAATGGAAACAAGTGTTGCGTTTGACTGTCGTTTATTGAGTGCTCCAATACAACAATGCATTATAATTATATACTTATAATGAGGTAGAGGTACACTACACTATACTTCGCCCCTTATTTAAAGAAAATATTACGTTTTTTTTTGTACATAATACAGAAAAAAATATTTTAGTAACAAACAAAAATATTTCAAGTAATGTTTTCCAATATTTAACTTCAAGTAAACGTTCATGTAAGTTCATTCTCGGACCTTAGTTCTTCAGTCTTCTATATTTGATACGCTCATCTCTCAGTGCTTGGCCCCGTGCATTATGAATTAAGTGTGTATTTTATAAGCGAGCTTTATTAAGATTTAACGTTGCGACTCCATACCGTGATGCATAACTTACGTAAACAATTAAACGCTGACATTGTTATCGCGGTAAATTGTCAAGTGTGTTTAACGACATCAGATTTGCCTAATATTGCTGAAGAGATCTTGTTGTGTGATTTCCGTGTTGTTGTGTGTAATATTATATTATGTTGACGTAATCATACCATAACATAACTTCACGCCTTTTATCTCCGAAGAGGTAGGCAGAGGTGTATTACACACCTACACTTCGCCAGTTATGTTTCGGTCCCAATTTAATAGGGGACGAGCCTATTGCCATCTACCGGGCACATCATTAAGCAAACTATAAGGCATTGAGCTGCTCTAATCCAATACAAAAAAAATTGATAACAATAATAAATAGAAAACTTAAAAAAGGGATTCCCATAGAGTTTCTAGCCAGTTTATCGCCAAAACAGCAAATATTATAAATTAAAAAATACCAGCAAAATTACAACCTGATTTTTGCATCACAAGGGTGGAAGGGATGTTGAGTTTCTTGTGATTTGAATGAGTGGAAATATGAGCTTGGCAAAGCAAGCTTCGATATATACATAAATACTGGAATATAACAAAAGCCTTTAAAATTACTTTCCTGGGATTTCAAATTGTAATTTTAAATTACTAGGTATTCGAAGAGAATGTCGACGTTTTATCCTATTTTTCCCTTTTTAGATCACAAATGGGGTTTTTCCGATAGGAAATTCTCAGTAGCAGCACGGAGTCTGGTAATGTGCCTTGTACAGAAATAGGCTCGCCCCCTATTACGTGGGACCTAAAAATTCCTGGCGAAATGTGGGTGTATTATTACACCTAAAAATTCCTGGCGAAATGTGAGTATATAAATAAATAAATAGATCACAAGAAAGCTTAAATCTAACCTAGGATACTAAATAAAATTTTAGTTCCTTTAGTCCCTTCTTGAAGAAGGGACTAAAGGAACAGAAGAAGAGTCCCTATAAGTTGTTAAACATGTTTGTCTTGCGATAACATACAAATTTGTATTCAAATTATAATATTTTTTATTTGCTACTATCTCATAAACACTTTGCTGACAATTAAGCTAACGGATCTAGATGTTTTTAGTTTAATTACGTGATGTGTGCTGATTTTTGATTGTTTTTTTCCTAGAGTGAAACAAACAAGATACGTAAAGCAACAATTGAATGGTATATGTTTTCACAACCACTTATTGCAAGGGTTTCAACGCGGTAATCAAAATGGAACCCAATGTTAATTACAAACATAAAAGTAAAAATTATTTAAGTTTACGAAACGATTAACTGATTAAATAAGTTCTGTTGCCTCAACATCAAACGTTAAATTAGACTAAGTTTCATGTATCAAAGGTATTCGTTTTCAATTATACGAGTAATCAAAATAAAATTAATTGCTTAAAGTGCGAACTGAGTAATTTGGCAATATCCGGTTAAGTGACGTTGCTTTTACTTTCGTTTACTTTCGTAGTACTTAAGTCATAGTTAGCTCCGTAAAGCCGCTCTGCTCTACTTTGTAGTGCCTAAGAGCTATTCGGGCCGTTTTTCGGAGCAAAAACCGTTTTTCGTCCCGACTCTTGAGGACTGGTGACACCGCTAACAAATGCTGACTACAGACGTATTGGGTATCGCCGATGCCTATCCTTAGCGATACATGTACGGTTTCTAGTAACACCCATCAAATTCTGTATATTGATTTGTTCCATGGGATGAATATTAGTCCACAATCTAGATGATGTAGATGAGATGATAGAGAGCTGATCGCAGTAAATTATTCTCAAAAATACATACTACTTGCATGTGTTTAAAATACGTTCATCTTTATTGAGTAACATTATGCTACCAAATCGTCTGTGTTTAGCTACTTATAGTACCAATGACCAAAACATACCCATACTCCGCCTACGTAAACTAACATTACGATGTTAGAATGTTATTAATATTTTTATTCCAGCTGTGTAAAATCTACAAACTCATTCTATATTTACGTAACTAACTACTACACCACAAAAAATTTCGAACATGGCCGCGTAGTTTTCATGTCATGTGGGCCGCTCAGAATAAATTACTCGCGAATTTCATACGGAGGACTAACAGCTACAGAAGTTTATTTGTAGACCAACCGATGGTATGTTTACATGTACTGTGAAATTTTGGGTTGTGCTGAGTCCTTCTTAGTCCATTACCGTAACCGATTGATTTAAAAGTACTAGCAGATGTGAATGTAATAAATTTAGTGCAGAGTAGGCGGGATGCGCCCCATGTGTAGTTTTATTGCTATTAGAACGATATTTCGCGGTTGTTTGTACAGGCGAATATCGAATTGTAATAGAATAGAGATGACGTTTTTATGTAACTTTTTGTTATTTTGGTGCGTGTTTGTTCGGAAATGTTTGTTTATGTAGATATACTATATACATTTTTAGTCTTTCAGCTGAGGGTCAAAGGCTTTCGATTCCGGTTCTTCCTTTTTCCTTCGACTGTCATTTGTTTTATACGACATCTTTCCATATGGGCGTAAATTATCGGGTAAGGAGATGGTAAGTAAAATAACCGTTTTGTATCACTTAAGTTATTATAGTAATTTCTCACAGTACAATCAATAATCATGGAAAACAATTACAATTTCTATCAAAAACTTACGTCCACCGATCATGTATGTGGCTGCGAGCGCTCCTTGAGCTGTACCAAACTTCTCTCCCATTCAAAAAGTCGCTGCCTCACCCAAGGAGCAAATATATAATTGCTCCTTGGCCTCACCAGTGCCCGGTGTTCGCTATGGAATTGGCATTTGTCTATACGGCCAGTTACTTAGTTTATAAAGTAGGTCGTCTATCCAGTTGAGGTTGGCAAGGAGATACCTCCTTGCCTACACATTTATTTCCTATTATTCACTAAGGGTTTTATGTATGCTCACTAACAGTGCAAAAAGTCTATTTTTCAACATTTATGTATGTACTTCGTTTTACATTTATTATATTATTTTGGAATTAATTTGTAAATTTCTACAAATAAAATATTACTTATATTCACAAATTTAAATT
This sequence comes from Euclidia mi, assembly GCA_944739405.2. Lineage (NCBI taxonomy): Eukaryota > Metazoa > Arthropoda > Insecta > Lepidoptera > Erebidae > Euclidia > Euclidia mi. The sequence continues at coordinate 73,370,905 of OX123184.2, read as the reverse complement.
CAGAGTTTAACCGAATTTAAATGTAAAATCTCAAATAAATTTAAAAGTTAGTCGATGATTTGAATTTTGGCAACCACAACTTATCATCGTACGCAGATGACATTTTGCTATGGGATTCCATGACTATGCTTAAGATCAGGTGACATGGAGTCATTTTGATAGGTTACAATTAAAATAAAAAATACTTTTTCATACCTGTTATCGGTACTATGTATAAAACACAGAGAATTTTGAATGACGCTAAACCAAACTTTATCCAATTTTTCAGGACCCATGTCATGTCGAAATTTATTTGAATCCGTTTGAAAATTTTGTTACAATGCGAGTTCGGGACAAAAGATTTGTGGAATCCACGAATGTAGTTACGCTCGAACTAAATATTCTACGCATTTTAAACTAAACTACCCGGAGATATATACTATAATATAATATAATATAATATCACTGTCGGTGATCGACCGGACAAGTCGCTATACGTTCCGCCGCGAATATATTGATTTCTAAATTCTGTGATTGGTGCTTGTACTACACACTCGATTCCTGCTTGCACATATGGACGATATATCTATCGGCCCTGCCCAGTAGGCGGTCTTAGAGCAGGATAAATAATTAACAAAGTTTCTACTTATATTTGAACTGTGCTCCAGAGTCATTTGTGTGAAGTGATTGGCGGTGACGGCGTCACCGATGTTTGAACTCGTGGCACTCAATTCGACTGTACTGTGCCCCGCGGTCTATCGCATTGCGCCACGGTAACATTACGTCAGCGCAGCGAAACTATAAAATACATCAAGAACAGGCTACGCGCTACGTATTGCTACGAAGTTACGTCGCTCCCCTCCACGCGGCATCACTGGCTACAACAGGCTGGGCGGCGCGGCGGCGGCGTTCGGTAAACGGAACATCAACTTATTTTGAAGTAAGCTACGCAAATAAATATTAACGTATTTGTTTGGAGACTAATTTTATTTATTACAATTTGTTCACAACTATGGAAGGATCGGACACGCAACCGCAGGAGGGTGCTTGTAGATCGGAAACCGATGCATCCAAGCTAACCTGTACGGAGTCTAAAACTGTAACGCAACGCTCTAAACGCAGGCCAAATTTAAAAATGGATCTCGATGATCAATTTAATGCTTTTAAGGATGAAATAAAATGTATGATCGCCGATTCGTTCGAACTGTGGAAAACTGAACAAAATATATCCATGGCCACATTAATAAAGGAGTTTGCCGACGTCAAAAACCAGTACTCGGACATCAATACTGAAATACGAAAAATAAACGATGAAATCAAAAATATGCACACAGAATTTGACAAATCGATCGAGTTCATATCATCGAATTCCGCCGAATTGAAGAAAAAATGTGATACTTTCTCTCTCTCTCAATCGTAAGAAGAATATCATCGAACCATGGATGACTCCGGGCTTACTTAGATGCTCGAATCATAGAGATAAGTTACACCTAGACGCCCGGAAACATCCTGATGATACAAAGAAACAACGTATTTATAGACGTTATAGAAACTTCTTTCGTAATTTGCTTCGCAAAGTAAAATCTCAATACGACACAAGTTTGATAGAAAGCAATAAGAACAACCCAAAAAAGCTCTGGTCAGCCTTAAAACAGATATCGCATACAGCTACAAAGAAATGTTATCCAGAAGTTTTAAATAATATTAAGGGAAACGTATCTGACTCCTTAAATTACTGTAATCAGTATTTTGCATCAATAGGACAAGATCTCGCTGGTAAAATAATAAGCTCTAATATTAATGAAACTGAGACATCACTTGCTTCTAAAGTAAAAACCACATCATCTCCACTTAATTCCTTCTTTTTACACCCAACTAATACATCAGAAGTAGAAATACAAATAAAACAGCTTAAAGTTAGCAGTGCGCCAGGCTTAGACGGAATTTCAAATCGCCTTGTAAAAATAATAAGTAAATATATTGTAGCCCCTTTAACTCACATACTAAACTTAAGTCTGTCGAAAGGGATCTTGCCGGAGTCATGGAAAATGGCTGTAGTGACACCCATTCATAAGGGCGGACCGATTGATTCCCCAAGCAATTATAGACCCATTTCTCTACTCGGTACGTTTTCCAAGATCCTGGAGAGAATCGCCAAGAGACAATTGGTCTCATACTTGGAAAGCAACAACATCCTTTCCAAACAACAGTTTGGTTTCAGACACGGCAAATCAACTCAACACGCTGTCACTCTCCTGACCGAAACCGTTTCCGGCCACTTAGACAAAGGAAGACAATGCGTTGGAATTTTCCTAGACCTGGCGAAGGCGTTCGACACTGTTTCTTTGTACATCCTTTTTAGGAAGCTAGAAAGTGTTGGAATCAGGGGCATTGCTCTGGACTCGTTCCGCAGCTACCTAACAGGTAGGAGACAGTGTACGAGAGTGAACGCCTTCGTCAGTGACCCTCAGGAAGTAGTATTTGGAGTTCCTCAGGGAAGTGTTCTGGGGCCTACGCTCTTCTTAGTTTACATGAACGACCTTTCATCCATTAAACTCCAATGTGCAGAAGTCATCAATTACGCTGATGACACTGTCATTGTCTTTTATGAATCCTCCTGGTCTAGGTTAAGCTCAGTAGCGGAGATCGGCCTTAGACATGTAATAAGATGGCTGCGCAATAACTTGCTAACTCTGAATACTACCAAGACCAGTTATGTCTGTTTCCATAAAACGGCGGCATCGGCTCCGCCTAACAACTTTGAAATTAAAGCCCACTCTTGCAATGCATCACCACTTTCTAATTGTCGTGTCTGTACGTTGATCTGTAGAGCACAAACTGTCAAATATCTCGGCGTCTTAATTGACCATAAACTGAATTTCTCAGAATCACATCAATGCGACATCAGCAAGAGCTAGAAAAAATATTTATGTAATAAAATATCTAAGGGATGTTGTATCACCTAGTTTGCTGAGAACAGTTTATCTATCCCTATGCCAATCAATACTAACCAATTGTATTCTGGCATGGGGTGGGACACCTTCCGTACATCTACTGCCTCTAAAAAGAGCTCAACGCGCCGTTCTCAAAACGATGCTTAAACAGTCTTCCCGCTTCACAACAGTTCAGGTCTTTAAAGAATCGGAAGTATTAAGTCTTAGAAGACTGTATATTTTAATTCTCGTTCTGTTGGCACATAAAAAAGCACTGAATAGTCCAAAATATAAATATATAGCTTCAAAACGAGTTTTTAAGCTACCTCCTTCAAAGGTATCAACAACTTTTGGAACGCGATTCTTAGGATTTCTCAAGTGCTTTGTATATAACAAAATTAATAGGGCTTTGGTTACTCGACATTTAAGTGTCGGAGAATTAAAACATAAGTTCATATGTGTACTGCTTTAGTGGGATTACCATAAAACCGAAAAATTTTTGCACACCAATCTATGAGCCAGGCCAGCATACATACACACACCCACACAAGCATATACAGATACACACACACACACACACACACGCAAACACACAAGCACGCACACACACGCGTACACACACACATAAACACACACACACATAACCACACATACACATACAAACACACACTCGCGAAGAAACAAATACAAAGGTTTATTAGGTTCAATACGATTTTATTTTTATTTTATTTTAATTTTTCTTTAGACATTCTTTTCAAACATAATGTAAATGATTTATTGTTGAACTGTTGATGTACTGTACAGGTTGCTATCGATCACGGATGTTGGAAGTAACTGAGTTTATAATACAGGAATTACTCCTAGTTTAAACTCAGTTGCACAAATCATCAATATACTTAGCCATATGCAAATTATTTGTAATTAATTATCTGATTACGCACGCAAATTGTAATTAGCTTAAGTTGTTTGGAAAAATTATTATTATTATTATATCTATCTTAGAATCGTTTTTTTTTACTTCTGATAGGCTAACGTTTGACCGCGATCTCGCCTGATGTTAAGCGGTGATACGGTTGAAGATGAAGCACGCTTGCTTAGAAGGTACCTATTCACCCGCGACTTGAAAACACCCAGATTGTACTCTCATCGGGAAACACAGACTCGGGCAAGGAGTTCCATAACTTTGCAGTACGCATAATAAATGAGGACGCAAAGCGTTTCGTGCGTATGGATGGGATGTCAACCATATAACGGTGACAATTATTTGATTGTCTGGTCGTCCGATGGTAAAAAGGGGATGGAAGAATCAGGTCATTTAGTTCCCCTGCACACTCTCCGAAATGTAACCTATGAAAAACCGACAGACTGGCAACACTGCGACGATGCTCCAGGCTTTGGAGTTTTGTGTTAAGCAATTGGTCATCGCCAATGAGTCTCCTAGCTTTCCTCTAAATAGAGTCCAAAGTCCCTAGCTGGTATTTCGCTAAACCATTCTAAAGGTGAGAACAGTACTCCATGCAGCATCGGACTTGCGCTTTGTAAAGATTAAGCAACTGATCCGGCGTAAAGTACCGTCTCACCTTGTTCAGGATACCTAACTTCTTGCCAGCCAGTTTGGCTTTTGAGTCTATATAAGGACCAGAATTTTAATTAGAGGTCAACGTGACGCCAAGGAGTTCCAAGCGATCGGTGATCTGCACAGGTACATTTCGGAACGTCGGAGTCGCGTGAGTTTTGGAGGTATTAAACTTGTCTTGATTAGCGTCGCCCCAGTCAAAGACCATGGAAATTAAAAAATGGCAAATTTAAAGATTTATGATTATTTAAAAACTAGTGCAATCTTTGAAAACGTTTTAGTCATTTCCTTAGTAGCGCTGCCGCCCGAAAGCAATTCAGACATTGTATAAATAAATTCATACTTCTTTATATCTAGAAATACTTTGAGCAAAAAATCAAAGGGCAGACTGAGTAAACATTTCGTCAAGAAACAGACAATTTCATATGCATTGCTAATGGTGAATCTAGATCTTGAACGTTACGTAGAAGAGAGAATAAATACTGTTCGATGATGGGTCCTGATATTTTCGAGATTTAATCAAGTGAGAGAGGGACAATTTCGTAGCACGTTTCCTTTGATGTATAAGAGAACTTATTGATGTAATTGATATCCAATATAAACAAAGGACTTATTTTAATATCAAATTCGCCACGTTTAGTCGCAGAATACTTTCTTTTGTGTCTTGTGTGAACTTGTCTGATCTTAACGAACCATGTAATGAATAGGAATAAATGTTTTAAAATGCATCAATCGTTGGTGGAATATCTACTTTGAATAACAATTGTCCATTAGAAAGTAAAATATAAAACTAAAATAAAAAAATGAGATATAAGAAATCTTGGAACAATTATTTGAAAATAAAAGAAATGTTTAAAATGCATATTTTAAAAAATAATGCTTTATGCATTCCGAAAATTCCAAAAATTCCGTAAGTTACTGATTTAAGCGCGATCGCTTGAATCAGTAACTTACAGAATTTTTGTAAAACTTTCATTGGGCAAAGGTGCAAAAAAGTTCAGAATGCTGTTTTTTTTTTAATCTACATAGTCACAAAGTATGACGTAATCTTACAAAACTCTATGATACAAAGTAGACGCATTCTCGATTGCATAGCATTTTTATTCCAGTGCAAACCTACGTAGGTACATCTGCGCACATTGCCACTGAAAAATTACTAAGAAACCGGGTGCAATGGTGTTTCTCTTAATATAAATAGAACTAACAAAAGCGAAAACGGAGCTGTCATGTCATCGAATGTAACTCTTCCTACGTTACGTACGTAAAAATACAACCTAAGCCGAAAAGTATCATTATCATCATTATCCTTATTCTAGCGTTTTCTCAAACGCATTCGATAGTTTCGCTTTGGAATTCGGGATACGTTTTACAGTCTACGAGAAGCGATGTATTTGTCGATGGTGACTGCTTGTTACGACTGTCATAGATCTTCATAATAGCTGAGACTTTTGGAATAAACCTATTTAGTTTCGCCACAGGCAACACGATGTGTGTCATTTGGGTATACTTTATAGGCGTGACTCATGTATATTGAAGGACAACAATCACTTATGTAGGCGAAAGTAAACTAGTTCTATAATAAATAGGATGGTAATACATTGCAGTTCAGGTAAATATGTGGCGTGCCTACATAATGACCTTGGGTTATAAAGGTGCCCTCCATTTAAATTCTCCGTACAGGATTGAAATAGTGCAAAAACATAATAAATAAATCATTGTCATAAAACAATAAGCAATTTTCCGCTCAATCGTTTACGTAAAGTGTACATATTTCTACTTGTCAAACATATCTAAAAGTAACGGAAAGTTGGAATAGTTTCAGCTGTTTAATCTTTCAGCAAAACTTATTAACTTAATCGAAAGAAATGATATAGTTTAGTAAGTGAAACTATCAGCTCAAATTGCGGAAATGTCTGTGGGATATTGAGCAGAATTGTTACTGATAATGTTTTTTTTTCTTAGAGTCTTAGTTTATGCAGAATGACGACAATTCTTCTGGATAACCTGGTAGTCATGCCTGCAACATAAGTTGGTAATTTACTGTTGCCTTTTGTTGACAAGTAACTTTGCTACTTTTTAAGAAGTCTTCGTAGACAACTTTGTTGCTGCAATAATTGATTGTATATTAACCCATGATGCAATGATCGGTAGGTATATTGAACTTCGCGAAAGCGAAAGGACTTTGCCAAGTACCGAAAAACGCACAGCGATGAACCAAAAAGCCGTTTGAGCTATCGATCGCCCTACTACTAAAACTAAATATTTTTTTAATCATCGTTCATACTGACGTCCCACGCCTATCATAATAACTTGATTTAGTTGATGGAATTATTAAATTGTGTGTTGTCATATCAGGATTCTCATTTGAACCACGAAGAATTAACAAAGTTATTGTTCTGTGATTTGAATAGTACGAAATTAGCAAAGTAGGGCGATGATTTATCAGCATTAAGTTTCACGGGTTTTAGGTGTCCTGGTGTCACGCTTATAGATTTTATGTAGCTTACTAGTAAGCAGAAAAGGAAACACGATTTACTATAAATTGCAACGGCTTTTAATTATTGTATTATAGCTCGTACCGAGCTAGGTACACTACATTAAGACACGTTAGATAGGCTTGGATACTAAGACACAGGGTTTGGTCAGGAATTCTTCAAATAAAGTGGGACTTACTTAAGGCGCTGTTATACCTCAGAGGCCGTGAAACACCTAATTTTTCGTCGCGCATCTAGCCATAACGGTACATATTACAAACTAGCAAAAATAAGAGCTTAAAGTCAAAAGTCTGAACTAAAGACTTTTGAAAGAATTTTTCATGTACGTAAAATAGAATCACGGTAAAAAAATCACAAAATCGAGGCAGAAAATAATCTTTCGTCTCACTGTTTGCAATATTTTGATCGTAAGCTGCCATATTTTTTTTGATAATATTGTAGGAAATCTAATAAACTAAAGAATTACCCTATTTATTTTCATATTATACATGTATATTTTGTAAAATTAAATAAAATCTGCCAAACTTCTATGATTTTGACGCTCGGTAGATCCCATCAATATCAAACGCTTCAGCAATTTAAACCTTATTAGCATAAGCGGTGTACTGAGTGTCAGTTGCTAGTTTACGCCCCGCCCAGACCTCATCATTCGGCTATGAGCCCTGTGAGAGATAGGTCATGTCGCTTGCGTCTCCGCTGCACGAAATTTTACGTAAGCCTGTTTGTTATTATAATACGCCGATTTGAGTTCGTAATTTCATGTTTTATGTTATAGACTGAATACTTTGAATCAAATAGGCTTTTCATGTAACTATGGGCACATATAATTAGGACCTAAGTTTATACTCTTGTTGCGTTTAATGTGTTATTGTTTCTGTGCTTATAAATATAATTAGAATAATAAAATATGGACAATTAGAGAAATGAAGTTCTACGAAGGATTTGTACAAGAAAGCGTCGTAATAAAATAGAAATTCATCCATGGCCAAGTGATTATGAAATATGTAACATTTTTACACAAATTATTTTCATAAGAGTCTTTTATGACTAACTATGTTACTTATATATTATCGATTATGCATAATATAATTATATAAATTATTCTCATAATACATAGCTGCCACAGTTTTCAATTTTTGAAAGAGTAATAACATAACATCGAATCATTTTATGTACCTATATTTCAAAATCATTAGCTTGTCAGAGCGCCTGGAGCGCTAAGATGCCGCCACGGCGAACAATAATGATGACAGCGCTAATATGGCGCTCCGCAATCCGCACACAAGCGGTAACGAATGTTGTATTATTGTGTTTTGAACATAAACCTTTTTAGGTACATCGGGTAAGACTTTGATTATTCATAAACTGTAAGGTATGTCTCAGTACATCTAATATCTTTTTAATTCTAAAATCAATCATTTATAAGTAAGAAGGTGACTTCTCTGTTTGCTATAACACAAGATACAGTATTTTTTTATAATAAAGTACGTAACTAATTATCATTATTGTAATTACAGTGAAGTTCTGCAACGTCTTACACACATTTCACTTCAGTCATTCCTAACACGATCTGTTCAAGAGCTAGCCAAGAAATGCCAAACAATTTTTTTAACAAATTTGACTCAAATTCCGTAGTGATAAGCAAAAATTACAAGAGGGATAGCAGTGACTGGTTCGAATTGCGTAAGAATAATTATGTTGACAGATTGAAATTTTTGTATAGTGGTAAAAAGAAGAGATAACAGCAGTAAAGCCAAAGTAAAAAATATTTTGTACAAATAAAATATTTGCAATGTAAAATCAGTTGCGCATGGAATCTAAAATGAACAACTGGCTTTGCAACAACTGGCGAAGCAAGAAAATGTAACAATCGAGCCTTGTGGATTATTCGATTATTGGTGCCACGCCAGATGGATTAATAGGTCCAAACACGATTGTGGAAATTTAATGTTCTAAAGTTGCCTATAAGAATGGCCTGGAGGATAGTATAAGAGCAAATAAAATACAAATATGGAAACATGATTAAAAAGTGAACTGACTAGTCTAAACAAATATTGTAATTGTTATTACCAAATTCAGGGGCAACGCCACGTTACACGCAAACAAAAGTTTTTATTTGCTGTGTGGAGTGGCGAAAGTATACCACTAAAAATAGAAATTATAGAAAGAGATGATGTTTTCTGGGAGAAGCTTGTGGCGTTTTATATGAATTGGCAGTTGCCTGAAATTGTTGATTCTCGTCAAGCTCAAGGGATGGCATTGCGAGCTCACGGAGAGGAAAATGTTTCATCAGTGCTTGAAATTTCTACAATACCAAGCCGTAAAAGGAAAGTAAATGAAACTGTGCCTCGTGAGCAACAGCAAATAATAAGTCTTATCACCTCACACACTGCCTTTAACATTCGATGAGAATAAAGAAAACCTGCCGGGTTGTAGCAGACAGCTAACTTTTGATGAGCTGTAAACTCTGTATTTCGTTAATAAATTATAAATGAATATAAATAAATATCTTTTAATATTTATTTTCTTTGAAACAACACATATTTGAAGCGAAATAATTTTTTTATATTTTTCCATACAAACATGTATGATGAGAGCCAACGAAAAAGCAGTAACTCAAGTTCAAATTCTATAATTTTCTAAGCGACATAGCAGTATCTCATGAATAAGGTATATCCACATATATTTTTGATGTTTCATCTATTTTGAAAAATAATAATGGGTTGGGTTTCGAAACGAGTCGCCTGAATTTGAGGGTATTGGTAGTGTAGGGGGCTTAAGGTAGTTCGTTTTAATCCCCTAAAAGTAATTTTGGCTGCCGGAGTTGCGTCTAAATATTTTTAAACAATTTCCAAAATTTCATAAATACTTCGGCAATTATGCAAAACGGAACATAGTTTTTATACTTTAGTACAGTTTTACAAATGTAATTTTTAGGTTTTATGTGAAAAACGTAAAACGAAACGCAAAACTGCCATCTTGGAATGATCATATTAACAGCTAATGTCAAATTTGTGCGTCATTGCTTTCGAGTGCCTTGGGTTAGGTGCGACTGTAATAAGTAAATAAATAGGTTATGTTAGGTTCTCTTTTGACCCTTAATCCGAAAATAGGAGCCCTTCGCAGGGCTACGACAACCTTACTTTGTTAAACTAGTGTGATAAATGTGGAAGTTGGCAGTGCCATACACACCGATGTTTGGAGATTTCTTTTTTCAGAGGAAACCAAGTATTTCCGGCAAGTGAAAATGGTGAGAGGGGTTTCAAGACCTCCCCTGCTCCCTCTCCAGTCACTCACAACCCCTAAAAACGGCGACGTATTTCGAAACCTTTGCCATAATAATTATACCTATAATAACAATAAACATCCATAAATAAATAAAAGAAATCAACTTTTACTAAACTTCAATTATCTCGTAACTCGCTTTAGTTGAGATACGGTTTTTGCGCTTAGTAGAGCAGTATTGTGTTTTTTAGGGTACCGTAGCCAAAAATTGTAAAAACGGAACCCTTATAGATTCGCAATGTCTGTCTGTCTGTCCGCCCGTATATCACAGCCAATTTATTGCAAAACAGATTTGAAAACTGGCAGGAATAGAATTAGATGTAGGTATTATATGAACTGCTTCACTATTTTTATACAAAAACAAAACAAACATAATAATGGCCTCTCCATACATGGAACTGACTTAATTATTTTTATCATCTTACGGCACGTATTTACCTACTTTCGTCAACATTTAATACCTATAACGTCTAATGTAAACCAGTTTTGCTCATGGCTGCACTGAGAACAAAAATTGCGCTATGCCTATATTGTACAAACAGATTGATGTATGTAATATAAATGTTAATATCAGTATCTCAATTCAATATGCTAAAACGTTTTGCTTGCGATTTTGAAATATTGGAATACGGATGTCGCCAGAATACGGCCGCACGCGACGAGAATGAAGGGGGGCGCCCCGCTGTAGACGGAGCTAAGCTCCCTTCACCTCCCCTGCTTCACCCCCTCATTTACCAAAACAGTCGCTTAGGACAGCGCCTTAATTCTTAGCAAAATTCTGCCTGTTTATTCCGGCTTATACCCGAAAGGTATGGACTGATTTATGTAGGACAATCACTGATCGATAGTTGATCTGAATAGGAGTAACTTAAGTTACTTTTATGTCAGCAAAAAGGAATAGAGTTCTGCATAAAAAAATAGTATTCTTCTACGTACATAATAGGCGGCAAACGAACAGACGGGTCGCCTGTTGGTATTTTAGTACTTGTATATATTCTGTGCTGTTGGTTAGCGATTACTGTCGCCTATGCCACAGAATATATACAAGTACTAAAGTACCTATGCACACAAGTCACATCAGAGAAATCACAGGTCCGTTGACGCTCTTTGGGATGGGAAAAGGAAAAGGAGTGGGGTGAGAGCGAAGGAAAAGGGAATGGGGCAGTACGCGAGCAAAGCTAGCTTACTAAAAGAGTTCTATTTTGCAAGTGATATATTATGAACATAATTATACCATAAAAAATATTTTTAGACCTCCCTACTACTACTTACTATCAATAGTTGTTACACAAACAACAGTTTAAAACGTTGAGTGCTAGCTTTAAACAAACGCTTTATTGTATACAAAGCGTTAATTGGCTACTACTGTCGATGGTTTCCCTTACATTTTCATTGTTCTCGGTTCAAGAACAAAGGGAAAGCTATTGACCACCGTCTAAAGTAAAAACTGTTTAATGCTAAACGTAGCTTTAAAGCTTATAGCGAGGATTTCTTAGCTACATTGTAATATCGCGTACAAAGAAACAACGTTCTAAATTGATATTACGTAAAAAATTGGTTTACATATTTCATGAAAACTTCAAAACTTTTGCGACCTGTACAATAACTATGTAGGTGTCGGCTCTGTAACCCGTAATTATTTGAAAAAATAACGGTGAAATACTTTGTATTTCTCTCGAAGTTTCGGCATTCGTCACACCAGGACGACCATTTCACCTTTGCTTTCAAAATAATTATGCGATGTATCATCAGCCTTTAATAGTCCACTGCTGGACTAGGCCTCTCCTCTGAAAGGAGAGATTGGCCTCATATACCACGTTGACCAAACGGGTTGGTATAGGGTTTGTATCAAGTTTTCCTTCTCTAACAGTGCTGTTCTCTGCATAATATGCTCCCTCTGTCGGCTCTTACGACACCCATGGGATGATATGGGGTGGTGACATTCCGTATTCTTAATCCGTCACCACACGTAAAATTTCATAATAGTAGGTAATCAAAAGAAATTTTACCCTCGGCGCGGGCAAGTTACCAGTAATATGGCATACTGATTTCGAAATTGCAACTGGACAGCGCTAATCGTAGCGTGCTATTGGATGTTGCACATATAATAAATACATAACATCTTGTCACAAAATCAATTCACGAGTTAATCACAGAAATTAATTTTACAACCTGCTGGAAAAGGAGACCGCGACCTTCATTTGAATTAAGAGTCATTTACTACTGAATCTCCAGGCCAATCAGAATCTATATCAAGAACAAATAAAATTTAACCTATAATAATGTCCTATCACGACATTCCGTTAGTTCCGTAAAAATACACACATACAAGTTTAATTTGACCTCTGCAATATTTAGTTTCGGTAAGCTTGTCCAGATTGGTGTAATATTAACATATTTACCGTGATACATACTTAATTATAGAACTTTTGTTTGACCGTGCCGCTGTTTGTACACTTCACCGATCGAATGAACTGTTTTGAAATGAAAAAATGTGGACACGCAGCTCGAAATGGAAGCAATTTTAGTTTTTCTTTTATTTCCTTAAATACTTTTAAAAGCAGATTATTCGCTTCCTTACTTTTTACTAAAAAGTAGATCTAAGGAAAGCTTAGTTGTGCCGCACAACAAATTTTTCATTGCTTCCATGCCATGGGTGAACCGCACAAATTATTCAAAATTCAAAATCCTTTATTCATTTGGGTCACAATGTGAAGCTAATGAACGTCAAAATTATAAATTTATAAAATAATTACTTAAAGACTCTACATTTACATTTGCTGCCACGTTCGCAAAGCAATAGGTAGAACCATGAGAAAGAACGGGCAATAAAACTCACGGTCACTCTTTTTCATCGCCAGGTTTTGCATAATACACATAATTTACATTTTGTAAGGTGCTGCAACTGTTACACCTTCTATATCACTTGTAAATATTTACTGTACATAATAATACTCAAGCATAATACTTTTGATGTTCATTTGGTAAGCCTCCTCAGAATAGACATGGTGAAACAGGAGCATCCACTTACATTATATATACCTAATAATGCTGGCAATCCGCGAAAGTGATCAGACCCATGATGGAAATAATGCAGTTAAATATTAAAATCTAATACCAGCCCGCAAGACCGTGGTCATCGACCAGTCATCGCAAGTAGCACCCGTTCACGAGTATGACGCATATGCCAGCTATCATCCCTCTCGCCATATTGGAGGGACAGGGATGACCCGACACACGACGCCACCACAAGAAATGACATTTTAGTGAGCATAACGACAACGTTATACGAACCGGCAGTAAGAAACAATCTATTGGTATACTGACCATGACCGCCAATTACCTCCATTTTCCAGATCGTTATTATTAACATAAATTAGTGGAACGCGTGAAGGAATGCAAATGTAGAAAGAATTTTGTGAAGGTGACAAGTGAACAACGATATGATCAGGGATAAATAATGTTAAACTACATTCAACAAATCATAAAAATATCCAAATTCTGCAAAAATCATGTGTTCACGAGGCACCTCCACTTAACATGTCACTTATCAAAACTTGAATTTAACAGATTTTTATAACAATTATATTAAACTGTCAGAAAATAAAATAATCGTGAGTTAAACAAGCCTAAGCCTATCCCCACGGTGTCTTATCACTTAAAAATTCCTTAACAGTGTAATAACTTAACCCTTTGTAAAAGAAAGTTCCTAATTGTCCGTTTGTATTTGTGCATGGGTAAATTCATTATTTCAAGAGGCAATTTGTTGAAAAATCGTATACCAATCCCCGCAAATGAGTTCTGAACTTTATGTAGACGGTAGTTAGTTCCCACCAGTTTATGCTTATTCCTTGTGTTCACTTTGTGCAAATCACTATTTTTGCGGTATAGAATTAAGTTTTTCTTAATGTACATTAAGTTAGCATATATATATTAATAACCTAACCTAATCACACCGCACCTAACTTATAAATTGCACGTATGGCCCTTTTTTGAATGACAAAAATAATCTGTATATCAGCAGCTGTACCCCATAACATTATTCCGTAAGACATTACGCTGTGAAAATAACTAAAGTAAACTAGTCTAGCAGTATCTATATCTGTGAATTCCCTAACTTTTTTAACTGCAAACGCTGCAGAACTAAGTTTTACTGCGAGACAGGATATTTGGGCGCCCCACTGAAGCTTACAATCTAAAGTTACACCTAAGAATACGGTTGATTCGACTAGTTGAATTGTTTCCTTATTTAAAATTATATTAGTAGGAACACTTTTGACATTAGGCAAAGAGAATTTAACACATTTGGTTTTGCTTGAGTTGAGCACCAAATTATTTGTCGAAAACCGATCTAATACTTGTGCAAGAGTGTTATTGACGGTATCAAAGTTACTTAAATTACGATCAACTTTAAAAATTAGTGACGTATCGTCGGCAAACAAAACAATATCACATAAATTTTGTACAAAGAACGGCAAATCATTAATATATATTAAAAACAGAAATGGACCGAGAATAGAGCCCTGTGGAACGCCCATTCCTACTGGCAAACCTAGAGACCTACTCCCATTTACATCTAAATACTGAATTCTATCACTAAGGTAGCTGGCAACAAGATTGAGTGCGGTATCTCTAATACCATAAAGTTTCAATTTAAGTAAAAGTTTATTATATCCCACACAGTTAAAGGCCTTTGATAGGTCACAAAAAACACCAATGGCATCCTTCGAGTTTTCCCAAGCATTAAAAATATGCTTTAACGAAGTTACACCGGCATCAACGGTGGAGCGACCCTTAGTAAGGCCATACTGTTCACTGTGAAATAAATTATTTGTGTGAAAGTGGTTCTCTAATTGATGCAAAATAATCTTTTCAAAAATTTTACTAATAGCAGGCAAGATAGAAATTGGCCGAAAATCACTAGGGTCGCTCTTTGATCCCATTTTGAATAATGGTATTACTTTACTGTGTTTCATTAGATCAGGAAATACTCCTGTATCTACGCATCTGTTGAATATTGCAGCTAAATATGGAGCTAAGCTAGAAATAATTTGTTGAACAAGTTTAACAGAAATGCCCCATAAGTCAACAGATTTTTTATTATTGAGCGTCTTGAATACCTGCAGTATGTCATTGGTGTCAATATATTTAAAATTAAAAAGCTCATCACACTCATTCACATTGCCCCTAACCAACATTTCTGCTTTGCTTGGACATGAATCTAGACAGCTGGTTGTATTCACTGGTATGTTTATGAAGAAATTGTTAAATGTCTGAGCAACATCAGTTTTCCTAGTAATAATTTTACCATTAAATTTTAATTCATAATTGTTATCTACCAGTTTAGCTCGACCAGTCTCATTGTTAATGATGCTCCTACTTGGAGCATCATTAACGTTTTAGTTTTAATTTTGTTCTTGGATTCTTTGATTTTATTGCTTAAATATGAAGATTTAGCTAAAGCACATGTCCTCTTAAAAACCTTTGAATAATTTCTAACATATTGAATAAATTCAGGATTAAAATTGTATTTCTTCATACCATATAGATCATACAACCTAGCTCTACTTTTATATATACCTACTGTTGCCCAATCACAAAAAAAATACTTTAATGCTCCTTGCAAACGTCTTCTGTTTAAAAATGTTATTGTACTCATCATTAACAATTTTAAATAAGCATTTATATAATTCCTCAGGATCATCAACGGTTAAGTCAATACTGGCGATCTTGGCAGCAACATCATTACTAAAGTGTTTGAGGCGAGCAGAGGTCATTGGCTCACATGTAATTTCTTGTACTTTAGGGGTTGTATTAGTTGGAATTACAACCTTTTGCCCGCATTGATCCGATGTCAAGTCAGTTAAAACAGCCTTACTTAAATAAAGACAATTGCAAAAAACATTATCTAAGCATGTAGATGAATTTGAGGTTATTCTGGTTGGTTCAGAGAACAAAACATTTAAATTAAATGACCTAAATAAGCTAACTAACCTAGTACAAATTTGTGATTTTTCTAACAAATTGACATTAAAATTGCCACATACGATTATAGACTTCCTACAAGAAATTATGTGTTTTAAGTCATCCTCTATAATGCTTTCAAACTGAGTAAAGTCGCTTTGTGGTGGTCGACACACACATACTATAATATGTTCTTCAAGCTCAACACAAGAAATCTCAGCAGTGCGCTCGATAGAAAGTTTAGCTATATCCTTACCATCTTTACATTTCAAACTATTACATACATATATTAAAGAGCCACCACGAATAGCCTTCTTTCTTACGAATGCACTTATAACTGAGTAATGTTGATTGTTAAATATTAATTGGTCACCTCGCAACCAATGTTCCGTAATACATAAGATATCAATCTTATGTTTGTTTACAAATAAATCTATTTCTAATTCTTTGCCAGATAGGCCTTGTATCTTTTGGTGAACTAAGTTTAAAACACATGAATGCCTATCTTTTGTCTTATCTAGTAGTTTAAACTAATAGGTGTGTCAATACTACTGTTGGTATATCTATTATCTACCAAATTCCTAAGTACTCTAGTAGTACTCCTATCAGTATATAAATTAAATGCTAATAATTTAGCAAGTTATTGCCTATAAACATAAGAAAGATACATAGTATCTTTTATTAAAAAGAAATTACTAATAAAAATATTAGTGTCAAAATACAAAATACTGTCACTATAACATGTCCTGTTGTATAATAATAAATTTAATTTACCTATCTGCCTGTTTTGGTCGTCTGTGAGAGCATATGAATAAGGCAATGCACAAATAATAAAGCTACATCCTATTTTTGTGCTAAGATCTATCATTAAGTCTGTTAATTCTAAGAGACTGTTTTCGGAGACTAATTAGCTATCACCATACAATATGATGACAGTAGTTTGTGCATTCAAGTCGGCTTTCTTAATCTTATCAACTAGGGTACAAGACTGAGCTCCAGGTGAACAAGTTTTGTACTGGTCGCTCAGTGTAATGATCAATTAAGCTCCCTAAACCCACTCCCAGTTGGTCTGAAAAAATTATTACATTCTTACTGTCAGTCTTTACTGGATGCAGTTTCTTTTGTGTATTATACTGACATCCATGTGCATTCAATTCTACTGATTCAGCAGATGTAGTCGCACACTTAGTTGTACAACTGGAAAAGTAATTATTAGAGTTGGATAATGAGATAAGTTGTTTTAAATTTTCTCCACCAATTCTTGAAATTTCTTCATATTTTAAGATGTATTTATGAGTCTCATTCTAGTGTTCCATTATAGTTCTAGTGAATTGAGCTTGTAGATTTGATATTTGTGCTTGCAACTCACTTATGTGTTGTTCATATAACAACCTACTAGAGACTAATTCTTCATTTGATTCCTCAAGCTTTAATAAAAGAGACTCACACTCTTTATTTAATTTACTGTTATCTTGTGCATACTGACTCAATTTGGTAGACCACTTAGGACCAGATCTAATTTTCTTAATTAATTTATTTAACTTAAACAATTTTTTTAATTTATTCTTACTAAGACATTTTTTGAAACAGTTACATTTAAGAGCTTTTAGCACATTAATTTTGTCACCCAGGAGCTCAGAAAATAAGTTGTGAGTAGCAGTACTGTTAAAGGTCGCAATTGTGCCTTCTAGAGTTGAAATTCTGCCATAAGGCTCATTGAGACTTGCTTCTAACTCCGCATTGCGGCTAAGTTGTCTGGAGTAAATTTCGTCGCAGCTGCTGAAACATCTAACTTCTTCTCGTAGTCTGTCCCGTTCATCCAAGACATCCATATGCTCTATATGCAGCTCCGTGAGTTGTGTCTTCAGCTCAGATATACGGTCATTCACAATTTTAATTTCTTCTTCACAGTCAACGCGTTCCCTTAATAGTTGACTGTTGTCATCCTTGTACTTCTTTAACTCGAGCAGAGTTATTCTTAATTTATTTTCCGCCTTCCGTTGCCTTCCGAGTCAACATATGGGTAGACATTGCCAAGGATTACCAATTACCTAAAAAATAAGAAAACAGCTGAGCATAGTCAAAGAAGAGAAGAGATGTGATGGGGCTTGAATATTATTGTATAGACAGAATAATTAAGAAAAGTTACAAAAGAAAAGGGGGGTATAAGAATAAAAGATATATTAAATTAATTAATTGTAGAAACTAAGAAATTGAGAGAGATTTAGGTAATTTGAATACTTTAGAGTAATTATCTAATACTTTTACAAGGAATCTATTGAAATATCTCAGCTGATGTACTTAATAAACTTATTATTAAAGTGTAAGTAGGTATACAAGTTACAGGTTTAAACCTCATGCAGAAAAGTACACAAATATATTAAGTACACACAAGAATAAACACTGTAGTAATTGTGAAGTGTATCTGTAGATTGTGTTTGTCTGGGGCTGTTGTTTAGTCCTCGATTTTGCTTCCACATATAGTCAAGCATAAGCAGACAGAACTGAGCCAAATGTGTGTTGGACGTAGCCCACACGGAGATGAGCCGAGTAATTCGGTGTTGTGGAGTGTTGGATAAGTTTTAATAAGTATTGTACTCCCCGGGTTTAAGTCGTTCCAGATGTAAATTCAAATCCGTCCGTTGACACCAGGTCTCCGTTCTGTTCGCTCGTAACTTTGGCCGTGTACTTATTATATTTCAAACACAATGGCTACAATAACTTCTTGTTACTATTTTATCAATATATATTAACTTATATGTTAAATAATCAATTAAAATTATATTAAAACTTTTTTAATTTATGCGGTTCAACCATGGCATGGAAGCAATACACAAATACTAACTTTCAAAACAAACTCTTGTACCAAGGCAAATATCTTCAAAATCATGACCGCGTCATTTTATATGAACACACGTGTGTTTCACACAACACTGAACGTCCAAAACAAACGTGGGTTTGAACCCGAGACTTTTTCGTAAAAGTCCGTTGTTCCCTCCACTAGGTTATAGCTGGATTATCTTTTACAGTTTACCATAATATACGATGAGCGTATTATTGTCACTTCGGTCTTTAACTAGAGGTGTTCACATAATTTATTACGCAGTTGAATAGAATAAACATTAGCATAGCAAACGGCGAGCTATTTAAACATTTATCTAAGCGCATTCAAATATTGTTACACACAGTATATACACAGTGTTTCATATTTAAAGAGTACATTGTTGTAGCTCATTAGATAATGCAAATAATGGCAACAGGATAAATGTGTACTTATCTGTGAGAAATTTATACAATTTTAATCCTGAACATTTTTACTGGAAGGTTTTCAAAATAAAAGATTTAAGTCATTATCGGACCAAGTCTGGTACAAAGAAAGACGTAACATCGGAACTTATCGGTATTTCATTTTATTAAAAAAATACACACTTGTTTTAATACGCTTGGTTTGCTTTATCGAGCATTAAAATATACATGGATTAAAACGGAAAAGTTAATTATGAATGTTACGAGTCACTATTATCATTTTACTGAATCTGACAAGTATTTTTTGAGAAATCACATCTGCAACTATCCTAACCTATGTATTCCACTGTATTCAAATTTTTCCAATCAAAATTGATTGAAAGTATACATCGAAGTAGACGAACCAGGTTCTCTAATGTTTGTCAGAATTTTATGAATTTCCACTAGCACCGCGAAATTATTTCTTCAAAAGTTTTCATATTTCAGCATTTTCAGTTTATAACATCGTATTAAGATTACGAGTATAACATACCATAACGTATGGCCTTGCATACTTGTAATAAGGTCATAAAAACTGTTGTATTAAACGTATCGAATGTTTACGTTTCGATATAAAATTATACTTTACACAGCGGTGTTTAGAGGTTTATACGGGTATAATATTTTCTGTTAAAACAGATTTTCGAATACAATATCTTAATGATGTGTAACTAAACATTACCAAAACGTTGTAAATATGTTTATGTTTAGGTTCCACAAAATAATATTAGTCCTGTGTACAAACTATAAGTTTCACTGCGGGCCGCCTCTTTGCACTAAAAGATGGGTTTAGCCTCAGTCTACCACGCAAGCCAAACGCGATTTCACAGTTCTTTATATACTTATATATATTATATAGATAATAGACAACTGTTCTGACATGAATTTTTCTTGACGATTGCATCATTGGACATCACAAAATTAGTAAGCAATGTGCATCAACAACGCATAAAAATTGGTTTGATATACAAAACATAGATGTTCATCGGAGTTCACTGTGTCCGTCGTACTGGTAACAGCTATTGTTACGAAAATCGGGCTCAGCGGCGTGCCTTCGGACCTATATCCAGTAGCTGACGATTGCATGATGATGATTTCTACACAGATTAGAAAATATATAGCTCTAAAACTATAAAAAACATAGCGCTCTCTCTCTATAGTCGGATTCAATTACTTACGCAACGACATATTAACAAGTTGAGCACACTATCAGCACCTATTTAAAACTTATCTCATTTCTGAAGTAAAATATAGCTTTAAAGGAACTTTACTTTGGTAAGCTTCTTTAAAAATTATAAATGTATGAGAGATATTTCATCGTTAACAAGATTATCTTGTGAATATGCATTTCTGAAACGAGGCTGAAGGTATAGGGAGTATTTTAAATGAAATCTTTACTAGAATGAGGTCTATAGCAATATATTGTACAACAACAAGATTTAAAAACGATACTGAAAACGGATCGACAAAGTTTCGTCAACAGCCAATAGAAAAATTAATGAGTGGAGTACGTGGAGTCTTTCATAGATTGCAGTACCGATATACTAAAAAACATTACGAACGCAAATAGAAAGGTGTACAGCAAGGTGACACGAGATCGATTGGAATCCAATAAGCAATTCTATAAGCTTTAAAAAAATTATTACTCGGCATAGTGTTGAGCTGCTTCAGATTCGCGCCCATAAAACACCGTTTTAACTCAAGCGTATTTTCTTAACATTAAGAAAACATCTCGAGCGAAATGATTTTGATAGGCAAAGTTTTTAGATAGCAGGTATCCGTTATCAATACGAGTACTCATAGAATTTGAGATCCACCGGGAAATTATAAGCGGTAGAATTTTCGCGGAATCAATCAGGGAAATTCTCGGCATTAAATAAAGTTCGGCTGTTCTTCAAAACGCTCTCAGCACAGGGAATAAACCCTCAATTCTTTTAGTGCTAGAGATTAAAATAAAGCTAAATTGATGATGAAAATATAAAATGATTGTATGATGGTACAATATTATAGTATCGCTGTGTATCAGGAGCTGCCAGAATCCGGAGGCGTGGTATCCTTGTATTCTATGCCTAATCCTTATCCGCGTGCGATAGAAATGGCATCCGTACAAGAGCGGAGAGTCCCCTTCGCACGAAGACTCAAACTATGCCCTACTTAAGACATACGCCGGATCCCTTCTACTGTTTTATTTGACCATACAGGCCCTGATTATCTAATTATGTAATCACATCTTTCATTTTAATCTAAATTCTTATTTAGCACATACCTACTTGTAAAACATTTTTCCCTGTTTATTTGTGCAAAGACGCTCAGTACCTTCACCTCATACCTAAGTATGGCAATATATTCTTGGGTTATGTAAAGTATATAAAAAGACGGTGTATATTAATCAGATTGCACGCGACTCTCTTTCACATGCCGACTACTACATCATATATAGGTATATGAAGCTTGCAAGTATCAAGATTCAGTAATAGCGCCATTGAACACCAAGTTTTGACACTCTTGAAGCCTTCAGGAAACTTAAACTGTCTTAGAACTCGCAAGGAATTTAATCAGAATTATATTGTATGAATTGAAAATGGGTTATACATATCGGTTGTTATACGAGTGCTAAATTGAGGTTTCAATACGTTCGCACCATGTAGCCGTAAGTACGCTAAATCGCCTTTTGAAGCTAATTAAAACATTTTAGTCTACACAACTGCAGTTAGAACACTGAAATGTCATAGCGTATAAAATTCTCTGCAGTGATTTCTGTTTTCGCCTATAGACTGTTTTAGTGGCATTTAAACGGAAGACTTTAGTTACACAAATCAAGGTTATCTAAAAAAATAATTCTTTAGAACGCGTGTTCTAACCTAAATCCTCCAAACAGCTGGACCGATTTGGATACAATTATGTTGTTCGTTTATTTATTGTTGATGTTTCTTTATTTCACTTATAACTTTCTGGATGATTCGAAAATCTAATAAGGCGGCGCTGCAGTCGGCGTCAGGTAACAATAAATTTGATTTGCAAGAGAGATAGGATGAAGTGTGCTGTGATGGCCGGTTTTCTATATTATTTATAATAAATACAATTTCTGCAAGTATAGGCATGCCCGTATGGTGACGGATTAAGAATACGGATTGTCATCATCCCATGTCATCCCATGGGTGTCGTAAGAGCCGACAGAGGGAGCATATTATGCAGAGAACAGCACTGTAAGAGAAGGAAATCTTGATACAAACCCTATACCAAAACGTTTGGCCAACGTGGTATAGTAGGCCAATTCCTCCTTTCAAAGGAGAGGCCTAGTCCAGCAGTGGACTGTTAAAGGCTGATGATGATAATGATGATGATAGGCATGTCAATCATCGATCTCGCAAAATATTGTAATAGAGTTTTTGTTTTGTGTTTCGTGGGAGTGTGTGGCCAACTACGGTGTCGGAGTTCTAGATTCTATAGAGTTTTGTGAAATGGTTTTAAAATCGAATCACCGAGAACGCTCCATAAAATGGTAGAACAAGCACATTGACCCAAAGTGTCTCTGTCTTCCAGCGTCTCTAATAAGTTCGTGTGATTGAGATGACGAACAGTTTTTATCAAATATCTCTGCAGGGAGTCGAGTAAATTGAGGTGACATTTGAAGACATTTGCTTAAAAATATGACTACAAATCCAGCTGCTGACCTATCCTGGCTGCTTTTTCTTAAGCACAGCTGACTTGACGTGAAAAAACGTTTGGCTCTGTGCCAATTTTTGTAGTATTTTTGTTTTAACGAAAAGTAAGTTTTTTTTGCTTAACTCTTTTGGTTTTCAGTCGCGGTTTAGATTTTATACATACAGTATATATACACCCTTATTTATTTACATTCGTTCTTCTTACATTTTGTATCAAAGTTACTATTGAAATACGAGATTATAATTAATTAAGTTGGATACATTAAAATGGCTCCCACGATTATTATCTTAGTACAGACAGCTCAATAATGCGTGCCATTGAAATCTCTAATTAAGAGATCATTCAACTCATTATCCTTGAAACCCTTGCTTATCAGCTTCTTACATTAATTAACGATGCAAATAGATTATAATTTACTTACCCTCTTAATGTATGGCTTTTTGGGACGTTCTTGATAAATCTGTAACAAAGGGAAGAAAATATTAACTCTTGTATAAATTGTTCCACTAAGTGGCATGGGTCTTTTGTCAATATAAGAGAGGATAGGCCATAGTCCACCTTGTTGGGCAAGTGCGGGTCGGCAGATTTCCCCTATTGTATAAGTACGTTATGAAAAATTCTCAGATACGCAGGATTTTTCACTATGTTTTTCGTCATCTAAACGGTGCTAGTAACAATTTATAAATAATAAGTAAAGAAGCTAATAATTAGGAATTGAAGACAAACGAAGTTTTGAACCCGAGACCCTCTGTGTAGCAGTCTGTCGGTATCCTTTCTGTTCTCTATGTTATCATGGTCTGTTTGTTATCATGGCTTTTCTATTCAAAATAAATATGTGATATTTATATACATGCACAATTTTTATCTACTTAAATAGAAAGTCCTAATGTTATTTCGCTCTTTTAGAGTATACATTTTGCAGTTGTTTAATATAAAAAGAACTACAGATATATATTTAAAACGGCACGTGTATTTTTTAATTTGTAGAGTAGATATTTATAAATGAGTCCGTATCTTCTAATGCTATGTAAATTATCGTTATGCAGAGAACAACACTGCAAGAGAAGGAAAACTTGATACAAACCCTATACCAACCCGTTTGGCCAGCGTGGTATGGTAGGCCAATTCCTTCTTTCAAAGTAGAGGCCTAGTCCAGCAGTAGACTGTTAAAGGCTGGTGATGGATGATACCTTTATTGTGGCAAAATCTGGGTAGATATAACAACTGGTATAGATATGGACAGCAAATAATATGCTGAAAGTCTTTTTGTTTTATTTTGGTTTTACTGCTCATTGAGAATGCGTGAGTTTCACTTAATTCTAATGTTAAAGAAAAAACAATTTAACATAAATGCTTAATATTATGGTCTTAGTTGTAAGATTTGCGAACTATATTCTGATGATGGTTGTTTGAAACAGAAATATTTTTTGTGATAAGTCAAATCGATTATATCAGTTTAGTAGCGTGTTACTTTGTTCATTGTAAATTTCTGACTATGGTCACACTATGAACTGTCAAATCATTCATTCACTCTTTTTTATTCATTGTCGTGTCCGGTAGAAAATTTGGCTGGCCCACGCCGTATCTTGTAATTTCGCGTTTTGGAATTTAATAAAATTATATTGATTAACAACTTCGCAACCGTCGCTATAGGAATTTGTCCGATGAGGCTGTGAGCGATTGACAAAGTTAAGTTTGTTCTCGAAAAGTCTTTTTGATGACACGTTGATTTTTTGCTAGTCCGCGCTTTTAGCCTTCTCGCGTACTTTTGTGATAATTTAAGTAAATTTAAACCCTTGTGAATTGCCGCTAATTGATCTGCCGGCATCGGTTTATTTGTAATAGAATTGTGAACTGTTGAACCCTTGTAAAATTTGTGTGTCGACATCTACTTGAATCGTGCTCTGAAGAAGGACGCCGAACTGAACCCTGCGGTAGCTATAATGACTTGCTTGTCATTTTGGCCAAAATGATGAGTGTAATCTTATAGGTCTACTCAAGTACATCACCAGAAGATATCAGGTAAGTTTGCACATGTTTGTTTGATTCATCGCTGTGATAACACAGTATATATGTTAGACCTTTGGCTTGGCTAGGCCCGACTGGATGAATTAATCGC
This sequence comes from Euclidia mi, assembly GCA_944739405.2. NCBI lineage: Eukaryota > Metazoa > Arthropoda > Insecta > Lepidoptera > Erebidae > Euclidia > Euclidia mi. Next base: position 73,345,603 of record OX123184.2, on the reverse strand, counting down.
TTCCACTGTCTTCTGCAAACCTTTCACAGCCTTCTAGCCAAACTCTAAACAATGGTTGATGTATTGTTCAATGTTGTAAGACGAGGTGTGTGATAAATATATGCTTGATATTAATCAGGCATATATTTCTCCATTATATATATATGTATATATATATTTATGATTAACCAACTAAGACCAACTGACATTACAAGTTGCACGTTCGGTATAAGGAAATATGGCGAGCATGTTTTCTCTAGTCTAAACGTCCAACCTCTCTGATCATAGACAAGGGCAACGACTAAGGATACTGACAATGTAGACATTTTCATTTTCACTTAGTGTTGTCATTTATTATCTTTCAATTGCCTACTGATACCTCTAATTAAATTATATTTCGGATCAAGTAAAAAAAATATATTTATATATATCATAAATAAAATCTTCTTTTTATATAATATAATATACATCAAATATTTTTTTAACACTATCGTGAATTGTTTTTATATGTAGGTTAAAAAGATTACTTACCTTTTTTCTATTAAACAAATACGATTGTTTTGTAAATGGTAACTCTGAAAATGACATTAAACAAGCACCGGAAATTAATGTATTCAATAAATAGTTTATCAATTTAGGTAATTTAACGTACGCTTTTATACTTGAAACTAAAAACGTACAAAATACGAAATAATTATATTAATAAGTTTTTCATAAGTTACGTTTATAGACGCTTCTAACACTTCACAGGTATAATCCTGCCATTGTTCTTCCAAATCATCCTCCGCAAATTCGCAGATTGCTACCAACATAACATTCACCCGTAGTATATTACAAAGAGACTGTCAGGCAGATTGACCCTTTAGTTGGAAAGAGAAACCACTTTCCTCAAAGGTGTAAAATTACTTTTCTAACGCCTTAGAACTGTAATAACATTTACCTGTACACCGATTTTCGACATTGACTGTTGAAATTCTTTTATTAAGAGAATGGTCGGTGGCAAATAGAAAGTAGGTATTGCACCTTTACTTCCAAATGATTGTTAATTTGTTGTCCCGAGTCTATGATTTGGCCGTCATCTTCTAGGACCTAGCAAAGTCACTCTTATAAAAAATATAGATATAATATGTAATCCCATAATCTTAATAAAAAGGCTAGGGGAACAATTTACATTGACAGAAACATCAGCATCAAGCCTGCCACGCTGATGAGATGACAGCTCCCAATCCAGAATAAGAACGTATACAAAATGTTATAATATTATTTTATTTAAAGACTGATCCTACAGCCATTCGTAGTCTACTGCTGAATATCAGCATCTTCTTATTTGTATCACAGTAGCATTAGGAGCCAAATGGAGGACATAGCCGACTGGCCAGATGGGTTGATATAAGATTTGATATCGAGTTAACCGTCCTTTCCCAGAGGTACTATTTGTTTCGTGTATTTTCCGTAGTAGTCGATAGCCCAGTGGTGTACGTAACGGACTGCAGAGACGATGGTCTCGGGTTTGATCTTCAGGTACCCCGGGCACACACCTCTGACTTTTCGAAGTTATATGTGTATTAAAAAATGTTAATTATCGCTCGCTTAATAATGTGTCCGGTAGATGGCAATAGGCTCGCCCCCTATTACATTAGGACCTAAACATAACGGGCGGAATGTGGGTGTGTAATACACCTCTGCTACCCTTCAGGGATAACAGGCGTGAAGTTACGTTATTTTCTTAGTCATCGCTTACGACACCCACGAAAAGAATTTGCATGGTGACACTTTATATTCTTAATTCGTAACTACGCGGCAAATCTTTGATGTAACTCTGGAAAATAAAATCAAACTTGTTTTTCGTTCCCAAGCGTAGCTTTCACATTCCATCGTTTACTTTACTACCTTTGTTGTAATGAAACATTCCATCAGAGTATATAACACTCAGAGAGTTATGCCTTCATTTCCATGACGCAATATAAGGGGTTAAGGAAAAATAATATGCGATGATAACAGGAATGCCTAGACGTATTTCTGGAAGCTGAAAAATAAAGTAATGTCAGTCGTAGGTTTTATTAAATGTCTACACGTGGAAACTATTCATGATATGAGAATTTCACGGCAATGATTCATTCAAGGAGGAACTATTGTTATATTTGTATGTCATGGCATGTCGTATGACGTAGACATTGCACACAACGTTTCAATTTGACAGTATGACGGATGTGGCTCGCAATTTAATTAACGTAACAAAGGAGAAGAGTTTATTTGTTTGAACTCAACGATCGGGTCGCCCTTGTTTGACTGAAAGGAATTTGACAAATTTTCACTCCCCAAATTTTTTTTCACATAATTTCATTTGCCAAATTGTTACTTAGCAAAAAATCTATTCACAAAAAATTGTAACGCAAACCTAATGTTTGGGAAATTAACATTTAAACTATAACTTGTTTAACAACTAGTACTTTTACCATTTTTAATTTGATTTGTCATATATTTCAATTGGAATAACAGTTTTTACGCAAAATCAATAATTATCCTAATCTAAATAGTTCAGTTCCGGCTAACCTACTAAAACAATCTCTTTTTTCTATTAATGCAAGTCGTTTCTGGCACTCGCCGGCCGCTACCGCGGCACCGCTCGCTTAGCTCGCTCGGCTCGTGCGTAGGAGGTCACAGTTCTAAGCTAACCTAACCTTACCATTTTTTTAATAATTAACCTACTCTAACTACTTCCATAAATCAACTAATATCACCAAACGTTTATTGTCTGAAGATTGTATGCTGCAATAAATCATTTGATCAAAGACCAAATGCCATAATGACATTATACTTGGTAATATTTTGCCAAGTAAAAATTTGACCAAATAAAAATATGCGTACTAAAATCATTCGAAATATTGCAATGGCATAAAAAAAGGTTGCTAAAATTTATTTGGGTAATTAAATTTTGTCAAAATCTTTTTGGCAAAACGGCAGGCTCCCCAACGATCTTTACTACTATTAGTTGACATTGAAATTCTTTTTTGTATATAAGGAAGGCTATAGACTAAGTAACTTTATGCAAGGAGGGTGTAAGTGTCTAAACACACTATGCCGAATTTACGCGACCGAAGTTCCGCGGCCAAAGTTCCGCGGCCAAATTTACGTTCCGACATATTCGGCTGATATGACACACCATAAGTGTGTCATATCACACATCAAAAGCTAAATGCATGCACATACACTCGCCACATAACCAGCGAGCTAGAAATAATGTTAAAGAGCAATTCGACATAATAGAACATTCAGGACACTCATATGAATGCCTGCATTATAATAAAATTGGCTGTAATTGTCAGAAATTGGAGTATGTAAACACATTTAAATATTTAGGTTTAACTATAGATATAAATGTTAGTTGGAAGACGCATATAAACAATATTTGTAACAAGCTAAGATCTATGCTGACAAAATTCTATCAAATAAACTCAATATTAAATAAACATACTTGGCAAACGGTATACAATGCACTGGCTGACTCATTGATCAGTTACGGCCTTATCGTGTATGGCCGAACGTTCAAAACATATTTACAAAATATTAAAAACTTGCAAATACGGCTAATTAAATACTTAATTACCAAAAAAGTCAAGGATACTTATTGTAATCAAGATTATGATAACTTATTTCCCATATGTAAGATCTTACCAGTAGACAAAAAACTTAGTTATTTGATTGGATTGCAACATTATTATAGTGAAGATTATAAAATATATGTAAACAATAAATATAATACTAGGCGTGTAAGTGACAACAAACTAGTTCAACCAAAGGTCACTAATTATTATGGAGAAAGAATGGCCAAATTTGTTGTGCCTAAATCATTTAATATAATAGATTTGTTAAAGAAATATCCTAAGTGTACTCGTAGCAAAGGTGTGCTAAAAACAAAGCTGAAGGACTTGCTCCTCAATGACATACAGAAGATGTAGTACTTATGCGTGTTTTATGTGTCATTGAGGGGTAAATGCCCGGCAATAACTATTTTTCATTCTTTGTTTGTATTTTGAATTTTTGAATTTCAGATCGGTAGTGGTTATAATAATATGTTTTATAAGTACCTATACATACACCTACCTGTCTAACAAATTTACTATTTATCATGTACCTATGACAGTGTTAGGATAAATTTTAAGAGAAATGAGCGTATCTCGCCCTCAAACGTAAAAGTATAGCGAGAATAAATTTATGTTACACTATATTTTAACATTGTGATATAAATAAATAAATAAATAAAAAAAAATACTTACGCGGCCGAAATTCCGTTGCGCAACTTTGTATAGTATCTTCGTCGGCAATCGAACCGAATGTCGGTCGCGTATAATGTGTGCTCTACTACTAGTATCTTCGTCGGCCATCAAACCGCACTTCGGTCGCGTATAATGAGTGCTCTACTACTAAAAAAGTTGCCGCCTAACTTACGCGGTTTACGCCCGACCGAAGTTACGCTGTACGCTATAACGCAACGTAATTTCAGTATAGTGTGTCGTCAGTAATTCAAAGAGTATGGCAGGCGTAATCATGCCGAACTTCGGTCGCGTAAGTTCGGTTATTTACGCTGCGATACAATTCAATGGACGAGGTGTGGTGCGTAAAACCATAGGACATAATTAGTGTACTTACATAAGAATATGAAATGTATGTTACTTTTGGGCATTTGCTTTTACCTTTTCATATCTCAGGTCAATCACTAAATTTTAATATTGATTTTACAAGTAGGTAATAAGTTCACTTGAATAATAGGAATTTATTATTTTATATTAAATTTGTATCCCAGCTATCAATTAAAATAGATCAGCCTTGTAATAATTAACCATTTCACTATTTTACTATCTGTACCAGATAAGTTAAATTGTTTATTTTTACAAGCATACTAGCAATTCGGTCGGTCTACAGACGTTAAGAAGAGCGGAGCTGTGAAATGTAATCAATATAATTGTATTACAGAATTTACTGTTGGTTGGTAATGTGAGAGCTATATTATTGAAGATTAATTTAAACAAAGGCAGCGATAGCCGAGTCGATATACCCACAGACTGCCATGCAGAGGGTGTCGGGTTCGAATCCACGGCGCGCACCAATGACTTTTCGGAGTTATGTGCGTATTGAATTGTTAATTATCGCTTGTCTCGTGCCTCGGAGAGCACGTTAAGCCGTCGGTCCCGGTTGTCATGAAGATCTTTGACAGTCGTTACAGAGCGTCAGTACCTTCTAAATATGGTTTAGACTAGTGTAACTGATACTAGTCTAAACCATGGAATATCGCTATCCCTTTGGGTTGCAGAGGTCAGACAGGCAGTCGCTCTGTGGAAAAGCTAATATTCAGCCAAATCCGGTTAGACTAGAAAGCGGACCCCAGATCGAAACTGGGATAACGCTAAGAGGATGATGAATCTAACTCGATATTGCAAATCGAAAATTGTTTTTGACCTCTTAGATAGTTTCACTTCCCAAAGTTTATAGAAAATTGTTTATTAAATGTTTCTCTGTTCCAAACTCTTTATTAAAAATCATGCTTTTTGTTTTTAATGTAAAATAAGGATACAAGTAGCGTGACGGCACGCTTTTACAACTAGAGCAACCACTGCGAAATCATCACCATGAGGCTTGTATATATATATATAAGCTGACGGGCCTCTTCTCACTATGAGAAGGATAAGGCCATAGACTTCTTCAAATTTCTTTCAAAAACATTATTGAGAACTCCGCGAATGTCAATATGTAAATTTACAAGGCTTTAGCCAATACCAACTAGTTTTGGTCTAAAAATGTATATTTTATAAACAAAATTAGTTAAATCACCGTAACATTTTAAGATTCGCAATATACGTACGTAAACATACAAAGGTAATAGACACATTAACAAATTCCAAAACTACGATTTGCCTACTTCTGGCGTTTGAATTTACAAAATAAACCGCTGAAATATATGACGCCGTAAATTGTTGCTACAGTTTAGACACTTGTAATGGATGCTGATTGCTTCATTTATTTAGAGTAGGTAAGGAAAATATTGACAGTTGGTTATCATCAAAGGAACTATTATATGTATTGCTAAATCATTTCTTCAGCGATTGGTACACATATTTATATTGATGTAACGTGTTTAACTCATGTAATTATTTGAAAATAAGGATGAAATATCTCCTATTTGCGCTGTCATTTCGGCATGGGTTCAATAGTCGAGGCTCCGGGATATGTCTAAAAATCAATAGTAGGTACTAATTAAATGAATTTAACTGCACGGATGGCGTGGTGGTTTAAATGGCCACATCATCGTTCGACACTGCGCCAGGTGTTGTGAGTTCAATCCCCACACGATAGTTTAAAACATGTTGACAGAACAAGAACATGTCTGGCTCTTTGTGTCTGTTGATTTAATGTTTAGACATTTTTGATGATTAAGTTCCTCACGATACAAAATATATAACTAGTGCGATAAGTGTCTAAAATATATAGGTTGTATGTACTATCACTGAATTATTTAAACAAGTGTTTTACAAACTTCGTTGACTATCTATAATCCGCTGGAAACCCTTATCCGAACCCCCAAGCAACCACAATCAAAGCCATCTGTTTTGTCTATTTTGTATCCAAAGTAAGAAGATATGACCAATAAATAGTTGTAGCGATAGCATCAGTCAGTTTAAACAACGGAGGGAACCATGACGACAGGAAATACGGGCGGAATGAATTGAATTTGGCGTGACTTGGACGGAAATCTGTCATAAAACATTATTGAGAACAGGACACGCAGTGTATCCTGCTGCTGACGATTGTGAATATATATATATATATACATATATATATATATATATATACAATGGAGAAATATATGCCTGATTAATATCAAGCATATATTTATCACACACCTCGTCTTACAACATTGAACAATACATCAACCAAAAAAATATGCATATTTTTAGCGTTTCTATATATATATATATATATATAGAAACGCTGCATATTTTTAGCGTTTCTATATATATATATATATATAGAAACGCTAAAAATATGCATATTTTTTTGGTTGATGTATTGTTCAATGTTGTAAGACGAGGTGTGTGATAAATATATGCTTGATATTAATCAGGCATATATTTCTCCATTATATTATATATATATATATATATATTATATATATATATATATATATATATATATATATATATATATATATATATATATATATATATATATATATGTATATATATATATTCACAATCGTCAGCAGCAGGATACACTGCGTGTCCTGTTCTCAATAATGTTTTATGACAGATTTCCGTCCAAGTCACGCCAAATTCAATTCATTCCGCCCGTATTTCCTGTCGTCATGGTTCCCTCCGTTGTTTAAACTGACTGATGCTATCGCTACAACTATTTATTGGTCATATCTTCTTACTTTGGATACAAAATAGACAAAACAGATGGCTTTGATTGTGGTTGCTTGGGGGTTCGGATAAGGGTTTCCAGCGGATTATAGATAGTCAACGAAGTTTGTAAAACACTTGTTTAAATAATTCAGTGATAGTACATACAACCTATATATTTTAGACACTTATCGCACTAGTTATATATTTTGTATCGTGAGGAACTTAATCATCAAAAATGTCTAAACATTAAATCAACAGACACAAAGAGCCAGACATGTTCTTGTTCTGTCAACATGTTTTAAACTATCGTGTGGGGATTGAACTCACAACACCTGGCGCAGTGTCGAACGATGATGTGGCCATTTAAACCACCACGCCATCCGTGCAGTTAAATTCATTTAATTAGTACCTACTATTGATTTTTAGACATATCCCGGAGCCTCGACTATTGAACCCATGCCGAAATGACAGCGCAAATAGGAGATATTTCATCCTTATTTTCAAATAATTACATGAGTTAAACACGTTACATCAATATAAATATGTGTACCAATCGCTGAAGAAATGATTTAGCAATACATATAATAGTTCCTTTGATGATAACCAACTGTCAATATTTTCCTTACCTACTCTAAATAAATGAAGCAATCACCATCCATTACAAGTGTCTAAACTGTAGCAACAATTTACGGCGTCATATATTTCAGCGGTTTATTTTGTAAGTTCAAACGCCAGAAGTAGGCAAATCGTAGTTTTGGAATTTGTTAATGTGTCTATTACCTTTGTATGTTTACGTACGTATATTGCGAATCTTAAAATGTTACGGTGATTTAACTAATTTTGTTTATAAAATATACATTTTTAGACCAAAACTAGTTGGTTTTGGCTAAAGCCTTGTAAATTTACATATTGACATTCGCGGAGTTCTCAATAATGTTTTTGAAAGAAATTTGAAGAAGTCTATGGCCTTATCCTTCTCATAGTGAGAAGAGGCCCGTCAGCTTATATATATATATACAAGCCTCATGGTGATGATTTCGCAGTGGTTGCTCTAGTTGTAAAAGCGTGCCGTCACGCTACTTGTATCCTTATTTTACATTAAAAACAAAAAGCATGATTTTTAATAAAGAGTTTGGAACAGAGAAACATTTAATAAACAATTTTCTATAAACTTTGGGAAGTGAAACTATCTAAGAGGTCAAAAACAATTTTCGATTTGCAATATCGAGTTAGATTCATCATCCTCTTAGCGTTATCCCAGTTTCGATCTGGGGTCCGCTTTCTAGTCTAACCGGATTTGGCTGAATATTAGCTTTTCCACAGAGCGACTGCCTGTCTGACTTCTGCAACCCAAAGGGATAGCGATATTCCATGGTTTAGACTAGTATCAGTTACACTAGTCTAAACCATATTTAGAAGGTACTGACGCTCTGTAACGACTGTCAAAGATCTTCATGACAACCGGGACCGACGGCTTAACGTGCTCTCCGAGGCACGAGACAAGCGATAATTAACAATTCAATACGCACATAACTCCGAAAAGTCATTGGTGCGCGCCGTGGATTCGAACCCGACACCCTCTGCATGGCAGTCTGTGGGTATATCGACTCGGCTATCGCTGCCTTTGTTTAAATTAATCTTCAATAATATAGCTCTCACATTACCAACCAACAGTAAATTCTGTAATACAATTATATTGATTACATTTCACAGCTCCGCTCTTCTTAACGTCTGTAGACCGACCGAATTGCTAGTATGCTTGTAAAAATAAACAATTTAACTTATCTGGTACAGATAGTAAAATAGTGAAATGGTTAATTATTACAAGGCTGATCTATTTTAATTGATAGCTGGGATACAAATTTAATATAAAATAATAAATTCCCATTATTCAAGTGAACTTATTACCTACTTGTAAAATCAATATTAAAATTTAGTGATTGACCTGAGATATGAAAAGGTAAAAGCAAATGCCCAAAAGTAACATACATTTCATATTCTTATGTAAGTACACTAATTATGTCCTATGGTTTTACGCACCACACCTCGTCCATTGAATTGTATCGCAGCGTAAATAACCGAACTTACGCGACCGAAGTTCGGCATGATTACGCCTGCCATACTCTTTGAATTACTGACGACACACTATACTGAAATTACGTTGCGTTATAGCGTACAGCGTAACTTCGGTCGGGCGTAAACCGCGTAAGTTAGGCGGCAACTTTTTTAGTAGTAGAGCACTCATTATACGCGACCGAAGTGCGGTTTGATGGCCGACGAAGATACTAGTAGTAGAGCACACATTATACGCGACCGACATTCGGTTCGATTGCCGACGAAGATACTATACAAAGTTGCGCAACGGAATTTCGGCCGCGTAAGTATTTTTTTTTATTTATTTATTTATTTATATCACAATGTTAAAATATAGTGTAACATAAATTTATTCTCGCTATACTTTTACGTTTGAGGGCGAGATACGCTCATTTCTCTTAAAATTTATCCTAACACTGTCATAGGTACATGATAAATAGTAAATTTGTTAGACAGGTAGGTGTATGTATAGGTACTTATAAAACATATTATTATAACCACTACCAATCTGAAATTCAAAAATTCAAAATACAAACAAAGAATGAAAAATAGTTATTGCCGGGCATTTACCCCTCAATGACACATAAAACACGCATAAGTACTACATCTTCTGTATGTCATTGAGGAGCAAGTCCTTCAGCTTTGTTTTTAGCACACCTTTGCTACGAGTACACTTAGGATATTT